>CP054667.1:31351704-33751704 GCA_013348765.1 Carpinus viminea | reverse complement strand
GACCAGGAATATGGTCAGATTTTATGGAAATCTGTCTTTTCTGCTACATAAAAATGCCTTTAGCTAGTCTTGTGTTGCCATCGCCTTAGAAGAGACCTATATTCCGTATATGGTCCTATAATTCAGCATTATTGCATGGAGTATTTTATCTCCTGAATGTGGCGCATTTTAAAAATCAAAAGCACCATGGGGATTTGTGAATAAAACATTAAAGTCATGCTGCCACAAGTCTAATGATTTCCTAAGTTCGTGAGACCTAAGAAGCAAAACAGTTTGCCCATTGACTTGATCTGCAAATCAACTTCAGCATCTTCAATAAACCAAATTCTTCAATTGTTTTGAATCTAGACATCTGTACATAGTTGTGTCCCATCAAAGGTGGAATTGTTTTATGGGAGAATGTGGGAAATCTATAGCTATTACTAAAATTGTTGAGAGCTAGAACTTGAAGGATTAACAAACTGGAACGTCCAGGTGATGAATGAAGAACTTCTACATAACCTAAAACCCATTGATTAACAGAACCATAGATTTAGTGCAGGAACTAGAAAATGATGACAGATTACTTGCTTAACTGTAGTCAAATGAATATAATAACTATAAATAAAAAGAACAATAAGATCATTATTATCATCATCATCATGAGTCTCATCTTTCTCAGCAAATGTTCCCCGAAATTCACTAGTTTCCCACCTTGGTAGTAGGTAAATAAGAAATCCTAACAGATAGATAGAACAGGCCCCCAAAAAAATATATATATAGGCCTATATGCAAGAGACAATTTACATGTAATTAAAAATAAAAAATCAAAAGATGGCAGAAAGAAACTAATAATAATAATAATACTCCAGTTTACTTCATAGGTTTTACTAGCACGTTATTCAACAAGAAAACTTCAAAATGAATGATTTGACAAACTGTTATATTCACTAAGAATGAGATACCAGACCTTTGTTAGTTCTTGTTTGGCAAGAACATGGTAATGGCGTTCATTGATCCTCTGTCCGCATATTATGGCTATGAAGAAACCATAAAGCAAACCAACCAAAACGATAGCTAAAACTGCACAATACCAAGTTGGTAAACTAAAACATAATTTGTGAAAGCATGTCAAGCAGACATATTCATTTAATCTTCCAGTTAAAATAACAAGATGGATCATAAATATACAAAAATATTTCAAAAGCGAAAAGTGATACATTCAGTTATATAGTACATTGGTAAGGGGTTTTGAATGGGTGTGAAAGATTGATGGCGCTAGATTTGAGGGCAGGGGTACAGCCAAATTGTGGATCGCTTGAATGTTATGAAAAACAGACAAACCTAGCTTTGATACCAAAATTGATGTGGGATAACCAGAAATTGAAAAAAATAAAAAATAAAATAAATAAATAAAAATTTGAAGAGAAATGGGAGAAGCAGAGAAGATAACTATGGGGAAGCAGAAACAAGCCACAGGAGAGAGAAGAAAAGAGGGCGAAGACAACAAACATCCTATCAAATTTTTAATTCCTCAAAAGCTCCTTACTACAATACAAAATTATGCTTAAATAGAATAGAGATTAAAACCTAACCTAACCCTAGTGACACTTGGGCTGACAGCCCACTAAAATAACATAAAGCCCAACTAAATTAACACAACCCAAATTCTGAAAAATAAAAGAACATAATATATCAGGGCCCAAACACACATATAATCACAGAAACCCATATCTGGTGTCCCCATCATTTGTGCTTTTTATTGATATTTTGATTACTTATCAACAAAAAAAAAGGGTGAGATGTAGATCAAAACAAATATCCTGAGCACAAACTACAAAAACACCAGTACCAGAGGTATGGACCAAAATCATTCAAGATTTTCTCCAATATCAAAATACAAGTCTTCTATCATCAACCAATATTACCAACTATAGTTTTGTCATTGAAATGTCAAAAATTAATTAGCACAAGAAAAAAGCTTATACATATAAGCACAAGAAAAATTAATTGGCGCAAGTATACATATAAGCACATTTTCATCCCCAACCAGATGATTGACACCACAATCACCCCCTCTTGGGACTCAGCGTCCCCGCTAGTGACCCTTCTGAGCTTGTGCACGCTCCCCCCATCTCAGGGTAGGCAATGGCTTTAATACCATTTGTAATGCCTCACCCCCAATGGCACAATATGGTTTGCTTTTAGCTCCCCCAAACAAGATTTCCTAGGAAGTCATCCACCATGGTACTACTCTCGCATGAGCTCACTTAACTGTGAATTTCTGATAGGATCATGATCATCACGACTTTAAAACATGTTGATGTCATGAAGGGTGCAAGTATACATATAAACACATTTCCATCCCCACCCAGGCAATGTGGGACGCCACAACAACCGCTCCCTTCTCTTCGTTATTTGTAATAATATCTACAAACAAAGCCGACTTCCCTACATACCCATCACACGAAAGGCCTACATAATGACTAAATTCCTCTACTAGCTGCAAAACACTCTAAAGATCGAGGCCCCTCCTCGAAAAACTTCAAAGCTGGACAACATAACAGCGGGATAGGCTCCTCCACCGCATACAACTCCAACTCCAATCCCACTAAATCTGTCTCCATTACAAGCGGAGCCGATTTCTCCAAAGAATGTGGAGAATTAAACACCTCCAAACTGGCCTGGCACTCCCACTATCCTTAGCAATGCCCAAGTCCAATGAATCTTCTAAAGATTACTCCACCAGCCCCTCCACTCCCTCTACAATCCCAATATCCAATTCTACCAATGGAATAACAGAACCGAAACTAACTGCCTCTTTCCCGCAAGCTCCCACACGAATAGAATCTAGAGAACACGCAAGGCTAGGTGCCACACCCATAACCACATCTGAAGCTGCAATCCCAGACTCAACCGCCTCACTTTCTCCAAAGAGACAGCCAAAGACAACTGTGCTTGAAGAATAGCCCCCATTGCCAGCAAGACTATCGGCTGTAACAAAGTTCTAAGAGCTCTTCCCCCATCCAACACACCAACCGAGGCCGAGCCCACCCTCATCGGCGCCTTCACCAACAGACCTGATGTATGTACCAGGGTTCCTAGAACTTTACCGCCAACTGGAGCATCATCAACCAAGGCTGAGCCCACCCTTGTCAGTGCACCTAAAGGAGATGCAGAAATTGCCGGAGGGACTAACAACGGCAGACTCCGGGGTGATCAAGACCCAACGACAGAGGAAGAGGCTCCTAGGTTGCCTACCTAACTCGCAACCCAGTCTTGATGGGTATTTTTGGGCCGCGAAAACAGCCCAATGTACCTCCTCCTGGGTTTAAAGGCTCTTTTAGGCTCTGCACCCACCAAATGAGCCTTACCCTTCATAGTTCACAGATTATTTTTGGTATGGGCTTTAGAAACGTCCTCAAGAGCACTTGGGCTAACGTCTTCACTGGAGAGACACGTGCCCAAGTCCATGCGATCCAGACAAACCCCAATCTCCACCTGTAAATTCTCCAATGTTTTCCTCAAACTAACGTATTCGATACTACCAATTGTGACATTGCTATTGTTAGAGGAATTCTTCACGGCAGGGAGATATCGCAATTGAGAATACCGGCCAGCTCTTTTTGATGGAGTACTTCCCCCACTGCAACCAATACTGACTTTCGAAGATTAACCTTCAGGCCTAAAATCGCCTCAAAACACAGGAAAAATATAGCCCAAATTTTACTGATATTCCAGCAGTGCTCTTACATCAATGGATATTTTGTTCCTTTTAAGGTTACTCCACTCAACTAAACCCCAATCTCAACTAAACTAAAGTCAGCTCCATGAATTCTTTTCAATTCTCTGAAGGATTCATTCATGGTCCATGACTAAATTTTACATTGGCCTTCAACCTGCAGCATACCCTCCTCCTTTATCCGGGCTTGGGACCGGCTGTGTAAAAAGATTAAGACACCAAACATTAACACAGGCGGAGTTAATGTGGTGAAACATACAACTGAAAATTGAAAATTGAATAAAGTTATCTCTAACTTTTATAATGAACAAATTATAGGAGAGCAGAAAATGCAAAGAATACCTTTATTGGATTAATAAATCACAAACCATAAGGGAAATATTTGGAAGACGGCCCTAAAATCTAGAGAAGGTAATATCTACAATGCAACACTGACTTTTGTGATAGATATACATAAGGCTAACATAAAAAGAATAACAAATAAGGTATTGGAAAATTATGCACCAGCGACAATGATCATACCAGCAATAGTGTGAAACCACACACATATGCATATATTTACCCATAAATATTTGTATGTAAATGTAAATTATACAGGTGTCTACATATTTATGAATGTCCTATATACAAACATAAGTTGGAATATCTTTGAGATTGAGTAGATGGAGAAAGAGAGGAGGCACAGGGGTAGGAGTACACTTAATAGCCAAGAGTTAACATACCAGCCATTGTATAAAACCCATATGGATGTTCTTCATATCCAAACATTTCTCTTAGTTCATCTCCATAAAATTTGTATACAAGCACCCCCAAGAATGCCACAATCTGTTAAAACAACATATTCAAAAAATTCCATTGAACACGTATTCAAACAAGGAGAAATTGTCCAACTAGATTTACATGCACACCAAAAATCTACCCCAATATCTAATCAAAATAATCTCTTCTAAGTAAAAATGTGAAGAAAAAATGCATATCAACAATTGCCCATGGAACTACAAGAATAACGACCCGTAACAAGGAAATCAAGCTATTGCTGTTGTTTCAATTTGATAGCATCCACAAAACATGAAAAACATATAAACTGCATTTTAGGTATTCAAGGGAGTAAAGATTTACAATACAAACAAAGTTTGAGCACAAGAAATTAGCAAGCTCCAAATAAAATTGTCTACTTTTTAATTGGGAAATGGATTTCTTTACTTTGTTCTTCAATCAATTGTATTCCATCAAACTAAGACGGTGCGGTGATGACAAGCTTTGTTAGGCACCCTCCAAGAGAGTTGTTTTTTTTTTTTCATAAGTCAGAAAAATATATTAAAAAGCGCAAAGGGGCGCAACCCTTAATACATAGGGAGTATACAAAGGGGGAGAAGGAGGAGAGAAAATCAAAAAAACTAATCACCCGCTGGGCCAACCAGCCCGCTGTCCAGGAGAAAAGGGTAAAAAGAAAAAAGTGGATAAGATCCTCAGTGGATCTCGAAGAGTCGTCGAAACATCTATCGTTTCGCTCTCTCCAAATACACCACGTGCTACAAAGAGGGACCATTTTCCACACCACAGCACTCCTGGAACAACCACTCGGCCACTAGCTAGCAAGTAACTCTTTAACCGAGCAAGGCATGACCCAACACAGACCAAACCAAGCAAAGAAGGCATTCCACAAAGCTCTCACTGCCCCCACAATGGAGAAGAAGATGATCAACCGACTCCCCATTCACTTCGCATAACCAACATCTATTCACCACCACCATGCCCCTCCTCCTAAGGTTATCCATAGTAGTCTTGCCACAAGCAGCTGTCCAAGTGAAAAACCACAGTAGGAATCTTGCCACTCGACCACCAAGTGTCCAAGAGAGTTGTTTGATGTAAGATCATTTTATAATGTCTTAATTCCCCATGATATCACTCCTTTCCCTTCGGGGAGAGTTTGACGGAATAAGGCCCCTTGAGAGTGGCTTTCTTTGCTTGTTCAACCACTTTAAGCAATATCCTCACTTTGGATAACTTAAGAAAGCGTCAGATCATGAGGGGTTGTGAATCTTCTGCAATGTTGGTGGTCTGGAGGTCGTCCGCGTAGTGCTGTGGTATGGAAAATGGTTCCGCATTGTATCATGTGGTGCATTTGGTCCGAGCAGAACAAGAGATATTTTGACGACTCCGAGAGTAGTAGAGAGGATTTGTTACATTCCTTTTTTACTACCCTTTACACTTGGACAACAGCTTGGCTTGCCCCTAGAGTGATTACTTTCTCTGATTTTCTTTCTCTCTTCTCTAGCCCCCCTTAGGCGTTCTCTTGTATACTTCATGTGTACTAGGGTTACGCCCCTCTGCGCGTTTTCTATAAAACATTACTTATCCAAAAAAAAGAAAGCGTCAGATCATTCTGATAGATTAGTGTTGCATGTGCAAGAAACCATTGACCACCTTTCACTCCATTGCGAGATAGCTAGTGCCTTATGAAACTCTATCTCCCGTTTCTTTAGATTAACGCGGGTAAATGCCCTGTCGAGTGAAAGATCTCCTCGCTTGTCGAAGAGGACAGTTTGGTAGTCCTCAAAGTGAAGTTGTTTAGAAGAAATGAGTGAAAAGAAATGAGTGGAACTTTGAAGACACTGAGAGGATGGTGATAGAATTAAAGGCTTTCTTCAATACCCTATACCAATGGATGGCTAAGTGTTTTCCTAGGAGCGTCCTTTTGTATTTTAATTAAGTTCATTTACTCATTAAAAAAATCTGATTGTCGTCAAGTTTAAAGCAACCAACCTAACTTTAAATTATACAAAAGCTCAGCCCAAATGATATCATATTATGGAATTACCAAGTTTCATGATATTTAGTCTCCAAATTTTCCCAATCTCATTGGCAACATATGTCCTACTCTACGGTTAGTGTTCTTGTAAAAGACTTAATATTGATTGCCTCCTTCATAAAGCATACATGATTAACTACAAGGACTTGATTAAGAGTCTATTTGGGATTGCATTAGTGAGCTTCAAAAGTACTTTTTAAAATTTTTTACCATAAAAATTGTCAAAACACATTTTTGGCATAAGCTAAAAAATGAAGTTTTTGTCAAAAAGTGTTTTTTAACTTAAAAGTTCTATTTCTCAAACATGCTCTAATTTGCAGATCCAATGCCATTAGTACTTGGTGTACAAATTAGAATAAGTCACAAGTCAATACTGGACATATCCATAATTCTCTTTAAAATTGGGCACCATGGTTAAGGCTATAAATGAACAAGCTCGGGCTTGGCTCGGAAAAGCTCAGCTCGAGATCGCTTCATTTATTAAATGAACAGAGCTTAAACATATTTACAAGCTCATTTATAAACAAGTTGAACATGCCAAAGCTCAACTTGATTCAGATTAGGCTTGTAAACAAAGTTCATAAGAGCTCGACTTGGCTCAATAGGCGTGTTTATATATATATATAATTGCTAATATATAATATGCTAATTTATATATAATACATCTATATACTATATGTTATATACTTACTATTTGTATACTATCTATGTAACTAATTACATATATGATATGATATATTAGTAAATGGCTGCGCTTTTTTTTTTCTTTTCTTTTTTTCTTTTTAATAAGTAATGATGTATATATCAAAAAAGTGCAAAGCGGCTCCAAGTACACAAGAAAGTATACCTAGGTAACCCAACCAAAAGCCCAGAAAACACCCTAGAACCCAAAGAAAACCCAATCCAAACAGCCCAAAAAGAGCCACAGCCAAACAGAAACCCAAAAAACCCAAACAAGGCAAAACTAAGACATCCTGCCTTTGACACTACTAGAGCCACAACCTCTAGTCTCAAAATGTAAGAAGCATTCTCAATTTTTAAGCTCCCTCTTCCCCTTACTACCTTTGACCCTGCTTATGTCATGTTGCATTTGAAAATCTTAATGAAGCCATATTTTCCCTCCCCCTAGTCCCCTTTGTATACTCCCAGTTTACTAAGAGTTGTGCCCCTCTGCACTTTTCTATTGACTTTTCAAAAATAAAAAATAAATGACCATAAAGGAATCCAATCGGCTCCTTTACTCGTTTCCTCTTGAGTTTTCCAAGAGTTGTGTTTCAGCTTTCCTTAATTTAGTCAAAATGTCTTTTGTATGAGATATTGGGATATGGGAGCAAAAGTTGAGTCTTAAGCCTCTTGACATGCAATTTTCCTTGCAAACTTACTTGGGAGAGGTCCCACATAGAAGAGAAGAAAGGTGATCCCACAAGAGAAAAGCCATAAAGCTGAGTGTTGGTTTCTTTGTCCCACACCAAAAAGAGAAGAAAAAATTCCTAAAGAGAACTATTATAAGAACGAAGCTAGTGCGTCTTTAACCAGAATTCCCAAGATTCTGGTGGGCTGTTTCTTAGAAAAACATATAAAAAACAGAAGCTCTACTAGTTGGAGTCCTTCCTCCTATACAGCCATTTCTGCAATTCTACAACTAGTTCATCTGAGTTTCTGATAAAGGCTCTTTTCTACCAAAAAGACAATATATCAGCAGGTTTTCTTCCATAAAATCTGCTTAAATTCATACCAGAATATCTATTTGCCATTATGTCCATAGCAACTGCAGCACATATCAAACCCCCAAAAAAAACAAATGGACTTTCCTGCAATGTTCGCAAGAGCCAATTGGAGGAAAAAAAACAAATACAAATACAAGCATGTCCAATAGTAGTACTTTCTAATAACTTCATGATAGACCAGCAACAAATACTATGTGCTACAGTGATATTTATGCTAATCCAAAGTACCACTACAGTGATAGTTAGTTATGCTAATCCAACAAAAGTCATTATCATTTATGTACACAAAAGCATATAATTGGCAAACATTTATGAAATGATCAATTATCATACCAGCTGTACGATTATAAAAATGAATGCATGATCCCTAGCAACAAGAAACTGGAATTTCAATCTCAACCACCAGCGATCAGGTGGGACATTTGCACGTAATATGAACATGGCCCTGCACTCTGTACAGTGAGCAAAAGCAAAGCCCTCCTGTGACAAAGAAGGGACAGAATAATCAGTTCTGTGCCAAGGTGCCAGAAACATAAATTTATTATTTTCAAATTAGTGCAATACGATGGATATTACTTTTTTTATATAGATAAATGTAAGATAAAACAACATCAGAAAGATTAACTTAGTTATCCGCAATCTCATGAGCCCACAAGCTGCATTCTAGGATGCCAAAAAAAATCACCTTAGTTGACCTCCAATTATCAAGACAAGATCTATGGACATACTTCTGGGTGCCTTTGCAATGGCATGGTGCAATTAAGTCTTCTCCTGAAAATGTATAAAAATGCACCCAAGATAAGAATATCACCTAGCCCACTCACCACCACACCACGCCCCCACCCCCCCCCCCCCCCAAAAAAAAAAAAAAAAAAAAAGGAAAGGAAAAGCAATAAAAATACACTGATTAAGGTTCACATGACACCCACAAGTTACATGTGCATCCACATAAATCTTTTTGTTTTACCTCAAACCACATGTGAAACAGTGACAATAAAACTGAAGATATGAAAAAGATAACAAGCATGATATGCAGTAAAAACCTCCACTATCAAGGCATATACGACATTGTGGTTGGTCTGTATTCACTAGATGGCGACTTTCATCAAGATGAAGATTTTGTTGTTCATCAATAATGACAGAAAAATCCCCTCCCACAGTTGTAATCTCACATGACAATGAAGATGAAGAAGATTCTTCAGATCTTTGCAAATTTCCAGGTTGACTTAGGATGGGTTCAGTTTCTGAAATATCTTCCCTATGACTATCATTTGAGACTAATTGCATGGCGAAGAATGTTGAATCAGGACAACACTACAGCATTCATTGCCAGGGAAACAGTTACTCGTGACCATTTCAACAGAAAATAAGGAACCTACAAAGTAAAGGAAAAATAACATTAATCAGGATTAGAGGACCTGCATCAAATGTTAAAGTGTAATTAACCAACCACCCACCAAGAAGTATGTCATGTGCCAAAATAAAACAAGAGACACAAATACCCCAAAATGCTTCAAGGTATCATATCCATTTCATATATGCATCTCTAAAACAATGAAAGTTCAACACTCAAGCACATATTGAGCAAGATATAAAATATTAACAAATATAAAGTTTAAAAAAATGAAATTAAAACAAAGAAAAAAGTCAGTAGCAAAACATGAAAAAGTATCAACAAAGATTTTCTTTTTTTTTATAAGTAATGTTGTATTTATCAAAAAGCATGAAGCGCCTCCAAGTACACAAGAAAGTATACCTAGGAACCAAACAAGAGCCCAAAAAACACACCCTACAACCCAAAGAAGACCCAACCCAAACTGCCCAAAAAGAGCCATAGCCAAACAACAACCCAAAAAGGAACCCCAAAAAAGAAGGCAGGACTAAGACATCCTGCCTTTGACCCTACTAGAGCCACAACTCCTAGACTCAAAATTAATGGAGCATTCTAAATTTTTAAGCTCCCTCTTCCCCTTACAATCGGAGACAGACACCTCTAGATCACGGTCTCTATTCGCTTCAATGACAAAAAAAAGACTCGAGTTTTTTCTCGTCATCCCCAACAATTAAACCCAAAGTGGGGGCTAGTTCCATTGCACCTAGCCCCTTCGGAAAAGCCTTCCTCCTCAATCATTGGAGTATCCGCCACAAAAGCTGGCAGGTTCTTGTTCTTAATCAGCTGCCTACCTATATTATTCTTCACCCTCCGAGAATACCCCTTCTAAGACTTGGAGACAGAAGAATAGATAGGGGTTCCACTATCCGTCATACCAGAATGAGAGAGGTTAAGTCTCGAACCCATCTCAACCGCCCCACTGGAAGAAACACCAGAACCAGCCATCAAAAAAGGTGAGGTACCCTTACCTATCAAAAAAAAAAAAAAAGTGAGGTACCCAATTGCTGAGGAGAAGCGGCTTCCTTAGCACCTTGAACCAATGGAGAAGAAACAAGACCCGAACCTAAAATCCCCGCTAGAGCAAACCCTTCACCGGAAAAGACTTCTGGTCAGCCTTACCAGAAGCTTCACTAGAACCCGCAAAAGCCACCAACACCTCAGCAATAGAGTCCGCCGCCGACCCGGAATCAAAGGCCCGCTCCAGGATCAACGGAATAGCCACCGGAGAAGCGGAAAATGAATGCAATGCTTCAATTAAAACAGAGGGTCCACAAAACTAATGAAAATGAACTAATCAATTGAACACACTAGATCATACCTAATTAATAAATGAGAACGGCTTATTTGTTGTATGTGATGAATCAAGTACATAGACTTCTTCAAAATGTTACAATCTAAAAATGTTAAGGCGAAAGCATAGCCAAAAATTATATATAATCTAGGTTTCCAATAACTAATTTTTAAGGACAACCAAAAAGGGCAAGAGTAAAGCACACATGTCTATGAAAGCATGAGTGCCTAAATGAATGTGGACTTTCTTATCAATGAAGAAAAAAAACTGTTGTTAACTTTTTTTTTTTTTTAGGGGAGTTTGGGGACCCGGGGCGGGGGGTTTCTAATTGTCACCAATGCATGGAGAATTTCAGCATGAAATTAACCAAAATAATGAACAAAATAATCTCAATTCAATAAAGTTGAGGCAACAATGTCTCATTTATGAACCCATGAAAATGATATATAGTGGCTCTCACTCTCAAGACTTGTCAAGGCAGATGATGATGGTCAAGATCTGACACTGTTATAAGATTTAAGGGTACACCTTTAAATGTCAAAACAGATATAGGGTAGCTACCTTTTAATGAATTGGATTATTACTTATAATAAAAAAATAAATTAAAAAATTAAAAAATTTCAAAAATTTTTTTTTTTTTTTTTTGATAAGTCAGAATTTATATCAAAAAGCGCAAATTTAAAGGGGGCGCCACCCAATTATACAAAGAATATAACTAAGAGCGCCTAAGTGCACCCAATTTCAAAAATATATATATAATATATATATACAGGGTAGCTACAAGGTCTACCAGGAATGAAATTCGCAGTAGGCTTCCAAACCTAACTTGCACCAGATCACCAGATATTGAGATAATAATGTTCATATTAATTATTCCCCGAACAGATCTTGGTATCAGCTGCATAACATATCCATGAGTTAGCAGAACATGGCACAAATACAACCCAAAGGGCTTAATTAATTGCAACTCTCTATAGTTCAGCTTCTTCCTCATTGCAGCCTAATTTTTCAATTCAATTTCCAAAAGAGCATATCATACTCACTGGCTCACTCCTAAGTTTCTTTTTCTCCCTCATGGTGGCTTCAAAAGGAAAGCAAGTCAAAGAATGCTCCATTTCACTCTCCAAACATACATTTGCGAACAACTTAGACAAGTCCAAGACTGCCCATTTACTTGATTAGTATAAAACACGAACACAAATCAATAAAGAAATGTACAAAGAACATATTATTAAAAAAAAAAAAAAAAACACTAATATAGAAAATTATGTACAAAGCATAATCAATAAAAAAAATTAAAAAATAAAAAATAAAATACCACAGATTACCCAACAAGCCAAAGGTCTGACTAAAATAACAGTAAGTAGAAAAAACAAAAAGAACGTACACGAACGTTTTCACAATCAATACAAAGAAAGCTTCAAAACTAGAAATTCAAAATATATCGCTCGTGTTTGAGCATCAGATAAAACTTGAAACCCAAAGAAGAAGAAATTGAAATTGAAATGAGAAAATAATCAGGGGCTTACCCGATATTTAGCGATCTTTGAAGACATTCATGGGTTTCAAACAATATAGGCATAGCTCGGTGGGGTATTTTAGAACAATAATCAAATTCTTACGGTTTTCCAATTTGGCATGAACGAGAGTTCCACAGAGAGAGAGAGAGAGAGAGAGACTTTGACCAGACTGGAACTGAAGAAAATGCAGGTTATGGTATTCTTTTATTCTTATTATATTAGGAGTAGTGCTCAGGTGGGGGCGAAAGAACGAAAAATAATCATAATAAAGATTAGTATAGAAAGTGAAAAGGTAATATTAAAAAGGTTAAACACTTCGGAGGACGATAAAAGAACAACTTTTTTGCTTAACTTTTACTTAATTTTTGTCTTTTTTTTTTTAAAAAAAAAAAACAAAGTAAAAAATAAAAAAAAGTGTACGAAGCAATAATTTTCTTTTTTTATCCTTCTTTTAACTGGTGTTTTTTTTTAAATAAAAATTGCATTTTTCTTCATAAAAATGGTCATTTTTCATAAAAAAAAAAAAAATGACCATTTTTATGAAAAAAATTGACCATTTATGACCAAAAAAAATACTATTACCTCAAACACTCTTTTTATTTTTTACTTTGCTTTTTTTATTAAAAAAAAAAAACAAAAAACAAAAGTTGGACTTTTAATATTTTCCTGTATCTAATACCTTTGGGTTTCATTACTTTATTTTTTTTTTTTTTCATAGGATTTGATTTTGATCACAAAAAATTCATGTAGTTTTAATAAAAGACCAAATTAATCATTTCATCAGTTGACCGTTAGTTAACTTAACGGACTAACACGTAAATCAATTAAAAGTTGACATTTGGCACAAGCGACCATGTCATCAATGATGACATGGCTACCTAATTAAATTTAAAAAAAAAAACTAAAAAATTAAAAAATATATATATTCAAAAAAAAAAAAAAATCTTGGCCTCTGCCACTCCCTTTGGCTACGGCCACCCCCATCTGGACCGATGGGGGTGGCTTGGCCATCCGCCAAGGGGAGTGGTTTCAGCCATCCCCATGCCAAGAATTTTTTTTTTTTTTTTGAAGAATTTTTCCAAAAAGTAGCGTACGTTCGGTGGTCCCATGTACGTTCGCTTGTACGGTTTGTAAAGCATACGTCTAGTGGTTTCCACGCATGTCCGCACTATAGACAGCAATGTACATCTGCCAGACCTAGCGTACGTCCACCCAAAAGTCAAAATTGCCCATCTAGTATCCTTAGTGACCCAAAACCCAAATTAACTTTCCCAACTAAACTTTTTACACCTAGTTAATAATTTGGGTCACTACACTTGGGTCGTAAGGCTCCTCCATAAAATACTGAAAAAAGACCTATCATTCGTTCTAAATCCAACTAAAACAAACCTATAACATGAAGATAGAGGCTATCAGATGACTAGCCAAAGTGGCATTCCCTGGAACACTTTTGACCGTATGTTCGGTCTCATGGCCATACGTCTGCTCAAAGGATTTCAGGTAGGACCTCATTTGGTTCAACTATCTTTCTGTCCTCCCAAACTGGTTCTAAGGCTACCAAAAGTCTTTCCTAGAACCTCCTATCTCAAAACAACATCTCTGTGCAAGAGAAAATATGTCTAACAATAATTAAACGCTAACCCACCCTTAAATCAAGATTAAGGACAACAACATAACTAAAAGTTACATGCTACCGACTAAACCAACTACGGAAAACATTTAAACAGCATAACGATTAAGTAATAAGCTAGGCTTAGAAGGTTACCTCCTTGAAGTGAAACTTCAAGAACCTCTTCTATGACAGCACTGAACTCACAAACCTCACAAAACACACTCACAAGGAAGGATTTCGCAAAGCCTATGGGCTATTTTGGTGAGAAAAATGTAGGGGGTAGGGGTATTTATAGCTGAGGGTGCTACCAACCCTCTTGAAAAGTAGAGGAAGTCAGCATACTATTTAGTGTACGTCTACACTAAAAAACAAGAGCGTATGTCTATACTATAGACAAAAGCATACGTCCGTCAACCCTAGTGTACGTCCAGTCCAAAAGTCCAATTTTTCCAAAATGTCTTTTTAGCTGATCCTAGTGACCCAAAGTCTAAATTAACTATCCAACTAAACTACTTAATTTTAGTTATTTATTTGGATCACTACATAAAAATATCTTTTCTATGCTCTCTCTTTTTTTTTTTTTCTTTTTTTAAACAATATCTTCTCTACCCTCTCATTTTCTCATTTTCTTGGCTCTTGGGGTTGGGTGAAATTGAAAGAAATTAAAGAATTAGAATTTGTCCATTGTGCAGTGTGTTTTGATTGACAACATTCAGTAGATGTAGTAGGATGGAGATTAAGCCATTGAGCAATGTTCTTTTATTTTTTAAGGGGAAAATTTTTTGGTGGGTTTTTAGGAAATATTTGAAAGGGCCACGACCTGTATAATTTTTTTATTTCAAAGGGTTTTCAAAATTTTTAGGGTTGCCAAGGACCACCACCCTACAACGTGGGTCCATCCCTACTTGATAGGGTTAGCGTTTATCTTGATCGAACAAGTTTTGTATTGCATTGAGACATTATTTTGAGTTAGATAGTCTTAGAAAGCCTTTTGATAGCCTTAAAAATCAATTTGGGAGGACACAAGGATAAATAGACAAAATGAGGTTCTACTTGAAAAACCTCGGAGTGGACGTATGACATCGAGCCCGAGCATACAGTTAGAAGTTTTTTAGGGAACGTTACTCTAGCTAGTCGTCTGATAGCACATGTTTTCTTGTTATAGAGTTGTTTGAGTGGAATTAAGACTAATATAATATTTTCCACAAATTTGGGGAATCCAAACCGTTTGTTGGAGTCCTCGGAGAATTTGTATTGCCCAAGTAAGTTTTAATTCACATAATCCTCGCTATTATTTTTCATGTGTGCACGACTATTTTGTTTTCCAAAACATACATATTTACAACTCTCATGATATACACTTTGTTGCATCTGAACTCTAGCTTTTTTGTGAAAAACGTTGTGCTGAATATGTTAACAAAGTGAGACTTGTAAAAGCATTCATGTAAAATACAGACAAGATAAATTGCATCGTATGACATAGTACATTAGTACGTGTAAAATAATGGCCATGGGCTTACTATATATGTTAACTTTATGGTCAAATGCGTGTGTTATATGGGTCTCGGATCCAATGGTTGTTCGTGATTAGTACAACCTTAATGGATGGTCACTACAGGATGAACATCATTAGAAATGTGGGTCACCTGAGGTCGAACTTAGTCGTACCGCTAGTGTTATGTACAGTAGCGTACAATATTCAGGGCACCAGTGTTGTATTATAAATCCCTTAAGACAACGTCAGTCCTGCTGAGAATGAATAATATCTTAGGTAAACTATAAAATTGAACTATGATTGTGTAGTGTCCCAAATAATTAACTAAGCTTAGATACCTTAGTTAGAGGGTTAACTTGGGCTTTGGGTCACTAAGGACACTAGATGGGCAAATTGGACTTCAAGACCAAGGTCTGGCTCACGTACACTCATGTTTTTAGTACGAATGTACGCATGAGATCATCATACGTATTCTCTACAAATAATACAAAGACGTACATGGGACCATACGGACGTATGCTACTTTTTGGAATACCCTTTGGATAATACTTGGATGTATGATGCAGCCTTTGGACTGCTGTGTAAATAGTACCAGACGTACGCTAGGGTTGGCGGACGTCCACTACTTTTCTAGAGAGTTGGTAGAACCCCTTAGCTATAAGTACCTTCTACCCTTCTTCATCCTCACATGCCCTTCTACTGTTAACGTCACTCCTAGGCTACCTGACCCCTTGTTAGTGTGTTTTGTAAGGTTTGTGAGCTTTCGGTGCTATTGGAGAGGAGTGATCGTACCAAATTTAGTACTCGCAATAGAACGAACCGAAGTTCGTATAGTGTAGTGCAAGTACGTGTTCGTATCCACAGAGAACCGTGATTGTTCACAAATCAATTTTAAATCTAAACTAGTATTATTTTAACCTAACTCCAAGTGGGTGTTTGTGTAATAAGGGAAACATAAACTAATTTACTTACAGTTAAATGAACAAAAGAACCACTATGGTTAAGGATTCCACCTCACCAAATCAGAAATGCTAGTTAAAAACACTAAGCTACTCATTCCGTCTATCAATTGATTCAAAACTTAATCTGTTGCGCCTATTGAAGGATTCAAAGAATCCGTCCCTTTGACAAAAGACAATCCATAAACAATTTAGGCCAAAAGATCCAAAGTGAATGTGACTTAACACAAACTACAATGGATAAATGACCGTAAATCGAATGATGGAATGTATCCATCAAACGAAAAACTAAGAATAAACGACTATGGCACAATCATACTTAATTTTGTCACTAAACCAAATGGAAACGATAAAGCTATATTAAAGATAGAATTAAATAAGCTTAATGTGAATAACAAGCATGAAAATCAATGGTGAGGCTTCATCCTTAACCTTAGTTGAGGATTTAGCCTCCCATGTAAAAGGGAGACAATAACAAATTAAAATCAGACATTAAATTAAAACAAATAAATAAAAGTGACAATTAAAATGGGCAGAGAGTGCCAAACAGAGGCAAAAACTCTTAGAAAATGCCCATGAAAACGTAGCTCTCGAAAATTTACACAAGTGTCTAATTTATAGGAAACTAGTGTGCTGCCAGGCTAGAGGGATGCGCTCGATCGTAGGCCGTATGCTCGAGCACAGGGATGAATGCGATCGATCGTTGAAGTCGCGATCGAACGCTCGTAACTGCTCCAGAATCTCCATGGCGCAAGGCTAGAAATGATGGAGGCTAGGGCCGGCTAGGGCAACCACGCGAGACGTGGGTCTACATGGAGTGCGATTGATCTTGCCCCTTGCATTCGACTACAGTGCGCTTGACCGCACTGTCCTACGTTCGATCACACTGGCAGGAACTCCAAACTTCTCTTTAAGTCAATTTCACCCTTTGTAGACGTGCATTGAATGCAATGACCTGTAATACCATAAAAGACTAAAACAACACAAAACATTAGTTAATAACAAAACTAAGAGCCTAACAAACATAAGTTAAGGAGGGGTCAAATATCAATATTTGGCACTTATCAAAGAGGTTCTTGAAGTTTTGCTTCAAGGAGGTAACATCACTAACCTAGTTCAATTTTATGCTGTTATGTTGCTTAACTGTTGTCTTGTGTTGTTAGTTTTAGCTTTAGCTAAGTTGTGCTTTAAATCTTGTTAAAATTAGCGTTGTTTAGGTTTAACACATTTCGCTTGCATGAAAGTTTCATTTTGAGTTAGGAAACCTTAAGGAGCCTTTTGATAGCCTTAGGATTTGATTTGGGAGAATAAGAGGACGAGTGAGCAAATGAAGTTCCCCGTGAAAACCTCAAAGTGAATGTTACGATCTCGAGACCAAACGTACGGTCTGAAGTATCACAGTAAACGTACAGCCTCGAGCCCAGACGTATAGTCCGAAGTGTGATAGGGGACTTTATTTTAACCAGCCATCTGAAAGCTCTTGTTTTCTTGTTCTAGAGTTATTTTAGTAGAAATAGGACTAATAAAATGTTTTCCATAGATTTGGGAAACCAGGATAATTTAGAATACTCAGAGACGTTATACGACCCAGGTGAGTTTTAACTCACATAATGCTCGCAGTTATTTTTTATGCACTACACGACTATTTTGTGTACCAAAAACATGCATATTTGCAACTCTCACAATTTATACTTGTTACACATGAACTCTAACATTTTTTAGGAAAATATTGCACTGAATATGTTAAGAAAGTGAGACTTGTAAAAGCATGCATATAAAATACAAATAAGATAATTTTTCATCTTATGACATTGTACATAGGTATGAAAGGGATAAAGGTCATGGACTTACTATACATGTTAACTTTATGGTCAAATGTGTGTGTTATATGGGCCTTGAATCCAATGGTTGTTTTGTGGTTAGTGTAGCCTTAACAGGCGGTCATTACAGGACAGACATCATTAGTGGTGTGAGTCACCCGAGGTCGGACTTAGTTGTACCGCTAGTGTTATGTACGATAACGTATAATATTCGGGGCACTAGTCTTGTATTATAGATCTCTCGGGATAGCACCAATCTTGTTGGGAAGCTGTAATATCTCAAGTAGACCATATTATTGAACTATAACTATCACTATATATCATATGCATATATTACATCTATATCACATCTATAAGATAAACTATCATGATGGTATTGTTGTTTACTTTATTAAGAATTATAGTTCATCACTAAACTGGCATGGGCATTATCTGCATTAATATTCACTAAGTCTTAGACTTACCCATTTATTTTATGTTTTCTCTATCACTATGAATTATGCGCAGTTTAACTATCCTAGAAGAGGATGCCGTCGGAGCAAACTTGTGTGATTGCATAGGATCTAATTCGGGTAATTTTTTAGGACATGGACCCAATATGGTTGAAGTTAATATGGGATGATGGAGAAATTGCCTGTACTAATATGATTGAGACTTTAATCTCTTTAGCTCTTCTTAAGCTTAGTGTTTGATCTCTTAAATCTTTTGTAAGACAATGTGATGATGTTGCTATGGGTTGTAATCCTATTTTGGTGACGGTCTGATGACCGGTACATTTAATGACTATCTTTATATTATGAGGTTTTATATTTATTCTGGTGTATGTTGTGTGGATTACTGCTCTCTATTTCCTATAATTTTAGAAAGTCTTCTACTAAGATTTCTCGTTTCGGCGAGAAAGGTTAAAATCCCTAAGTCTTGTCCTGCGAGAGATAGGGCTGGAAGACGAATCGTGAGGTTAATTACTAGTTAATTGATTTGCCCATATGGGTTGTTATAGATGGTATCAAAGCTTTGAAAGGATTATAGGATAAAGGAAAAGAGAACCTAAGCTATGATCACACTAGAGTTTAAGCTAGATAGGTTGTTAGGAATTAGTCTCTAGATTTGGTCGATCGGTTCTAAAAGAGTTGGTTCTAACTCTGCCCCGAAGGAACCCTACAACTTGACCTAATGCGTTAGAGATCGGAAGCCTTGAGGAGAATGTTCACCCTGAGCCTGTGGACATTTCAATTTACAAAGTAGCACCCCCAGGAAGTTAAGTGATGGACGCGATTGGCCAGTTGGTGTCGACTTTAGATAGCAATAGGGTCGTAAGATAGATAGTTGAAGGGACTAGGTGTTCTTTGAAGGACTTCTGTAGTCATCACTCGAAGAGTTTCGATGGAAGGGGTAATCACATCAGTGCTGAGAACTGGTTGAATGGCATGGAGGAGTTGTTAGCTACTACTAGATGTACAAATAAGCAAAAAGTGGCTTATACTGCTTACAAGCTAACAGGGAAGGCCAAGTGCTGGTGGCAGGACAAGAAGGTGGTGCTTATCGCTAAATTGGGATCAGAGACCACCATTACTTGGGACACCTTTAAGCATGAGTTCAATCAGCATTTTGATAAGTGTCAAAATATTCATATTTTAGCCCTTAATTTACATTTGTTAATTTTTTAGTTTTGTTAGTTTGTGTTATTTTATTTCATTTTTATGTTTTTTTGTGTTTTTGTAGGTCATGGAAGAAAAGAAAGCGTTTCTGGAAAAGTTTCAAGCTTAAAGGGAAAATTGGGAAGACCTAAAGATTTGGTTAAGTTTAACCAAATAAAGGAAATAATTAAATCTGAATTTATCAAATTGGAGTCAAAACCGGATTGGATTCAAAGTTGGATTATGCACATGTTTCGGTATTTTGATCATAACTTTCAGCTCAAATATTATATTAAGGTGATTTTAGCGGCATTGGAAATCAAACTTAAAATTATACAAATCACTGTGAAATAGAAGTTTCCTAATTCGTACTCCTGCTATGCCAAAATCACCCTACAAGATAGGAATGCAATTATGGATGAATCATATTCCAATTTGGACTTAGGTTTTCTCTATTCTAATTGGACTAGGACTTAAACCTCCGAATTTCTTAGGTTTACTAGGGCTTCTAGGAATTTCCTAAGGCCTATAAATAGAGCTTTAAGCCTTATAATTACATAGATACAATCTTAGGGAGAGGAATTGGAGGCTACTTCTAGGAGCAATTTTCGATTCTTTCTTTTCCCTTTTATTTTAATTATGTGTAACTAAACTCCTTAGTGAGGCTAAATTAAAGTCCTAATCATGTTTATCTAATATTTTAATATTGGGGCCTTTGTGATAATCATATTATGATGCTTAGCTTGATTAATTCCTGCTTAATTGAATTTCTCATATGTGTATGATTGGTCATTATATGCATATGGTATAAATTAGTTATTTAGGTCAATTTGGATGACCGAGTCTTGGGCTTAATAGAGTGACAAAAGAACCTCGCCACAGGTTCTTGGGTTAATCAACATGGGGAACCAAGAGTAAACACCAATGCCCTAGGCCTCATGTGTTTGTCGATTTCCATAGATTTATGCTTTTTTAAAGAACAACTTAATAGACACCCATGCTAAATCCTTTAAGAAAGAAAATAATTAGAGTAGACACCTGATGTAGATTAGGATGTCCTATCTTATCTATTAGTCTTTTATTTAAATTAAGTTTGTTTGTTAGTATTTTATTTTATCTTATCTTTCAGTCTTTTATTTAAATTAGGTTTCTTTGTTAGTCTTTTAATTGGTTTAGTTTTCTTTCGTAGACTTCTAAATTGACTTTATTTCATTGTTATCTTAGGACTGAGAGTCTTGGAGCTATAAATAAATGTTTAGAGCCCTGAGAATGCAATTGATTATTATTATTGAGTTTGTTTAATAAGAATACTTAGAGTTGAGTTTCTTGGTTCTTTTTCCTTCAAGCTTTAGATGGCATCTACTGCTTAGAGAAGATTTCTTTGATTTTGTGATAGTCTCACAATCTTAGGAATATTTATCCCTTCTGTTTACTATTTTCTTGATTATTTGCGTTCTAACCTTGCATCAGTTGTATGTATTTTTGGTTTCATCATAGATGACAGCTTTATCATCTTGCCATGATTTGCCCAATAACAAGTGACACATAGTCATGTCGACCACGTCACACCACACACAATCCACATATTTATCTCCGATAGAAAAAGGCACTTGGCAATATTTAGATACCCTTACCTCGTTTCCTTTTGTGAGCCACTCCAATTGATAGGGAGTAGGATGTCTCTTGGTTTTGAGCCCTAGCTTCCTTACTGCTTCCTCCGAGATGATATTCATACCATTCCTTGGATCGATGATAAGCTTGGCGACCTTGCCTTCCAAGATGCATGTACATTGAAATTGTTGGCATGTACCTCCAATGTATCGAGACACCGATTGATGCTTTATCTTCACTCCCTCCTTAGGCACCATCTTTGCCATCTTCCTTGGTACTTCTTTTTGTGGAATGTTTTTATTTTTTTCTGCCACCATGAACTCTTTGGGTTGCACGCAACTTTGGAATTCTAGTGTATCGAGTTTAAAACCGGATTCCCACCGATTGGCCTGAGCTTGTACAAGGGGTTGATGCCTGTGCACTTCGCGCTCCGCAAAAGGGTCTCCGTCTTCATCCTCCACAATTGCGTCATCCTCTTCCGATTCGTGCGGTGAGGGTATATGTCGACGTCTATCTTGACCACTCCCGATGGACAATAGTTTTGTGAGGGCTGCAATTTGTTCACTCAAGCTCGCAAATTGTGCCTTCGAGTGTGCTTGATAGGCTGCCAATGATTCTTCTCTAACTGGTTCTTCGCGATCATTCATGTCCTCCGCGTGTGCAAAGCGGTTACCCCTTCCCCTTGTGACTAGCGCCATGGAAAGAGACTGGGCTCTGATACCAACTGATGCAGGGTTAGGACGTAAATAATTAAGAAAATAGGAAGGGATAAATATTCCTAAGATTGTGAGACTATCACAAAATCAAAGAAATCTTCTCTAAGCAGTAGATGCTATCTAAAGCCTGAAGGAAAAAGAACCAAGAAACTCAACTCTAAGTATTCTTATTAAACAAACTTAATAATAATAATCAACTGCATTCTCAGGGCTCTAAGCATTTATTTATAGTTCAAAGACTCTTAGTCCTAAGATAACAATGAAATAAAGTCAATTTAGAAGTTTACGAAAGAAAACTAAACCAATTAAAAGACTAACAAAGAAACCTAATTTAAATAAAAGACTGAAAGATAAGATAAAATAAAATACTAACAAATAAACCTAATTTAAATAAAAGACTAATAGATAAGATAGGTCATCCTAATCTACATCAACACCCATGCCTAATTCGTTACTTAGGGAAATCAATAGTTTAAGGAGTAGACACCCATACCCTTTAGTTGGCAAACATAAAGTAGTCAAATATGATTGAAGCATTGACATATTAACATATTAATTGAGCATGATTAGTGGTAGATATCTGTTGTGCAAATATCTACCTAAATTAATAGGCAAATAATCGCAGTTTTACTTGCAAGTGCATAAGGTCAAAAAGTATAGTATAGTGTGCAAGTGCAAGATCGATCCCACAGGGATTGGTAAATTTTGCTTAAAATTAAGTTTGCAATATAAAATAAAAGAGAAAAAAATTGAGTTTGATTAAATAATGAGAAAGAGACAAGGCTTTCATTTTCATCACTAATCATGCTTATACAATAAAACAATATGCCAGTGCTTTAATTACACGATGAGTATGTAATGGTTGCCAACCTAAAGGCATAGTGTATACTCCTTAAGCTATTGGTTTCTCTAAGCAACAAGTTAGGCATGGTGTATACTCTAACTCTTTTCTTTTCTAAAGGATTTAGCCTGGTGATACTAAGTTGTTATCTAGGAAAGCATATGAACTGTGAAAACCGACAACCACATGAGACCTAGGGCATGGTGTATACTCCTGGTTTTCCATGTTGATTAACCCAAGAACCCGGCGTGGATTACTTTTGTTACTTATGTTAAACCTAGGACTCGGTCATCAAAATTGATCTAACTAACAAGTCCATACCACATGCATATGTTGATCAGGCAGACATATATGAGGAATTCATGAAAACAGGTATTAATCAAGTTAAATATTATCATGCAATTATTGCAAAGGCGCCAATATTGAATTAAAATATAAACATAATCAAGGCTTCAATCAAGCTGTACTAAAAGGTTTAGTTACACATAATATTGATGCTAATCATCTTCATAAAATAAAATAAAGGAAAAAAATAAACCCGAAAAATCGTTTCCTTGATAGCCATAAATTCTTCTCCAAAATAGCGTGTGTGGAATTGTGTGGCTTAGAGGTCTATTTATAGGCCTTAGGAGAGTCCTAGAAACACTAGTAAACCTAAGAAATTCGAAATTCCATCTCCTAGTCAAATTAGGAGACAATCCTATTACAAATCGGAATAGGATTCGTCCAGAATTGGGCTCCTATCTTGCGGGGTAATTTTGGCATTGCGGTGGTCCGAATTGGGAAAATGCTATTTTACAATCATTTGTATAATTTTGAGTTAGATTTCCAATGCCGTTAGAATCACCTTAATCTGATATTTGAGCTGAAAGTTATGGCCAAAATACTGAGACATGTGCAAAATCCAAATTTGAATCCAATCCGATTTTGACTTTAATTTGATAAATTTTGATTTACTCCTTTCCACATCTTCTAAGTCTTCCCAATTTGCCCTTTAAGCTTGAAACTTTTCTAGAAATGCATTCTTTTCTTCCATGACCTACAAAAACATAGAAAAAATAAAAAAAGAATAAAATGGAACAAAATAACAAAAACTAAGAAATTAACAAATGTATATTAAAGGCTAAAATATGAATATTTTGACACTTATCAATATCAAAGCCCTACCTTTTCTTTTATCTTTATTTGTTTTTCACAATATCAATTTCGTAACAAATTTGGTATTTTAATTTATAAAATCAATTCTAAACAAAATCAACAATCCTCGTGCGAATGATCTCGTATTTGCCTACTATACTATTGTTTTGATCTTGTGCACTTGTGAGTTAAAATGTACATTTATTGTAACACCACACCCCAATGATACACAATATTGTCCACTTTTGGCTCCCCCAAACAAAACTTCCCAGGAGGTCACCCATCTTGGTACTATTATCGCAGAAACACGTATAACTACAGAGTTTTGATAGGATCATGACCATCACAGCTTTGAAACATGTTGTTGTCATTAAGGGCGTAAGTATACATATAAACACATCCCCATCTCCATACTTAGGCGATGTAGGACGTCATAATCACCCCCTTTTAGGACCCAGTGTCCTCGCTGGTGGCCTCATGGGATTAGCCCATTCTTGGCATCCGTCCCAACGAGCGTTCGCTAGCGACCTTCATGGGCTTGTGCACGCTCCCCAATCTCAGGCTGGGCAATGGCTCTGATACCATTTGTAACACCCCACTCCAATGACACACAATATTGGCCACTTTTTGCTCCCCCAAACTAGACTTCCCAAGAGGTCATCCATCCTAGTACTACTTTTGCAGAAGCACGCTTAACTGCAGAGTTCTGATAGGATCATGACCATCACGGCTTTAAAATGTGTTGTTATCATTAAGGGTGTAAATATACATATAAGCACATCCCCATCTCCATACCCAGGTGATGTGGGACGTCGCATTTATTTACCTACTAATTTAGGTGGATATTTGCACAATGCATTTCTTTCCCTGAGTCATGCAAGAGGGTAAGGCATGAGAGTTTATGGAATTGGTTCAGGGAGGAATGTTGGTGATTGAGTATGCCGCGAAGTTTCTGCAGCTGTTGTGATTTGGCATATATCTCATTCTTAATGAGGAGAAAAAGGTGAAGAAGTTTGAGTGGGGTCTGAACTCTCGTATTCGGATTATGATGAGTTGCTTCAACATCCAAAATTTCTCTTAGTTGGTGGATTTGGCTCGATCTATAAAGAGAGCTTGAAGGAGAATGCGGCTGAGTACACGAATCAAAAGAGAAGGGCTCAAGGACTTGGTACTTCAACATGAGGAGTTGGCCAACTAAAAGGATAGTAGTAGGGAGATTTCACCTTAGAGGTCACAAGGATACCAGAGATGTGTAGGAAGTGTAACCAAGTTTGATGGGATCCCTGTAGGATGATAACTGGGACTCACTACCGGTGCGGCCAGTTTGGTCACTTCAGCAAGGACTGTGTGGGCAAGGGAGGTGAGCATAAACCTTTGGTGTCAGCTCAAGTTTACACACTTGTTCCAAGAGAGTTGGAAGGAGGATTAGAAGTAGTGATAGGTACAGTCCCTATACTTGGATTTGAAGCTTCAGTTTTATTTGATTCAAAGGCTACCCATATGACACCCCACCTGATGGAAATATCAATTAACTAGTAATTGACCCCACGACGCACCATCCCAGCCATGTCCCTCTAAGACACAACTTCCGGGAAAATCATTTTCCTCGTCGTAACAAGAAAACTGCAGCGGAAGACTTTACAAATACTATGGTATTAAGAGACAATAATAGAAACATCACACAGCAATATTAGAGATAAAGTACTACATCCATAATATAGCAAATGTCATCAAATGTACAAGTCATCGGACCATCATCAGGAAATAGATACAACCCAAATAAGATACATCAACATTGTTCACAAAAGATCAACATATCAAAGCCTAGAGTTAAGCTTCAACAGAGCTAATGATATCAAGATCTCGATCATGTTTGCACCGACAAATCCTCCATCCTCCTACATTGTCCTAAGCCAAATAGGATCCATATCCTCAAAGCTTACCTATATCAGGTCCTAAGCAATTACCTAAGTAGTCTTCGACGACATCTTCGTCTAGTGCAGTTAAACTGCACAATTATTCGTAATGATGGGGAAAGACATAAATAAAAATGGGGTAAGCCTAAGACTTAGTGATTTTTAACGCAGATAATGCCTATGCCAATTTTAGTAATGAACTCAGATGTTTAATAAGTAAAAACAGTTTCATCATTATAGTTTAATTATGTGTGATATATATATAGTAATGATACATGCACATGATATAAACAATAGTCATAGTTCAACAGTATGTTCTACCCGAGATATTATCCCTTCTCAGCAGGGTTGATGCTGTCCCAAGGGACCTATAATACAATGTCAGTTCCCCAACCATTGTACAACATACCGTACATAGTATTAGTGGCACGATCGAGTTCGACCCCCAATGGCCCATACCAACTAATGACGTCCATCCTGTAGTGACCGAACCATTAGGAATGGTTGCATCAAGGTCAAGAAACCAATAGATCTACAGCCCTCACATAATGCACACAATTGACCATAAAGCTAACATGTATAGTAAGCCCATGACCATTACTACCATATATACCGGTGTACCATGTCATACGATGCAATTATCTTGTCTATATTTTACATGCATGTCTTTTTACAAGTCTCACTTGATTAACAGGTTTAGCACAACGTTTTTCTTAAAATGACAGAGTTCATGTGCAATAAGTACAAATTTTAAAAGTTGTAAAATATGCATGTTTGTTCGGTACACAAAATAGACGTGCAGTGCATGAAAAACAACAATGCGCATTATGTGAGTTAAAACTCACTTGAATTGATACGCGTCTCCGAAAACTCCAAAAGGTCCATATTCTCCAAATTTGTGGAAAACCTTCTATTAGTCCTAATTCCACTAAAAAAAACCCTAAATTAAGGAAAATATGAGCTATTGGACGTTTGATGAAAATAGGATTTCCTTGCCACACAGTGACCGTACGTTTGGGCTCAGGTGCATACATCTGTCGTGTAACGACAAGTCATATGTTCGATCTCAATACCGTACGTCCGCTATATGGGTTCTCCGTGAGAACCTCATTTTCTCTCCACTCTCCGCTTGTTCTCCGACTCCTAAGGCCACTAGGAACAACCTAATGTCTTCTAGTCCAGTTTACAACCTTCATGCAACGTAACAATGCTAAGCTAACAAAAATGTTAACCTAAACGGGTTTTAAAGTGTAACTAAGCTAACAACTACAACTAAACAAGCAGCATAATGATGTAAATTAAAGCTAAGGATCGAATGCTACCTCCTTGAAATAAAACCACAAGAGTTTTGCCTTATGAATGTTCCGAACTCACAAACGCGTCACACACATGCTCACAAACGCTTGAAAAACACTTTGAGAACACTTTGACAGCCTAGGGGCATATGGAAAGTGTGAATAACACGAAGGGGGTAGGGTGTTGATAAGTGCCAAAATATTCATATTTTAGCCCTTAATTTACATTTGTTAATTTCTTAGTTTTTGTTATTTTGTTCCATTTCATTCCCTTTTTGTGTTTTTGCAGGTCATAGAAGAAAAGGAAGCATTTCTAGAAATGTTCCAAGCTTAAAGGGCAAATTGGGAAGATTTAAAAGATATGGAAAGGATTAAATCGGAATTTATCAAATTGGAGCCAAAATCGGATTGGATTTAAATTTGGATTCTGAATATGTCTCAGTATTTTGGCCATAACTTTCAGCTCAAATATTGGATTAAGTTGATTCCAGCGGCAATGGAAAGATAACTCAAAATTATACAAATAATTGTGAAATATCATTTTACTAATTCGGACCGCCGCAATGCCAAAATCACCCTGTAAGATAGAAACGTAATTCTGGACGAATCCTAATCCGATTTGTAATAAGATTGTCTCCTAATTTGACTAGGAGATAGAATTCCGAATTTCCTAGGTTTAGTAGGGTTTCTAGGACTCTCCTAAAGCCTATAAATAGACATCTAAGCCACACAATTTGATATACAATTTCATAGAGGAGAAGTTGGAGGCTACTTCTAGGAGCAGTTTTCGGTTCTTTCTTTTCCTTTTCTTTTTAGTTTTTATTTTAATTATGTGTAACTAATTATTTTAGGAGGGCTAGATTGAAACCCTAATTATGTTTATTTAATAGTTCAATATTGACGCTTTTGTGATAATCATATTGTGTTGCTCAACTTGATTAATGCATGTTTTATTGAATTCTTCATATGTATATGCTTGGCCATTATATGCATGTGGTATGGACTTGTTAGTTAGATCAATTTGGATGACCGAGTCCTGGGTTTAATATAAGTAACAAAAGTAATCCATGCCGGGTTCTTGGGTTAATCAACATGGGAAATTGGGAGTATACACCATGCCCTAGGTCTCATGTGGTTGTCAGTTTCACAGTTTATATGCTTTCCTAGAGAATAACTTAGTATACACCATGCTAAATCCTTTAGGAAAGAAAAGAGTTAGAGTATACACCATGCCTAATTCGTTGCTTAGAAAAACCAATAGCTTAAGGAGTATACACCATGCCCTTAGGTTGGTAACCATTAGGTATTCATAATATGATTAGAGCATTGGCATATTGATTTATTAATTGAGCATAATTAGTGGTGGATATCAAAGCCCTATACTTTTATTTATCTTTATTTTTATTTCTTTTCTTAATATCAATTTTATAACAACTTGATATTTTTAATTTAGTTCTTTAATTTTAAGCAAAGTTAACAATCCTCGTGGGAATGATCTCGTATTTGCCTATTATACTATCATTTTGATCTTGTGCACTTGCAAGTAAAACGTACTAAATATTATATATTAATTTAGATAGTATTTGACACAACAGGTGCTATTTATTGGCTCAGAAAAGTAGCGGATGTTCGGCCAAGGGGCATACGTCCGATGGTTCTTGTCCAATTGTTCAATGGCTACCTCGTACATCTAGGTATTATCTAGAGGGTATTTAAAAAGTAGCGTACGTCTGGTGGTCCCACGTATATCCGCCTGTACGGTTTGCAGAGCATATATCCGGTGGTCCCCCCTGTACATCTGCACTACAGATAGCATCGTACGTCCACCAAACCTAGCGTACGTCCGTCCAAAAGTTCAAATTACCCCTCTAGCATCCTTAGTGACCTAAAGCCCAAATTAATCCCACCAACTAAGCCACTTATGCCTAGTTAATAAGTTGAGTCACTACAACCCATTATTTTGTATCTATTATGTTCATAAGACTATCTAGACTTATAGTGTGAGCTTTGGAACCTGGTTGAGCTGTAACTACTCCCATAGGGAAAAATGTGGTCTATAAGCATATAGTTTGCAGATACCCTATTAGCATCTGTGGAAGAGTACTTTCTACAAACTTAGTTGTTCTCTCTATGATTTGTTACGACATTATTCTCAGAATGGACTAGCTGGCAAAGCATTTGGTGATTATTGACTGTGCTTGGAAGCAAGTTACGCTTAGGCCATAGGGAGAAGGAGAAATGATGTACGTTGGATTGCAAGTGTGGTCTTTACCTTCGACTATTTCAGCCGTTTGGCTAGGAAGCTTATTCTCGAAGGAGGACAGGACTTTTTGCCATTCGTCATTGCCCCAACAAAGGAAGAAAACAAAGACCTGCAAGACATTCCAGTGGTGCAAAATTATCCAGATGTCTTTTCAACAAACTACTATAGGTTACCACCACAGAGAAAGGTGGAATTTGGGATTAAGTGTGTGCGAGTCACTAATCCTATACTATATAGGATGGCGCCGTCAGAATTGAAAGAGCTAAAGGAACAGCTCCAAGAGCTTCTAGATAAAGGATTTATCCACCCTAGTTCATTACTGTGGGGAGCGTCGGTGTTGTTTGTAAAGAAAAAGGATGGGTCGATAAGGATGTGTATCGACTACCATGAGTTGAACAAGGTGACGATCAAGAATAGATATCATTTGCCAAGGATTGATGACATGTTAGATCAATTGCAAGGAGCAAGCGTGTTTTCCAAGATCGATTTGCGCTCAAGCTATCACCAGGTGAGGGCAAAGGAATAGGGCATTCCTAAGACAGTCTTCAGGACTATGAACATTATAAGTTCTTTGTTATGTCCTTCGAACTAACTAATGCGCCAGCTGTCTTCATAGACATGATGAATAGAGTCTTTCATGACTATTTGGATTAGTTCACCGTGGTCTTTATTGATGACATTCTAATCTACTCCAAGATGTCGGAAGAGCACAAGGAGCATCTATGGAAGGCATTACAGAGGCTCCAGAGGGAGTAGCTCTATGCTAAGTTTGAGAAGTGCAAGTTTTGACTGGATAACATGTCTTTCCTTGGGCATGTGATTTTTGGGGAAGGGGTAGTGGTTGACCCAGAAAAGGTGAAGGCAATGGTAGAATGGACTAGATCAATTAGCGTGTTCAAGCTCCGAAGTTTCTTAGGACTCGTTGGTTATTACCGACGCTTCATCAGGGCCACTTACTGTTTTGACTAAGAAGAATGCTCACTATGTTTGGAAGGACAAGTGTGAGAAAAGTTTTCAGGAGTTGAAGAACACCTGATAACTGCTCCAGTGTTGGTATTACCTACGAGATCTGGCCATTTCGTAGTGTATAGCGACGCCTCTAAGAAGGGTTTAGGGTGTGTGTTTATGTAGAACGACAATGTCATTGCCTACGCTTCATGCCAAATGAAGGCTTATGAGCAGAACTATCCTACACACGACTTGGAGTTGGCAGCAATCGTGTTTGCTTTGAAGATCTGGAGGCACTACTTGTATGGCAAGAAGTGCAAGATCTACACGGACCACAAGAGCTTGAAGTACTTCTTTACCCAGAAGAAGCTTAACATGAGGCAGAGGAGGTGATTGGAGCTGATCAAGGATTATGATTATGAGTCAATTATTATCCTAGCAAAGCTACCGTAGTAGTAGACGCGTTGAGTAGGAAATCAATGGTAGAGCTTGCCACTCTTGGAATTTCTCAACCCCAGTTGATTAAGGAATTTGTTGGGATGGGATTGGAAGTAATAGACGAAGGTACACCTGTACACTTGGTTAACCTAATGGTTTAGTCATAATTGCTTGCAAGGATTGAAGTTGCTCAGTTGGAGGACCCTGAGTGTGCTAAGATTAAGTAATTGCTTGAAGAAGGAAAAGTGAAGAAGTTCTGTCTTAAGGACGATGGGTTGCTCGCCCATTTTAAGCAAGTGTGTGTATGAGAGAGTGGAGGATTGAGGAAGGAGATAATGAGTGAGACTCATCGTTCCCCATACACTATACATCCTAGTGGTACCAAGATGTACCGGGACATGAAAGGATCATATTGGTGGAACAATATGAAGCGGGATATCTGGAGGTTTATGGAGTAGTGCTCGACTTGTCAACAGGTGAAAGTAGAGCATCAGAGGCCGGTAGGAATGCTCAAGCCGTTGCTTATATCAAAGTGGAAGTGGGATGAAATTGCCATGGATTTCATTTTGAGGTTACCCAAAGCATCCACCGGAGAAGATTTCATTTGGGTAGTCATCGATCATCTCACGAAGAGTGCTCACTTTATTCTGATGAAGGTTAAAGATCTGATGGATAAGTTGGTCAAACTATATGTTCAAAATATAGTCTGATTATACGAAGTACCATCGACAATTGTTTCGGATAGAGACTCTTGTGCAGAGCCTGCAGAAGGAGATGGGGATGAAGTTGAAGTTTAGTACCGCTTTCCACCTGTAGACAAATGGTTAGTCAGAGTGGACTAACCAGATTTTGGAAAACATGTTGTGAGCTTGAGTGTTGGATTTCAAGGGTAGTTAGGTCCAATACCTACCTTTGATTGAGTTTGCATACAACAACAGCTATCAGGCGACTATTGGGATGGTGCCTTACGAAGCACTTTATGGACATAAGTGTCAATCACTTTTGTATTGGGACAACATTGATGAGAGATAAACGTTGGTGCCATAATTGATTCAGGACACTTGTGACAAAGTACTCATCATTAGGGAAAGGATGAATGCAGCTCATAGTCGGCAAAAGAGTTATGCTGATAACCGAAGGAGACCCTTAGAGTTTGAAGTGGGGGATCATGTATTCCTCAAGATATCACTCATGAGGGGAGTGATGCGATTTGAAAAAAAAAGGGAAGCTTAGCCCTCGATTTATTGGACCGTTTGAGATCACCTAGAGAATAGAGAGGTTGGCGTAGAGTCGCCTTACCCCTAGATTTGGCTGGGACACATGATGTCTTCCACTCGTCATTGTTGAGAAAGTACATCACTAACCCTGATGTGATTGTGGAGTATGAGCTGTTGGGAATCCTAAAGGGATTGACCTACGTTGAAAAGCCATTGAAGATTGTGGACAAGAAGGAGCAAGTGTTATGTACCAAAACCATCTCTATTGTTAAAGTACTATAGTGTAACCATGGTATTGAGGAAGCATCGTGGAAAACAGAGTGTGACATGCGGAGTCATTATCCACATTTGTTTGAATGATTGTGTATGACTCTTTTTGTCAAGATTATACTTGGATAATATACCTACTTCCGCTTTGGATAATGGAATAGTTGACTATGGAAGAGTTGCTTTTCTCTACATGATCATGGCACTTATACCGATCGACCCAGATTGCATGTGTAACTACTCATTCTGTGAGCTAATGGACTTAGGAATTGAGATTGATGATGATTGGTATAGAGTTGGCAACATTGAGTATGACACACTCGATGAATTACGAGGTGATTGTCCGTAGTTATTCGAGGATGATGTAGTGCTAGTTGATGGATGAGAGGAGATAGCCCAAGAACCTATTGAGCACGATACTGACGATACTACGGATGAAAGGTAACATTTTACTTCTCTTTGAGTGTTCTTCTTTTGGTATTTTGTCTAGAAATTTTGAGGACAAAATTTTTATAAAGAGAGAATGTAGTGACCCCAATAATTAACTAAGCTTAGATAGCTTAGTTAGAGGGTTAATTTGGGCTTTGGGTAACTAAGGACATTAAAGGGGCAAACTGGACTTTTAGACCAAACGAACGTTAGGTTTGGCAGACGTACGCTCCCTTTTTAGTGCGGACATACACAAAGGACCACCATACGTACGCTCTGCAAATAGTATATGGATGTAAGCGAGACCACATGGACATATGCTACTTTTTAGAATACTTTTTGGATAATATTTGGACGTACGATGCAACCTTTGGACCAATGTGTAAGTAGTACCAGACGTATGCTAGGGTTGGTGGACATCCATTGCTTTTCTGGAGAGTTGGTAGAACCCCTCAATTATAAATACCCCTACCCCTCTTCATCCTCACACGCCCTTCTACTGTTCACATTGCCCCCAAGTTGTCAAACCCCTTACGAGTGTGTTTCATGAGGTTTGTGAGCTTTCTGTGCTATCAAGTGGAGATTCTTGAAGTTTCGCTTTGAGGAATTAAAATCGCTAAGCCTAGTTTGTTTTTACATCGTTATGCTACTTGAATGTTGTCTTGTGTTGTTAGTTTTAACTTTAGCTAATTTATGCTTTAAATCTTGTTAAGATTAGCATTGTTTTTGGTTTGACATGATTTCACTTGCATGAAGGTTGCATTTTGAGTTAGGAGACCATAAGGAGCCTTTCGATAGCCTTAGGATTTGATTTGGGAGAATAAAAGGACGATTGGGCAAAATGAGGTTCTCCTTGAAAACTTCGAAGCAGACATACGGTCTAAAGTGTAAATGAGACTTTATTTTAACCAACTGTCTGAAAGCTCTTGTTTTCTTTTTGTAGAGTTGTTTTAGTAAAAATAGGATAAATAGAAGATTTTCCATAGATTTGGGGAACCAAGATCATTTAGAATACTCGGAGACATTATACAACTTAGGTGTGTTTTAATTCACATAATGCTTGTAGTTATTTTTCATGCACTGCACAATTAATTTGTTTACCAAAAACATGTATATTTGTAACTCTCAAAATTTATATTTACTGCACATGAATTCTGGCATTTTTGAGGAAAATGTTGTACTGAATATGTTAAGAAAGTGAGACTTGTAAAAGGATGCATGTAAAATACAAACAAGATAATTTTACATCATATGACATGATACACCGGTATGTGTGAGATAACAGCCATGAGCTTACTATACATGTTAACTTTTTGACTGATGCAGCCTTATCGGGCAATCATTATAGGACGAACATCATTAACGGTGTGGGCTACCTGATGTCGGACTCGATTGTATTACTAATGTTATGTATAGTAACATACAATATCCAGGGTACTGGTATTATATTAGAGGTCCCTTGGAACAGCACCAAACCTTCTGGGAAGCAATAATATTTTAGGTAGACCATACTGTTGAACTATGACTGTCACTCTATATCATATGCATATATTATATCTATATCACATCTATAAGATAAACTATCATGATGGAATTGTTGCTTATTTTATTAAGAATTAGAGTTCATCACTAAATTGGCTTGGGTATTATCTGCGTTAATATTCAATAAGTCTTAGACTTACCATTTTATTTTATGTTTCCCCCCTTACTACGAATATCTGCGCGGTTTAGCTATCCTAGAAGAGGATGCCGTCGGAGCAGACTTGGGTGCTTGCATAGGATCTGATTCTGTCAATTTTTAGTACACGAACCCGGTATGGTTGAAGTCCATGTGGCATTATGGAGGAACTGTCTGTGCTGATGTGATTGAGATTTTAATATCTTTAGCTCTTCTTAAGCTTAGTTTTTGATCTCTTGATCTTTTGTAAGACAATGTTATGATGTTGTTATGGGTTGTAATCCTATATTGATGACGTTCTGATGACTAGTACATTTGATTACTATCTTTATATTATGAGGTTTAATATTTATTTTGGTGTATGTTGTGTGGATTACTGCTCTCTATTTCCTATAGTTTTAAAAAGTCTTCCACTAAGATTTCTCGTTTCAATGAGAAAGGTTGAAATCCCTAAGTCTTGTTCCGCGAGGGTTAGGGCTGGAAGACGAATCATGAGGTCAATTATTAGTTAATTGATTTGTCCATCAAGATTGTTACAAAATACCCTATAACATCCCGGCTTTTCCAGGTAAGCCGTAAGTGAAGTTATCTAAATTCACACATGACATTACTATTTTTTCCTTACTAAATAACATAGCTAAAAATCAGTAATAAATTTTTCTTTTCTTTTTATAACCAACATTGCCAATAAATGCATACCATAGCTTCTATTATACATCATTATGGCATCTAATGAGTGCTATATAGTGTTTATTTGGACCCCTTAATTTATGTTCGTTAGGTTCTTAGCTTAGTTAATTTATAATGTTTTAGTTTGTTTTAGTGTTTTATAATGTTGCAGGTCCTTACATTCAAATTGCAGTTAAAAGGGTGAAAAAAGGCAAACAGTGAAGATCTGGCCCCTGCCAGTGCGCTTTAGCACACTAGGTGCAATTGAGCCCTAAGGGCGCGATCGCTCTGCATGCCTCGTTAGCCCGCAAAGCTCGCATTGCTCTAGCCACCATCGCTTCACCCACTATGCCGTGGGTTTTCAGAGCAATTACGTGTGCTTGAGCACACTTTATGTGATTGAGCACACATAGGGCTACGCTCGAGCGCATCCCTGACCTGACAGCACATTAAATTTTGCCCTTGAATAGCCCATCTTGTATATTTCATAAACTTACGTTTGGAGGTGCCCTTATAGGCCATAAACCTCTCTGTTCTTCACTGTAAACCCTCTAAATAGTCATTTAATTATTTAACGCTTATTTGTTTATCGATTTTGTCTCTCTTTAGCATGAGTGGCTAAATTTTCAACTAAGGTTGAAAATGAAACCTTACCATTTAATTATCTTTATGTTTTTGTGTTTAATTTAATTCGTTGTTTAATATTTTGTGTGTTCGTTTCAATTCAATTTTGTGACAAAATTGTGTTGATTGTTGTTTACGAATCATTAAACGGCCAATATCTATTGTGTTCAATAAGGAGGTACATCGGATGATTGGGTCGATATCCACTGTGATCAACGATACAGTGGATGATTTGATCTCGAACCCTAATATCTGTTGTGACTCATTATACGGTAAATATATCGGATGATTCGTCTAGATTTTATAATAGCAATAGAACATGCATAGTGCTTAATTGATAGATGGATGTCTAAGCATGATAATATGTTTATTAATATGGTGAGGTGGAATCTAGACTTCAGTGTTTTTATTTATTTGTTTTTAAGCATTTAGATTAGTTTACATTTTATGCACACCATATGTTCAACATTTAAAACTAGGTTAAGATAGAGTTAGTTTAGGTATAAAATTAATTTTTCACAACGTGATTCCCTGTGGATTTGATTTTGTACTTTTGCAACGCTACACGAACAACGACTCGTGCTATTGTGAGTACATCAAATTCATACACCAAATTTTGGTGCCGTTTTTAGGAAATCGTTTGTTTTGTAAAAATTGATTTTTTTTTGTCTAGATTGATTTTATTTTTTTACTAGTTATTTTATTTTGGCAATTTTTTTTTTTATTTGTTTATGTGTTTTTTTATAGAAAAATTAAAAAAAAAAAAAAAGATTAGTGTTTGGTTGGGTGTTTTTGGAGTATGTTGAGATTTCTAGAAAATCATTCTCTGTTACTGCGATCGATCATACCTCTGTTGTGATTGAGCGCACTTGCATCATTTACAACACTATTCGTGTGCTTGCACTCGATAGTGTGCAGTAGCGCATGAGCGCACCTAGACTGACCAGGTGTAGTGCGCTTGTGCGATCGATCGCACCCTTTTTGTGATCGAGCACACTTGCAGACTGCTACTCTTTTACACGTTTACACTCAATCGCATTGTACCTACGCTCGAGTGCACATCCGCAATCAGCACCAATAGACTTGAAGCAGATAAGTATAGTTTTTTTTTTTGTTTATTATTTATTGTTATTTTTGTTTATTTGTTTATTTTTAGTATCAATCATTTATTTGTTTTTTATCTGTTGTTTTTAATTTTTATTAGTTTTTTTTTCTCTGTAAAATGGTTATTGTTCATGTGGGAATTTGTATACTAAATTGTTTGGGTAAAGCATAAGTCTTCCATTTAATAATTTTAGTGTTTCCCCTAGTAGTAAAACCCCAGCTCCTACTCACTACCCTAAAAATTTGCATCCACATGAATTGTGTTTAGGATATTCTAGCCCTTACCATAGTTCCGGTGATTGTCCACATTAGGGACAATTTTTCAATTTTTCATATGGACAGCTAAACACCGGTTTTTCCAGCCAAGGGTTTGAATCACATTATAATTCTTACACTCCCAACTGGGATAACCATTTTGATGTCCTGTGGTATGCTTATGCCTCGGGAAACTATGCTCTCCAACCCAATGAACTGCACCATCCTGAATATCCGCAATTCAATACCCACTCATCCATGCCTTCATTGTATAATCATCCTCCTTAAGAGTCATTAGTGCAACATTTTCCAACTGCTCACATTGATGACTTAGAGGAGATGGCGAACGAACTCATGCAAGTTAGGCGTGCCCACACCCAGCCTCCTCACACTCATGCACCTCATCAGTCATATGAATATTGTTATCATCCTTCTCACGATTTTGATGATTGCCCATTCTATAATCATTATGTGAGTGAAGCTAACAAGTCTGCACATAAGCACGCCCAAACCACCACCATACCAGTTAGTGAACCAAAAGCTATCAACAAGGTGGAAGAAAAGGAGAAGTAATTTGAGCCCCCACCAAATCCAAATCGATCCAATGACAAGGAAATGAGTTCTGAAACTCAGTCCTTCATCACAATCCTTCTCAAGACACAACTTGAACCACAAGTTTCATCTTTCCAATGTCTTAAAGAACCGTCTTATGTAGAAATCTTTAAGGATTCACGCACACAAGATCACAAATCTAGAAATTATGTTCCTAAGAGAATTTTTCGAAGCAAGTTATTAGGCTACATAAGATGGCGAAACATCCTTCAAGAGGGCTATATAGTGTTTATGAAGAAAGGGTGGAAGGGATTGGTTGGACAACCATGGGATTGGGGAAGGTGCGGTATTCTTTCGTTTTTGTTAGAGAGACTCCATTTGTTTGATTGATATTTCGCATGCACGCTAGCATTAGGATCTATGAGGTATGAGATTTGATTTTAAAATATGTTTCTTGAGATTTTTAGGTTGATGTGATGTGATGTTGAGAACCTTAGCTAAAAATAATAATAAAATTAAAAAACATATATATAAAGTTTTTTTTTTTAAAAAAAATCATCATAAGTTGAGTTTTTCATTGAGTAACCAGACCTCTTGCCTAACTAAGCAATGAGTGTTCGTATAAAAAGATAAGGAATTCTAGCTAAGTAATTGTATAGTTAGTTAGGTTTCGTATCTCTTTTTGACTTGAATAATTAAGCCCTTATGGATGTCTCTACATCTAGTGTCTTAAAACCTCCTGGTTTGGGAGTCACTAACCCAACACTCGTTACATAAGTAATTTAGAAGCTCAAGGGAGTCAAGTAGTGCATAGCCTACACAAAAAAATTGCATCTTTTCAATTCAAGCCTCAGTTGTTTATAACATTACATTTCTGTGAATTTTGGGACATGTGTCTTTTGAAAAATTGAAACCCCATGATCTTGTGTTAGTCCACTTTGCACTTTATGGAGCATGTATTGTCTCAATTTTCCAACCATGAGTGAAATAATGTTTGGATGCTTGGATGATGTAATTTGTATGTTCAACATATTAAATTTGTTAATGATGTATGAACCATGTGTTTAAGTATTAGGCTTTGTCTGTCAATAGCATAATGCCCATAAATTGTTTGTTGGTATCATTGCTGGTAAACCTTTATGAGACTTCACTCGTCCACTAGGGATGCCTAGAAGTTTAAAAGGATTGTTGTATATGTTAAATGCAATCATTTCTCCCACGAAAACGGACTTATGTTTCTTACTTTAATTGTGTTTTTCATTTTGTTTTGTTAAGGGACTAGCAAAATGTAAGTTTAGGGATATTTGATGAGTGTTATATAGTGTTTATTTAGACCCCTTAATTTATGTTCATTAGGTTCTTAGCTTAGTTAATTTCTAATGTTTTAGTTTGTTTTAGTGTTTTATGGTGTTGCAGGTCCTTGCATTCAAATTGCGGTTAAAATGGTGAAAAAGGGCAAAAAGTGAAGATCTGGCCCTTGCCAATGTGCTCGAGCCCAAGGGGCATGATCAAGCGCATGCCTCATCAGGCCGCGTTTCCCTAGCCACCATCGCTTCACCCGCTATGCCATGGGTTTTTAGAGCAATTACGTGCGCAAGAGCACACTTTATGCGATCGAGCACACATAGGGCTACACTCGAGTGCACTGCATGCGATCGAGCGCACCCTTGACCTAACAGTACATTAAATTTTGCCTTTAAATAGCCCATCTTGTATATTTCGTAAACTTACGTTTGGAAGCATCCTCATAGGCCATAAACCTCTCTATTCTTCACTGTAAACCCTCTAAATTGTCATTTAATTATTTAACAGTTTTATTTGTTTGTCGATTTTGTCTCTCTTTAGCATGAGAGGCTAAATCTTCAACTAAAGTTAAAGATGAAGTCTCACCATTTAATTATCTTTATATTTTTGTGTTTAGTTTAATCCGTCATTTAATGTTTTGTGTGTTCGTTTCAATTCACTTTCGTAACAAAATTGTGTTGATTGTTGTTTGCGAATCATTAAACGGCCAATATCCATTGTGTTCAATCTAGAGGTACATCAGATGATTGGGTCGAGACGAGATATCCACTATGATCAACAATATAGTGGATGTTTTGATCTCGAACCCTAATATCCGTTGTGACTCGTTATACGGTAAATACATCGGATGATTTGTCTAGATTTTATAATAGCAATAGAACATGCATAATGCTTAATTGATAAACGGATGTCTAAGTATGATAATATGTTTATTAATGTGGTGAGGTAAATTATAGACCTTAGTATTTTTATTTATTTGTTTTTAAGCATTTAGACTAGTTTACATTTTATGCACATCATATGTTTGATATTTGGAACTAGGTTAAGATAAAGTTAGTTTAGGCATAGAATTAGTTTTTCACAAACACAATTCCCTGTGGATTTGATCTCGTACTTTTGCAATGCTATACGAACGACTCTTACTATTGCGAGTATATCAATTTGTACACCAGCATCACAACTTTATCTATAATACAACGAGTCACAGACGTCATATATACAAGTAGACTAATCATACTAACTTATGGCAAGATAGCTCTTCCAAAAGTAGAAGCCTCCTACAAGCCTTCAGGGTAAAATTCTAATTAGGTGTACGGATCCTCAGCAACAGTCTTTACAGTGATATTTGTAGAATCATTATGGTTTTGCAGGTAGAAGTGTGAGTCTACGGCTTAGTAAGTTCAAGCGAATTGACCATTTATAATGTAAGCCCATCTTTATTTGAAAATCAATCTTATCACTAATGTTCCAATGTTTACTAAACAACCATGTATGCAGGGTTTTCATAAATGAGTTTTAACAAACGTATGACTAAATTGTAAATTAGATAATAGATAATTTGATACATAGTAATAATTCATAATAATATTTTCTTGCATTTTCTTACTACATAATTAACTTTACATTTCATAATATGAAACAGTAAAATAGTTCATAACATACTGAGGAAAACATCAATTAAAATCAGCATAATTTAATCATATAGCATTGCATAGCATAACATATCATCATGACAATAAGTGAATTTATACTCACATTTATCCTCAGGAGTTTGCTAAGTGTTACCCCACTTAATCATAAGGTTACTATTAATTTATCTATCTCATAGTTTTGAGGTGTTGAGCGTGTAACTCCACTCAATCGCTAGGTTGCTAGGCAACTTTGTTTCTCCCTTCCTAACATTGGGGTGTCAATTGAGCATCATAATGACATATCTAAATATCTTGGTATCAATTGGGCATCATATAGACTATATAGCATTTTTTTGTATTTTCATACGGGCATTACTACGGCATTCGTGTAATATTTAATAATAATTCCTAGCATTACTTGGACATCACAATGGCACTATTGTAAAATACCTAATAAAATTTAGGTAGCACAACGGCTCATTTGTAATATTTAAAAGAATGATTAAAGATAATATCCTTCTCTGAGATATTCAATCACTCTTTTTCGAGTAATTTAGACATTATAATGACATAATTTAAATTCTAATAACTAAAATTGACATAAACTAATGATAAAAGAATTATACTTAGCGCTCTCACTTGAAGTAAGTCCAAAGCTTTAAGATTTAAACTCAACTCTCTTTTTTCTTTCCCTTTTTACTTTCTTTGAAACAATTAGTAGTTTAGTACGAAAAAGAGGGATTGGCTAGATGGTAAAAATACTGCACCGTCAAGCCTATTTATAGGCAGAGATTTAGGACATTCTTGGAATTTTATAAGAAGTTTAAGTGCAATTTTGGATTAAACAAATATATATGATGTTGTGGGCCCCGAAATGGGCTTGGAGAGCTTTTATAAAAATGTCATTATTTTATTTTATTATACTGAAGTAGGCGTAAAATCAACGAGAGGTGTTGCCATATGGTCAAAGCAAAAAACATGAGTTTTCTGCCTTCCATTCAAAGGCTGACACCTCACCCATTACATATTTAGAAAATAAACACAAAAACACGGGATTAATTCCCATCATCCACAAATCCCCTCTTTACAATTTTTCCCCTCTCTCCCTCTCTCTCTCTCCAGCGGCTGCAGAGACGATGGAGCATCGAAAATCAAGAGGGCAGTCCACCACATGGTTGGTCGGCCGGAACGTCGGAGCCGCCAATTCCTCCCTGGATAAACGAAAGCTATCTCCTTCTCCGTCAAATTCTCTCCCACCACATCTTGGTCGGAGCAGTGATGGAGGAATGGGTTTTTTTTTTATTCTTCAGCCGGACCAACGATGGTGAACCAGGTGGGCGGTGGGCTTGGCAGAGAGAGCTCCTAGGCTCGGGCTTGGGGCTTCCAACGGTGAAATCGTTGGGCTCAGTGCCATTGGAGATAGAGCAGGAGCTTTCACCTTTTTCTTGCCCGGTGTTGGAGCCAGGCTAGTGGCGGGAATCGGTGCTGGTGGAGATACAAGAGGCGTCGGTGGAGGTGTTGCTGGGGGTGGAGTGGCTGGAGGGGGAGTTGCCGGAGGAGGAGATGCTGGAGGAGGAGACGTCGGAGGTGGAGTCGCTGGAGGTGGAGTGGTTGGGGGAGGAGTAACGGGTGGAGGAGTGGCCGGAGGAGAAGAGGCGGGAGGCGGAGAGCTGACTAGAGGATGAGTTGCCAGAGGAAGAGACGAAGGAGGCGGAGTGCTCATTGGAGGAGTTGACAGGGGCAGAAAGTCTCTCACCTTTCTCTTTTCCTTGAAACTCAAAATCTGGAGTTTTTGTTGTAAGCAATTTTTGTGCAATTTTTATACTTAAATGAGGTGTCTTTCTTCTATTGGGTGGCAAAAAACATGAGTTTTTGCCATGACCGAATAGAAGATATCCCCAAAATCAAAACACTAGAAGACTTTGGAAGATCCTGCAATTGCCGTAAAACAAGTTCTAGTATATCCTTTGAACCGATACTGTTCACATGGTGTAGGTGTGAGATGTATTTTTTTTTTCTAGAATTTTAAAATCAAGCTCACATACAATTACGAGAGCCTTGCTTTTACTAAATTCATGATGTGCTTTTTCACTTAGCATTAAACAATAAGCTAATTGAATGAGTTAAAACTTTAGCTCATACTTTTATGGACCACTTCTCTACTTTTTAAGCCTCATTAATAATAGTTCCTAGTTCCAATCATAACCTAAAATAAAACTTTTTATTAACAAAATTAAGACCTATAAATTAAATTTCATCAACCAAAAATATATTGCCTCAAATATCTACATTCTTTAAACACCTCCATGATTATTATTCTATCTATAAAATATTCTCTAAATTATATATTAAAATTCAGGTCATTACATACCTGTCCAACCTGACCAACCCACCCATTTCCTCTAATAAAAACGCAGGTACAGGTTGAGTTTTGGGTTACCCGCGCGAGGCGGGTTGGCTTACGGGTTATAGTTTTTAAAATCCCCGGGTACTCGACCCACCCCACCCATATAACCTAACCCTAAAAACTCAAATTTCACCCACGTTCAACCTCTTTTCTCTCATTTCACTTTCGCGTAGTCTCCCTTCAATCTCCAGTGACCCAGTCCCCCATTTTCTCTCATCTCTCTCATTTCTTTGGTTCTCTCATGAGTCACGAGACTCATGACTCATGCCTCCCTCTCCCTCAGCCTCACTCAATCACTTTGCACCGCTCCTGCTTAGCGTCCACCCGAGCTTTGATCGGTTTTTTTTTTTCTTTCTCTCTTTCGCTCTCTCTCATTCTGATTGGTTTGTGGCAGTGAATCACTACCACAATTTGTGGGTCTCAAGGACGGTTTGTGGGTTTGGTTTGCGAGTTTGGTTTATGGGTTTGTCTCTCTACCACAAACCAAAGGTAGTGATTTGTGGGTTTGAGGGAGATGGAGAGAATCAGAGAAAATGAGGGAGATGGAGGCGTTCAACATGATCCGCCCCACCTTGTTCAACCTGCCCTACCTGAACCCGACAGATTTGGTGGTTTGAATTTGGGTAGCAGGTTGGGTTTGAAGCTCGAGTCAGGTGGCTAAAAAGGCCAAAACTTGCCCCGAATCGACTTGTGTTCACCCCTACATATGAGGGAAAGAGACAGGAAGAAAAAGAAAAATTTTAATTGAAAAAAAAAAAAATCCAGAATAATCTTTTAAACTTTAGTGACGTGCCAATGTTGACACATCATCACCATTTTTGGTGACGTGCCAAAATTGACATATCACCAATTGGTGACATGTTAATATTGGCAAGTCACCAAAGTCCCAATAGTGATACCCAGTTTTTTGACCCGTTATACACATTGCTATTGACATGTCACTAAACATTAATGACGTGTGAACAGGCATAACACATCATGTCAACAAAAAATCAGTTTTTTATAGTATAAAACATAAGGTAGAGCCATAAAAGAAGTCTTTGAAAAAGAGGGCAAAAACAAAAAAAACAAAAAAGTCTTGAAAAATATAACAAAACCCGAACTAAATACAACAAAGCCCATTTTGATTTGTCAGAAGTGGTAGACATCCAGGTCCAGGGATTGAATGAATTGAAGCCATATCGAGAGGAGATTCGTGGACATTAGCCCAAAATAATAGAGCTTGAAGAAAACGCTCACAAAGCCCAAAAGAATGCTTGCAAGACCCAAAAACAAAAAGCACATTACCTTCAATCCACCTGGCTTCGCCTCTGACAATTTCAGAAGAACATGGGACGGGGTTTCTGGCTCTAACCGAGTCAATGCACACCCCTACTGGGTTGTTCAACCACCATCGAACCCAACAGTTCTTGTCCACCTCCAACACTTTTGCTCAACTCATCCTCCAAGAATTTTAAAAGCAAAGGTGGGGTGGAAATTTGCCTCCAATAAAGGAAGAGCTTGCGGCAAAATGCCAAAAGGGTCAGAAAAACCATTGGCGGTGCCCTTCAACATTTTTAATTTTTATTTTATTAAGGGGCATGCGCAAGTTTTTATCAATTTTAATGCCAAATACTAAGAAAGGTGCCAATTGAATAGAAATGGTAATTTAGGAGCTTCTAGTTTAGATAGATAATGATGAGCTACATAATTTAGGAGTTTCCTATCTTTTTTTTTTTAGGGCGTAAAATTGTCATTTCACCCTTCTTTGGACAATTTTATCCCTTAAATAAAAGGAGCCAACTCCTCTCCAGATGATTGGAGTATCCGATTTCCAGTAATCCATACCTCACCTTACCAAAATAAAGAAATCATTCCTAGATTTTTAATTTAGTTTCAGTGGTTGAATGAAAATTTTTGGCTCCAAAATCATTGTAATCTTTTTTTTTTTTTTTACATGTCCGCACAAAAGGAAAAGAAAAATTTGAGCTAGTGATTTACACTTTATTATGCAAAGTCTCAGCCAATTGAACTACCTCTTGGAGACTAAAATCATTGTTCTTCTACCACCAAAGTAAAGAAGGAGAATATGCCGCTCCAAGATTTCAAGGGTATGTGTATTGATCCAATTTGGTCAAGTTGCTCATGTGCTGATCTGAAATATGAAAAAGAAGAATCTATGAAACGAAAGTTTATCAAGAAAAATAATAAAGTTTAGACTTCAAGAAGGGAAAATTCGTGAGAGAGGAAAAGATTTCATCAAGTGTGAGACGGGTTCAATGATTTGTCCAAGCATGAAATATATATTAATGGAAGGAAAGGCTCCAAAGAAGTCCATGGGTGAGCCAATGGCTATACCACCAGTATACCCAAGAAACACCCCAATGTACCCATGATCCATACCAAACAAGATATAAATGAGTTTGATAACTTACTGATAAAAAGTCAATACAAGAAACAAACACTCTTCATTGCAGTACTCCCGCTTTTATGATGACAAGAAACAATAGTAAGATCAAAAGTAATCAACAAATAAAATGCTTACTGAAGAACTAGAATTTGACCGATATTTTATTCCTCGGAAAAATGTTTTGGTTAATCAAACCAAAGGAGCAAAGTAAAAAGTAAATTTGACTGTAAGTCATGTTATAATTAACAAAAAGGTCTAAAGCTTTAACAACATTTAATACTACTAGAGGCCAAAGCGAGATGTGCAAATAGTTCCAATTCCATGCCAAGACTTGTCTGAGGAAGTCAAGAACCGTCGTATCAAGGCAATACATAGAACCAAAGTGGGTATGATAATACAAAACTGAGCTACCCAAACAATAAGAGTTGGTTTTCAATGCCTTCTTATCCAGATCAAAGTGACACAGAGCATCTTGACGAATGAGCAATTATACGCACAACATTTGTTGAGTCCCAAAAAGACAAGCTCATTGTATGCACCAACTTATTGGAATAAACTCAGTCTAAATTTGGTGGTTGCTGTTTGGAGATGAAAAGCTTTACCTGGATCTTGATGTGGTTGAGCAAATGTAGCGGCAACAAGCGAGTAGCAGCCAAAAGAGGAGGAATGTAGTGATGATGCAAACACCTGCCAAAGAGGTGAAGGTGTAGTATATGATGCCAGTAGCAGTACTGAAGGTGGGAATTACCAACCGGAGCTCAGGTAAGGAATCAGCTCATTCTTGTAACATATTGATCCACAAAATAGATAAGAAATGACTAATAATGATTGTGAGATCCATTGTAATCGCAGGTTCATTTGTAGTCAATGAGTACACAAAAGTGGCTCAGGTAAATTACTATTGAAGATCAATTGATACCAGCGAGAAACCAAAAAGCCAATGCTGTTACGGTCATATATATACACACCGAAAGCAAAGTGGAAAAAAAAAAAATGGAAAATCCAAAAAAAGATAACCACCAAGCAGGGGATGGTACATATAACATTCAATTGCAGGCTTAATTATTGACTTTAACACAGCATTTACATTGTCAGAATTATCAGCTACTGAAATTTTGGTATGAAATTATTCACGAGCCTTACTAAACAGGTTGCATCTGTACAGCTCCTGCCAATGGCGAAAAGGTCTGTCTCAATTCATTTTCTGCATTCTTTTATCCCTTTTCTACACTGAATTTACACGTCTGGATGAGCCTGCATATCCAAGAAGCCAAGCAATTTTATGTATACAGACATTCTGCAATATGATTGTACTTTTTTTTCCTTCTTAATTGCAAAAAGTAATTAGTTACACCAGCAAATTTTTTATTAGAAAGTTTATGATTTTATATTTTTTTAGCTTCCATGTGAATCTCATAAGCTTCTAACAAAGCAGCTCTCCCCCACTAAAATGTATGAGATCTAATGCAGGCGGAGTTCTTATATAGCATGCATGTTTCTTCAAGATCTCAGGTCAGAGCCAAAGTAATTTAATTGTTTCCTATAAAAGCAAGACAGATATCTTTTACTACATTAAAAAGTCACTGCTCTTTAAATGGTGCATGTGACTAATTTATTATTATTATTACTATTATTATTATTATTATTTGTAAGTGCATGAGAAAAAAAATACAAAAAAACAGGGGGGAAAAAAACAAATACAAGCAACTCAACTGAGAAACCCAAACTAAACAGACAACTAGCACCTCACTGCATCGGAGGGAAATTAGATGGGTGGAAGTCGAGTGGGAATGAAACCAGGGAAGGATGCGACAAAATTTAATGGATAAAACCATCGGGAGTAAGAGAACCTCATATAACTCAGCCCTTGATCTGTTCCAAGGAAACTTGAGAGACAAAGAAGAGAAAACACAACAGAAGCGGGGATCTATTTCTAGTACAGTGAGTTTGAAGCCCAATGGGATCAGGATAGGGAGAAGCTCAGATCTGGAATTAGAACTGGAACAACAGCAGCAATGAGCGTATGCAGGGGAGGTGCATGGAGGTCACACACAGGCAAGTAAGGGAAGCTAGCCAGAAAGTTAGAATCACACTAAGGCATGTAGGGTGGTGTAGTGGAGGGGAGAGGTAGAGGGAGACAGCGGTGTAGTGTGTGGGTGGTGTAGGTCAACCAAGGAGGGCATATTTCGATTGTAAGACCCAAGATCTGGACTCAAAATCTGTCAAGAGTGCAGTAGTTGGAGGAGGTGATGTGATGAGCAAACACCGGATTATTGGGGAGAAGAGCCACAAAATTAACACCAAAAACAAAGAGCAACATGGAGAAATCACAAAAAATAAACAGGGAATGATCCCTGCAAATAGATTGCTCGAGGCGATGGATAAAGAGGTTCTTCTCATAGCTTTTTATATTCGCCTTCGCCTTTCTTTCCTATCACTATCACTAAACATTGCATGTATGAACCTCAAGACGTGAGTCTTAAGTAAGGGGATCGAGGATGTTCTTCAATTAAATTGGGTTTGCAAATACTTTATATTATAATATTTTAATTAAATGACTAAATTAACTAGTTTTTATTAACTTAAACTTTTGAGATTAATGACAATTTATGGTATCAGAGTAAAGGCTCAAGTCCAAACATTATTTCTATCATTCACCTCCTATTTCAATTTGTTTGATTGGACCTTTGACCATCTTAATGGAAAATTCATTGATGTTTAGTGGGAGAAGCAAATCTTTTTTTCTAAGAGTCGTCCACATGTGCAAAACGACATTGTTGCACCTTGATACATTTCTTCAGTTATTGGTCAAGGTTTTGGTTGGTTATCAATACATTAGACTAGAGGGTTGGAAGGGACTAAGTGTAAGTCCATGGAGAACCAACAGCGGTCTGGGAGATTTTTTGGTTTCGAGGAGCTCAAGTCGGCTCAAAGAGAGAATCTATGAAATATAGTGTTATTTCAATGTGACTAATTTTTGTTTAGTAACATTAGTCATTACTTGAGTTTGCTCGTGCCAAGGATAGAATGGAGAACATACAGGGACAACTTCAAATGAACCAATTGGATCCTGTTCTGAATTCGGAGAAGACTGGTGCCATAAATGAATATGGGGACCTCAATAGAGCTGAGGAAAGTTTTTTAAGGTAGAAGTCTCGAATCCAGTGGTTGAACTCAAGTGACCAAAATGCTAAATTATTTTTCATGTTCATACTTTGCATGGGAGAAGCATAATTTTTTCCATTTCCAACGAAGATGGTTCCACAATTGATGACCCTGTTAAGGTGAATGATTCTATTGTGAACTACTTTCACAGGCTATGAGTACAATCCAGTTGATTTAGAATTTCTAGAGGGGGTCCTTCCTAGAAGAATCTCCCATATCCATTGTGCAGAGTTGTCTAAGGAATTTTCTAAAGAGGATATCAGATCTGTTTCGCTCTCCTTGAAGAGCAACAAAACACCTGGTCTCGATAGCTCCAATGCTCTTTCTTTAAGAAGGCTTTGAACATAGTGGGTTGGAATGTTATTGTTGCAGCTACGTCTACTTCTTTTTTAATATGGTAGGCTGCTTAAAGAATTTTATACTGTTGCCATTGCCTTGATTCAGAATTCCCAATCCTTCTTAGTTAAAATACTTTTGTCCCATCTCTTGTTGTAATAAAATTTACTAGTGTATAGCTAAGGTAATGGCAAACCATTGTCGGGTTATTCTTGGTGATTTTGTTGGAAATCAACAAATAGCTTTTATTAGTGGAAGGACAATTGGTGACAATATTCTGTTTAGCCCAGGAGCTCTTGAGAAATTACCATAGGGATAAAGGTACCCTCCGGTGTGCCTTGAAAGTTAATTTAATGAAGGCCTAAGATTCTCTGAGATAGGATTTTGTCCTGGAGGTCCTTAGGACTTTTGGAGTTCTGGAGGTTATGGTGAGGTAGATTGAAGAATGCATTACTTTGTCTAGATTCTCCATTTGTAAAAATGGTGAGCTCAAGGGTCACTTTCTTGGAGGCCGTGGTCTCAAACAAGGTGATCCTTTATCGCTCTATTTGTTCGTTCTGGTAGTAGAGTTTTTGTTTCCTGGAATTATGGAAAAAAATGGTTAAGGGCGGCCAATTCAGATTCCATTGGAGGTTCAACAAGGGAAAAAAATTCTCATTTTTGTTTTGCATATGACTTACTTATTTTCTGTAAAGGTGAGATGAGATTTGTTGCTCTGGTCAGTGAATTTCCAGTTCAATTCAGGGTTATGTCCAGATTCTTAGCTAACATTGACAAGTGTTGTCTGTTTGCTTGAGGAGTTGCAAAGCCTGTCAAGGAGCAATTGTAGAGTATTTTGGGCTTCAAGGAAGTCAATCTTCCTGTTAGATATTTGGGTATTCCTCTTATTTTTACTAGATTGAAAAAGTTGAACTGTGCAGTTTCAAGAGAGAAGATCACAGCCAAAGCCAAGTCTTGGCTGAGTGGGGCCCTTTATTTTGCAGATAGGCTCCAATTGATTAATTCCATCCTCTTTGCTATGCAAGTATACTAATCATCTCTCTCTTTTTTTTCTTTTTTTTTGGATAAGTATACTAATCATCTCTCTTCATCCTTACCAAAGGAGTGATATGCCACGTTGAGAATATCCGTAAGTCTTTTCTTTGGAAAGGTAGTGAGCTTAATAGCTTAGGGGCTAAAGTTCCCTGAGACTCTATCTGCCTTCCCAAGGAGGGAGGTTTGGGTATCAAGAGTATGACGTTGTGGAATAAAGGATGTATGGCTAATTTGCTCTAGTAATAGTCAGTCTATCTGGCCATTTGGGTTAAACCAATTTTATTAGGAATGAGAATTTCTGGGAGGTGAGACCTCCTTCAAGTCGCCCCTGATCTTGGAGGAAGATCTTGAACTTGAGAGATACCATTTAGCATGAGGTTTCCTGGTTTTGGATCCTGGTAGTGTTTTTTGGATCAAGAGGTCTTGGGAGCGTTTGCAGCACCATAGCCCTGAGGCGTTCTGGCACAGATTGGTGTGGCATGGTAAAATCATTGCTTGTCACTCCTTTATCTTATGGCTTGCTGTGAGAGGAAGGTTAAATACCCGGGATAGATTAGTTAGCTATAGCTTGCTTGGATAAATGAAATGTGTTTTTTGTGGATTGGATCTGGAGAATATTGACCATCTTTTTGCTTTCTGCCCTTTCGCTGAGATTGTGTGACACAGTTTGTGGTATAGATGTCATATGCCCTGGGTTCACGAAAATTGGGAGGATCTAATTCATTGGATGGCTTCTCAGTTTAAAGGTAAGTCTCTTCTCTCCATTGTGACCAAGCTTATGCTCGCTGCAATTGTGTATACCATAAGGAATGAGAGAAATACTAGGTTGTTCCAGAGGAATTACAAGGACACTTTGTTGTGTATACCATATGGCATGAGAGAAATACTAGGTTGTTCCAGAGGAATTACAAGGACACTTTGAGCATCACTTCTAAGATCCTTTATTGGTTAGAACCAAAGTCAATTCCATGAAGGGTGTTTGCAATTCGCTTGTGGATAGAGATCGGGCTGGATCTTGGGGTTTTTCCGATTTTATATTTTTGTTTTGCTGGTCTTTGCTTTTGATAATCTCTTGCTTGTTTCGGCTCCCCATCTGGCTTTTATGCCTCTTTTTTTTTCTTTTTTTGGGGGAGATTGCTAGTGTTTCTTTGTCTTTGTCTAGTTGTTTCAATAAAGTTCTACTCATCCCAAAAAAAAGAAAAAAAAAATCATCAGTCATTTAGGTGGACGACAACTCCTAAATTTCCCAGTCCCAATCATCCGTATTTGGATTAACCATATGAAGTTTTAAAGACATTTAATTCTAAATCTAGTGCAAGAGGTTGCCCACTAACAATTCCAGAATTTAAACAATACAACTCTTAATAATACAACATAGTTCCCAGCATGGTGCATGGCTCCAGATACTGATCTAAATAGGCAGAATCATCTAGACCATGATAGGCGTTAATAGAAGTTCCCCATGAACAATTATGCTCAATAGTGTATTGCTGGTGGTGTTGATTCACTGTGTTTGTTCGGGATCTTTTACAAAGGTCACAAAAAGAAAATTATAAAATTTTCACTTTGAATTTTTAATGAACTCACTCATTCTTCTGACTCAACAGGATACTAACTAATATTCACATCAAGGATAAGTTTTATTACAAGTCATTGAGCTCATGAATTTAACAAGAACCTAACAGAACTTTTCAAAGTGTTGGTTCTCAATCCAGTGGGTTGAGGTTGAGAATTGGGGGGGCCAATGAGGCTTGCGAATACTTGAAACTTTGGAGACTGGTAGCAAAACTACTGTACTTAGTCGAATTGAAGTTAGTATATCAGGCCAATAATTACATTTCCAGTTATTCTAATAAGACCAAGAAATTTGTCCCGCATAAAAGTGGACAATATCTCTCATTTGAGATGGTTATTCTTTGGGGAACTATTTTTTTCTTCCCCTAATATCTTTCTTCTCTCTCTCCCAGTTGAAATATTTTTCCTAGTCAAATCAAGTGCCTCATCAAGCCAAATTTGACTAAACCAGAATAATTTTGCATCTACAGGTGGCGGTCTATGAGGGGTGGAGTCCGCCAAACATGTCTGGAGGCCACTGCGAATATTTGGCGGCCACCATAGGGCCACCAGGCAGATTGGCAGCCACCACAGTTGGCAACCGCAGGGCACTAGAAATATGCAACAGCCACAGAAAAATACAGTGGCCTCCACTTAAAAAACATATATATATATAAATAACAAGCAGCCTCAAGACTTGAGAAAAAAAAATGAGCATGTCTTTCAAAACATATAAAGGTGTGGGAAGTTTTCTAAAAAGTGTTTTATGTTTTGTTTTTTTGAGAAGTGTTTGTTTGTTTTGAGAAGTGTGTTAGTAGTGGGGGCCACATCTAAAAATATGTTTGGTAATTGTTGCAAGGCAAATGTTTTTCAGTGTTTGAGAAGTATAATCATTTCTCAAAAAGTTTGCCAAACTGGGGATCCATTTCTCCTCCATAAAGTTAAGCGAGAAATCAAATTTCTCTGACTATTTTTAATGATTAATATAAGTGTAGAGTCGTTAACATATTTATATTTCTACAGAAAAAAGTATGCACAAAAAATAAAAAATAAAATAAAAATAAAAATATCACCTAGATGCCAGTATAAAGATGGTTCATCCTTCCTCATCCTCGGGTTGAGACCCATGATTTGGAATTGGTTCTGCTTCCACAGGCTGTGGAAATGCACCTAAAACCAAAGAAAAGAAAAAGAAGTGTGATTAACAATATCTCCACAGTTTAAATCAGACAATGATCAGATAAATGTATATTAAGTTGCAATTCAATCTCCACCCTTTAAATTTTCCAGACTGGTGCTAAAATCACTGCGAATTTCCACCAAGCACCGGTTAGATATCCTACTAAAATTGCAATCGAATTTTAACCCCTAAATTTTTCCAGACCAGTACTTTTCCACCTAGAACTTGTTTGATACCTTAATTATATGACCTTCTCAATAACATTGAGGAGCCATGTGTAAACCAAAACCAACTAAAGATGTAGATAATGGTATTTAAGATATGTGAAGCCCAGCCCCCAATATACAGCTTGAGAATATCAGGAGAATGATAATCCACCACATAAAATAAGATTTATCATTTTTAAAGGTTCCAACTTCCTATCATCTAGCATTAAGAGGTTTGGCAACCTAGTGCATGGGACAGAACTTCCCAAATATTTAAAAAAATAAAATAAAGAAATAAAAATAAAATAAAAAACAACAACAACAAAAAATTAACACTTATCAGAAATTCATATAAAGAACCAGCAACAAACAGCTAAAAATGAAATTTCTTTGGATGAGAATGAATCTATCAGATTAGAAACAAATTCGATGTTTAACAATTTTCCATCACAAAGATCATGATACTAATTGATATTTTACTGGACCTTCAAACATCGATAAAGATATGGCTTTTACGGGATGGTTTAAACAAGACAAGATCCTAAAAGGGATTTGGATACTGATATATCTACCAAAGTTAAACACCACAAACACAGGATGGCTAAAATCTTAGCCAACAAAAATTGTAAAGAAAAAGAAACCCAGAAACAGTAAAGGAAAAAATGGACCAAACCATTGATGAAGTAGGCCGAAGAAGGCCAGCCACGGTCGGAGGTGGTGGCCATGGACTCCTCCTGGGTCAAGGGATTGGCCAACTGGTGGACCAAGTTGGCGAGGCCGTGGGAGGAGCGAGGCTGGCGTGGTGGCACCAGAGGAGGCGCCCGAGGAGGAAGGGAGCGATCGAGGCGGAGCGGCGGACGATGATCCGGTGGATGGCGTCCTCGAGCTGGCGGACAAGGGGATCGGAAGAAGAGTCTGTGAGGTCGGAGAGGTCGGCCAGCTGGTGGGGCTTGGAGGATTGGTTGGATTGGGTTCGGAGAGTGAGGAGGCGGGATTTGGGGGAGCGGTGGCGGGGGAGGATGGTGAGGGTGAGGGTGAGGGTCTGGGAGAAAGACCTTGCCATCTTGTGGTCTCTAGACTCTACACACAGATTGGGGACCGACGCAGAGTGGAAGATGTGCAATCTTCGAACAAACGAAAGGAAGGAGGAGACGTTCCCTTGGGGGCCACACACTGTTAAAAGCTGTCGATTTACCCGGTTCCTTGTATGTAAATGCTCTAAGACGCGGTGTATGGACTGAGGTTTACTCTGGTAGGTTCGAAGGCTGCTTGCCGAATAAATAAATAAGGGGAAATTTGCTTTGCCCCATGAATTACTATTCTCTTTCTATTTGGCCCATGAACTATCAAGGTTACTTAAGACTCCTTATGAATTACCATTTTGTTATCAAAGATCCTCTATCGTCAGTCAAAGAAGTTAAATCGAACAGTTAACTGTACTGTTCACGACAAATAGTATCAGAATCACCTAGTAATGCCAAGTCATGTGGTATTAAAGCACTGCATAACATGACTTTAACGACGACAACAAGAATCTAAGAGAGGGAGTTTGTAACACCCTTGGTCTCATATTGGGAAGATGAGAATCAGTCCCATATTGGGAAGATAATAAAAAACCCACATTAAGTGTACGGTTTATAAAAATAGTCATGAGCGCCTCCTATATTGCCTAAATTACTAGGTAAAATTGGGCTTTATAATGAATTCTATGAAAACTCCAAATTGTCTACTCTTTTTAAGATAATAACATAGATGTGATTAGCATTTTTTTCTTGGGTCGTTATAGAAAATCTTTTAAAATTGACATAATTTTAATTTTAAAAGACTTTCAAACAATATATATACACCAAATATGTGTACTTAAAAAAAATAATAAAAATAAAAATAAAAATTAAGGTAGACCATAAATTATTTATTAACTGGCTATTGGAAGGGAGTTCCATGACACAAGAATCTTGCAATACAGCAAAGGGTTATAGTAGTGTGTCGTTAGAGGTGAAGGCACCATCTATAATGCTATAGCTAACAATAAGATTAGAGAAAGATGAGCTCCAGAGGGTGTTTGGCAAACGATGATGAAGGCCCTGTTTGACAACGGGGTTTGGGTTTGAGGGTTTGCACTATGCGGGTTTGCATTGTGCACTTTAACAGTAAGAACGTTTTAAAACACAATTTTTCAAACTTCTGTCCAAGCGAAAAATATGAATTTACCCTCACTTTTGTTTCTTTCCTCAAGCTTGTTCTAGACTTGAAACTCGACATGCTATGCCCCCTATTCTTCTTCCTCAACGGCGAAAAGTGATGGAAAAGGGGAAGGGGTTCAATCTGGGTGTGGGTGGGGAATGGGATTGGGTGCCAATCAGACTATGTGGTAAGAATTCAAAACAAGGCTCATTTCTTTGTTGATCTACACCCAAGAGTAGATACCTTCGTTGATCTTCCAAACGAGCCCCTTTCTTCTTCCCTTGTTCTTCTTCCTCAACGTTGAATCAGAGAATCTTTGGCGTGTTCCTCCTGATTGTCGATGGAAACAGGTGGTGCCTCCTCGTGAATCTCCACCGGATCTCCTTCAAGAACGCCGTGAAAGCCGTGGCCTTCAGCCCCTGCAAGTCTCGCATCGCCGTCGCCGCCGACAAACTCCTCCACATATGGCGCACCCCGGGCTTCAAGAAGGAGTTCCTCCCCTCGAGCTCATCCGGACATTCGCCGACTTCAACAACAAGGTCACAGCGCTCAAGTGGTGCCAGACTCCAAGTACATACTCGCCAGGTCGAATCGCCCGACGGCGAGGCTGTTTTCTGTGAACAAAATCGGCGTTGTCAAAACGAAGCCGTTTTTGTTTTTGGGCCATAGGGATATAGTAGTGGGTGTGTTTCTGGGAGTGGACAAGATGACGAATACAGTTTGTAGGGCTTATACGGTCACGCAGGATTGCTATATTTTTAGCTGGGAGTTGAGTGGTGGTGACGGTAAATTCTATGAAATGGGCGGGGAGAATTCGGAGCTAGACTTGCTAAGGACGCCGGAGAGGGAAGTCGAGACCGAGAGTGGGAATGGAGTGAGTGTGAAGAATAAAAAGAGGGAGGGTTTGGATGGAAATTTGGAGAATGGACGGAAATGGAGGTTGACAAGGAAGGATGGTTTTGGCCAGGCCCCAGCGAAGTTGACAGCGTGTGACTATCATAGGGGGAGAAGACAACATATCCATGGGCAGTTTGGTAATTTCAAAATCTGTGTTTGACTAATTGTGGAACCATTTAAACTAAATGATAAGAATGAACAGTAAAAACCTGTGAACAGTGCAAACCCAAAACACAAATCGGTTTATCAAACACCACCAAATTTACACTGCACTATTCTCATATGGGTTGGCATGCCTCGCCAGGTACAGAAGGCGATGGAGAGACTGGCTTTAGGAAAAAGTAAAGGCTCGTTTGAAAAAAAATGGAGCAATGACAATTCCTATTTTACCCCTTCATCTTGCCAACTAAAATGCACCCAACTTTTTCCCATTTCTCACACAAGCCTCTTCCTCATAAACTTCTCCCTAGCGAAAAAATGTTTTCTTCTTCCTCCTTGCACTAATTCGCCTCAATTTTTTTTGTAATTAACTCCAACAACATTTCCTTCCATCTCCTTCCTCTTTCCACCATTCTCTTTCTCTTTCCCCCATTCTTTGTATTAGCATATACAAGGATCAAAAAGGAAAGGGAATCAATCGCACCTTCATCGGCTTGGTGACTAGGTTCTCTATCTAAACTTGTGCGCTGCCGGTGAGTAAAAACCTACTACTCTTTATTCTTCTCACTCCAGTTAGCTATACATTTTGGCTGAAACAACCGATTGCAATTTATTTTTGTAATATGCCTCAGGACAGTAATGAGACAAGCAAGGATACCTCCCTGGACTAGATCGACGACCAAGGTGAGTGGATTAAACTTCCTTCTTCTTTTTTTCATGCTTATGTTTACTGCATATTGTCATTTTAATGCTTGATGTTTGAAATGAAAATTCATTTTTTGTAACCCAGCCCTGCACAATTCATTTATCTTCCCTCTAAACGTGCATTTTTGGTATATGGGTTTAGTACCAACTCCCTTGAATTTTCTTTTACAAAGCATAAGAAGGTTTATGTGTTGTGTGTAGTGTGTGCTGCACAAACCAATTTGTAGAAGTGAGAAAGGTAGAAGAGAAGTGGTGTTCGTGTGATTGTGCTATTTGTTACTGTACATTTTACTTTTGTATTAGGTTATTTTATTCTTGAGCTAAACATGGGTTTAATATGTAATTTTCTAGGGTGTTTTTTTGGTGTTGAATTATGATCGGTGTGCATTGAATCTAGGTAGAATAAGTTGGATTTGGGTCTTGATTTGGGGAATTGAACTGGTTTTTGTGCTTCTTGGCCGGATTTAAGAAATGGGTTCTCGGATTTTGGAGCTAAGAGTGTTTGGTAGGTGAAATAAACGAGGAAAACAAATAAAAATGAAATTTTGAAGATATTTTACTTAAACATTAACATAAAACTACTCAAACTAACTAAAGCATTAATAAAAGTTGTCATAATACATAACCTTAAACATTAATGTAAAACTACTCCAAAGCGTTAATAAAATGTGTCATAACACATATCTTAAAACATTAACATAAAACATCAGTTTCAATTGTCGTTGGGCCTATGGAAATTCATTAGCCATTCACAGATGCCATCCTCACTCATCTTCAATACTATCCTCACCCACGACGGGCTTTTAAGTTTCCTGCATGCTCGCACATATGCTTTCGGAGGCAGTTTAATTTCAACAACTAAACGATTGATGATGTCCATAACGTCCTCCTCAGGAAACTAGCTGGCGAGGGCCTTGTAAGACATACCATCACTGATCTTGCACTTCTCTAAGTAGTCCGACCTCATGGAATTCCATTTGTTGTGCATCTCCTCTACAATTTTCTCACCCTTTGATGAACACTTGCTAGAGTGCGAGCACTATAAAGGGTAACTTGACCTCTTCAACTTTCCTTTCCCTTTTGAGTTGTTTGCACACGCACAATGGGGCTCGATCAGGTTTATGATCCCCGAAGGAGGGATGTTCAGGTCAACATTATTCTCTTCATCAGCATTATTTAGGGGGGATTGTGTGTTGGCATACCTCCACTTTCCAGTGACTGTTGAGCCCGCAAAGATCTTCATAGGTGGTTGTAGTTCACCAGTGGGCCATATCGAAATTTGTAGTACTTTTGCAGACTCCTTGTTTAAAAAGGAATAGCAAACAAACGATAAGTCCAAAACGGAAAACATTGATGATTAGTAAGTACGTAAAAATATTTAATTATAAAATGATAAACATAAGCTTAGTGGCTTACCGTTTGGATGTGTTCCCACTGTTTCGTAGTCCCTGTCATTGTCCCCAAATCATCATCTTAGCCACAGCTGGTGCCTGCTTTGTCACGGCCAAAGTCTAAGAAGTTTACATACAACTCTTTCAGAAGTTTTAAATTTTTCCCTCAACCTGCTTCACTGTGTAGACGGTGCCATCCCTTAGTCATTTTTTTAACTTGTCTGTAATGCGTGACATGTGTTTCCCTTATGGTGGGAGGATTCCTTCTTGGAGTTTCTTGAGAATCTGTACCAGTTTATCCTTGTGCTCTTGTTCCCATTTAATATTTTCGAAAATAATGGGAATTTGTGAAAGGGATGGGGTTTGCAGCGCAGCCTTATGTGGGGACTTGTGCGGAGTGGAACACAACGACATCTATGAATATGCATATAAAACGGCATAACAATGCGCACAATATAATACATGTCTACCAACAACAGTCAACACAAACCCTAAACTTTTACGGAGACTATTAAGTGATTGATAGGTGATGAATGTTTTTTGTGACAATATATATTTACGATAAGCATGAAATTAATTGAGTCATTAATAATTTAGAATTGAAGCAATTTACATAATTGACGCGAATAAGTAACTAACCTTAAAGTTGTTGGATTGTCATAGTTTTAAGGAATATCCTCGAAACTGTAAATTAAACGAAGCCAACAATAATGAAGAATAGCCAAACAATGGAGCTTTTAGCTCATAACATTGCAATTCGAATATGTATCTCTTATTGATATGGTGAAATAGGTATTATGCCAATGTATATGCATGCATGCTGAAATAAATCTAAATGCCTATTGTACAAACAAATGTTTGTTTGGCACCATTATTCAAATGCTTATGAAAGCTATATGCTGCAGACTTTAAGGAAAAACAAATGAAATGAAGAGCAAGTAAATCCAAAAGAAGCTGGAGGAAAAGAGAAAAACTCAAGTTTTAGGTTTCATTTGGTACGTAGAATGATTATTCCGTTAGGAAAAATAAATAGTTATTACTAGGAATGAAAGGAGATGGAATGAAATTACTATTCTTATTCCCTAGTTTGGTGGCAACAAATATTATCTTATTGAAATTGTACCAAAATTACACAAATACCCAAACAATGGGGGAAGGGCGGCAAACAATTGCACTGATAAGTATAATGAAACACATCTAGTGAAAAAAGTGTAGCCAATTCTAGATTGTTGACAGGATGCATTTGGAAGTTGATTTAAATGGTCTATGACTATTATGGTATAAACATTTTCCAAAGTAGTCAAAATTACTAACATCAAAAGCAGCTACACATTATTCGTGGTTGACTTATGAATTAGTTCATGATGGGGTAATTATTAATTGCTTAAGACATTATTATAACTCTCTTGAAATAATGATGTTAAAACCTTTGTTTCAAATACACACATACACAAACAAACACATACCCACATGCACACAGAGGAAGAGAGGGAGGGAGGGTCTCACTTGATGTGCAACACCCCAAAAAGTTAGTCTTACATTGTGAAGATGAGTTTCCACATGGAGTGGGAAGATTACAAAGTCCCATGTTGGTATCTTATTATGTGAGACAATGCTTTATAAAGTGATTATGAGGAGCTTAAAGTGCAACTTGACTAACTATTTTGGAGTGACAACACTTTTCTCTTAGTGTAAATTTATGCTTCCTAACTTTAGAAGCCCTAATAAAATTTTATGAAAATGAGAATTAAAAATGACACTAGTTATACAAAATTGTTTTATACTCGCCAAATGACAATAGTTATACAAAGCTTTTTATAGAGCAGCTTCTTCCTCTTGTATCCTCTTACCTTAACTACCCCATCTCTTTTCTTTTCGATTACTATGCTGGAAATTAATGAAGGAAATTTAGATTATAGTTTCATTTGATTGGGAAGTGTTGATTTCATGGTTGACTTATGAATTGGTTCATGATGGAGTAGTTATTAATTGCTTAATTACCCCCCTCTCTCTTGAAATAATGATGTTAAAACCTTTGTTTCACATACACACACACACAAACAAACACATACCCACACGCACACAAAGAAAGAGAGGGAGGGAGGGTCTCACTTGATGTGCAACACCCCAAAAAGTTAGTCTTACATTGTGAAGATGAGTTTCCACATGGATTGGGAAGATTACAACATCCCATGTTGGTGTCTAACTATGTGAGACAATGCTTTATAAAGTGATTATGAAGAGCTTAAATTGCAACATGACTAGTTATTTTGGAGTAATAGTACTTTTCTCTTAGTCTAAATTTCTACTTCCTAACTTTAAATGCCCTAATAAAATTTTATGAAAATGAGAATTAAAAATGACACTAGTTATACAAAACTGTTTTATAGTCTCCAAATTTAAATGTTAAGAAAAAAAAAAACAAAAATAGAAGAGTAGATAAGACTACTATTTTATAAGGTAGTTTATCATGTGACATGCTCTTCAAATTTGCCCTTAAAACTATAAGAATCATAAAACAATCGTGTTCATTTTGTAGATAGTCTAAGAAAGAGGATTATAGAATTTGTCTAGAGCTGATGATAAGGCCTATATATAACTATTCACTTAAAAAATGACCAAAAAAAGGAGAGGAGTGTCATAACAAGTCAACATTAATGACTGAAATTTTAAGCTTTAAACTCATAACACTCTACCTATACCAAAAAAAAAAGAAAAAAAAAATCATTGAACACATGGGATTTGTATTCTGGCATTTTCTAGTGTACGGATTGCTAGTAATTTAGACATTAAATTGGATAGAGTTTTTATGAGATTTACCTAGCTCCTCAAATAGATAGATGAATAACCTAAGACTTATTCAATAAGATTTATAGGTCCTATATAAGAACTCTCTTACCTTTATTGCTTGATTGTATTGATAAATCCATACTCTTGTAGTGACTTAAATTATTAACTAGGCTTAAGTAGCTTAGTTGTGGAGTTAATTTGGGCTTTGGGTCACTAAGGACACTAGAGGGATAATTTGGACTTTTGGCTAGACGTACACTGCTGTCTGTAGTGTGGACGTACGGGGGGACCACTAGATGTACGCTATGCAAACCGTACAGGCAGACATTTGTGAGACCACCGGACGTACGCTATTTTTTGGAATACCCTCTGGTTAATACCTGGACGTATGAGACAGCCATTGAATCACTAGGCAAGAACCACCAGACGTACGCCCCTTGGCCGGACATCCACTACTTTTTGGGCCTATAAATACCCCATGCCCTTTTCGTGTTTTGCATAAGTTTCAGACACCCCCAGGCTGCCAAAGTGTTCCTAGAGTGTTTCCAAAGTGTTTTGAGTGTGTTTAGTGAGGGTGTGTGATGTGTTTATGTGTTTCAGAACGTTCATGAGGAGGAACTCTTACAGTTTTGTTTCAAGGAGGTAACGTTTGATCCTTAGCTTTTTAAATATGTCGTTATGCTGCTTGTTTTATGTTTAGTTGTAATTGTTAACTTAGTTACATTTTGAAACTCGTTTAGGTTAGCGTTTTTGTTAACTTAGCATTGTTACGTTGCATGAAGGTTGTAAACTAAACTAAGAGGCTTTAGGGTGTTTCTAATAGCCCTAGGAGTCAGAGAATAGGCGGACAGTGAAAATAAGGTTCTCCTTGAAAACCCAAATAGCGGACGTACGATATCTTGCCGGACGTACGACCCGTCGTGACATGGTGGACGTACGGCCTCGAGCCTAGACGTTTGGTCAGTGTGTAGGAAAACCCTATTTTCACCAACCGTCTCATAGCTCCTATTTTTCTTACTTTAGAATCATTTTAGTAGAATTAAGACTAATAGAAGGTTTTTCACAGATTTGGAGAATCTGGACCTTTCAGAGTTTTCGGAGACGTTTATTGATTCAGGTGAGTTTTAACTCACATAATGCTCATTGCTATTTTTCATGCACTGCACATCTATTTTGTGTATCGAGAAAACATGCATATTTTATAACTCTCACAATTTATACTTATTGTACATGAACTCTGTCATTTTGAGAAAAACATTGTGCTGAACATGTTAACTAAGTGAGACTTGTAAAATAACATGCATATAAAATACAGACAAGATAATTGTATTGTATGACATGGTACACTGGTACATGCTGTAGTAATGGCCATGAGCTTACTATACATGTTAGCTTTATAGTCAATGTGTGTATTATACGGGGCTTTGGATCCATTGGTTTCGTGACCATGGTGCAACCATTTCCAATGGTTTGGTCACTATAAGACGGACGTCATTAGTTGGTGTGGGCCACTCGAGGTTGAACTTGATCGTGTCACTAATTTTACGTACAATATGTTGTGTAATGGCTAGGGCATTGGCATTGTCCTATAGGTCCATCGGGACAGCATTAACCCTATTGAGAATGGGTAATTTCTCGATAGACCATACTGTTGAACTATGACTGTTGTTTACATCATATGCATATATCATTTACTATATATATCATGTATAAAATAAGCTGTCATGATAGAACTACTATTGCTTATTAAACATCTGAGTTCATTATTAAATTGGCATGAATATTATCTGCGTTAAAAATCACTAAGTCTTAGACTTACCATTTTTATTTGTCTTTCCCCCATCATTATGAATAATTGTGCAGTTTAGTTGCACTAGACAAAGATGCTATTAGAAATTACTTGGGTGATCGCTCAGGACCTGATACGGGTGATCTTTGAGGATATGAATCCCATTTGGCTTTGGATTATGTGGGAAGATAGAAGATCTGCTCGTGTGGACATGATAGAGATTCTGATTTCATTAGCCTTGCTTAAGCTTAAATCTAGGCTTTGATCTGTTGATCTTTTGTGAACTATGTTAACGTTTGTTATTTTGGGTTGTATCTATTTTCGTGCTAATGATCTAATGACCAGTAAAATTGGTGATTATTTATGATATGATGATGACGTAGTACTTTATCTCTAGTGTTGCTGTGTGATGTTTTATTATTGTCTCTTAATCCCATAGTCTTGGTAAAGTCTTCTACTTCAGTTTTCTCATTACAACGAGGAAAGTGAATTCTCAGAGGTCTTGTTCTGCGATGGACAAGGTTGGGACGGCGCGTCGTGGGATTAATTACTAGTTAATTGATTTGTCCATCGGGCGGAGCGTCACAACTCTAGACAACAAATTGCATGTAGTTTAAATGTTATCTAATATTCAGACATGAAAAGGATTCAGCTTGGAGTGAGAATCCACTCGATCCCTTTTTTACTTAAACCCAAATTTATAGGAACATAAGTAGAATTAGGATGCAAAAAACAAATTTATATCAGCCATATTAATTTTTTTTTTATTAGTTATCAGCAACAAGTGTAAACATAAAATTGGGTTTTTGCTTATTAGCAACAAGTGTATGGCAATAATTTATGTTTCTACAGATCATACATTATGTTTGTGCAGATATATACCTAATGGCAATAATTCATGGTATAACAAGTAGTAATCCCTAAAACCAAAGAGAAGGAAATTTGAAGAGTACCTTCGATTGTGATCTTGTACGTGGAGCTATGGCTGGAGGTCTTGCCCTAAACCAATACCCGTGTTTGGCTACTCCGGTAGAAACTCTATGTTCGGAGATGGAGGGCAGATGGGGTTTTTTATGCTATGAAGACTCCAATTTATGGAGTGTAAGAGAGGCATATCCCTCTGTGACACACGTAACCCCAATTTCTGAAGAGCAAATTTCCTACTGTGAGCTGCTCTGAAAATTGGTATCTCAATAAGGTCACTAGGTGGGAGAAGATGGAAGTGAGACTTGCTGCAGAGATTCATGAGAGAAAAGATGTTTTTGGAACATGTTACAAAGAAAAAATGTAGAACAACGAAGATTGTTGAGAGAAAAGAGGGACAATAGAATGGGGAGTATGGGGGAAAAGGAAAAGGATGAATCCTTGGTGCAAGGTTGGGTCAAATCCTACATACAGAGGAGGATTCCCCTCTGGCCTTTACTCGATTAGTGATTTGTAATGAACATTGTTGGTCTATAACGAGATATGGAAAATTGAGTGAAGGGGAAAACAAATAGAGAAGAAAGGTGGGTGTCTAGTCTGATTGCACAATCCCTAAAAAGAAAGGGAAAAAAACAAATTTCAAATAAGGGCAAAATAGTAAATATTAGGGGAAAAAAGGTTACTATTTTTGGTCAACAAACCATGTCAGGTTAAATTCAAACAGTACCCACGATGGACCCAGTTACCAAATAGACCCATAATGATTGATATTGTGCAACATTAGTGGCTGCTGAATTTCATTCATCCTGGAGATAATTGAGTACCCAACTAAAAAACTTTATTTATAGTTTAGCTTATGTTAATCTTGTATGTCTTGTTGACTATTGCAACATAATCCTAATCGTGTGTTATAGTTTTAATGTGTATTTTTCATTACACTTTCATGGCTTAATGACTGTGTATGCTAATGATGTTTGTGTTTAATCATATTGTTGAATGGTTGCTTATTCCCTATTAGTGTGTTGGATAATAAATTTAATATATATCTACAAACTTCTTATATTGTAGAAATTGTTTACTTTAATGTTGCATGTAATGAATATTAAATAAGTATGTGACATTATACATTTGGTTAAAATGTAGGTTTATTGCTATGAATGAACCTGAAACGTTGGGTGGGAATCCTAGGTTCACACACTAGGAGGATGCTCTCAATCCATTTCCCAATTTAGACTCAAAGAGCTTAGAGTCGGGAGACAATGATGACGTTAATATGGATTCACAACTTATGGAAAAGTTGAAGGTGCTGCTAATCCGCATGTTGGCACTATTGGAAAATTACTACAAACAGTTAGAGCACCTAGAGGTAATGAGGGTAGCAAGTAGACAACAAATGGATTTAAAGTTAACTGGCCCTATGTGGGTACACTGGGTGCTTACATATCCTAATGAAAGAACATACTATGAGTGATTTCGGATGTCTCCAAAGACCTTTGAACTTATGTAACACGTTGAAAATGAGTTGATTTCTATGAAGAAGTCATTACGTGAAGATAACAAAGCAAGTAGCTGCATTTTGCCTAGTAATGGCACATGCCCACAAGTAAAGAGACATGGCTGATAGGTTATAACGCTCGTTGGAAACAATAAGCAAGTATGTTAACGCGATTATGATAGCGATATGCTACATTGAGAAAACAATCATACAACCACATGCAATGGAGGTGCCTCACTATTACGTCATGAAAAATAGCTTATACTACCTATGGTTTGTGGTAAGATGCTATTTTGTTTATTTTTCATATATTTTGTTCTTTAACCTTGAAGGAACAAAAATTGGTGTACTAATGTATTATCCAATATCAACCTTTTCTCTCTCTCTCTCTCTCTCTTTTTTCTTTTTTTTTTTTAAGGTATTTATTTATTTCAACTTTATATATGTATGTGTTGAAATAAGTTTTTGTTTTTAGGATTACGTTGGGGTGATTGATGGCACTCAAGTTAAAGCAAAGGTTCGAGGTGACAACAGTGTGCCATATCAAGGTCAAAAGTCAATGACAACACATAATGTTATATGCGTGGTGGATTTTGACCTATACTTCATATATGTCTATGCCGGTTGGGAGGGCAGTGCACATGACTCGTGGGTTTTCTTCAAGTATATTAACGACTTCAAGGTTCGTTTTCTAACCCCAGTAGAAGGTATAATATAAAAACTTACTTTTGTTTTGTGCAATTTGCATGATTTATGTAAGTTAATTTGTCATTATACCTTGTATATCTTATGAAAATGTCTTTTGTTTTGTAGATTATAATTACTTTGTGGACTCTAGATATGGTTGCTTTAAAGGGTTTCTACCCTCGCACCGGAATGAACTATACCATTAGGAAACCTTTCGTAAATCGGAGGTCAAACCTAAAAATGCAATGGAGTTGTTTGATTATAGGCACTTTTCCCTTCAATCAGTTGTTGAAAGAACATTCGGTATATGGAAAGCTCGATTTAATATATTCAAAAAATATGCCCTCATTTTTGATTGAGAACTAGCGACTATTTGTGGTAGTGTGTTGCGCAGTTCACAACTTTATTCACAAAGACGAAGGTAAAACTAATCCATTATTTAAGGAAACTCTACAATGGATGTACATTCGAGATTGGGTTGATGTGTCATTGCGTAATAATATGCCAAGGATTCAATACGTAGAGTTAGGACTACGACCAAACCGAACGAAGATAAGTAAAGAATACATGCTTGTATACCTGGCTGCAATGGCGAAACACATGTAGAGTACTATTCATTCGGGATAGTTAGTGATATGTTATATTGTACTTTTAGTTTGTTTTTTTGAAGATTATATATGTTTTGTAAAATTTTAATTTGGAATAGGTTTATCAATGTTCTTTATATATTATTGTTAATTTGTTGGTTCAATGTTTACCGTATAATATTTTATGCATGTCACACCTTAACCGACTACTACCTTTATTGTAATGGTAGTATACGACAACTATATTGCATATTCAACAGTGGATCACCCATCTATTATGCATAATCGTTCTGTGATGGTCTACAAGTCTCCTTTCAATATCAAATTGTAACGATATTGAAAGGAATGAGATTTAATTGTGTTCATCACAAATGATTAAAAAAAAAATGAGTTAATTTATAAGCACGGATGTATTAGAACATCATAGTAATAAATTATGCCAAACTTATATTGTTGATAAAGTGTCATATAATTAGAATAGACAATAATAATTTACCAACAAAAACTAGTCTACTACAACGTAGGAAATCATTCCAACTAAATTACAATAAGTAAACTCATAACAATAAAGTAGCCTGACATATTTAAAATGATAACATACATTTACAACTACTGCCCAATGATCGGTCGGGAAGTATTCTTATGGCCAACATAATTCACAGGAGTAAAACACATAATGCAACAACACTAAACTGCAACCGCCTAGAAGTATGCTTATGGCCAACATAATTCCCAAGAGTAAAACATATAATGTAACAACACTAAACTGCAACCGCCTAATGGTTACGTCTTTATTTCGAAGATCATGACCTAACAATTCATTTTGTGTAGTTAACACATGTATAAGATTGCAACAGCCTTAACAGAATGGGGCGTCAAACCATTCAAAAAATCTACAGTACTATTCACTCGTGCCAAATTTTGGGCCTCTAAAGAATCATCTACCTGGATTTTTTTTCCAAGCTTAAGGTTTAAATGTATAAGAACAAGCCACATAAGCAGTGTCTGGTTTTGTTGAGACTATGTGTGGAAGCAGTGGATGAGGTTTCCAATATCTACAAAGGTCAATAACAAACCTCAACAAAGCTCTTTAACATGTATGCATAATGTTGTTAATTCTTATCATTGCACTGATTAAAAAATGTAAATATGAGAAAATTTCGGTGTCTTTTGAAAAATATGGTTTCCATCACTAAAATGGTAATCAATATTTCTTTTAAGCAATGATCTACAAGCTCCCTAATACAATCCTAAATAGGCCCTTAAAATTTCATTGAAAGATTATTGTTGTTCTTCATAATTTCAGGAAATTATAATTATATATTTTATACAATTCAATTATGTAACAAAATCTATATATATATTCATAAATAATTTCTTTAAAAGAAAAATATAATTATAAAAGCCTAATCAATATAAAATTTTGATTAAATACCTGGAACATTTTTGATAAATTTTGTTTCCTAGAAGAAATACATCGATTACATATCCCACTCATAGAAGTTCTCAACTTTATTGTTTGGAAAATTGCGATATATATATATAATAAATCTTGTTTAATTGGTAAAGTTAGGCATTTGGTTAAAAGTCCTCATTCGGTGCAAAGGAAAAAAAAAGAAATAATGTTTTTTTTTTTGTTTTTTGAAAAAAATCTTTTTTCAATTAGAGAACAAATGGTGACTCCCCATGAATAGTGTCATCTTCCTCTACCTTCTCACAGTCTACCCTTTCTTTAACCTACTTTCTTAACCTAAAACAAAAACAACCTAAAAATCACAATTGCAAGCAACATGTTTTTTTTTTTTTTGGGTAAAATTAGTCTTTTGGTTAAAAGTCCTTATTCAGTGCATAGGAAAAAAAGAAATAATGTTTTTTTTGGAAAAAAAAAATCTTGTTTCAATTGGAGAACAAACGGTACATTTTTAACTTAAGTTAAACGGTTCATTTTTCAACTCTCCATGAACAGTGTCATCTTCCTCTACCTTCTCACAGTCTACCATTTCTTTAACCTACTTTCTTAACCTAAAACAAAAATAGCCTAAAAATCACAGTTGCAAACATCAAAATTAAGTTGGCTTTAAGAAATTTTTGGAAAAGTGCTATTTTCAAAAGATTATAATTATTCGAAAAGAGCACGTCTAAAAATGCCTAATTTTATAGATCTTTATCATGTTACTAACTTTAATAACAGAGAAGAGCAAATCCCTCTAAAAAAGCATAAATTATTTGACAAGTAAATTTTAAGTAAACATTGGTCTTCTATATTGATGGAGAGATGTCCAGAGTGATTGTTTGGAGCTCTCCATTGGCATAAATGGCTTTTGAATTTATTTGGAATATGTGGTAGCCATTCATCGTGGTTGGGAGCAGGGGTGGATCTATTAACAAGTATGTAGGGGCTGATGCCCCTGCTTTTTTTTTTTTTAAAAAAAAATCATATATTTTTATTTCAAATGTTACCTAACCTATAGCCTAGCTCCTCCTTTTTAAAAACCTAGCCGTTCCAAATTAGCATAGCCCATAGCAGCCCTTCCAATTTTTTTTTTTTTTTTTAAATCCAGTCCCTCAAAAGTCCAAACACACCAAACCTAACCTTAAAATACAAAACAAAACAAACAAACGAACAAACTAACTCTCTTAATTATTCTCTGTTGACTACTGAGCACTTGTTTCCGTCGCTGCACCTAAGGCTAAAAAAAAACTCCGCTTTGTTCACTTGCCATTGTTGGCTGCTGCCTACCCAATGTCCTGCTACTACCTTGGTTCTTAGGTACTAAATTTCTGGTTTTTAAATTCTAGTTACAAACTATATTTGTCTGTATTTTGTCTCATTGTATATGTGATTTTCAGCCAAAAATATTTGTGGGTAATGCCATAATGAACTAATGGGTATATATTTTTTGGGGTATATTTGCTACGACCAAGATGATTGAAACGTATTTGTCGCTGTATTTTGTCTCTGTATAGACTGTATTTGTGATTTTCGGCCAAAAATATTTATGAGTATATATTTTTGGGGGTATATTTGCCACAGCCAAGATGATTGAAATGTATTTGTCTCTATATTTGTGGTTTTCGGCCAAAAATATTTGTGAGTATATATTTTTGGGGGTATATTTGCTTACTACAACCAAGATGATTGAAACGTATTTGTGGGTATATATTTTTTTGCCAAAAATATTTTGTTATATGTTTTACTATATATTGTTGTTTTATGAGTTATTAGTTATGAGTTATTAAAATTTGTTTCTTAGTCTGATTAAAACAATATTGTCATTTTTTAGGTTTTTTTTATATATATACTTTGAGATTTTGTCAAGTATCGACGACTTTCAGTAGATTATTACCAATTTCAGGTATGTTACTTATTATTTTTATTCATACATTTGTTGTTTTGTTATGTTAGATTAATAACTATTAGAAATATGCTAAATTGCTAATAATTTTATTATAATATCATTAGAGAGACTTAAAGTGATAAGTATTAAAATTAATAGATAAATAAATTTTTCAGGTTTTCGAAAAATCTTAGGTTGCATCATGGGCAAGTAAAAAATAATTGATACATTTTTTAAGAAAAATGATGATTCAAATTCTAAAATGTCTTCCTTGGCATCTAATTCCCAAATTTAGCTCTTGAACTAGAGCAACACCCTTCTAAGATGCCAAAAATTGAATCAGTTGATATTTCTACTCTACAACGTGATCCAAGGTTACGTCCTCAAATAAGGAAATATCCCGTTAATCAACAGTGTTAGTTCATTTTTTATTTGCAAGTTGGCTGATTTCGAGTTTGAACAAAATATAGAAAGTTGTTTTTTGCTCGTCTGAAGAGGCGTCCAAACGAGTGGGTTATGCAAAGAAACCCAAGAAGCCCGTTTGCAACCTCGTCTGAAGTGGCGTTCGGACGTGCATGGTTTGCAAATAAAACCCAAGAAGCCCGTCTATAACCTCGTCTGAAGCGGTGTCCGGACGTGCATGGTTTGCAAAGAAAACCCAAGAAGTCCATCTGCAACCTCGTCTGAAGCAGCGTCCAAACGTGCATGGTGTGCAAAGAAAACCCGAGAAGACCGTCTGCAGTCCCATATGTACTCCCATCTAGACGCGCCTTTACCAGATTCCCATTTTCCTAGTTCCGTCCGGATGCCCATTAATAGCCGTCCAGACGACTAGAGTTTTGCCTGGTTTTTTCTCAAAAACAAGTCTCCATCCAGACGAGTCTGCTAGCCGTCCGGACGTCCTTAATCTGATTAGGGTTTTATGAATAAGAGTTTATGTTGTATTTAAACTAGGAGTGTCTAGTGGTTTAAATAGATCTTTACAGATCTGTTTAGGTTATGAATTCTAAATCTTGAATTCGCTTTTTGTGAGCTAAGAGTATTGGTCACCATAGATTGTGGGTTCGATCTCTTAGAGTAGAGTTTTGATTCTTTGATGGAAGTTTTGTTGAAGTGAAGCCAATCGGAGTTCCGGTGAAAGGAGATCACGTAGAAGGATTGTTCCATTTGTCTCGGAAAGGGCTACTGCGGTAGAAGGCAGTGGTCGCTTGTCTTATACAAGATCGTGTCATAGCAAAGGTTTTGTGAGTATGAACATCTTGTAATCCTTTATCTTTTCTTGATTTAATTGATTTCTGGTTTGGCTGCCCTTGAGAGGTTTTACATTTTAGAGTGTTCTCTAAATGGTTTCCTCTTCGTAACCAAATTCCTTGTGTTCATTGTTGATTGTTTATTTCTTCTTTATATTGCTTGAACACTAGATTTTATTAAATCTAGTGTGATTAGGAGTATTTATAGTGTTTCAATTGGTATCAGAGTGGGTTCATTGTTTTTGGATTTATTTCCTAAGTGTGATCCTTAACTCCTTTCAAAATGTCTCATACTGTTGCACCAAATTCTCTTCCCGTCTTTGACGGATCAAACTATACACTTTGGAAAATTTGTATGAGGGCATATCTTAAATTTGTTGATGTTTGGCATATTGTTGAATCTGGATGGTCTATTCCGGATAAAACAATGGCTGAATGGACAACAGTTGAAAATCATGCCGCCTCTGCAAATGACAAAACATTACATTCCATCTTCACAGCTGTCACCATGGAAGAATTCTAAAGAATTTCTTGATGTGTAATAGCTAAAGAAGCATGGGAAACCTTAGAAATAACTCATGAAGGAACCGAAGTTGTTAGAGCTTCAAAACTTCAGATGTTAGTCTCAAAGTTTGAAAAGATTAGGATGCAAGAGGATGAGACTTTTGATGAATTCTATTCTAAGCTCAGTAGTATTAGAAACAATACTATAAATCTTGGAAAGAAAATGCCTGATGCAAAAATAATCAAGAAAATTTTGAGATCCTTACCTACTAGGTTCTTGCCCCAAATTGCTGCCATAAACCAGAGAAATGACTTGGATACTATGAGAGTAGAGGAACTTGTAGGGTCAATTCAGACTTTTGAGCTCTTGTTGCCTAAACCAAAGAACTCAAAAAATATTGCTCTTAAGACCAAAACTGCTGTTAAGGAGAAATCTGGAGGTTCAACAGACGAGGATTCAGCAGATGATGAGGAAATTGCCATGATAATTAGGAAATTTTGAAAATTATTCAAACCTAAAAATGGAAATTTTAAGGGTAGAATTTCAAAAAATTCTGTGAATCATAGGCATGATGGTAGAGATAACATCCAAGATAGGAATACAGCTGATCAGAAAGAAAAAGTTCCCAGTGGTCGTAAATGTCATGAGTATGGGGGGATTGGTCACATCCAGGCAAATTGTGGAAATTTGAGAAACTCAAAAGGTAAAGCATTTAATGTGACTCAAAGTGATGAGTCAGAAGATGATGACTCTGAGGAAGATGAAGAAGTAAATGTGAATTATCTTGCTTTTACTACTTCTTATTCTAATGAGTATGACAATTCTGGTGAGCAAATTGGGGTTGAAAATGAATCTGATGAGGAGCAGGGTTTACAAACTGCTTATAATCAAATGTTTCAAGAGTTTAATAAATTGGGTCAGCAGAATAAGAAAAACTTGAAGAGACTTAAAGAAGTTGAGACTGAGAATGAAAACCTTGTTGAGAAAATTAAGTCTCTAGAAAAAGAATTGAATGAGTCAAGAAGTCATCTTAACAAATTTTCAAGTGTTAAACTTGATAAGATGTTAAGCAATCAGAAACCCTCATATGATAGAGCTGGATTAGGGTTTGAAAAGCATGTTTTTGAAAAATCAAATGGGTCGTCTACTTCAAAAATTATGTTTGTTAAACCAAAGATGAAAGAAGTAGAAAGTGAGCCTAAATTGCTGCCTAAAAAGGCATCTTTGGAGAAACACAGAACTCTTAAGTCAAATTTCAAAAATTCTCACAAAAGAGTATCTGATTCAAAATTCATTCCCAATTGTCATCACCGTGGGATCATTGGGCATACTCATCCAAATTGTTTTCAGATTAGAGCGAGACACCCTTGGTCCATTCAAAATGTTCCCAGGAGAGATGAACCAGGAATTGAAAAACAATTACAAGTGTTAACTGCTCAAGTTAAGCTTATCAGTGAGAAATTAGCTAGCTTATCAACTGGTTCTGATTTAACCAAAGCTGTTCCAATGACTGAAAATGCTAACAAACAACAAGTTTGGGTGAAAAAGAAAGATAACCTATGTTTTGTTGTTCATACTGCCTTAAGTGTGATTAATTCTTGTTTGTGGTATTTGGATAGTGCTTGCTCTAGACATATGACAGGTGACAAGACATTGTTCAAAGAACTAAAAGAAGGTAGAAGTGGAAACATCACTTATGGAGATGGGAGCAAGTCTAAAGTCATGGGTCAAGGTACTGTGGAAATTCCTGGTGTTCCTACTCCCCAAGAAGTGCTGTATGTGGAAGGACTCAAAGCAAATCTTCTAAGCATAAATCAATTATGTGATAATGATCTTGTGGTTCAATTCTCGAAGGAAGAATGTAGTATTTTCGATGCTCAAGGAAAATGGTTAATGGAAGGAGACCGGACATCTGATAACTGTTATGGTATCTCTCCAACCATGCAGACGAAATGTCACAAAACATCAGTGGACATTGGAGAACTATGGCATCAACGGCTGGGACATTTGAATTATCATGATCTGATGAAGATTGCTAAGAAGGAGGTGGTGTCTGATTTACCCAAAATCAATTATCTGGAGAAAGGAAAATGTGGACCCTGCCAGTTGGGTAAGCAAACCAGAATTCCACATAAAAAGACTTTGGGAGTTCATACAACCAGAACCTTGGAACTTCTCTATATGGATCTTATGGGGCCAACAAGAACTGCCAGCTTGGGAGGGAAGAAATATATTCTTGTGGTGGTAGATGACTACTCACGGTATACCTAGATCAGACTACTCAAAGAAAAATCAGAAGCATTTGATCAAGCTACCATCCTGTTTAAGTAGATGAAAGTGGAACAAGACTGTCTTATACAGAGAATTCGTAGTGACCATGGAAGAGAGTTTGAAAACTCAAACTTTGAAGATTTCTGTAACCAATTTGGCATCAAACAGGAGTTTTCTTCTCCAATTACTCCACAACAAAATGGGGTAGTTGAGCGGAAGAATAGGGTGATTCAAGAAATGGCTAGAGTCATGCTTCATGCTAAACAGTTAGCTCAACAGTTTTGGGGAGAAGCGGTTCACACTGCTTGTCATATCATCAATCGTGTGTTTCTCCGGCCTACAACAAATAAAACTCCATATGAAATCTGGAAAGGAAAGAAGCCAACTGTCAAATATTTCAAAGTATTTGGAAGCAAATGCTACATTCTCCGTGATAGAGAAAGTTTGGGAAAGTTTGATGCTAAGAGCGATGTGGGTATCTTTCTTGGGTACTCAACCTCAAGCCGAGCAATTCGAGTATACAATACAAGGACAAAAGTAGTCATGGAATCAGTGAACGTCGTTATTGACGATGAATATATCACGAACCAAATTGAAGAGGAGCAGGCTGAAGTTCAGAAGATCATGGATCAAACTGAGGAGGAGAGAGCTGAACTTTTTAAGAAATATACTACGTGTTCTGAAGTAGGTCCTGCTGATACTCATCAAAATGAAGAGGATATTGATGAGAATAGTGCCATGCCTCAATCATCAAATTCACATCTTGTCATGAAAGAACCCTCATCCAGGGTAAAGCTGAATCATCCTCAAGATAACCTATTGGGTACTATCAATGAAGGCCGATGACTGAGAAACAGGGTAGTAAATCAAGTCTCACATTCATGCTATCTCTCTCAACTGGAACCGAAGAAGATTACTGAAGCTCTTAAGGATGAAAGCTGGGTAACTACAATGCATGAAGAGCTACATCAGTTCACTTGCAATGATGTATGGACTTTAGTACCAAGACCACAAGAGCAAAATGTCATTGGTACTAAATGGATCTTCAAAAACAAATCTGATGCGCATGGTACTTGGTACGGAACAAGGCCAGACTAGTAGCTTAAGGATACACTCAAGTTGAAGGAGTGGATTTTGATGAAACTTTTGCTCCGGTAGCAAGGCTAGAATCTATTCGAATTTTGCTAAGTATATCCAGGTATCTCCAAATCAAACTGTATCAAATGGATGTCAAGAGTGCGTTCTTGAATGGAATTCTCAAGGAAGAAGTCTACGTCGAGTAACCTAAAGGTTTTGAGGATCATCAATTTCCTAACCATGTTTACAAACTCAAGAAGGCTCTTTATGGCCTCAAGCAAGCCCCACAAGCATGGTATGAACGGCTCACACATATCTTCTGGATCAAGGTTTCATCCGTGGATAGGCTGATCAGACACTATTCATCCATAGCACGGGTGAGCAAAAGCTAATTGCTCAAATATATGTTGATGACATCATTTTCGAGGCTACTATTGATGCTCAGGCACATGCATTTTTCGAGGACATGAAACAAGAGTTTGAGATGAGTTTGATTGGTGAGTTGACCTATTTTATGGGATTTCAAGTTCAACAAACCAGCAAAGGCATCTATGTTTCCCAATTCAAGTATGCTCAAGCTCTAGTCAAAAGATTTGGAATGGATGGCAAAAGTCATGCTCGTACTCCCATGAGTACAAGTGTTAAGCTTCATTCTAATATGGCTGGAAAATCTGTTGATCAAACCATGTACAAAAGTATGATTGGTAGCTTACTGTACCTCACCGCTAGTCGACCTAATATAGCGTTCAGTGTAGGGGTGTGTGCTTGATTTCAAGCCAACCTGAAGGAATCCCACCTCACAGCAGTCAAACATATCCTCCGGTATGTAAATGCAATTGCTAATTTTGGTGTATATTTTTCCAGAGATACAAATCTTAACCTTGCAGGGTACTCTGATGCTGATTGGGCTGGAAATGCGGATGATTGCAAAAGCACTTCTGGGGGATGTTTCTATGTAGGCACCAATTTGGTGGCGTGGATGAGTAAGAAACAAAATTCCATCTCTTTATCCACTACAAAGGCAGAATATATAGCTACAGGGAGTTGTTGCACTCAATTGATGTGGATGAAGCAACTGTTAGCTGACTATGGATTTCCTCAAGGGATGATGATTGTCTACTGTGACAACACTAGGGCCATCAACATATCAAAGAATCCTGTTCAACATTCTCGAACCAAACACATAGATATTCGTCATCACTTTATCCATGATTTGGTCGATAACCAGGTGGTATCTCTTGACTATGTGTCTACTAAAAGCCAATTAGCTGATCTGTTTACCAAACCTCTTGATGGATCTAGGTTTGAGTATCTTAGAAATGCAATTGGTATTTGTCATATGCCATAATCTCTAACTTTGCATGTCTAGGATAGTTACATGATGATTTTCTCTGGTTTCTATCCTGGTATCTTAGTTAAATTATATTTTTCTTTATTTTTTGTGTCTTTTCTTTGTTTTCTTTCTTTTTGTTCTTCTTTAAATTTTGGTTAAAAAAATTTTTGGGTTATTTTTCCCCTTCTTGAATGTTCTCTGCTGATTTCTTGTGCTCAATTTCATGAACGTTTGAATTCTCAATAGGTCATGTAAGATGATAACTAATCTCCTTTTGCATACAGTTTGTTTTGAGTTCCTAATATTGCATGACTAAAATGAGTGTGGTGGTTTTAGTTTTTCATGTGGGATTTGGTGGTCATTTGCTGGTCGTGCACAATTTTGAGTCATCTTTGGTTGAGACTTGTGAAAAGAGTTCACGGTCACAATGCATGTGATGCATAGTTTAAGGCTCGGTTAAAATTGACCAATTCGCTAGTTGAACCTAGATCCTAAAAACTCCTGCTTTCCTTGATCAAATCAATAATTAAACAAAAAACAAAAAAAAACTGAGCTCTAAAAGAGCACATCTGATCAAAAGTTTCAATGTCATGATTGCTGAATGAATCCCTATAGAAATAGTCAGTAACCAAATCATTGCGAAAAAAGACCGTTGCAAAAGGATTCTTAGCTAATTGTGCCTGGTTAGGAAGTGTAGTGGATGAAGGATCATAGGCCCTAGTATAATAAGGTTTGCCTTTAACTGTGTATTTTTTTTCTGTCATAATGTGCAGCGTGCCCATATTTTTTTTTTTACATATTTTGACCTTGGATTTGACTCTCACACACTTTACCTTCAAGAATGGTTAACTTATGTCCCATTGTTTAACTAAATTTTTTTCTTGTTCATGTGTGTTTGTGCATGGGAGCTCAAATGATTTCTACATGCTCAAGTGGTTCTTGTTATTGTCTTGATGCACTTACATGGTTATTTTGGTCACAAATGAGATGGGTACAATTGATCTGGTTTTGATATTCAGGGGGAGAAGATAACTGTCTGTGAAAAAAAAAAAAAATTTCACACTCGTCCGGATGCCTACAATTCACGTCCGGACGAGACTGCCCAGTTAAGTACCCCGCGCCCTGAAATGTTTTCTTTCTCGTGTTTGTTTTTTTTTTCCTCTGTTTTTTTTTTTCTCTTGGCCGCACGTTAGGGGTCTCTCAACTTGGGTCTCTTTTCATTGTTTGGATTATACAAAGCTGTCACGTTTTTGGCTTTCTCTTGTGATTCAAAGGTATGTTTTCTTATTGTTCACATAGTTTCCTTTCCTTCAAGTAGGTTTTAAATGTGATTTTGGCTGAAGTTGGGATTTATGATTGTTTGCTGTTTGTGATTAAATATGAATGCTTCTCTCATGATAATGATTCAAAAATAATTCATTTTGTAATTTAGGCCTGTGATTTGTTCATTACTTGCTCTATTTTACATGTATTTTTTCTTGCCTATCACATGTTTGTTAAAATGCCTCAACCAATTTTTTGAGTACATTTTTATTCACTTGAAGTATTTTCTTGTGTAAGTCGGTTCTGCACAGCCTTGGAACATCTTGTGCACACTTTGATTGACAGCTACTGTTTTCCTTTGGTATTATGGTGTGTGCTCATGGGTGTAGGTGATGGATAGTGAACGACATTCCTTAAGAAAGTTACCCATCCGCTCAAAATCTAAGGCCCAAAAGAGAAAGGCAGCGGATGATGTTTCGGCGTCGGCTGTTGATCCGGTTCAATCTACAAGGCATGAAATTGGTTTCCGCTTTCGGAATAAGTCTTCCAAGAAAATATTTTAAGAAAGATTTCGTGATCGCACGGTGATTGCCGAAAGACCGGTAAACCTGTCAGATCTTCAAGACAGTCAGTTCCGTGTCATCTCTCAAATATTCACTCAGAGGCAATGGGAGTATTTCGTTTCCCCCCTTGCATGCCCCTTCATCAATCTGGTTCGGGAATTCTATGCGAACATGGAATTTCCACAAGGCACTGAAGAAAATGTAGACACTCCTCTGCAGATCACTTCATTCATTAGAGGAGTGCACATTGTGGTTACTCTTGAGGTTATAGCTAAGGTCACCGGTGTTCCACTCATTGAGGAACTAGGGTATCCATATCCAATAGATGATTTCCCCTCTAAATCTGATATGTCCAAGCTATTCATTCCTCCTGATTCCTACAATTACTGGCGAGACTACATGACGGTTATTCCCCTTGGACATCTCTCTCACCCGGTGAAATTACTAGCTCGGATTGTAATGCAGAATGTGTTTCCTATAGATCATCACTCGGATCTTGGGGTAGCTCGAGGGTGGCTCATCTATGCGATCCTCACAGATGTTCAGATTGATTTTGCCTCAATTGTCATTCGACTCATGAAGGCAATGTTCTCTGAGACATCAATTTCCTTGCCTTATGGAAGCTTGATTTCACGCATAATTGCCAAATTTGTTCAGATTCCAGATTCTGAACCTACTATGAAACATCTTGGACCTTTCTGCAAAGCTACTGTGAGTCGATCAAAAGGACAGATGCGATTGCGTGGCACCAAGGACTTTGACACTGTAATTGATCCTGCAGTTCCTACCGGTCCTAAACCATCTGGAGGCGCTTCTTCATCAGCCCTTGTTTCTTTAGAAGATGTCATGGCCAAGCTGAATGTTATGGCGGCTCAAATGTCAACTTTTTCGTCTATTCTGACTACCTTGCAGACAGACGTCAAAGAATTAAAGACTAAACTCGTGGAACCATCTAGACTTGATGAAGACTCTAATGAGGAACAATCAATGAGTGATTAATTGTTTCAGTGTGTTTTTGGCCTTTGTCATCCGTGACAAAAAGGGGGAGTGATGTGCTAAGATGCTATTTTTGGTTTCTTTTAAGCTTCATGTTAGGGTGCTCAAATTCTACAAACTTAATGGACTAGAATAAAAGCTTATTTCAAAAAGTTTGTTGTGAATTCTGATTTCTTATTTTGTTCACGAATAGCCAAAGGGGGAGTTTGTTAGTTCATTTCATTTGCAAGTTGGCTGATTTCGAGTTTGAACAAAATATAGAAAGTTGTCTTTTGCTCATCAGAAAAGGCGTCCAAACGAGTGGGTTTATGCAAAGAAACCCGAGAAGCCCGTCTGCAACCTTGTCTGAAGTGGCGTCTGGACATGCATGGTTTGCAACCCGAGAAGCCCATCTACAACCTCGTCTGAAGCAGTGTCCGGACGTGCATGGTTTGCAAAGAAAACCCGAGAAGTCCGTCTGCAACCTCGTAACCTTTGTTATTTTCGATTTACCTCAAATTACCAAAATGCCCTCCTCCTCCTAGAAGGGGCAATTTTGACCTTTTAGACTTACCAGATTCTAATAGACCTAAAATCATTGCTAGGTGCTTTATATCTATTTAGCTAACCAAAATCTCAGATATTTTGATAATCCTAAAATACCTTAATTTTTCGGCATCGTTACAAGCCACCTAAGTTTGGATCCACCAATACAATTTTCTTTTCCCTGTAACTGCATTTTTGGGCATGTAGAACTAGGACCTTTGCACGGGTAGGGTTTTGCATAGGAATTCTGAGAGTCATTATTGACAGGAATTTTTCGTGCAGGACAATGGTATGCACACATGCCAGTGAGGCCTCTTCTTCTTTGACCGCACTCTAATGACCACACCGAGTACCCTTACAGGAGGCTTAGGACCCCGAGTCTGAGCCGGAGGTCGTGATGGAGGACGCAGAGAGTGACGACACCGCTTGAGACAAGGTAATCCCTGGTGAGCTGATCAGAGAAGCCAGTACTGCCATAGATAGGCTAGTCCACACCCGTTTTCGGAGGGATAAGGTCAGGCGCCAATACTTCTACTACTACCATGGGTGCAGGATCATCATTAAGAGGGGAGCCACCATAGAGGAGTTCGATAAGCGCGCACCGAGGGTATAGGCATTGCTGGATGCCCAAGAGTGGACTAACATGGTAAAAGATGACCGCCTTGTAGTGGAAGTTATAATGTGGGAGTTCTATGCGAACCTCCACCAGAGACGCGGCGACTTGTTCTGTACATGGCTTAGGGGGACAGCGATAAAGGTGACCCCTACGCTCATCAGTGCGATCATTGGAGCACCTCATGTACGTGACCTGGCTTACCCATATCCTATCAATCATCTCCCCGCTTGTGTGATGTAGCGCGACTTAGTGGGTTGTAGCGAAGATCAACAAATATGAAACAGACAGGTAATTCTAGATCGTGAGTCTATCAACGATCTAGGATTCTTTTCGAAACCTAGAGTCTATCTATGATTTCAAGGAAAAGGGAAAGAAAACTCAACTCTGAGATTCTTATTCAACAGAATTAATAATAATCAACAACTGTCTTGTTTGGAGGCTATAAGCATATATTTATAGCCACAAACCCTAAACCTATTAAAATATTACATAAATACTCCCATAACCCTAAACCTAATAAAATAACGAAATAAAGACTCTTAAAACTCTAATACTACTAAAATAAGGATATAGAGTCGTAATTAATAACTAAAATGCAAAAAAATTAACATAAGGTCCCGTGTGTGCTTAAGCGTAGGCACGAGTACGATCAAGTGCAGGTGGGCACTCGATCGCAGGATCGAGCGCAGTAACGAAGAGGCTCTGAACTCTGTTTGATCTGCATCATTCTCCCCATGTTTGAGAGAATTCATCCTCTAATTCGGTCGGTCCTTTCCACGGTCCTTCGGATGTCTGATCAACTCATTCCACTCACCCTTGCTCAAGATCGAAACAAGGCAACATCCCAAAATAGGTGTGACACTCCCCATCAACGAAATACCTTGATGTTTGTCGTGAACGCCCCACACACCATTTGGTAATACTTTGGATTTGCCATATTTTTCTTGTTCCTTTTCTCTTCCATGTGGCATGAAAATGCTCAAAAATGGGTCAGCTGTTACTTCCCTTATGAACAAATAATTCTCCTCATCCGTATAAAATTTGTCAGTATCATTATTAGGAGAACTTAAAATATCTTCAACACCAAGGAAATGAACATACTCAACCTCTTCTTCATTATAATTAGACACCTCACCTGAAAGGCCTTCGTCAACCTCTTCATAATCGGCGATGTCACCTTCTTTATGATCAGTGATGTCATTTTTTGGACTCTTCATCTCCTAATTGGTCCTCTTCATTGGGGTAGAGGCCGCCAAACATAAGAAAAAACCCATCTTCTTCTTGCTCTTCCTCTAGGTCGGATGTCAAAGGTTCTTCAATTGAATCTTCCTTATTGACATCTTCATCATAGGTTGGTGGAGAATCCCAATCTACAAACCCTTGTGAAGGATCTTCATCTTCAACACATTCATGTTCAAACTCCTCATCAATGATTTCAGATTCCTGAAACTTTCCCTCCATAGATTCTTTTTCCTCTTTCACAAAATATGGAATCGGTGTATAGATTTGTGGTTGGCAAGTATAAGCCCAATCGGCCTATCGTGGACTCTTTGCATCACTCCATGTTTTCCCAAATACATTTTTTTGAAGGAATTTTTTTTTTTTTTTTTGGTCACAGTCATAGACCCTTGTCTCCAATTTTGTGGTTGTTGATCCATGGTATATTCTTGGGGCACGAAAGCGTCTAGCATTTTTTTAATAGTTGCTCCCAACTATGGATTTTCAATTTGCCTTGTCATCTCCTACGTTGCTTCAAGTGTTGCCACCATACAGCAACTACTCCCTCGAATGTGAGTACCACCAAAGGGACTCGTTGAGCATCGGCCACTCCGTTGACTTCAAAGAACTCTTCAACAACCAATATCCAATACCAAAATTCTAAAGGTTGTAACACCCCTAAGAATTCTGGAATCCTGAGTTTGGACCCGTCCACCCACCGAGTGGCATAAGCTTACAGATGGTGCTAACGTCTGTGCGTTTGGCGCTCCGCAGAAGGGTTTCTAGATCCATTCCCTTTGTGACGATACAAGTTGGATATTTTGGTAGGTGAGGCTTCACATCGATCCTCCAATGCCCGAAATTGATCCTCCTTATATTGCCGAGTTTTAGCTTTGGATTTGCCTTCCGCCACCACGAATTACAGTCTTGGTTGGCGACAACAATCGTTTGGCCCACCACTTATGTGCCACAAACGAATTACCGGTTGCTCCTTATGTGCTATCTCTGTGTGTGCATACACCTCGTTCATGTCTGCAAGGCGGTTGCTCCTCCCCATTCATGGAAAGTAATTGAGCTCTGATACCAATTGATGCAGCGCGACTTAGTGGGCTGCAGCAAAGATCAACAAATATGAAGCAGATAGGTAATTCTAGATTGTGAGTTTATCAACGATCTAGGATTCTTCTCGAAACCTAGAGTCTATCTATGATTTCAAAGAAAATGGGAAGAAAACTCAACTCTAAGATTCTTATTCAACAAATTAGTAATAATCAACAACTGTCTTGTTTGGAGGCTATAAGCATATATTTATAGCCACAAACCCTAAACCTATTAAAATATTACATAAATATCCCCATAACCCTAATCCTAATAAAATAACAAAATAAAGATTCCTAAAACCCTAATACTACTAAAATAAGGAAATAGAGTCGTAATTAACAACTAAAACACAGAAAATTAACATAAGGTCCCGTGTGCACTCGAGCGCAAGCACAAGTGTGATTGAGCGCAGGTGGGAGCTCGATCGTGCGCTCGATCGCAGGATCTAGCGCAGTAACAGAAAGGCTCCGAAGTCTATCGAATCTGCATCATCATGCCGACCTGGTGGCATGTTTCACTGAGGGGCGCCCTCACCAGATGGAGCTAGAGGGAGAAGGTAGCTTCCAGATGAGCGACTTCAGCAACGACGTCCATTGCATCTACCACATCCTAGCTAGCCAAGTACTCCTGGTCATTAGCCACACAATGATCACTATAGAGAGGGCACGCTGCCTATATGCCTTGTTGACCGAGAATCCTATTGACTATGACTTTGTGGTCACTTCCACCATGATGTTCGTCCGACTCTTGGACAAGAGTTTCGCATTGCCATACGGGACCCTGATCACTCGAATTGCAGAGCACTTTAGGGTGGACATGAGGGACTGAGGGAGATCCAGCCAGAGAAGGGAGCCATGGGCGTATGCTTCCTCAATGCAAGTCAGGCTCACTTGCAGGAGGCAGAGCAGGAGCCAAGAGCATAGCAACCTCAAAGGGTAGCCCGAGCTGGCGGAGCGCCTGCTAGGCTAGAGGAGCTCATGGACCGCTTTGAGGCTTCACTCCAACAGACGCGAGAGGCTCTATAGGCATTGCAGAGGGCTAGAGCAGAGGATCGTGCCATCCTAGACTGGCATTGCGAGCACCTCATAGGGCCTTTGGATGTCAGAGACTATGGCATCCACAGCTTTAATTTCAGCAGAGGCAGCTACAGGGTGAAAGGGAGTCCTAATGCTAGCCGAGAGAGCAGAGGCACGCCGGTACAAGCATCTACAGAGCCGACTTCAAGGAGACGACCCTGCTCATAGTTTTAGTGTTGCTTTACGTTATCTTACTAGGCGTTTTTTTTTTTTTCTTTTCGGTTAAGTCCACCGCGGTGGTGGCAATTTTGGATGTATTTTACTACAGCTTAAGTCCACCATTTTTAGGGTGGCAATTTTGTCTTGTGTATATTTATGATTGCTTGCGATGTGATGCTTGTTGATTTGTTCTACTCTTTCTTTTAAAGGTTGCAAAAATGTTATCTAGTGCATTTTCTTGTAATTTTCAAATCGTGAAAATTTTTAACATGATTTATTTTCTCCTTCCAAGTTTTGAATTTCAAAACATTTTTCAAATGGACCTTTTGCCCTTGGTTTTGAGAGCTCTAAATTTCGAGGACGAAATTTCTATAAGGAGGGAAAAGTGTAATGCCCTAATAAAAGCCAACCTTTTTATTAGACCAAAATCTTTTCCATAGGAGCAATCAACAGAGGTGTTCAATGAAGGAGTTTAATGAGACCTGAAACCCTTAGAGTTAACCTAAACACACTTTGAACCTTTAGAAAATAGAAGCCAAACACTGACCCACAGGGGGCGGACGTACACTAGGTCTGGCGGACGTACGCTGCTTGTCTATAGTGCGAACGTATGATGGGGGACCACCGGACGTACGCTTTGCAAACCGTACTAGCAGACGCATGTGGGACCACCAGACGTATGCTACTTTTTGTATACCCTTTGGGTAATACCTGGACGTACAAGACACCCTCTAGACCAATGTGCAAGAACCACCGGACATATGCTAGGGTTGTCAGACGTCCGCAGATCCGACAGGGAGTTGGTGGCGGATTTTCCCTATAAATAGCTCACCCTTCCTCTCATTTCTCACGCCTTCTTCCTTCCCCTGGTGTGCCCCTAGGTTGCCAGAACCCTTTCCTAGCATTTTGAGTGAGAAATCCGTGAGATTGAGTTTCAAAGAGGAATTTCTAAGGAGAGGAGACCATGTCCGTGCTTAGCTTCGGGGTAAGTTTTATTCCTTTGTATTTGACACTGTCTTATCTTGTGTTTCTGCGTTAATAATGGTTTTCAAGTGCTCACTAAACGTTTTCTAAAAACAATGATGTTTTCAAAGGGTATCCCCAAAGAATTGTGGTTTTGTGATTTCTTAGTTTGCATGTGCCGTTTTGCTAGATTAGAAAAGGTTTAGAGGTCTATGAATGCCATTAGAAACATGCACTGTCCAAACCTTGAAGTGGTAATATCTTGGGTAGGCCATGTATGGGAGTTATGACTTATACTGCATTAGCTTTTTTGCATTAAAATACTTAGGTAATTATCGTCGCTTTGAAAATCCTAAAACCTATTAAATGGTGTATTAGTAGAGGTAATGCCCTTTTTTTGGTTATTACTCAAATTGCACGTTTACTTTTATTAATTGGGCTCATATGATACCTATGTGTGAGGTTTACTTACTAAGTCGTTAGACTTATGCGGTTATTACTCTTTAGGTAATCTGGCTTATTGCTATGGAAGTGGCAAGAGATGCTACTACTTGACTGGTTATACTTTACCTATACTTACAGGTTTGTCTTTACTACAAAGTTGCTCCATGTTCTTACTTGATAAATTGTAGTACTCTCAAATTTATTCACCTTCCATTGCATTTACTCTGACGGTATTTATAAGGGTGATTTCCCATTTGGCCACAAGTTGGCTCAACTGGGTGAATTACCAGTAATTCCACCGAATTAGCTGAGGCTAATTTTGGGGGCGTTACAATAAATGATCAAAAATTTGCAGATTAGGATAAATTCTTGTTGAATGTGCCAAAAAAAAATACCCAAAGTATGCAAGAATGTCAAAAGATGAATAAACAAAATAATTGTTGCAACTCATATCATGCCATTATGTATCATCACTATTTATGCTATATGTGTTGTGTGTGATAAGCCACAGTCAAGAGTCAAGCAATGGTCAAACATATATTGACAACGAAAGCACATTAAAACTTTCAAACCATATGAAAGAAATTCATATCTTGTCAGGTTAGAAGTCAAACCTTACTAGGGCCTAGTCTACCTCATCCAATATTCTCCCCCTTAGTCTTATCACAAGGCTCAAAATTACATCTGGGACTTTAATTATGGATGAGCCAAGCACAAAAAATTAACACAGTGAAAATTCCCTTTTTAGAATATTTTGGCATTTTGCACATTTTACTTTAGATTTTCTCTTTGAGAATGTGTCTTTCATAAAAATTAAAGTGCAAGACATAAGGGTTTCAACTGGAATTTATAGGTTTTAGGATCAACCAGCATTTAGTCAATTTTAACCCACAAAAAATTCATCATATGCATATGGTTTCTCCAACACAACAAATTTGTCATGGATTGACATTCCTTCTTAAAGCTTAAGTGCATAGAAATAGCATAAATGAAATGTACCACAATAACACATACTTGAACGGATCAATGACAGTTCATTATAAAGATAATCAACTCAAGCATGATAAGTGTGTTCCATAGGTATATAAATTAAGAGGATTTCCAATTAAGCAATTATAGAGCATTTAAAGCATATATCCATCTTAACATTTCAAACATCTTTTCAACACCAATTCCTTTCTCAAAAATTTATTAGCACAAATAAACCACGAAGAAGGGCAACAAATAAAAACATGTTTGAATTGAGATTACAACAGGCAATACATGAATGTTCTTTAGCATTAAACTTTCATCACATCTTATAGGTCCCACTACAAAATAATGATTTGATATAATAACTACTTCTAGGTCTTCACAAGACATTACACATTCATGAACACTTTATTAGCAAGTAGACAAAAATCTTCGTGGTCCACACACAACATCTCATCTATAAGCATTTCAAAGATCATAACATATGAATTTCTTGAAAAGTCCTTTATGAATATGCCTTATAACAAGAATCTCAAAACAAACATGTATACACTATTCACACAAAAAGTGTAACAACAAAAAAAATGCAATGCATAAACAAGAAAGCAAAAAAAAAAAAAAAATGCAAAGCAAAGAAAAACAACATGCTCTAGGATAAAAAAAATATGCAAAACAACTCATCCTAGGCATGTTATTGACTCACCTAATTTAAGGTGAGATCACTACCACTTCCCCTGAATGTGTGAATGGTATAATCCTTCCTAACCCAAACCTTCTTGAATGAAGGTGTAGAAACGTGAACATATTGCTCAATATTTTAATGCTCAATATTTGGAATTAATTTCAGGGGTTAAGGTTCATATTGCTGTACTAGGAGTTGAGATTGACCATATTTCTCTGCTTGCACTCTTGAAATAGTTTGAAAAGGTCTTAACTGCAAAATCTAAGGTAGAAAGATAAAATATTAATTCCTTTATGTTATTTTATTTCATTTTATCAATTTTTGGTTATCCATTTGTATATACTTGTTTATGGTGTTCTTACTTGACTTTAAATGCTTTTGTTTTCTACTTATGAAAGCTTCTCTTCTTTGGATAACAAAATTCTTAAGTAAATAAAAGAAAAGAGAGAATCTAATTGGTTCATAATTCTCCAATGAGGGTTCACTGGCTTTATTATTATTGTTATTTTTTATAGCCTCAAGCCCTTTAGCCTCAATTTTATAGTTTAGCATTGTTTCTTTTTTAGAGTAATTTTTTGGTCTCATACTCTGTGTTCTGCTTTGGTTTCATTAATGTGGTGGCAAATGCCAACAATGGTGAGACACAAGATATGCAACCCTCTCCGTCCCTCTCTCTCTCTCTCTCTCTCACACACACACGCACATGAATAGACAGTTCTTGGTTGCCTAGATGAAAGCATTAGTGATGACAAATCCTGCTCTCACTATCTTCATGATAGATGCTTATATGCTTGCTATGTCATGTTCATGCCATATCTCTAGCTTCCTTTTGTACTTTTGTACAAGGATCGAATTTTGAATTGATAAGTAAGAATATTCTTGTAACCTAAAGTTGCTCCTAGGGGATTTAAGATTATGACTTTCTTCCTAGTATCAAATATTTAAAGTGAGTTAATTGTTGACAAAGCCATATATCAAAAAATTAAAGTTGGTTTTGTTAATCCTTTGACTTTTTCTTCTTTTTTTTTTTAATATATGGCCATCTCCTCAATTACATCATGATTACTTTCATGTCTTTTCTTGACACACTGACTAATCTTCCCCATAATATCTTTGGTCTTGGTTTTGGTGATGAAGAGATTTGTTGGGCTAGGGTGTGTTATCAAAACCTTTTCAAACAAATAGATAAAGTATTCATCTTGTTGATTCATCATCCTGTCTTTGAAGTATCTTCAACTTAGGTCAATCTTCCATAATATGGTGATTGCTTGTCTTCATTTTGTGCAATTAACCCATGTTGGTAACTCTTGTCCATCTTTTCCTGACTTTTTGCATATGATTCTAGTATTGATAATCCTGATTTTTCTCAGGTGGATAGCTATGTTAAGATATTTCCAAAAGTCTCACATGGGTGGACAGTTAGATACAATGTTGAGGATGAGGCATCTGTGAAGTCTGCTAAGGAGTCTCATCAAACTTGTTAGAATGGTTTGCTAAGTATCTTAAGTGAGAATTGTCAAGTTAAATACTTGTGTGTCAGTTATTGGTTTTATACTTTTGTATGAAGCAATAATGTGGACCCTACAAAATGCTTGGTTTTTTCCTATGGTTAAGACAACATGGAAATCAATTTTGTAGTATGTAAGGATCTTAAATGATGTGTTTTATGACTACTTTGCTTGTTGTGTAAGTTTGTTGAATCATGTTCAGGCTATCCTTTCAAGCATTTGTGTGGTAGATTTGTTTCAGGAACTTCTCATGTGTTAGTATACGATTTTCTAGCATGTTTGATAGGGAGCTTTGTTGATTCCTTTCATCAATCAAAGGATTAAAGTTTCTGAAGAATAATGGGCTCCCTAAATGCTCACTTTTTATTATGATAATTTACATGCTTGTTCCATGGCATGGGGCTAACTAATGGTGATGGGCCTGTTGCTATACATTTGTTTATGTAGTAAGTGCAGAGTGACTTATTGTCTCTTTTTTCTAATTTCTCTTGGGTCTAATAATTGGTAACAGAACAAACAAAAATGCCACCTCTCCTTTTTTACTTTTCCTATCACTAATTTTAAGAGGTTGCATATTTCACCGAAAACTTGGATGATTATTTTCATATAGACAAGTAAACAGGATTTGCTGGTATATTGAAGATTATGATTAGGATCTGAAGAGTGGAACTGAAAGTTTATACTCCATCTATTTTGACCAAAATGTGTCGTTATTTTACTATTTTATTGATCAATTTCAAATTCCTAATTTCTTTTAATATTTTCTTATGCTCACTTTTTATTAGGATCATTTATATATTTTTTTGAATATTTTAAAATTGCTTTTCTTTTTTCTTTTTTTTTTTAAAAAAAAAAGAAGATTATTAGGGTCAAATTGAACTTAATAATGTTTTATTTTTTAAAAAACGTCAGACCTATTAGCGTCGACTAAATGTGGATGCTAATAATTCAATCATCAAAGTCCACAAGTTTAGATGTTGATGGTTGATTTATTTTTTATTTTTTGACCATTAGCGTTAACATAAAATGGACACTAATAGTTCATTATTAGTGTCCATCTTAGATGTGGACGCTGATAGTTCCATATTAGCGTCCATATGAGGTGGATGCTAATAGTGAATTATTAGCGTTGACATTGTGTAGATGCTAATAAAGCGTCCATATTTAGTCAACGCTAATAGTGAATCATTAGTGTTGACTTTGACTTCCGTCCATTCCATTATTAGCGATCAAACTACACGACTTTATGTTGACGCTAAAATGTAATTATTAGCGTCGACTTAAGGTCGACGTTAATAATCTCATTAGAGTTGGATGATTAATGTCCACCCCATTAGCGCCCAAATGTCGACGCTGATAGTATTAGTGTCAACTTTAGGACTTTTAGCGTCTAAAAATGTCGCCCCTAAAGACCTAATTTCCTGTAGTGATTGTGAAGAGTTGGGTTTTTTTTTTTTTTACACAATTTGCCAAACAAGGCATAAGAATATGCAATGGCTTAGATGTATTCATATGTATATTTCTAATGCTGGATCTATGTACTAACTTAATATGTTGTAAAAACTTATTTCTTTACAGTTATAGTTTGTTTTGATAAATGGTCGTACCAAATTTGGTACTCGTAACTGCACAAACCGTAGTTCGTATAGCGTTTGCGCAAGTACCAAGATCGAACCACAGAGAACCATGTATTGCTTTAAACGAATTAACTTTGAGTTTAGGTTAGTGTTACTTTAACCTAGCTCCGAGTGGGTGATTGGTGACAACAAAAATGTAAACTAATTTAATGTAGGAAAGTAAACAAAATTAACCGCTAAGGCCGAGGATTTCACTTCACCATTTCAAGAATGCGAATTGAAAACGCTAAGCTAAAATACTCCGCTTCATCGATTAAAATAAGACTTAATCTATTGCGCCTATCGAAGGATTCAAAGAATATGTCCTTTGATGAAAGACAAACCATAACGGTTTAAGGCCCAAAGGATCCAAAGTGAATGTGTTAAGACACAAACTACTATGGATAAATGGGCGAAATCAAGGATGGAATGTATCCATTGGATGAAAAACCAAGAATAAACAATTACGATGACAATCTCACTTGGTTTTGTCACCAAACCAAGTGAGAAACGATAAAGCTACTATGAAATATAACTTAAGCATAAACAATAAGCATAAAATCCATGGTGAGGCTACATCCTCAACCTTAGTTGAGGATTTAGCCTCCCATGTGAAGAGGAAGCATAAACAACATAAAATAAAGCATTAAGATTAAAATAAAGTAAAGGGTTACAAGTAAAAGGGCAAAGCAGGGCCTAACAGAGGCTACTGCTTTTAAAAACTCGCCCAAAAATCGAACTCTCGTAAAAATGGACTAAGGGTCCTATTTATACAAAACTAATGTGCTGACAGGTCACAAGTTTGTGTTCGAATGCAGGTCATGCGTTCGAACGCAGTGATGCATGCGTTTGACCGTGATAGCTACGTTCAACCGCGAATAATTGCCCACGGCGCAAGGCATGAAGCGATGGAAGTTAGGGCCGGCTAGGGCAACCCGCGAGATACAGGTCTACGTGGAGTGCGCTTGAACGTGCTCCTCGCTCAACCATAAGTGAAACGCATAAGTGCTTAACGACTTGGTGAATTTCCATTACTTCACTTTAAGTCCAATTTGCCCTTTGCTAGCTGTGTGCTGATGCAATGACCTGCACACCACAAAACACTAAAAATAACTAAAAACGTTAGATATAAACAATGTTAAAGGCTTAACAAATATAAGTTAAGGGGGTTCAAACGTCAATGTTTGGCACCAATCAAATACCCCCAAACTTACATTTTGCTAGCTCCTTAGCAAAACAAAATGGAAAACACAATAAAAACATAAGTCCGCTTTCATGGGAGAACGGTTGCATTGAGCGTATGCAACAAGCCTTTTAAACCTCTAGGAGTTTCCTAGAGGATGAGTGAAGTCTCGTAAGGGTTTTTCAGGAATGATACCTACAAACATTTGTGCAAACATTTTATTCTCAATCATGCAATAATATAACAATCATGGTTTTAATTCAAAAGCAAGCTTAATCAAACAAACACCATCTTCACAATTTTCAGGGAATTATCAGTCAAGTCAACTAGCATGGCTTTATGAGATACAAAAATCAATTCTAGTGATAGTGAAATTAGCACATAATCATGGGACTTCAAAATTAATCTTAGTCATGCATGCTTCGACACTCAAAATTCATTAGACTACACATCAAACACAATAACCAAGGTTCATCAAAAACTTTTTTTATTTATTTATTTATTGCTTAGCTTCATTAAGCTTTCTGATTGACCCATATCAATGACTCTCAAACCAAATAGTTCTAGGGCATTAGGTGTAAAAACACCCCTAAGGACCTACTAACTCGAGTCAAAAAGGCTACGAAGCTTTGCTAATCACGTCTAACTTCTCACTTTTTTACACGAATACTCATTGCTTAATGAGGCAAGAGATCCGTTACTCGTGGAAAGCTCAAATGATGATCATCATTTTTAAATGAACCACGTTATCTCATTCAATGGGTTACCCAATTGCATTTAAGCTTACAAAACTAACATGACCAAAATCAGAATTTTATCCCACAAATTACATGCCAAATGTGCTCGTGAAACTCAAATTGAACTATAATATCTCATGCTGCCAAAGAAAGTAATATAATTGAAATTCCCTTAATCAAAGTGATCATATGTTCATCAAATTAAGTACACAAAAGAAAATAAACCATAATTGAAATAAAATGCATAATTAAAAAAAAAAGTGCACAAATACATAAATAAATACCCCCAAACTCAAAATTTACACTGTCCACAGTGTGTTGATATAGAAAATAAGAATGTAGTGCAAGGGGGTGTGAAAAATATAACCAAAACGCGTCATGAAGACGCCACGGGTTGGTGGTGCAGAAGTCCCGAAATTTGGTGGCGACCTATCTAAGATGGCTTTCGGAGCATCTCAGGTCTCGAGCTTGTCTTGGCGAGCATCCTCTACAAATCACTGCGATCTGAAATCGCATGTCCTCTAGGATGTCTAAGGATATAAAATCTAAGGCTTTGAGTGTGATCGTTTCTTCATAATCTTCTTCTTCCTTCTTCTTGGTTCTCCTCTTGACTCCATTGGTGGCTCTCTCTTGCAGCTCAGCTGCTATCTCACAGCCTTTCATGCTCATCTCTGGAATGTCCATCATCTGGCTCTAGCTTCGGGTGCAGCTCTAGGCATGTGGGAACAACTTTGGTTCCTTGGATTCTCGAAGTGTGGGCTCTTAGTGATCGGCCGTCAGCTATTGCCTTTGCTTTCTTTCTCGTGAGTGATGAGAAAAGGGAAAGGCAAACCCCAGGTGTTCATGTGCTCAGCTGCCCGATGGTGCACTCCTTCTCAGAATTTCTGAATCTGTCGCCATATGATCTTGGGAATGGAGCACCAGAAACCTCTGTGTAACGAGTAGAGGGCATTGAGGAACAAGTCCCGCCTCTGTGTCTTGTGTCCCAAAGGACACACGTTCCTGTACAACACCATGTCAATGAATAGAAGATTCTGAGGAATCTTCGTTTTGCTGGCTGCATTTCGGTGCTTGTTTGCATATTGCCCCTCACTCATGTCAGAAATGATATCCTCGAGTGTGAGCATGGAGGAGCACTCAAGCCAAGGAACGTCTGACTCAGGAGGCTCATGGTTGCACTTCAAAACGGCCGCTACATCAGCTATGGTCACCTCCACTTCGATGCTGTCAATGGAAAAGAAAATGACATCTAGCCGGCTACACTCGTACCTCAGATGCTCATAAAATGTCCGGACTAGACACTCGTATGCAGTGGAGGCAACGGGTTTGAAAAGCCTCTTCAAACCCTGGCGCTTTAATTCTTGGATTGCCCAACTTGTAGCCTCATTGTTGGAGAACTCCTCTTTGATGGCAAAGGTGTTCTCCAAAATGAGCTTCCGACTCTCAATGGGCGGCCTGGCAACAATGGCATGGGACCCAGATGACTGGGAAGATGAAACTCGCCCTCTAGGCATGCTGGAGGTTCGTTGGGGTGTTTTGTCAAGCACCTGGTGTGCAACCCGAATATAAAGGGTTTGAAAACCCTTTTCAAAATCAAACCAACCCCCTGCAAACAGTAAAAAATACAACAAAGAATCAAGGGGCACAATCCGTGAGTGGATTCGTGCCCTTTGAATGAACAAAAATGACAAAAAAAATGGGGTTTTGGGGGCGGTTTGGGTTACGGTGGAAAAGAGGGAAAATGGGGAAATGGTGGTGATTTGACGGCCGGCGATGGGTGGTGGCGGTGCAAAGATGCCAGCAGTGGTGTCTCAGTGGTGGTGGGAAGGTGTTTTGGTTGTGTTTTTTGGATGTTAGGGAGAAAAGAAAACGGAGATGGAGGGGGAGAGTGTACAGCGCAGGAGAAAGAAATAAGGGGGAAGAAGAACAGTGACCTAAAAATAGGTCACGTGAGGCCTAAAATCGAGTGCGTTCGAACGTATGTGAGTGTGTTCGACCGCATTCATGCTGAGTGCATGTGTAACAAGTGGGCTTTGCATTCGAACGTAAAGGGTACATTCGAACGCATTCGTCCATCAATGTGTGTGTGTGATGGGGCACTGCGGTCGAACACACGCAAGTGAGTTTGTACGCAACCCTGTGTCTACGTTCGAACGTACAGGATACGTTCGAACGCAAAGTAAAGTTTTTTTTTTTTTTACAAAAATACTTACACAAAAATACACACAAACACAAAGCAAAAAATTTATAGAAAACATCTACTCCACCCCCAAACTTAATATGTCACATTGCCCACAATGTGACAAAATGTACAAAAAATTAGGGAACGGGCCAATTTAGGTGTAGCATAAAAGAATGCTTCCCCAAATTTGATTGGTAGACACAAATGTTAAAATAAAACAAGAAACATAATAAGGGGTGCCTCCCACAAGCGCTAAATTTAACGTCTTCAGCCAAACTTGTGATAAGGACCATACTACCTATGACACTAGGTAGACATATCAACTACAGTACTGAGAATGGTAAGCACTAACTTGCCCGGGTCAAACGGGTGATGGTCGTAGCTGGGATAATCAATATGCAACAATAAATATCCAGTTGTCCCCGTCATCCGATGATCACAAAATGGGGCAGGAAAATAATCATTCCTTCCCAAGGTAAATCTCGGCCACCTTGGCCGCATGTGAATGGGGGCAAACCATTTGCTCTCAACAATAAAATCAGGTGGCTCAAATGCAGAGAAATAAGCAGTAGGGAAAACTAAATCCATGGTTTTCCCACACTCTGGCTGTAACTCAGATATGAGATCGATAATGAATGTAAGTAGCTCAACTACTTCATCAAAGTACTGATCATCTCCCAGCTGAGCAAAACTCTCCAGCTCAACGTCCTCCAAACTTGGCTCAACTACTTCCCTAGTTGGCTCAGGTATCCTTCCACAATCTATGTTTCCTCCAAACTAAGCGAAACATTCAAACTCCGAGTGCTCCAAACTAAGCTCATACCTCGGCTCGTCATGCTATAGTGGCTCACTCAAATCAAAATGACCTCCAGATGGTGCAAAGCACTCCGTGTCAGGGTCCTCCAAGCTAGGCTCATGCAAATCTGGCCTAATCAACTTGTCTAAATCCAGGTCATCATAATCCTAAGTAAAACACTCAATCTCCGGGTCCTTCAAATCAAAGTCATCAGTGATTTCTTCAATGAAGCACATAGGATGGGTCTCATCATACTCAAGTGGCTGGCTATTGATGTTAAAAATATTAAGTTCCACTATCATATTCCCGAATGAGATACTCCCTTCCTACAGTTGATTAAGGCATTAGTCGTAGCTAAGAAAGGTCGCCCTAAAATCACTGGAATTTGATTCACCGCATCATGCACCAACTTCGTGTCTATAACTATGAAGTCCACAGGGAAATCAAATTTATCAATTTTTATCAACACGTCATCTATTATTCCCCGTGGTCTCTTCATTGACCTATCTGCCAACTGGAGCGTCACTGTGGTCGACTTCAACTCTCCTAATCCCAACTTCAAATACACTGAATAGGGAAGGAGATTCACACTTGCCCCCAGATCTAATAATGCCCTGTTGATCTGACTCATTCCAATCATGCAAGCAACGGTCGGACACCCAGGGTCCTTTTACTTGATGGGCAACTTGCATTGGAGGATGGAGCTCACTTGCTCAATCAGATAAGCCGTCTTCGGGACATTGGTTTTTCTCTTGATTGTGACCAAATCCTTCAAAAATTTTGCATATGCTGGCACTTGTTGAATTGCATCTAAGAATGGGGTATTTATCTGAACTTGCTTAAAAACCTCTAAAATTTCAGCAAACTGAGCATTCTTCTTTGGCGCTCTCAATCTCTTAGGATAAGGGGCTTTTGGGGCAAATGACCTCGAAAGGTCCTTCTCAATGGGAGTGACTGTAGATGGCTCAACATCTTTCTTCTCCTTGTTGTCACTCTTCGTCTCTTCTTGCCTAGCAAGGTCTGTTGCTGGCACTGCTTCATCAACTGCCTCTGGATTAGCCACAAGGTTGTCCACTCATCTCCCTGACCTTAGTGTAACAATCGCATGTGTATGCTCTTGAGTTGAAGAATTTCCGATAGTGCATGCTTTAAGATTGTTCACTGGTTGGCTGGGGAGCTTTCCCTTGTCTCTCTCACCTACGTGACTTGCCAACTGTCCCACTTGGATCTCTAGCTTGGAGATTGCCTAGGTGTTCACCATGGTGGAATGTCTAACGTTACTGATGGATTGACCAGTCATCTTCATGAATTCTCTCATTGTCTCTTCTAATGACTATGTCGATGACGCTGGGGCTTGAATGGGGGCTTGATAGGAAGATGACGCTGGCTGGGCCGAGCGTCCAGGATTTTGGTAAGTAGGAGGAAACCCTCCTTGATTTGTGGGCTGGTTTTGCTTCCAGGAAAAATTTGGGTGGTTCCTCCACCCTGGATTGTAAGATTTAGAATATGGGCCAGTTGAATGCTTTTGAAAATTGTTGAAAGCGTTCACTTGTTCCATCTCAGAATAAACTGTCATCGATGGACAATTTTGTGCTTGGTGCAAAGGACTAGCACAGACAAAACAACTATCAACTGGAAATGTGTTCACAACATTAACAGGTTTTCCCATACTCAAAGCATCAAGTCTCTTGACAATGGCATCCATCCTTTGAGTCAACTATTACTCGCCTTAGCTCCAGGATGCCTCCTTTCTTGGGGTTTCGGGCAGACTTGTCACGACAACTGGAAAAATTCCAGTCTTATGAGTTGGCCGCAATTTTCTCCAATGCTTTATAGGCTAAGTCTCCCATTAAGTTTAGAAATGCCCCTCCATTCATCAGTTCAATCATACTACGGTTGGGCTGAGACAGCCCTTGGTAGAAGAATTGCACCAGACGCCATTTTTCATAACCATGAGGGGGGACATTTCATCAACAGATCCTTGAATCGTGCCCAACATTTCGAGAATTTCTCATCCTCATCCTGAGTAAAGGAACTGATTTCTTTTCTTGCCTCATTTACTCTGGACATTGGGAAAAACTTGTTGTAAAATTGCTTCAACAGTTCTTCCCAGGACTTAATAGAGCCAGGTGCCATGGAATCCAACCACTCAGTGGCTCTGTCATGGAGGGAGAAAGGAAAAAGTCTAAGATTGACAGATTCCTCAGAGAAATTTTGGAACTTGGTTGTGGCAGTTATACTTCTAAACTTCTTAACATGGGAATAAGGGTTTTCATGTTCTAAGCCATAAAAGGATGGTAACATTTGAATCACGTGTGGCTTTAGATCATAATGAGTTGCATTAGTCAGTGGTAACACTATGCATGAGTGGGAACTGACCGCAGTAGGTGCGAACAATTCCCGGAGTAACGTAGTGAAATCCAACTCATACGCTCGTATTTGCTCCCCGTTCCTAGCTTGTGCATCTTTATACTCCTCATGCTCCTCCATATTCTCATTCCTCTGATTATCCCCCATCTCCACGTGAGCTCGACACGCTCTCCTAATATTTCTTTCTAAATCGGGATCTAAGGGTGTTAACTCTAGATTCAATGATCGCCGACCATGCATACACTAAGTGAGAAATAAAACTAAACTAAGAAAGCAATAAACTAAGTAAGTGAAAAATGAATACAAAACAGCAAAAACAGGGAATATGAAATCAACAAAAACATAAATAGATATGCACAAATTAACAGGAATAAAACAACAAATTCAAATTTAAACTTCTTAATAATAAACTATAAACAGCAAGTGCAAAAACAAAGCAAACTTAAACAAATATAAACATATGCAGTAAAAACAGGAACAATATCATAAGCAGAAAATAAAACTAGCTAAAACAGTTTAAACAGTAACAAAACAAGACAATTTAAACAACTAGCTATTTAAACTAACAAAACTACTAACTAAAACACATGCAAATTATATAAACAACTAAAAGCAAAAATAAACTAAACACAGCTAATCATAGCAAGCAAAATACTCAAAATAGGCAGTTTAAACAATTAAAATCAGTTTAACAATTAATTAAAACAAAAGGAATTTAAAAACTGAACATACTGCCTCTGGTATGTTGATGCTAGAAGCAAAGGTGCCCTCGAGCGCAGGCAGAACGTTTGATCTCACAGACTCAACAATTTGGCAGGCTCTACAAGTGCGTTCGAATGCAACTCAGCGCTCGAACGTAGTAATCGTGACCGCATCGCTTCGTTAGGGACTTGTGCTCGCTGCATGCAGATGCGTGAATTTAGCGTCAGAAAGAACGTTATGGAATAGGCCCAAGTGTGTTCGACCGCAAGAACTGCATTCGACCGCACCGTCGGCGCCTGATTTTCCAAAAACTAAATTAAACTAGAAATTAGCCAAACACTATTCTAAAAAGTTAACAAAAATAAACAAAAACACAAAAATAAACTATGAACAGTATTGAAATTGCAGAAAATAAAAACCAGTAGAAAAATAACATTAATCTAAAAGCAAAGTTAAATTCAAAACAACTCAAACGGTTCCCCGGCAACGGCGCCAAAATTTGGTCGTACCAAATTTGGTACTCGTAATTGCACGAACCGTAGTTCGTATAGCGTTTGCGCAAGTACCGAGATCGAACCTCAGAGAACCATGTATTACTTTAAACAAATTAACTTTGAGTTTAGGTTAGTGTTACTTTAACCTAGCTCCGAGTGAGTGATTGATGACAACGAAAATGTAAACTAATTTAATGCAGGAAAGTAAACAAAATTAACTACTAAGGCTGCGGATTTCACCTCACCATTTCAAGAATGCGAATTGAAAACGCTAAGCTAAAATACTCCGTCTATAGATTAAAAATAAGACTTAATCTATTGCGCCTATCAAAGGATTCAAAGAATCCGTCCCTTTGATGAAAGACAAACAATAAACGGTTTAAGGCCCAAAGGATCCAAAGTGAATGTGTTAAAACACAAACTACTATGGATAAATGGGCATAAACCGAAGGATGGAATGTATCCATCGAACGAAAAACCAAGAATAAACGACTACGGCACAATCTCACTTGGTTTTGTCACCAAACCAAGTGAGAAACGATAAAGCTACTATGAAATAACGGAAATAAAATAACTTAAGCATAAACAATAAGCATAAAATCCATGGTGAGGCTACATCATCAACCTTAGTTGAGGATTTAGCCTCCCATGTGAAGAGGAAGCATAAACAACATAAAATAAAGCATTAAGATTAAAATAAAGTAAAGGGTTACAAGTAAAAGGGCAGAGTAAGGCCTAACAGAGGCTACTGCTCTTAAAAACTTGCCTAAAAACCTAACTCTCGTAAAAATGGACTAAGGGTCCTATTTATACAAAACTAATGTACTAACAGGTCACGGGTCTGCATTCAAACGCAGGTCATGCGTTGAACGATGATGCATGCGTTAAACCATGATACGATAGCCTGTCGATCAATAATTGCCCACGGTGCAAGGCATGAAGCGATGGAAGCTAGGGCCGGCTAGGGCAACGCGCAAGATACGGTTCTACGTGGAGTGCGCTCGAATGTGCTCCTCGCTCGACAAAGAAGTACGTTTCAACGCATTCAAGTGCAATCGAACGACTTCGGTGAATTTCCATTACTTCACTTTAAGTCCAATTTGCCCTTTGCTAGCCGTATGCTGATGTAATGACCTGCACACCACAAAACACTAAAAATAACTAAAAACGTTAGATATAAACAATATTATAGGCTTAACAAATATAAGTTAAGGGGGTTCAAACGTCAATGTTTGCCACCGATCAATAAACTATAAAACTTATTGCATCTCTTTTTGTAAACTCATAGTAGAAAATTTTATAAAAAACAGCTCATAGATAAATATAAGTGATTTCTATACTTAATGAGATTGTGGACTCACATGCCTATGTTATTGTAGAAAACCCACAATCCCTCATGGTCGTGTATTACTCTCTTGTGGGGAGTGTAGTACCTATGGTTGCATTATGACACCTCGATTTATAATACTGGGAACTTGAGAGTATGAGAGAAAACCATATGGGACTACGATTAGTAGTGTACGGCCAAGTGTGTGTGTGTGTGGGGTTCAAAATAATCTCCCTTGCCCCCCTAGGAAAACCGACAATGGGGTTTTAACCCTAGGACTGGGGTTTTAACCTTAACCCACTCCCACATGTCTTCTAACTTTTGCCTAACTTTTATCATCAAGTTCAATTCTCATTTGACTTAGCTTAGACATTTAAAATTAATTTTATTGAGCCCAAAGCTTACACCCGAACCTATGAGATTTAAATCCCTAAATCTAAGGCTCTTTTAATTATCAAGGTTGTAGGAATTAAATTTTGAGCCCATAGCTCTATTTAATTCCCTAATCCCAATTCTCTCAAATTATCCATTTAGGTTATAAATCTCTTTGACCCGTGTTTTATTAAAATAAAATAAAATAAAATAACTCAAGTAAATAAATATATAATAGAGGCCAAATATAAATACTAATCAATTTACATCAACTCAAAAAGATAGGGGTGTAAAGGCAGGCGGTTAAATAACCGCCCGCTAACCGTTAACCGCTATAACCGCTAACCGTTTAACCGCTTAACCGCTAACCGTCTTAATCGCTAACCGTTATAACCGTCTAGTGGTTAACGGTTAATGGTTATTGGGTTACATAACCGTAACCGCTAACCGCTTTTTATATAATATATTTTGATAATTATTATTATAATAATATTTATACATATAACTTAATCAATTGATTGTTAATTATTAAATCACATTTTTGTTTTCAATAATTAAATCACAAATTAAGTATTAATATATTATTACTATAATTTATATGATTATATCACATGATCAATTGATCATTAAATCATTTGATTATATAATAACAAATTATATATATAATATGATATAACTCATAAGTCATAAGTCTACAAGTTAATCATACATATTATTCATGTATAATGATAGTGTGATACTTATAATTAAATTAAACAATGTGTTACCTATAGCCACAATTGAATCAAAGCATTATTAGATATTTTATACTTAGAAAACATATATGACATTATCTTATATTCTTAAATCTAAGATAATTTTATTATATTAATATGAATTGTGATTTGTAAGATAATATGATTATATAATTTAAGTATGAGTGTACGGCCATTAGATCATTAGGAATTTAGGACTTAGAAGTTTGAACATTATCATTAGATAATAAATTTAATTAAAAAAAAGAGACTATAAGTAAATATTATAATAATTTAAATCATTAATCATATGATCTAATTTAAAGAGATCATATATGATTATATAATATCAAAGACATAAGTTTGTAATTGAATAAAATATTTTTGAAACTGTATATATTTATATCTTCTAGCATTTATTTATTTAATTTTTCCATATATATATATATATATATATTGTCTACTTTATATCAATAATAATAATAATGAATTTCATATCAAAACGACATCAGTTTTGAGAGAAAAACGCATTAAGGGTTAGGGTAAGAATTTTCATCTTATTTTCTTCTCCTTCCCTATCTTACTCACTCTGTCGGCCGTCCCTCTCTACAGACTCTACCTTTGGACCGTCTCTCTCTCGTCGCCTCTTTCTCTGACTCTCTCTATGTCGCAGTTTTAATGTTTTATTTGTATCATTTAATTTTTATTTGAACATTTTTTATTTTTTTCTATATGCTGTGTCAAACTTGTTTTATATGTTTTATTGACTTTTTTTTATACTTTTTTATATGTTGTGTTGAACTTTGTTTTTATATGTTGTGTTTTTTTTTTTTTTTTAAAAAAAAGTTAACTGGTTATGAACTTCTGATTTAATATTTAAGGATTTTTTTTATTTTATTTTTAAAGTAGGTCAAAATTTATTTTTTTCAATGTGAGCTATTTTTATAGCAATTTGGCCAAAGAAGACACTAAAAATACAAAAACAAAAAAAACAAAAAACAAAACAAAACAAATGAAAGTGAAAAATGCTATAATGCTTTTAAAAAAGCTCAAAAAAGGCAAAAAAAATCCAATTTTAAAAAAGCGGTTATAGCGGGCAGTTAACTATTTTACTAACCGCTAACCGCCAACTAACCGCTATCCGCTAACCACCTAGCGGATGCGGTTAGTGAAATTTATTATCATAGTATAGTATAGCGTTTGCCACAACTCTAACCGTGAATCGCTACAAAAGAGACCTAAATGACAACAAAAAAAAAACTAGTAGCTCTAATAGGCTTGTGGTGATGTCTACCTTGACCATGTCACACAATTCTATTTAATCATAGCTAATTCAACTAAATAATTGTGAGTGCACTTTAATAATTATTTAAATTTAATCAATTAATCCTCAAGATGTACTTATTTATTGCATGTTACCCTTTCATGAAATCATTTCATAATCAAACTAAAGTCTATATACTGTCACTTTGTACACTACTTTTGGTAATATGATTGCAAATTAGATATTTGCAGACTAGAAAAATCAAATTTCCATGCCTAACAAAGAACATGTGAACAACAATTGCTATTTAAAATTAAATCGCAATAACAAAGAACAATTACTTTGATATCAATGACCACTGTTAGTTTGGGGCAAAATAATTTTGCTTCTAAAAGAACAAAATTACATTTCCCAATTTGGAGTAGACTGGGAAATGTTATAGAGAATATTAAAGAGGAAATTTGCACTGAGCCTCAATGGAAGTTTTCTTTTGTAAGGAGGGATGCAAACAAGGTAGCCCATTTACTGTCGAAGTTTGCTGTTCAACAAAATATGGACAACGAGTGGGTGGTTCCACCTAACTGTGAATGTACTGTTGTTGGAGCATTTTGCTTAAGCTTAAATTTGTTTATTAATGAAATGCAGATTTTATTCGTCAAAAAAAAAAAAGAACAAGTTATTTATTATTCAAGAACACAGAATAACAAGTTTTTACTTTTTCAAGAACATGACAAATCTTAGGGATAATGAGACCTATAGATTTCAAGAACCTGACCTTTGTTAATATGTTATTTATTAACTAAATAGTTATTAGTTAGTATGTTAATACTAATATATAACACACACATATACAATAATACAAGTAATATATATATATTGAGTAACCTATAGTTAATTAAATTGACGAGCTATTGAGTCGGGTTAACGAGTCAAACGAGTGATTTGGTTGAGCCAGGTATATGTCATTTGCTAATCTAATGGGTTTCTAGAGTAATGAGTGAGTTTGTACAATATTGAGCTTAACCAAGCAGGTATCGAGCATACTGGCTTGTTTACGACCCTACACCCAAGTGTCACACATGTCACTTTATCAAGTTTTTTTTTTTTTTTTTTGAAAATGACAGGCTTAAGTGTATTTATATGACCACATGATAGTTTCTAATTAATTTGATGTGTACTTTCATTAGTTTTATGGATTGAAGATAGATGAATGGACATGTATGTATGGAAAAAGGGAGAAAAATGGGGAAAAAAAAGATTTAAACTAGTAACCTTCCCTTCAAAAGGTGTGATTCCTAGCTAATTGAGCTATTTGTTCTTATATTTAAACAAATATTATTTGTTGGAAATAAATTCACCTTATAAGCTTAGCAGATTTTGGGCCCAATGCCCACAGGGTAGTCAATCAAAGAGCATAAGACACAGTCCAATGAAGACTCTATTTCACAGTCACAGAAACCTACTCAAAGTCTGGATTAGGGAGAGATAATTCAAGCTTATCTCTATAGGAGAGCAATTCAATTATATTTCAAATTTCAGGAGAACAATTTCAATTATACCGCAACCCAAGGAGAGTAAGTCCCATTCAACCTCAAACTCCAGGGGAACTAGTTTAATTCAACCTCAAACTCTAGCCCATTAATAGGTTCTTACACAAGGTATAAAGACATCTTCTCATAACACAATTAATCATTTTGAGTATATTAAATTATTATGCGCCAAAGTACAATATTTCTCTTAGAATCTATCTGACTTTGGCATAGGAGTGTCCCAGTCTCTTGGGTACCCCTTGACATTGCTCTTTTGTAGTGATTTGGAGTGCATGACGACGACGTATCGCAGATCTTGAAGGTCCTGAAGAACATGCATCCACCATGAGGAAAACTATTCTAACATTATCTATGTTACAAATTGAAAATTAGTTGAACCTTTGTAAAAATTTTAAATCACATGCACTAATAAAAAATTTAACCATAAAAAAATAGGACCGAAGCTATGGCTAATAAAAAAAAAAAAAAACATGAGTTATTTGACTCTTTCGGAAAAAATGTTCAGCGTTTCCAGCAAGGAAACAAATTATCTCCATTTCATTTGAGATGGAAATGAAGAGGAATCGGTTCACGGTTATGATGGCTTTTAAACAATCTAATGCTAACAATTTGCCATGTCATCACAAATAAAGTTAATGGCATCTTCAGAAAAGAAAACGTTGAAACCTCAAACATTAGTCTCTCCCATCCAAGCCCAAGTCTCCCTTTTTGCCTCAGATTGTCTGCTACCGCTCAAGGTGTTAAGAGAGCAAGTTGCTTGCAAGCAAGTTCGGGCTTGGCTCGTGTTCAACTCAACTCAAATATTAAATGAAGCGTTTTGCAAACATGAATATTAACCAAAGCAAGTTTGGCTCGGCTTAGCTAAGCTCGTGAACAAGCTCATATAAGGCTGCTTTGTTTATTATGCTCGGCTTGTATATTTTTTAATAAGTAACAAATAACAATATATAGTAAACATTACTTAATAATAACAAATATATTATATACCTTTGTTTTTTGTTATTTATGCATGTGCGTTTATATATATATATATTATATATAGTAAATAATAAGAAATATTTGATATTGTCATTAATCATTTGATCATATGATATAATCATATGGACAAGTTATTGTGTCATTTACTAAAAATATTATCACTGTATAGTTGATGATCTAATAATTGTTAGATAATATTAATGGATGATATCTATCGAGCATTTACTAAGAAGTATGTATATAGTGTAACAGAGACACCGTAAGCTTGCCTTGTTTGATCTAATCTTTCGAGTAATATTACATGTTAAAAACGTGTATATAATCAGATCAGATATACATGCTGTTATTAAATTTAATAATAACATGTATACTGTAGTAAAAGTTAATGATTGAGATTGAATTTCAAAAAGTTAACTTTTATTTAATAACTTTTAATAGGAGAGGGAAAATAAAAAGATATTTTGGAATGTTCATAACCTACAGCCGGATCCTATATAATCAACGGATCATATTGAACAAACACACCATATGTAAGTAGAAACAAACGCACCATATGTAAGTAGAAACAAACGCATGGATAAGCTTTTTGGTAAAACAAATTACACTGTTAATATTTAAATTTTAATTATTTTTCCAAATACAAACGGTTGAAAATTAGAAGACAAATTTAACCTAAATCTGTCGTCTCCGATCTCTCCATTCTCTCGACTCTCCTCTCAGTCTCCACCATACTCCTCGCCTCCTATCTCTGTTGCCGCTCCCACCACTCCCCCAGTGCCCCAACAGCAACCACCACCACCACTGCAGCAACCACACACCTCGACGCCTGGCTGAAGCTGAACGGCTCGTGCCCTGTTTTCAGGAACTCGCCGCTGCCGACCCCTCTGTCCACGACGCTCTCGGAGGTCGTTCCGCTCTCGCAGTACGCCGCGGATCGGAGGCGGAGGAGGTGATAAGATTTGTGGGTTTTTCTTTTCTTTTTGGGTTTTTATTTTCTCCGTTTCTTCTGGGGTGGTGGGTGGTGGGTTGTTTGGGGTTTTGCCGTTTGATGTGTTTGTTTGGTTGCCGAGAAAAATGTGTAAATATTTTTGTATAGATAGTTATTGGAGTTTCTGTTTTTTACTGAATTATGGGTGTTGGTCTTTCACATAATATTGAATTCTAGGATTGAATCATTTTTGCCAAATGTATGTACATATACGAGCTCGACCAAAATAGACGAGCTCGAGCTCGAACAGGGTTCCAACCTTATCGAGCCGAGCTCGAGCAACATTTCTAGGCTCGTGTTGAGCTCGAACTCGAGCTCAAGCCTGGCCTCAAAGTAGACGAGCCGAGCCCGGACAAGCCAACTTCGCCCAAGCTCGGCTCGTTTACACCGATAGCCACCGCCAAGCACCACCAGCACCAGAAACCGTGGGCATATATCTGTGGGCTCAGTGATATCTTCTCTAAATCTAAAAGCTATATATATACACACACTAGGGAGTAGATCCCGTTCACAGTGCCTATTTCATTCATTTTGCTTGGATTCTTGCTTGGGCATAAAGTTCTGCGGTATGTCAATCCGTTATTTTGTGGTATTTTCAATCCTTTATTATTATTATTATTTTTTTGTAGGTACATAGTTTTTTTTTTTTTGGTTTTTTTTTTTTCTCCTTTTTAAAATGTGTTTCTAAAATAAATAATAATAATAATAATAAAAATCAAAGACTGAGATTTTTTCTTTTTCTACCAGACACATCACAGTTACAGATTTGATATTAAAGTATCCTCCACCTTGTAGTCGCAGAATCATCACTCTTTATGTCCTTGACATAATATGAATTTGTGATACTTTATCGGATCTGTCTTTCAACATAACAATGGCATAATCTCAATTCCCTATAGAGTTGATGGCAGCGAAGAAGCCAAACAAGAATGCAATGAAAAAACTAGAAGTTGATTAGTCCCTTTTGTCCGTCTCTGGGTGGGAGCGCAGAGTTGTGCAATGGAGGGAGCGGTGGTGCAGAACCAGCAGCAGCAGCAGCAGCAACAACAGCAGCAGCAGCAGCAACAAGTGGAGAAGCTGAACCTGGCACTGCAGCAGCAGCTGAACCTGGAGGCCGTGAAGACGCGAGCCATCAGCCTCTTCAAAGCCATCACTCGCATCCTAGAAGACTTTGACGCCTATGCTCGCACCAACACCACCCCCAAATGGTCCTTCCCTTGCTCTTCATTCCTTTTTTTTTACACTCACAATGCTTATGATTTACCTGCTGTCTGGAGAGTAGCACAAACATAATTCCATTCTCAGTTTTCAGCAAATTGAAGCCCTTTTGTTGTTTCTTTCTTGTGTTGTGCGCCAGGCAGGACATTTTGGGGCAATATTCTATGGTGAATCTTGAGCTTTTCAACATTGTTGACGAAATCAAGAAGGTCTCCAAGGCCTTTGTAGTACATCCAAAGAATGTCAATGCAGAGAATTCTACAAGTATGCACTTTTCTTCTTAATTCTCTGCTACGAACATAAATTGGCTTAAGGTACCACACTTCACATATGATCTACACCTACATTTATCTGATGAAATGCAATAGACGAACAGGCAGTTGCACACACATCCATGGTTCATATTAAATCCATTAGCTAAGCACTTTTTCATGGTTCCAACCACCTTTAAACCCACCAAGGAGATACAATGGATACAAGAGCACAATTTCTCCCCAAAACTGCTCATTCTCAGCATGTACAACAGAAAATCCCTTTTTTTTGGATCAATAATGTAATTTATTAAAAAAGCATAAGGTGCCCCTAAATACACATGCAATATACACAAGAGGCTTCTAATGAGCAAAAAAAACCCTAATGAGATAGCAAGGAAGTACACAGGCTGTCAGGCAGTATACACAAGAGGATCCTAATGAGCAAACAAAACCCAAATGAGACAGCAAGGAACACCCACAACCCACATAACCCTAAAAGCCCTCAAACCCAAAACTCACAAAACAACAAAGCACAAAGCCTCCGAGGCATTGAATGCTAGAGAGCGTGAGTCTTGCCTTACCCCCTCTTAGTGGATGCTCCCTTAGCATCATAGTTGATGGAGTATTCTAAATTCAGAAGTTCCCTTTTACCCTTTAAGTCCAATTTCCATAGTACCCTTGACTCCCCATATCTTATTCTACTAAGGATCTAGGAGCCTACCTTGGATGAAACATTTTGCGACTTAGAGATAATCTTTTCCAATGCCATCATCAAACTTCAGCCTATTTGCAAGAATCTTAGCAATAATTTTGATAATGCCACTCACCAGACTAATCGAGCAAAAGTCTTTGGGATTAATAGCCTTAAGAATTTTCAGGATGAGGGCGATGAATGTTGCATTAAGACTCCTTTCAAACTGGCCTCTAGCATGGAAGTCACGAAATACCTTCATAATGGCTTCTTTTAATACACCCCAACAAGCTTTGAAGAAAGCCATAGAGAAACTGTTAGGTTTTGGTGCCTTGCCATTCATAACTTTCATTACCTCCAACACTTCCCCTTACTCAAAATTCTCTCTCCAACTAATTGGCCTTTGCCTCACCAATAGAATCAAAAGAAAGGCTGTCCAGTAAAAGTCTTCAACTAAACTGCTCAGTATACAAATTTTTGTAAAGTTGGATAATGTGTTTGTTGTTCTCCAAGCGGTTGGAAGAATTGTGCCGCCAATCAACAAGGAGTCAATGGAGTTCTTTCTTCTATTGGAGTTGGCCACCTTGTGAAAAAATTTTGTACATTTGTTTTTTGATAAGTAATGTTGTATATATAAGAAAAAGCGCAATGCACCTCTAAGTACATAGAAAGTATACAAAGGTAAAGCCTGCGAACCCACAAAAATTTCATAAACAGACCCTAGAACCCAAAAGAAACCCATCCCAAACCCTCTAAATCACCTTGCTTTTGACCCTACTAGAGCCACAACCTCTAGCCTCAAAATTAATGGGGCATTCCAAATTTTTGAGTTCACTCCTCCATTTAGAATTTGAGACCGAGACTCCCTCTTCATAGTCCCGGTTCTCTTCAATGTTTGAAAAAAGATTCAAGAGTCTTTTCTCATCTCCCCCAAAAGTCAATCCCAAAGTGGGAGTGAGATCCATTGCATCGTGCACCACCTCAGAATAACCCTCCACCCCCACCATCGAAGTCTTAGCCACAACCTCGGCCAGCAAACCTCCCTCAGCCATAAAGCCCTAGATTTCTACCTCCAACTCACCTTCTCCATGAGAGGGGAACACTCTAACTTGCTTAAAACTTTTTCCTTCTTCATTCTTTCCTTTGCCTAAAGCCATTTCTTCTTCAATGATATCAAGGGCAGAAAGTTCTTCCAAAAGGATCTTTTTCTTCCTCCTTGCTTTTGGCAAACACCTCCTCATTCCATCTTTTTAAATCAGCTTTCAAACCCTTCAACTTACGGGCCACAATGAAACTCAGAGAGCTTTGAAAGTGATGAGAGTCCCACCACTGTTTTACCTTGTCTACAAAACCCTCAATCCAAAGCCACAAGTTTATTAAAACTACCCCTTTGAATTTCACCACAGTTAGGAGGATTGGGTAATGATCCAAGCAAACCCAAGGAAGCCTCCTCTAGGGCATAGTAGGAAACTGGGCTTTCCAATCCGGAGAAACAAGAAATCTATCAATCTTGGACAAAGAAGGTAACTACATATTATTTGACCAAGTAAAAGTTCCATTAACAAGAGGGAGGTCCATCCGGATCTGATTAAAAATGAAGTCAAAGAACTCCATCATAGCTAAGTGTAAGTGAGCTTTTCCCTATCTCTCACTAGGAACTGGGTAATGTTCAAATCACTTCCAATGCAATAGCCAGGGTGAACTCAACCCCACAAACTACGCCACAACCCTATATGACATAGCCACAAGTTTAGTTTCTTGAAAACAAACAATGCTAACCTTCCACTCTCTAAGATGGTTCCTCACCCTCATACATTTATCCCCCTCATTCAACCCTCTAACATTAGAGGATAACAATCTAGGCTTCCTTAGGAACTGAGAATCTGCTATTCCTTTCCTTTACCATGGCTTTAGCTCTCTCTTTTGGGATCATAATTAATGGTGCACTCAAGCATTTTTTTATTTTTTATTTTGATAAGTAATGTTGTATATATCAAAAAAGCACAAATTTAAGAGGGCAACCCAATTACATTGGAGGTATAACAAAGAGTGCCTAAGTGCACCCAAAAAAACCAGAGCTCACACGGAGCACCCATAAGAGACCGCAATAGACCCACCCAAAGAGCCTACAACCCAAAATTCAAGCCCTACAACCCAACAAAAATTCCTAGAACCCAAAAATCACGCCCTACTTCCCAAAAGCCCTGATCACCACTTGAATCAGCTCTGACTACATCAACTCAAACCCCTCAACAGCGCCAGAGGGGATGGTAACCTTATTTAACTAACGTGCCTCCTCTTCCACGCTCATCAAATACGCCAATTGCGCCTCATCGTGCTTTACTTGATCCCTTAGCCACCATTGTGGAATGGTCAAACCATTTTCCATAGGAATGTTGGATTAGACCCGTGCGAACAAGAAGCCGAATTTAGAAACATCTCAAGGAAAACACAATTAAAATCCTTCCTCTGCTCATCGGAAAGCCCACCACCCGGAACTAGATCTAGATCCGGATCCTTCTTCGGCGTGGTGGCCTCATTTGACACAAACGAAACCTCCCTTGTAGAACTTGACTCAGCAGATTCTAGCGCCAGCACAGCTTCCTCCTCAGGTGGAGACGAAGACACAGGCCTAAGAAACCCACGCCAGAGCATACTCGTCGCAGGAGAAGAATCAGCAACCTTACCTGACGGAGTAGCCGAGACCGCCTCATCAGAACTTGCTACAGAACCCATAATCACATCGTCACCCGAGATAACCAGGCAAGAAGACTCTACTGCACTAAAGCAACTGCCTAGAATCACCTCTGGCACCTTCTCTGAAGAAACCTCCCCTTGACCTAAATCAGGATCAGGAACCAATCGACCCCGGTGTTAGACTTAACCTGGGAGTCAACTTCCAAAGGTCTGGGCCTTAAGTTAAGCCCACTAGTCGACATACGCTTCAACTTATGCCTCCCCCTCAAATTCTATCCAAGAAGAAACTTGGGCTTCTGACCCAACCTAGAGAAAACCCGGACCATCCTTTTCCTTATATCCCTCGAAGCATTGATCTTTAGACCCAACCCAAAAAAAATAACTCGACCCACCTCAGCCCTAACCTTAGCTAGGAACTCCATCGCTAGAATCCTCAAGTTAGAGCAAACCTCCATAGGTGCCTAAGCTTCCATGAAGGACGACTTCAAACCTCTTGGGGGCGCGGCAAGCACATCCGCAAAGGAAGGTGGGCTGCCAACCACTTTGGAGTTGACTATAGGAACTGCCGGCAAATCCTTCGCAATGAGTTGAGCAATCAAGAGCCGGAGCTCATCCATGAATCTTTGCCAGCCCCAACCTCTGCGGCCCTCAGGGAGCCTAATTACCCCTTTCCGACCACCCTCGATGAAGACAGCCGCCTCTGAGAAACAACCAGCCTTATTGCTTCCCATTCGAACCTTCAAAAGCCTCACCTCATCACGAAAAGATCTAGCAAAATCCTCCTTCCTCTGAGACTCAAGCGCCTCTTCCGAGTAATCGCTAACGGTCAGAAACCTTTGGATCCCTAGAGAAATAAACCCACTGAATCCCTTTCTCTTTTCTTCCAAACAAAGTACCGACTTGCCTGTATTCGCCGAAAAAGAAAAGGATTTAGCTTCCACCGAAAACCAACGCTCCATTTTATGCTAATGAGCGGAACCCACAAACTAGAAACCGAACTCTAGCGGGACGCGTCCACACGCGCCGCCACTAGAGAATAGAAACCCTAACTTCATCCAAGAATGCCCCGAACGGTGTAAGAGAAAGGGAAAGCAGCAATATCCTTCACCGGAGTGAGAGAGGCAAGAGCGAGGGAGGATGAGGGAGAGGGTATTGTTCTTACATTGTCGCTGGAGACAGCGAGATCTAGGAAAGTTTTTGAAAAAAAACCGAGGAGAGAGAACAAAGTGTTTTTACGCACAGCAGACTGAAAGTTAAAAATTCTTACTCCTATATTTGTTACCAATTTTAGAGGTAGAGGTTGAAACCTTATGAATATGGCTTTCTTCAAAAACTGTTAGGAGAGCCATAAACTGCTCCTCAAAACCCACACACGAAACCCTCACAACATGATGTGAGGGTTTTGAGGAGTATCACCTCATAGATCCCAAGTTCAAGACTTGTTAGGTGCAAACTCCCCCTTGGGGCCACACCCCATGGTAGAAAAACTTTCGAGGGTGCGATACACGAGTCCGAGGTCTACCCCACAGGGGTGGGTCCGGAGGGTCTTGCCTTGTCGAGGTTCTTTGTCATAAAAAAAAAAAAAAAAAAAAAAATCTGAATCTGAGCAACCAGATTTCCCATCATAGCAGGGGAATAGGAGCTTAGGGGAGTGCAAACTAAACCATCCTTCCTATTGACAAGCAACACGTCCCTACATAGTTTGTAAGGAATAAAATGGCTCTATGAGGAGATTGAACGTGGCTAGCAACGACTGACTATTAGCTTTACCCAAGAAAACAGAGCAAACAAAGCCCCTGCAACTTTCAAGAATCCGAACCCCAGAAGAATTTCCCTCCACTGCCAACTCAAACGCTTTGGATTCAATTGAACACCATCTACACAACACCATAACTCTTAGCAACTCTCAAACTCAATCGTTCAAAGCAAAACAAAACTCTTAACAATAAACAGTCAGCGGATGTGCCTACATACGCTGCCGAGAACACTTTCTGTCAACATAATCTTCCCTACGAAATCCATTATTAATTGAGTGAAGAATATCCCAAAAGACTAAGCCAGTGGACTCAAAAGAGTGTACTTTTTTTTTAATCAATATCCAATGAAACACATGATACAGCAATTAAAATCTTAAATCAATCAATGGGATTCTGTGATTACAGTCCTACCAGTTATGCTGTCCTCAAAGCTATTGCCTGAGATGGAAATGGAGGACAACACCAAGAGAGAGCAGTTGCTTCATGGGATGCAAAACCTGCCAATATCCTCACAAATTGAGAAGTTAAAGGTGTTTCAGAGTTGATTGAGAATCCAATATTAGTTTTTATTTAATTTTGTATGAATTTCGTTCATTTAGACATTTGCATTTTACAGGCTAGAATTGATATGATTGGAGCAGCCTGTGAAAGTGCTGAAAAAGTATTAGCTGACACTCGCAAAGCTTATTGTTTTGGAACTCGGCAAGGGCTACCAATCGCCCCAACTCTGGACAAGGGCCAGGCTGCAAAAATTCAAGAGCAAGAGAATTTGCTCCGAGAGACCGTAAATTTTGGCGAAGGCATTACTCTCAACTGCTACTTAACATTCAATGCCTTAATAGATTATCTGCTTTTCATCCAGCTCTAAGTCTACAGGTTATTGGTCTTATTTGTATTTTTTATAAGATCAAAACCTGTGACTTTTCTTAAGCTATCTAGTATTGTAGCTTTGTTTCAGCAATTTGTGGTCAGACAGTAAACAGAGAATATTAAAGAACCAACTCTATGATGAAGAAAAGTTCAGCAGAAATTATATACCTTATATTTATTGTCACTAAGAAGAGTTCTAAATGATGCTTTGCGCTTATTGGAGCAACATCAGCCTGTGTACTTTCTGCATTCTTGAGTTATTATTGTTAGTTGTGACAGTGAGATTCTTATAGAATTGTGTTCTCGTATGAACTGTGTCAGTGGATCAATCCCTCCCAGTTGCCATAGAATTGTGTCTGTAAGCGTAAATTATTCTTTTATCATTGATGCAGATTCCAGGTTTCATATTATTCTTTCATCACATCAGATATGGCCTTACCCTATCAAAAAAAAAAAAAAAAAAAAGATATGGGCTTTACTCTTTTCAGTTTCTAAGATAATCTTTCCATTTGCATATAATTAAGGGTTGTTTATTCAACTCTTAATTCAGAGCTAGTCATGTATTTAGTAATTAGTCTTTGCTGAGTTTGGCTGCTTGTCAAACTGGATGTTGATGTTCAAGATCAGTTGTGTTAGGGACAGTTGTGCAAGAGCAATGTTTCCTGTCTGACTTTAGCACAGATTCATAGGATTTTGCTGTAGGAACCAAGCTCTGCAAGTGTATCTTGAAAGTAACACAATTTCTAATAAAAGCAACAAGTTCTTGTGTTAGACGAATGCTAGTTGGTCTAATAATGAATGGAAATTTTAAATTTAGATTGATTGGTATATACATGTAGGATTGCGAATACCTGGAGACCAGAGGCAGATCACACCTGCACTTCCATTGCATTTGGTAGATGTGGTCACTGTAAGTGATGGAGTGCAGAGTTTTGTTGATGCGTCAGGTAATAATCAGTCATTTGGTGTTCAAGCGTGGTTTTATTTTATGGAATATATTTATTGGATTGAATACCAATTCTATTTAGGTGAATTTTACAAAAACCACTTGCAGGTATGTATTTAAAAAATACTCCTATTTCATCAAATAACATCGGCGGACAGGGCACTCTGTTGCAGGTAAGATCTTTGACGTTATTCTTCAAGTGTCACTACCTAAAGTTTGACATGATTAGTTCATTTTTCCTTGAATTGTGAATTGATGAGGCTGCTCTAGTTATGCTAAAGCCTAAACATTATTTCATGCTGTCGCCCCTTGATTTTGGGTACTTTTCTTCCATGTGTAATTGCCATTGCTGATCCTACAAATCTCTCTTTTTGCTTAGATACACACACACGCACACATATATGGGTTATTCAAGTTACACAACTCAATAATATTTCGTCGAACTTATTGTTAGATCTCCTCTATTGGCTTATTGTGCATGTCAACAATCAGATGTCTTTCCTATAACCATCATGCTTATCCAAAGGTTATTGGATGTTAAGAGTTATCTTATCAATAAAGTGTTCAAGTTTATGTTTTTTGTATTCTTAATTACGCTAAAGGAAGAAGTTTTTGTATTTGATAGTTAATGACATTTGAATGCTGTGATATTTGATATGCGTTTAGTTTTCAAATTCAAGTTTCTTTGGAAATCTGTTTGATAGGTAATCAAGCAAGTTTCATTAAAAATTTAAGTTTTCAATATCCGGTCTAGTACATAGCATGGCATATGTACGGCTTCCTACTGCTGAAGCATAAAGAACTGCATTAATTTGCTCTTCCTCTTGAGGTGTCTTAGGATACTGCTCTATGAAAAGAACTCCATGCCTGAAAGGAAGTAATCCTTCTTAGAGTCTTGTATGCTAAATTTAGACAAAATGTTGTCTATATATGCAACCTAGGATAAGCCTAACATCCCCCTTTTTTTTCTTCTTTTTATTCTTGCCAAAGCCTAATCCTTAGGATGTAGGTTGCTTCTCCCAAGTCCTCCATACCAAACTGATTAGATAACCAGATCTTGATTACTGATGGTACTCCCATATCATTCCCAACTAGCTTGTAGCCCGCACTATACACTGGTTTTTATTTTTTTATATATATATAATTAAGTCAAAAAGTCTTTAAAATATTATCAACAACAAATTTTATTTTCTTCTCTTAATTAACAAATTAGTTATAAAAAATGACAAATGTTAATAAGATCATTTTAAACCGTAGTTTTATTAAAAGACTATCTAAACATACATTTTTATACATTTGTATTAAAAAACATGGACACGTGTATCAATTCTAAGCACTCTCTACATCAAAACTCAGCTTTTATATATATATATATATGATAATTTTTTTTTTTTTTTTTGGATAAGTAATATATATATGATAATTTAAAGAGAAAGCAAGAGAAGATTAAAAGAAAAATAAAAAGAGAGATAATTTGTGAACCTTTTGTTATCTTCATTAAGACAATTAAACATAAAGTAAGAGAAGATGAAAAGAAAATTAGATAAAGAGAGACAATTTGAAAACCTTTTGTTTTCTTTATTAAGACAATTCAATGCATTACAAATAAAACCCTTATGTTTTAATTGTCTCATTAAAAGGCTATCTAAACATACATTTTCATTTATTTGTATTAAAAAACATGGATACATGTTGCAATTCTAAGTACTCTTTACGTCAAAACTTGGCTTTTATATATATATACGATAATAAAAAAAGAAAGCAAGAGAAGATAAAAAGGAAAAAAAGAAAGAGATAATTTGTGAACTTTTTGTTTTCTTCATTAAGACAATTAAACATAAAGCAAGAAAAGATGAAAAGAAAATTAGATAAAGAGAGAGAAAGAGACAATTTGAAAACTTTTTGTTTTATTCATTAAGACAATTCAATACATTACAAATAAAACCCCTATGTTTTAATTGTCTCACTAAAAGGCTATCTAAATATATATTTTCATACATTTGTATTAAAAAACATGGACACGTACTGCAATTCTAAGTACTCTCTACGTCAAAACTCGGCTTTTATATATATATATATATATATATATATGATAAGAAAAAGAGAAACAAGAGAAGATAAAAAGAAAATAAAAGGGTGAGAGATAATTTGTGAACCTTTTGTTTTCTTCATTAAGACAATTAAACATAAAGTGACGTAGCGGAAGACCGAGGTAACTAATCAAAGAGTAGTGTCTTTGATTCTGCAAGGAGTAGCATCTTCGTCTACTATCAAAAAAGATAAAAATAAGCCCGTAAGCTAATAAAGGGAGAGAGATAATTTGTGAACCTTTTATTTTCTTCATTAAGACAATTAAACATAAAGTGACGTAGCGGAAGACTAAGGTAATTAATCAAATAGCAGCGTCTTTGATTCTGCAAGGAGTAGTGTCTTTGTCTACTACCCAAAAAGATAAAAATAAGCCTATAGGCTAAAAGAAAGATAAAACTCCGTAGAGTATTTGAGAGAAAATTCTCTGATTTGATAATACTTCAATGGATTTCCGTTTTACAAAATAAGCAAGCCTATTTATAGAAGAGAAATACTTCTAGAGAATGTAAACCTACTTCTAATAGAGAAAGTAAACCTACTTCTAATAGAGAAAGTAAATCTAATCCTAGTAGAGAAAGTAAATCTAATTCTAGGAGGAAAGTAAACAAAACTAGTAGCAATGGTAAACCTAATCCTATAAGGAAAGGAAATTAAAGTCCTAATAGAATTAAATAAAAATCCTAATATAAAATTGACAATCAGCGGGAATTGTGACAATCTTTCCTTTTGTACTTCAAATGTCTAAGAACGGATAAAATTCTGATTAAGCGGCGTTCCTCCAATATTATTATTGATATTTTCTTTATTTTCGTTTTTATCGAAAATAAAGGTAAATATCATCCTACGTCATAAAGCAAGAGAAGATGAAAAGAAAATTAGATAGAGAGAGAAATAATTTGAAAATCTTTTGTTTTATTCATTAAGACAATTCAATGTATTACAAATAAAACCCCTATGTTTTAATCATCTCATTAAATGGCTATCTAAACATACATTTTCATACATTTATATTAAAAAACATGGACACGTGTCATTAACAGGTGTGGGATGTGCAAGAGGGATGAGGAAACCGTTGATCATTTGCTTCTCCATTGTGAATGTGCCCAACTCTTATGGAATGCCTTCTTTAATTGTTTTGATTTGGCGTGGTCTATGCCTAGAGGGGTTGTGAATCTTCTGCAGTGTTGGTGGTCTGGAGGTCATCCGTGCAGTGCTGTGGTCTGGAAAATGTTTCCGCATTGTATCATGTGGTGCATTTGGTCCGAGCGGAACAAGAGATATTTTGACAACTCCGAGAGTAGTAGAGAGGATTTGTTACATTTCTTTTTTACTACCCTTTACACTTGGGCTGCAGCTTGGCTTGCCCCTAGAGTGATTACTTTCTCTGATTTTCTTTCTCTCTTCTCTAGCCCCCCTTAGGCGTTCTCTTGTATACTTCCTGTGTACTAGGGTTGTGCCCCTCTGCGCGTTTTCTATAAAACATTACTTATCCAAAAAAAAACATGGACACGTGTCGCTACATTTCGGCTTTTATATATATATATATATATATATATATGATGATGAGTAGGATATCATCAACATATAGCACTAGGAATGTCACCAGTTTATCTTGACATCTTTTATATACGCATGGTTCATCAAGGTTTTGATCAAAACCAAACGATTTGATTGCCTAATCAAATATAATATTCCACGCCTTGGATGCTTGTTTCAGCCATAAATGGACTTATGTAGCTTGCATATCATACGCTCTTGGCTCTATAAAATTGTTTGGCTGCATCATATAGATGTCATCCTCAAGGTGATTGTTTAGAAGGGTTGTCTTGATGTCCATCTACCAAATCTTATAATCATAATGAACAAGTCTTTCTATCGAGTTCTCTCGACCACTGGGGTTACTTCATTCCCTTGGAAGAGCATTTGAAGATCTAAGGCTCCTCCTAGAGTGGCGTTTTTTGCTTGGATGGCTGCCCGTGCGATTCTTACTGTGGATAATCTTAGGAGGAGGGGTATGGTGGTGGTAAACAGATGTTGGTTATGCAAATCGGATGAGGAGTCGGTTGATCATCTTCTTTTCTATTGTGGGGCAGCAAGAGCCTTGTGGAATGCACTCTTCGCCCAGTTTGGTCTTTGTTGGGTTATGCCTTGCTTGGTTAAGGAGTTATTTGTTAGCTGGTGGTTGAGTGGTTGTCTAGGAGCGCTGTTGTGTGGAAAATGGTTCCTCTCTGTATTATGTGGTGTATTTGGAGAGAGCAAAATGCTAGATGTTTCGAGGATTCTTCGAGGTCTAGTGAGGAGCTCCATTTTTTTCTTTTTACCCTATTCACTTGGACAGCAGGTGGTTGGTCCCGTGGGTGATTAGTTTTTTTGATTTTCTCTATTTCTTCTCCTATTCCCCCTAGTGTCTCCCTTTGTATACTCCCTATGTACTAAGGGTTGCATTCCTCTACGCTTTTGATATATTCTATTAACTTAAAAAAAATAAAAAATAAACGACCGATAAGGGAGGTTTCCTCCCAATCGATCCCTTCTTTCTGAGTAAATCCTTTTGCAACCAGTCTTGTCTTAAAGGTCTCAACCTTACTGCCTACCCCTCTCTAGTGTCCCATTTACACCCTATGAGTTTAATGTTGTTAGGCGCCCCTACAAGTTCCTAGACTTGGTTGGAATACATGGATTCCAACCCCACTTCCATAGCCTTGACCCAGCAGTATACACATCATTAACCGCTTCCTCGTAGGTTTTGAGATTCAATTCAGGTCTTTTCGAGATAGCTTTATAAGGTTCTCCCAAAAATATGAATCTATCATGTGCCTTGATAATCCTCACACTACGACACGATATGATTGTACTAGGTGAGGATTATTTGGTGGATGGTCCCTTTGTGTGTCATTTGGTGTATATGGCTGGAGAGGAATGCTTGAATGTTTGAGGATAAGGAGTGTTCGGTGGATGGGGTGAGGAAGACTATGATTTTTATGCTGCACTTGTGGGTGATGGCTTACCATCGTAATGAGTTACCGACTATAGAAAAGTTCTTGAATATGTGCTCATTGTATATTTCGTAGGGGTTTTCTTGTATATATATTTACATAGGGTTGTGCTCCTTTGCGCTTTTTCAATAAAATTCTTTTTACTTGTAAAAAGAAACGATGGTACCAGGTGTTTCATCGGTGATAATCTGTGGTGCATCTGAACCACCTCATCTCTAGACATCTCTAGAGATTTCCCCATTCTAGTATCTGGCATTTCTTGAAGAACCACCATGACCCCCTACTCATACTTGAAAATAGTTCGCATTGCCATCCTTTAAGAACTTAGTGTTTTTTGCTAACAAGTTCTTTATTGTTTTCCAAGGCTATAGAACAAGCAACCCCAAGTTTCCATTGGATACCCAAGAAACAAACTTACTTCTTTCTTCGATTTTAATTTATTAGACTTCTCTTTTAGCACATATGCTGGAACTCCAAATGTGGAGGTATCTAATATTGAGCTTTTGCCCCAACCGTAATTTGATAGGATTCTTTGGAATAGATTTGGAAGGAACCAAACTCAATAACTACATCGCAGTATCTAGAGCATATCCCCAAAATGATGTAGGTAGAGTAGCATAACTCATCATTGCCCTTATCATGTTCATTGTGCACATGTTATGTTTCTATGTTCTCTCTCATCCTTTGTGAGATTTTATCCAAAATTTATTTTCATTCTTAAATATTTTTGTGTATCTAATCTGGAATTCCTTATTTATTTATTATTTTATTTCTATATATTATGACCAGACTTTTCTGAAATTTTAAGACTTAGAATTGTAAATCTTTTACTATAGTTTCATATAAGTTGCAAAACTTTTAGGTGTCACAATATTATATGAGGTTTTATATCATATAATCAGCTCAGTCTGGGATCCTTCTCAGATAGACCTGGAACAAGATCCTCTCCGGTTCAAATTAACTGGAGAGTATCCAATTAGTTATACTTTAGGGGTAATTTGTTTTTTAACCTTTTGAAGTGACAAAAAGATCCATCCACTATAACTAACTGGAGAGGATCCTAATTCGATAGACCTTGGGTTGGCTAATCTTGGCCTATCCCAAACTAGTTGAACATGGAAATGCAATCCTACTTGCTAAGTATGTCTTACTCCACTTTTTTTTTTCTTCATTTAATTCTTAGTTGATTTGCTTACTGTATGTTCTGCTTATCTCCCTGTAATATGTCAAAGTTTATGTTATAATATTCAAATTTGTAAAATAGGTGGGCTGAGCCTAGACCTTCACAAACCAAACCAAATGCAACCAAAAAAGAACTTTGGCCCAAGGATTTTGGTCTTGGGTTGGGACTTTGGACTGGATATTCCCAATTGATCTTATTGTATTTGTATAGGTTAGGGTCTCATCTTACCTATTCAACGTTGTCAAATTGATGTTTCACATCGTATGAACCTGTTGTGGTTTGATATTCTGCATCTGTGGGATAAGATTTAGGGTCTCTTCTTTTCTGAAGGTGTCTGTTTTCGGTCCAATTACCAAGCACTTTTTAAGCAGGCTTCTGCACCACAACTTATTGGAAGATCAGCTGCATCTCCTTCCGGTGCCACAAGTGCTACCTCCTTTGATAACACAACGGCATCTCCGCTGCAATATGCCAATTCTCCTAGGTCAGCTACAAACATGATGAACATGCCATCTCCTCAGCAACAAACTCAACAACAGCAACAGCAGCAGCAAAGGCAGAAACTGATGCAAATACCTCACAATCAGCAGCAGCTGCTTGCTCAGCAACAACAGTTCAGGCAATCTGCGATGCAAGGACTGGGACAGGTGAGGAATAATACTGAAATATGTGAATTTGAAGTAGTTTTGTCTTTTATGCTTCAATGTTTTTTTGGCAAGTAATGCTTCCAGTTTTCCATCTAAAGCAGTGGACATATATCCAATGTGGAAATAAAATTTCTCACTTGAACATCCTTCATTATTCATATGTTCAGAAAGGAACTTTGGGAGAAATTTGGTTCTGCTTTGGATAAAATTTAAATTTTGGAAATCTGAAGGTTTTAAAAGACATGGTGGAGGTAAGAAAAGCCTTGTATTTAAAATGACTGAAACTTATGAATGTAAACTATTTTGCAATGGCTGAAGATTAAAAACAAGATGGAAAAATGTTTCCATTAACCTTGGTTTGTGAAAGAATCATCTCTGTTTATATCTCTCGCTCTCTCTCATATTACAAAAATCTGTTTCAGAGCCTTGAATTTTATTTTTAGTTAATGTCGCTGCAAGTTTTGCTTAGGAAATTTAGCTGTATATTCCAAATAAAAATTGTTTGAATCTGCATCTACATCTAAAATTGATATTTATTTGTTGCCGGATGTTTTCATTGCCAACTACTAAGATGCATAGCATTTGACTGTCATATTCCTCATGCAGAACCAGCTGCCACAGCTGCATGATTTGCAAGGCCAGCCTCAGCAAAAGTTTCAGCCGGTAACTCTTCACCAAGCTACACTTTTTCCCCCTCCTAGTAACTATTTTTGTGAAAAAACTTATCTGCCACAAATGCATGCGGGCACAATCACGGGCACACATATATGTAAGCTTGTTGATTGCATATTTTTCCTTGTTTCCATGTTACAAAGTCTTCTAACAAAAATTGCCCATTTGGATGGAGGAGTGTAGAGGAAAGGAGAGGCTAAGGGTGGGGAATTCTTCTTTTCCTTGTTTAGATGTACTTTTTTGGGAGGAGAGGATTTGAGGTGAGTAGGAGGGTTACTGTCCTCTCAAAGCTCCTTTTTTCCCCGATTCCCTCAAATCAGGGAGGTTGGAGGGAGGAGATACCAGGTTTAATGAGTTTTATGCATAACAAGTTATTAACATTTCAGTAATGCTTAAGCAAGGACAGAGAAATAGTGGGTTGTTTAAAGGAAAGGAGTAGATCAGGTTGGACTAACTCTCACCCTCCATTGTGTACTAGGTTGACCCCTATAAGGTGTTTCTAGTGCATCTTTTATCTACTATGAAGGTTCAAGGAAGGATATTATTAAAGCCCACGTTGTTTAGAACAAATTTTGACCTGCAAACTATGTTTCTTATTCAAAAGTTGACGAGAACGAATTTCTTCTGTGATTTTATGGTACATTTTTTTTTTTTTTGATAAGTTAGTAGAATATATTAAAAGCGTAGAGGGGTGCAACCCTTAGTATACAAGGGATTATACAAAAAGGACTAGTGGGGGAGAAAGAGAGAAAATCATCAAAACTAATCACTTGCAAGACAAGTCAGCCCACTATCCAGGTGAAAAGAGTAAACAGAAAAAAATGGAGGAGCTCCTCACTAGACCTCGAGGAGTCCTCAAAACATCTATCTTTGCGCTCCCTCCAAATGCACCACATAATTCAAAGAGGAACCATTTTCCAAACAGCATCACTCCTTGTACAACCAGCCGACCACTAGCTAGCAAAAACCTCATTGACTGAGCTAGGCATAACCCAACATATACCAAACCGGGCAAAAAAGGCATTCCACAAAGCACTCACCGCCCCACAATAGAGAAGAAGATGATCAACCGACTCCCCATCCAACTCGCATAATCAACATCTGTTAACACCATCATACCTCTCCTCTTGAGATTATCCAAAGTAAGGATCTTACCACGAACAGACGTCTAAGCAAAAAATGCCACTTTAGGAGGAGCCTTTGACCTCCAAATGCCCTTCCAAGGAAAGGAGTTAGACCCAAAGGATGAGAGAACCCGATAGAAAGACTTAACCTCAAAAGAACCCTTGCAAGAAGGCACCCACCACAACTTGTCTTCCCCAACCCCTCTCAACTTACTCAAATACAAACATCTATAGAACGAGGCCACAATCTCCAACTCCCAATCATGAACCAGCTGAGAAAATTGGATGTTCCATTGTAAAGTACCATTTGACCGCTCCACATTATCTGCAATAGACGCCTCATTGGCACTAATGATGAACAAACCAGGGAAGGCCTCTTTAAGGGCTATATCCCCACACCAAATGTCATCCCAAAGGCGAATCTTGGAACCCTCACCAGGATAAAAAATGGCTCCTAAAAATTTGCCACCCTTTACAAATGAATTTCCAATGGCCCACCCCATGAGAGTCAGGGATTACCCCTGATCGCCAACCCCCCCAATCCGCCCTTTAGCCACCAAGATCGACCTCCACTAAGCCCCCTCCTCATTAGCAAAACGCCACAACCACTTACTCAAGAGAGCTTGATTGAACCTCCTCACATTCCGGATTCCCAACCCACCCTCATCAATGGGAGAACACACCTTATCCCATTTAACCAAATGCTACCTCATCATTCAACCCCCCCAATAGAAAGTCCCGTTGAATCTTCTCAATACGCTTCACCACTTGAGTAAGGATGGGGAACAAAGAAAGCATATATGTAGGTAGGTCCGATAGAGTGCTTTTTATTAACGTAACCCTACCTCCCTTGGAAAGATACAACCTTTTCCAATGAGCCAACCGTCGTGCCATCAACTCTTCTAACTCCACCCACATAGTTTTTAGCTTGAACGAAGCCCCCAGCAGCAAGTTGCCAGTGCCGCACCCCAATATCCCTACAAGTTGATCCACATCACCCACAGAGCCAACCGGAACCAACACTGACTTAGACAAGTTAACCTTGAACCCAGAAGCCGCTTCAAAGCACACAAGAAGAGCTCGAATGTGTCTAATTTGGCTAGCATTAACCCCACAAAAGAGCAACGTATCATCCACAAATAAGAGATGGGAGACAATGACCCGATCCTGCTCACTAGAGCCCACTGAAAACGCCGAGATCAGCCCCCTAGAAGTAAAAGCACCAAGCATCCTACTAAATGCCTCCATGACCAAGACGAATAGGAAAGGAGAGAGAGGATCACCTTGGCGCACTCCGTAGGAGCTACAAAAAAAGCCGGAGGGAACTCCATTAATCAAAACTGAAAACCGGGCAGTCATAATACATTGCTTGATCCACAAACACCATCTTTCCCCAAACCCGCACCTCCTCAATAAATAAAGGAGGAAATTCCAATCAACGTGATCATATGTCTTCTCCATGTCCAACTTGCACAACACTCCAAGATCCCCATGAATGGTTGAGTGGCTTTTTTGGACTGTAGACTTTGGGTGCCACATGAATGGTTGGTGAGCAATCAATCCATATTTTGGGAACTTCAAATGTAATTATGTGGTAAGCTGATTCTTAGTTTCATATATATTGTAGTGAATAATATCTCTCAAGTTTTTACTTATCAAAAAAAAAAAAAAAATTACCCTATCAATTTTTTAACTTTTCTGCATTTGTGAATTTTTGTTCTTCTTTTAGCATGTAAGGGGGACTTACTTTGTATACATCATGTGTATTAGGGTTGTGTCCCTTTATGCTCATCACTGAAATTAATTATTTATAAAAAAAAAAGACCCAGGAATGCCCAATAATGATCATACAATTTTTTTTTTGATAGGTAATATCAAAGAAGTTTTATAAAAAGCGTAGGCGCTCCAAGCATACACGAATTATACAAAAAGACACAACAACACCAAAAGTATACAAAAAAACAAGAGAAAGCACCCCCGAAAACCCAATAACACCAGAAACACAGAAACAACCAAACCAGCCCACAGAAAAACCCAACAAGCCATCAAGGGCATAAAGCCCCACACCCGAATCATACAATTAAAGAGGCATTTTCTGAATTTTCCTTCAGTGTCCTGTATGTGGTTTGATCAATTTGGCATTTAAAAGTAAATGGAGAGTACTTTAATTTGTCTGAATAGTTTTGATATTTTCTGAGTGGTTGACTTTTTACATTTGATTTGGGTCTTCATTTGACCGCGTTCTTATTTCAAGATGTGGGCTTTGATATTTATTTCTATATGAATGTTTGCATTAGCAATAATTGTTGTAGTTCCACAAACTTATGATTGATTTACTTGTCAATAATGCAATTGTTTTGTCATAATAAATATGTATGCTTAGCTTAAATGTTTGGTTATGAACATTTTGGTTGACATATAATAGAATTATCATAGTCATAACATTCCAGTTTACTTATCTTGACTATGAAAGGTCATATATTATGCGACATGTTTTCAACATTATGGAGTTAAAATGTTAAAATTTGTTATTTTCCATCTTTTTTCGGTTCACAATGATCATAAAAAGAAAAGAAAAACCATTGATTTATAATGATATGTTGTGGATCCTTACCAACGGTGACATTGTGTCTTATTTATTTGTTTATGGAATTATGTAGGATTTCATTCGAACAATTGACTATCATTTAAGTGCTTTAGGAAAACCTTTTTTTCTTCTGGTTATACTAGATATAGTTTGAGTTCTAACCAAGAGGCAGGCTTTTGCATCAATAATGCAATAAGAAGCAAGTAGAATTCTCTTTTCAATTCTCCAAGTCTTTTTATTTTGTTTCCATAGCTTAAAAAAAATGTTTTTTCCTCAGTTACACCAACATCAGATGCAGTTTTCCCAGTCGTTTCAGGGTAGGCAGTTTCCATCAGGACATGTTCAGCATGGCATTGGTCAAAGCCAGCTCAACCAAGGAAATCACATGAATCGCCACTTAAGCCAGTTCCCTAGCACTGCTAATAGTGCACTGTATAATGCAGCGCAGGCGACATCAAACACCCAAATGGTCAAATCTATGTCCTCTTATTAATTTATTTTCCAGTTTTCCATCTTCATTTTCTGTATGAGTTTACTGCAACTTGGAATTCTAATCATGAACTACCATAGGCAGCATAGAGAACATGTATTTGGATTAGCATCACTAGCTAAGGCTGTGACTTCCCCCTCCTCCCACTTCTCTCTTTGTGAATGCTTTGTTAATATTTTGCTTTTCAGTTGTTTTTGCACATTCAAGAGTTCATTGGTTGGTTTATATTTGGTTTTGATGTGATGTTTTTGGTGGTGCATGTTCTGGTTGAGCAATACTATTCTCAGAGTTGGCAGTGTTTTCATTCTAGAATCCTAGGATTATAGGTTCTCAGATATTTCTTTAAAAGTCTAATGACATGTATTTATGCTTGAGCCTGTATGGTGTGCCTACTATAGTCTGCCAAAGTGCTATTTCTCATTGAGGAAAATTTCTTGTAATCTATCCATATTCTTAACACAATTTTTTCTAGTTTATCCCATGTTTGTCCTTTATTTTTTGGGATGTTATCATGTAAATTTCCTAAATTACCCTTATCTTATAGTAGAGAAGTATTAAAGATGTATCCTTTTAGTTTTGAGGGTAGTTTTGGAAAGTGATGGCTATTTGAATGTGAAATAATTAACTTATTTCACCTTTAAAAAGCTGAAATGATGAAAATAGCCAAAGAAAATGCGATGGAGGGGGTAATTGCTTACCAATTGGGTCTAAATTTTTTTCTCATACACAAAATCCTGGAGCAAATACATACCATACGTCAGGGAGAGAAGACAATATACCCTAACAATAACTTTCAAACATAAAGTTTTCAAGTGAAGAAGAACTATGGCATTGAGTTAAGCCCAAATCGGTGACAGAGTTCAGTGGTGTGTATTTAGTTGGAGAGAAATGAGAGGGTGTTTGAACGTTTAGAGAAGCCCATGGGATATCAAGTTAAGTTTCTCAAAAGTTTTGTTCTGATGGGTTCCAGTTTCTCTTTTCATTCAAGTCTTCAATATCTTTCTGTGACTTTTTTGATGTTCTTAATTTTGGTCTTTAGCTGTATGTGCTCTCTTTTTTTCTTTTTCTTTTTTGGGTGATCCCATTTATTTATATAGAATCTGTGTGCTTGGCTTACACCCCTTTGGCATTTTTTTTTACTTAAAAAGAAAAATACGGTAGCACCAAATAATGGAAGCTGTTTTTCTCTATCCATTGGTTGATATCATGGGCTTCTGGTTTCTACTTCTTGGTTTTCTTCAGGATTTTATCCTCAATTACAGAGAATATTGATATTAGTTTCCTGAAAATTAATATGTTGAGTTATGATCTTTCTTTTCGGGATTTTTGTTCGTTATTTTTGGTTGGTGAAGCACACATGGTATTTATGCATATGACTAGTAGAAAATGAAGTTTCACTCACAATATATATTTTTGGTTATTCCCATATTTCCTACTTTTGTTCTTATTCTATATCGTGCATCTTTATTGCTTAATTGCTCATGCTATGCATGTATTTGTATATCCCATATCTGTTTCACGGTGATCTTTTTTTTGTTCTCTGTACTCTGAAGCTAGTTTCTCTTATCCTTTGTGATGGCATCTCTGCAACTTGAAAGTCATATGTCCTGTTTCAGATTCCAAATATTTCTGGAACGATGTCATCCCAATCACTTTTACCACGGATGCAGGTCTGCTTCCAATATGCTTTGCTAATATTTTTTCACTTTTATTTTACTGATGTAAAAAGGAAAAGGAAAGAGAAAAAGGGCCAGGGTATGGTGTAATGCCCCAAAGTATGTATTGACACGGCCTGGAGCATAATGATTGTTATCTTGATAAGGTGTTACATACTTCGTGAAATTTAAGGAGACTTGATTCCATAATCTCTATAAAGTTAGAACCAATTGTAATAATCTCAATGGGGGTTTTAATTGATGAAAAATAAGTTCTATTTTGAATGTGATAAATTGTTTGATTTACATCAAACAATAATCTTTTGGGTTGCAAACATGTGCACATCTAACTGAAAGTTTATAAATCTCACTTTGATCCAACCGGGATCTGCCTTTTCTATGTGCTCAAGTTCTTTATTGTCTTGAAGTTGAAGTAAAACTTATCTGTGACAGTGGTTGTTGTTCCTGGTATTGATACCAAGTGATCATTCTGGAGTGTGTAGCCATATATCATCAGTTTTGACATATTTTGTGCCGGGAGACTCAAAAATCAAGTCTTGTTCCTTCTGCATGGGATACATGCTCCTAACTCCATAAATTATTATACAGCACAAGTCTGAGCAAAAGCTGCTTTTTGATGTTTGAGATTGGAATGGATCGTTCACTCAATGTGTTAATAGAATAATATAATTTTGATGGTTCATGTTCATCAATGCACCACAAATGGTTGCTAAAATATATAATGTTCTTGCTATTGTCAGTTATCATCCTGGTTTGCAAGCAGAAATGCTATACTGTTTTCTTCCCTAATTAATATTCTCTAGCTCAATGCTTTATGTAATTAGAGACAGCCGACCTGCCAGTGCATGGCACTGAGCTGCTGACTTTCTCCATGCCTTCTCTATAAAGGTTCTAGATAGGTGTACTAAACATATTTTTGTTTTTGTTTTTGCATAGTATTGTCAAATTACCTTTTGATTGTGTGACAATGACATGTGTGCTTCTTAATTTCTGCTCAGTTTGGATTATCTGGTAGCAATGCCCAGCGGAATCATACTTCCCAAATTTTGAGCGATCAGAGTACGAATCGTATCCTTATGTTTCTATGTGAAGCATGGTGTCCTATGAATGTGGACTTAATAGGCTAAAATGCAAGTGGGACTTTTTCTTGCAGTGTTTAATATGGGATCAGCAAATGCAAGTGGTATGATGCCCATGCAACAACAGCAGCAACAACAGCAGCATGGTTCACAAGGTGCATTTGGTAACATGCAACCAAATGCTCAGAATCTGCAATCTGGTATGGTAACACTTCAGAACACGCAACAGAATCTTCCGAATTTCGCCCAACAGAGACAGCAAAACCCACAGTGAACAATATCATCTGCTACTAATATGTTATTGTTTACTATTTTTATTTCCAAACCATTTGATTTGGAGAACTCAAACAATGCTCTGTTTTGGCAATTGCATATCCTTGAGTAAAATTGGGTTTATGTCTCTTGTCTATTCCAGTTGGACATTTGGGAACCAAATATATGATTGGGGTTTGTAATTTTCATCTTTTTGGGCGAAACTTTGTACATACTCTCATTTTTATTTTATTTTATTAGTTTTTTGAAAAAACACTGGACATAGTTTTCGTTTACTTTTTAAGCTTTTCTATCTTGTCTCACTCTAAATAAAAGTTCTGCCCTTATGTGATTCCAGTCCAGAGTTGGTCTTTGGGGCACCTGACCAACATTTGACTGATTTTCATTACAAAAATTATGCACTCTCTCCATGTCCATAGCATGCAAGAAAGTTCCAGCTTTTCTTCTCTTAATTTATCTACCATTCTCTCTCTCTCTCTCTCTCTCTCTCTATATATATATATATATAAAGAAAAAAAATGCTAGTTCTGAGCGAATTTAATGCTACTTCCCAATAAATTACTTTTTTTATCCAAATATACTTCATAATAGCTTCTTTTTTTTTTCTTATATTATTAAAATATTATTTATTTGTAAGATACAAGTTCTTTACTTGCCCACACATTTTTTATAAAATTGTAACACAATCTCCGATAAAAGACAAAAATTGGAGAGAGGAGAGGGGAATATTTTGTGTAAAAATAATTGAAAGGGAAGCTAAAGCATTGTAGCATTCCTAATGTCTAAGGAGGCAAACACATAAATTGTTGCATATGACTTTTTATGAATTTTTTTTTTTTTTTTTTTAATTTATTATTATTTAAGATTTTTCGGTATTTAGGGAAGATAAAAGGTTTTAAGTAAGTAGCTTTTAGTGTTTAAGCAACAATTATGCATATATTCAGATAACTCAATCGGTTGGGACCACGTATAATAAAGCGGATCACTAGTTAGAATCTCCATTCCTCCCTCTTGTGCGGACATGTCAACAATCATTCCTATATCCAGATTGAGAGCCCCTGCTAATACTATCCCCTCATTTTATGGCATCCAATATTAGTTTGACACATAAGCTTGGAACACAAAATAAAATACACCTAAAAACACTTAATCAATAAAATAAAATACACCTAAAAACACTTAATCAACAACCGATTCTTGGTAATGACCCTTCCTCTTTCCTCTTCCGGTGCTCGAGACTGCAAAAAATTGTTTTCCTTCATCATAAAATTCTCTGTTATCGCCTTCCCCCTTCAAGCAAAAGAATATAAAACCAGCAACAAGATGATAAAAAAAAGTACGTCATCCCTGCTCCAAAATATTAAGGTAGATGCAGTAACATCTTCACCCTTTTCCCTTTCCTGATTCCCATTGGTGTACTGCTCTTTTTTCTGGTTGAGAAAATTGAATATGAATTTCAAATGAAATTAGCCAAAAGAGAGGGTTTCTTTTGAACGAGTGCTTTGTTTGTGTCATTGTGTGTGGATGTTCTCTTTGTTATTTGCTGGGGGAAATTTACTTTACTCCCCTGAACATCTGCTAGTTTTGTTCACATATATATAAACAGCCAGAAAGCTATGCTCGAAAAGATGGTATCTGTCATCATTATACAATTGAGTTATATGTATGTGAACAGGTTGAGAATGAGAAGAAAGGGATAAAAAAGAATTGTCATAAATCTTAAAACATTTGCAAGTTACATTACTTCACCCCTTGACATTTGGTAGCAGAGATCCTCTGAAATGGTGAGGAAAAAACACAAAATGATTTGAGGTTTCTCCCAAAACAAAAGGAAAAAGAAACGACTTTGTAATGAGTTAGCGGAGATGTCAGCATTGAAGCGAAGTCAGTGCTCTATACTTCTTTGGTAGGAGAGAGTCCTTGAGCAGCAATTGCAGCATTTTTGTATAAACCATTCTAGCCTGTTCCAATCCAAACACGGGAATAAGTGTTAAGAAGAATAATAATACAAAGGGTAATATGCTTCTTTAGTATATGTGGTGAGACTTCTTTTTTTTTTTTTCTAAGCAAAAAGTTGGGAAGGGGCAACCAATATAATTTCTCCCCTTGAGTATGACCATCGGGGTTCTCACACATTGTGAAATGTTCGGTTTGAGCCATAGTTACTATCTGGCAAGGCAAATTCATCACCATAGCCCCACCAAAGTGCAAGTTGGTAAAGCCTTTTCTTAATAGCATATGCTTCGTGGATTACTACTGCAAGCGGGTTTAAACCTATGACCACTAGGAAGAAAGGATTGGAGAATTAAACCTCATCATCTACTGCTTTACCAACTCAACTACAACCTTTGTGGTTATGTGGTAAGACTCATTATCAAATAGCCACTATGGTTTCAAAAAGTATAGTTTAGATGGTTTGTCTTTACCCTAAATATAAACATAGTACCTCCACCCATAATTTTAATAGAGAGACACGTTAAACCAGTCAATAACTACCATGTCGCCACTTGGCTCATTAATATTATTTAATTTTTAAAAATAAAAAAAAAATTAGAGAAAAAAAAGGCTTGGGTGACCCTCTTGCTGGCCAAGGGACGGCCAAACCACCCCTTGGCCATTTGGAGGTGGTCGAGCAACCCACTGGCAATTTTAAGGTTGGTGGACATAAAGCTATTTTTTAATTATTTTTTTTAGTTTTTAATTTTTTTTAAAATACGATATATCATATGGGACATATATATGTAGTATTTATAGAGGCGTAGACATCTCTCCCTTAAAATTATGGACAGCAAATGGACAAAAGTACCTTATTGGTGTTTAGGATCAATATATACATATATACCATCTATGATACTTAATTTTCAAAACGGCCTAAAAAAAAAAAAAAAAGGAAAAGTCTGTTGGGTGTGCATTTGACTGGTTGGCGGGTTCTTTAATTTGGAGATCCAAAAGTTAAAAGCTACCAAGTCAAAACCATAATTATCAAGAAAACAAATTCCAAAATAGGAAATCTAAATGAAATGAAGCAACATTTTAGATGGAAAAAATGAAGAAAAAAAATGATGAGAGAGAGAGAGAAGGGGCCAGGGGGGTGCTTACAAGTCTTTGAGGCAAGAGGAGTTAGAATCCAAACGGTCATGGGGCTCTGGAGTATCCAAGGAAATGGCAAAGGGCACAGCAGCACCAGACAACTTGTGATGCAAAAGAGGGAGATTCTCGGCGGACGTATGGTTTGAGAAGGGCGGGGAAGGGGATGGAGATGAAGAGAAGACGTACTTCTGGTTGCCTGGTCCAACACTGATGGGGAGGGGGGAGGGGGGCGTTGGAGGTGACGACAATGGAGAAGGATAACCATTTTTAGTTTCCTCCTCCATGGAGAAGCCTTCGTTGTTATGGCTTCTGTCCTTTGTCTTCTGTCTTCTGTCTTTGCTTTTTCCCGGGGCTTTTTTTTTCTCTTTCTTTTCGGGTTTTGTTTGAAACTTAGGTATAAACCTAACGGTCACGTGCCTGCCAACCCGTCAGCTAGCTAGCTGCTTCCAACCTCGTCAAATTACCATTTACCCTCTCTATACTCTAATGTTTGACTTTCTGATTGGACCTAACCAACAAGGGGATTCTTATTGACTTCATCGTGTTGAAACTTGAAACGGACCATCACTAGGTTCGGACAATTGTTTGACAATGTTACTATTTTCTTCAATGTTTCTCTACGAATCCAATTTTAACACTCCTTAGTTTCTTCTAGTATTTATGAACATACCAAATACAGTTGTCAACTTCATAAGGATGGTATATTAGAAGTTGTTTCCTTTCATGAGCAACATAATCATGAGTTTACACATTCTCTAACGATGTTGAATAGTTTGAAATATCAATCAAACAAACTAGAGTGCAGCTGCCATACGGTCACGGCAAAAAGTTGGGTTTTTTTGTCCACCACTCATTAGTTGACACATCAACATTTTAAGAAAAATGCACAAATTTAAAATGAAATCAAAATATCCAATCAACAAATCAACCAACCAAATAAATGACCCACCACCCACCTCCGGTGAATGGACGCCGCCACCCACTGCCCACCTCCGGTGACTTTTCTAACGAACAAAAAAAAAATGATAGATCCGGCCACTAGGGGTGGCCACAATCCACTCCAACGGCCAGGGGGAGAGATCCGGCCAACCTCAGTGGCCATATTTGTCTCTCCGGTGAACCTAAAAAAAAAGAAAAAAAAAAGATAGATCCGGCCACTGGGGGTGGCCGTGATCTACCCTCAGTGGCCTAGGGTGGCCGCAATCCACCCCAATGGCTATGGGGAGAGAGATCCAGCCACCCCCAGTGACCATTTTTGTCTCTCCGGCGAACAAAAAAGAAAATCCGGCCAGCCTAAAAAATTGTTTCTAATGCCTCAAAAATCGATTTTAATGTCATAAAACTCATTTATAATGCCTCAAAACTAAAACTTAAAGGGGAAAGTTAACCATTTTTGGAATTTTATCATCCTAAAAAAAAAAAAAAAATCAGACCCACGAAAAAAAAAAAAAAAAAAAACCAAACCCACGGCCGGCGAGACCCAGCCGTGGGTCTCGGTGGCTGGTCGTCAACTTCCTGCGAGGTGGGTAGTCATGAGGTGTTTGGGCCTAGAGCGACGGTGAGACATGGGACTGGTCGCGAGCGAGATCCTTCCAACAAGACCCAGCAGAGAACCTAAATCAATGGAAGGAAAAAAAATAAAAAAGCTGTGGGTCTCACTGACCCACGGCTAGTGAGACCCAGCGGAGGGTCTCGGTGGCCGACCTGGATGGTCTGCTTTGCACCGTGGGTTTCTTCCTTCTTCTTCTCTTTTCTTTCTTCTTTAGTTAAAAATCAGCTGATGTTGGGTGTAAATTTTTTTTTGTGCATTTTTTTCCTTTATGTGAGGTGTCAACTTGTGAGTAGTGGGCAAAAAATCCAGCCTTTTTGCCACAACCGAACTGAAGTTATTTCTCAACAAACTATAGACTTGTTGATCATACAAGCTAGGGGTTATGAAAATTTTGGATTTTTGGATGTGGACTACAACAATTACGTACAGTATAAAAAGATGATGGCTTTGAAGATAGGTGATGGTTGTGCTATGATAGAGTATTTTCATAAAATGCAATTAGAAGAGCTATCTTATCTTTATTCGATACAACTTGATGAAGATGATCTTATCATGACATTTTTTTTTTTTTTTCTCATTAGGAAAGATGCTTGGAAATCTTCTCAGAGCGTGAGCAGCACTCGTTTTTGCTGGTTTGGTATGAATGCACTGAGACCTCAAGGGTTGCAGGCAGAAGATCGTAAGAAGCGAGGGTACGTTTTCAGTAAGACCAAAAATTTCTTCCAAACCAATTCGAAAGAAATTTCATTCAATTTAGTATAATAAGTAACAAATGTTATCTCTCAATTTTTTTTTTTAAAAAAATATTTTAACTGTCATTGTCATTTTACTAATTTATAAACTAAAAACATTAATTTTTAAGAAATTCTAACATGTTAAATAACATTTGTCACTTGTTATAATAGGTTGTACCGTAGAAGAAATTTTTTTTCCAAACTACTTTGAAAGAAATTTGTGTCCTTCTAGAATAGTTGTCCGGAGAGAAACAATATATTATTCAAAGAAGTAAGCGAACCCAATTGAAAAATTATATATTATTTTTTCTTCCGGATTTCGCAGTCTAGACTAGGAAGGAAATATATATATATTTAATTTTTTTTTTCTTGATGTCAACATAGTACCGGGTATGAGTTTAAATGGAGCAGGGATTGGAATGAGTTTTCTACTTGGAAAACTCCATCAACGAAAGAACCTAGAAAACGTGGAGATCAAGACGAAAAAAAAAAAGAAAAAGAAAAAACTCGAGAGCTTTGATTTTTATTAATGGAGATTAGCTTAAAAAAAGAGATGATTACTAGAGAGAGAGATGAAGTTAATTAGAAGAAGAAACGTTAAATTCAATTAATTTAATTAAATTCCCGCCATTTAATTTTGAAAAAAATGTAAAATTATGGTTTACATGATGTTGAGGAATATTGAGTAGAAATAGTAATCAAAAAAATCAATGCGACTTTGAGGCGTGTATAAACACTCTCTTTAAGGTGATAATTACCCCCACTCGAAAGAGTTTGTTGCCGGGTTGAAAGCAATTCACCTCCAGAATACAACAAAGTCACCAACTACAGACAACAATTCTGAAGTTTGATCTTCAGAGTTTTCTGTGCAAAATCGTGTATTTTAGTAAGAGAAATGAGAAAGTAATTATTAATTCGTAGAGCAAAATGCTCTATTTATAGATTTCCGAGAGACAGTTATCTACCACGAATTGCGTAACTTTACAACTGCCCAGCAGTTGGCTCAACGGTTCAATTGTGTCTCTTCGGTTCAAAGGCGCCCCTCCATATGAGATGTAGCTGGTTCGACTCCCCACAATTGCTACAATGTGATTTGGGCTGTTGGATGTGCATACGGGCCCACAAACCTGACCCAACCCAAATCACAAAACAGTTCAAATATGTGGACTGAGTTTCGAACCTCTTCCCCATTCATAATAAAAGATTTTGCCACTGAACCACACAATTTTAATATTACGATCTACACAACTTTTTATACTTGGAAAACTCCATCAACGAAAGAACCTAGAAAACGTGGAGATCAAGACGAAAAAAAAAAAGAAAAAGAAAAAACTCGAGAGCTTTGATTTTTATTAATGGAGATTAGCTTAAAAAAAGAGATGATTACTTGAGGGAGAGATGAAGTTAATTAGAAGAAATGTTAAATTCAATTAATTTAATTAAATCATCGCCATTTAATTTTGAGAAAAATAAAAAATCATGGTTTACCTGATTGGTAATTAACTCTTTGTGATATCAAAATGAATTCAAAGGTCCTTGAAATATGCCAAAAAAATATATATATATTTAATCCCTACAATCAAATTATGTTCACTAACTTAACAGATTATGATAGTGTGAAACGTTATAACTAATAAAATTATGATACTTATTCTATTTAAGTCCGTATTATATTTACAAAATTTGTTAAATTAATAGATGAAATATGATTATAGAGATTAAATTATTTTTTTAACATATCTCATAAACAATTAGATTTATTTTAATACCATATAGAACTAATTGTAAACCGAACACAAGGATTAATTTTACATTTTTTCCTTCCATTTTTTTAATAGCATCTACAGGATCCCATCTTTAAAAGGTAACTGTTTATCAAATTTTTTTATTGCATAAGAGCATATTCCTTATCCAAAAATTTAACTAACGATGTTTCCAGCACACACTCTCAACCGTTAAAATTATCCCAAGGTTGGTTAACATTAACGACAATGCCTTGGAAGCAGCAGTCTCCGAAGGACTCGAGGGGTTGATTCTGATGTCAGTTTCTTGGCATGCTCTCGGCACCCTCGGCGCTGTTTCATTAGCAGCGCCTCCCTCCACAATCAGAATTCGTTGTTCCTCTCTCCCTGGGTGTCAGGAGATGTCCCCGGGGCCCTTGCGCCTCGACTCCACTAGCGATACTATCAACTTGGCGCAATCGGAGAAGGAGATTAAGAAAAACAAAGATTTTCTTCCTGGAAAGGTCGGCGAAGAAGAGGATGGAGTTTCTATTTCGAGAATACAAGTGCCGAGGCAGAAGTACATCCCGGTTTCCAAGGCCGAGCTATTAGACGCCGTCGTTCTGATGATGTTCGAGTCTCAGCGAGATGATGGCATTGATGATGATACCCATCAGTTTCTTCTTCTCTCATCGTAAGCCCAAATACATTCTTTTTATGCATTTATGCGTGTTTAAGAGATGATATGGGTGATTTAGGTGAATTCTATCACCAGTTCAAGAATAACAGTTTAAACTAATTGATGAGTAGTTTATATTCAGTTAGTTTATTCAATTATTTCAGTTAAGTTTGTTAAGCCATAATCTGTCTTTACTTAACTGATTTAACAAACTCTGTTCTCGTTTGTGAGAAAACAGAGTATGCCTATATATTGGAATCATTTGCTTGTTTTACATTTTAATGAGAATCTGTAAATTTCTTCATCTTCGTTATCTTCTTCATCTTCTTTTTTTCTCATTCTAGAATTTGATATGGTATCAGAGTCTAACACGACTCTGTGAAGCTTTCATCAATGGCTGTGATTCCAATTCCAGAAGCTATTCCACTCTCTTCTCATTCATCCTCTTCCAATCTCCTTACTGAAAACAGTTACAACCATTACTACTTACACAATGGAGACAATCTAGGATTGTTGCTAGTTCCTCAGCCATTGATTGGTGATAACTATAACACCTGTAGCAGATTGATGTGGATGGCACTCTCTGCCAAGAATAAACTCCAGTTTATCAATGGTTCTCTTGCCAAGCCTTCCAATCTAAATGGACCTGGGTTCATGGCTTGGACAAGATGCAATGACACCATCTCTTCATGGATCGTCAATACAGTTTCAAAGGAGATTTCCACAAGCATTATCTACATCAATAACTGTCGAGATATGTGGTTGATTTTGAAGGAGAGGTAATGGACCAAAGGCTTTTCAACTCCAGAAAGCCATTTCTTCTCTGTCACAAGATAACCTCTCTGTAAGCTCCTACTTTACTAAACTCAAGTCTCTTTGTGATGAGTTTGGTAATTACAAGTCATTTTCTCCATGCACCTGCATTCTCACAAATTCTTGTGGAAGTTTGAAGTTTGTCAATACTTTCTTTTATCAACAATACGTTTTTCAATTCCTAATGGGACTCAATGAGTCTTTCTTCCAAATCAGAGGTCAAAATTCTTTTAATGGAGCCACTACCTCCAATTAACAAAGTTTTCTCTCGTGTTATTCGAGAAGAAAATCAAAGAGAAATTTTTATAGGATCCATGATTCCTAACACTGCTGCAATGATGACCAAATCTGATCCTTCAGCTCCTCCACAGCAAAATAGGTTCATTAAGCAGTTCAATAGAATGGATAGGCCAATGTGCACTCACTGTGGTGTGGCTGGTCACACAATTGATAAGTGCTACAAGTTGAATGGACATCCTTTGGATTTAAGTTCACAAGAAGATTACCTCCATCAAGTGCCCATTCAATTTTTTAGAATACTGAAGTAGTTCAAGAAATCCCTCCAAGTGCACCTCAATTGCCAATCACAACAGAACAATGCCAGAAACTTTTGGAATTTCTGCAAACCAATCCTCATCATGCTTCTGCCAACCAAGTAGGTTCACTGCCTACAAACCAAGATCACATTTTTTCAAAGCCCTTTTGCCCTCAATGTTAAGCATTATGTTTTTCATTCTACATTCATCCCTAGTAACCTGAAACCAGAAAACCCTTGGATTATTGATACAGGGGCCATTGATCACATGATTAGTTATGTCTCATCATTTACAACTATCACTGCCATAGTTTCAACATCTGTTAAACTTTCTAATGGTGATCTAATCTCTGTCTCACACAGGCACAATCCAAATTTCAGAACACCTTATTTTAACCAATGTGCTATGTGTACCATCTTTTTCTTTTATCTGCTGCAAAATTGATTAAACAACTCAAATGTTGCCTCATTTTCATTAATACTTACTGTTTCATACAAAATTTGGTTCAATGGAGAATTGTAGTGGGTGAGGAAAAAGCTGGCTTGTTTTATTTGATGAAAAGATCAAGCAAGTCCTCTGCAGAGTCTAGGGCATATCATGTTTCTCTTAAAGACCCTTCTACAGACTTTTGTTATTTTAGGTTAGGTCATTTGTCTACTCCTAGATTAAGTTTGTTGCACAATTTGATTCCTTCCATTTCAATCGATTCCAATAAAGTTTGTAATGTTTTTCCTTCGGCAAAACAGAAATGACTATCATTTCCTCTCAGTAATAAAGTTTCTAAGCTTCTTTTGATCTTGTGCATATTGATATTTGGAGCCCTTTTTCTCAACAATCTACTAATGGTTCACATTACTTTCTTACTATTGTCGATGATTTCAGTAAATATACATGGGTCCATCTTATGGCTCCAAAATCTCAAACAAGATCACTTGTTTAATCTTTCTTTAAGCTTGTTGCAACACAATTTAATTTCAAAGTTAAAGTCTTGAGATCTGATAATGGTGTGGAATTTCACATGGATGAATTTTTATCTAATCAAGGTACTTTACATCAACATAGTTGTGTAGAGGCACCTCAACAAAACTCCATTGTAGAAAGAAACATCAACATTTGCTTAATGTTGCTAGAGCTTTAAATTGTCAATCAAATTTGCCTCTTTCTTCTTGGGGAGATTGTGTTCTCATTGCAACTCATCTGATAAATAGACTTCACCTCTATTGTCTAACAAATCACCTTATGAGTTGCTGTTTTCTGCACTTCTTACATATTCTCATCTTAAATTTTTTGGTTGCTTAGCTTTTGCATCTACACTCTCTCGGGATAGAATCAAATTTGACCCTAAAGCTATCCCATGTGTTTTTCTAGGTTATCCAAATGGTAAGAAAGTATACAAGCTTCTCAATATTCATACTAATTCAATCGTCATTTACAGAAACGTAGTTTTTCATGAATCCATGCATCAAAATATTTTCATTTTGATTCAAATGGAAACTTTTTTAAACCTCATGAGTTACTGGATAATCCAACTCATTTTCATAATTATATCAATCACAGTGATAATTCTTACTCAATCCTCTTGTTGAACTAGAACACTTAAATGATGATCACACTATAATTCCTCATGCAGTTTCTCATGAAACAGATTCTGTAATTTCTCATGAAGTTCATCATGAAACAGATTCTGTCAACCTTTCTGATCATCATTCCCTACAGCAACTGAATTCTAGAAAGTCCACCCGCATTAGACATGTTCTTGGTTATTTGAAACAATATCATTGTCAACTTGCTTTTTTTTCTAAGTCCACTTCATCTGATTCAGTGAATAGATTTTTTGATGATTTTGTAATTGTTAGTGATAATGCAGGTATTCCCTTTTCCCTTTCATCTGTTTTGAAAAATGATAACCTTTCACCCTCTCGTAAAGCTTTTAGCCTTTCCCTTATCTCCCAAACTGAACCACACTTTTTTCACCAAGCTGTCAAATCACCTGAATGGAGAGATGCAATGCAGGCAGAACTGGATGCTTTAGAAGCTAACAACACTTGGGTTTTGACCACTTTATCTTTTGGAAAGAAAGCAATTGGGTATAGATGGGTTTATAAGATTAAACTCAAATTTGATGGAAGTATAGAAAGACACAAGGCTCGTTTGGTGGCTAAATGGTACTCTTAATGTGAGGGTTTAGACTACCATGAGAGCTTCTCCCCAGTGGCTAAACTCACCACAGTTAGATGTTTGCTACCTGTTGCAGCTTTTAAGAACTGATTTTTAAACCAATTGGATGTGAACAATGCATTTCTTCATGTTGATCTTGATGAAGAGGTATGCATGATGAGTGTTCCACCTGGATTTGGCATTAAGGGGGAGTCACAAATATGTAAGTTGTAGAAATCATTGTATGGCTTGAAGCAAGCATCTCGGCAATGGTTCTCCAAATTCTCTAACACCTTGATTAATCAAGGATTCATTCAATCCAGATCTGACTATAGTCTCTTTACTAGAACTCGAGGTTTTGTTTTTACTGCCCTATTAGTGTATGTTGATGATGTCATTTTAGCTAGCAATGATTCTGCAACCATTACTCAGTTCATCACATCACTCAATCAGCAATTCAAGCTCAAAGATTTGGGAACTTTGAAGTATTTTCTTGGATTGGAGGTAGCCAGATCAGATAAAGGGATTTCACTCTCACAGAGAAAGTATGCATTGGAAATTTTAGAAGACTCTGGTTTATTTGCTGCTAAACCTTCTAAATTTCCAATGGAGCAGAACATAAAGCTCTCAAAGGATGATGGTAATCTATTGGAGGATCCAACAAGTTACAAGAGACTTATTGGAGGACCTGACTTGGCATATGCAGTTCAAAACCTAAGTCAGTATATGGATCAGCCAAGACAGCCACACTTGAGAGCTGCTGATAGTGTATCGAGATATTTGAAGTATTCCCCTAGTCAAGGAATATTTTACCCTTCATATTCAGATTTTTGAGTGAATGCATTCTGTGATGCTGACTGGGCAGGCTGAGATACTAGAAGGTCCATTGTTGGATACTGTGTGTTTCTTGGTGATGCTTTGATTTCATGGAAGTCAAAGAAACAGAAGACTATTTCTAGGTCATCTGCTAAATCAGAATACAGGCCTATGGCTTTTGCTTGTTCTGAAGTAACATGGTTATTTGCATTGTTAAAGGATCTTCAGGTCATTCATCCTCAACCAGCAGCCCTATTCTGTGACAGCAAGGCTGCACTCCACATAGCAGCAAACCCTGTCTACCATGAGCGCACAAAGCATATTGAAATTGACTATCATTTAGTCTGAGAAAAGCTTCAGCTTGGTCTTATACACACTCTTCATGTGTCTACTCATTCTCAACTAGTTGACATTTTTACAAAGCCTCTCAGGTCTGTTCAACTTCACCATTTGTTGTCCAAGATGAATATATTAGATATATTTCATCAGCAGTTCAAGAATAACAGTTTAAGCTAATTGATGAGTAGTTTGTATTCAGTTAGTTTATTCAGTTATTTCAGTTAGTTCAGTTAAGTTTGTTAAGCCACAATCTGTTTTTACTTAACTGAGTTAACAAACTCTATTCTCGTATGCGAGAAACAGAGTATGCCTATATATTTTAATCGTTTACTTGTTTTACATTTTAATGAGAATCTGCCAAGCTCTTCATCTTCCTTATCTTCTTCTTTTTCTTTTTTTTTTCTTTCTCATTCTAGAATTTGATAAATTCCTTGATCATAATTTAAACCAGAAGATGGTGTCTGCTTGATATGGTCATTTATTTTTTGTATCCAACACTTGCAATATGTTTGTGTAATTGCAGGTGCTTGGACTCCATTCTTCATGCTGAACACAAAGGCATTTTAGAAGAAATGCGTACTGATTATTCGTGTGCTCGTTCCATGGGGAAAGGAGAAACAATTAATGAGAAGTTTGTTACAAATGGGAAGAAGTCAGAATATGCTAGACATGACATTAATGGAGATGGGAGTGTAGAGAGATATGAGGAGGAAGATAATGAACTTGATAAGCCTATGTCTTTCATTAACGGTCTGGACTTAAGAAATCTATTGGGCTCTTTAGACAAAAATGTCAAGACATATTCTGATGGTGGATCCAGGTTTGTCACAATTTGTCTAGACTGTTTTCTTGTTGTCTTGAACTAAATAACTTTATGAATTGAGTTATAAAAGTTAAAGTTGCTTACTATGTGCTATTGGTGCATAAGTTGATGTCTGTTTATGTTGTAATTGAAAAATAAAGAAGGCTAAAAAAAAAAAACTATCAAGGTAAGATGTGATTGAGGCTTTGAAAACATTTGCATTACAGATATCCAAGAGATAACTAGTCTAACTATGAACATTGATGCTATGTACGGGTCAATGTAGGAGGGAAAGCCTCTTACATGTATGGCAACCCAAGCTATATACGTGTGGGTGTCAGTGCATTAAACAAGAAAGAGCAATTTTTAGTTGATATATTATTAGCTCAAGGGAGTTTCTTTTATTGTGGATATATTATTAGTTGGATTTACAAAAACTTCCTTAGAAGTATGTTTAGATGCTCTCTATTCAAAAACGCTCCTTTCTCTCTCTATGCTTCTTAGGTCGGTAAGGAAGCTTGCTGCCCTAGCGGCAGCGCTATGCGCTAGGTTTTGGTGAGCAATATGGAACGATGCTTCTCCATTGAAGCAAAAACCTTTAGCCTGTCGACGAAGGAAGGGTGTCCTGGTTGGGGTACGAAGGTTTGGAGTCGCGGATAGTGGTGGATTGTTTTAAGTTGGAGATGCCGGAGCCTGCTAATCCTATTGCATGTTCTCTCCTAGCGGCTGACCATACTAATAAGATGAAGATTAAGACGCTGCTAGGTCTTTTTTGAATTGGATTGGGCTGGATCCTTGCTAGGCTAGTCAAATTTTTGTTAGTTAGGCAGGGTGTTTTAAGGAAAAAACGCTGAGCTTTTTCTGTATTCTTTTTTTTTTACATGTCTACATAAAGGAAGGGGGGGATTCGAACTTATGACCTCCGCTTATTAGTCGTGGTCTACAGCCGATTGAACTACCCCTTAGGAATAGCTTTTTCTGTATTCTTAAAAGGCTTCCAAAGTCATGGGTTTGGGTCCCTTAAGCCCAATCATGTTGGGTATCTCAAGTCTGGTTGGCGTAGGGGTTTGAATTGTCTTTTCAAGTGTTTGCTAGAGTCTTCCCGGTGCGTGTTTGCCTCGCTGGGAGATGGTAGGTTTCTGGTCGCTCTTTAGGAGTCTTGCGCTTTTGAGCCATCTATGCCAATTGCTGGTGGTCTCGCCGTGGTTCCCAGTGGTGATTCCTCGTTTGCATTGGTGGGTCTGTTGTTGGCGGAGGTGCATCCAGAGTTAGCTCACCAAGGCTATCCGTTGGGGTCTGTTTCTTCTGCTGCTATGTTGGAGGCCCCTGTTTCGACAGTGTCTACCTTGTTGCTGAAGACTGCCAAGTCCAGTTGTCTACTCCGGTGAGTACCCTGTCCAGGATTAGGGATCTTCCCGTTTCTCCTGTTGTTATGGCAGAGGCCTTTGTCTCCCCAACATCTCTGTGTCAGTCAGACACGGCATATATATTATGTATATTTAGCCATAATTAGTCTCTCTAGTTATGACATGTTTTTGTATAGTATCTTGTAATTAATAGGTAGATTTTAGTTGCCTTATTTATCCCTGTAATTGGCTATACGATTCCTATATAATATGAGGAACCCTCTCATTGAGAGGTATTCAATACAATTGACATGGTATCAGAGCCAAAATCATCTAAATTAGGGTTGTGATACGAGTTTTTTTGAGTTGGGTCTGGCCAGAGCGATTGGTCTCTTTGGCTATTGGTAACTTCAAGGGAAGTTGTTGATAATTTTGGTGAGGGTTCTAAACTAATATTTAGTAGTTTCTGTTGAGGGTAGAAATTTACTCTTACCGGAATTTCTTCTTGGGGCTGTCAGCGTGGAGGCTTTGAGGCTGCCGGCGTGTTTTGTTGCTGCTATTTCTTGCCAGAGCAGTCTTGGAGTGGCTGTCGGTGAGTTCTAGAAGACTTGGGGCTGTCGGCGTGGAGGCGTTGGGGCTGCCGGTGAGTTCTGTTGCAGCCATTGGTGAGTTCTTGTGGATTTGGGGCTGTTGGCGTGAAGGTTTCGGGACTGCCAGCGTTTTCTGGATGAGTTGGGTTTGTTGGCGATTGAGCGTGGTATTGTCGGCAAGTTGGGCTTTCAGCAGGTTTTGGAGGAGTGTTCTTGGCGATTTGGGTTGTCGGCGGTCTGTGGTGTTGCCGGCGATTGTGGTTCTCGGCGACTGGCTCTACATGATTTTTTGGCTGTTTTGTGTGAACTTGGGTGGAATTTTTTTGGGTTGCTGATTGAGTGATTTGGTGGGTTGTGGACTTGCGACTTGGTGCGTGGACTTGGGCTGTGTGGACTTGCGATTTGGTGGGTTGTGGATTGCTGATTGCTGTTTGGAATTGGGTTTGCTGTTCACCAAGATCTGGTGGGCCTGTTACTCCTATATTAGGTTTTATAATTTCTGATTTTATTATTTTTTCATCATGTCTTCTAGCGAGTCTTTTGGGGTCTGTTTTACTGGAAAAAATTATGTTGCTTGGGAATTCCAGTTTAAATTGTTTGTTATGGGAAAAGAGTTGTGGGACCATATTGATGGTAGTGATCCAGCTCCTACGGAGACTAAGGATTTGGCTAAGTGGATGGTTAAGGATGTACGTGTGATGTCTTGGATCTTAGGGTCTGTTGATTGTCTTATTGTGCTCAATCTGATGCCCTATAAGTCGGCAAAGACTATGTGGGAATATTTGTTGAAGGTTTATCACTAGGATAATACTGCATGTCGTTTTCAATTGGAATATGAGATTGCTAATTACACTCAAGGCAATCTCTCCATTTAGGAGTATTTTTTTGGTTTTCAAAATTTGTGGGGAGAAATTTCTGATATGGTTTATGCGAAGGTAACTACTGCATCTCTCTCTAATGTTCAGGTTGTTCATGAGTAGAGCAAGAGAGATCAATTTCTAATGAAATTACGCCTAGAATTTGAGGTCACTCGCTCCAATTTAATGAACTGGGATCCTTCTCCATCTTTGGATGTTTGTTTTGGAGAATTACTTCGTGAGGAGGAGCGTCTTCTCACACAGGCTACGTTCCAGCAAGATTCCAACTCGAATCTAGTAGCCTATGCCGCCTACGGGAAAGGGAAAGGTAAGGATGTGCGCAAGGTCCAGTGTTTCAGTTGCAAGGAGTATGGTCATATTGCTGTCAACTGTGCCAAGAAATCTTACAACTACTGTAAGAAATAGGGTCACTTTATCAAAGAATGTCCCACTCGGCCTTAGAATCAGCTGCAAGGGTCACTTTATCAGGCTGCAGTGAACACCTCTTCTGCTCCAGTGATGTCCTTAGCTTCTTCTTCTACAGGCGGATCCTCTGTTATTGCTCCTGAAATGGTTAAGCGGATGATTATGTCAGCCTTTTCCACCTTAGGGCTCCAAGGTAATGGTACTACTTCATATAAGTCTTGGCTTATTGATTCTGCTACATCCAATCATATGACCAAATCATTTGATACTTTTTGCAATGTTCGTCCATATCATGGTTCATCCCATATTCAAGTAGCTAATGGGAGTCATTTAGCTATTAATGAAGTAGGGGATATCAATCCTTCATTCAGAGATGCTTATGTATCTCTTGAACTTTCTAATAGTCTTATTTTAGTTGGCTAGTTAGTTGGAAAAACTATGATGTCCATTTCTCTTGTGATGGTTGTCTTGTGCAGGATCAAGTGTTGGGGAAGATACTCGCAAAGAGGCCTAAAGTTGGCAGACTATTTTCACTGCACTTTTCAATTCTTAGTTGTTTATCTTTGGCTTGTGTGACAGTTAACACTCAAATGAAGTATGGCACAAATGTTTGGGTCATCCAAACTCTGTTGTTTTGTCTCATATGTTAAATTCTGGCTTGTTAGGCAATAAAGAACAAGTTTATAAAAATTTGTCATTTGATTGTTCTGTGCAAACTTGGTAAGAGTAAGACTCTTTCGTTCTCTTCTCATGGTAGTCGTGCTGAAAAATGCTTTGATATTGTGCATAGTGATGTATGGGGTATTTCTCTTGTTATTTATCATGCTCGATATAAATATTTTGTGAGATTCATTGATGATTTCAATCGATATACTTGGGTCTATTTTCTTTGGTCCAAATTTGAGGTCTTGTCTGTTTTTCAGACCTTTGTAGCATATGTTAAGACCCAATTTTCTACAGGTATTAAGATTTTGAGGTCTGATTCTGGTGGAGAATGCATGTTCTACGAGTTTCATGATTTCTTACATCACAAAGGAATTGTCTCTCAGCACTCTTGTCCTTATACCCCTCAGCAAAATGGGGTGGCTGAACGAAAAAATCGGTATCTCTTGGATGTTGTTCGCACCTTATTGCTTGAGTCCTCTGTTCGTTCTAAATTCTGGGTTGAGGCATTATCTACTGCAGTTTACTTAATTAATAGATTGTCCTCTCAGGTCTTGAATTTTAATTCTCCTTATTATCGTTTGTATCATTAGCATCCTAGCTATCTTAATCTGCATACTGTTGGATGTGTTTGCTTTGTTCACTTACCTCCTCATGAACGTCATAAACTTTCTGCTCAGTCTCTTAAATGTGCCTTTATGAGTTATAGTATTTCTCACAAAGGTTATGTTTGCTATGATCCTTGTTTTAACAAATGTCGTATATCCCGTAATGTTGTTTTCTTTAAGAATCAATGTTTCTTTTCTACATATGTTGAGTTATTGCCTAAGATTAGTATTCTACCTTGTTTTGATGAATTGCCTCCTCTGCCTGAACGATTCAAATCCAGAATGATGTATACTTGACGTCGGCCGACTTTGCCCCTTCTCGATGTCAATGGATAGCACTGCTGTCCAAACTTACAGCTGTCCAAACTTGCTGCCCAAACTTCTCTTATTTTAGCCATAATTGTTTCCTTATTTTTCCATCTATTATTTGACAGATTATAGTTTACATGTATAGGACTAGAATCATGTGGAAACTTATTTCCCTTTCCATGTATAGCACCCTTGTAAAGTCTATATATTATACAGAACCCAAAGCCAATGGGCATGCAATTCAAATCATATTTCATATTTTGTCATGGTATTAGAGCACAGTAGCTAATTTTTTTTTTCTTTTCCTTGTATTTTTTTTTCTCTCTTCTCGGATTCAGACGTGCTACTGGTGTTTTCGGTCAAATCTGTGGTGTTTCGGTGCTGCTGGTGCGTTTCGGCCAAGTCTGTGGTGTTTCTGATCAAGTCTGTGGTGTACCCGCGACCTTGTTTCTCTTCGTTGGTGCTGTTCTGCATTTGTCGGTCAAGTCTGTGTGGTCTTGTGGTGTCAGCGTAGCCTTCTCTTGGTGGTTCTGGTGTTTCGTTGGCTTGAGTACTCTCGGAACAGTGGTCTGTTCTTCTCGGCACAATCCTCTCAGCCTAGCTCTCTCGGAACAGCATTCTGTAGCTTGTCTTGGTGTTTTCGGCAGCCTCTGTTTGAGGTATTGGTGGTTTTCTCGGCAGTTTCTGGGTACCGGTGCAGTTTGTTCCTCTCCTTTGGTTTGTTTTTTTCGACCTCTCTACGTTACAACACAGTTTGGATCTCTTTATTTTCTATGGATTCTGCACCTGTGTGTGTTAAGTTTACAGGTACCAATTATTCTACCTGGGCATTCCAGTTTGAATTGTTTCTCAAGGGTAAAGCTCTTTGGGGTCATATTGATGGCACGGATGTTGAACAATCATCCACTTCTGATAAACCTAAGGCTGACGGGTCTTCTCCTTCATGGGCTGTGCTTGATGCACGCATCATGTTTTGGATTCTTGGTTCAGTGGAGTCCCCATATTGTCACCAACTTGCGGCCCCATCGATCTGCTCAATCCATGTGGGTTTACTTGAAGAAGGTTTATCTTTAGGATAATGCTGCTCGTCGCTTTCAGCTAGAACATGCCATTGCCATGTTTCAACATGGTAGTCTTTCCATCCAGGATTATTACTCGGCCTTTTTGACTCTTTGGCATGAATATACTGCCTTGGTTACTGCGGATGTTCCTGTTGCCACTCTTTCCACTATTCAGACTCTTCATGCAACTACCCAGCGTGATCAGTTTCTTATGAAACTCTGTCCGGAATATGAATTTGTTCGCTCCGCGTTACTGAATCGATCTCCTGTTCCTTCTCTTGATGTTTGTTTTGGTGAGTTACTTCGTGAAGAAGAACGTCTTAGTACTCAAGCTATTTTGGAGCAATCTCATGGCAGTTATGGGCCAGCAACTGTAGCTTTTTTTGCCCAAGGACGTGGACCACCTATGCAATCTCGAAACTTGCAGTGTTTCTGCTGCAAGGAATATGGACATATTGCTGCTAATTGTCCTAAAAAATTCTGCTCTTATTGCAAGAAGAAGGGTCACATTATCAAAGAATGTCGTATTCGACCCCATAATCGCTCGATCCAAGCATTTCAGGCTTCAGTTCTTGTTCCTCAGGTCACGACTTCTGCCGCACTTGTCTCTTCTTCCGATACGTTCTCTGTTCTTGCCTCTCCTGCACCCAATTATTGCACTCCAGCAATGGTGCAACAGATTCTAGTTTCAGCCTTATCAACCATGGGGTTCCAAGGTAACCATTCTACTAAACTCTGGTACGTGGACTCGGCAGCCTCTAATTACATGACTCCTAATCCCACCTCTTTATGTCATGTTCGGCCCTATGATGGTCAATCTGTTATTCAAACTGCCAATGGTAGTTCTTTGCCAATAGCTGCTAGCGAAGATGCCTTTTCTGCACTCACTGATGTGTTTCTTGCTCCTCAGCTTTCCACGAATCTTATTTCTGTTGGCCAATTAGTTGAAAACAATTATGATGTTAAATTTTCTGGTGATGGTTGTGTTGTGCAGGACCAAGTAACGGGGGAGCCGATCGCGAAGGGACCTAAAGTGGGGCGCTTGTTTCCACTATTTTTGCCTGTTCCAACTTTCTCTCCAGTTTCTTTTATTACATCTTTTGCTTGTAATAATGTTTCAGATCTTAGTATGATGTGGCATCGTCGTTTGGGCCATCCCAATACTCAGATCTTATCTCATGTATTGAACTCTAGTTTACTTGGTAATAAAGACCGTTATTCTTCATCTCTTGAGTGTGCTGCTTGCAAACTTGGTAAAAGCAAAATTCTTCCCTTCCCTTTGCATGCTAGTCGGGCATCACATTGTTTTGACCTTATCCATAGTGATGTTTGGGGTCCTTCCCCGGTGAATTCACATGAAAAATTTAAATACTATGTGACTTTCATTGATGATCATAGCAGATTTACTTGGGTCTATTTTCTTTGCTCTAAATCTGAGGTCTTTCATACTTTCACTGAGTTTTTCGCGTATGTTGCCAATCAATTTTCTGCTTCTATTAAGACATTACGCACCGATTCTGGTGGTGAATATTTGTCTACTGAGTTTCAGGCTTTCTTGGCTTCTAAGGGTATTCTTCATCAACGTTCATGTCCCTCTACTCCTCAACAAAATGGAGTAGCCGAATGCAAAAATCGTCATCTCCTAGATGTGGTACGTACTCTCTTGTTAGAATCATCTGTTCCATCCATGTTTTGGGTAGAGGCTATGAAAACTGCTACTCACTTGATTAATCGTTTACCTTCTCAAGTCCTACATATGGAGTCTCCCTATTTCCGCTTATTTGCTAAGCAACCTAGTTATGATAACCTTCGTACTTTTGATTGTGTTTGTTTTGTTCATTTACCTCCTCATGAGTGACATAAATTATCTGCTCAATCTGTTCGATGCGCTTTCTTGGGATATAATGTATGTCAAAAAGGATTTGTTTGTTATGATCCTATCTTACATCGTACTCGCATTTCTAGGAATGTTATTTTCTTTGAAAATCAACATTTCTTTCCTGTGTCCTCTGTGCCATCTTCTTCCACTGTGGTTCTTCCCTCCTTTGAGGAGCAGCTCTCAGATCTTCATCCTGTCCATTCTCAATTTAAACCAGGTATTGTGTATACAAGATGTTCCTGCCCACAGTCTCTTCTGATTGCTCACCCGATATCTGATCCTACCACACACCAGATTCAGCCAGTGGCAGCACCTCCAGCACCTATTGTGCGTCGCTCTTCTCGAGTGTCTGTTACCCGGGATAGGTATGGATTTTCTTCTTCCAATTCTGGCAATTCGATTTCAGCTCTTACTGCTACATTGGCCAATTTTGATATTCCCACTTGCTACTCACATGCTGCCAAGCATGATTGTTGGCGACAAGCTATGCAGGAAGAAATTGCCGCTCTAGAGGCCAATCACACCTGGGACATTGAGCCCTGTCCTCCTACTATTGTGCCTCTGGGTTGCAAATGGGTTTACTTAGTCAAAGTCCGATCGGATGGAAGTTTGGACCGTTACAAGGCTCGGCTTGTTGCTCTTGGGAATAATTAGGAGTATGGTGTCAATTATGAAGAGACCTTTGCTCCAAAGCTAAAATGACTATGTTTCATAATTTCAATTCTCGCCCTTCTTCGATTGGCCCTTTATCGATGGATGTCAAAATGCTTTCTTCATAGGAATCTTAAAGAGTGTATTTATATGAAGCCACCCCCAGGATTGTTTTCCTCTCCGACTTCACATGTGTGTAAGCTTTGTCGCTCTCTTTATGGTCTCAAACAGGCTCCAAGGGCCTGGTTTGATAAATTCCGCACCACTTTATTACAATTTTCATTTAAGCAGAGCAAGTATGACACTTCCTTGTTTCTTCGGAAAACTGACATGGGTATTGTTGTTCTTTTGGTTTATGTTGATGATATTGTGATCACTGGTTCCAATTCCGATTTACTTGACCAGCTCAAAATTCATCTCTCAGAGTCATTTCATATGAAAGATCTTGGGTCTCTCACATATTTTCTTGGTCTTGAGGTGCATCGTAGTTCCTCTGGAATTTCCCTCAATCAACATAAATATGCTCGTGACTTGGTGGTTACAGCTGGTCTTCAAGGGGCTCCTTCTGTTGATACTCCCATGGAGTTACATGTCAAGCTTTGCAAAGAGGAGGGGGACTTACTTGCTGATCCCAATTTATACCGGAAGTTGGTGGGTAGCCTTGTTTATCTCACCATTACTAGACCAGACATTTCTTTTGCTGTCCAGCAAGTCAGCTAGTTCCTTCAGACTCCCCGTCATCTTCATTTGACTGCTGTCCGTAGGATCATACGCTATGTTCACAGGACTCCTACCCGTGGCTTATTCTTCCCTGCTAGCAATTCTACTCATCTTGTTGCTTATAGTGATGCTGATTGGGCTGGCTGTGCGGATACTCATCGCTCCATCACTGGTTGGTGTGTGTTCTTAGGTGATGCCTTGATCTCTGGAAAAGTAAGAAGCAAGATGAGTCTCTAAGTCATCTCTGAATGAGTACCCGCAATGTCTCTTGCTTGTTCAGAAATTATTTGGCTTCGGTTTGCTTGTCGAGTTAGATTTTTGAGACCGATCCTACACCTCTACATGCAGATAATACTAGTGCTATTCAAATCACGGCCAATCCACTCTATCATGAGAGCGCGCAAACATATTGAAGTGGATTGTCACTCTATCCGAAGCCTTTGAAGCTCGTGTTATCACTCTTCCACATATTTCCGATCTACAAATTCGATATCTTCACCAAGGCTCTCACTACATCGACATTGCTTCCTAAGTAGCAAATTGATGCTTGTTGATCACCCTGCATCAATTTGAGGGGGGCTGTCAATGGATAGCACAGCTGTCCAAACTTGCTGTCCAAACTTGCTGCCCAAACTTCTCTTATTTTAGCCACAATTGTTTCCTTATTTTTCCATCTATTATTCTGTACAGTTAGCATATATTATTTGACAGATTATAGTTTACATGTATAGGACTAGAATCATGCGGAAACTTATTTTCCTTTCCATGTATAGCACCCTTGTAAAGTCTATATATTATATAGAACCCAAAGCCAATGGGCATGCAATTCAAATCATATTTCATATTTTGTCACTCGAGACTAACCCTTCATTTGAAACTGTTCCGACCACCTCTCCTGATAATTAATCCGTCATTTGAGATAGTTCCTGAATTTGGTCCTCAATGATCTGCCCGGGTATCACATCCTGATCAGTATGGTTTTTTCCACACTTTTTTTAATGCTACTCTGTCTTCTATTTCCATTCCTACATGCTTTTCTGGGGCTGTTAAACATGAATGTTGGTGGAAAGCGATGGATGAGGAACTTCAGGCTCTCCAAGACAATCGTACATGGGACGTGGTTCCTTGCCCCTCTAATGTTAAAGCCATCGGTTGTAAATGAGCTTACTCAATTAAGCTCCGCTTTAATGGGACTTTGGATTGGTATAAGGCACGATTAGTTGCTCTTGGGAACATGCAAGAATATGGGGTGGACTGTGAGGAGACATTTGCTTCGGTTGCAAAGATGACCACCGTGCATACAGTTATTTCTATTGCCGCCTCCCAAGGCTGGCCACTTCACCAGATGGATGTAAAAAATGCTTTTTTTCGTGGTGATCTCAAAGAGGATATTTACATGACTCCTCCTCCGGGTTTCTTTTCTTCTCCGACTTCCATTATGTGTAAGTTAAAGTGCTGGCTTAAAACAAGCTCCCCGAGCATGGTTTGAAAAATTCAGGTCAACTCTGCTTCACTTCTCCTTTGTCCAAAGCCAATATGACTCCTCTTTGTTCTTTTGCAAGACTCCAACTGGTCTCGTTCTTTTACTTGTGTATGTGGATGATATTGTCATTATTGGCACCGACTCCAGTTTGATTGCCCATCTCAAGCATAATCTTTAGGCTTCTTTTCATATGAAAGACCTTGGTCCTCTTACGTATTTTTGGGGGTTGGAGGTGCACACCGATTCTTCAGGTATATTCTTGAATCAACACAAATATACCCAAGATTTGATTGGCCTGGCTGGTCTTTAGGATTTTTCTTTTATGGATACTCCTATGGAGGTCAATGTGAACTATCGAAGTGAGGAGGGTGATCTTCTTTCTAATCCTATAGTGTTCCGACAGTTGGTAGGCAGCTTGAACTACTTGACTATTACTTGGCTTGATATTTCCTTCACTGTCCAGCAGGTGAGCCAGTTTATGCAAGCTCCATGCCATCTTCATTTAGCTTTTGTTTGTCATATCATTCGATACCTTCTGGGGTCATCTGGCCGTGGGTTGTTCTTCCCAACAGGCTCTTCTCTATTGCTTATAGTGATGCAAATTGGGCCAGATATCCTGATACTCGGTAGTTTGTCACGGGTTGGTGCATGTTTCTTGGTGATTCTTTGATTTCTTGGAAGAGTAAGAAACAAGCTCGCATTTCTAAATCATCTACAGAATCCGAATATCGGGCAATGTTTGCTACTTGTTCTAAGATTGTTTGGCTTTGTGGGCTTCTGGCTGAGCTTGGTTTTTCTCAATCTGATTCTACTCCTCTTCATGCTGATAATACTAGTGCCATTCAAATCGCTGCTAATCCTATTTACCATGAACGTACGAAGCATATTGAGGTAGACTATCATTCTATTCGGGAAGCCTTAGACATCTGTTATATCTCTTCCTCATGTTTTCACTAATCTTTAGATAGCTGACGTATTCACAAAGGCCATGACATGATAGTGCCATCAGTTCCTTGTGGGCAAATTGATGCTTCTTGATCGACCAGCATCAATTTGAGAGGGATGCTAGTCAGATACGGCATATATATTATGTATATTTAGCCGTAATTAGTTTTTCTAGTTATGACATGTTTTTGTATAGTATCTTGTAATTAATAGGTAGATTTTAGTTGCCTTATTTATCCCTGTAATTGGCTATACGATTTCTATATAATGAGGAACCCTCACATTGAGAGGTATTCAATACAATTGACACTCTGGCGGTGCTCTCTATCCCTCTGGTGGGAGTTGGTGCTGTTCCGGTGAAAGAGGTTGTGCCTGTTAAGACTGCATCGGTGAAAGGTTCACTCCGAAGGGGTTTCCTAGGGCTTAGAATTGAATCTCCTTCTCTGCCTGTGGTGAAGGAGGCATCTTCGTCAATTAAGGGTTATTTGATTGACATTGTAGAATCAAGTTTGTTCTATAGTCATGACTACTCCTCCCTTTGGGGCGGTTGAGCTGGGTATAAGTCTTAGCTAACCTTTTCCTAGCATGTCGTAGGGCGGTACCCACATTTATTCCTCTGTTTCCAAATCCCAATAGGGTTATTCCCGGAGGGTGAAGGAAAAGGTTGCCAACCAGTTGCTTAAAAACAAGGAGTTGCTTTCCAAGGCAGTGGTAGAAACTCTGGTGGAGGGGGTGGAGGGCTATCCCAAAGTGGTGCTCGATGCAGTGAACTTCGCTCCGATGGTGGGGTTGTCTTGGGGAGGTGACGAGAAACGGCTTTTAGATCTTTTTTCTGTCATCGATAAGGAGAAGGAGCCTTTAATTGACGTTTTTGTTCCTAAGGTCAAGGGGAAGAGGGAGCTCAAAAATTTAGATTGCTCCATAAATTTTGAGGCTAGAGTTCGGAAGTCTTCTTAGGTGAAGTGCCAATGCCGGCAGGGGTTTCTTGGGTCTAATGATGTATTTTCCTTTCCTCTTAAGGTGCAGTAGGGGCATTGGGTCTTTAGGGCTGGTTCTAGGCTTCTGTTGGGTTTTTTTGTTTTTTTTTTTTGTTTTAGGTTCTTCTGTTTGGCTGTGGTTCCTTGTTGGGTATTTTTGGGTTGTGCTTTGGGCTTTGTGTTGGGTTTCCTATGTATACTTTCTTATGTGCTTAGAGGCGCTTTGAGCTTTTTTTGATATATACAACATTATCAAAAAAGAAAAGAAAAGAAGAGTTTCTTTTATTTTACAATAATGAATGAACCATTTTAATGAGGTCAAGACAAACATTCTTTGAGAAATTTGATAATTGCACTAATTCTGATTTGGTTTTTGTTTTTACTCTAGTATGTTCTGTTCTATTAAATGTTTTTGTGATGAGAGTTTATTATGGCTTCTTAAATATTTGGGATGTTGTATGATGTGTTGATTTTCAAGATTTATATTTGGATATTTCAAGTGTTGTTTAGCTTCATGCTTCAGGTGTATTTTAACTTATTATGCAAAAATGTTCACAGTGTTGCTGTTGCCACTCGTTTCCAGCGTGCTTTCATGCAACTTCTTTGTGATGCTCAGTTTGAAGAATTATCAGCTAGGGACTTGATGTTGACATCTGCACTGAATACAGATTATCTCCTTACTTTGCCGGTATATATTGATTGGAAGAGAGCATCTGAGTCCAATGCAATAATATTCAGGTGACGAAATATTTTCTTGAATGTGTTGCTTTCGTCTTCATATTTACTTATACAAGAAATTTGAGCAAGCCGGATGATGAAATATGCATTAGCTATTATTTTTGATAAGATAGTAGATGTCAAACATAGAAGTTTAAAATTTTCGATGCAGCTTCAGAACCATAGTAAGGAAGCACTAATACATAAACTGTCTAGATACTCATAATATATGTGTGTTTATATATATATAAACTCAAAAAGACTTTTTCTTAAATATCTTCTTCGAGACTCTCCATGCTCTCTTTTTTTTTTAAAATTTTTTTTTAATTATTATTATTTTTAATATTGGGGAACTTTTATAAGGTAGAGCCATTCGGACCCACCCTTGCAGAGTACACCTCGGTCCTGTACACTGCACTCTCGAGAGTTTCCATACAGAAAACTTGGTAAATTGCTGTTCACCAGGGGGTGTGGCCTCAAAGGATTGTTTGCACCCAAGAGGTGTTGAACTTTAGATCTTAAAGGGAGCAAATCTCCAAGACCAAGGCCTTCACCACTTGGGTCAACTCCTTGGGGTTAAGAGACTCTCTATGCTCTTTAAAACCATCTATTTTATGGGATGGATTGAGACCATAAAGGGAGTTTATTCTAGCCCGAACAGGCGAACACAAAACATAATATCCTAAACAACACACATATATATATTTATTTTCTTCGAGACTCTCCATGCTTTTATTCACATGTATACATATGTATGCATGCATATTGAAATGATGCATTTTTTCTTATGGTCTGTAAAAGCTTCAATAATAAGTGAATAGCATAATGTCTCAAGTCGGTGCCTATGGTATCTGAGGTTCCCTATTTGTTAGGAAATTAATTTTAGCACTATTTGTTAGGAAATAGGATTTAGTTACATAAAATCATAATCTAGCATATTTCATCTGTTTATTAGTGAATGTGTTTTTAGCTTAAAGGGTATCTCCTTCTCTTACCAGAACAAGGAGGAGAGTGAGGTATTTGGTTCCAGACCTATTGGATGCGTGTATAACTTACCAATAACCACTATGTTTATGATTGAAATTGAGCACTCATAATGAGGTAAAGTATTTTTAAAATAAGAAAAATGCTAGGAATTCGGATATACATGGCAAAAGGAAGCTGATTAATATGACCTCATGTTATAAATATATAAAATCAAAAGTTGATCAGTAAAAAGAAAAAGAGGGTGAAGATCAAAGGTCTTTCATACAATAAATCTCCATACAATATGTTTAGGCAGTTACTTCATTTACTTAAGTGCGCTGGACTTAGGATTATCTCGATATTCTACATTGCAAGATTTTGTCGGTCATTAACTTGTAGTCAATTTTTCCATGCAGGCGAGGATATGCAACTGAGAGGCAGAAGGGCCTCCTTATTGTTGAAAAACTAGATTACATACAGTCCAAACTCCTGCGAGGAATCTTCTTTATGATATCCAAGCCCTTAGGGAAACTTGGCGCCTCAATAAATGAGGTGATTCTATTTTTCTGAAACTTTTGTTTAAGCAGATATTGGAAGGTATCCCTTATTCACGTACATATGTAGAAATGTCTTCATAAGCATTTCTTGATTCTGTAGTCACATGCGGACTCTCTTTATAGGAAATAGGCTTAGATGGTGTCTGTTCACTACTATATTCCTTCGCGACAAATTGTCAAGAGAATTGCATATCTGAACGCTCAATCGTATCTCTTTTGTTTTCGTACAAGTGAGCCTTTCATTAGGAAGGAACTACTAAAATAGTGGAAACCCCAAAATGATTAAGGAAATAGGGTGCGTCATGATGTTTATCTTGTGTTTGATAGGAGCTATTCATAAACATGAAAGGAATGCCTTTCATGTTTATTTAATTTAAAAGATTATAAAAAATTATTTGTGGATTAATTTCACATATAGAGTTTTTCTTACTGTTAGAAGGCATGTGATTTGACTGGCAAGTGATAAACTTTCTTTGTGAGTCCTGCATTCAACTCACAGGGGATGGATTTGAGGTGGGGAAGGATACTTCCTATTATGTAGCCTCTATTTCAATGGTAGAAAGCAAAAGAAAGAAAGAAAATCTATGTTGTGAGCTGATGATTGATTTTCTTTTTCTTTAACTATAGAAAAGACCACGAAAGTTAAGAAATGTCTGATCATGAAAACTTTTTTAGTGACTTTATGTTAGAAATGAAGGAACTATTCAAAACTGCTCAGATTGTTAAGCTTTAACTTGTGATTTACAATGTTGAACTTTTGGCAAGAGTGAATGATCTAAGAGACCTAATTCAAGAGTTTATGGTAACTAGTATGCATGTATGGTAGGGAGATTCTGAGTGAAATCTGTCATCTTATTAAACCAATAAATGGAGAACTAGAGAGGGATATGGTCTTTCTTCGAAAGCATACAAGAGTATTCATATTTGGAAGCGTGCGCGCACACACACACATAACATCTTTGATGAAATTTTGGATATGGTGAGGACAACCAAATAGAGGAACATGCAAATCAGTAGGCTTATGTAAGGGATAAGCATTATAGCCCATCACTTTTGCCTTTGTAATGGATGAACTAAGTAGAGCCTAGACAGAAAGTGTTGAAAATAGAAACTGTGGACTGTGATTTGATTTCAATGTAATATTTCATTATTTCTTTCTGTTTTAGTTTCTAGGTCTTTTCTATTAAAACCTACGTAACCACTGTATGGATTGATTTATTCGTATAAGAGAATTCTTTCTCTCTTTTCTACTTGCTATCATAGCCGAATTTGGTTCTTGGTTTGTGGTCCTTTTTCTTCTTTCTTTTCTGGTTCGTGTTCTTGGTTTCTGCTCAAGTCTTTGTCGTGTGACACTCATGAGTTGTTGGTTGCGCGACCAGATGTGGTCCTCCATCATCTACGTCGCACCACCCATAGAAGGCACTGTCGGCGTCATCTGGGCTGTTCCTCCGACGCACGGTGGTGATTGGGTGACCACCCAATCCATCACAAACACGGGACATTGTGGTTTTGATGTGTCGACAGTGAACACAACCTATCCTGTCCTCTTTCTCGGTAGTTTCTGGCGTGGTTTGGAGTTTTTGGCGGCCTATTGGAGTACTTGAAAGGCGGCGCGTGGACCTCCAGCAGCGGTGAGACTTTTCTTTTGCACGCCCAAAACGACACGTTGTTCTGCAGTAGTCTGCCGTTCAGCATTATGCCAAATGAAATGTAAGTGCTAAATGACCTGTAGTTTAGCAAAAAAAAAAGAGGCACATGCAATACTTGTCCTTTTGAGTTGATATTATGGTTGAATTTTAGCCTTCCCCTGTTATTTGTAATTTTTCTTGAGCCCACGTGGTGTGTCTTGGAGCAATTTACGTGATTTGATATCTGATTTGAAAATGACGGAGACAAATCAGAAAAATAGGGTATGACCTCCCATGCTGAAAATCCAACTCTCTAAATCACTACCGTTAAATTGGATGGGCTCAACTATTTTTCTTAGTCACAATCCGCTCCTTTGTATATTAAGAGCAAGGGAAAAATTGGACACTTGAATAGCAAAATTCAAGAACCTAAGCGAGATGGCCCGACATATGACAAATGCGAAGCAGAAAATTCTACCATTATGTCATGGTTGTTGCATTCAATGGAACTGGAGATTAGTCAGGGATACTTGTTTCTTGGTACGGAGAAAGAGATTTGGGATGTAGTTGCTTAGACTTATTCCAAAATGGGGAACATTGCACTTAAATTTTTTTTTTTTTTATAAGTAATAATCAGTCTTATTAAAAGCATAAGGCGCCCATAAGTACACAAGGAATATACAAAAGGATCACCTACCTAGAAAAGGAAAAGCAAGCAAGAAAATCGTCATAACTAATCGACAACGGGGACAAATGTGCTATTGTCCAAATAAACAAAGTACGAAAACACGATGATAAAATGTCCTTCAAAGACCTCTCCAAGTCCTCAAAGCACCTATTGTTCTTTTCCTGCCATAAACACCAAAAGAGGCAAATAGGCACCATCTTCTAAACCGCAGCACTCCTCTGCCTTTCCGAAGACCACCTATAGGCTAGCAAGTCAACAACTCGTCTAGGCATCACCCAGGCCAACCCCAAACGACTAAAAATGGCATCCCATAGAGCAGAAGCTACCTCACAATGCAGAAGGAGATGATCCACCGTCTCCTCTTTCTAATGCACATGCAACATTTGTTTATCACAATAACATGTCTCTTCCTAAGATTATCCAATGTCAGAATTTTGCTTAGCCCCGCCGACCAAACAAAAAAAACCGTTCTTGGAGGAGCCTGTGTCTACCACACACTTTTCCAAGGAAAGCTCCCAACTTCATAACAAACCAAGGAATGAAAGAGGGCCTTGACCTTGAAGAATCCCCTTTTGAAGGAAATCCACCACAATTTATCATCTCCCCCTCGTCTCTCTCTAACTGAATGCAGCACTTGGAAAAAGGATGCAAATATATCCAACTCCCAATCATGTGCCTCTCTAGTGAAACTCACATTCCACTGAATTGAACCACCCAATACCTCTATATTATTCGTAACAAAGGCATCATTCACACAAGCAATACCAAATAAGACTGGAAAGGCTACCTTGAGAACTGTATCTCCACACCACAAGTCATGCCAAAAGCTAATCCTCGTCCCATCCCCTACAACAAATCTAGTAAAGCCTTTGAAAGTCTCCCACCTTTTCCTGATATTCTTCCACAACCCCACCCCAAAAGGTCCTCCAGGTTCAAGAGAGCACCATCCACCCCATAAGCTCCCAAATTTTGAGTCTACCACCACTTTCCACCAAGCGTCTCTCTCAACTTGGAGAAAGGTTTTATTAATTTGAGTTTGAGCTTTTGAATGTCAATGACTGATATTCTTCTTTTATTTTCTTTTTTCAAGCAAAATTGTAAAATTTGTACTGTTAGGTATTTTTTTAGTAAGTAATAAAATATTATTGTACTCTTAGATATAGTTAGATATTTTAGTTATATTTGCACAATATCATTCATGTAAATACTCAAGCATGCCTTATGTGTTTGTATGTAACCTTTGTCTGTATTTTTGGGCGTTGCCCTCATCATATGCAGAATAAAAATTCTCAATATTCATGAATTCAAACATACACGGCATTTGAAATTTTGTTTTGGAAAGCCTCAATGTGATTGCAATGTGAAATATACAAATACCAGTAACAACGTAAAACTCAGAATATGATATGATTAGCTTCACGGTCAGTGAACAGGAAATCACAGTCAGTACCTCTAGTTTGGATGGAGGAAGGAGAGGAAAATAATAGAAGAATCGGAATTTCGCCTTAAAAACATCTAATCGAAGTCAACCAGTCAATATGGATGGTGAATTCAATTCTAGAAACAAAGAATGAATTGATTATTAGAGCAAGTTTGTTCGAAACATAGAACCCGTCAGCATCACCTATTTAAAATTATAACTTCTACAAATTCTATTTAGATATGCATTGCTCAGACTTTGTTTATATTTTAGTTTATAGCTGTTTTAGAGTGTCTTTAGATCTTTTTTCCCATCATCTGGTGATTTTGTTTATTTTTTATTTTTTAAAATTGTTCATAGCACTCCATAACATAGTTCACATCTTCTTGCTCCTTTAGTTCTTTTGTTACATGTGAAACTGCTTTCTGAGAAGGAACACCGACCTCTTTGCTAACTCATTTTAACATTTGTCAATGGAGTTTCTATAGATCTAGCAGAACTCTTTTACGTCTCTGCTTGAAACTGTATTGGTCACTATTGCATGGTATATGGCTTTGCATTTTTACTGCGTCTGTGATTGTTTCTATGACTTTATAATGAACCGTGTAGCTTCTTGGTAGCTTCAAGCCAGGGTAGTCATGGTAAGATTTTTTTTGTAGCATGAGTGACTTGCATTTCTCAAGTCAAGCGTGGGCCCCATTGTTTGTTGTTTTTTCTTATCCACACTTTGTCTCTCCTTGTTTTACTTCTCGGTGAAGTTTGCTTCTTAGTTAAGTTTTGAGATTTTACTTCACCGTGAAGCACTTGATGGACTACCACTTATTACAAGACTTGGCCAATTTGGTCTATATATATTGTACAAGGCAGCAACTTCGTGGACTAGAGAAAAAGAGACAAAAGCAGCAGCTCCTTGTGAGAGAAAATAAAGGAATCTCAATTGTATTTTCACGGGGTAGGAGTGACGCACGGCATTAAGGGATTTTAGAGAAGATTTTCTTTTGTATTTAGTTCTCTTTTGTGTAAAAGTGAGATTTGGGTGTATTGGGGCTTTTGTGTTTGAGTGATTTTCTTTGTACTTCATCCTTTTGACAGTGAATTTCTTTTGGGTCATCTCTGCCAGTAAATAGATGCTTGTTAAGTCGAACCACTTAAATCTTGGTGTATTGTATGATTGTGTTATTTTTTATTATGTTATTTTTTGCTTCATTGGTGATCCCTAGAATTATTTTATCTCAACAATATTCTTGTCTTAAACCAATTGTAATGCAGTCAGAACAATCTTCTCAAGGAGGGATAGTAGGTTCTTTCTAGTTGGTATTGTTAGAAGAGTTGGGGTTTGAGTCATTAGGGTTTTGGAGGTAGTTTAGTCTTTATGGTATTTCCATAATCCTATATAATAATAGCATGCTTGTATTAGGTTAACATAAGTTGAATAATATAATAGCCTCCACTTTTCATGTCTAAACCATTCATACAAACTATAACATGTATTAACTGTTGCTTTGACAGAATTCAAGGATTAGTTTCATGAACTACATTGAGTTTTGTGTTATTTTTTCAAATTCAGTCCATATCAGTTTTGATGGGTTTCATTTCTATTACTCGAGAACAGGCTCTCCAAACTGCTATCCAGACACAAGAAGTACAGGAGTGGAGTGAGAGACTGAAGCTTTGGCTTAAGGATCTGTCAGTGTTTCAGCAATCATTTATGTATAATCAACGTGTATTTGATGACCTGCTGGCAGTGCAGCAATTATCGGATGGGGACCTTCCTATTTGGCTGGCAGCACAGAGGGCAGTAACTCGTTATGAAGGGATTTTGTCACCAGTTGGTCCCCGTCGAAGGCTCTTGAGGAAATTGCTTTCATGGATTGGAATAATCCCACCTACACCAGAAACACCATATGAGCTTGATAATGATAGTAATGCTTCAGAATCTTACAAGAGGTTTGTGCCTATTAAATGTTTTTGCTCATATTGTCGCTGTAGTGGTCTTCTTCATTTAATAAATTAAAGGATAAACCATGATAGGGTGCTGCATTATCAAAACGGATAGGTCATCACCCATTTTTATATATTTGGTAGGATCATTTGTTCATGCACTCTATTCAAAGAGAGATACACTAACCATTTAAGGATTTTATTTATTTATTTATTTATTTTATTTTTTATTTTTATGTTTGCATGAATTAGTAGAGCCATATGATATGTATCTTTGATTAGATTTGAATGGTAAATGGCGTTGCATGTTTAGGTCCAAATGTATGCCTTTGTTTTTTTTAGAGGAAAGAAGGATTAAATTTCACATTTTTTCTATTGCTCTCTTTTAGGACCTCCTTAATTTTTGGATAGTTTTAAGTTGTGATGAAACTAACAATAACATGCAAAAATAGGTGACTCCTATAAATCTTGATGGCGGCACCCTATTATGGTTTACCCCATAAAGGAAATCTTGTAGGCCTCATATTTTGTGCTTTTAATCCTGTTAAAGGAGAAAAACATATCCAAATATGGTCCTGCTAAAAGCAATAATCAATTGATGTAACTGGATGTGGTTCACAGGGTATAGTCTTATGCCTTAATTATACTGGCTTTGTTTCCCTAGAATCCTAGATGATGATATTTTCAGGTAAAATCAAGCATTTCCAGACAAAATATAGAAATTCTATCTCTGTTAGTAGTGCTAATCTCCTTAAGGAGATTCTGTGTGCAACCCTGGTATTGCAGCCAAAGGTGGGTTGGGGCAGGATTTAGGATTCTCTCGAAACTAAGAGAAGAATAAAATGATTTTTTTTTTTTTTTTTCTCATTGCTTTCTAGAATTTTTTTTTTTTTTTTTTTTTTTTTTTATCTAGGAAATTTAAACCGTAATTACTAATATTAACTGAAGCAATAGTACGGATAATGTACTTAATTTTGTTGGACCAAAAAATAATTGGGAGGTGAAGGTCTTCTGTATTGTCATATTCATGCCTTGGTAGCAAATTTTACAAGTACATTTTGTTGGACCAAAAAATAATTGGGAGGTGAAGGTCTTCTGTATTGTCATATTCATGCCTTGGTAGCAAGTTTGATTTGTAAAATTTCCATTTAATTAGAGGTTATTTAAGTTGAAAAGCATTGCATGAATAAAAGAATTACTTGTAAAAAAAAAAAAAAAAAAACAGTTGAAAAGCACCCTCTGAAATGACCAAGTAATAAAAGAATTGTTCACCCAGGCCTATTTTCTTATCAAGGATATCACTTAGTGATATTTGGAGACCAGCTTCAAGGAAATACTGTGGAAACAATCTTTGGAAGAAATTTAAAACTTCCATTTCCATTCTTCTCTCACAGTCAATCCTCCAGGTATTCTCCACGTCTTCTGCTCTGGTTCTATTGAGAATGTTGTCTATAACGTGCTTTACTGTGGATGATGAACTTAAGATAGCAAAACTGTACCTTTTTCCCATTTCTTGGTCATCAATCTTCTGTACATACTAAAAATAAAATGAAAAAGGCTAGAATACTTAGAATATTAGAAGGCCAAAGACACAGAGAAGGGTTCAGAATAGAAAAGAGGAATGGGATGGTCGATTGTTCTGAAAATGGTGAAAGTTAAGGAGGAATATTTGAGGCGAAGGAAAAGCTGCTACATTTTTAAGAACAACGTGCATTCAGAAAAGAAAGTGATGGTAACAAAAAAAAAAATTAAAATTTTTTTTTAAAGGCAATCATGTTAAATCACAAGTTATTCAAAAAACTTGGTATCATAGTAGAGGTCCTGAGTTCGAATCCTGTGTTCATTTTAATTAGCTATAATTAGTTACTATTTTTATTTTCTTTGGATAACACATATCAGGGTTGAGTGAGCTAAGAAATTACAGTTGTATTGCAGGTCCAGTCTATTCCTTCACATAATTCCATTGCTTTTGTAAAACCCTAGAAATAACCTGTTATTAGGGCATTTTGAATTTTGTGTATAGGATTCATTCTCTGTTGCAGTGGAGAACAATAGTATTGACATACATACCATAGGAACCTCCAAAAAGAAGGGTGATCTTGCAGGGTGACATGGATACATTAAGAAGACATGTTGGGAGCCGGTCAGTGGTCCAACTGCATCACATATGGAATATTTGCTTCGGCATTCAATGTATCTTAACCCAATCTTGCTATTTTAAAATATTTGGCCTAAAGATGTTTCGCACAATTAAGAAAGCACTTGATTCTTTTCAGTAAGATTGAGGAAGATCAGTGCATTAAGGTGCAGCTTAGGGTTTCCACTTTCACAACAACACTCATTACTGTATCTGCTTTTCAATAACGAAGTATTATGTCTACATCTTTTTACTGTATCACTCAGACTATACACTGGCTATTTTTTATACGGAGATAGTTAACATTGCAGGGTAGTCCTTATTCCATAATTTTCCTTGACATGTCATATAAGTTTCAAAATTGACTCTTATTTTTCGTTGTCTGTACCTTTACTCAAAAGTATGATCACCTCTTTCAACATGCATTTATTTTAAAGTATTAATTGTGTCAGTTATCAAAACAGTTTCGCCTATCATTCCTATTTGGAATGATATTTATTGTTGTAGTGATATAATCTTTTAAGGAATGTCGATATAAATTACCAGTCTATGATCTAAAGGGTTGGTGCCCTTTTCAAATTAGGAGGCATCATTTCAAGAATTGATTTTGCTTTATACCAAGGAAGACAGCAAGAGCAATGCTGAAAATGAAGCTGAGGTTCAATCACTGCAGTTAAAGATCTATGAAAGAATTCCTATTCCGGATTTACCAGTAAATACTTCTGAGACTGCGATTTCCGTCAACTGTCCAATATTTTATGCTCATCTCATGTGATTTCCAATGCTTTTTTAATAATTTTACACACATGCTTCTTTTTATAATTTTGATATTTTTTGCCTGAATTTCACATTGTTGTGAAATTTGTTTGTAGGTCATCTTCCCCCACAAAAAGCTATCTTTCCGTATCATAGACACGGTATGAATGGATTGGATCAATCTTTTTGACATATTCGAGAGTTTCTATAATTTAATCCACAAATAACATGCATAGAAGAATTTTAAAGCTGCATGCAGTACTTGTGATGTTTTCTCTTGCATACTTGACATGATGATAGCTATTTGTTGGAAGGCCAAGTAGACATCAAGTATCATCAAAATCTACCAGTATTGGTTTGTTCCAACTCTCTGTTCATATGGATACTTTGTTTTATCAATTTAGTATGAAGTGTTAAAGAATGGCTGCTCTGATGAGAAGCCTGAGAAGCCTGAATATGCCTAAAAAACAGTGGAAATTAGGCTTGAAGATTATAGGTTCATATCACATTGTACCAGTAATAAAAGGAAGCTGCTTTATTGGTGACAAACAATCTAGCTGCACAGATGTTTCTACATCCTTGAGCTTATTTTTAAAAAAAGACCTGTCAACGAGTGGAGTGATAAATGCTTCCCAGACATATCTGGTTTGCAGTTTTTAGCTGAATTATATGAAGCCCTCATGCCATAGGGGTCCCTCGTCTGCAGATATCTAGTCATTTTGTTATGACCTAGTGATTTCAGATGCTTAAGGAACTTAATTGTGGAGAGAAATTTTGTCTCATCTGGCAATTAATTAATTATAGAGAGGTCTCGACCCAAATTCTTTCTATACATAAGATTTGAATCTAAGAACTACCGTTACCCCACCTCACTGTACCACCTAAGCCAAGAACCATTACCAGCGTTTATGCTAATATGCATCTAATGCATGTTCATTGATTGAAGCTTGTATCATATTTGACAGAGGTGCCCAACGTACTATATAAGATTGGTAGTCAGTGATCTATCCAAAAAAAAAAAAAAAAGAATGGTAGTTAGTGGGCCTTGGACTAAATACTAGACCTAGTTAATGCTTACCTGCTTGAGCCAGTTGCATTAAGTTGTCAAACCTGTAATACAAATTTTGATTAATGATTTTGGAACATAGTAATGGCCTAATGGGATAATATTTAATCCATTGAGCAACTCTGAACTTGTAGGTACGCTTGGATGCTGCCACAATAGTGGGACTTTTGGCATTCTTCATAAACTACAAGTTTGAGGATGTCTTATCTTCTCCGTATGTATTTTTAGTTTTCATGTAATTGCTCCTTGAATTTTAGTAACATGACACTGAATAGTGTATTGAAGATTAAAAAAAAATGGGGGTAATTGGTTCTTCGAGTAACTTTCTCCTGGAATACTTATGAATTCTTGTGATATCAAATTATTATAAGGGGGCCACATGCGTAGGCGTAATGGACACTAGCTAAGCACTTCCTTTAAGTTTTGTATGTCACCCATTTTTCTTTAAATCCTTTTAACGTTATCATTGACCTCTAACATGTATTTAAGTAGAACTTATTGCAAGTATTTGACCATTTTTATGTTGTTATTGTAACATTAACTTTGTTTCATTTGTTGTTTTGGTATTCTTTGAAAATTCTGAATAGACCCCAAGTTGTTAAACACAAGATTACTAAGCCAATTATTAATTCAGTTACCAGAGTTATCAATACCAAAATCCACAAAAGCATAATCAAACAACACAAATATTTTGGTAAGAAAGTGGAAACCTCTTAAAAAACAAAACCCCTTCAAGGCTAGCCAACTCCATAGGCATCCACTATAGAAGACATATGTTATAGATTGTTCTTACTTACAAAACTTTTGTAACACTCAAAACCCAATCTCGCAACTCTAGTAGATGGCACATTCACCTCTTACCATAATGTCTCTAAAACCTCTGGCCTTTTTCTATGGAAATCACCTTCACAAACGAACCTCGTCTGTTGTAACCCAGAACTCTAGGTGCAACACTTGAAAATAATTAAAGATGCAAATAATAAAAGAAATATTGAGAAATAATAATATAATAAATGAAGTGTAAATAAAATATGTGTCATAACCATATTAAGATTAAGAGTGAATAGATTTGAGGTGTTAAAGCACCAAACATTATAAGAACTCTGGTTGGAACCCTTTGAATTAGCTTTCAAGTGCCACAAAACTTGCCTTCATCTGATGTTAAGAGTCAAAAGATATAGTTGTTTTACTCCAACTAAGTCTTTGCTAAACTGCATTAATAAACTTGAATTCTTCATATCTTGGACCAACTTTTACACTAACTTAATCCTTAACTCAAACCTTACATCCCAACTTGTTTTGATACTGAATTTGGCAACTTTAAAACTTAACAAACTCCCCCTTTGACAAGTTTGTGACAAATATTACAACTTAATAAAAAATTACAAGATAACCCTATCAAACCACTAAACTAGGATTACTTTGATCTCATGAATGAAGAACCTGTGACCTGGAACACTTACAAACTCATCAAGAGAATAGAGAACATAAATTATAATAATAAAAATATGATAAACAAATTTCTATCATTCAATGTAAACAATGAGAGAACTCAAAATCTAATCATCAAAGTCAACTATCGTACAAAAAACCTACCCTCCTTGACTACCATTACTTACTTACTCCCCCTATCTAATTTCTCCCCCTTTTTGTCAAAAAATGACAAAGGGAAAATTTACTCAGCTTGATGACTTTAAATATGCAGCACAAACTTCCACAAAAGCACATCAACACCAAAACTAATCACCATATGAACATAACCACTAAACATCTACTTAGACTCAACCATGATGCACCTGGACTAAGACAACATGATGTGCAAAGGTGTAACAAACTAGATAGCATATGCCTGTCATGACCACTATGTGATGTAGTAAATGCCACGATGGAAAAACAATGTCTGAATAAACACAAAAGTTTGCAATGTCAAAGCACACAACATGTCCCCCCTCACTCGACTTCCAACTTTCACAAAGCATATTGAATTCATACTTCCAACTTTAGATACTAGATGATTTTTTATTTTTTATTTTTATTTTTTTATAGATAGATACTCAAATGATTTAAAGCACTCTTAAACGCCAAATGTGAGATGTATGCTTGAGGAGGTAAAAATTTTCACAATGGTGCAAACATGATTTATAAATTTTAAATAACACTTGCATGATATGTGTGGTGATTGTCAATAAGTGAGCATAAGACCTTAAGTTTGTGAGAAGGTTAGGCATACTCATGAAACCACAAGTAGAGGATATGCACATTTCAAAAACCAAAAGCCAAACCAAACCAATAGGACTTAGGTATACTCATATATGTACTTCTCCTAACGCTAAGCACTAAAATGTCATCCGAGTCCATTTACAATGTTTTCCTTTTTCTCCAATGAGAGAAGATTGGCTTTTTCTTTAAGGACCAATAGATTCCAATTTTAGATCATGCAATGTTCACCTTTTGCTATATCTAAGAACGGTTCTTTCTATAGATCACATGTAATTTAATTACTTGGGAGAGATATGACATGAAATGCAAGTCCTAGGTTCAACTAGTTTGTGATCAATTTGGTCCTTAAATATGTGTTTGCCCACCAAACACTCAGATGCAGTCAAACTCAAACTTTTGACAATCAAATTGTGCAAGCATTATTAAAATTTTATTTAGCACTTGGGCGCCATTTTCAAATTTAATTCACACAAAATCACTCCTCTTGCATAACACTCGCATAATGCTTTCATATATGCCTACAAATCACTGACCACAAAAGAGGATATCATACACTCAATATGGACCTGGGCACATATTTTTTTTAATTAAAAAAATGAAAACAGACAAGATGCAATCCTTGAAAAACCACAAAAAAAATATGAAAATGCAACATGCAACATGCAAACTATCATGCCCTAGGATGATGAATAAGACACTAAATACAATCCTAGGGATACAACCCAATGTCCTAGGTCAAACTCAAATCACCATTATCTTGCCTCAAAGGGTGGATACGGTCCCCTCTTGTTACCTAGACTTTTCTTGACAGTGTGTGGTGCCTTATGACTCCTAGACTTATGAGCACTTAAGAACCCTAATTTAACCAACTCATCCCAGCACAAAGGATTTAGAAGACAATCATTTTCGTGGATTTACTTTCCGTTTGCTGAATTAGGATTGAGATTGTTTTGCCTTAAGTAATAAAACATTATAGGAGAAAGAGTATATAATATTAAACATAATATTGGCAAAAGTGAACTACACATGATGCTCATCTCATCACTGGACTTCACATGTAGACCCTTGGCAAAAATCCAAGGAGGATGAATCCCAAAAGAAGGCAGGGATATCTACTGTTTATTTTTCTCAACAGTGTCTGCTGCTGGCAGAGTTTTTTAAACCGGATAATGTTTATGTTCTTCTTTGTTTTGTCATTTTCTATTGATAAGTTTGGTTCCTTTTTGGATTGGGAATTTCTTTATGATAATTTGACATTTCTGTTGCTCACGACTCCTAATTTACAGTAGCAAATTCATAATATCTTCTCTTTTTGAATTTCTTTCAGTAATTTCTGGTAACATTATGTTGTTTCAATTTTTGTGTCAGATCAGCAATATTTCTTGATGTGGTTGCTATCAGCGCTCTTATAATTTATGTGACTCGTGTAGTACTAGGTTACAAGCAGACATGGGATAGGTATCAAGTGAGTCAATTCAATTTATCCTGTGCGGTTTTGGAGATGATTATGATCTAATCATATATATTATGGTCCTATTTATTTTAAGGCATATAAATGATGACCTGAAGCCATTGTTTGTTACAGTTATTGGTGAACAAGACACTCTATGAGAAAACCTTAGCAAGTGGCTTTGGCTCAGTGCATTTTCTTTTAGATGCTTCTGAACAGCAGCAAGTGAGAATTCTTTCAGTTTTATGCATGTATTTATCTTTTTGCATCGTATAGGTTGTAAAGAATTTTATTTGCTAAAATTTGTTGGGTCCAGAGTATGTTTTTGCATAGTGGAAGGTTTTAAATCAGCCACATCTTTTAGTATTGAATTTGATCATGTCATCTGGATTACAATAATGAGATTACTCTTAATTACAGCAAGTAATTTCATTCCATAAAGCCTTTCTATGCCACCTGCTTTACTTTTCTCAATCCATCAATGGGGCATTGAGTTTGACTTGAAATTTTCCCAGTGCATTTAATTATGTAACGTTCCAGAGAAAAATGCTAATCACATCCGCGCTTTCATCTTAAAAGGTTTAGTCAATTTGGAGCTTATTAGAATCACTTATATAACCCAGTTTCACCTAATAAGCAATATGAAACTTAGCACCCATGAGTATTTTTCTATACTCTGCGAGCAACTCCTCTTCCTAATATGGGACCGAAGTGCTACAAACTCTGCCCCTTAAACTCCTAACATCTTTGCCAGGGCCAAAGCATGTGGTATTGATAATACTACATGGCATTATAGCCTAGCTCTGATAACATTTACTATGGCCTAGGGAAAAACGCTAGCTATATCTGTACTATCACCCTAAAAGGACTAGTTAATTTGAAGCTTTTTTAGAATCACTTATAATGCCTAGTTTCACATAGTAAGTAAGCAATATGAGACTTAGCACCTATAAGTATCTTTCAATGAATCACCCACTATATGTGGAATTAGGATTATCTTCAGTTCATTTGAACTAGATAATATACAGTTTGTTATATTTGAGAGATATTTTTGTCCCCTCAAAAAGTGAAAAGACAAAAACACCCCTCCAATATAACTAAATAACTGGATATTATCCAGTTCAAATGAACTGGAGAGGATTATGTTTCCTATATGTGAAATGTTGGTTTCAATAAAGCACCCATGAGTATCTTTCACATAGAATCACTTTTGCCATTTAAAGGGACTTTTTTTACCTCCATGCTAAATGGTTGAAATGTTGAACAGAAACTATATGATTTATTTATATGTTAATAATATGGACTGTCTTTATGTGGTCTGAGGGAGAAGTCTAAGTAATGTAACTCATAATTTTAGTTGTGTGGCTGAAAATTTTAAATAGCTTTCAAAGAAGTACGGTATCTAACAAAAAGTGCCTGTGTGCTACTTACTTGGCTTGATAAAATTAATTTGAAACTTTTTGATTAAGATAGGATGGACTTTCTGATGATTATGCCAACTCTTAACAATAATTTACTATGTGCAGTACAAGGAAGCCATTTTGGCATATGCAATCCTTCTCAAAGCAGAAAAGGGCAAGGTGTGCCTTTCCTATCTCAGTTAGTTTCTGCATCTAGTATTTCTATTTCATTGATCCTGTTTTCATGTAAAGTTGAATCAACCTTCTGTATATGCCTCATTAATGGTATAAATTTTACTTATGGGTGGATAATTACATTCATTTCATTAGTAGTGAAGTAGGTACTGACTTGTTGGTGGTTTCATTTTTCAATTCTTTCATGACAATGTGCAATAGATTTCCCTAGAAACTTAAATTTCATAGTTGATGAATGTAAATCCAAAAGATTGACTTCGATCCTCAACAAGTAATATGTTTTTCAATTTTACTATTGGAGATCAGAGTGTTGAAATGAAGTACATAACAAATAATTTTAATTAAATTGCAATGTATATTTATAAATAGCGGAACGAATAATAAAGAAGTTTACATGTAGATCAAATTGCAGTAGAAGAGTCCTAGTCTAAGATACTATTTGAGTGGTCTAGCTATGTTCCTAAGAATATAATCCCTGATAAAGGTACTATATATTACCTATTCCAGCTTACAGGAAATTCACTACGAGTGTTTTCCAGATTTATATCAGTTAGGAGCGCCTTGCACTTTTAATGATATATGTCGATTACTAAAAAAAAATTCATATCAGCCATGTAGATCACCAAGAAATGTGGTAAATGCAGGTCACCTGTCGCCGAAGTGTTGGAGACAAATGTGAGAGATTCATGTATGATGCGTTTAAAGTAAAGGTAAGAGAATGACTGTTGTATTATCTTGTAATGTATTTGTTGGTCCAGAAATAAAGAGATGGAAGGAAAGTTAAGAAAGAGGTGGGTTTTGCAGGTTGAAATGCCGATCGACAAGGCAATCAATACATTGGTGAGGCTGGGCCTAGTAACTGAAATGGATCGGATTGATGGAAGTAATAGAGTGCAGGCTGTTCCCTGTCCAAAGGCATACGATGGCCTTAAGGAACATTGGAATTGTTTGCTCAGATAATTTTGATTGGTCAATATCTAGCTTTCATTTTTCAGGCTAGCTGCTACGTATGAAAGAAATTTTGGCAAGGAAATGAAGAAGAGAGAGAGAGAGAGAGAGAGAGAGAGAGAGAGAGATGCCATTGCCATTGCCATTTGTAGCGCCCAAAATGCATCTCCTTTTCAATGTTCAAATTATTCAATGCCCACTGCATGCAACTTGTTATTGTTAAGCACTACTCTCTCACTCCCAGTAAGACTCTTTTACTTTTCGTAGCGCTTGTAAATGATTATAAGCATTTAGAACTTGTGTGATTGGTCAGTTATAAGGTGATGAGAGTTTTCGTTTTAGTTTTTTTTTTTCCTAATCACAATTCAAGGGAAATGGGAAAAATGAAAGATTACAACAAACGAAATACAAACAAACAGTTGGCAACCCAAACAAGAGCCCCAAAACAACCAGAAAATCAAGTGCAAAAAACCCCAAAATTCTTGTAAATTGGTCAAATAAATAATCTGGCCATTTTGGCTACAACAAGAGGCAGTTTGAGAAGACAATATTCCTAAAACAGAACTACATACACATCAATTACTGCGAAAAAAAAATAACTGTAGCAAACAAAAAGACGCACCACAATAGGAGAAAGAGAACTAAAATTCATTGGATCGAAGCAGCTAAGGAGGAGCTCTTCCTCAAACTTGGTGGACTCCAAAATAACAATTGCAACCAGATTTGATGTTCTCTGAATGCAAAAAGAAGGTACCAGCTTAGTAGATCTAGCGTGGAGCTGTGGAAGTAGAGGGGAAGTCAACAATCTAACGCATGGACCAAAAAGAGGTGGCGAAGGTGCTGGGGTGGCACGTGGAGAGCACGAGCAAGAGGTGTCAATAAAAGTTGCAATGCTGGTAACGCTAAAGGAGAGGCGTGGGCAGTGTGGAGGGGTGGAGCACGGTAGATCTGGCTTCCAAGTTACATACAAAAAAAAAAATGGAGAAGAGGGGAGGAGGAGGGAGGGGCTCCTCCCTCATTGGAGTTGAGCAGAGGAAGACGAGAGGGAAAAACTATTTGGGAGGGGAAAGAGAAGAGACAAGTTCTTCGGGTTCAAGTCTATAAGATGATGAGCTTGTTTATAGTTTTATGGTGTTTTGTTCAATTTTTGCATCTCTGCATCACTGCCCTTCAAGGCCCTTGTGCCCCACAATTACATTACTATGAAAGCAGCTCCTAACTATTTGCTTCAGTCTTCACTTGTACAAAATTAGAAGAGCATTTTCATTTTTTGGCCTATCTCATTTCAGTCTTCAAGCTAAGCGAGCGATTAATTAGGATTTGAATTAAATTGAGAATAGAATATGATTTGATTTTGAGTATGATACTTTGTTTCTATATGAACAGCCTATGTTAGTTTCAAGGCTATCCAATTACATAGTTTTACTTTACAATAAGTTTTGCATCAACAGAATCAAGCCTGGTGGAATGAATAATTGGAAGAATGGGACATGAGGCCTCCATATTTCTTGAGCTTTCCTTGCATGCTGGAAGTGACAAGAGTTGTTAAAACTATGTGGTGAGTAAACACCAACGAACTGGAAAAATGCATAATGAGCCTTGCTTATTAATGGTCTTGACATGGAAAATCACCTCAATGTTGTAATCCTCATAGTGCCATTTTTAAACTCACAGCTTTTCTTGTGTACAAATGCTGGCCATCAGTAAAATAAGTTGAACTTAGCCCTCATCCATCAAGAGGTTGAGCTCTCATAAACACGAATACGCCTCCACCACCAACGGCACGCCCCAAAAGCATATTATCATCCAAATATGAAAGGTAATACAGCCCTCCTACTGATTGTCTATAATTCAAAGAAGTTAAGTATTCACAATTTGCTGCAAGAGGCAGGAATAATTAACATAACAAAAATATAATGACATCACTTACCTTCCTGCATCTCTTACAGGGATTTGAGCTCTGAAAGCACGGATAAACTGCAAGATCTGCACACAATCACGCACACAACTCTCAAGAAGAAGTATCACTATACAACTGTTGCCCCACTAGCAAACAAGAATAGCTAATGAATTATATAACCCAAGATGGTGAATACCAACTAGATTTGGGATCCATTAGTGGATACATGCAAAACTAGCAATCAAAGGTTGCAATCTGAAAGAACTTATGTGGTTGACTTACCTGTAGGCTTAAAAATGACCGTGGTAGTATTGCTGGAGCTATGAGACCTTGCAGTTCTTCACTGATCTTTATATTTTGTACACTTATCTGCCAAAAACAAATTGCAAGATTTACTCAATTTACAATAAGAATACTTCAAGTAGCTTCTCATAGCAAGGAAGGACTGGATTATCTTAACGAGCACGCACCAAAAGAGACAAGGGTTCTGCATTTTTGTGTATATGCCAAACAAATGGATGTTATCTTTTGCCAATCTTAGGAGATGATGACGTGATCCCAAGAGCTACATAATCTTCTTGATAAGAGGCTATTCTATTAACCCATTGCAAAGACATCAAGCCCTTAAGGTTGGTTCCAAGTCTATAATCTAAAACTGTATGCAATACTTAGATCTGGAAATGAAGTGGCAATATAAGTCTGGCAAAAGGCATAAATTTGTTTTCATCTGATATTTGATAAGAATGCTCAACAGATCTAAAAGAAACAAACTTCCCTGATCTGCAAGCTCAGAAATGAAACGCTATTATGCTGGGAGGTGGAGCATCAAAATGAAGCCAAAATGAGATTCAAGACTATTGTAAGTGGATTGATGGAAACAAAAATCTTTTTTAGGTACAATAGAGCCACAAACTGTGGTGTTACCATTTCAGACAAATGCAAGGCAACAAATTTTAGTTTAGAGGTGTTATTACATGTGAAACTCAAGTTCTCATTACAAGAAAAGGGGATTAGAATTTGAACTGATAGAAACTGATACAAATCACAGTACCCATGACAAGAACTGACATCCGACTTTAACAGTAACTGCAAAAAGAACTTCTGGGCAGGCTCCTCAGACTGGAAATATGAGAACTTTAATGGAACACAACCAAGCAGTCATAATTTTCTTTTTCTTTTTTTTTTGTCTTTTTTGGTCTCATAACCAATTGTATTAAGCTGATATGTCCTCTTCAGGAAATATAACCTGGAATGCAGCTTTAACTTTCATTCTCCCTAACAAATTTTTTATATTACTCTTCCCACATTTTTATATATCTAGTAAGTGAATTTTATTAATGCAATTGAGAAACAAGATGATAGCATATGGAAGGAAAAAGACGAATAGAATAGGCAACATTTAAACTTCTAAGTACAGTTAAGAGCATTTCCTTGGCAGTCCAACAAAATAGTAGGAAACAGTCGCATATGATACACCTCTACAAGACGTGTTTCATGGAGGGCAGAGAAACTACCTCTTCAAACTGAAGGTAGATATTACGCACAGAAACAATGGTAAATTTTGCAGAAACAAGCAGAGTGGCACCTTCTTGTTCCTGCAAAGAAAGAACCACGAAGTCTGAAAAAGTTGTTTTTAACCCCAAGCTTTTTAACAATTCAGGAAACATCTCAATCTTTTCACAATTCAGATTACCAATTAGATCAATGATTAAGCCAAACACAAAAGTTATCAATACTAAAATCAAAGCAAGCAAAAAATATAGGAACACAAGATTTTGATAACAAAGTGGAACTTTTTGAAGAACGCTTCAAAAAAACCAAGGGTTAGCCAACCTCAAAGGAAAGCACTATAGAAGACTTATGTTACAAACAATCTACTTACAAACCCTTTGTAAGCCTATACTCAGCTTGCAACCCTAGCAAATGACTCGTTCGTCTCCCATTGCAGTGGCTCCAGAACCTTTAGCATTCTTTCTACAAGAATCCTTTATGAACGAACTCGTCTGCTGCAATCTAGAACTCTAGTGGCTGAATGCTTTTTTGTGGTTTGATTAGCAATAAAGAAGAGGTTTTGTATCTGTTTAGGCTAAAAAATGTTTAGGATTCGCACCAAGAACCATGAACAACTTCTTTTCACATGTGAAAATCTTGGTACACAAGGTAATATAGTTAGGGAGAAACCTGGGTTTTAAAAGGCAAGTTGGCTAATAATTAAAATTGACATAGAAACATATTAAACGCATAGAGAAAGATGTAGAAAACTAATCAAATAAATACCAAGTATAAAATCAATGTTGAGAGCATTCACAATGGTTTGTGTATATTTTTATGCAAAATTGCTAATCAAAACCCACTTTATCTAGTTTACCTAATGAGTTTTAAAAGACACCATACATCCGATTATCTGTTTTTATCTATATCATTTAAATTTTATTTTTTAATTTTTTATAAGGATTGTATTTTACCTAAAGATCCTATTTTTCAACTTTTGGGAAAAAAGAGATCCAAAGAGAGAAATAGTATGATAAAATTTGGGAAAAAGAGAGATGTGAAAGAGAAATAATATGAGAAAATTTTGGGAAAAGAGAGATGTTGAGAGAGAAATAGTAAATTAATGAGATGAATGTATGAACAATGCCTGCTACATGTAGCGGTGAATTGTTCACAATTGCAAAAAAAAAAAATATTTTGCATTTTAGATGCATAATCCAATGTATAGGGTTTTTTAGTGTTTTGCTCCATGTGAGCCATCTGCTCCGGCCGATCATAGAGAGCACAAATGTTGAGCCCCATGTGAGCCATCTGCTCCTGCATCTGATCCAAATGCAGCCCCACCTGAGCCACCTGATCTCCTATCTGATCTTCTCAATCCAAATGATGTAAAACTGTCAGCTGAAAAAGATCCAATCTAGCCATCATATCCAACAAGCTTGACTACGAAGTAGATGGACCTGCCTGAGCTGCTCTCCCTGCTGCCACTGCCTCTGTACTCTCATCAACCTTGCGAGATATGAGCTCAACTCCTCTGAATAGTCTCGCTACTATAAGCTGACTTGAGCTGCAGTTGAGACTCATCCAGAGAATAAGAAAATGCTTATAAAGGAAAAGGAAAACCTGTGCGGGTGGCTAGAGACAGAAAAAATCAACCACAACCTTACAGAAATGACTACCAAAATCAATAGAAACATCATTAACTAGGGCATAAAGCATGTAGGCTCTAACAACCCAAATGTTTGATGCATGACTAATAGGAAATATGTCAGAACAGATAATTCGACTGAGTCAATTCTCAGCAGTAAAATCCATAATTTCAATTATGAGAGGCTGCTCAGACCAAGGAGTTTCATTTTCAGTGAAACACAACATCGTAGTTTCCTTGGAAGGTCCAGTGTATACTAAAAAAGGATAAGACAGTAGACACAATATAACACCTCGGTCTCTTATTGGAAAGATGAGAAGAAGCCCATATAGAATGGGTGGTTTATAAAGATAGTCATAGGCGCTAAGTTCTACGTTGCCTAGTTATTAGGAGAAACTGGGCTTTATAATGAATTTTAGGAAAGTTCCAAATTGACTAGTCCTTTTGGGGTAATAGCATAGATGTGGCTAACGCTTTTCCTTGGGTCGTTATGATACCATTTGTAACGACCTAGAGAAAAGTGTTAGCCACATCTATACTACTACCCCCAAAAGGACTAGTCAATTTGGAACTTCCCTATAATTTATTATAAAGCCCAGTTTCACCTGGTAACTAGGTAATGTGAGACTTAGCACCCATAACTATCTTTATAAACCACCCACTCTATGTTGGCTTTCCATCTTTTCAATATGGGACTGGGGTGTTACAAACTCACTCTCTTAATTCTGGCGTCCAAATCATTACTTCATTGACATTACTAGGTGGCTCTGATGCCATTTGTAACGACTAGGAAAAAGCGCTAGTCACATCTGCGCGATTACCCCAAAAGGCATAATTAATTTGAAACGTCCTTAGAATTCATTATAAAGCTCAGTTTCACTCACTAACCAAGCAATTTGGGACTTAGTGCCCATGACTATCTTTATAAGCTACACACTTTATGTGGACTTCTTCTCATCTTCCCAATATGGGAATGGGGTGTTACAAACTTCCTCTCTTAATTTCTAGCATCCTCGTTAGGGCCACATCATGTAGTGCTTCAATACCACATGACCTGATGTTACTAGGTGACTTTGATACCATTTGTAACAATCCAGAGAAAAGCGCTAGCCACATCTGCACTATTACTCGAAAATGACTATTGTTTGAACGATTAGGAAAAGGGGCACAATCGGGTCTTTTCAAACCTCGAAGGTTGTCAAGGTTCAATCGATTGGCAATTAAGTTTGATAGATCAAATTCGGTTGATAGTGCACTCAAAATTTTGCAAGTACAAAACCATAGCTCCCCCTTACTCAAATACTCATTGTTTTAATTGAACAAACATTTAATGTAAAAATACTCAATTTTGAAACACAATGTGTTCAGTCGAAAAGAAAATTCAAAACACATTTCGAATGCTTAAGGAGTCAATAAAAAATTGATTCGATTTCACACAATATTCATTCAAAATTTGGTAAATACATAATTAATTCTTGTGTGAAGTGTGTAATCCACTTTCAAAGAGTGAGCTCAAGACCTTATTTTGTGAGGGGGTCCGGCTACACATGTAGTGATATCAAACCATAAGTGCCAATTATTGCAACCCAATGGCCATAAGTCAAACCAAAATACTAAGACTTATGGACACATATAAGTTCACTTCCTCTAACATGAAGCTCAAAATTTTGATTCTAGTTCTTATTGGATATTGGCCTTTTGCACCAAACACGAACATCAGCCTTTTCAATATGAACATGTGAATCTAAATTGAATCTAAATTTATGACTTGCTAATGTCATGTCGTAAAAATGTCAAGGAACACTGGTTTTTTATATAGTGCATGAATGACAGGGTTAGGATTTTGTGAGAGAGTCAAGATTAATATGCAAAATGCCATATGCATGCTGGAAATGGGTGAGAAGACAATAGCAGAAATGCAAGTAAACAGTTGCTTAATCTTCATTGCTGATATAGCAAATTCAGGAATGAACTAATGAACATAAACTGTTAAAATCATATTGATATTTTGTGACAAGAGAGAGAGATAGAGTAATTAAAAAGTAAAGTAGCAACATAGAGAAAATCCGATTACATACACCACCTTCCCCCCCCCCCCCCCCCCCAAAAAAAAAAAAAAGAAAATCAAACATAATACAGCACCTTGATTTTAGATCTATAAATTAAGTAGAATAGCCCCCAAAAATGATAGTAGGACGAAAGGAAGACAGATGGTTACCTCTAACAAAGTTGGAATACTCCATCGAACAACATTACGGATGATACCTCCATTTGATTGATCCCGACATTCAAATTTTTGAAAAATTTGCCCAACCTAGGTCCACATTCATGCCAAAAGCAATTGCAGAGAACAATGTAAGAGGAAGAAAACACAAGGAGAAAGGAAGATAACAAATCTAGTGATTGACATTTCACAGATATAGATAGAACAAGCCACAGTGCAGAACTTTTAGATATGATTGCTAATCCAGGAAGCAAAAACAAAAAACATGTTCAGTCACTAAAACATCCACAGAAAATTTCTTTCACATTTAACAGAAAGCATATGGCAGGCAAATTCTTTTCAATCTTCACACCTTTTCATGTAAAATGATATCTAGTAAGAAACAATTTATAACTAAAAGAAGGAATGTATAACTAAGAGCTATACAGATTCAGAATAAAGCTGAAACAATGAGCTTAATTGCTTATATTAGAAGAAGAGATTTACAGATTTAGATTTCCATTCTTATTACCTGAAAGAAAGGAAGTCTAGCAGCAGCTTCCAACAGAACGAGAACATCAGGGGCAGAAGTATACTGCAGGCGCCATGTCCCATCCAACTTTACCAGATCAATGGGGAAACCCATGTTATATCCCTCCACATTGACCTGCCAATTGTATTCATGTTTACAAATTAATATTAGAACAAATTCGCCCATATATATTCCAACTCCTCATTTTTATCAAATGAGCATTCAATGTTGGGTGTAGAACTCTTTTTTATGACAAGAACTTCAAGATAGGGCCACTTTGTGTACCCTCACTTGAAGGGCAAACTCTAGAGTGCCCCCCATACAGATTGAGTAAGACAGCTTCAACACGAGCGCGGCCCCAAATATTTGTTTGGGGCCACAAGATTCAAACTTTAAACCCAATGGAAATGCCACCAAATCCAAGGTCTTCGCCACTTGAGCCAACACCTTGGGGTTGTAAAGGGTAGAACTAACAAGAAGTATGAAACTATTAAAGATTTTTTGGTCTAACAGTCCCCGATTGGAGAAATCTTCGCGTTCTTCAAAGCATCTTTGATCTTCGATCTTCGGGCTCCTACAGAATAACAAGAGTGTCAAAGGGGTTTTTGGGCCTTTGCCAGAGACTCTCCGATGCTTAAGTTAGCAATCGTATATGGAGTCAAAATGTAGCATGAGCCAGCAATATACTGAGAATTAATTGATCGATCCCCCTTTACCTGGTGCCTTGCGTTTCCTTTTATAGGGTTTTATTTGTGTAACTGCTACCTCAATCTTCTCCCTTCAAGTGATTGAGAGATAATTTGAAGAATTGGAGATAATGTGAGGTAGTGGAGATAAAGAGAGGAGATAGTGCTAAACTACCTCGGTGAAATATAGTCGTAAAGGCGCTTTCCCAAGCATAAATGTTTGAGAAACATAACCATGCGGGCGCTTTCCAAACTTAGCCAATGTCAATTGAACTGAATACCTCTCCCAGTGAGGGTTTCTCATATTATATAGACTTTGTACAGCTAATTACATGACTGTCTTTCCGCAATTTACAGCAAACTAATAGAACAAATAAGGCAACTATAATCTACCTATTAATTACAAAATACTATAGCTATAATACAAAAACATGCCATAATAAGAGAGAACAAATAAGGCTAAATATATATGCGTAACATCCCCTCAAATTGATCTTTGGTCGATCAAGAAGCATCAATTTGCCCAAAATTGATGACGTTGTGTGTCATAGCCTTCGTGAACACATCTATCTGAAAGAGTAGTGGAAACATGAGGAAGAGAGATAACACGATTGTACAAGGCTTCCCGAATAGAATGAGTCTACCTCAATATGTTTAAATGCGTTCATGGTAAGCGATTAGTAGCTATTTGAATGGCACTAGTATTATCGGCATGAAGAGGTAGAATCAGTTGAGAAAAACCAAGCTCGACGAAGCCCACGAAGCCAAACAATCTCGGAACAAGCGGCGGACATTGCCGGTATTCGGATTCGATGAAGATTTAGAAACTTCGAGCTTGTTTTAAGCCATAAAGAGACCGCTTTAACTTACACGGCGGAAGATGGAGAAGAAAACAAACCCGGAGGAGTCATGTAAATATCCTCTTTGAGATCACCATGAAGAAAAGCATTTTAATATCCATCTCGGTGAAGTGGCCCACCTTGAGAGGCGGCAATAGAAATAACCGTCATGTGGTCATCTTAGCTCGAGCAAATGTCTCCTCATAGTCCACCCATATTCTTTTTTGTTCCCAAGAGCAACCAATCGTGCCTTATACCGATCTAGAGTCCCATCGAGCCGAGCTTAAGAGTAAACCCATTTACAACCGATGGCTTTAACATTAGAGGGCAAGGAACCACGTCCATGTATGATTGTCTGAAGAGCTGAAGTTCCTCATCCATCGCTTTTCGCCAACATTCATATTTAATAGCCTCGGAAAAGCATGTAGGGATGGAAGTAGAAGATAAAGTAGTATTAAAAGAAGTGTGGGAAAAACCATACCGATCGGGAGGGCGTGAAACTTCAGGCGGATCGTCGAGGACCGAATCACGAGGAATTGTCTCGGAAGGTGGGTCAATCTCAAGAGAAGTGGTGAGCAGTCTCGGATGAAGGTGTCTCGGGAAGGTGCAAAGTTGGTTGGCGTCGGTATACACCATTCGAGTTTGAACCGTTCGAGCGGAGAGACAATTCATCAAAACAAGGTAGAATACTAATTTGAGCAATGACTCAACATGTGTAGAGAAGAAAGATTGATTCTCAAAGAAAACAACATTACGAGATATCGACATTTGTTAGAACAAGGATCATAGCAAACATAACCTTTGTGAAATACTATAGCCCATAAAGGCACATTTAACAGATTGAGCGAGATAGTTTATGGCGTTCATGAGGAGGTAAATGAACAAAACAAACACATCCAAAAGTATGCTGATTAAGGTAGCTAGGATCGATGATACAAGCGATAATAAGGAGAATCAAAATTCAAGACACGAGATGGCGTCTATTAATTAAGTAAAGCTGCGATGATAATGCCTCAACCGAATTTAGAAGGAACAGAGGACTCAAGCAATAAGGTGCGAACAACGTCCAAGAGATGTCGATTCTTTCGTTCAGCCACCCCATTTTGCTGAGGGGTATAAGGACAAGAGCGTTGAGAGACAATTCCTTTGTGATGTAAGAAATCATGAAACTTGTGGGACATGTATTCCCCACCAGAATCAGACCTCAAAATCTTAATACCTGTAGCAAATTGGGTCTCAACATATGCTACAAAGATCTGAAAAACAGACAATACCTCAGATTTGGACCGAAGAAAATAGACCCAAGTATACCGACTAAAATCATCGATGAATGTCACAAAATATTTATATCGAGCATGAGAAATAACAGGAGAAATGCCCCATATATCACTATGCACAATATCAAAGCATTTTTCGGCACGACTCCCATGAGAAGAGAACGAAAGAGTCTTACTCTTACCAAGTTTGCATACAGAACAGTCAAATGACAAATTTTTAGAAACATGTTCTTTATTGCCTAACAAACCAGAATTTAACATATGAGACAGAACAACAGAGTTTGGATGACCCAAACGTTTGTGCCAGACTTCATTATGAGTATTAACTGTCTCACAAGCAAAAGATAAACAACTAGGAATTGAAAAGTGCAACGGAAATAGTCTGCCAACTTTAGGCCCCTTCAGTATCTTCCCACACGATCCTCGCACAAGACAACCATCACGAGAAAATGTACATCACAGTTATTTTCAACTAACTGACCAACTGAAAGAAGACTATTAGAAAGTCCAGGAGATACATAAACATCTTTGAATGAAGGATTGATATCCCCTACTGCATTAATAGCTAAATGACTCCCATTAGCTACTTGAATGTGGGATGAACCATGATATGGACGAACATTGCAAAGAGTATTAGATGTTTTGGTCATATGATTGGATGCAGCAGAATCAATAAGCCAAGACTTATATGAAGTAGTACCATTACCTTGGAGCCCTAAGGCTGAAAAGGCTGACATAATCATCTGTTGAACCATTTTGAGTAAGAAACAGGATGATCCGCCTCTGAAGATGAAGCTGAGGACATCACTGGAGCAGAACATGTGTTCACTGCAGCCTGATAGGCGGTAGCTTGACGATTCTGAGGCCGAATTGGACATTCTTTGATAAAGTGGCCATGTTTCTTACAGTAGTTACAAGATTTCTTGGCACAGTTAGCGGCAATATGCCCATACTCCTTGCCTAAAACATCGACTTTGCGCATATCCTTACCTTTCCCTTTCCATAGGCTGCATAGGCTTTGGATTGATTGGAATCTTCTTTGAACGTAGCTTGTGTGAGAAGACGTTGTTCCTCAAGTAATTCTCCAAAACAAACATCCAAAGATGGAGAAGGATCCGGTTCATTAAGTTCGAGAGTAACCTCAAATTCATGGCGTAATTTCATCAGAATTGATCTCTCTTGCTCGCTCATGAACACTGAACATCGAGAGAGATGCAGCAGCACCTTCATAAACCATATCGAAAATTCTCCCCACAAATTAAAACCAGAAAAATACTCTGAATGGAGAGATTGCCTTGAGTGTAGTTTGCAATCTTATTCCAACCGAAACGACGGCAGATTATCCCGGTGATAAACCTTCAACAAATACTCCCACATAGTCTTCGCAGACTTATAGGGCCTCAAATTGAGCACAATAAGAGGATCGAGACCCTAAAATCCAAGACATCACACGTGCATCCTTGACATTCCACTTAGCCAAATCCTTAGTCTCCGAGGAGTTGGATCACCACCGTCAATATGACCCCACAACTCTTTTCCCATAACAAACAATTTAAATTGAAATTCCCAAGCAGCATAATTTTTTCCAGTAAAGCGGACCCCAAAAGACTCGCTAGAAGACATGATGAAATCAAGAAAAAAATAAAATCAACAAATTATATAACCTGATAAGGTGTAACAGGCCCACCAAATCTGTTGGACAGCAAGCCCAAGTCCACACAAGTCAAACAGCACCAAATAGCTACCAGCAGCCCACACAGCAACCAAGCCCAAGCTCAAACTGCAACACAAACACTCAAACAGCAGCCAAAAAATAACCAGGCCCAAGCCAAGCAAGCCCACGCAGCAGCCCACCCGAATAGCAAGTCCACACAGCAAGCCCAGCAAGCCCAATCCCAGCAGCTACACCAGAACCAGTCGCACAGCCGCACTACACACCACGCGGCCTTCAGATTCACCAAATTGCACCAAATCCCTCACGCCGACAGCCCCAAGTCCCCCAGAAATTGCCGACAATCCAAAACCACGACAGCCCAGTCGCTGGGAACCACCCAAATCCACGCCGACAGCCCCAAATCCTCCAAGCCGACAGCCCGAAAGCCTCCAGAAATCACCGACAGCCACTGCAAGACTGCTTTGGCAAGAAAAACGAGCCACAGGACCTACCGACAACCTCCACAGAGTCCGCCGGCAGCCACTAAGAAGAACTTCCGGTAAGAATTTACCCTTAACAGAACTGCTGCTACCCTACACTCAACAGAAACTGCCGAATAGCAGTTTAGAACCCTCACCAAAATTATCGACAACTTCCCCTGAAGTTACCGACAGCCAAAAGGACCCAACTCAAAAAACTCGAATCACAACCCTAATTTAGATGATTTAGGCTCTGATACCATGTCAATTGAACTAAATACCTCTCCCAGTGAGGGTTTCTCATATTATATAGACTTTGTACAGCTAATTACATGACTGTCTTTCCGCAATTTACAGCAAACTAATAGAACAAATAAGGCAACTATAATCTACCTATTAATTACAAAATACTATAGCTATAACACAAAAACATGCCATAATAAGAGAGAACAAATAAGGCTAAATATATATATGCCGTAACAGCCAAGTCATAGAATTTAAAACCTCCACGTAGGTTAATTCTAAGGCTAAACTACCTTAGTGAAATATAGCCGTAAAGGCGCTTTCCCAAGGACGACGTTCGTGAAATATAGCCGTAAAGGCACTTTCCAAACTTAACCCATTAAGAATATAAAGCTTCTGAAGTAGGATTGTTTGAAGGTTAAACTACCTCAAAAAATATAGCCGAGAGCATAAAGCCTCTGAAGAAGGATTGTTTAAAGGCAATTTCCCCAGGCAAACGTTCAAGAAATATAGCCGTAAAGGCGCTTTCTGAACTTAGCCCATTTTAAGAATGAAAAGCCTCTGAAGTAGGATCATTCGAAGGCTAAAATGCCTCTGTGAAATACAACCATAAAGGTGCTTTCCCGAGGACAAGCATTCTGCCAAGCATCTTGCCAAGCAATCACAAAAATTAAAATCTTAAGTTTTATTTTTAAGATTGTGAAAAGAAAAAGGGAACAAGTGAGACAATAAAGTTGAGCAAAAGACTTTTTCCTCATCAAGCATATTTCAAAGATTTTTTGCAAATCTTTAGCCTCAGAAGGGCCAGCTTCGGGAGCTCTAGGCTTCCCGAGTTTACATTCTTTCCCGACCCTGGGGATCAAAACAGAAGCTCTTGCCTCCAACACGCAATTATAGCTTTATGACCAACAAGGTAAGACCTATGCCGCATGCTAGACACCCTAACCAAACACGATTCCAACGAGTACCTAATCACCTTCGGTATTGAGGACAAAGGTAAATTCGGTCTGCCCAACTAGCTGGACAAATTAGCCATGGGAATCAAGGGTAACTTTTGGGGATAAAATCCACTATGGGTCCCACCATCTCTCAACAACCCTCTACTACCTCCTCACATTATCTTCACTAACTCACATTATTTCCAATACTTCAAATTATCCGACAATCATCTAAAGGGAGAAGATAGAGGGAGCAATTACACAAATAAAACACTATAAAAGGGAACTCAAGGCATTAGGTGAAGGGGGCTCGATCAATTAATTCTCAATATACTTGCTCATGCTATATTTTGACTCCATATACGACTGTTAACTTAAGCATCGGAGAGTCTCTAGCAAAGGCTTGGAGACCCCTTTGATGCTCTTGTAATAATGTAGGAGCCCGAAGATCAAAGATCAAAGATGCCTCGAAGAACATGAAGATCTCACCGATGAGAAACTATTAGACCAAAAAATGCTCTAACAGAAGCAAACAAGCATCAGAGAGTCTCCGGCAAAGGCTTGGAGACCCCTTTGATGCTCTTGTTATTATGTAGGAGCACAAAGATCGAAGATCAAAGATGCCTCGAAGAACATGAAGATCTCACCAATCAAAAACTATTAGACCAAAAAATGCTCTAACAGAAGCAAACAAAGATATTGAAGGAAACCATACCAGGGCCTCCTCAATGGAAGAGCGTTGATCAGTAGATGTAACGAGTCCCCGTTGTGTGTCCTGTATAGCTCTTAGTAGATCATGCTTTTTGTTCTCTAACACAAAGTCATATGCCTTGAAGACAAAGCCATGTATTATGCAACAACAGTAGCTTAAAAAGGAAATAAATAATTGAAGGAAGAGGATTAAGAAGAAAACCTGACTGGTCTGGGTAGCTACAATTGCCATGCATGGGGATGCTTTCTGAGAGGACAATTTTCTATGAAGGGTAGAGGCTGTAGAGCTGAAGGGCTTAGTGTCAAAGATGGGTTTTCTTCCATTTGCTGCGTGCAATGGAGATGCAAAAGCCAAGTCCATCTCTTGAAATTCACAGTAGGAGTTAGTTACCATCAATTAAGCTCGAATAAAAAAAACTATTTATTAAAAAAAAAAAAAAAAACTCAATTGAATGCATGAGATCATTGAAAAATCTACTCTTCAACAAAAAAACCTTTTGGTTGAGGATTTTGGCAAGTCCAGCGGAATGTGGCATACCTGCCGGCTGCCGGCAGCAAAGACTAAGAAATTGGTATCAGCCACGCTGCAATTACCGTTACGAGAAGTTGAGTCTTATCTCATTCCTTTTCCTGTCAACGGCCAGAATGTGTGGGGGTAGTTGTTGGAGGTAGAGGCACTCGTCATTCAATACAATGCATTGGCGTTTTAGATCAGCAAGCCGGGTCGAGTCGGGTCAGGAAACAATTATTTTAAAATTATTATTTTTTGTGGCAATAATTTTTTTGGGAAACTTCGCTTACCCATTCTGAACTTTTATTATTTATGCAATTATCTCCTAAAGTTCAAAATTCTCAATTTAATTTTGTAATGTTATCCATCCATTATGCTTTTTCATGAAATCGTATCAAAATTTTCAATATGCCCATACTTTTTTACTATAAAAAAAATAAAATAAAAAATTGTAAAGATTAAGGCATAGATATTTTTGCAGATTCCATTAAATCCTTGACCAACACCTGGAGGGTATTTTGATAATTTTGACACCCCTCCCATTATGATTTAACAGAAAAATTTAACGGATGGGTGACATTGCAAAAATTTGAAAGTTCAATATACTAAATTAATAGTTTTTAAACTTTATGAGGGAAATTTCAAAAGTAATTGAAGTTCAAAGGGGTTAGTTAAGTGAAGTTTTTCCCTAAACTTTTATAGTAACTCTTTTGGGAAACTTTAGAAAAATTCCCTTGAACTTCTTTTTGTTTTGACACTATTTTGCCAAAGTTTTCAAACTCTCAGTTAAAGATATCAAACTTTTAATTACCTCATTCTGTTAGGATTTTCCATTAATTTTTTTTTTTCAAAATGTGCAAAATACCATTTTTTATAAAAAATAAAATAAAATAAAAATTGCCAATATGTTGCAAAGAATAAATGTCTGAATCTTTATATATTTTTTATGTTACTTTTTATAATAAAAATTGGTATTTTGAAAATTTTGACAAGATTTAATAGAAGGGGGCAATTGAAAGTAATAAAAAGTTCAATTATCTTAATTGAGAGTTTTTGAATTTCGGGAAGTACTTTCAAAATGCATAGAAGTTCATAGGGGTATTGTGAAGTTTATAGTACTTTCAAACAAATAACAATGTTAAGGAATTAATATATGCAAGTTAAGGAACTTGAATATGAAACATTCAACGCTTATCACACTCCCCAAACTTACATATTATTAGTCCCTTAGAGCATTCCCAGCAGACTTTCTATAAGGGAGTCTGTTCCCTATGTATAAGGAATAGGTCCAAAAAATCACAAAAAAGACCCCACAGCAGATTCCCTAAAAGCTTCCCTAAGTTATCAGACGCTACAGTAGAGCCTTATATATAAGGCTCTACTGTAGTGTCTGATGGGTCTATTATATTGAAAAAAACTCTTTCTCTCTCTTGTCACAGCACGCGGCAAAACTTACCCAACCTCTCACGCAACCTCTCCCGCGGCAAAACCCACCCAATCTCTCACGCAACGTCTCTCTGCAAAACTTCATCTTCTTCAACCTTTCAACTTTCATCCATCCTCTCAACTTTCATCCATGTTCTACACAAGGTAGAGAGGAGACTGGAAAGAGAGAAAGATCGAGATTGAGAGCAAGAGCCGAGAGAGAAACCTGTTGGTTGAGCCACCGTCGTCGTGAACGCGCTTGGGCGGTGAACCAGCCCTCTTCCGGCGAGCGTAGTGCTTTTGGTTATTCCCGGTGTCCAAATTTAGAATCGACTAAAAGAAAGGTTCATTCTTCCCTATTATTCAAATACGATGACGATTTTTTTTTTCTTTCTTTTTGGGTATTATCTTGCCTCTTGTGTGTCATGGCAGATTGGGAACTAAGAAATGGAAAATTTGCCTCTTGGGTATTAAGAAATGGAAAATTTTGCCTCTTGGGCATCAAGAAATAAAAAATTTGGTCTCTGTTTTTCATTTCAATTTGGTGAAATGTCTGAACTTGGGTGTCAGCCTGGTTTGAGTTTCTATACCTGCACAATACCTTTATTTTGTAGGGAAAATAAGGCCGAGGAACAGAAACTATTTTTACAGTTTTAGCTTTCAAATGGAACTTGCCTGTTCAGTTTCTGCAGAATGTTGCTTCTTTTGATTTGGTTGTTTTGATTAGGCCTCTGTCTGGTTTGGAGAGTGGATTAGGCCTCTGTCTGGTTTTGATTAGGCTTCTGCATCATATTTCTCTATACTACTTCAATGGATAGAGTTTCTGATCTCTTCATGCAATTATGTGAGTCTGTTTGCAAGCATTGTTTGACCGTCAATCTATGTGCTGTTTTACTTAATTATGTTCTTTTTAACTGTAACAGCTTTGATATCAACAAGGTGCTTGAGTTTGGTGCTTTATTGGCATCTGGTGGACAGGTATGCAGTCTATCATAGTTCAATGTTAAGAATATTGGAATTAACAGTATCATCTCAAATCATGAGTTTTTGATTTGAATTTGTTATTTATTAATTTTCCATCTTCATGTTGGGGTTGTCTATGAAGTCTGACTTGGGCATGAGTAGGTGTGATTGTCTAGTTAGATTATAGATTGAAAACTATTTCACTAATTAGAAATTGTAACATTCAAATCATTATACAACTTGAGTTATCCATTAAAAATTCTAGAACCTTTGATGGCATTGTGTTTTCTTTGAATGAGTTGAACTTTTTGTTGTTGAGATTCATTTGTTGATGGATGTCGATTTCTAGTTGCTCTTCTTTTTAATTCGTTGTTGGTTATTATGGATTATTGTAATCTTAGATCCTCATGTTAGAGTACAAGAACCCATGCTGCCCATCTGCCCATGCTCAACAACTACAAGACCCAACACCTTACCGCCCATGCTCTCCTTCAAGCTTAAGTCACCTTCATCCTTTCCTCATTTAGACTGATTGACAATTCTCAAAGATCAATTCATGATCAGGCAGTCCATCCCTTCTTGCAGGAGCTCTCCATCCTTCCCTGTAGCTGAACCTTATGTTGCTTGTAGTTTGGTTTAGTTTAGTTTAGTAACATTCCTTTTTTCTCACTTTCGGCGCCTCTACTGGACAAACACCAGCACGCCCTCTCTTCTACCCTTGCACTTAACCTTCTCCTCAAATTCCTCTCCACGTGTTCCCCTATTTTCTCATCTTTTCTTATCTTATTCTCTCCTTGTCCACTTGCCCTTGCTGGACAAAACCAGCACACCTAGGGAACCACTTGTCATCTTGTCTTTCATGTTCATTTGTCTTCTTTTCCCACACACCCACGTGATTTCCTCAAAAAAAAAAAAAATCACCCTCTCTTATTTCAGCCCAAAAATCTCAGTGAAATCTCTTTCTTCTTCTTCCTCCTCCTTTCAGTGGAAATAGACCACATCTTCCAAAAAAAAAGGCGAAAATCTGAGTCTAGAAGAAAATTTCAGAAAATCTCTCTCCCTTTCTTCTGATCCATAAGTGACCATCTTCTTCCATCTTCTAAAAATCAATTGACAAAGACCACTAAGAAAAAAGACCACTAATCAGTGGACAAAGACCACCAAGAAAAAAGACCACTAATCAGTGGACAAAGAATCTCTCTCCCTTTCTTCTGGTCCATATGTGACCATCTTCTTCCATCTTCTCAAAATCAGTGGACAAAGACCACTAAGAAAAAAAAAGACCACTAATTAGTGGACAAAGACCACTAAAATCAGTGGAAAATCTGAATCTAGAAGACCACTAGGAAACCAAAAATCTCAGTTTCCCTCTTGAAGAAAATCTCAAACGAAAATCTTTTCCCTTTGTCAATCGAAAATCAGTGGATAGACCACTTGATCAAAATCTCTTTCTTTGTATTTTGTGTATGCAGGATAATGGAGTTGCTTCAACAGCTTTATTGCTGAACCTTATATTGCTTGTAGTTTGGTTTAGTTTAGTTTAGTAACATTCCTTGTAGTTTGGTTGTCCTTGTACTGTATTACCGTTGGTTATTCCCTTTGGAAACCATTGTGTAAAACGAGTCCATGAGTCTCCCTATAAATAAGATCACAATCCTCTGTTTTGGTAACACAACCAAACAGAATTCTTCTAAACTATTTTACACCTCATTCTTGGGTATTTTAATTGTATACAATCTGTGTGCTTTGGTGATTTTCTTATTTCTTGATGCAGAAGCGCATTAGTTTGAATAAGGATCAAGGATTCATAGGGGCCTTTAGCTACTTAATTTTCTGATTTTTGTTTGTTAGTTGATTGGTTGGAGCCTTTGCTGCTCCCATTTTTCTATGCATTTTCTTGGAACTCAAAGCCCCCTTTTTGTGATTTTTTGAAGGATATGATTGTAGATAAAGAGTCGGAGCTTAAGCCTTAACAAGTAACAATTAAAGATGATAGATATCCTCAAACTTAAGCTTAAGCCTTAGAAGTCCTTTATAATCAAATACATTAACAAGTAACAATTAAAGATGATAGATATCCTCACCTATGTAGAACAAGGTCAGGAAGTTGAACCATTTCTCAACAAGTGATAGAACCCACAATTAAAGAAGATAGATATCCTCACCTATGGGAATCATTGGAATGATAGGACTGAGGAGGCTTAAGCTCATTGACAGAGTTGCTTTTCTGCAGTCCTTTGAATTTCATGGTTTTAAGTATTTTCTTAATAACATTTTTACTGTTACACAGCTCCATGAATGGTACCAAATTGGTGATATTTTTTAGTTCTTGTTTTTTTTATTCAGCTACTTGCATTCATGGATTCACAAGAGGGATTGGAAGAGTTCAATGAAACTCCTACTCAAAGCTTCACCATGCTCTTACAAGGGGGGCGTCAATATAGCAATGAAAATCCATCTCAACCTAAAAAGAAATCTACTACTAAAAAAACAAACTTCTCAATGGTGGAAGACATTTTACTAGTAGAGGCTTGGCTCAATACTGGCCTTGATCCAATTCAAAGGAACTCTCAAAAAAGCACGAAATTTTGGGATAGGATTTTGGAGAACTATAATGAGAACAAGAAAGAAACCACTGTAGAATGGACTGCGCATTCTTTATCAAATCGGTGGTCTTTCATCCAAAAAGCCATCAACAAATTCTGTGGGTACTTGGACCAAGTTGAATCTAGGAATCAAAGTGGTATTGGTGAGCAAGATAAGGTATAAATGATTTCTTAGTAGTAGTGTAAATTAGTCTTTTATTTGATTCAAGATTTTAATTGTTTTCATTTTATGAATTTTATTTCAGATTAACATGGCAAAGGATATGTACCGGGAGTTTAATAACAATGCCATCTTTCAATTTGAATATTGTTGGAATAAGTTGAAGACAATACTGAAATATAAGAAATATATGTCGGCTCAATCAGATTTGAAAAGGAAATGCCTTGATACAAATACTTCTTATCATCGAGATGTTATACATTTAGGGGAAGTTAACGATGATCAAAATGTACCTGTAGAGTTGGAGAGACCTATAGGCAAGAAGGCCACAAAAGAGAGAGAGAAAAAAAGAAAGAACAAAGATTGTGGAGAGAAAGAGATTGTAATGGAGGTTTTGAGTGGATTAGCGGAAGCGAAGAAGAGATCATATGAGGAGAGAAAGAAAGAGATCGATATGACAAAGGAGAAGATCATTTGTATTGAGAAAGAAAAGCTTGAGGTTGAACTTAGGAAAGAGGAAAGGGAACAAAAGAAAGAAGAATTTGAAAAACAAAAGCTTGAAGTTGAACTTAGGAAAGAGGCAAGGGAACAAAAGAAAGAAGAGAGGGAAATTATGATGATGGATACAAGCCACTTGTCTAAACTACAACTTGAATATATTCAATCTCTCCAAATGGAAATCATCGAGAAGTGTAGAAGTAAATAGTCATTGATATTGTATGAATGTATTTAAGTGAACTAATCATGTCATTTTGTAAATAGTCATTGATTTTGTCATCTTTTTGTTCAATGACTATTTTGTTATAAACTGAATATGACTAACCTCTTTGTTAAGGTTCTAACTGAAGGTGTAACTAAGATTAACCCTTCTCTGTTTCTGTAATTGTCAAGTTACTTTTGTCATCTCAATGCTAAGAATCCTTCTCTTGTTTGTGTAATTTTGTCTTCTCAAATTATCAAGTTACTTTTGTTTATGCAATCTGCCAGTTGATGTTGTGATATTAGGAATGTGCATAAATCTGCATATAGAAGTTACTATTGTGCTGAGAATGATTAATAGGATGATGGAACATTGTTGGCTCACCATGAGTTTGCTGGAAACGAGAGGGTAGCATACTTGTAGAGCAAAACTAGTAGGGAGAATGACTGCAAGGATAGGTCTTTGCCTTCGTGGAATTCCTCGCAGGATGCAGATAAGTTTGAGAACCTAGAGAATGCAAATATGCCTGTCCCGTATATGGCTGAGTATGATGTAACTGTGGGTAAGATTGTTGTGCACGAGTGTGATTAGAGGGCTCCAAGCCCACAAAGCCATAATTGCAACTCCTTTGTAAAACTAGTTCCATGTAATGCTTCCTGATTATCAGATTTTCTAGCATTCCATGTAGTGCCTCCTGATTAGAGGGCTCCAAGCCCACAAGGCTACATGCTTCATGATTATTTTATGCACAACTACATGAATAGGAACATCAAAAGACATATTTAGAAACTAAATGTGCAATCATACGAAATTACAATTTAATAAGCATAGTACTGCAATCATATGAAATTATAGTGTTTTTAATATATTGGCTAATGGACTGGGTATTGAAAAACAAAACAAAACAAAACAACTTGAAAAAAAAAAAAAAATTAATAGCCATAGTGCAATCGTACAAAATTTCAAATCAAAAGTTCTTATTGGCCATGCATTTGCCATAAATGCTCAACAAGGTCCGATTGGAGTTGAGAATGAGTTTCTCGATCTCTAATATGATGATGATTTTGTATGAAATCCAAAAATTCAACTGTATGCTCATGTGATGATTGTTCGAGGGGGGTCTCATTGATTTGATCATAGTCAAAGGCATCTGCGCCAAGGTATAAATCTCGCTCGTCTTCAACGATCATCTTATGCAATATTATGCATGCCATCATAATCTCTTTAAGCATTTCAGGTTTGTGTAAACGTGCAGGGCCACGTATAATTGTAAATCGAGCTTGAAGTACTCCAAATGCCCGTTCTACATCCTCCCTTGCTGACTCTTGAGCTACGGCAAAATTTTTTCTTTTATTTCCTTGTGGAGCATGAATTGATTTTATGAATGTTGCTCATGGAGGATATATACCATTGGCAAGATAGTATCCCATCGTATATTCATGATTGTTGACTAAGTAGTTTACCGGAGGTGCACGCCCTTCAGCTAGATTACTAAATACAGAAGACCGTTCTAACACATTGATGTCATTATGAGACCCTGGTAACCCAAAAAACGCATGCCATATCCAAAGATCATAAGATGCCACAACTTCCAAAATAATGGTTAGTTCATGGATATGACCAGAATACATACCTTTCCAAGTATTTGGACAATTCTTCCACTTCCAATGCATGCAATCAATGCTTCCCAACATACCTGGAAATCCACGACTTTCGCTAATTGCTAACAATCTAGCAATGTCATCCTCCGTTGGCGACCTCAAGTACTCGGCAGAAAATTTTGAATTCATTGCTTGAACAAATAGTTTAAAACTATCCATTGCAGTGGATTCTCCAATTCGTAAGTATTCATCCATAAGATCTGCCGTTACACCATAAGCGAGCATTCTAAGTGCGACAGTCATCTTTTGTAGGGAAGAGTGCCCAAGCTTGCCAACAGCATTTCTTTTTTGGACAAAATATGGCTCGTGATCTACTATTGCGTCGTGAATGTAGATGAAAAGTTCACGACGCATACGAAACCTCCTCCAAAATTTTTTGGCAGGATAAACTGGCGATGTAGCAAAATAGTCGCGAAAAAGGTTTTCTTGACCTTGTAAAGAATTACGGCAAATGGTATTGCGGCTTTGACCAAAATCACGACGTAATGTTGATCCTCTTTCGCTATGAAATCGTTCTTTTGCCATAGCAATTGCTGAAATTATTTTTAGCTCATCATCAGAAGAAGAATCATATAAAAGGTCATCAAGATTAAAAATATGATTCATAGTAAAAAAACAAAGAATGGATAATGAAAGAGAAATTTGAGGTCAAATAGATGGAAATTAGAAAAAATGGTTGTATGTTAAATTGCCAACAATGAGATATATATATATAGACAACCAAGCCAACGGTCAAAAAAATTAAAAATATGTATATATATCTCCTTGCTGTAAAAAATGAATGTTTGGAAATAAAAAAATGAAAAAAAAAAAAGCCGTTGGAGAAAAATTTACTGCCAACCTCCTCTATATTATCACTCTCAAAGGTCATTCCACCTCTATATTATCACTGCAACCTTCTGCCAGCTAGTCATCCAACGGTAAAATATCACTGCTATCACCTGCCAACTTAATGGTCATAAACAAGTTTTCAGATTTAGTAAATATAGCCGTTGGAGGAAAAATCACTGCAGTAGACGTTGGAGGAAAAAAAGGAACAAAAAATCACTGCAATAGACGCTGCAGTAGACGTTGGAGAAAAAAAAAATCACTGCAGTAGACGTTGGAGGAAAAATCACCGCAGTAGACATTGGAGAAAATAAAAAAAAGACACTGTCATGCCATGCAAATGGTCAAAAATAAGGCCATAAAAAAGTAGTTGTTGATTCATTAACAAATATAGCAGTTAGTTTGTTAAAAAAAAACAAAACAAAAAGATAATAAAAATGAATATGACAAAATAGCAATTGGTTGGTAGTTAAAAGAGAATCATTTAAAAAAATAGAGAATTAAAGAATTAAGAAATAAAAGAAAAGTAAGGAAATAATATTTAATTGCTATAGGGAATGATAAAGGGAAGCTGCTGTGGAGTGTATATCGATAGGGAAGCAAAAAGTGGTTTGGATCCTTAAATGTAGGGAACAACACAAGGAAGCTGCTGGGAATGCTCTTAGCAATACAAAATAGAAAATAAATTAAAAAATAAAAAGATAAATCCATCTTTCATGGAATGTACGATTGCATTTAGAGGATGAGTGAAATCTCGTGAGGGTAGGAATGATACCCACAAACATTGTCATCATTATGTCATTCAAAAGAATAAAGTATCACAAAAATAATGGTTCTCATTCATTAGCAAGCTTAAAGTGATAAACTGCATCTTCAAAATTCCAAGAAATTCCCAAGTCAAATCACTTACAAATGGCAGGTTGAGACACAAAAAAATTTCAATTAGTGCAAAGTGAACTAACACACAATCATGAGGCTTCAAAATAATTCCAACATAAATGAATCAACATCTTAGAATTTATTGGACTTCCTATTAGATGAAACAACCAAGGCAAACACTTTTTATTTTCTTTTTTTGTTCATGCAAGTTTTGCAATGCTTAACTTCCTTAAGCTTTCTAGTTGACCCATGTATCGAGTGTCTAAGTTTTCTAATTGACCCATGTACCAAAATTATGTGTAACTAAATAATTTAGTTAGGACTCGATTGAATCCTTAGTCATGTTTGCTTAAGGATTTCGATTTGTCTTGTTACAAACTAATTTTATGATGCTTAATTGATTACTTCTAGGTTTTATTTCATTCTTCATATAGCTTATGTGTTATGCTTGATAAACATGTGTTGCACAAAAAATGTCATATAGGTAAATTTAGATGACCAAGTCTTGTGCCTATACTAAGTAACGAAGGAACCAATTATGGGTTTTTTGGGATTAATCAACATGAAAAACTAGAATAGATACCATTGGTGTTCAAGTTTTCATGTGTTTGTCAATTTCCATTGTTTTTATGCTTTCTTAAAGTGCAACATAGTAGATATCATGCTAAATACTTTGAGAATGAAAAGAGTTACAGTGACACCTATGCCTAACTTGTTGCTTAGGGAAATCAATAGTTTAAGGAGTAAATACCATGCCCTTAGGTTGACAAACAATGAGCATCTAAATCTAGTTTGTAGCATTGTGCAAGTCGTTTGCTTTAAAGAAGATGATTAATGGTGAATATCGAAGCCTTAACTTATTTTCTCATTATTTCAATTCTAGTTTCAAATATGTTTTATGATTTTCTTTCACTAATGTGATCTTGGTTGGTTATTCAAATCTGTTATTTGAATCATTGTGGAATGATCTCGCATTTGCTAGCTATGCTATTTGTTTGATCTTGTATGCTTGCGAGTTATAAGCTTATTATTTAGGCCTATATTTGTGTAACAAATCTTCTCTTTAATGGCTGAATATGATTGTGAGTGTGGGCTTACAAAGTTTTCTCAAGAACAAGAGAAAACTAGAAACAAAACTTTGAGAGAATAAATCTCTCTAGTGGCCGTGTATTCACTCTTATGGGAGATTGATGCTGTATTTTTATTTTCACAAAAATCACAAGTTTATGAATTGTTTTCAAACACGTTGCTTCTCAATTGAACCTCTATGTATAATGTTGTGATCCCATGAGAAAAGAATTTTTATACCATGTGGGACTGAGATTAGAAATCTAAGTCCTAGGGTTACACGACCAATAGGGGTGAAAATTTAGAACCGCTAACTGCTTTTTTAACCGCTAACTACTTTTCTAACCGCTAACTGCATTAATTGCTAATTGCTTTTGAAAGCGATTATTAAAAACTGCTAATCACCTAGCGGTTAGCGGTTAATGGGTTTTTAAAAATTGTGAACTGCTAACCGCTTTTTTTTATTATATATTTTTTATTACTTATATATATTTCATATAATATATGACAATAAGTCTTTGCAGTATAGTGGTAACTATTTGTATGTTGTATTTAATTCTTTATTTAAAATATTGGTAAATGTTGCATTTTTTTTAGGGCAAAATTCACTTTACCCCCCTGAAGTTTTAGGGGTTTTTCAATTTAAACCATAAAGTTTCAAAATTGGCAGTTTACCCCCCCCGAAGTTTCAAAAACTTTCAAAACAAACCTTCTGTTAACTTTTCTCGGCAACTTGGACGGAATCTCACACACGTGCGTCTCACGTTCATTTTTAACCAAAATTCTTCCAATTTTGCCCTCCCCTCAGTGTGCCTTATCCTCTTTTTTTTTTTTTTTTTTTTCTCAAGTCTTAAAACCTTTTGACTACCCTCCAACACCCACCAATACACGACAACACCCATGACAACACTCTCTCTCCCTCTCCAATACCCACGAGAAGAACAAAGCTGCAGATCATGGTCCCGTGGTCCTCTATTGTATTGAATCAGTCAATCGCGAGTACCCATAGTGAGGCAAGTTCGTGGTCTCCTTCTTTTTGTACCCCACCCACACGCCCATACGACAGTCAGTCAGCAAGCCGACAATGTTTTGATGAATTTGTTCGTGGTCCCCTTCTTTGTGGTCATATTGCGTGGAGAAAGGGACAACAAACTACTTTCTTACTAAATTTCGCTTTTGTACGATGTGTGCTCCAATTCCCTTTTAAATTTTTGAGCATCTAATTTAGGATTTTCTGAAAAATTGGGGGTTTTGGGGGAATATTAGGGTTTGTGTTTATTGCCTATTGGTTATTGAATATTTAGGGTTCTTTTGTCCATTTAGTGTTTACATAATCCATTATTCATGTTTGTTTCTAGGTGGATCATTCATTCGAGCAATTTTAGGGTTTCTTTGTTATTTGAAAAAAAGGAAAAAAAAATGGTTTGTGGTCATTGCCGATTGGTTATTGAATATTTTGGGTTTGTGCGTTTAAGGATTAGATGAAATCAAGCAGGTCAATTTAGTGTAACTGACTTGGTATTAGGGTAAGACTTATTTAGGGTTTACTGTAACTGTGCTATTTTTTTAGGGTTTAAGGTTTACTTTAAGCTTTGATTGAGGTACTCTAAATTTAGGGTTTACATTTAAATTGTACTTTCGTTTAGGGTGTTTTATAGGATGTCCTTTTAAAAATTTTATATCATATTGTAGGATGTCCAATTCAATATTATTGTTTGAAATCCACTATGGTGGTAGATTCAACAGGACTATTGGGTGTGAGTACGTGGGGGGTGAAGTGGCAATTCATATAGAGAGTACTTTGAACTGGAAACCATATGTCGACCTTATGGGTACAACTCAGGGGACTTAATATATTTTCAAGAACCTGGTAAAAGTCTAGCAGAGGGTTTGCATTTGATTATGTCTGACCACAATGTACAATTTTTGGTTGCCTCCCTTAAATCTGATAACATAGTTCACTTATTTGTTGTTTCTTTTGGGGAGGATATAGCTGATGTAGAGGATTGTGAGGAAGATGTTGAAGATGAGAATGTAGCGAGAGCTAACCGTAATGACCCTTGGTGGCAGGATAAGCATAGTGATAATGAAGATATATTTGATGCAAATGTTGATGACATTGATGTTGGTGCTAGACCATCAAAAACAAAACCAAATGGGTCCAATGTAGTTGAGTGTCGAGGAGAGGGACAACATAGGGATGAGAGAGGTGTTGAAGAGGGTGATGATATCAGACACGATGAACCTGGTGAAAATGATGATGGTGAGGGAGAGGGTGGTGATGAGGATTGAGGTAATGACGATGATAATGAAGAGGGTCTGGATGCTGTTAACCAAAATGAAGGGGTAGTAGTGGCTATAAATTTAAGACATTTTATGAAGAGGATGACAATGATGATGACAACTCCGAAATGGGTAGGAGTGATGTACTTGAGTCACCAGTGAGCAGCGATGAAGATTGTGAAACACAATTTGCACGCACATTAGACTTTCATGCTGTGGATCTACAAGATCCAACCATTAAGCTTGAGATGAAATTTCCAAACATCAAAATGTTTAGGGAAGCTGTGAGGGTGTACAATTTGAAGAAGGGGAAGGACATCTTATTAAAAAAGAATGAAACTGCAAGGTGCGTAGTGGTGTGCAGGGATATTAGATGTAAGTATAGGGTGTGTGGAAGAAAGATGCCTGGTGAAGAATCATTGTAGGTCAGATCTATGCAATCTAAACACATTTGTGGTTGAAAATACCAAAACAGCATAGTGAACTCCACCTGGATAGCACACAAGCTATTTGACAAGTTTAGGATTCAGCCTAACATGCCTTTGGATGTAATCCAAAATGAAGTGAAGGATAAATGGCGTGTTGATGTCAACCCTAGTATGATGTACAAAGCTAGGAGAAAGGCGAAACAAAAATTGTATGGGAAGGTTGAAGACCAATATGGGAGGTTGTGGGACTATTGTGAAACCTTAAGGCAAACTAACAGTGGGAGCTGTGTTCTGATGAAAGTTGACAGACCAAACCCAGATTTGCCTCCCAAATTCGGAAGACTCTATGTTTCTTTGGTAGCCATGAAAATAGGCTTTTTAGAGGGTTACAGGCCCATCATTGGGGTAGATGGGTGCTTTCTAAAGGGACCATTCAAAGGCCAACTCCTTTCTATAGTTGGGAGAGATGGGAACAACAATATGTACCCAATTGCATTTGCTACTATTGAGGCTGAGGTGAAAGACAGTTGGGTCTAGTTCCTTGAAACTTTGGTGGCTGATCTTGGTACCCATGCCAGGCATGCTAGGCCTACATTCATTTCAGATCGACAAAATGTAACATTTCTTTTCACACTTTAAAAAAAGCCTTCTTGCAATTTGATTGAATATTATTTTCATAACATAATTTTTTTTTTTTTTGCAGGATCTTATGCCAACCTTTGAGCTTGTTATGCCACGTGTTGATCACAGGATATGTGTTAGGCATCTATATGCCAACTTCAGAGACATTGGCAGGCATCGAGGGTTGGCATGGAAGGAATAGTTGTGGGCTACAGCGTCTTCATACACAGAGTATGAATTCAATGACCATATGGCCATCTTGAAGAAAATGAATGAAGGCGCATATGAATTTTTGAATGAAGTTAATCCTAGCACATGGTGTCGTGCATGGTTTAGTGACTACCCAAAGTGCGACTTGTTAGTGAACAACATATGTGAGTGTTTCAACTCATATATTTTGAAGGCTCGTGAAAAGCCTATCTTGACTATGTTGGAGATGATTAGGAAGAAGCTGATGAGAAGATACCAAGCTAAAAGGGAAGGGATAGAGAAGTTGAATGGGAAGTTATGCCCTAGGATCACTGCAAAATTAGAAGAAATTGGGCTGGAAGCAATTGATTGTGTTGCACAGTATGCGGGTGAATCAATGTTTGAAATTAATTCTCCAGATAATAAACAATTTGTGGTAGACCTTCACAGAAGAAGGTGTGGGTGTAGGAAGTGGGAAATTACGGGAATCCTATGTCCCCATGCAGTGGCTGCTATACTATATGATTGCGGGGATCCTGAGGATTATGTAGACGAATGTTTTACTATAGAGGTCTACAAGAAGGTATATGCCCCGGTTATCTACCCAATGCCTAGTGAGGAACAATGGGTCAAAACAAGTCATGATAAGTTGGAGCCTCCAAGAGGGAGAATTGCACCGGGTAGGCCAAAAAGGCAAAGGAGAAGAGCTCTCGATGAGAGTAGAGACCCGAAAAATCCAAATCGGATGAGGAAGTTTGGGGCAAGGATGCAATGTGGGAAGTATCTTGGTCTTGGACACAATAAAAGGTTATGTCCAACGACTAGGAGTGAAGCATCTAATAGCAGGAAATCGGGTACAAGAACTATAAGTTTCTCATTCATGTCTATTATGTTTACTAATGAGAAACTGACTTATCAAAAAAAAAAATGTTTACTAATGAGAAATTAATATTTATAGTTTGATGTTATGCATGATATTGAACATGTTTTTGTTGTTGTGTGTGCAGTCAAGAAAGGTTCATTCGAGGACACCTAAAGTGAGCAAGGGCAGTGGCAAAAAAAAAGTTGTGCAACAGGTAGTTCAATTATTTGCTCTTCAACTTATATATGCAAGGTAACATTGTGATACTCAACTTATTTTTGTACTACCTCTGTGTAGTCAGAAAGGGCTGGTTCCAATACTCCCGTAGTGGATAAGGGCAAAGGAAAACAAATAGTTGCGGAGAAGATACTTGAATGATTTGGTATTATTATAGTACAATTGTGGTACGTAGGTAACTAGGTCTAATTGTACGTGGTAAAAAAAAATCCCAAAAAACTAAACAACAAAAACTAAATCCTAAATTGTTATGCAGAGGGGTCAACCGAAAAGTGGTGGTGGACTAGCTAGTCCACGAGCTTCTGTTGTTTTTAAGGTAAGTAAATGTAACAGTTTTACATAATCCATTATTTGGTTTGTTTTTTAGCTTTTATATATCTCATTTCTCTTTTGTTTTGTTTTACTTTTTTGAAAAATATATATATTTTGTTTTCTTTACATATGCAGAAGAAGGGCATACCCACAAGTGTTGGTGGTACACATTCAAAGAGCAAGGAATTCCACATCCCACAGCTTGTTGATGAGCGAGAGCACACACCTCCCCTCGGTTTTGCACCTTCCACTGTATCTGCTCATGAAGCAAGGGTATCACCTCCACCCGGTTTTGCACCTTCCACTGCACCTACTGATGAAGTAAGGGTGTCACTTTCCCCCGGTTTTGCTGATCAAGAAGGACTTTAGGCGGGCATTGTACTACCTCCAGCATGGGGTGTGTCACTTAGAGCCTTAACAGATGATCTAGTACTTCCTACGTTGTCAATAGGAGGGCCTGCAACAAGGACGCGCAGTTCGGATAGGATAGCTGGCATTTGCCATAGTGTTCCCAAAAAAGACACTAGCCCAATACATATTGACCTTACTAAAGGTGGATGTGAAACTGCAACAAAAACTGTTGCAAGAAGAGGGCCTTTGACTAGAGGTGGTGGTAGTTTGGGAGCAGAAAGAAGAGGGTCATTGACTAGGGGTGGTGGTAGTTTAGGATCAGCAAGAAAGCAGCCATTGACTAGGGGTGGTGCAGCCATGGGTGGGACATCAAGGGGTGGGGCAACCACAGGTGGGACGGCAAGGGGTGGTTTAGCCAGGGGTGGTGCTAATGCGTCTTCATCGTCAAACCAACTAAAAGGCAAACGAATTGTTACAACGGTCAAAAAATGAATTGAAATTATGGAGGCTAAGAGGAAAATAAAAAATCCAAATTGGAAGCCATAAGCAGAGATATTCCAATGAATTGTTAATTTAGGACAATGTTTGATTTGGTGTGTTAGGTGGTATATACAATGACATGTAAATTTCTGGTTTCGGTTTCATAGCGGCTATGCCAATATGAATGGCATTATGATTGTCTTTTAATATGTATCATGGTATGTAAATATTCGTGCATTGACCCTTGGTGTTGATATGTTTTGTGGTATGTAATTATTCATGCATTTTGTGAGTTTGAAGTTACAGATTTCATAATGTATGGTATTGCACCATGTGGATTTTTTGATGGAATTATAGATTTGTTGTTGTATGGTATGTTGTTTTGGTATGAGAATCTGTGAAAGAAATGTATAGATTTTGTGTTTTTGGTATGGTGTTTTCATGTGAGGATCTTGTAATGAAACTCCATTTTATGAATTAGACCACTTGGGATGAGCATAGATTGTGTAACTATATTTTTATGAGATTATTGTATACTAGCAAATTATGTATTTGGGATTTTAGTACTCTAGTAATGTTATATTTCTATGATGATCTTATGAGAATATTTTATTCATTAAGAATATGTTGCAATTTCTCCAAATCGCTCTACCTCTAGAACTTAGGGCGTTTTAGGTTTGAAAATCATTTAAGCAGAGAGTTAGAAGCTAATATAACATATGGCATGTAAAATAAAATTTTCCTTGTTGAATTCAAATAATTTTCTTAATCTTTCGTAATAAAATATATGTTTATAAAAATATTTCATAGATCAACTTGTTTAATCGAAATTAACATTGAAACATGATTTCTAAACAAGTAAAAGCTTCTTTTCTCACTTAGTACTTAATGGCCTTCCATACTATTACGCTCTATGTCCATGGGGTTGTTTGATCCAATATTCAAGGGTCTTACAACACCCGTGGCCACAAATATGTCATAACCAACTAATTAACTTCTAGGTGCACTCAGTATGACAAATTTAATATAGTCACACCTTCATGTAATTGTAACTTTAGTGTGGTGCTCTATACTAACTCGGAAGCATTCTTTTTTAATCCTTAGGCCAAACATTTAAAACCTTTTATTAACTATAGTTCCACCTTACACATGCTCCTTATTTACTTCCTTAAAATGGTTGGGAATGGTGTCCAAAACTTCAATTGATTGGATAATGTTTTGGTTAGAACAATGGACATATATGTGTGATTGTGTATTGTCTGATTATATGCATGTGAGATCCCTAAGATGCATTGTATTTGAGTGATGGTGTGAGTATCACAAAAGATCATACTCAAAGGTCCTTACAACTTATAAAACCTGTTGTTCCTAGTCATAAATAAAACTTGGAACTCCACCTAGACTATAACATATAAAACCTCAAATGACTTTTCTTGGTTATGAGAAGCAAGATGGCTTCAGGTTAATATGTTGAGGTATTGATAGGGTTATGTTATACATCGAACAGGACCTTGTAAGTCATCATTTGTTTATATTGTCATAACAAATGATATATGTGCACAACGACTTAGCATTTACTCTAAATTCTTAGGAGTTCGTGAACTCAGGTGTGAAGTGTCAATTACTACATCAAAGACTATGACCTATCGTCGGTTGAAACAACCTTAGTACATAGGGTAATCGCATGTAAAAATGAGAGCACTAACTTCAAGAAGGAATCCAAATCATATGTCAAAGATCAAAGAGATAAGAAATATTCCCCTTGTTTTATATTTAATGGGAAAGATTATCCTAAAGCTCATGCCCGAGTGTTTTTAGTAGATACACTTAAAACTTATACATGTACAAGGTGAGATGTATTCTCATAACATGTATAAGGATAATCATGAATTTAAATAAGTGACTCGAGGAAAGGATGTAATGAACAAAGTAACAGTTCGTAGCCTTTGGTTTTGCTATGGAATGATTTTATAGAGGGATAATATGCAATTAATAAGTATGTCATAAGGATTAATTGATTAAGTAAAAAATAATCATTAAAATTTAGTTACAATTATTTACTAGAACTAATTGTGTGATTAAATAGAGTTGTGTGACATGGTCTAGGAAAACATAGTCACAAGCCTATTAAGCTAATGATATTTTTTCCTTCAGGTCCCTCTTTGAGCTGATATAAATTGACTGACAATTAGATTGTTCTTCAATTATATATTTATTTATTGGGATGTTTTATTTTAATCAAACATGAGTCGGAAGATTTATTAATCTTTTTGGTTATTTTTAGAAATTTGATTGGAGAATTAAATAGAGCACAGAGCTTATAATTTAATTCCTACGGCCTAAGGAATTAAAATAAGTTTTGGGCCTATGATTTTAATTCTTTAGGCTTGTAAATAAACTTTTGGCTTAGTGGAATTAATTCCAAGGGCTAAAGTTAAATGAAATGAGCTTTGGGTTTAAAGATAAAACCCATGCCCAAGTGCTAAACTAAATGGGAGTAGGCTAGGGTTAACCCCTAGCCCTCTCCCCATGGTTAGCCACTAGAGGAGTGGCAATGAGTGTAATCATTCATTGGCCGTGTACCTCTAGGACATTCTAGTCCCACATGGTTTAAAATTTTTTTCTCCTGGGATCCCAATATTGTAAATAGAGGTTCAAGTGAGATGCAAAGTGTGTCAACCAATTCATAAACTTGTGATTTTTGTGAAAACAAAAAACAGAACACTCTCCCACATGAGTGAATACATGGCCACTAGGGAGAATTTTGTTGGAATTATGCCCCGAATCTCAGTGATCTTAAATCCATGATGACATTTAAGGTTTGTAATGGATATATGTTTTTTATTCATTGATTAAATCATTTTGATCATATGACACATATTGTGTTTTACATGCCTATTACCAATAGTTCATCATGCATATGAAAGGTCCTAGGATTACATTGAATATGGCTATGGGTGTGAATAACGTAGTTATCATACAAAGTCTTAGTCCATAATCCTTATATCCTTAAATGTATAAAGTTCATAGTAGGTAAATGGAATTAAGCATTCCATTTTGAGTAAGACTGTTACACATTGAATCTTCAGGATTGATGTGTAGTGTGCTAAGATCTCAAGACACTAAACGGACTAAAGAGTTGTCTTTTCATAAAGATATTGCATATTAAGGAAAGACAATAACTTTACAAAGATTACTTAAACTTTGGTTCTAAATTCTGAGGGAATTGTGGACTTAGATGTTTCATGTAGGATGCTTTGATATATCTAAAAGTGAGATCTATTGTTGATTGAATTAATCTCAGAACATTGGGTAATCGCATGAAACATTTTGGAAAAGCATTTTCCAAGAGGGAATCCAAATCTTTTGTCGGAGAACAAAGATATAAGAAATTTTTCCTTATTTTAGATTTTATGGATATTACTCTAAGAGTCTTTGGCAGAAGCATTTTGGTTGGCATACCAAAATATATATATATATATATATGTGTTTTTCACATGTATGAGAATAATGTAAAATCAGTGACACAATGATAAAGAGGTAGTGAATTAAGTGGCAATATCATTAGCCTTAATTTTGCTACGAAATATTTCATAGAGTAACCATAAGTCAACATTAAGTAAAGTCAAAGAGATTAATTGTTTAATAAAAAATATTTATTGGAGTGCAATTACAATTATTTAGTAGAATTAATTGTGATTAAAATAATTTTCGTAATGAATGTCGGGGAGACATGGTTACTGTAATACCCCCAAAATTAGCCTCGGCTAATCCGGTGAAGTCACTGGCAATTTATCCATTTGAGCCAACTTGTGACCAAACAGGAAATCACCCTTATAAAACTATCAAAGTAAATGCAAGGGAAGATAAATAAATCTAAGTCACTATAATTCATCAAATAAGAACATGGAGCTGCTATATAGTAAAGACAAACCTGTAGTTATAAGTAAGCCTAACCAGTCAAGCAATAACATCTCTTGCCACTTTCATAACAATAAATCAGGTTACCTAGAGAATAATAATCACGTAAGTTTAACGACTTAGTAAGCAAACCTCACAATTTAGGTATGATATGAGCCTAATTAATGGAAGTAAACGTGCAAGTTAAGTATAGTCAAAAAGAGGGCACTACCTCCATTAATACACCATTTAATAGTTTTTAGGGTTTTCAAAGCTTATAGTGTAGAATCGGCGGTCATTGCCTAATTGTTTTAATGTAGAGAAAGGCTAATGCATTATAAGTCATAACTCTCATACATGGTCTACTCGAGATATTACCCCTTTTTAATAGAGTTGGCGCTGTTCCGAGAGACCTATAGTACAATACCAATGCCCCAGCTATTGCACAACATAATATACGTAACATTAGCAGCCCGATTGAGTCCAACCTCAAGTGGCTCACACCAACTAATGACGTCCGTCCTATAGTGACTGAACCATTGGGAATAGTTAGACTAAGGTCATAAAACCAATGGATCCAAAGCCCCCATATAACACACACATTCGACCATAATACGCAATTTATATAGTAAGCCCATGACCGTTCATATTGCATGTACTAGCGTACCATGTCTTACGATGCATCTTAACAGTTAATTAATAATGCAGTTATCAAGTAATTACAAAAAGTAGGAATGTATCATACTCGTGGTCAGTCAACTGACATATTTCACGGTTTACGTAAAAAGGATGTAAGTGTTTACTTACCTCACACACTTGAGCGAATCCTCCGACCAAGCTAATTTTTGTTATAACGGATACAAGACACCGTTATTCGAAGCCTTACGAAACCTAGAAATATAGCTAAGCCTAAGCATACACGTGTGAAACTTAAAAACCAGTGCTCTGCCCACTAACCGTACATTCGGCCTCAATGGCGTATATTTGCTTAGTGTGTCAAGCACACCATTTTAAGATTCAGACAGTGCAAATTTCTAATGGCATTTATAGACCTCTAAACCTCTTCTAAGCTAGCAAAACAACGCATTCAACGCAAGAAATCACAACACAACGAAACTTTGAGAAAATCCTTTGAAAACATCATTATCTTTAAAGAATGCTCAATGAACACTTGGAAAACCTCATCAAGGCAAAAATATAAGTTAAAATAATGCTAAACACAAAGAGAACAAAGTTTACTCGAAGCTAAGCACAGACATGATCTCCCCTTCTTCGAAACTCCTTCTTGAATCTCATTCTCACCAATTTCTCACTCAAAACTCAAGGGAAGGATTTTGGCTGCTTAGGGGTATACCAGGGGAAGGAAATAGGCGTGAGAAATGAGGGGTGGGATAGGCTATTTATAAGGAAAGTTTGCCACCAACTCTCTGACAGAGCAGCGGACGTCCAACAATCCTAGCATACGTTTGGTGGTTTGTGCATAAAGGGTGTCTCGTACGTTCAGGTATTACCCAAAGGATATCTCAAAAAGTAGCATACATCCGGTGATTCTACGTACGTCTGTTGTACTATTTGCAAAGCGTACATTCGGTGGTCCCCCCTACATCTACACTACAAACAATAGCGTACATATGCCAGACCTAGCGTATGTCTGCCTCCTGAGGGTTAGTGTTTGGCTTTTATTTTCTAAAGGTTCGAAGTGTGATTAAGTTAACACTAAGGGTTTTGGGTCTTGTTAAACACCATTATTGAAAACCTTTGTTGATTGCTCCTATAGAAAATATTTTGTCTAATAAAAAGGTTGGTTTTTATTGGGGTATTACAGTTACGAACATGTTTAAATGAATAATATTTGTTTTCCTTTAGGTCCCTCACAAAGTTGATGTTATTTAACCATAATAAGGCTTTCTTATTTATTGGGTAAGTGTTTTATTTATTTAAAACATGGGCAATGGAAATATAATGCAATTGGGCTTAGGATAAAACCTAGAGGCCCAATAAGCATAAGTAGAATACAAAAGGCCATAAAATATTCATTGGACCTATGTATTGGAGACAAGGAGAAAGGCCTGGGATAAAACCCAGGCCAATTCCCAAGCATGGGAATGCATGGCCCAAGGTGATTCTCTCCTTGGACCATGTGGCCACTTGTATGGAGGCTAGGGTTTATGCCCTCGCCAAAAGAGCCTCTTAGATTTTATTTTTTTTTTGTCCTAGTCCCACATTACTTAGATCTGAAACTCTACCCCCCTACTTAGCCTATAAATAGAGAAGAGCTTAAGTTCTCAAATCACTAATTCATTCTATCAAGTTCTCTAGATAATTAATTCTCATAAACTCTCTGAAAATTAACAGTTCTTTGTATTAACTCACGAAGAACAAAAGTTTAAGATTTGCAATTGTTTAGTGGAATCAATTGTAATTAAATAGTGACTTAAGAAAGTCGGGACTATTTGGAGTTAGTTTTATTTTTTTCCTTTAAGGCCCTCAACAAACTAATGTAATTTAACTATGTTAGTCTTTCTTATTTGTTGGGCTACTTATATTAATTTATGAAAACATGGGCTAGAAAGAAATTATGCAGAAGATGCAATAAAGGGAAATTGGGCTTGGGATAAAACCTAAGCCCAAGGAAGTGTAGTATACACATGGGCTAGAGAAAAATTCAATGGCCCATGCGTCATCTTGAGAGGAGTGGAGGCTAGGTATTCCATGCCCTAGCCGTTCACTACCCCTTGTAGTCCTTCTTGGACTAGGTTTTCTACTACTACCACTACCTATTTTACATGGGTTAAATATCCCAGCTTTCTTGTCATGTAAGCTTTTAAATAGAGAAGAACCTGAAGCTCTTGAAAAAAAAATCTCTACAATTCTTTAGTATTTGCTAAAAACTAAGATTCTTGAGTTAACTATAGAGAAAAAGTTAAATCTTTGAAGAGTGAAGAAGGATCCCACACTCCCTTAGTTATTTTCATTTATTGGTTAGAAGACTTGAAGGTCTCATAATCCTTGAGATCATATGTACTTCATTAAGGAGTAAAGAGTAAAATTTTGCCTAAAAGTCAAAGATTGGTCATTTATTAAAAGTTTTTTTTTTTTTTTTGGTAGTTTAATTTTAATAGCATAGCTCTTTATCTATTCTTCATAAAGTTCGATCTGGGCTTGGGTTAAACTAGGTTTTCTATTACTTCTACTACTTATTTCACATGGGTTAGATCTCCCACCTTTCTTAGCATGTAAGCTTTTAAATAGAGAAGAACCCGAAGCTCTTGGGAAAAAAAAAAAAAAAAACCAACTCTACAATTCTTTAGTATTTTCTAAGAACTAATATTCTTGAGTTAACTTTTGAGAATAAGTTAAATCTTTGAAGCGCATAGAAGGATCCCACACTCCTTTAGTTATTTTCAGTTATTGGTTAGAAGACTTGAGGGTCTCATTATCCATGAGATCACATGTTCTTTACTAAGGAGAAAAGAGTAAAATTTTGCCCAAAAGTCAAAGAGTGGTTGCTTATTACAGGTAAGTAATTCCTTTTTTTTTTTTTTTTTGTAGTTTAATTTTAAATAGAATAGTTCTTTATCTATTTTTCATAAAGTTTGATTAGCTCTTGTACCTTTGGAAGGCTTAATCCAATATTTATTAAGCTAACTAGTTAGACCCAATATCAATGGCCTGCACATTTAAGCCCCACAGGAGTTGTAGGACCAACATCAACTCTTTCTCTTTGGAATGAAGAAAAAGACAACTTTTTTACAAAGAACTAAGAGAATACAATCCATATAACCTAAGAGCAACCAGATTAACAAGCACAACTCATCCTAGCACAAGAAGATGAGGGACACAACCAACAACCACCTTTAAGGAGGGATATCCAAACCAAATAAGTATGCACGCTAGGATTCTAGAAGGCACAAAGAGAGATTCAAAACATAATTAAGATTCTAAATGCAAGCACACACAATCAACAAAGGTTTTGAAACAAAAACACAAATTTTGTTGAGAGAAAGACAAAGATTGAGGAAAAACACATCTCAATCATGTTTTGAAAAACACCATACTTGTTTTTCAAGAAAATAGATACCCCTTTCAAAGTAATACATGAACATACTTATGATAAACATATGAATAAAAGCATCAATATCAGTCAAAGTGTGTATTGAGATTCACAAGAATCATAAAGAATATATATCTTCAAGAGGTACCAAAGAGCAACTCAAAGACTAAGCACAAAATGAGCAATAGGCAGAATAAGCAAAAAACATGTTGAGAGAATAAAACCATTTAAGAATTTATTTTCAAAACATGAAAACCGAAATCCCCAAAATAAACTCAAATTCTCAAAGACATAAAAGTCAAAACAAACAGACTCCAATGAGCTCTAGAGATTGAAGCCAAAGCCAAAACACACAATCAATAAATGCCAATCAAGGAAGCATAGACCCAACAAGGTGAGAGATATTCAAAAGACAAAGGTTTAAAGACCAATGAAGGAACAAAATCCAAAAATCAACTCAATAAAGAGGGAGGAGAAAAAGCACAAACCTGATTGAGGATGATATAGAACTAAGGCTTCATAAAACTAATTGGAAACACACATAAAAATACCTTGGAAGAGAGAGCTTGATTGAAGCAACAACAATTTTCATAAAACAATAGGGTGTCAAGCTTTGTGACTATTTGTCTCCCAATTTCTATTTTAACAAAAACAAATCATGTTAAGACGAGAAGAAGAGAATAGTACAAAATGCATAGAATCATGTTTTAACGGAAGAACATAAAACACATTTCTGTTATGATGAAAGAAAATTTTCGTTAAGATGGGTTGACAAGAAACAATCCTCTTCACCCCTTTTTTTCCTTTTAAAAACAAACAAGCTCAAATACTCTCACCCAATCAAAGTGTGCACTTACAACAAACACTTATTAAAACATGAGAGAAACCATCTCATCAAAAACTAACAAGTTCTACATATTAGTCCAAGTATAAACAAACATGATAGTTTATCAAAAACATGCTTATGACAATGATGCAAATGAACAATCTATAACATATCATAGTGATGTGTGCGAATCATGTCACAAGAGGGCACAAGTCGCATACACATGGAGCACTCACATCTCATAAGAAAAATGGCAACTCTTAATGCGAAAGTCAAACATTTTTTCCTCAACTTTAATAAAAAGCCATACACCCATTCCTCTTCAATTGTCCAAGAGAATTTTTACAAAATAAATCTTGTAGGTGTTTCACCTTTTTTCCCAATGATTATGACACCAGCTCTTTCTATAAGGATTTCAAAAGCAAATTTATAAGAATATGTTTAGTCACAAATTTGCTGAACATTTGATTTTTAATCATATTTTACTTGTTATTGAAAGAGGTGATGCCATGAACAATTAAGTTTTGAGATTGACTAGAAGGTCAATTTGCAAAGGGAAAACAAAAAAAAATACTTATAAGAGTTTTTGCCTAAACTAATAGATGTGAAATCCCTCAAAACTTGTGAAAACAGTGTGCATAAATATGACAAGGCTTAAAATGAACATAAGCATCAAAGCACACATACAAACTCTCAAACCATCATATAAGACAACTTCAATAACTAGCATCACATAGGTTAGTAATAATGAGAGATTCATAAAGAGCACAAAAAGTGTTTGAAGAAAGTACTCAACAAGATCTAGTGAGAGAGCACTTCCAAAGAAAGACACAATAACAAAAAAAAACTTTAAAATCCAACAAGAGAAAAACTCATAAAAATAGGGGACAAAAATGAAACAAATTGAAAATACCCAAAGCGTGCACTAGAATGCAATAAGATAAGCAACAAACCTTCTAGGCAAGCTAAACAAAAATGAACAAATAAACCTCTTAAACAAACCTTTCAAATTGCAAAATCACTTCCAATGAAAATGGAAGGAGCACTTGGAATAAAGGTAGATCATCCCAAAATAGTAGGGGTCATTGAACACACTTAAGACGTGAATCTAAACCGAGCGAACCCTCTTTGACACCAATTGAAAGAACAACAAGAATCGTGTTCTACCCCGAAATCAAACCATAAGTGATTTATATAACCAAAACAAATGCATAAGTAGTTTATATAAGGAAAATAAAAAGTTATGCTTAAAATTAATCCAACATAAAAATAAAGAATATTCACATAACCACAAGACAAGATTTTGTTGATGAAGTGGAAAACCCTTTGAACACCTCAAGGGAAAAACCACTTCGGGGCAACCAAACCCAGGAAATTACTATATGAAGATTCACAATTACAAACAAGACGATACTCACTCCCTAGAGGACTTCTAGTGTAACACCTGAGGAGTTTATTAGACGACTAAGAATGCTTTAGTATAGATTATGATTTTAAGCTAAATCAAATATATTAGGAAAATATATTTGATGTCTATTTTAATATTCTCAGTTGAAATTGAGAAGTAGATAGTTAGAGCTAGCTTTGATTCATATTATGTATTAATTGACATTCAAGATTTATCTAGTTAATTGCCCAAGAGTTAGTAGTAATGGTAGAATAATTGGAATAAATAAATTAGTTTGATTAAGTTTCATATTAAAAATATATATATATATATATATGAATACATATATAGTGGAGTACAGTTAGGTGGTCGTGTAGTTAATATATATATTATATATATATTGATGGGATAGGACGTTGGAGAACTTCATGATGAAGTTTTCTTTTATTCATTAGATATATATATATATATATATATATATATATATATGTATATATATATATATATCTATGCAGGTAGTAATGAATTCTCTCTTTCGGAGCTTTTACGAAAGCCTCTCACCCACGTGACTAGAAATAAATGCAGTAAGGGTAAGTGGCCAGAGACTCGGCACCTACAGGAATGGAATTTCGCCGCCTACAAAAAAAATGACTGAAGTTCAAGATTTTGTTTTACAGCCTTTTGATTTATTACCATCCATATCCCAAATTTTCCCTATAAATAGGCTCAGTAGCATTGTTGTTTTTCACAAGCTCTCTCCCTCTCGCACAGTGAGAAAAAAAAAAAGAAGAGAAAGTGAGATATATATAAGCTTTAGCTTTGGAGCATCTTAAAGTGGGAGTGCTAAGTATAATCATTTTATCCTTAGTTTATGTCAATTATAGTTATTAAAATTTAAATTATGTCGTTATAATGCCTAAAATTGCTTGAGAAAGTGTGATTGAATATCTCGAGACGGATATTATATTAAATCATCATTTTAAATATTATAAATGCGTCATTGTGCTGCCTAAATTTTATTAGGTATTTTACAATAGTGTCGTTGTAATGCCCAAGTAATGTTAGATGTTTTAATTAAATATTACACTAATATCGTAGTAATGCCCGCCTGGAAATAAAAAATAAAAAAAAACTAGATAACTGTTATGATGTTCAAATAGTATTAAGATATTTAGATATGTCGTTATGATGGCCAAGTGATATTATAATATTTTAGATACATATTGTTATGTTGCCCAAATTTTTAAGATAAGAGCAGAGCATGAAAAAAAAATGTTTTTTTTTTTTTAGGTATTTTAAGGATCCTAGGATTTAAAGTGAGTCTTAGGAATAAAATAAGTTAAATTTATGCTAATGTGAAAAATGCGATATTAAATGCAGAAAATGTATAACAAGAGAAACTACGAATAAGGACCGTTAAGCTTGAGAATGGTAAGTTCAAACTTACTGACCCTGCATTATTTTACAAAAGCATGTTATGTATATTTTGTTGAACCCTATTATTTTAGTTACATATATGAATATATTTTAAAATGTTTTACATGAAAATGTGTTTCCAAAAGAAATGATTTATGAAAAGAAGCTGAGTTTTGGAAGAAAAACAATATTTGTGAAAACAATAATGATATGAAAAATATGATGTTATGTATGAATGCATGTAATGCTCAGAGGTTAGGGGAGAATTATGCACCTGACACCCCGATGTTAGGAAGGGGGAAACAAAGTTGCCTAACAGCCTCGCGGTTGAGTGGGGTTACACGCTTAACACCTCAAAGTTATGAGAGGGATAAATTATTAGCAACCTTGCGGTTAAGTGGGGTAACACTTAGCGAACTCCTGAAGATAAGTGAGAGTATAAATTCACTTATTATCATGATGATATGTTATGATATGCCATGCTATATAATTAAATTATGCTGATTTCATTAATGTCTTATTTATTATATTATGAACTGTTTTACTGCTTCATATTGTGAAATGTGAAGTTAATTATATAGTAAGAAAAATGCAAGAAATACTATTCTGTTTATTTATTAAGTATGAAAATGTCTATCACCTAGTTTACTATTTAGCTATAAATTTATTAAAACTCATTTATGTAAACTTTGCATACATGGCTGTTTAGTAAATATTGGGGAAAAGATAGATTTTTTAAAAAAAAAACAAAAAAGGGGCTCTAATAAAAATGGTCAATTCGCTTGAACTTGCTGAATCATGGACTCACCCTTCCACCTTTAAAATTTTTGTGACAATTTTCTAGATGGGGTTGAAGAAGAGGAGGAAAAGGATGCGGCTCCGTATGAAAGTCCATACTATTGTGCATAGGACTGATAGGAGGCCCCAGTCTTTTTGGAGTTACTCAAGACAGTTGTAGAAATACTAGTAATGTTTGATGTGTATATTTTAGTAGGTCTCTCATGACATCTTGTAATGCATTAGTGTGGGTTGTAGTAACTATGTAAGTGATATGCCGTTTGTGGTAGAGTTTGAAGAAACTGAAATCCTAGTTGAGGATGAAGATATTATATGAAGTTTAAATTAGATGTTCTAGTACATTTATATTTATGAGGAAACTCTGCTAAAAGAAAAAAAAAAAAAAAAAAAAGAGCTACCAATGTGCAGTAAGGATTTAGATAATCCTACTTACAGCTTGTTTAAAAAGCCAAGGTGTTACATCTAGACTTAGTAAGAACAACAAGCTTTTCACCTTGCCTCTATCATGACCACCTTCATGCAATGCATCTCCTTACCGACCATTCGGTAGACTTCTTTGCAGTTGAGTGATATGTATGGTGTGACGTGAAATAAAAAAGAAAAACTTCAAGTGGTGGAAAGCTTCATACTTTTTAGGAACTCCACTTGGTACAAAAAAAAATAAAGGGTACCACTTCTATGAGTGATAATAGCGACCCTTTCTTCACTGAGAACCTCCAAACTCAAAAGAGTATAAATGGAAATGAAGGTTCCAAGAGTTCTGTAGAAAATGAGACAAATATTTATAGATATAAAATTTTACTTATTTCCGTCTTAACGGGAATTTTATTCCATTATGATGGGATGGCCAAAATTTATATTTTGAGCCATTCCCATCATATGATGGGAGTTAATCCTCGTTAGAACGCAAAGAGTAAAACGTAGATTTAAATACCCGTCATGACGCACCTTCTAACGAGAAAACAATAGCTTTAGCTTTGGTCCTGTCACATGTTTTGTTCTAATGAGGAAGCAGTAAGCACCTGTTACATGTCCCGTCCTGATGAGGTTCTTGACGAGAAACCAATAGCTTCTCATTACATGTCTTGATCTAACAAGGAACCGGTAGCTTCTCGTTACATCTCCCGTTTTGATGAGGTTCTTGGTGTGGAATCAGTAGCCTCCTGTTACATGTCCCGTTCTAACGCAACTTCTGACAAGGAAACATAAACTTCCCATTACATGTCCCGTCCTAACAGGATTCCTAATGGGAAACCAGAGAGCACTTCTTCAGTCTCGTCACAAGCTTGTTCTAACGCCCCATCCAACAGGGATGGCAAAGAACTCTAACAAACATCCAATCTTCACCTCGACACTTCGGGAAAAATGGAAAAAAAAAAAAAAAAAACCAAATGTTTTGATCATTAAATAAGGTGAAACTAAACCTAATATTTGTGATTATATAAATAATTGTTATACAATGATTTTAACTGACACATGATCAATAGGGTTAAATAAGCCATGCCTAGGGAAGACAGATAGTACTACACCCTAGTTTAGTATAATTTAGGTAGACAATTCCTACCAACCGAAGATTGGTTATGCTTATCCTTTGATTGTATGTATCCTATTAAGGAATTAGATAATCCATATCTAGGAAAGATGGATCATACCACATCTTAGTAGTTAGGTGGACGGTTTGTACCAATCGAAGATGGATTATATTTATTTCTTAATGATGGTATTTTCTTGACTACTCAAGTGAGACGATCCCTATATCATGCATAATATGATTTTTTTTTCTTATTAATCTATGATTGACCATTGTTATGTTGTTAATAGTGGAATCAACCTCCTATTTTATCTCTCATTTTATTTATCTTTACTTTTTCTTTTATGCATTTAGGTTAAAAATAAAATCACAAATCTTTTCTTAAGTTACTTCTAATCTTACAAAACTTGATAACAATTCCTAACAGCCCTTGAGGTTCAACACCCTCTATATAACCCTATCCCACAAGTATTCATTTTGTTGTGAGTGTTTATTTTTATTAATTATATTTTTGGACACAAAAGGACCGCATCAAAGTAAAAAGTCACATGAGTACTTATTGTTACTTTTCTTGCATTGCACAACTATTATATATATATATATCAAACATTTATATTTACAATTCTCATGAAATACATTTTGAATTACTGTGAACTTTATTTTGTGAAAACATATGTTGAGTAATAAGATAATCAAATGATGAGATTTTTAAAGCATGCGTGTAAAAGATGGATAATTCATATTACAACATATATTATATCTAATTGCATCCATGATAAACTATTACCTCATAATGCTATATGTAATTTATAAACAACTAAGTTCACCATATAATAATGTGTATGTCATGTACATTTATACTCACTAAGTCGTTAAACTTATCATTATATTCTTTTCATCTTTTCCTCATACTTATATATGTGCTGTTATAGATAATTTTGCAGAAGATGGATATCACGAAACATTTGGTTACTGTGGAGGACTTGATTCGGGTGATGCTTGATGACTTATTGTAAGATTTGGCGAATGCTCATGATAACTAGACTTTTGAGTGATGTGCACTTGGTTTCTTAGCAATGTGGGAAAGTACAAAATGACTTTCAAGCATTTTGACTTGCTTGGGTGGCTCCATGGCTAGAGCATGGGATTCCCTTTTTTTTCCTTAATTGCATGGGATTCATTAAGCGTTGAATAAATGTATTTATTTTCAACATTAGTTACAAAATGGTTTAACTTGACCGAGTAATTTTTATTTTTATTTTTATTCTTGAATAAATGTATTTGTTTTTTTTCACATTAGAAATCACTTGAGCAACTATACACACCGGACACTCTTCCTCTTTCTCAATGTAAATACAATTCATATTAATATTATTTTAGATCTAAGACCATTTGATATGTGATATATGTTTCTTAAGCATAAAGTATTTAATGATAATACTTTGATTAATGTTACAATAGCTTATACCATATGATTATATTATATGATATAATGATATTATGGTATATTTCTTATTATTGACTATATATATTATGTATTTATTATACACATATATATAATAATAATAATAATAATAATAATAATTTATATAGTATATTTGTTATTATTGACTATATATTGTTATTTGTTATTTAATAAAAAATATATGAGTCAAGCGGAACTTGCTTTGTTTAATATTCGAGCTAAGATTTATATTTACAAAACAACTCATTTAATAATTGAGTCGAGCATAAGTTAAGTTTATATGAGCCAACTTTGAGTGGCTTCACTCGTTTATACTCCTAATTTCAGCTATTGTGATGATTATTAGTAGATGTTTTGGTTGTAATGATTAATGTTGATATAATCTTAAAGTTTCCGCGAGGGATAAGGTTAGAAGACGAATCGTGAAGTTAATTATCAATTAATTAATTTTCAGGGTGTTATAATAACAAATTACTATTAAATTTTAATTAAATTTTGTAATTTTTAAAAAATCTATTTTTACGTGATGTGATAAAAAATAATATAAAAATAACTTTTAAAATTATTCGCCGGTACATCGGGAATTTGTTTTTTTAATTAGGTAACATAAGTGGCCCCCAAGCTTCTGCAGTAAGCGACAAGACTCGTCTAGAGCAGAAATACATAGCACCGTACAGCGTTGTCGAAGAGCAAGAGCACCTTCCTTTCTTTGGAGAGAGAAAATCTCACATCAAGTGAGTGGCACTCTACAGTTGGGTCGCAACGATATCCTTTGTGCACCGTGTACTCTTGCCACGTATCAAGAAGATTGAAATCCAAATAGCAACCACCACTGAAATAATACACTACTCCGCACTGGATCTCTCCCTCCCAAAACCACTCCGTAAAAATCAATTATTACGTGGCGGGAAAATTTTAGCCTGCACTGATCTCGTAAGAACTCTGCTGCATTCTGACAACAACTACACCATTTGATTCTGCCACTTCATCAATCAGAGCCACGGCTCCAAGATGGAGAAATCCAACGATCAAGAACGTAGAACCAGTATATGCGTAAAATACAGAGTTCCGCGGCGAATAACCCCTTCCCCCGAACCATTTCCATGTCCTACAAATTCACCTCCCCCATGAATTCACGTTCGCACTCTCGACCTCTGCCTTTTCTCTCTTTAAGTTTCTGTCGTTTTGTATATAATTCGATCGAAACCCTCGATTAGGACTGGAGTCCCTCAGATCTTGAAACTCGAGCTTTTCAGATTCGTGCGATATTCTGATCTGAGAGCCAAAAATGCCGGCGGTGTATGGAGCTCGGTTGACGACGTTCGAAGATGCCGAGAAGGAGAGCGAGTACGGTTACGTCCGTAAGGTCCGTACAATTATTTTTTTTCCCCGATCGAACTTTGTGTGACTGAACTGGATGCTGAGTTAGAGTTCGATTGGATCCGCTGCGGACAGTTTCTTGATTGATGTGGTTATTTGAGTGTTATCGTTTTGCATAAAAAATATGCGAATTATTCAAATTGTTTAGTCTGTTTTCATTTTGGGTAAAAAATGATCGGATCGAGTCGTTAGACTCTGAGAGATCTGATCATGTGGCTGAGAGGGGGAGGGAAGTGAAATATTTGGCATGTGCTGTTTGGAGATTTGGATGAACTTTGAGAGAAGTAATAATTTGGGAATTAGAGCTTAGATGTTGCTTAGGAGACTTTTGTTGTTTCAGCATTGTCTTTGAATGGGGATTTCATGCTTTTGGAAACTGGATTACGTTTTCAACGGGAATTTCTGGTGCGTCGGTTTGTTTATTTGTTTGTTTTTTCTTCTTTTGGGCGACTCTGAGTCATCAATTGTCTGAAGTTTTTGGCATTCTATATTTTGATGTTTCCATTTGTTTGTGTAACCTAGTTCTCTGACCCTAAAAGGTCTTAAGAATTTTGCAGACAAGTAATGCATTAGGTTATCATGTACCTCTTCTTTCTTTTTATAATTTTGAGATTCTTTTGGGAGCTATGCAGGGAATCGATTGATTTATTATAGTAGAAGACTGAAAGAAGATGTAAACTATGATTAATAGTGTTATTGCCAAGTGAATTTGTTACTCTATATTATGTTTAATGGATTTAGCTTTTATACCTATGTTTTCACATTCACAAACCAGTTGATTTACGATGGTTAGTTTTCCCAAATTGATTTGGTTGTCACTGCTGGTATTACTCGTTCATTGTCTTAAATTTTTTGTTGGTAGTTGGTTAAGTTTGCAGTTATTTTATTGGCTCGTCAGTTGCATTGGATCTTTCTCTAATCGTACATAAATGTAATACAACTGCCTTGGATAACTTAAAAAATACCTATTTATGTTTTGCACTGATTATTTGACAGGTATCTGGCCCAGTCGTTGTTGCAGATGGCATGGCAGGGGCTGCCATGTACGAGCTTGTCCGTGTTGGACATGATAATCTTATTGGTGAGATCATTCGATTGGAAGGAGATTCTGCTACAATCCAAGGTCTGCGTCGGTTCATAATGATCTTCCTATTGGAATTCTTTCTTTCTTGCATCATCATTTGCTTTTTATGCTCTGTTGTAAAATATTGATGTCTATCCGCCCCTCTTACCAAATAAATTACATGCTTTTTTTATATGGTAAGATTTGGTTTTAATTTATCTTACCAAGTAAATTAGTTTTTTAAAAAAAGTGATAATAAGAATAATAGTAGTAAGATCATTCTCATCGTCATCATCGTCGTCATCATCATTGCCATCAATATGGTTGACAGAACATATATGAGGCATTAGAATTGATGAGAAACTTTGTACCTATCTTATTTCAGTTTATGAGGAGACAGCTGGGTTGATGGTGAATGATCCTGTTCTACGGACACACAAGGTGAATCGATTTTGTATAGTTTTACTGCATCTTCTGATGATTGTGTTGAAAGCATCAGCTAACAAATGGGATGCATACTTTACAGCCTTTATCGGTGGAGTTGGGACCTGGAATATTGGGAAATATTTTTGATGGCATTCAGGTTTGTCTGAAACTCTATTTGCATCTTAGATATGATATCTTAGTTAATTTATAATTTTACTTCAGGTTTAAGTGCACTTGCTCCTAGCAATCCTTTTGAAGTTTACCATTGCAGGCACAAAAGAGTGTTTTTTATTTTATTTTATTTTTTTCCCTTGTTTTAGTTTGTATTTCTAATTGAAACAGAGGCCTTTGAAAACGATTGCAAAAATTTCTGGTGATGTCTATATCCCTCGTGGAGTCTCTGTTCCAGCTCTTGACAAAGATATACTTTGGGAGTTTCAGCCTAAAAAATTAGGTAGGTTTTTGAAAATCTAATTATAGTTATTTAATTCCAGTTAGAAATTATTATTGATTTGATTCTGTTTGATTATGGTAAAACTCAATGTCATTCACTGTTGGCAGGCGAGGGTGATCTTGTAACGGGCGGAGACTTGTATGCTGTGAGTTGTCCAGAATTAATCCTTTTTTCTTTTTTGTGAAAGAACTGTTTAAATTGGTACTTGAATCTGTTCATTTCCTTGTTCTTCTAAGCCCTAGCAATGATATATTTCCAATGCAGACCGTCTTTGAGAACAGTCTAATGCAACATCATGTTGCACTTCCCCCTGACGCAATGGGAAAAATTACGTTCATTGCATCACCTGGTCAATATTCACTGAAGGTTTGTCTGTCTAATTTCTTTAGCATGGAGTCAATCATCATTGAAAAGATAAGATTTATTCTGAATTATTTTGCAGTGATTGTGTGGGTATTATTCATTCAGCTCTTTAGCTGCATTTTTTGTGATACTGGAAGATATCTCTTAACATATATGAGGATATTTTTTCAAGCCATCTATTTGTATTTTCAGGGACTTTTTTCTGGTTTTATCTTGAACTTGACCAAAGGATAGTAAAGGAGTATATGTATGCATGTGTGCACACGCTTACAAACACGAAATTTTGGAATAAAAATTTATGTTGTGCTAAACTTGAGCGACCAATGTAGTTGTGCGTTATGCACAACTTGTAATGCCACAACTTGTATAATCTGACAGATGGGTGGCATTGAACATTCTATTAAGTCTCTCTTAATTTGTTAAAGCGTCTGAGCATCTGAGTTTTATAATTTAACAAATAAGTTCAACTGTTATGCCTTCTTTTGACTTCTTTCTTTATGCATGCAATTTATTGACTTTTTCAAAATGTATATGCAGGATACTGTCTTAGAGCTTGAGTTCCAAGGTGTCAAAAAGCAATTTACTATGCTTCAGGTTTCTAAATTGTTCTTTTGGCTATACTTTCGTGGTTGTAGCTTCATTCTACTATTCAACTCATGAATCTTTTGTTATACTTCACTCTTATGCAGACTTGGCCTGTACGTTCACCAAGGCCTGTTGCATCAAAACTTGCTGCTGACACCCCTCTACTTACCGGGCAGGTATGGAAATGTATTGTTAATTGCTTTGTCCATAGAATTTTAATTGAGAACTGTGCATGTCTGATGAGTTTGTTTCATTTCAGCGTGTTCTCGATGCCCTTTTTCCCTCGGTTCTTGGTGGGACTTGTGCCATTCCTGGGGCTTTTGGTTGTGGAAAAACCGTCATTAGTCAAGCTCTTTCTAAGGTGCATTTATCTTTGATCTATTGAGGCTCTCTGTGTCCATTCTTGATTCTCAAAAATGTTTCCCCATTTGTTGAGTTGCTAATATACTTTTTATATGTGCAGTACTCTAACTCTGATACTGTGGTTTATGTTGGTTGTGGGGAACGAGGAAATGAAATGGCAGAGGTCTGTATTTTCTTACTTTGATCATTAATCAATCATTTTTCTTGTTTTGGAGTTTATCATTCCAGTATTACCAATTTTTCAGGTTCTAATGGACTTTCCTCAATTGACAATGACATTGCCTGATGGCCGTGAAGAATCTGTTATGAAGCGTACGACACTCGTGGCCAACACTTCGAATATGCCAGTGGCTGCTCGTGAGGCTTCAATTTATACAGGTATTCATATTGGACCCCTCATAATCTCTATTTTGTCCTGCATGCTAAGGTTTGACACTGAGTAATTTGTTCTGTATATGCAACATATGTCATAATCTTCATGTCCTCTATTATTCTGGTGCAATATCTCATGCAATTTACATGAAGATAGATTTCCAGCATGTATTCATTATCTTTTTCTGTAGCTTTGTTTTGAATGGTTATTGTAGATAGGAAGATGCTGTTTGAACATTGTATTATTTTCTCTCAAATTATTATGTCTTTCTGTATTTATTAGTTTATTAGTGGATTATTAAATTTAGTCCTTATAAGCTCTTTTTGCATCTCCATACTTTGCTTATTTGATAAGTCCCAAACAAACATAAGGAAATTCTACAGTGCTTTTCTCTCCGTTCTCTCTCCTCAAATTTTTCAAATTTTTTCAAACCAAACTCAGATCTGCCTTCGCCGGAGATCATGTAGCTTGGAGCGGGTTAGCGCTTAAGACCCAGTGTTGTTGTGGTCGGGGATTTCCCTATGGAGTGAAGCTTTTCGGTTGAAGCTAAATTATTTCGTTTGTCTGCTAAGGTGGGGTGTCCGAATCTTCGTCTAGAGGAGAGGAGGAAGGGTTTTGTGGGTTACATTTTTGCAAGCTCTCAGTGTTCAGAATGGTTGGTGGAGACGGTGGAATCGGCGGTGTTGACTCAGGAGAAGGAGGAGATCGCCAAAACCTTCAGTGAAGGAGATAAGGTGATGATGGTTCACGGAGGAGCCAATAAATCCGGAAGATTCCTGGAGGTGTCTTTTTTGGCGGTGGGTGGCCGTAAGGGTGTCATTTGGCTCCCGGAGGGCAGGTTCGGAGGGGCTAGCGGAGGTTCATGGCGAACTCCGTCATTCTTGGAGAGTCGAGGGCTGTCGATTGGTTCGGAGGAGGCGAGGATTACGGCGAAGGCCGTCGAGGCTCCTCTTCTCCGGACGTCGATCCTAAAAGGTCGTATGCGCAAGCCTTGTGTGCATCCCCGGTCGCCGTGAAGAGAGCAGATCCGGTGAGACTCCTTGACACTTTTCCGGTGTCGAAATGCTTTGAAACATGGAACGATGGAGAGGGGCTGCGAGTAGCCGTCGGCGTCGGCGTTCTGCATGGCGGAAAGCGAGGAAGCGGCTGGGTGTGTTAGGGTACCCAGTTCTGGCGAAGAAGATGGGTTGAAGACGATGCTGGGGCTCCTTCATCTCAAAATGGACCGGGTCCTTGTTGGGCTTTCCCTGAGGCCCAACCGTTGGAGAAAAAAGAAGAAATGCAGAACTCTGGGCTTAGATGTGGTAGTGGAGAAGGAGCCTGGGCCTGAGCTGGGGTTGGATCCGTGCATGGTCGTTCCGGGTTCGGATCCGGACTTGGGCTCAGACTTGGGTCAGGATTCTTATATGGCCCTGGATTCGGGGATTGTTTCGGTTTTGAAGCAAGATTCAGAGGAGCTTGGAGCCGTGACTGGGTCGCCGGGATCGTTGGTGCGTTCGCCGGAGTTCTCTAGGAAGCTTGGGTCGGGCGTTGAAGCTGGAACTGTCGAGGATGTATTCGGGGTTGTGGGTGACTTGTCGGCGCAGGGAGAAGGACCCATCGGTGAGCTCCAGGTTCACTCGTCAAGGTCGCCGGAGCTGTTGACGGAGAAATCGCCGATGTCGCCGGAGCGTTCGCGGAGTTATCTACGATTGAGGCACGGGCGTTGATGATGGTTATGCTGTCGAGAATCTTATCGGGGTTGTGGGGGATAGCTCGAAGCAGGGAGATGTCAACGGAGAGCTCCCGGTGAGGTATCCTGACTTTCCTTTTCCCTTGGAGTCTGACGGTGAGTCTGACGATGAGTCTGATGCAGGGATTTGAATCTTTGGTGAGTGTGATTACGGATCGTGGATCCCCGGTGAAGAATATGATCAAAAGGGGATTCTTTGGGCCGCGTCCTGCTGTTTCTTCTACGGTGTTGATTGAGAGTCTTCCTGACCCGGCGGGTGAGTTGATCCGTCGGGGTTCTCTGTCGGTTGGGATGACTGACTTGGATAGGGACCGTAGTCATCCGATGTCTCCCAATTCTGGTATTTCCAAGCCCGAATTGGAGTACTTTCAGGGTCAAGCGAAGCGTAAACAATGGATCAAGAACAAAGAGCTGCTGGTAGAGGATCTGGATGAAGGGGTGCAGGGCTATTCCAACGAGGTTCATAGGACTATGAAAATGGCCTCTGTGATGGGGGTGACGTGGGGTGGGGAGGATAAGAAGATGCTGGACGTGCTCGCTGACAGGGAGAGGAAGGCTAAAGGGTTTAGGGAGCTCAAGAATTTAGATTGCTCCATTTCTCCAGTGAAGAGCCAACGCAGGCAGGGGAGAAATGGCTCTAAATTTGCTAATACTTTCCCCCCTGAAGTCCATTAGGGCTAATGGGGTGTTGGGGTTTGCATTGGGAGTTTTGTTTTTTAGGGGTTTGCATTGGGAATTTGTTGTATTTGGTGGGTGTTGTTTTTTGGTTTTTATTGGTTTTGTTGTAAGGTGTCTTACTTGGTGTATTTAGTTGGGTTGTCGGTTGGGTTCCTTTGTATGCTCGAGGCGCTCCGCGTTTTTTGTGTACTTAGAGGCGCTTTGCGCTTTTTGATATATATAACATTACTTATCAAAAAAAAAAAAAAATACTTTGCTTATTTGAACATGGATGTGCTAAGTAGGAAAAAATAATATCCAAAAGGTTCATTTTATGTGGCTGCTGTTGCTGGTCTTGTAAGGGAAGTGAACCACTTACTAAAGGCATTTTTTGACAGTTTTTCAACTTATGGTTGTGAATTATCAGGAATCACAATAGCTGAATATTTTAGAGATATGGGCTACAATGTTAGCATGATGGCAGATTCAACATCTCGGTGGGCAGAAGCATTGCGTGAAATATCTGGGCGGCTGGTTAGTTTTGTCAATTAATTTTCAACTCAATACAACAGGAGTTCATTGCCTTGACTTTTTGAAGTAATCAATTCAATGCTTCATTTATCACTTGTTCATAATGTTTTATTAAACCTGTAGTATTAGTGCTAATTGTTGGTTCACTACTAATCCTAGATCATTGAAAGGACTCTGTTTTTGGAATCTCTCTATCTCTCTCTCTCTCAAGTTATGGAGAATGATTTGAAACATCCTTTGAGCAAGTGAAATCATGTTTTATCTATTCTTTGTTAGGCTTTGTTCTCGTTGAGATGTACCTCAGAGTACTTCTAATGTCATTCTGCACTTTGTACCCACATTACTTGTCTTAGTTTCATGATTGAGAGGCCGTTCAAACCTTTAGTCTTACCTTTAGGGTGGTAGTGTCCATTTTCATATTGTTAGTCTAGTTCGAAGTATATATTTCACCGACTTACAATTAAATGATTGTATCCATCATGGCAGCGGTTTGACTTTTTAGCCAACTTTCTTATCTGCTTTTCTGGGAGGTCATAAATATTAGTTTTACGATTAAATGATTTTAGCCTTAATGTGTGAAAGTGGTTTAAGAGATGTGATTTATTGTATTTTATGCACAGCTCAGGTTGGATATTGTATTTCCTTCTACTTCCTTGGCCTACTTTAATGGTCTTTGTCTTGATTTCTCATGCAGGCAGAAATGCCTGCTGATAGTGGATATCCTGCCTACCTCGCAGCACGCCTGGCGTCATTTTATGAACGTGCTGGTAAAGTAAAATGTCTTGGTAGTCCAGAACGTACTGGTAGTGTCACAATTGTTGGTGCTGTTTCTCCACCTGGAGGTGATTTCTCCGATCCTGTGACATCTGCCACCCTTAGCATCGTCCAGGTAAAAGATTTTAATGTGGTTTCAGCATATCACATATTAGTTTCTTTCAGGCATGTTGCTGAAGTTTGGAGCTGTAAATGTGGCAAATCCACAATTTTGAGACCATTAATATAGCCTTACATAACCCCAAGGGGTTGGCCCAAGTGGTGAAGGCCTTGGTCTTAAGGTTTGCTCCATTCGAGGTCCAAGGTTCAACACCTCATAGGTGCAAACAATTTCTTAGGGCTACACCCCCTGGTGAAAAGTCAACGATTTAACCAGGGAAACTTTTGAGGTGCAGGGGTGGGTCCGAAGGGCTCTGCCTTGGAGAGGTTTCCCGACATAAAATATATATATATTGCCTTACATAGTTAGGTTGCACTAATTGGTTCAAATGTTGTTCCACTTATATCACTTGTAGCAAGTTATTTTTGAGAAATGTGCAAGCCTGATGTAGGCAGGGTTTCTCCCTTCATCTTCGTGCAGATGCATGAGTTTTGTTTGCACAGAAGAATTTAAATTTCTTTTAGTCAATCTACTACTTTGGTTGATTTGATTTTGCTTTCTGCAGGTTTTCTGGGGTTTGGACAAAAAACTTGCCCAGAGGAAACATTTTCCTTCTGTAAACTGGCTTATTTCCTATTCGAAGTACTCATCGGTGTGTTCTTAAACTATTTCCTCTTCTCATGCATATATAACAAATTCCTGCTAGTCCTATCCATATATTGGAATTTTTCTCATGTTTCAGGCTTTGGAGTCTTTCTATGAGCAATTTGATCCAGATTTTATTAACATCAGGACAAAGGCCCGTGAGGTGTTGCAAAGAGAAGATGACCTGAATGAAATTGTCCAAGTATGCCTTCTCTGTCGTTGTCTCTCTTTGTTGATCAAGTAAAAGTTTAGACATATGCAGCCCGGTACATTTTGCCTTTGGCTTCAAATGAATCTCAAAAAAGCTACAAATCAACTCAATTAACTGTACTACAGATATACAGGGCTTCTAACCTTGCAGAATATTCTCTGATTGCACAACCTTGTTTAATTTGGATGGAGGTCATTGCCTTTTGGCAAGAATGAAATTTATGTTGATGCATTAATCACTAAAAAAGCTTGTTCTCTCGTTAATTCCAACCTTGTGATTACCTTTGATTTTCTGAATACAATTTTGTTGATTCTCAATACAATTTGCTGCTGTAAAGCCCAAGCTCTTGTAAAACTTGATTGTTTAGCTCCATCCAAATGTGATAAACTGAGGCCGCCAAAGCTGCTCTTATCTTGCAGATAAGCTTTGCTGCCTTGAGCCTTTGAGTTGCCCGTACAAGCTTTTCTGCCCATCCACCAATGCTCTTCCTCATCTTTTCATTGTCATGGTTTTCTTTTACTTGGGGATTAAAGAAAGAGAAGAGAAGCAAACCATATACTTTTAATTGTCTATAGACATGATATAAGTGGATGTTTCAGAGGTCCTTAAAATCTGAGAGCTGAAATCGCTAAGATAAAGTTGGTTATTTACATTTGGCATACAAAGTAGTGCGAGTGATGTGGACTTCACCTTGTCAGACTTACATAGGCCACAAAGATATTCCATCCTCTATCTGGGCCAAACCAAATAGAATATCCATTATTGCTTTCATTTGGAGCAAAGCATGAAAACCGATTCAAATTGTCTTTTATTAATTACTGAACACCTGTTACTATCGGGTTTTTGCAGCTTGTAGGAAAGGATGCTTTAGCTGAAGGAGACAAGATTACCCTAGAGACTGCTAAGCTTTTGAGGGAAGACTATCTTGCTCAGAATGCTTTTACTCCGTAAGTCCCGGCTTTACTAGTTATTTGTCTAAAATTTGTTCTGAATGTTTACTCTAATATGACATGACATGTTAGCCTTTACCTCATCTTATAAGTGATGATCTTTATGGCTGTCTACAGATATGACAAATTCTGCCCTTTCTACAAGTCTGTTTGGATGATGCGCAACATTATCCATTTTTATAATTTGGCCAATCAGGTAGATTTTTGTTTGCTTAATTTCTTTTATTTCCTCTTAAATGCTGATCTACTCCTTCAATCATGTTCAATGGATTGTATTTGGTTGATTGAAGATTTTTCCCCGTCCACAAAAGGATCTCTCTCTCTCTCTGAGTTGACACAAATGATTGGAGGATAAGGCAATTAGGTTTAATGTAGCCCTGACAATAATGTGCAGGCGGTGGAGAGAGCAGCTGGTATGGATGGTCAAAAGATAAGTTACAGCCTTATCAAACATCGATTGGGAGATCTGTTTTACCGGCTAGTGTAAGTAATAATGGCATTAAAATAAAGAGGAGATTGTGTATTGAGAAGCAGGTCTTAATCTGCTGATTATGAACATGACAGGTCCCAGAAATTTGAGGATCCAGCTGAAGGAGAAGCAGCTCTTGTTGGTAAATTCAAGAAGCTACATGAGGACCTGAGTGATGGTTTCCGCAACCTTGAAGACGAAACTCGGTAATTAAAATTCCCAAGGGATGATTTTTTGTGTGGCAGCAATGATCTCTGGAGTGACACAACACTTTTGTATGGGAGAATGAGAGCGTTGTTTAGCTTTATGCGTAGCCAAGTTGCGAAGTGCCTTTTTTCTTCTTTTTTTTGGGCATTTGTAGCTATCATTCTTATCATATGTATTCCAGTGATAGATTCCCTGGATATTTATTGATAATAAGAAAACGATACACTCTGCGTGTTCCTTTCTGTTTCTCTTTGTATTAAGCAATAAGAGTTGTAGTTTGGTGTTAAAAAATATTGCAATATATGATTTTTGCCATCTTCTCTAAATACTAATGGTCTTTGCTTTTTCTACGCAAATATATGGCAAGTAGGAATCTTTGAGTGGGGAGTGTGGCTCTTATGGTACCCAAGTAGATACTCAGCTGCCTCAAACACTTGGTTCATTGAAAGACCGTTGAAATTCTTCTATTTAGAGCATTCCTAGCAAACATTTAACGATTTTTCCTAAATTTAGCGAACTAAACCTTTTTTTTTGGCTTTTCTAGCCAAGTAACCTCGCAATAGGTTCTCGTAACATATATTTATATCATTAAAATAATATTTGTAATTTTATTCTACCTGAAACTCCTCTCTATGTGGGTCTGTTCATTCTTGGGAGAAGGATTTATGGGTATCTATGAGGGTGGGTTTTTTTTTTTTTTTTTTTCTAATAAGTCAATTGAATATATCAAAAGTGCGAAGAGACGCAACCTATAGTATACATGGAGCATACAAGGGAGATTAATGAGAGATAAGAGAAGAAAGGAATTTTACAAAACTAATGACGCGGGGCAAGCTAGCCTGTAGTCTAAGTATAGAGAGTAAAGAAAAAAATAGAAGAGCTCCTCTCGAAATCTCAACGAGTCTTCGAAACATCTATTGTTACACTCCCTTCAAATACACCACATAATACAATGAAGGACCATTTTCCAAACAACAACGCTCCTCGAATGACCTCTCGTCCACCAACTCGCAAATATTTCCTTGACGGAGCAAGGCATAACCCAACACAAGCCAAACCGTGCAAAGAAGGCATTCCACAAACCACTTGTTGCCGCGCAATGAAGAAGAAGATGATCAACTAACTCCCCTTTCGTTTAACATAACCAGCATCTGTTCACCACAACTATACCCCTCCTCCCAAGATTATCCAAAGTAAGGATCTTACAACAAACCGCCATCCAAACAAAAACGCCACTTTAGGAAGAGCCTTGGATCTCCAAACGTTCTTCCATGGAAAAGAAAGTGGCCTGCAAGGCAAGAGCGCTCTATAGTAAGAGTTAACCTCAAAAAGACCCTTACGTGAAGGTACCCACCACAACTTATCTATCCCTTCCCCTCTCAGCTTACAAGCATAAAGGCATCTATAAAACGAGACCAACTCCTCCACCTCCTAATCATGAATCAGTCGAGTGAACTGGATATTCCACTGGATGGAACCATTAGAACGCTCTACACTATTCGCAATGGAAGCATCCTTGAATCTAGCAATGTTGAACAAGCCTAGAAACGCCTATTTGAGAGCCCTATCTCCGCACCAAACATCATCCTAAAAGCGGATCTTTGGGCCCTCACCAGGATCAAACTTAAAAAACCTCCTAAAATTCTGCCACCTCATACAAATAAATTTCCACAAGCCTACCCCGTGCGAGCCAGAAATGACTCCCGGGCGCCATCCCCCCCAAACCGACCCATACTTGGCCACCAAAACCGATCTCCACCAACCTCCCTCTTTATGAGCAAACCACTACAGCCACTTCTCCAAAAGAGCTTGATTAAACTATCTCATATTCTTAATCCCTAATCCACCCTCGTCAATGGGAGAACACACCTTATCCCACTCCACTAGATGAAACTTAAATTTATCATTCATCCCCCCCAAAGAAAGTCCCGTTGGATCTTCTCAATACACTTAGCCACATCAGCAGGGATAGGAAACAAAGACAACATATAGTTATGCATATTCAATAAAGTACTTTTTATCAAAGTAATCATGCCCCCCTTAGAAAGATACAACCGTTTCCAAGGGGCCAATCGCCGTGACATCAAGTCCTCTAATCCTGCCCACATAGCTTTGAACTTGAAAGAGGCCCCTAACGGTAAACCCAAATACTTCAAAGGTACTTCACCAGACCCGCAGCCCAATAAACCAGTAAGTTGCCCCACATTATCCAAAGAGCCAATCGGAACCAAAGTCGACTTAGATAAGTTAACCTTCAAACCAGCTGCTGCTCCGAAGCAAACAAGAAGGGCCCCTATGTGATGGATTTGACTAGCATTCGCCCTACAAAAGATCAATGTATCATTTGCAAAAAGGAGATGGGAGACGGTGACCCGATCTGGCTCACTAGTGCCCACAGAAAAGCTCAAAATCAGCCCCCTAGAGGTAAAGGCTCCAAGCATCCTACTAAAAGCCTCCATCACCAAGACAAAGAGAAATGGAGAGAGCGGTTCACCTATACAAATCCCACAGGAGCTCCCAAATAAACCGGAAGGAACACCATTGATCAAAATTGAGAAGCGAGCAGATGAAATACAATGCTTGATCCACAAGCACCATTTCTCCCAAAACCCACACCTCCTCAATAAGTAAAGAAGGAAGCTCCAATCTACGTGATCATATGCCTTCTCCATATCTAATTTACACAAAACACCTGGATCCTCGGACTTAAGCTTGCTATCCAAACATTCATTTGCAATGAGCGCCGAGTTTAAAATCTGTCTCCTTTTCACAAAGGCATTTTGGGGCTTGGAGATGACCCTAGCCATAACTCTCCTCATTCTATTTGCCAAAACCTTGGAGATGATCTTATAAACTCCACCCACAAGACTAATAGGGCAAAAATCATTGATCTCCTTAGCCCCATGAATCTTCGGAATAAGAGAGATGAAAGTAGAACTAATACTTTTCACAAATTTACCTCTAGCATGAAATTCCTCAAAAACCGCCATAAAGTTTCCCTTAACCATCTCTCGACAATCTTGGAAGAACGCCATAGAAAACCCATCCGGGCCAGGGGCCTTATCTCTATCCATGCCTTTGATAACTTCCCTCACCTCCTTTTCCTTAAAAGGATTCTCCAAACTGGACACCTTTCCTCATTTAGCATATCAAACTCAATGTTATCCAACTGAGGTCTCCAGCTAAGAGGCTCCAAAAACAAGGATTCATAGTAGTTTACAACATGCTCACTAATGCTATCTGGATTCGAGGTAGATGAACCATTCACAATCAGAGTCTCAATGGAATTATTCCTCCTATTAGCACTAGCAACTTGATGGAAGAACTTAGTGCACTTGTCCCCCTCCTTTAACCACCTTACCCTCGATTTCTGTTTCCAACTAATTTCTTCTTGTAAAAGAGAGGCTTCCAAATTTGAAGTCAAAAGCCTCTTTCTCTCATTTTCCTCCTCAGAAAGCCCTCTTATTAACTCAGATCTATCCAGCAACTCCAACTCCTCCACCCAAGCCTTATTTTGAACCCCCACATTGCCAAAACCTCCAAGTTCCACCTCTTGATCTCCCCCTTAAGAGCTCTCAGTTTTTTAGCCAAGATAAAGCTTGGAGAACCCATGAAGGAGAAAGAAGTCCACCAATTTCTGACTTTATCCACAAAACCCTCCTCTTTAAGCCACATGTGCTCGAACTTAAACGAACTCTACCCATTTTGCAAACAGCCCTTCAACAGAATAATAGGCGCATGAATTGAGCACACTCGAAGAAGCTTCTTGATGTGTACCAAATATCACATATTTCTACCCCTTAATTTGTTAATTTTTTAGCTGTGTTATTATCTGATGTTTTGGTTTAGTTCATGTTTTCAGTGCTTTATAGGATGCAAAAGGAAAACTATGGGTTTTATGCGAAAGTGCCTAGTTTGGACGAAAAGTGCAATTCTCTGGTATAGCGATCGAGCGCAAATGCGCTCGAGCGCAGGATAGCCACGATTGAGCGCACATGCGCTCGAGCCTAGGACAGTCATGATCAAGCGCGAATGCAGCATAACAGATAGACACCTTATGCACGAGTGTGCTTAAGCGCACCATCAGTGCGATCGAGTGCACATGTCTGACCTGGTAGCGAATTTCAGTTTTATTAAATTTGTAATCCCTAGTTTTGGGCCTATAAATACATAATTATCATACTAGTTTAGGGAGGTTGCGAATTACAAAATTTGGGAAGAGAAAGAAGAGAGTTCTAGGGTTTCCTAGCTTTTGGATCTCAACTTTGGGTTTCATTATTTGTAAGTACTCATTTTTTATTATGGATCCATCAATAACATTTTATCTTTCAATAACATGAGAGGCTAAACCTTCAACTAAGGTTGAAGATGAAGCCTCGCTTATGATTAGCAACTTAGTTTCATGTAATCAATATTTCTCAATTTAATGGTTCAATTGCCTATTGTTTTGCCTTTGTATTAATTGAATTGAATGTATCTTGGATATCTTTTGTGATTCAAGGATACATTGGATGATTTAGGATAATTCAATGCAATTAATTGCTTGGATTTCTTGGTTAATAGATTGGATCTTTCTTGTGATTTATTCTCTGGATATAATGGATGTTTCAATATAGATTAGATATTTGCTTGTGATTTACGGATACAGTTAATGATTAATTGATTATTGGATTTCTATTGTGATTTGGATAAAGAATGGATAAAAGGAATGTTTTAATTAATTTGTGAAGCGAAAAGTAAAACATACCTAAGATTTACATGTGAGAACTTTGGGGAATATTTGAGATCATGGAACTAGGTTGTTATGAATGTGTGAGTGTGGATTCTAAAACCCTAATGCTTTGTCAACAAATTATTTTCACTTAATTAGTTTTATGCTTTTGCCTCATTCAAACAATCATCATTCAAAATCTGGGAACTAAATTAGAATAGAATTATTTTAGGTTTAAACTTGCTTTCAAGAACACAATTTCCTATGGGTTCGACCTCGCACTTGCATACCATTATATTGCACACGACTTGTGCGCTTGCGAGTACATTTAATTTGTACATCACTTTTTCTGCATCAGCCCTAGATAGCTAAATTCCCACTTCAGAGAGACCAAGAAGCGGTCCAACCTAGACCATGACATATTATTAGACCATGTAGACACACCCCCTGCCAAAGGGAGGTCCATGAGGCCCATCTCCGCAATAAAATAAGCAAAAATAGCCACTCTCCTCCTTCGAGTTCCTCCAAACCTCTCACTTTGGAAAAGAGTGATGTTGAAGTCCCCTTATACATGTGATGCCTCGCCCGATAGGCAAATCAATTAACTAGTAATTAATCCCATGGCATACCATCCCAGCCTTGCCCCTTGTAGAACAAGACCTCTAGGAATTCACTTTCCTCGTCGTAACGAGAAAACTACAACGGAAGACTTTACTAAGATTATGGGATTAAGAGACAATAAATAAAACATCACACAATAATACCAAAGATAAAGTGCTACGTCATCATAATATCATAAATAGTCATCAAATGTACTGGTCATCCGACCATCATCAGGAAAATAGCTACAACCTAGAATAGCAAACGTCAATACAAGAGATCAACAGATTAGAGCCTAGACTTAAGCTTAAGTAGGGCTAATGAAATCATAATCTCTATCATGTCTGCATGAGCAGAACCTCCAGTCTCTTACATCGAATGCAACAAAATCGGGTTTATGTCTTCAAAGATCACATGGATCAAGTCCTGAGTTAGCACCCAAGTCTGCTCCGATGGCATCCTCTTCTAAAACAGCTAAACGATATGATAATCGTAATGGGAGATGAAACATAAAGGAAAAGGGTCTAAGACTTAGTGATTTTTAACGTAGATAATACCTATGCCAGTTTAGTAATGAACTCAGATATTTAATAAGAAAAAATAGTTCCATCATGATAGCTTATTTTATACATGATATATATAATAAATGATATATGCATATGATGTAAACAACAGTCATAGTTCAACAGTATGGTCTACCCGAGATATTATCCATTCTTAGCAGGGTTAATGTTGTCCTGAGGGACCTATAGTACAATGCCAGTGCCCCAGCCATTGTACAACATACCGTACATAACATTAGTGGCATGATCGAGTCCGACCTTGAGTGGCCCACACCAACTAATGACGTTCGTCTTATAGTGACTGAACCATTGAAAATGGTTGCACCGTGGTCATGAAACCAATGGATCCAAAGCCTCGTAAAACACACATTTGACCAATACTACCATGTATAGTAAGGCCATGGCCAATACTACCGCACGTACCGGTGTACCCTGTCATACAATGCAAATTATCTTGTTTGTCTTTTACATGCATGTCATTTTACAAGTCTCACTTGGTTAACATGTTCAGCGCAACGTTTTTCTCAAAATGATAGAGTTCATGTGCAATAAGTATAAACTGTGAGAGTTATAAAATATGCATATTTTCTTGATATACAAAAATGGATGTGCTGTGCATGAAAAATAACAATGAGTATTATATGAGTTAAAACTCACCTAGATCGAAAAGTGTCTTTGAATACTTCAAAAGATCCGGGTTCTCCAAATTTGTGGAAAACCTTCTATTAATCCTAATTCCATTAAAACAACTTTAAAGTAAGGTAAACAGGAGCTATGGAATGGTTGGTGAAAATAGGGTTTCCCTGTCATACACTAACCGTACATCCGGGCTCAGGAACGTATGTCCACTGTGTCACGACGGGATGTATGTCTGGTTACAATACCATATGTCTGCTATGTGGGTTCTTAGGGAGAACCTCATTTTCTCTCCACTATCTGCCTATTCTCCAATTCCTAGGGCTACTAGAAATACCCTAAAGCCTCCTATTCTAGTTTACAAGCTCCATGCAACGTAACAATGTTAAGCTAAACAAGATTCAAAGTGTATCTAAGCTAGCAACTACAACTAAACATAAAACGAGTAGCATAACGACGCATTTAAAAAGATAAGGGTCGAACGTTAATTCATTGAAACAAAACCACAGTAGTTCTGCCTACGAATGTTCCGAAACAGCCAAACGTCTCACACCACTCATGAAACACTCACAACACTTTGGAAACTCACACCGGCAGCCTAGGGGCATCTGAAAAACTTGTGAAAAATGAAGAGGGGTAGGGGGTATTCATAGGAGAGGGCTGCCAACAACTCCCATAGCAAAGTAGCGAACGTCCGGCCAAAGGGGCGTACATCTGGTGGTTCTCACCCAGAGGTTCAAAGGCTGCCACTTACGTCTAGGTATTAACCAGAGGGTATTCAAAAAGTAGCGTACATCTGGTGGTCCCACGTACGTTTGCCTGTACGGTTTGTAGAGCGTACGTCTGGTGGTCCCCCTCATACGTTCGCACTACAGAAAGAAGCATACGTCCACCAGACCTAGCGTATGTTTGCCTAAAAGTCCAAATAACCACTCTGGTGTCCTTAGTGACCCAAAGCCCAAATTAACTCCCCCAACTAAGCTACTTATGCCTAGTTAATAATTTGGGTTACTACAATACACTAGGGCACCACCTATAAGCATATCAACCCTGCCAATTCCTCCCACAAATGCCTTCTATGGGAATCCCTGTTAGGACCATATACCCATGCAAAAGCCCACTCCAAGCCATCGTCCACATTCCTGAAGGAACAAGTTGCCATATAATTGCCCAAATAGACGTCCGCCTTAGCAACAACCCTTCTATCCCACATAAGTAGAATCCCACCCGAAGCCCCAACAAAAGCCACATGACACCACTCCACATACGGACATCTCCACAAACTCTGCACTAAATCGGTTGTGATCATCTCCAATTTGGTCTCTTGAAGACAAACAATATCCACCTTTCACTGATTCAAAAGTCGTCTAACCCTCAAGCGCTTCTTCACATCATTCAACCCTCTCACATTCCAAGACAATTTATGCTTCATAAAGAATACAATCAACCCTCAACCTCATGTTACTATCGGCATCAAACCCAGCTAAGGAGGACGCCCCTTTACCATATTTATTAGCCATAAGCTGCCCCAAAACTTCTTCTTTGAGCTTCCTTTCCTGCCCATCACAAGACAAACCGGCAATCCCATTGACTTCTGTAGTGACTCAAATTATTAACGAGGTGTAAGTAGCTTAGTTGGGGGAGTTAATTTGGTTTTTGGGTCACCAAGGACACTAGAGGGATAATTTAGACTTTTGGGCGGATGTATGCTAGGTCTGACGGACGTACGCTGCTATCTGTAGTGCGGATGTATGGGGGGAGACCATCAGACGTACACTCTACAAACCATACAGGCAGACATACGTGGGACCACCGGACGTACTAGGCAGCCATTGAACCACTGGGCAAGAACCACCGGACGTACGTGATCGGTGTCAAATATTGTATATTGGACCCCTCTTGACTTATGTTTGTTAGGCTCTTAGCTATGTTAATAACTAATGTTTTGTATAGTTTTTAATGTTTTGTGCTATGTAGGTTATTGTATTAAAACATGGCTAGCAAAGGGCAAAGTGTACTTAAAGAGAAGAAGCTGATTCCTGCCAAGTGCGTTCGACCGCACTTGGTGCGTTCAAACGCACTCATGGTCGCATGCAGGAGTTGTGGTCGCACGCATGCCCAGCCGGCCCTAGCAGTTATCTACGTTTGAACGCAAGGGAACTGCGGTTGAACGCACGCCCAGTCAGCCCTAGCCACCATAGTAGTTATTTGTGGTCGAACGTGTACCCTGCATTTGACCGTAAATAACTGGTGCGTTTGAACGCAGGTAGTGCGTTCGAATGCAGTCCAGTGACCCGCCAACCTATAAATAGGCATCGATGTATCATTTGTTTTTCACGTTTGGGAGGTGCCTCTAGGGCCCAAAACCCTCTGTTTTCCACTGTAAATCCCTCATAAATTATCATTTATTTAATTTATGTTTTATTTTACTTTTATTTAGTCTCTTATTCCCTTCACTTTAATTTGTTTGTATATATTTATGTTTAGTTCATATTATTCTGTCTTTTAAGATTTATGTTTATTCATTTCAATGCATTTTAGAGACAATAGTGTGTTGATTGTTGTTTACAAATCGCCAAACGTCAACACTCGTTGCAACCGGAGATATATCGGATATTCGTCTTTGGATCATTATCCGTTGTGACCTCTTGTAACAGTGTTTGCCTCGAGTAGTTTGACAAGATTGTGTAGCAACAATAGGATATACATATGTACTTTATCGATAGACGGAAATATGAACAATGTGTTAGCGCTCAGAGTATGCCTTGTAGCATAAATGTTTAATATATATGAGCTAAGTATGTTTATATGTGAATTAATTTATTGTGAGGTGGATTAGGGACTTTAGTTATTTTTTATTTCTTTATTTTATTGCATTTTAGCTTAGTTTATTTTATGCACGTTACCTGTTTGCTTTTGGGACTAGGTTAAGATATTATTTAATTTAGGCATTTAAATTGTTTTTTGACAAACACGATTCTCTGTGGATTCGACACTCGCACTTGCACATCCACTCTATTACGTCGACTCGTGCAATTGGCGAGTACAATTAAATTTGTACATCAGTACGCCCCTTGGCCGGACATTCGTTGCTTTTTGGGCCTATATATACCCCTACCCTTTTCGTGTTTTGCACAAGTTTTAGACGCCCCTAGGCTGCCAAAGTATTCCTAAAGTGTTTTCAAAGTGTTTTGAGTGTGTTTTGTGAGCGTGTATGAGGTGTTTGCATGTTTCGGAACGTTTGTGAGGTAGAACTCTTGCGGTTTTGTTTCAAAGAGGTAACGTTCGATCCTTAGCTTTTTAAATACGATGTTATGCTGCTCATTCTATGTTAGTTGTAATTGCTAGCTTAGTTATGCTTTGAAACTCGTTGGGTTAGCGTTTTTGTTAGCTTAGCGTTGTTACGTCGTATGGAGGTTATAATCTAGACTAAGAGACTTTAGGGTGTTTCTAGTAGCCCTAGGAGTCAAAGAATAGGCGGATAGTGGAGAGAAAATGAGGTTCTCCATGAGACCCCACATAGTGGACATACGGTATCGTGCCAGACGTATTGCCCGTCATGACACAGTGGATGTAAGGCCCCGAGCTTGGATGTACGGTCAGTCTATGACAAAGAAACCCTATTTTCACCAGCCATCCTATAACTCATGTTTTCCTTACTTTATAGTTGTTTTAGTAGAATTAGGACTAATAGAAGGCTTTCCACAGATTTGGAGAACCCGAATCTTTCGGAATATTCGGAGATGCTTTTCAATCCAGGTGAGTTTTAACTCACATAATGCTCATTGCTATTTTTCATACACTACACATCTATTTTGTGATTGAGAAAACATGCATATTTTACAACTCTCACAGTTTATACTTATTGCACATGAACTCTATCATTTTGAGAAAAACGTTGTGTTGATATGTTAACCAAGTGAGACTTATAAAATGATATGCATGTAAAATACAGACAAGATAATTTGTATCGTATGACATGGTATACCAGTATGTGCGATAATATTGGCCATGGGCTTACTATAAATGTTAGCTTTATGGTTAAATGTGTGTTATACGGGGCTTTGGATCCATTGGTTTTGTGACCACGGTGCAACCATTTCCAATTGTTTGGTCATTATAGACGAACATTATTAGTTGGTGTGGGACACTTGAGGTCGGACTCGATCGTGCCACTATTGTTATGTATAGTATGTTGTGCAATGGCTGGGGCACTGGTATTGTACTATAGGTCCCTCGGGACAGCATCAACCCTACTGAGAAGGGGTAATATCTCGAAAAGACCATACTGTTGAGCTATGACTATTGTTTACATCATAAGCATGCATCATTTATTATATATATATCACAAATAAAATAATCTGTCATGATGAAATTGCTTTTGCTTATTAAACATCTGAGTTCATTACTGAATTGGCATAGGTATTATCTGCATTAAAAATCACTTAGTCTTTGACTTACCCTTTTCCTTTATGTTTCATCTCCCATTGTGATTATTATACAGTTTAGCCGCTTTAGAAGAGGATGTCGTTGGAGCAGACTTGAGTGCTGGCTCAGGACTTGATCTGTGTGATCTTTGAGGACATGGACCCTATTTGGTTGCATTCGATGTAGGAGATAGGAGGATCTGCTTGTGTGGACATGATAGAGATTCTGATTTCATTAGCCTTGCTTAAGCTTCAGTCTAGGCTTTGATATGTTGATCTTTTATAAACTATGTTGACATTTGTTATCTTAGGTTGTATCTATTTTCCTGCTGATGGTTTGATGACCTGTACCATTGGTGAATATTTATGATATTATGACGACGTAGTACTTTATCTCTGGTATTGCTGTGTGATGTTTTATTATTGTCTCTTAATCCCATAGTCTTAGTAAAGTCTTACGCTGCAGTTTTCTCGTTACGATGAGGAAAGTGTATTCTCGGAGGTCTTGTTCTGCGAGGGACAAGCTAGGATGGGGCGCTGTGGGATCAATTATTAGTTAATTGATTTGTCCATCGGGCAGGGTGTCACAACTTCCCACACCAACTTTAGTTCCTTCGAAGCAAGAGAAACTGACCCTTTCCCCTGATCCTTCCACTCAATGTCCTTAGGCAAAACCGCCGCTTCAATCTGAGAAAAAGAATCCTCAACACGTGGATTCTCTCCCACTTGAACCTCCATTGCCCCAAGTAAACATGTCGCTTTAGGCTCACCCATTACTGAAGTTGCCTTGCAAATACCTCTCTTCGCTGCTGCCATCAAGAGGCTTCTTACCCAAAGCATCCACCTCATTGTTCCAAGCATATTGCTCCACAACCCACGACTTCATGGACTTAGAAGATGATACTTCCTTTCTCTGAAAAACTCGTAGCTTGTGGCCAGAAATAACTCCTACCGGTGTTTTCATCCTTACCGGTGCCAAGCTAGTAGGACTTAGTTCACCAGAGTTCTCGGGGATGACTGAAACCATCGACGTCGATGACGCTTCCACACAACTCAGCACCTTCAATGAATCGCCTAACCCATCACCACCAGAGAAGTATCTATCCATTTTTGTCACCCTCACCAGTACTGAAGATGTTGGGCCTTAGTACCGAAGATCTTTGAACCCATCGACAGCAGTGTCACCATCGCCGGTGGTGATGGATCACTTGACCCATCACCACCGACGATGTCACCCTCTCTGACGCCGAAGATGCTGGGCCCTAGTCATCGAAGAGCTCTGAACCCGTTGACGACAGCGTCGAGGCCTCTTCCCAACGCAAGACCTACCAACCCTACGTGTTCTTCAACATAAGGTTAGGCTTAATGCTCATGGATCCATTACCCAAACCCACTCCATTTTTGAGCTTGAAATATTTCTTTCTATTGGGTCTGACCCATTCTTCTTTCTCATTTGGGCTTGCAGCATACTTAGCCCGAGACTCTCTCCCATCTTGCCCCGGCCCAATATCCTCTAGTTTTCTAAGTACCCAATCTAACTTAGCCAAACCTATATCTATTTGTTCTTTCAATTTCTCCAACGACTCCCTACATAGACTAAGCTCCTATTTAGCATTTAATTCTGATTGCCCTGTGTGAAAGACATCCCTCTTCAGTCCCTTCAGCAGCCCTTACCCTGTAATCACCATAGCTTTCGTACCCTCAAGTAGCTTCACCAGATTTCTACTCGCCGGCACCTCCATCGTTTTCCTTCCAAACTTTGGCGCACTTCCACCAGACTCTACAGTACCTTGGACTTGCCGTGACAAAGACGTCGATGGACCCAGCCCTTGCTCGCTAGATAGCTTCACCAAAACAAAAGGCACCTCTGGTACCTTCTCCCTACTACCCACCTTCTAGGCTTGCAGACCCACCTCATTTGAAGCTTTTTTCAGCCATTTAGGAACCCTTGCGATTGGCTTAGTGTAGGAATTAAAGCATTCCTCCACTGAATGCATCGACAACCCCATGGCCTCCACATAACTCCTCCTTCCCCTCATTGCCTTGCCCTTCTTGACTACCTTTTCCTCTTTAACCACATGAAGGGATTCACTTGCCAAGCATAATTTCGAAATGACTCGAGCCCAACCTTGCCCATGTTTGCTCTTTGGAATGAGTATGGTGCTGCACCTTCTTGTTCCCTCAAATTCTTCTACTGTCAGAAACAATCCATGTCGGTTTGAACATTTCTGAGAAATAAACCAGGGGTATCCTGCTCTTGATTGATCCCAAAACACCTTCGATGTTTCCTCCATCACCACCTCCTTCACTATACCCACTAGCCACCCTAGGAGAAAGATGAATGGGATATATGAGTTTGTTCTCTCTCTCATCTACCACCATATCCGTCGCCATCAGAACTCAGTAGTGGGGTAGCATTGTTCAATTGAAAAGCAAATGTTGTTTGAAATTGGTGTTTTAGTTTTGTAGAAAAAGGATTTTGATGATTTTTGAATGAAGGATATTTTGCAGAAAACCATTTTTGAACTAAGGAGATTTTGATGATTTTGTAGAAGAAAGATATGTTGTTGCGGCCATGTGGGTAATAGTGTTGGCAACGCTACCAAATATTTTTCTAGGATGAGATTGTGCAAGAAGGAGAAATATACTTGCTTGAAGCGAGGAGGAGAAGAAGGGGCTACACTGCGTCAAAGCTGTGAGAGTTTAGAGAATTTTATAATTATAATAATGCATTGGGAACACTACAGTGTAATCCAATGCATTGTGTTGCACCGTAGCAATCATATAATCATTCACATCAGGTATCCTAAATGGTTATCTTCACTAAGAGCATCTCCAGCAAGAGTGGCTATTTTAACTACTCAAAATACACATTTTTTCATTTTAGCTACTAGTTTTTCACTATACACTCCAACGTAATATTTATTTTAACCATCTTTTTTAATTAAATATCATTTTGATATATTATTTTATTATTTTATATCTTTTCATTTTCTTCACCGCATAGCTGCCCATTTTCTTCTCTCCCGATCAAATATCTCATTCTCATATTTTATTCTCTCTTTCTCTCCCGATCTCCCTCTTTCTCCCAATCTCAAGAGAGAGAAAAAAAGAATAAAAAAAGACTAATAGGTGCTAAAGTGAACTTTCAAATATGAAAGTTCACTATAGCACCACCTGCAGAGAAAAATACTACTTTAGAAGGTTTGTTGGAGGAACAAAAACTCTAAGTTTAACTAAAAAGTTAAAATGAAAAAGCTGTTGGAGATGCTCTAACTATAGGGAATATGTCAAAAAAATGGCAAAAAACTACACACGGTAGACTCCCTAAATGAGCCTTAAACATGAGGATTGCTACAGTAAAACCCTATACTTAGAGTTCAACTGTAGCGGTCCAAAGGATTATTAAATAAAAAATAAAAAAACTCATTCTTTCTCCCCCCCCTCCTCTCTTTCTCCATCTCTCTCTTGCACCAAACAGCAAATTGCAAAAATGATTCATAAAAATCAGCCATACACAATCTTTGTTGCTGTTTGGTAGGTAAGAAAACGAGAGAGAAAAAAAAAAAAAAATCAGCCATCAACACAAGATTTGTTTCTATCAATTCATTTGCTGGATGAGACCTTCTTCTTTGCTAACCAACGACACTCAAGAAAATGTGAGAGACCTACATGCCAATTACGAAAAGCCAGACCTAGAGTTGGGCTTTAGCAAGGATTTTCTACTGAAGGCCTTTGGGGAAGAAGGTGTGGAGTCAGAGTTCATGAGGTTGCACAATCTTGTAGGCCATCCCAGATTTCTCTTCACAATCAAAGAGGAAACCAAGGTGTTGTTACCGTGCACAACAATGATGAATAATATGGAATCAAAAAAGAGAAAGAGATCAAGAGAGAGTTGAGACACAGATTTAACGTGGTTTGGCAATTTGCCTACGCCCATAGAAGAGTGCGATTATTATTCTCTTAATAATGATTTAAGGCTACAACATAACATATTTATAGGCAAACCCTAATTATAAGTATTTTGGAAAACTACAAAATACCCCCCATAACTTATTTGTTCCCCAAGCCCACATAAACTAATTACACCCAATGGGCCTTTAATAGAATATGAGCCACTTGTTCCAACAATCTCCACCTTGGCGAGTATTCACCTCTTTGAAGATAACCAAGTATTGGGCCTCCACTTGGAATTGATAAGTTTGGGGTTGCCACCTCCTCTCCTCTCCTTTCTAGCACCTAGAGACATTTGTCAAGTCCAAGCAATGCTTGAACTTGTCTGCAGTAATAGGCTTCGTCAACATGTCCACTGCATTCTCAGAATCGTGAATCTTCTTAAGTAACAATTCACCTGTAGCAACCAATTCCCTGATCTTGTGAAACCTCACATCAATGTGCTTGGTTCTCGCATGATACACCTGGTTCTTTGCCAAGTAAATGGCACTCTGACTATCACAATACAACGAAACTCCAACTTGCTGAATACCCAGCTCCTTAACTAACCCTGTAAGCCACAAAGCTTCCTTTATAGCTTCAGCCACCGCCATGTACTCTGCCTCAGTCGTGGACATTGCAACCGTAGACTGGATCATAGACTTCCAACATATAGGTCATTCTGTAAGAGTGAACACATAACATATGGTCGATCTCTTGTCATCCAAGTCCCCTGCATAATTTGCATCCACATATCCCACAACTGACAAATCACTCTTTTGTCTGACAAAAATGATGCCGTAGTGACGTAGATCAGGACAACATCTTATCTTTTAGTATTTTATTTGAATTAGGTTTATTTGTTAGTCTTTTATTCTATCTTATCTTTAAAGTCTTTTATTTGAATTATGTTTCTTTGTTAGTCTTTTAGTTGGTTTAGTTTTCTTTCATAGACTTCTAAACTGAATTTATGTCATTGTTATCTTAGGACTAGGAGTCTTGAGACCATAAATAAATGCTTAGAAGCCCTAAGAATTGGGTAGTTCATTATTATTATTGGTTTTGTTTAATAAGAATAATCAGAGTTGAGTTTCTTGGTTCATTTTCCTTCAGGCTTTAGATAGCATCTACTGCTTAGAGAAGATTTTTTTGATTTTGTGATAGCCTCACAATCTTAGGAATATTTATCTCTTATGTTTACTGTTTTCTTGATTATTTACGTTATAACCCTGCATCAGTTGGTATCAGAGCCCGGTCTCTTTCCATGGCACTAGTCACAAGGGGAATGGGTAACCGCTTTGCACACTTGGAGAATGTAAATGATTGCGAAGAACTAGTTAGAGAAGAACCACCGGCAACCTATCAAGCACACTCGGAGGCACAACTTGCGAGCTTGAGGGAACAAATTGCAGCCCTCACAAAACTATTGTCCATCGGGAGTGGTCGAGACAGACGTTGGCATATACCCTCACCGCACAAATCGGAAGAGGACGACGCACGTGTGGAGGATGAAGACAGAAACCCTTTTGCGGAGCGCGGAGTGCACAGGCATGAACCCCTTGTACAAGCTCAGGCCAATCGGTGGGAATCTGGTTTCAAACTTGATATACCGGAATTCCAAGGTTGCTTTCAACCCAAAGAGTTCCTTGTGACAGAAAAAATAGAAAAAATCAACAAAAAGAAGGTGCCTAGAGAGGCGGCGGAGATTAGAAGTCAATCGGTTGTGGAGAAGGAAGATAGATTTATTGAGGAAGATTGCTTGGAAGATTGGGCCTCTCCACCAATCTATGACACCTATCCCGACAAATAGGTGAATTTTATACATCAAGTTGATTTCCTTGGAGTAAATGCTATCTTGTCAAAAACTTTCAATCAAAGTTGTGATGAGATCTATGGAGCGGAAACAACTTTTTTATCAAAGAGTGAAGGGGTCTTTGTGAGTTCCTTGGGAATTCTCATGGCTTATACGAAAGGTGAAGCACAAGAGAAACACGACAAGTTTACATGGTAAAGTGGTGTGTAGGGCTTTCATGACAAACATCAAGGTATGTCAATGATGAAGAGTGTTACATTTATTATGGGATGTGGCCTTGTTATAATCTTTAGGAAGGGTGAGTGGAATGAGTTGACTGGGCATCCGAAAGACCGTGGAAAGAACCAGCCGAATTCGAGGACGAATTCTCTCTAACCTGGGGAGGATGATGTAGATCAGGACAACATCTTATCTTTTAGTATTTTATTTGAATTATGTTTATTTATTAGTCTTTTATTCTATCTTATCTTTAAAGTCTTTTATTTGAATTAGGTTTCTTTGTTAGTATTTTAGTTAGTTTAGTTTTCTTTCGTAGACTTCTAAACTAACTTTATGTCATTGTTATCTCAGGACTAGGAGTCTTGGGGCTATAAATAAATGCTTAGAAGCCCTAAGAATTGGGTAGTTCATTATTATTATTGGTTTTGTTTAATAAGAATACTCAGAGTTGAGTTTCTTGGTTCTTTTTCCTTCAGGCTTTAGATAGCATCTACTGCTTAGAGAAGATTTCTTTGATTTTGTGATAGTCTCACAATCTTAGGAATATTTATCCCTTATGTTTACTGTTTTCTTGATTATTTATGTTCTAACCCTGCATCATTGGTATCGAGCCCACTCTTTCCATGGCACTAGTCACAAGGAAGGGGTATCCGCTTTACACTTGGAGAGAACGTAAATGATCGCGAAGAACCAGTTAAAGAAGAACCACCGGCAACCTATCAAGCATACTCGGAGGCACAATTTACGAGCTTGAGGGAACAAATTGCAGCCCTCACAAAACTATTGTCCATCGGGAGTGGTCAAGAGAGACGTCGGCATATACCCTCACCGCACGAATCGGAAGAGGACGACGCACGTATGGAGGATGAAGACGGAAACCCTTTTGCGGAGTGCGGAGTGCACATGCATGAACCCCTTGTACAAGCTCAGGCCAATCGGTGGGAATCAGGTTTCAAACTTGATATACCGGAATTCCAAGGTTGCTTTCAACCCAAAGAGTTCCTTGTGACAGAAAAAATAGAAAAAATCAACAAAAAGAAGGTGCCTAGAGAGGCGGCGGAGATTACGAGTCAATCAGTTGTGGAGAAGGAAGATAGATTTATTGAGGAAGATTGCTGGGTAGATTGGGCCTTTCCATCAATCTATGACACCTATCCCGACAAATAGGTGAATTTTATACAACAAGTTGATTTCCTTGGAGTAAATGCTATCTTGTCAAAAACTTTCAATCAAAGTTGTGATGAGATCTATGGAGCAGAAACAACTTTATATCAAAGAGTGAAGGGGTCTTTGTGAGTTCCTTGGGAATTCTCATGACTTTTCAAGGCGAAGCACAAGAAACGATAAGTTTACATGGCAAAGTGGTGTGTAGGGCTTTCATGACAAACATCAAGGTATGTCAATGATGAAGAGCGTCACGTTTATTATGGGATGTGGCCTTGTTATAATATTGAGGAAGGGTGAGTGGAATGAGTTAACTGGGCATCCGAAAGACCGTGGAAAGAACCAGCTGAATTCGAGGACGAATTCTCTCCAACCTGAGGAGGATGATGTAGATCAGGACAACATCTTATCTTTTAGTATTTTATTTGAATTATGTTTATTTATTAGTCTTTTATTCTATCTTATCTTTAAAGTCTTTTATTTGAATTAGGTTTCTTTGTTAGTATTTTAGTTGGTTTAGTTTTCTTTCGTAGACTTCTAAACTGACTTTATGTCATTGTTATCTCAGGACTAGGAGTCTTGGGGCTATAAATAAATGCTTAGAAGCCCTAAGAATTGGGTAGTTCATTATTATTATTGGTTTTATTTAATAATAATACTCGAGTTGAGTTTCTTGGTTCTTTTCCTTCGGGTTTTAGATAGCATCTCTGAAGATTTCTTTGATTTTGTGATAGTCTCACAATCTTAGGAATATTTATCCCTTATGTTTCTTTATTTTCTTGATTTTTTATGTTCTAACCTCGCTTGGTATGAGCCCAGTCTCTTTCCATGGCACTAGTCACAAGGGAAGGAGTAACCGCTTTGCACACTTGGAACGTAAATGATCGCGAAGAACAAGTTAGAAAAGAACCACCGGCAACCTATCAAGCACTCTCGAAGGCACAATTTGTGAGCTTGAGGGAACAAATTGCAGCCCTCACAAAACTATTGTCCTTCGGGAGTGGTCGAGACAGACGTCGACATATACCCTCACCGTACGAATCGAAAGAGAACGATGCACGTGTGAAGGATGAAGACAGAAACCCTTTTGCGGAGCGCGGAGTGCACAGGCATGAACCCCATGTACAAGCTCAGGCCAATCGGTGGGAATCCGGTTTCAAACTTGATATACCAGAATTCCAAGGTTGCTTTCAACCCAAAGAGTTCCTTGTGACAGAAAAAATAGAAAAAATCAACAAAAAGAAGGTGCCTAGAGAGGCGGCGGAGATTAGGAGTCAATCGGTTGTGGAGAAGGAAGATAGATTTATTGAGGAAGATTGCTTGGTAGATTGGGCCTCTCCACCAATCTATGACACCTATCCCGACAAATAGGTGAATTTTATACATCAAGTTGATTTCCTTTAAGTAAATGCTATCTTGTCAAAAACTTTCAATCAAATTTGTGATGAGATCTGTGGAGCGGAAACAACTTTTTTTATCAAAGAGTGAAGGGGTCTTTGTCAGTTTCTTGGGAATTCTCATGGCTTATACGAAGGACGAAGCACAAGAGAAGCACGACAAGTTTACATGGCAAAGTGGTATGTGGGGCTTTCATGACAAACATCAAGGTATGTCAATGATGAAGAGCGTCACGTTTATTGTGGGATGTGGCCTTGTTATAATCTTTAGGAAGGGTGAGTGGAATGAGTTGACTGGGCATCCAAAAGACCGTGCAAAGAACCAGCCGAATTCGAGGACGAATTCTCTCCAACCTGGGGAGGATGATGTTGATCAGGACAACATCTTATCTTTTAGTATTTTATTTGAATTATGTTTATTTGTTAGTCTTTTATTCTATCTTATCTTTAAAGTCTTTTATTTGAATTAGGTTTCTTTGTTAGTATTTTAGTTTGTTTAGTTTTCTTTCGTAGTCTTCTAAACTGACTTTATGTCATTGTTATCTCAGGACTAGGAGTCTTGGGGCTATAAATAAATGCTTAGAAGCTCTAAGAATTGGTAGTTCATTATTATTATTGGTTTTGTTTAATAAGAATACTTAGAGTTGAGTTTCTTGGTTCTTTTTCCTTCAGGCTTTAGATAGCATCTACTGCTTAGAGAAGATTTCTTTGATTTTGTGATAGTCTCACAATCTTAGGAATATTTATCCCTTATGTTTACTGTTTTCTTGATTATTTATGTTCTAACCCTGCATCAGTTGGTATCAGAGCCCAGTCTCTTTCCATGGCACTAGTCACAAGGGGAAGGGGTATCCGCTTTGCACACTTGGAGAACGTAAATGATCGCGAAGAACCAGTTAAAGAAGAACCACCGGCAACCTATCAAGCATACTCGGAGGCACAATTTACGAGCTTGAGGGAACAAATTGCAGCCCTCACAAAACTATTGTCCATCGGGAGTGGTCAAGAGAGACGTCGGCATATACCCTCACCGCACGAATCGGAAGAGGACGACGCACGTATGGAGGATGAAGACGGAAACCCTTTTGCGGAGTGCGGAGTGCACATGCATGAACCCCTTGTACAAGCTCAGGCCAATCGGTGGGAATCAGGTTTCAAACTTGATATACCGGAATTCCAAGGTTGCTTTCAACCCAAAGAGTTCCTTGTGACAGAAAAAATAGAAAAAATCAACAAAAAGAAGGTGCCTAGAGAGGCGGCGGAGATTACGAGTCAATCAGTTGTGGAGAAGGAAGATAGATTTATTGAGGAAGATTGCTGGGTAGATTGGGCCTTTCCATCAATCTATGACACCTATCCCGACAAATAGGTGAATTTTATACAACAAGTTGATTTCCTTGGAGTAAATGCTATCTTGTCAAAAACTTTCAATCAAAGTTGTGATGAGATCTATGGAGCAGAAACAACTTTATATCAAAGAGTGAAGGGGTCTTTGTGAGTTCCTTGGGAATTCTCATGACTTTTCGAAGGGCGAAGCACAAGAGAAGCACGATAAGTTTACATGGCAAAGTGGTGTGTAGGGCTTTCATGACAAACATCAAGGTATGTCAATGATGAAGAGCGTCACGTTTATTATGGGATGTGGCCTTGTTATAATATTGAGGAAGGGTGAGTGGAATGAGTTAACTGGGCATCCGAAAGACCGTGGAAAGAACCAGCTGAATTCGAGGACGAATTCTCTCCAACCTGAGGAGGATGATGTAGATCAGGACAACATCTTATCTTTTAGTATTTTATTTGAATTATGTTTATTTATTAGTCTTTTATTCTATCTTATCTTTAAAGTCTTTTATTTGAATTAGGTTTCTTTGTTAGTATTTTAGTTGGTTTAGTTTTCTTTCGTAGACTTCTAAACTGACTTTATGTCATTGTTATCTCAGGACTAGGAGTCTTGGGGCTATAAATAAATGCTTAGAAGCCCTAAGAATTGGGTAGTTCATTATTATTATTGGTTTTATTTAATAATAATACTCAGAGTTGAGTTTCTTGGTTCTTTTTCCTTCAGGTTTTAGATAGCATCTACTGCTTAGAGAAGATTTCTTTGATTTTGTGATAGTCTCACAATCTTAGGAATATTTATCCCTTATGTTTACTGTTTTCTTGATTTTTTATGTTCTAACCCTGCATCAGTTGGTATCAGAGCCCAGTCTCTTTCCATGGCACTAGTCACAAGGGGAAGGAGTAACCGCTTTGCACACTTGGAGAACGTAAATGATCGCGAAGAACAAGTTAGAGAAGAACCACCGGCAACCTATCAAGCACACTCGGAGGCACAATTTATGAGCTTGAGGGAACAAATTGCAGCCCTCACAAAACTATTGTCCATCGGGAGTGGTCAAGAGAGACGTCGGCATATACCCTCACCGCACGAATCGGAAGAGGACGACGCACGTGTGGAGGATGAAGACAGAAACCCTTTTGCGGAGCGCGGAGTGCACAGGCATGAACCCCATGTACAAGCTCAGGCCAATCGGTGGGAATCCGGTTTCAAACTTGATATACCAGAATTCCAAGGTTGCTTTCAACCCAAAGAGTTCCTTGTGACAGAAAAAATAGAAAAAATCAACAAAAAGAAGGTGCCTAGAGAGGCGGCGGAGATTAGGAGTCAATCGGTTGTGGAGAAGGAAGATAGATTTATTGAGGAAGATTGCTTGGTAGATTGGGCCTCTCCACCAATCTATGACACCTATCCCGACAAATAGGTGAATTTTATACATCAAGTTGATTTCCTTTGAGTAAATGCTATCTTGTCAAAAACTTTCAATCAAATTTGTGATGAGATCTGTGGAGCGGAAACAACTTTTTTTATCAAAGAGTGAAGGGGTCTTTGTCAGTTTCTTGGGAATTCTCATGGCTTATACTGAAGGACGAAGCACAAGAGAAGCACGACAAGTTTACATGGCAAAGTGGTATGTGGGGCTTTCATGACAAACATCAAGGTATGTCAATGATGAAGAGCGTCACGTTTATTGTGGGATGTGGCCTTGTTATAATCTTTAGGAAGGGTGAGTGGAATGAGTTGATTTGGGCATCCAAAAGACTGCAGAAGAACCAGCCGAATTCGAGGACTAATTCTCTCCAACTGGGAGGATGATGTTGATCGGACAACATCTTATCTTTTAGTATTTTATTTGAATTATGTTTATTTGTTAGTCTTTTATTCTATCTTATCTTTAAAGTCTTTTATTTGAATTAGGTTTCTTTGTTAGTATTTTAGTTTGTTTAGTTTTCTTTCGTAGTCTTCTAAACTGACTTTATGTCATTGTTATCTCAGGACTAGGAGTCTTGGGGCTATAAATAAATGCTTAGAAGCTCTAAGAATTGGTAGTTCATTATTATTATTGGTTTTGTTTAATAAGAATACTTAGAGTTGAGTTTCTTGGTTCTTTTTCCTTCAGGCTTTAGATAGCATCTACTGCTTAGAGAAGATTTCTTTGATTTTGTGATAGTCTCACAATCTTAGGAATATTTATCCCTTTTGTTTACTGTTTTCTTGATTATTTACGTTCTAACCCTGCATCACATAGTCTGTAGTACTTTTCAAGTATCTGAAAATCCACTTAACTGCATCCTTGTGCTGTTTCCTCGGATTTGCCATGTACTTGCTCAACATGCTCACTGCATGAGCTAAATCTGGCCTGGTACATACCATAGCATACATCAGACACCCCACTACACTGGCATATGGGACCTTTGACATGTCTTTAGTTTCTTCAACTGTCTTTGGACATTGTGAGGTAGACAAGCAGAAGTGATTCACCAAAGGTGTACTTACCGGTTTTGTATTTTCCCATGCTAAACCTCTCCAACACCTTTTTCACATAACTGGCTTGAGATAGCCACAATTTCTTGGCATCTCTGTCCCTGCAAATCTTCATCCCAAGAATCTTCTTGGCTGCGCCCAAATCCTCCATGTCAAATTCTTCATTCAACAAAACCTTCAGTTTGTTGACCTCAACTATACTCTTTGTTGCAATAAGCATATCATCCACATACAGTAACAGAAAAATAAATGAGCCATCATCAAGGCTCTTCACATACACACAATAGTCATACTCACATCTCTTGTAGCCAATTTTGATAATGTAGGAGTCAAATCGCTTATACCACTGCCTTTGGAGACTGCTTCAGCCCATAAATTGACTTCTTCAATTTACAAACCAAGTGCTCCTGTCCAGGTTGACTGAACCCTTCTGGCTGCTCCATGTAAATCTGCTCCTCCAAATCACCATGAAGAAAAGCTATCTTCACATCCATTTGCTCCAAAACCATGTCATAATGGGCTACCAAATCCAATACTGCTCTAATGGAAGTATGTCTGACCACTGGGGAAAATATTTCTTCATAATCAGCTCCTTTCTGCTATGAATAACCTTTTGGTACTAGGCGAGCCTTGAACTTTTCTCCCCCTTTTTCTGATATTGCTTCCTTTTTCTTGAACACCCATTTGCATCATATCTTCCTTTTCCTCTTTGGGAGCTCCACCAAATCCCACGTTTGGTTTTTATGCAAAGACTCCATTTCTTTTGCCATATAGCCCATCCATTTGCTCTTCTCTTGGCTATTGACCGCCTCTTGAAAAGTAGTAGGATTTCCGCTGCTAATAACAAGAGCATAAGAAACCATATCTTCAAAACCGTACCTGATTGGTGGCCTGATAGTGTGTCTAAGTTTGTCTGTGGCTATACTGTGATTCTGCTTAATTCCTGAAGTAGAAGTCTCTATACCCTGAGAAGTGTTCTTCTACACAGGAGTCTCTAACTCCACCTGTAACATCTGCTTATCACTGCTACTGCTTTTTGGCCCCTGTTGCTCTTTACCCTGAGTACTCTTCAACGTGGAATTTTAGTCAAATACCACGTCAATACTGATCACCACCTTGTTTGCCATTGGATCCCAAAACTTGTAACCTTTAACCCCTTTCCCATATCTGAGAAAGACACACTGTCTAGACTTTGGATCAAGTTTTGACCGTTCTTCACTAGGTATGTGCACATAGGCTGGACAACCAAATACTCTCAAACCAGAGTAATCTACCTCATTACCTGTCCACACCTCCTCTATAACTTTCCCATCTAGTGCTGCCCTCGATGACCTGTTTATCAAGTAGCATGCCATACTTACTGCGTCTACCTAGAAAATCTTTGCAAGTCCAGCATTCAACCTGAGACATCGTGCTCTCTCTGCAATCGACCTATTCATCCTTTCTGCCACACCATTTTGCTATGGTGTATTGCGTACTGTTTAATGTCTCTTTATACCATGCTGCTCACAAAAATCCCTAAACTCGTCATTTGTGTACTCAATGCCATTATCTGTCCTGAGGCACTTAACCTTCTTCCCAGTCTAGTTCTCCACTTTAGCTTTCCACAACTTGAACTTGGCAAACGTTTTTGATTTGTGCCGCATGAAGTAAACCCGAACCTTTCTAGAAAAGTCATCAATAAAGATGAAGAAATGCATATGTCCGCCCCGTGACGCTGTTCTCACTGGTCCTTATACATCAGAATGAACATAGTCCATAATGCCCTCTGTCTTGTGTGTGGCTATCTTGAATTGTACCCGATTCTGCTTCCCCAAAACACAAAACTTACAAAAATCAAGTTTGCACGTTTTGACACCCTTCAATAAATTTTTCTTATAAAGCTCTAACATGCCCCGCTCACTCATATGACCCAACCGCATATGCCACAAAACAGTACAATCATATTCAGACTCTATAGAGGCAATTCCACCTACAATTGTACTTCCTAACAGTTTATAGATATTCTTTGAATTTATCTGCCCCTTTATCACTATCATCGCACCCTTAGTTACCTTCATTAGGAGACCTATAGACTTATAAACATAGCCGTTTGAGTCTAAGGTGCCTAATGAAATTAAATTCTTTTCCATTTTTGGTACATGTCTAACATCACATAACGTTCTAACCACACCATCAAACATTTTTATTATAATATTACCTATGCCAGTAATTTTGCAATGTGCACCATTACCCATAGTAAATATACCATAATTAACTGACTTGTAGGTGTCAAACCAATCTTTGTTGGGTGTCACGTGAAATGAACATGCTGAGTCCAGAATCCAAGAATCCACAAGATGCTCTGAAGTAGATATAACAAAAAGCATATCACCATCAACATCGTTTGAATTGTCTTCCACTACGTTTGCAGACTTTGAGGAACCTTCATTCTCGTCGTCCTTGTTCTTTTTCCATTCTAGACAGTCTCGCTTCATGTGCCCTTTCTTTCTGCACTTATAGCAATTGATGTCCTTCCTCCTCCTAAACTTTGATTGAGAATTCTTGCCTTTTGAATCACCCCTGTTATTGCTTTTTCCACGCTTATAGTTACCCTTTACAACTAGCCCTTCTTCTTAAGAATTTTCATCAATATTTTTCTTCCTTTGATGAAAAGCCAACAGGGTTCCTGTAACGTCCTCCAACTCCAAAGTCTCTTTCCTCATGTCAGAGTTGTAACCAAATTCTCATACGTAGAAGAAGTTTGAAGTGAATTCAACAATATCAACGCCTTGTCTTCATCTTCAAACTTCACATCAACCCTCTTTAAATCGCCTATTATTTGATTGAATACATTGATGTGTTGGCTCAAATCTGAGCCCTCTGCCATCTTCAAGCCGTATAACCGCTGCTTTAGATAGAGCTTGTTCGTCAACAACTTTGACATATACTGACTTTCCAGTTTCAACCAAATTGCTGCCGGAGATTCTTCGTCCATGAAATGATACATCACGTCATCTCCTAGACAAAGCCGAATAGTAGCCACCGCTTTTGCCTCAAGTTCCTTTGAATCTATGTCAGCCATCCCTTCTGGTTTCGTCCCATATAGCGTCGTCACCATCCCTTGTTGCACCAACAAATCCTTGACACGTCTCTGCCATAACCCGAAATTCATGGATCCGATGAACTTCATCACATCGAACTTTATAGAAGATGTGTCAATCCCAGCCATCGTATGATTAGACTCTGATACCAATTGTTGTTACCATGCACAATAATGATGAATAATATGGAATCAAAAAAGAGAAAGAGATCAAGAGAGAGTTGAGACACAGATTTAACGTGGTTCGGCAATTTGCCTACGTCCACAGGAGAGTGTGGCTATTATTCTCTTAATAATGATTTAGGGTTACAACATAACATATTTATAGGTAAACCCTAATTAGAAGTATTTTGGAAAACCACAAAATACCCCCCACAACTTATTTGTTCCCCAAGCTCAAATAAACTAATTACACTCAATGGGCCTTTAATAGAATATGAGCCACTTGTTCCAACAAAGGAGTATTTGGAGTCTGAAGATAGGAAATCTAAAGGTGATAGAAGTAGAAAAGGGTCAAGAAATAGATGAGGAAAGTGAGAGTGAAGAAGACAGGGAGAGAAAGAAGACAGAGATGAGAGCACTAGCAATAGACTCCCTATAGCCTAGTCCCTTCCCTATGCTTGGGGAAAATCTAAAAAAAATCACAAACAAACATCCACATCAGAAGCCCCAAATTTAACCAATATCAAATGACATCTACAGTGTTTCCCAATGCATAGGAAAACACTGTAGACTCCCACGCATTATTAAATTATAAAACATCTCATTCTCTCTCCTCTCTCCTCTCTCATTGATTGCAATAATAAAAAAAAATAGTACTTAATTCATATAGGGAACAATAAGGGAATCAATTGTGAAGTGTTTTTATTTTTTATAGGGAATCAAAAAATAGTTTTATTCCCTACATTTAGAGAAAATGGGTAGGAAGCTGCTGCTAGTACTCTGAGAGAGATGAAAAGTAGAGAGAAATGTTTTTAGAATAAAGAATAAAAAGTAAAAAAATATTATTTTAATGATATAGAGAATGGTTAAGGGAAGCTATTGTGGTGTGTATTTGAATATGGAAGTAAAAAGTAGTTTGGATCCTTAAATTTACGGAAAATGATTGGGTAGTTGCTAGAAATGTTCTTAAGTTTAAGGAAAATATAGGGAATCTACTAATATAAGGAATCTATTATAAGAGACTTTTTTTGTCACTTTTTTGAACTTATAGAGTCTGCTAGGAATGCTTTTAATAATGGTGTTTTTTCTCTGGGCATTTTTGGGTATGGCAAATACTTGTGCCGATTAATATGTGATTGGTGATGCCTAGTTTGTAAAACTGCCAATCACGTGGAATTTCTATAATGCAGGCAAAAAAATTATGAAATGTTACAAGTCCAGGCACGCCACGCACCCAAAGAAGTTAATGTCACACCAGGAAAGTGGCAACTTGATACAAGTGGTGATGTGTTCTCATCACCCTTGTAGAGTCCAATAGGGAATTTTAATTCCGTAAGGAGTAGTATTTCAAGTCCCAATTCAGTCAGATTTGTTTCTTATAGAGTTTTTAGTTGGAGTTAATAATCCGTCTTAGTCATAGTCAGTCAGATACTTAGATGATTTAAGAGTTCTATTTTGATTATTAATTCTCTTTGTAACCAATCAGTATTGTTCCTCTATTTAAATGGAAGATTATATTCAAACCTTGTGTTTGTCAAAAGGTCTAAATTCCGTTACGAATCTAAAGGTTTAGGTTTCCTTACAAATCTACTTTGGTACTAATGGGCTTGCATCATTTGAAATGGGAAATGGGGTTTGAAAATCTTTTTTGCTATGAATAATTACACATTATAATCCTGACTGTTCATTTATAATAAATAAATGACATGGATTTAGAGGTTCAAAATAGTGAAAATACTGTTACGGTTAGCGGTTATTAGCTAAAACTGCTAACCATAACTGCCTAGGCAATTAGTAAAATCCACTAGGTTAACCGGTTAGTAACCTTGATAACCGCTAATTGTTTTTTGAAAGAAAAAGTAAAAAAAAAAAAAAATCAAAACGATATCGTTTTTATCGTAATATAATAATAGTCTACTACATAAGATATCATTTCTAAATTTTTATATGTTTTTATACGTATTTAAATACAAAAGATGATGTTTTTTCATGTATATATATATATGAGGTTAGCGGTTAGAAGACAGTTAATAACCATCCAACTTTGCACCCTTAATTGGTTCTATAATTGCGTAGTTTTACAACTTTGGGTGTGACAAGGTCCTAACCTGAAAGGTCTTGCCAGTTGCATTGTCAAAAGGCTACTCTTCAAGAACATTTTATGACTATCGATGTGATGTGTACTTAGTAGTTAACACTATTATCTTTTTAATTGGCTGGCATCAAAAGTCACATTAAACACACCGTGTCACTCGGTATGAAATGGGTATAATAAATGGACGTGTCACTTCCAAATGTCAAAATAATAATAATAATAATAATAATAATAATAATAACAATAAAAACTTATTGTGAGAAACAAATGAACAAGCAAGCGTTTGCCTTACTAGTCTTTGCAAATCGAGTTTGTGTTACTAGTCCTTGCAAATCTTGCCGTTATCTGAGATTTACATTTTTTTTTCCTTTGCGTTAAATAAAAGCTTGCTTTCATGATATGCTATACCGAGGTAATTGTGTCATATGTTGTGGAATGTGATATTCTCAAATTCAAAGGAAATAGAGAGAAATCAGTATAAAAGGGTGTTTTTAATTTTTTAAGATCATTTTACTTTCTTGTTTTGCACTTTTGCTTAATCGGTTTCTCTCCATTTCAAAGGAAAAGAAAATGGAGAGAATCCTTTTGGATATGTTGTAGGATAAAACTAAAAATTAGTATCAAGTAAAGTGATAATAGAGCCAAAAAAAAAAAAAGACGGAGACAAGCATGCTTAGCATAGCAGTGAATAACTAAAAACAAAATTGAAAGCTTAAATTTTTAGAACACTCCATTTTTAATTCGTCTCCACACATCACAAAAAAATGGTATAAAATATTTATTGTTTTACCATGTCTTTCTCTAAAAAATTAAAATTTTTTTTTTATTTTTTTTTTTTAAAAAATTTGTTTCTAAAAACTATCTGAATCATTTATGCACTGTTGACAGTACTGTAGATATAATTCTTGTGATACACATTGTGTGAAAATTTACTTATTTTCAGTTTCAAATTACATTTATCATATTTTTATTTGGATTCCTACAATAATGAATTTTTTGCTCCGTCACCGGTTGTGAAGAATAGCATCACTCTTGTCAAGATGATTGGAACTCGAAGGGACTCTTTTTAAGTTGGATGACACGGAAAATCAATAGAGAGGCATAAACATTAAACAAATGAAAATGAGAAATAGGAATAGGAATAAAAACATGTGTAGTTCGTAATGTTTTTGTTTGAGGGTTTTAGCCATGGTAGTATTATAGCTCCCCAACTGTGAGGAAACAAGCATTTATTTTTGGTCTAAGATTGGTTACGAGAAGGCATAGGGTAAATAATTTTCAATCAAATTTGATGCAAAGAGTCGATAGATGATCCTCTGATTCGGGATTTTGTAGCTTTTGTACAACATTCAAATATCTTCTTACTGTCCTCAAGAGGTAGCTCAATCGACTGAGATCATACTTAATGAAGTGGTGATTACTAGTTCGAATCCCTTCTCTCCCCTCTTGTGCGGACATGTCAAATATATATATATATATATATATATATATATATATATATATCCTCTTACTCTAAAAATAAAAAAATGAAATCCTCTTACAAACAAATTTTACAAAAAAGCTTTTACAAAGTGACGTTGCACAATATGATTGGAAATAAGATAAATTCAAATTTTGAGAAACTCAATTATATTGTTGCACATCACTTTGCAAATTTATTTATTTTTTGTCAGACTTAGGAAAATTTATTTGTAAGACTAATATTTTTCTAGCAAAGTATGGATATGCTAGACAAAAATCTAAAGATAAAGTCTTTTCACTAATTTCATGGTTTCTTTGTCTTGGCATGAAGAATTTAGGTGATGTTAACCACCATTATCACTTTCGCATTTCTTGACGTTGAACTCATCTTTATCTCGTCAAGCTTTGATCCTAACCTACTTTTCTCAATTTCATCTTGTCATGCATGTTAAGATTGAAGAATTTGACCTATTTCATTAAATAAGTCGGGTTAAAATTGACTTATACAATCTTATACTCATATATCGATACAACCTAAACCCGATACATAGCATTAATAACTAAACTTGACATCAAACCCAACACAAAATTAGCAAATTAGAATTGGAGAGTCTAACCTATTTACTAAAATGAATTAGATTAGAATTGAGTTAATATAATTTTCTACTCATGTCTTAGCACAACTCGAACCCAACATGTTAATAGGAGTTGTATAATAAGCTCTTCTTATAACTTTTTTTTTTTTTTTTTTTGGCCTGACATCTATCATCTCATACCATGTACGTTTGGTGATCTTCATCGAACCAACGATGAATTTTTTACATGCCCACCATCCTTGACTGTTACAGAAAACAATAAAAAAGAGAGGAGTTTCAGGAGGATACGAGTTACGAGTGGCTGGATATTCAATTGCACCACCACCTTGAACTTCAATTTACAAAATGGTGGTGTTTGATCCTTATAACGAGTAGAAGGGGCTACTAGGGAACCAGATTAGGAACATATGGAGCCAAGCAGTAATGAGCATCAATTGGCTATCTATAGGAGGTTTTCTAGCACATGCAAAGTTTTCCAATTGCAACTGGTATTCAATTCCAAAGCAGGAAAAAAGAGAGAAAATATCATCTACCATACATCAAAATACCAGCAAACAGAACATAAATATAAGATGATAAGAATCACATTGGGGAAATATAGCACTCACATTACATTGACAAACAAAAGGTTGATCCTCCCTTCAAACTCATAAGCTTTCCTGACTCATCCAGGGCCAACTTTAGGAATGTCATAATGCTCACTCATATTTGCCAGATACTGGTTGAAATCCTGGATCCTGTCACGATGAGATTTATTAGATGTCTTGGCCAGTCTATGAACGTCGATGTTCTCCCTTTGTTCTATATATCGCCGTTCTGCGGGAGTGAGATGATCATCATAACGAGCAGCTTTCCCCTCCTCAATCAATTTGTTGCCATCATTTGCATTTTCCTCGTTAGGATCAGCGAGTAGCTCTGCACTTCCACCTGCAACAAATGATAACCTATTGAAGACAATGATGCTGCCATGATGTTCAACAATTAGGATTGGAAAAATGAAAAGCGCAGGATCAAATAAATAGGTTGTATGACAAAAACAGCTGTATAGTTCAAACTACCTCCCAATTCTTTTTGACAAGTAAAAAGAAAAAGGTAAAAAGAAAAAAGAAAAAAAAAAAAAAAAAAAAAAGAGAATTGGGAGGCAGTTTGAACTACAGTAGTATTCCCTTCTTTTCCACCTTTGTCATCTTTGGATAACATACATCCTCTAGTTCTTAAAACAAAAATCAGCATTTCATTCAAATAAAGTATAAAAGGACAGATTACAGATTCAAAAAACAGAAGAAAAAAAGACAAGAAAGACAAGAATGGCATTTCTTGGCAATATTTAGGAGATCAAAATACAATAAAATCTCTCAAGTCCACCATATCAAGACTCCATTGCAGTAACAGTGGGTAGGTGACCACCACCATTACCATATACACAGTAGGAAAGAAAGCAGATCTCAGAAAAAGAATCAGATGCTGAGTTATAAGTCTTGTTATCATGGTTGTTACAATGATTTTCTGTAATTGGCTTTAGTCAATCCATTACAAATGAGTACCATACCATCCTTATTCTCTGCATATCTGGACATTCAATAGCTAGGTCCAAGCTGAAGATGGTAAACCAAGAAGTTACGCTAAGAACTGAAGCAGCTTCCACAGCTTCACTAATGGTTTTACAGTTTCAATCTTCTGGTTTCATGTGCCACTACAAAGCAATGAATGGAACGGGTAATGCCCCTTAGCCTAGGAACTATAAAGCCATTGGCGGAACTATGTGCCTTTGCTACAATACTTGAAAACACATCTAAGTATTACTGTATTAGTGGAACTATATGGCTTGGCTACAATTACACATTTAATAGCTCTACCTTTCATGTTAGCAGATTCTGGGTCACCACACATTCTTCAAATTATGCCAACAGGTAAGAAAGAGCTACCTTCACATAAATATTGGTCCAACAAAAATCTATACTAATAACATGCAGCAAACTTATATGCACTATTCAAGAACAGAACAATTGCCCAAATCTGTGTACTACTTACTTCTAAACTATCAGATTTATTTACATTCATAACTGTTTTGTGGTACCTTTTTCCTTCAATTTCTCTTTCTAACACAGGCATCCCGAAGGTTTGGCTATTTTAAGAAAGATCCCTCCCTCCCTCACCACCCCCCACCCACACACAAAAACTAATAAAAGGATTAAAAGGGATATGCATGCACTGTTCTTATCCAAATGGTAAGGATCAAATGAGAAACCTGAAGAAGATCAGTTAATCTTCTTCTTCTTCTTCTTTTTCTTTTAACTGGGAAAAGTTTTTTTGGAATCTCCATATAGAACTCCAAAGCCTGGTAGCTACAATATCAAAAGATGTTTCACGTGATCATCAAAGTCAAGAAGCATGGAATCCAAGTTTCTAGCTAAATAAATTCTAAAATCTAGCATGACTTATCTGAAGCACATCATAGCATTCAGACCGAGATATCTCAAAAGATGAAGTAGCAATACCTGGCCAATGTGATGCTAATAATAAAAAAAAACTATTATCTTAATGACTAGGATACAGAGACATGCAATAGAACAGAGCTAAGCTAAAGAACTTCAGGAAAAGAAAATTCATGCTTTAGTTGGAGAAGAACAACCAACCTGCTGGAAGTTCATTTTCTGTAACTTCAGAAATTTGATCCTGATGTTTTTTATTTTTCTTTTTCTTCTTCACCCCACCTGCCTTGACATCCAGAGCTTTTCCCTTAAGCTTCAGCTTACCCCCAACAACATTCTCATAACCTGACATCTTCCCTGTCAAAAAATTTAAATTACAAAAGTTATGTCATGGATTTGGAAATTTGAAATGGTAATAAATGTGTCTACTTATTACAAAAATTAAGGAGATAAAATAGAAGTTCAGCGCAGGAAGTGAGAATCAACAAACTCAATGGCCAAAAACAGTGCGAAGTCATAAGATTATTCTAAAAAATAGGTGAACTGGTCAAGAATTGTAAAGATTAAATGATCTCCCTCTGTCAAATTATTTTGGAAACCCAATCCTTAATTCATTGTGAAACCCAGTATAATGGCACTAAATGATCGAAATACACAAAGACATTGCTTGTTTCATATTTTTATTAAACATTGGTAAATGATGCATAAACAGGTGGCATCCCTGGAAAGGCAAATTTCTTTTCATTCATTCAATAATAAAATCTAACCAATCACATCTATCTGGTTCTCCTCACTTTACAGAGCAAACTGAAATGAAAATGATCATGTAAAAGCGAAAAAACAATTGGCTCCTAATCGCCTTCCCCGTGAGAAAGAAGAAGAAATTAACAAAAGCCCCAAAAATCCTATATGAGAACCCTAATTTTCGGACCTAATTAAATTCTCACAAATCATCATGATTTCAAGCTTCAATCCTAATGGGTATAATGAAAATAGAGAGGGAGACTAGAGATTTTTACCCCACAAGCTCCAATGGCCGGAATCACCCCAAAACGGAGCTACTGTTAACGCGCTATAAAATGACTGTAGGTTGCTCCAAATCTGATCTCCACCGTTCACAACGGAGATTAACGTGTTGTGAACCTCCCTGAAAAGTTTCAGCTCGATCGGACCACGGATGATCGTTGATCGACGCCGTTGATGCCGGCTGGACGGAGCATTCCAGAAACCCTTCGTCTTCTTCTTCTTCTTCTTCCAGACAGCAGCTCTCTCTCTCTTTCACGTTCTCTCTTCTGTCTCTGTCTCTTTCTCTTGTGTGTGGGCGTCGGTGAGAAGAAAAGGAAGAAAGGGAGAGAAAAGAGTGACGTGCGTGAAATGAGGGAGAAGAAAAGAAAGAAAAGGGAAAAGAGAGGGGGAGGGGGGAGCTGCACGTTTTTGGGAGGAGGGAGGGGATAAGGTTACGAGTTGACACGTGGCAAGGGTGAGATTCTCTTTTAAAATAAAACCTCCATCTATTTAAAATTATATGATTACCCCACATCAAATTAAATCTATCTTTATTACCCCTTATAATTCCCACACTACTTTTACTTATTCTAACTATAACTTACCATCACCATTAATTATTTACTACACCCTAACTTATTATTATACATTATTATGCTAAAAACATAAACCTATTTTATTTTATTTATTATTTGTCACACTAACATTATTATTAGTTATTCTCCCTATCATTAAAACTATTACATAAATATATCATTAGATATTATTATTATTATTATATTGTTCTAAATCATCATATATACTATTTATTCTATTAATTAATTTAAATTACTATGAGGGTATCAATAATAAATTTAATTATTTTCTCGAGTCTTACATCCTCCCCTCCTTATAAAATTTCGTCCTCGAAATTTGTACTCACCTATTAATTATTCATTAATTAAATAGGTAGTATACATATAAGAAGTCTTAACACTACCCATATTTTTATCCATTAGGACTCTAAAATTACCCATTTTTTTTTGCCTTTTGTTCATGTGCGTGCATTAAATAATACCTAGGGTGCCCTAATTATTTTATCATCCACGAGTGTTCTACCGATTTATATTCCTTCAAACGTGTATCTAAGGCGAAACGCTTCCTTGAATCGAGCGCAAGCAATGGTTTCGTCGCTTCCCAATCCCTTCGCAAACTGATTTCTTTAGTGATGGCACCAAAGTCTTGCTCATCTTGTTAGTGCATAGGTGACGAAGTTAGCTTTTGCTCCTTCGGGCAATTCGTGAAATCGAAAGGAATTCCAAATGTTTGTGAGCTAGTCTTCTACTCCAATGAGAAACACATATGTAGGACATGGACATTGGCTAAATTCTTCAAACCCGACTGCTATCTTCTACAAAGTTAGCGCAACTTCCACGAAGTTTCTGGTCCACTCGTTTAGTTGAACCTACTATTTGTCATCCATGCCTTCTTGATACCTTCCCCGAATACCTCGTCATTTTCTGAAGATGCGATCGTTAGACTACTCTCACGAGGAATTCTATTTTACCCTATTCGTAACTTAATACAAATTGGCTATACCCTTAAGAAATGACTACTTCCCTCAATACCTAGACTACCAAACATAAAAACGCATCACTTCCAAGACCCTTGATACCCAATGTTGGGGTAAAAACTCAACTTTGTACTATAGATCCTAGAGAAATTAGACTCTAAAAGATTAATTCCTATGATCCACAAGGAAAACGTGACACCACTCTGCAAGGACCTCGTGTCGGTGCAAAAGAAACCAAATAGACAACAACATATCACAAACAAGCATATAAAGCAAATCTACGATACAACACACACAATCCTACTCTCATAAAAGTTTTGACTTACTACATTTTCTTGAAGCTTTTAAGATTCCTATAACTCTGGTGTTATCCTTAACCTAACACTAAACTCAACTCTATAAACCTAGCTGCTCATGATATAATAGTTGCTATGGTAGCAAGTTCCCTAAAGAGCTTGGTACCATTCGCTCTGATACCATTTTCTGTGACGACCCGCTTGATAAGAACATGATTAAAAATTTTTCTTTTAAAAAACATTAACCCACAATTAAGCGGATTGTCACAGTGGCATGGCGATACCAAAGTATGCCATGAACTCATGCATTAACCTGATTGACAATCTAATAAGTCTCACAGAGCTATATGCATCGTTCATGATAAATCAGAGTTTACATCTTTACAGCGAACTATAATTAACACTAGACATAATAAAACACATTAGAGCTGACAAATACATCTATGTGACTAAAACTTTACAAATAAACGAATGGCTATACAAAAGTGTCAAATGCGACACGAGTCATATACAAAAATATCAACATCTAAGCGTATACATAAATACCCTACCAAAGAGAACTGACAATAACAGCATCGGACGCATCTAGACCACAGACATCGTAGCCCAAGTACCAAGCTACAAGATCCTCATCTACCAACTATGTACCTGTATTCACAACATTAACTGTATCCCGGAAACCCGAGATACAGGTGGAATTATGAGCCCACCGTCTCTATTAAAATAAAGACCTTAGCAGTATATAACTTACTAGGCTTTTCCAAAATAATCATTTAACGTGTTCACATTTACATATCATAGGTTAACAATAAAACATATTAGATGTCATCATGCAATGTCTAGCCATAACAATATACATATATGTTCCGTCCCATACCAATCACATATGCATACTGATACGTCTAGTGTAAAATCATACAAATCACTTTATACAACATCATTATAAACTCATGAAACATATACACTCAAATCATACTTGTCATTGTGTTGCTGAGGGACTCTAACCCCCTTGTTCTTGATTCAGCGTGAACGTTGAGGGACTCTAACCCCCTTCATTAGTATGAGGGACTCGAACCCCCTTCACATGATTTAGCGTGGGCGTTGAAGGACTCTAACCCTCTTCATTAGTATGAGGGACTCGAACCCCTTTCACATGATTTATGGTTCAGCATGGACGTTGAGAGACTCTAACCCCCTTCATCAGTATGAGGGACTCGAACCCCCTTCACATGATTTAGCATAAGCGTTGAGGGACTCTAACCCCCTTCATGGTTTCTTGTTCCATTTCATGTTCATGCACCATACTTTGTGCAATAGAATCATCATATACATGCTTTTTCTTAACATCACATTCTTTCAACATCATATGCAACATGTCATAAACTTAAGAAATCATTTCTCATGAGACATCATCAATAACTCATAAATCCATTCAATTTTTTGAACATAATCATTCCATTCCATTCCGTGTTCATGCATCAAATCATCATGCTCATGCTTTCCTTTCACATCATATTCTTTCAACATCATATGTACCATGTCATAAACATATAAAACCATTAGTCATGATGCATCATCGATAACTCACAAATCTATTCAATTCTTTAATATAATCATTACATTCCGTATTCATGCATCAAATCATCATGCTCATACTTTCCTTTCACATCATTCATAACATATCATAAACTTATGAAATCATCACTCATGAAACATCATCAATATCACCAAGCACATTACATCAATCATCCATACATCAATACATAATCATAATATCACCCACTTTACATCCATCATTCATACATCAATACATAATCATATTATCACACTCACTTAACATTCATCATCCATGCATCAATACAAAGTCATATTATCATACTTACTTTACATCCATCATTCATACATCAATACATAGTCACATTATCACACTCACTTTACATCAATCAAAACGTCTTTTATACATTAAAAATATAATCATTATCGCTCAATAAGTAAAATACTTACAAGAAACATAATTAAAGCATCATAAAACATATTTTAAACATTAAATATAACCTCTTTTGCCTAGTAAGTAAAATACTTACCTTTCCTTGACACGATTGCAAAGGTTCCATCAACCCAGCCTTAGCAATTCTCACTGCATTGCATTCATCACATTACAAATTACCATCAAACTCTATTTATATCTTCACTTCAATTCTAACAATTCATAGTGCCCAATTTCCCTCAAATGTCCTAATTCAATAATCACCCATAGAAATTAAGGGTATACTTGCTACTCATCAAGTAACTAAATCAATTCTATGATTTACAATTATAAATCCACAATTCCTATCAATTATTATCATCTAAAACCTAAACCCCATAATTGTCCATTATTCATGGAACTCATAAAATATTAAGGATTAATTAACATTCTAAATGTAAATAATTCCTTTTAATAACAATACCTAATGTTTATACACTAAAAGCCCCAATAGTAAAACTAGAGTTTATGCCCATATTTCAACAATTAGTAAAATTAGGGTTTTTGACCACCTCCAGATAGGCCGCTGAGGGTGACCAAAACCACTCCATAACAGTCCGTTAGTTTGACCGACGAAATGGTGAGGGAGGTACTAAATTGGAATTAGGGCAAAGTAAGCTTGTAACCAAACACTACAACTCTTTAACACCATAAACGAGAATAAGCTATTATTGTATTGAATAGAAGCAAACCTGTTGATGAATACGTGCAGCCAAACACCCCTGTCTTCTCCAAATAAACACACGCATGATCGTCACCCACAACCGCACACCTCACGTTCCAAACTTCGCAAAAGCGACCGGAGAATTCAGTAGCGCCGATCTCCCACCACACACGTGGACGAACCCACAGCCGGTCAGAGCAACCCAACCAATCAACCACCATAGGCATCAATCACTAGAGGTAATTGACGAGCAGTAGCCCACCTCCGTACACCAACACCACGCACGGCAGCATATGCGTCCTCGCTCACACGACACTGCACAATGAACCCTTCCAAGAAAATATTTTTCTGATACCAGATGATAAGAACCCTTTTTTTCTTTCTTAGTAGGAAGAGGAATCGGTAACCTTAATCCTTTTAGGAAGAGAAATCCTAACCTAGTAAGGAAATGACTAATTATTTAATAATAATAATATAATTAGAGGGTTCGTAATAGCCTGAAACATTGTTTTAACATTTACTTATCAAAAAAAAAAAAAAGATATGTGTTTCAATTGGGTATGTTTGTATGGCAGATCCTGCTCTCTTTGGATTTCACTTTTTGCTTATGAGAGGGATGAGATGAAGTGCCTGTTGAAGTTACTGTTTGTCAACTTTCTTGTGTATATATAAGTTTTTGTGACTGAAGTAGGTGCACTAGTTTTGGGTGTATTTGATGAGGAGCTTTTGTGTGTGTGTGTGTGTGTGTGTGTGTTTTTCTGGGTTTCAGATTCGTGTAATTGTTTTGTTAGTTTGTCAACTTTCTTGTGTTGCAACATGGTAAGAGCATGATACTTGCTACTATAACCCTTTAATGTTCAAGCAAACTGAAATTTAAGTATTTAGTATGCTAAGTTTAGAAAAACCTGATTTATCTATTCTTCTCCTGTTAATTGTTATAGTTGAGGGAAATTGGACACTATGAATTGTTAGAATTGAAGTGAAGATATAAATAGAGTTTGATGGTAATTTGTAATGTGATGAATGCAATGCAGTGAGAATTGCTAAGGCTGGGTTGATGAAACCTTTGCAAGCGTGTCAAGGAAAGGTAAGTATTTTATTTACTGGGAAAAGGAGGTTATGTTTAATGTTTAGAATATGTTTTATGATGCTTTAATTATGTTTCTTGTAAGTATTTTACTTACTGAGCGATAATGATTATATTTTTAATGTATAAAAGATGTTTTGATTGATGTAAAGTGAGTGTGATAATGTGACTATGTATTGATGTATAAATGATGGATGTAAAGTGAGCGTGATAATATGACTTTGTATTGATGCATGGATGATGGATGTTAAGTGAGTGTGATAATATGATTATGTATTGATGTATGAATGATGGATGTAAAGTGGGTGATATTATGATTATGTATTGATGTATGGATGATTGATGTAATATGCTTGGTGATATTGATGATGTTTCATGAGTGATGATTTCATAAGTTTATGATATGTTATGAATGATGTGAAAGGAAAGTATGAGCATGATGATTTGATGCATGAATACGGAATGGAATGATTATGTTAAAGAATTGAATGGATTTGTGAGTTATCGATGATGCATCATGACTAATGGTTTTATATGTTTATGAAATAGTACATATGATGTTGAAAGAATATGATGTGAAAGGAAAGCATGAGCATGATGATTTGATGCATGAACACGGAATGGAATGGAATGATTACGTTCAAAGAATTGAATGGATTTGTGAGTTATTGATGATGTTTCATGAGAAATGATTTCTTAAGTTTATGACATATTGCATATGATGTTGAAAGAATGTGATGTTAAGAGAAAGCATGTATATGATGATTCTATTGCACAAAGTATGGTGCATGAACATGAAATGGAACAAGAAACCATGAAGGAGGTTAGAGTCTCTCATATTTATGAAGGGGGTTAGAGTCTCTCAACGCTTACGCTAAATCATGTGAAGGGGATTCGAGTCCCTCACACTAATGAAGGGGATTAGAGTCCCTCAACGCCCACACTAAATTATGTGAAGGGGGTTCGAGTCCCTCATACTAATGAAGGGGGTTAGAGTCCCTCAACGTCTACGCTGAACCATAAATCATGTGAAGGGGGTTCGAGTCCCTCATACTAATGAAGGGAATTAGAGTCCCTCAACGTCCACACTAAATCATGTGAAGGGGGTTCGAGTCCCTCATACTAATGAAGGAGGTTCGAGTCCCTCAACGTCCACGCTGAATCAAGAACAAGGGGGTTAGAGTCCCTCAGCAACACAATGACAAGTATGATTTGAGTGCATATGTTTCATGAGTTTATAATGATGTTGTATGAAGTGATTTGTATGATTTTACACTAGACGTATCAGTATGCATATGTGACTGGTATGGGACGGAATATATATGTATATTGTTATGGCTAGACATTGCATGATGACATCTAATATGTTTTATTGTTAACCTATGATATGTAAATGTGAACACGTTAAATGATTATTTTGAAAAAGCCTAGTAAGTTATATACTGCTGAGGTCTCTATTTTAATAGAGACGGTGGGCTCATAATTCCACCTGTATCTCGGGTTTCCGGGATACAGTTAATGTTGTGAATGCAGGTACATAGTTGGTAGATGCGGATCTTGTAGCTTGGTACTTGGGCTACGATGTCTGTGGTCTAAATGCGTCCGAGGCTGTCATTGTCAGTTCTCTTTGATAGGGTATTTATGTATACGCTTAGATGTTGATATTTTTGTATATGGCTCGTGTCGCATTTGACAACTTTGTATAGCCATTCGTTTATTTGTAAAGCTTTAGTCACATAGATGTATTTGTCAGCTCTAATGTGTTTTATTATGTCTAGTGTTAATTATAGTTCGCTGTAAAGATGTAAACTCTGATTTATCATGAACGATGCATATAACTCTGTGAGACTTATTAGATTGTCAATCAGGTTAATACATGGGTTCATGGCATACTTCGGTATCGCCATGCCACTGTGACAATCCGCTTAATTGTGGGTTAATGTTTTTTAAAAGAAAAATTTTTAATCATGTTCTTATCAAGCGGGTCGTCACAAGTTTGGTTCACGAAAGTACTAAACTAGTATTTACTAATAAGTCAAGTACCATATGTGATATGAATTGAAAGTATGTAGGAAAAAATAAAAACGTGAAAACCTAGGTACTAAAAGGTAATTAACCCTTGATTTTAAGAGTGAAGTAATTTTCAACTAAGCATTTAAATTCAAGGTTAATTACCTTTTGTAATGATTCAAATAATTAACTAAGCTTAGGATTTAGTTAGAGGAATAATTTGGGTTTTGGGTCATTAAGGACCACTAGAGGGGAATTTTGGAAATTTTAGACTTTCAGGCTAAACATACGCCTAACTTACCGTACGTACGCTCCTACCTTTAGTAGAGGACGTACATAGGGGGACCACCATACATACGTTGCTTTTAGAATATTCCTTGGGTAATACCTAGACGTACGCTACAACCTTTGAACTGTTGTGTAAATAGTATCAGCCGTACGCCCTTATAATACCAGATGTACACTACTTTTCAGATTAATTGGTAGCGCCCTCAGCTTTGTTCCCTATAAATACCCACCCTCTTTGTCCCTTAAACTCGTTTTTACGCCCCCAGGCTCTCTGTAACCCCTTGTATTACTATTTTGTGAGAAATTTGTGAGTTCTTGGAGAAGGAGAGGAGGTTCTTGAAGGTTTCGCTTCAAGGAGGTAATATCCTTAAGCCTAGCTCATTTCTTAGCTGTTATGATGTTTAAGTGCCTTTTAGTCTAGCTTAGTTGTTCGTTTCTAGCTAGGTTATGCTTTAATCTTGGCAAGTTAGAGTTTATCTTTATTAAACATGTTTTTGTATGCATGGAAATATCATTTTGAGATAGGAAGCCTTAGAAAGCCTTTTGGTAACCTTGGAAATCAATTTGGGAGGATAGGAGTACACATGGACAAAATGAGGTTCTACCTAAAATCTTTTGGGCAAAATACGGCCTCGAGCCCGGACGTATGGTCAGAAGCATTCCATTGAATGCTAATTTGGCCAGCCGTCCAATAGGTCATGTTTCCAGGTTATAGAGTTATTTTAGTGGAATTAGGACTTAGGAACTGTTGCATACTTTATAAAATTAGAGTTCATCACTAAACTGGCATGTGCATTATATGCATTAACATTTACTAAGCCTTATACTTACCCCTTTTATTTTATGCTTTTCCCCTCCATTATGAATAATTGCACTGTTTAGCTAGCCTAGACGAGAATGCCTTCAAATCAGACCTGGGTGATTGTGTAGGACCTGATTTGAGTCATTTTTTAGGATATTGACTCAGTTTGGTTGAAGTCCATATGGGATGATAGAGGAACCACCCGTGCAAACATGATTGAGATTCTTATCTCATTGGCATTGCTTAAACTTAGGATTTGATCTGTTGATCTTTTAATAAGACAATTATGTTATGGGTTGTAATCCTTTTATTTTGATGATGGTCTGATGACTGATACATTTGGTGACTACTTTAATATTATGAGGTATTATGTTTACTCTGGTTCATGATTGTGTGATTGTTTATTTATTGCTCTCTGTTCTTATAGTTTAGAAAGTCTTCCACTGAGGTTTCTCGCTTATGAGAGGTTAAAATCTCTGAGTCTTGTACCGAGAGGGATAGGGCTGGGAAGCGAACCATGAGATTAATTACCAGTTAATTGATTTGCTCATTGGAGTCGTTACAATTGGTATTAGAGCCTTTATAGAAAGCTGCTTAAGGACATGGATGTTTTGCACATTTATCGTTTAAAACGAAATGCAAAAGTGTAGAGAAGACGAAAAAAAAAAAGAAAAAAAAACCCTTAAAGAATCAAGTCCAAGCCGAACACAATTCTAAACAAATAATAATAATATCTCTATATAGAATAGAAAATGAATTTATAATAAAGCACGGAATAGTGGTGAATTATTGTCCTTGCTAAATGAGACTTTTTCTTGACCATTGACCGTCTCTCCAGGCTTTTTCATGTTCTGTTTTACTGTTTTCGAAATCCAGGTTTATTTTTATCGCATTTATCACCACATGAGACAAATGTTCGTAGAATCAAAGAATTAGTAAACAAAATAATTTTTTTTTGCTTTTGAGGCAAATTTGAAAACCCAAATTTTTTTAAACAAATAAAATAAAAAATCCGATTTTTTAAAATTATTTTTATTTTTTAAAAAAACTAAATTAGTTTTTGAGGAAAAAGTAAAACATTATTAAGAGAGATGATTCGAAAGAGACTCATAGAAGCATGGGCATATTTTAAAAAAATTATAAAGAAAAATAATAATAATAATAAATTTAAAAAAAAACCGAAAAATGCTATAAAGGGAGAGAAGATGTGCATTTGTTCCCTGCTCAAGAATTTGTCCACTGCACGAACGGAATTTTTTATAAACATCACCTTGATATCAATACCGAGTGCCCACAGCCACCCCACTAAGCTTATTTTGTTAGTGTCTTGATCCCAGTTAGAGAGTTGAATCCATTACAAAAATAGAGACATTGGGTGATAATAAATGGAGAGAAACCGATAGATCGAGGAAGACAGAGAAGAAAAACCAAGAGAAACAATATGTTTTAAGAATTTAGTTTGCTGTCAGAGTTTTAAGACTTTTTGTTAACAGAAACACGAAATGAAATCAAGAAATAAAGATTACCTTCAACAAAGTAGAGAATTGAAATCAAGCTCAGCTTGAACAAAGTAGACTTATGGAGCAGAGGATCGCACAGTTTAACTAAATATGATGTAATAAAACGCACAGTTTAGACAGGTGTCAGCATGATATGGGCAGTTTGTGTTAGAGAATATATTTCCTACATAGAAGGAAATATATTAAATTGATATTATATATTTATTATTGACTGTAATAAGGACTTATCTATTCCATTATCTTATAAATAGGAGTATTTGTATTGTAATATCAATTTATTCAATAAGAGCTTAATATAGTCTTAGGACTTTATCTGTGGACGTAGATCATAGACCGAACCACGTTAAAATCTCTTTGTTCTTATTTTATTATTTTCGCTATTTTACTATTTCCGTAATTTATTATTTCTTTACGAATTTCTTCATGGTATCAGAGCAATAGGCTAATGCCATTGTATGATCTAATGGTCCTGTGAATTTCTTTTTCCTTCAATTTATTTGTTGTTTCTACAAAAAAAAAAAAAAAGGATTGCACGAATGCATCCCACTTCGCCGCTTCCAGACTTCGCCACTACCGGGAGAACACCATCCAGCCACCATCCACCTCTCATCTCATGGACAAATCCAGCACCGTGAACCAGAACATCCGATCTCATCCCAGCCACAGCGCCAACGGCGTTTTTCTCTCAGCCTCCTGTTTTGACGGATTCCTTCACCAGCGATTCACCAACGTCGAGTCCCACCATTCGCAGCTGGGTTGGATTTTCTCTGTTGCCGTCCTCATTCCAGCCTTCCAAGCGCCGACTTCCATCGTTCTCAGTGGTGTCGATCTATGGCAAACTCTAGCCTCCACCGGCCATTACCTGTCAAATAGCCACCGTCATTGCGTGAGCCTTCTCGATCTTCCAAGGAGCTCGCCACAGCCTCTCGATGCCCGATTTTAGCCCAACTCACGCCATCTCCTCCGTGAGCTCGATCTGCGCCACACGCCGCTCTAAGCGTTTGCATGTCAATCTCCACTTTTGCGAGTTTCATGTTGAAGAAAAACACATGTTTGGCAATTGGTTTACTTTTATTCAGATATATTCCTATTCGTTTAGGAATAGGATATTTCGTTTAAATTTCAATTGTGTTTTCTGTTTGGTTATGGGATGAAGGTTATCCTTATACGGTTTATGTAATCCGAGAATATGATATTTTTTGAAGAAAAAAAAAAAAGAGGTCTAAGATGCTCACAAAAGAGGCTCAAATTGCCTACAAAAAAAAAAAAAAAAAAAAAAGAGGAGGCCCAAGATGCCACTTCTTCTCTCCCCTTAGCCCAAAGTTGGCTTTCCCTTTCTTTCTTGGCCCATAGTTGGCTTTCCCTTCTCAAAAGAGGCCACAGTTGCCTATTTTTCTTCTCCTAGCCCATAGTTGGCTCTTCTATAAAAGAGGCCATAGTTGCCCATTCTCTTTTTCTCTTAGCCCACAGTTGGCTATTTCTTCTCTAAAAGAGGCCATAGTTGCCCATTTTCTTTCTTTCTTAGCCCACAGTTGGCTCTTTTTTCTCTAAAAGAGGCCATAGTTGCCCATCTCATTTCTCTCTTAGCCCACAGTTGGCTTTTCATGTAAAGCCCATAGTTGGTCAATTCTAGCAAAACATTGCTGATGTTCAAGAGCCACCATTGCTTCCAATTCTTGCACCATCAATTACCTCCTTTAGTACTGTGATCAAGAAGCAAACTCAAGATTTCACAAGTTCCCACCTTGAGTTTGAGGGGGAATGTTAGAGAATATATTTCCTACATAGAAGGAAATATATTAAATTGATATTATATATTTATTATTGATTGTAATCAGGATTGATGGTAATCAAATCAATCAGATTTGATTACCATACTTACCTATTCCATTCTCCTATAAATAGGAGCATTTGTATTGTAATATCAATTTATTCAATAAAAGCTTAGTGTAGCCTTAGGGTTCACAAAGCCTATTACCGCAGACAAGTTCAAGCATCGCTTGGACTTGACAAAAGTCTCCAGGTGCTAGAAAGGAGAGGAGAGGAAGCAGCAGGCCCAGACTTATCAGTTCCAGGTGGAGGCCCAATACTTGGTTACCTTCAAAGAGGTGAATACTCGCCAAGGTAGAGATTGTTGGAACAAGTGGCTCATATTCTATTAGAGGCTCATTGGGTGTAATTAGTTTATGTAGGCCTGGGTAACAAATAAGTTGTGGGGGGTATTTTGGGGTTTTCCAAAATACTTATAATTAGGGTTTGCCTATAAATATGTTATGTTGTAACTCTAAATCATTTAATAGAATAATAGCCACACTCTATTGTGGACGTAGGCAAATTGCCGAACCACGTTAAATCTGTGTCTGAACTCTCTCTTGATCTCTTTCTTTTTTTGATTCCATATTATTCATCATTGTTGTGCACTATAACAATAAAAATTGACTTCTTTCTACTCATTGAAGGCATGGTGGTAAGCAGATTATAGCATAAAATAAAATAGTTATTTCATTCATTTGGTTACTTTTTTATTTGTGGGGATAAGTATTTATCTGAATAGTTATTGCCTTTTCTTTCTTTTGAAGAATTGACTGATGCTTTTTGGTTTGGCTCAAAATTGCACAAAATTTTTATGAACCCAGATAGAGACAGGAAATATCAAATAAATATAAGTACATAAAAACAAGGAGCACAATTTGAAGTGTAAATGGTTGTGGTAACATTTCAAAATGTAGCTTAGGTTGGACCTCACCGGCCGGGTGGCCAATGCAACTCTGTCTTATGCAGCCACGTAATGTAAAGAATTTTATCATTACATATATATATTTAAAAAAAAAAAAAAAAGTCATGGAAATCCTATGGCCTAGAGGTGCATACCTTGTTTATCACTGAAACTACATGGCAGTTTGATCCTCCAAGTCTGATCCTTGCAGACGCTTCAATAAGTTCGAGTCAACGAGCTCCTTTAATCCTATACTTTAGACGGATAATAGTTACCTTCTTGACTTTTCAATAATTTTCGCCTCCATCTGGCTGCATACATAACACAAATTCAATATCCATTTCATAGAAGTCAAGAATCTTTAGACTTTTCAAGTGTTGGATTCCAGCGGGTACCTCTTTCATCTACGTGCATGGTCCAATCTCTAGTTGCTCAAGACTGGGCACTGATCCTCTAACTATTTCCACCATCTTTAATGTTCAACTCTCTAGTGTGAGCCTCTTCAATTTTGAAAACCGCCTTCCTCAAAATGCAGTTGCTCCCCATCATACACATGATTGAGGGAAAGGTAATTAGATTAGGCAAAGCTTGGACACACGGTAGTGGATCTTCCTCTAATGATGAGAAAAATAAGATTAGTGTGAGATTTGAAGCTTTGGAATCCAATTGGGCAACTTCTCCAATCGACCCCTATTAGAGAGAGATGCTCTAGAAATGGAGGTGGAGATGAAATTGATTGTAAGTCTATAATCTCATCTTCAAATCAAAAATCTAAGGTTGACCATTTTTTGTATTGAGTCACACAAAGCCCTCCCATGTTCTACAATCATATTTGAAATGCCGACACCCTCAACTAACTCAACTTTTCGAGCTCTTCAAATAAACCAACCCTATGATGATTTGCCTCAATAATTGATAGTTCCTACAATTTGTTTAAACATCCAACTATTTCATGTACTTTTACTCCTCGCACTGAATAAAAGCTACTTTTAATTTCTAAGTCATAAGAATGAGCTAAAATCTGTCTCAGCTTATAAAGGCTAAATATCTCAATTGGTAGCTCACGTACCGTGGTTTCCATGACATTTAGTGTCTACAGATTATGTAGCCTACCCACTAACTTTGGAAGTATCTTCACTTTTGTTCTCCTAAAACTTAAGTACTTCAAATGGAATAAATTCCCCATTTCTTGAGGAAGATAATCAATTGGAGCATCTTCAAAATCTAGCACTTTCAAAAGCTTGAACTTTTTGAACAATTTAACTATAAAAGAATTGGGCATTTCATTAATGTTGAAGAGAAAAACAGAACAAACCTGAGAGTACTCAATTGGCTCAAAAAAATATTCTCTAGCATTGTGGATGGATAGGCACCGACTTTTTCCATGGGAAGTGATATTGAGTGCTTCCAGAACTTGAGAGAAATTCAACTCTCTAGCCTTCGATTAGATGGTTTCATGCAACAGATCATGGATTTTGTATTTTTTGAATACCTCATGTTCAAGTTCCCCAAATGAAACTCGAACCAAGTTTCTATGGACAAGCTCCATAAAGTATTCTTCTGCCACATCTTCCAATGATTTCCCCTTCTTTTCTTTATAAAGCCCTCAACTACCCATAGTCAAAGTAATCTTGGACCAATGATTGAGTAGTCCTCTGGAAAATTGCCAGAGTACAAGTAGCAAGAATTTAGGTAGCATGGAAGATCATGATAACTAAGAGAGATAATCTTTGTTACACTTGTAAGGTGTGGATTACATTCTAGCTCTAAATTGAGGCTCTCATGCAACTTTTTCCGTTCTAATGGCACCATTTCCTTTGTTGACAGAAGACCACCTATGGCAACAATTGCAAGTGGTAGGCCTTCACATTTTTTGACAATGTCCATCGATAGTTTCACCAACTCTTTGGGACAACACCTTTGAAACTCGAAATGGAATGCGTTACTACAAAACAATTCCTAAGCCTTGTCTTGAGACAGAAGTTGTAGCTTGTGGACCTGATTGAATAAAGATTCTTTACAAGAAACACCAATGAGATCACTGCATGTTGTGATAATAATCATGCTTCCTCTATCATTGCATGGTAAAGCATGTTTCACAATTTCCAACAACTCTGTCTTCCAAACATCATCAAAAACCACAAAATACCTCTTTTGCTATAAACATTTCCTCAATTGGCTAATTAGAGTGATATCGTCTATCATGTCTATTAGCCTTGGAGCCATTTCATTTTCACAGTTCATGGACATGAGTATCTTCTGGACATTGTATGACTGAGACACTGTGATCCAAACACGATAGTCAAAATGTCTTTCCACTAATTCATTCTCATATACTTTTGTAGCAAGAGTTGTCTTACCAATTCCACCCATGCCTACGATTGAAATCACAGAGCGTTTAGATGCTTCCTCCACCAACCAACTTACGAGCTCATCCCTCGTATACTCAATGCCCACAACTTCATCTTCCTTAGTGAAAAGTGAACCCACTCTAGGGCCATGCCATGTAACATTGGATTCATTGCTACTTGATCCTTGCTCTACGAAACGAAAACCATATCTTTCACTTCTTTCTTTGATTTCACATATTGATATTTTGATATCATGAATCTTGGTAGCTGTGTCATGGCGTGGTTTTAGTTTTTTAAATATGTGACCAATTTTATGGAGAAAACCAATAAGACTTTGCTGATGACAATGTTGTGCCATGTGAAGAACATATTCTTCTATTACATCTTCTATATGGTAGGCTACTTCTCTCACTTGTTTCACCCACATCTTGATGCCATCTTGGAGACTTCCTTTGTTTGCATCTTTGAGGAGACATTGGATGCTCTCTAGTTCATCTCTAATGTCCACAACTTCTTGATGGACTCCTTTTACCAGTTTTGACTCATGAACAATCAGCTAAACCAGCTTGTCGATGACAAGGGTCACAGCAGTGTTTGTCATGGTTTCCTCTATGATCTTCACCTAGTGAATGATATTGTCACAGTTAGAAAAGAATTTGGGTTGACTGACACATCACAAGCGTAGAGCAGGGCATGACACTTCCTAAGAACTGTTTTTGTTTTTTATAAGAAATCAAAATATCATTAAAAACTGAAAGCATAACTCAAATACACAAGAATATACAAGAGAAACACAAAGCTAAAATGAGTAAAAAAAAAAAATCTGAAAACTAAGCAGATGGAGAAAGTCAAATGGAAATGTTCAATGCTAAAGAGTTTTGAATAACACAGACTATTAATACTAAGAACTGATATTAAACCTAACTGAAACATTTTCTTAGAATTCTATTTCACCCAAGAACCAAGTATTTGCACTACCAAATCACTTAAAAAAGGTCAATTAGAGATCTATAAATAATGCAACAAAACTTAATAACAAAATAAATTTTCTAGTTAAAGTACTCCATAATTGCCAAACATAATAACTCAAATATCCCAATTCTTCTCTAAGATATATTCTCCCAGCAGCATAGTTTGGGTCCAATGTACTTATAAACTACAAACTCCAACTCTAACTAATACAACAACATACTTATTGAAACCTCTACATCTAACCAGACTTTAACAATCAGTTAACTAAGTATCTCAACTCAAGGAATGTTGTGCCAAATACTACCTAAATTAATAGACAATATTTAGTATGTTTTAACTCGCAAGTGCACAAGATCAAAACAATAGTATAATGCAGCAAGTACGAGATCGATCCCACGGAGATTGTTGATTTTATTCAGAATTAATTAAAATATCAACTTTGTCACTAAATTGATACTATGAAAAAGAAATAGATATAAAGATAAATAAAAGTGTAGGGCTTCGATATCCACCACTAATTATGCTTAATTAATAAAGCAATATGCCAATGATCCAATCATATTATGAATACCTAATGTTTGTCAGCCTAAGGGCATGGTATATACTCCTTAAGCTATTGATTTTCCTAAGCAACAAGTTAGGCATGGTATATACTCTAACTCTTTTCTTTCTTAAAGGATTTAGTATGGGTGTCTACTAAGTTGTTCTTAAGAAAGCATAAAAACTGTGAAAATCGACAAACACATGAGGCCTAGGGCATGGTTGTCTACTCCCGATTCCCCATGTTGATTAATCCAAGAACCCGACATGGATATCTTTTGTTACTCTTATTAAACCCAGGACTCAATCATCCAAATTGATTTAACTAACTAGTTCATACCACATGTATATGTTGATCAGGCAAACACATATGAGAAATTCAAGAAAACAGGAATTAATAAAGTTAAGCATCACAATATGATTATCACAAAGGCGCCAATATTGAAATATTAAATAAGCATAATTAGGGCTTCAATCTAGCCCCACAAAAGTATTTAGTTACACATAATTAAAATAAACTAAAATGAAAAAGGAAAAGAAAGAACTGAAAACCGCTCCTAAAAGTAGCCTCCAAATTCTCCTCTTTGAAATTCTCCATCAAATTGTATGGCTTAGAGGTCTATTTATAGGCTTTAGGAGAGTCCTAGAAGCCCTACTAAACCTATGAAATTCGGAATTCTATTTCCTATTCAAATTAGAAGATAATCCTAGTACAAATTGGATTAGGATTCGTCAAAAATTGCGTTCTTATCTTGCGGGATAAATTTGGCATAGCGGCATTCCAAAAATAGGAAAATCATATTTCACAAGGATTTGTATCCTGTTGAGTTAGCTTTCCAATGCCGTTGGAATCACCTCAATCCGATATTCGAGCTGAAAGTTATGGCCAAAATACCGAGATATATGCAAAATCCAAATTTGAATCCAATCTGATTTTGACTCCAATTTGATAAATTCCAATTTAATCCTTTCCTTTATTTGGTTAAACTTAACCACATCTTCTAAGTCTTCCCAATTTGCCCTTTAAGCTTGAAACTTTTCCAAAAACGCTTCCTTTTCTTCCATGACCTACAAAAATACAGAAAACACAAATGAAATAAAATAGCATAACTAACAAAACTAAGAAATTAACAAATATAAATTAAGGGCTTAAATATGAATACTTAAGCACTTATCAAGGAACCTCTCACTAATTTTGAAATTAAAAAAATAAGAAATAAAAACAAACAAACAAATTAATAATGTGGGCTAATGTCGTGTAAGAAGCATAGATAATAGGGTTAGGAGAAATGCAAGTTCAAGCTAAATAATATATCAAATTCAAAACCCCTATGAGCCTATATAAATTCCATGCAAAAGAATATTTTGACTATGAATTTATCCAAGGTCGCATGATATATAGAGTAAACACCATTATAACCATTATGGTTGCATTGAGTTTGACAAAAATGTAGCCAGAGGAAGCTTGCGGGTGGTGAGATGGTTGTTTTTAACTTATATGGTAGGCCAAATGATGAAGAGAATTGAACCAGGATACACACAAACAATTTAATGTTTGCCAACTCTAGAGGGTAACTTTGAAGAATAGTATACTATATTTTTCTGAACAACCTCCACTTTTCCTCTGAACAACCAAAAATCTAGTCCATTTTTCAGTTAAGCGCCAAACATATCAAATACTAAAGAAAGAAATGAAAACTGAATAATCTTCTCTCATTAACTTGCCAACATACAAAGCTTTTCAAGTATATATACTTTGTTCTTACAAAGAATAGGATAAGAAAGAAAAGATAGTTACATAACTGCTTAACTACATAACTAATCTTAACTATCTTGACTAACTAATTAACTGATATAACAAACTATACTAACTTATACACATGTGTAAACAATTTAGTTAATCTGGTTGATGATGAATTGTTTGTTACGCCCCCTCAAGTTGACAAATGTTAAGATTGTTGATCTTGGACAACAAAACATTGAACTGTGCAGAACTAAGGGACTTGGTGAATATATCAGCTAAGTTAGTAGCAAAAGGAAGATGTAGAGTATGTATAACACCTTGCTGAATCTTTTCCCTAACAAGATGGCAATCTATTTCAATGTGTTTGGTACGTTCGTGGTACATTGGATTGGCTGCAATGTGAATGGCAGCTTTGCTATCACAGAAGGAGTTGCAGGCTATGGATGTAGAACTTGTAAATCCTTGAGCAAAGTGAAAAGCCAAGTAACCTCACAACAAGTTGATGCCATAGCCCTATACTTAGACTTAGCAGAAGATCTAAAGATTGTCTGTTGTTTTTTAGATTTCCAAGAAACTAATGCATCACCAATGAACACACAATAGCCAGTGACAGACCTACGAGTGTCCACACAGCCAGCCCAATCAGCATCACAAAAGGCTTTGACCCTAAAATCTGATGAAGAAGAAAAAAAATAATCCTTGACCAGGAGAAGCCTTCAAGTATCTAAAGACCCTGTGAGCAGCATCTAAATGTGGTTGCCGTGGTTGATCCATGAATTGACTAAGGTGTTGAACCACATAAGCTAAATCAAGATGTGTCATTGTGAGATATATCATTCTGCCAATGAGATGCCTGTAGCTAGTTGGATCATCTAATAAGGAACCATCACCCTTAGAAATTTTAAGATTTTGCTCCATATAGCCTCCAAACAATGGAGTTGTTGTTTATTATTGGTTTTCTTTAATAAGAATCTCAGAGTTGAGTTTTCTTTATATTTTCCTTGAAATCGTAGATAGACTCTAAATTTTGAGAAGAATTCTACATCGTTGATAGACTCAAGATCTAAAATTACATATTTACTTCATATTTATTGTTCTTTGCTACAGCCCACTAAGTAGCACTACATCAGTTAGTATCAGAGCTCAATTACTTTCCATGAATGGGGAGGAGAAACCTCTTTGCAAACATGAATGAGGTGGACACACACACGAAGACAACTTGTAAGGAGCAACCGGCAATTCACTTGCATCACATGAGTAGTGGGCCAAACGGTTGTCGTTGCCAACCAAGATCATGACTCGCGGAGGCGGAAGGCAAATTTAATGTTGAATTGTGGCAATACAAGGAGGATCAATTTTAGGCATTGGAGGATCAACTTGAAACCTCGCCTACCCAAATATCCAACTTGTGTCGTCACAAAGGGAATGGATCCGGAAACCCTTTTGCAGAGTGCCAAACGCATGGACATCAGCACCATGGATTCTAGAATTCAAGACTCGGTGGGTGGACGGGTCCAAACTCAAGATTCCATAATTCCCAGGGATTTTACACCTTCAGAATTTTGGTATTGGATGTTGGCTGTTGAAGAGGTTTTTGAATTCAATGGGGTGCCCGATGAACAACGAGTCTATTTGGTGGTACACACATTCCGGGGAGTAGTTGCTGCTTGGTGGCAATATCTGAAGCAAAGGAGGAGGCAACAAGACAAATTGAAGATCAGTAGTTGGGAGCAACTATTGAAAGAGTTGCGAGTCGCTTCATGCCCCAAAAATATACCATGAGCCAATAGCCACAAAATTGGAGACAATGGTCTATGGCTGTAACAAAAAAAATAGAAAATTTCGACAAAAAAAAGGTATTGCGCGAAACACAGAGTGATGCGAAGAGTCCACAACAGGCCAATTGGGCTTATACTTGCCAGCCACAAATCCATACACCGAATCCATATTCTGTGGAAGAGGAAAAAAAGTCTGTGGATGGAGAGTTTCAGGAATCCAAAATCATTGATAAGGAGTTCAAACATGAGAATGCGTTGAAGATGAAGATCCTTTACAAGGCTTTGTAAATTGGGATTCTCCACCAGCCTATGACGAAGACGTCAATGAGGAAGATTCAATTGAAGAATCTTTGGCATCCGACCTAGAGGAAGAACACGAAGAAGATGGGTTTTTTCCCATGTTTGGCAGCCTCTACCCCAACGAAGATGACCGATTAGGAGATGAAAAGCCCACGATTGACATCGCTGAGTATGAAGAGGTTGATGAAGGCCTCTTAGGTGATATGCCTAATTATAACGAAGAAGAGGTTGAGCATGTTGATTTCCTTAGTGCTGAAGATATTTTAAATTCTCCTAATAATGATGTTGATGAATTTTATATGGATGAGAAAAATTATATGTTCACATGGGAAGTAACGGTTGACCCATTCTTGAGTGTTTTCATGGCACATGGAAGAGAGAAGGAGCGACAGAAAAATGGCAAACCTAAAGTATTTCCAAATGGTGTATGCGGTGTTCATGACAGACATCAAGATATTACAATGATGAGAAGCGTCACACTTGTTTTGGGATGTTGCCTTGTTTTGATCTTAAGGAAGGGCGAGTGAATGAGTTGACCAGGCATCCGAAGGACCATGGAAAGGACCGGCCAAATTCGAGAACGAATTCTTTCCAACATGGGGAGAATGATGCAGATCAAATAGAGTTTTGGAGCCTCTCTATTACTACGCATGATCCTGCGATTGAGCACCCACCTACAGCTTGATCGCATCCTAGACTGTGCTCAAGCACACACGGGTCCTTATGTTAATTTTTTGCGTTTTAGTTATTACTTACGACTCTATTTCCTTGTTTTAGTGGTATTAGGGTTTTGGGAGTTTTTATTTCGTTATTTTATTAGGTTTAGGGTTATGGGGGTATTTATGTAATATTTTAATAGGTTTAGGATTTTTGGCTATAAATGTATGCTTATAGCTCCAAACAATGGAGATGTTGTTTATTATTGGTTTTCTCTAATAAGAATCTTAGAGTTGAGTTTTCTTTATATTTTCCTTGAAATCGTAGATAGACTCAAGATTTTGAGAAGAATTCTAGATCATTGATAGACTCAAGATCTAAAATTACATATCCGCTTCATATTTGTTGTTCTTCGCTGCATCCTACTAAGTCGTGCTGCATCACTGACTCTATCTTAACCTAGTTCCAAATATCAAACATATGGCATACATAAAATGTAAACTAATCTAAATGCTATAAAAACAAATAAAGAAATTGACTAAGGTTTAAGAATCCACCTCACCAAATCAAAAACACATGTTAATACATTAAGTTCACTCATCTGACGTTAAGTTCACTCTATGCATACTCTATTGCCATTATGGAAACTAGTTGAACCATTTAATGTATTTACTGTATAAAGAGTCACAACGGATATTGGTTCGAGATCAAATCATCTACTGTATTGTTGATCATAATGGATACCTTGTCTCGACCCAATCATCCGATGTACCTTTGGATTGGAATACAAAGAATGTTGGACGTTGATGAACCATAACAACAATCAATCACGACTATGTCACTAAATCAAATTGAAATGAATAAACAATATTTAAATGACGAAATTGAAATGAATTTAATGTAAAAACAATATTTAACCTTAGTTGAAGATTTAGCCTCACATGTTAAAGAGAGATAAAATTAAACTAAAACAAAGCATTAAATAATTAAATGACAAATTAAAGGTTAAACAGTGAAGAACATAGAGGTTTTTGGCCACAAGGGCACATCTAAAACATAAGTTTACAAAATTATACAAGAGGTCCTATTTATAGGAAAATAAATGTTGTCAGGATAGAGAAGGTGTGCTCAATCGCAGGCTATGTGCTCGATCGTGGTGCGCCCAACGCGCTCAATCGTGGTGCTTGCACTCAATCGCAGTCAACTACTCCATAATCCCACAGCGCAGTAGAGAATGCGATGGCCTAGGGCAATGTGGGGATCTCAGGTGTATGTGATGTGCGCTCGATCGTGTCCTATGCACTCGATCGTGGTGCACTCGATCCTAGTCCACATGCTCAATCGTGGGTATGCTCAACCGTGGGTCTGTGCGCTCGATCGCACAAATAGAGACTCCATGCTTAATTTCCACATTTTACAGCACTTTGATGGTAAGGACCTGCTATACAAGAAAACACTAAAACTAGGAAAAAAAATTAGAAAACAACAAGGCTAAGGGCTTAACAAACATAAATTAAAGGGTCCAAATAAACATTATTTGACACTCATCAGTCCCCAAGGACAATGGGAATGGTTCGGCCACCCTTAGACCAGCTAGTCTAAGGTGGCCGAAACCACCTCATGCCAAATGAGGGTAGCCGATCCATCCCCAACAACCTTGCGGGTGGTTTCGGACCCCCAAAACAGCTAGGGGTGGCTTTTAGCCACTCTTTTACTTAAAAAAAAAATAATCATTAAAATTTAATTTAATTTACTTTTTTTAATGTTTTTAATTTTTTTTAAAAATTATTTTTTATTTTTAATTAGGTATATTAACACGTGCCTAGTTTTAAGGGTTATTGATGAGAATTTCCGTCAAATTTTGGATAGAAGTTCGATGAAGGTACCATCTCTGTCTTAATGTATACCTCCTTTGATAAAAACTAGACTCTAAGGCAAAAAATAAAGTTGTTAAACCACAATGGCAAAAAGGTGATTAACCCAAAATATTTATATATACCAAAAAAAGGAAAAAAAAAATTAAAAAATTAAAAAAATAAAAATAAAATTTGGAGGGGGTGGGTGCTTTGGGTGGCTGCCAACCAAGAGCCACCCCTAGTGGTGCTTGGGGGTGGCTCGCCACCACCCCTGACCCATGGGGATGGCTCGCTCAACTCCCCCACCTCATGGGTTGTAGTGACCCAAATATTTAATTAGGCATAAATAGCTTAGTTACAAGGTTAATTTGGACTTTGGGTCACTAGGATCAGCCACAAGGCATTTTGATAATTTGTCTTCTGGTTTGTCTTTTAGTGCAGGCATACACTAGGGTTGGCGGACGTACACTATTGTCTTTTAGTGCAAACATGCACTGAAACACCGGACGTATTCTACTGTCTTTTAGCGTAGACATACAATGGTCCTCCACTGGACGTATGCTCTGACATATAGTACAATTGTACTATATGAACAGTACAATGGACGTACGCCAAAGTACCGAACGTATGCAGCACTATTCTCAGATTCCACTGGGTAATACTTGGTCGTACGAAACAACCTTTGGACCGATGTGAAATAGTACCAGACATATGCCCTTAAGATCGGACATCCACTACTTTTTGGCCCTATAAATATCCTCTGGCCCATTTCACACCTATTCTGCCCATAATCCATTTTAATTGATTGCTTGGTTTATTTGTAAAATAATAGATATCCATTGTGATTCGTTCAATGGATACCTTGGATCATTCAGTTTAAGTTTGATACCCTTTGTGATTTGTGCAAAGCACGGATACATTGAGTGATTTAATCTAAATCAAATATCCTTTGTGATTTGTGCAAAGAACAAATACTTTTGTTGATTTAATTAATTTTTTTAAGCAACAATAGAACATACATAGAATGTGTCGTTGAAAACTTCGGATAATATTGATTAACTTGAAACATGTTGCTATGATTTTGTGAGTGCTAATTCCAAAACCTTAGTGTTTGTCCATAAATTAATTTCATCTCGTTTCAGTTTATGTTTGTTTAATTTTAATTCAAAAATCATTCAATTTTTTGTAACTAAGTTCAGATTTTAATAAATTTAGATAAAAATTGTTTTCTAAAACATAATTCCTGTTAGATCGACCTCACACTTGCAATCATTTTACTGCAAACGATTTGTGCACTTGCGAGTTTTAAAATTTTACACAATAATAGGAGATTGAGCTTGAAATAAAATCCCTAGTCCAAGAGCCTTGCTAATCGCCTGCTTTGGGAGTAAAATTCTAGCCCATGGTCATGTAGCATGTCTGACAATGGGAGCTAGGATTTTTTCTAACCTTAGCTGTCCCCTATGCTTCTTACTTGTTCAACATCTGTAGTATTTTAAGCCTATAAATAGATGAGCCTATAGCTTTCACAAGACAATTTTTTTTTTTTTAAAAAGAAACAATCGAGAATAAAACTATTGTTATTATTCTTGAGAACTCTCGAGAATAAAAAATAAAAAATAAAAAAATAAAAAAAGAAACAATCGAGATAAAAATTGTTGTTATTATTCTTGAGAACTCTCGAGAATAAAATAATGAGAGTAATTTAAGAGCCCACACTTCTGGTTATCATTAGGGATAAGGATCCTATCCAGTTCATAATGGACTGGACAAGATCCAGTTAAAGACTGGGATTTTTCTATGCAAAGCTAAGGGTGCAGAAAAAGACACATCATTTTGTAGCTTCCCAAAAAGATTCTTGGTTTCTGGTGCTGCACACTTAACAAGGAGAGGTTTCTGGTGCTGTACACTTAACAAGGAGAAGATTATTTTATTAAAAAAATGATATGACTTTTTCTGCACCCTTAGATTTGCATAGAAAAATCTCAGCCTTTAACTGGATCTTGTCCAGTCCATTATGAACTGGACAAGATCCTTATCCTATCATTACTCATCTAAATGAAGACTAGAAGGTTCCATAATCCCAGAGGCTACTTGTGTTTTTCCATTGAACGAGCAAGAAGAAAGTTTTGCTTAATAACCAAGGAGCGGCCGTACAACCAAGTGGCTACTTACTGTTTTTATGTAATAACATGATTCTTCACATATCTTATAGGTCAGATGGACCACTTCCAACCTAATGTTCAGAAGCATTCTCAGTTGGTCTCCCATTCTTTCTTTCATTTGGATCAAGAATGGAAAGAACACCCTCTCCCCCCAATGGGTATACAGTATAGTGGAAAAGTTGCTATTTCTTATTATCACCCAGCCATATATCTCATGCAATTGTTAGTCAGTTCTTGCAATTGTTATTAATCACACTAGGAAGTTGTTGCTCTGTATTATTTGGTAATTGAAGAGAGCAAGGTCTTGAAATACTTTATAGACAGAATAGACTTACTAGGGTAAAAGGTTTTATTGATCCAGATTGGACATATTCTCCCTAAAATTGACGGCATCCTACAAAATATTGTACATTTTTAGGTGGTACTATGATAACTTTTATGGGTAAAAAATATACAATGATGGTACAATCTAGTTTTAAAGTAGAGTACAGGGCAATTGCTCGTACTACTAGTGCGTTGAAGTGGCTATGACATTTTCTTCAAGAGAATGGGTGTTCAACTCAAACTCCTACCCCATTGTTTGTCAAAACCAAACAACTTTACATATCGCATCTAACCTGGTTTTTCGTAAAAGGACCAAACATATTGAGATTGATTATCATTTTATCAAAAATAAGATTCTTAGTTAGATGACATGTTCACAAAATCATAGTTTCGACCACGATCAGCATCTATTTCAGTTCATGCACTTTCACCTAGAGTTTGAGTCCATTAGAGGCCAACTCCTGCACAAATCTCTTATACCTCCTATAGTTTAAGAGAGCTCAGACGAGCTAGTTCGGTTCTTTAATGTGTAAACTCTATTTACCACAAAACACCCACAGCCTAAATCTTTGATAGTGCTGCAAGACCTCTAGAGTGAACAACAAAGGGCCCACTCTAAACCTCTAAATAATCATTGAGGAAAAGATCCATGGCTTGTCAAGAGACTTAAAATATTTTTTAAAATATCTTCCTTGTTCAAGTTTTTATTGATGAATTTTTTTAAAAAATTACTAGGCCTGAGGTCTTCCACTGCATGTGATGTACATAAGTTGCATTTCAATCAACCAACAAGTTTATTTGTTCTCTCTCAATAATGATAATGATTTTCCCTCCCAAACCAATGAAAGCAAAACCTAGTAGGAGTTTATCAATAAATATATCATCATTAAGTCACCCACAAGCAACATGTTGCCGAAGCGAAGACATGGTTATTCAGTAAATTCCGGGAATGATCCTGTATGGAACCTTTTCGCAATATGATTTCCAATACTTCCCATACCTGCAAGAAGGACCCGATCAAAACTTTCATTCAAATTATATATATATATATAGAGAGAGAGAGAGAGAGAGAGAGAGTTTATATACAGCAAAAATACTGGTTATTCTTCGATAAAAATACGTGGTTTGTTTCAAAGCATTTGCAAAGGGGGGCGACATTTAGAAGACAAACAATTTTACTATTCCAACGGCATATGGCATTTCTGTTCCTTTGCTTCCCGTTCATAAAGCAATAGCATGCAGTGGGGGCACACACATTAGTTCAGCCAAAAGACAAGGTAGATTACTCCAGAATTACTGTATTTGGGTGAGTTGGTGGCATAGTCGTCACGACAGCTAATCCTAACTTGTACAGCGTGGCATAAAATTTTGCTTACGACTGCAGTCACCTGGGATGCCACTAGACCAACAAGGTTGCTTGAATGAAGGCAATATGGTCAAATGGGTTTACAATACAGATATAGATAATTTGGTTCGAATATTCCTTTTTCAGGGTATTAGAAACTAAATTTTAACGCACATTCAAGAAAAATGGTAGTGATGTTAAAACAGAAGTTTGTATCCACTTACTTGGACCGACATCGATCATCATCCCTTTTAGCTCGGTCAAAAAGAAGGATAGTAAGAAATATCACATAGAAGTAAGGTAGGAACTGCAGAAAAACAATAATAAGAGAATGAGTTCAGCAATGTGTTCTTTATCATGCCCACACACACACACACAAAAAGGCTATGGGAAGAAGATACATGATCAAAGAGAGCTGGGACAGTCCAGAAGAAAGCAGCCAATATTTCTGGAACATAATGGAAATGACGAGATAATCCCCACCTGCAAGAGCCACAGAACAGTATCTCAAGATGGCTTACTCAAATGCCACAGTACAGCAGTTAATTCCACTATACAAAGAAAGAAAAGTTTCTCTATCCGTCATAAGCATGCCATGATTACATCCTTAATGTATCCACATAAATTAATTTGCCAACAATGATACCAACTTCCACAGAACATTCAATATTTATAAATTTTGGCCGTATCCAACTGCATCTCTTACAAGTTACTAGGATCAACTAAATATTAACTTCAACCCCATCAGAATGGTGGGAAGGGTAAGCAGCTACTTTACAGTTATGCATAAAATTTCATACAAAGGAAAAATGCTAAACTCACCATCCTGAGGTTAAGAGAAGACTGGTTTTTGTTTCCCCGGATGATGTAGTGTATGACGCAACTATCTGTAAAGAAATTGAACTAACTTATGTCTCTTTCTCAGGAGATAATTACTGCAAATTTGCCTATCCAGCAACTTGATATCTCAGAAAATGTAAACAAATACAAAAATCATGTAACAAGAGCCAAAATCAGCACCTTTGAAGGAGCTTTTCCCCATACTAAGCATTTTCCATTTGTTCTGCGAAATTCTTGTCTTTGCATGTCGCAATCATAGTTGATATATATGCAAAGAACCCCTGCCACTAGAATATAAAGTGCTAGCTGAAACAAGAGATGCATACTGTCAGGAAGGGGGAAAGAAGAAAGGAACAAGAGAATAGAAAAAAGTTGAGAAATATTTCAACATGGAAAATCAAGTGTCTAACTAAACTCATCCAATTGGGTACATTAGCCTGGGGGTGATTTTCAATTTGGCAAAGGCCAGTTACTTTTTATGCTGAACAGTGATCCATTGAGCTGACCTACTTTAGCTGAGACCATGCTTATTTGAGCTCATTGGAGACACATTAGATTCCACAAAGTTGGATTCGAGCGACAAACATAGCATAGTTACTATATAAGTTAACACAATTCTGTCAATCTAAACCAAGAATTTACCATCCCACCTTCAATCCAGATTGCTAGAACAGCCTGGGTAGAGTAGCGTTCATCAAATTGATGAACCTACCTACATTGAAAATACTCAATATGTGGAGTACAAGAAAAATATGTTTTTTTATTTTCACACTCAGGAAAGCAATGCAAAAAGTTAATTTTACATCTTGTCAAAAACAGAACATGCCTTAATAAAAAGGGAAAAATAATACAACTAAAAAAAATATGTTTCGAAATTCCAATATATTATCCAAAAAACTGAAAAGAGGATACAATACCTGGATTCCAAGATTTATAGGATGGTTGACTAGGTACATGCCTGGAGAAGTATAGATAGATGGAACCCATACCAAGCATCCCCAGCAAATATAAAACCCAGCTGCCAGAGCCATGTACGATGAACAATATTTTGATGAGCATCAACAACACTAGAAGCAGAGTGAAGATACCATGATAATTGAATGAGATCCACTACTAGGAAAAAAATACCATTATTGCCATATTCATGATTAAGGACTGATTCTACTACAATGAATGAGAAAGACTTCAATTATTATTTCCAAGCAAGCTAGAAAGTGTGTATATTATGCATTAATTATTGAACATACATTATATATATATATAAAAGAAGAGAAGAGAACTAATACATATGTCCCCACATTACAGAGGGTGTGCAAAAGGACAAAGAATTACTTTCCTATTCCTGATTGTATGAGAATACAAATACTGGAAAGTATTAGTCTATAAACATAAGATTATATCAAACAGATAATTTCATGGATGTTTTAGGACATGAATATGCGAGCATACATAAAATACTATCATTTTCTGTGTTCAATAGGTGTTATCATGCTGCTACACGAAAGCTTTTGTTTCTATGGATGTCACCTTTCTTGAGTCTCAACCCTACCTTTCTCCTCCCGAGATTTCTCTTCAAGGGAAACAAGTGGAGAAGAGAAAAACTCAATAGATCCTATACCTATAATGACAGATTCCTTATCTGTACTGACACGGGTGTGTCCAGCAAGAGTCCATTACCTAAGCTTCAGCCGAATTTAAGTCCACAAGCCCAACAAAATGCAAATGCCCAAATTGCTGAAATCCGGATCCAAACACTTGGATCCTAAAATATTCATAGTCATCAATTCCTTCATCATTTTAAGCACATTCCTAGGTCTAACTTGAAGTTCAGAATCTTATCTTTCCAACCAAAAAGGTTTCAGTCCATTTGGAGTTGCGAGCCGAAAGTTATGACCGTTTGAAATGGAGTGGTCAGGCTTCTCGAAAATATGCTTTAGGATGGCTATTTGTCCCTTCGTCTTTTGCCCAAGAATTAATGTCTGTTTTCTATCATTATTGCTTGTTTAACTTCATTAGATGCTTATCCTATGCTTAGAGGGTTGTTCTACGCTTCTATAAATACTTGTGTGTGCAAGTGTAGGTCAAACTAGAGTTTTGTATTAAAAACCAGCCTTTGGCATGTAAGAGGAGAGCTCTCCTTATTTATCTGTATCTCTTTGGAGTCATCTTTAGAGTAGTGAGTTTCTAAAGTTCTGTATCCCTTGTTGTAATCCTCTAGGTGATGATATTCTATATCCCTTTTGTGTTATCTCTTGGGTGGTGTTCTATCTTCCATTTGAGTGTGAGTTTGTGTTGTTGTTTCCATCTCCTTTTCTGTCCGGTATCATGTATGTATGCTGCAAGAACAAGATGTTCCAGAATATGATGGTCAACAACCGTAGCCAAAAGTTGGTGAGCAAGTTGAGCCACCTATGGAGGGCCCATGAGTTTATTCCAACGTCAAAAGATTAAGACTATTCTTCAGCCTCTCAGCCAAATGTCAACTCCTGACTCGGGATATCCTACTTCCACTTTAGACACAACAATACCTAGAGTTAATGATGATCTTCCAATTGCCCAATGTAAAGGAATTAGATCATGTACACAACATTCCATATCTAATTTTGTTTCTTATAACAATCTTTCATTACCCAATCATACTTTTCTCTCCAAATTGTCCTCGGTGTCTATTCACCAAAGTCTCCAGGGAAGCAACACAAGAAGAGATGAAAGTCCTGTATAAAAAATCACCGATGGGACCTAATTGAATTACCTGAAGGAAAGGTGGCAAGATGCAAAAGGGTGACTCCAGTGAAACATAAAGTTGATGGTTTAGTTTAGAGATACAAGGCTAGATTCGTTGCAAAAGGCGTCATACAGATGCGGAGACATTTGCTTTAGTGGCAAAGATGAACTCTATTAAGATCTTACTTTCATTAGTAGCAAACTTAGATTGGCCACTTCAGCAGTTAGATGTAAAAAACACATTTTTTGACCTAGAGGAAAAGGTATACATTGAGATTCCTCCAAGACTTCAAGATTCTTTGGTCAATGGTAAAGGGTGTAAATTGAAAAAAGGTATTGTATAGATTAAAACAATCTCCTAGGGCGTGATTTGAGAGATTTTCTTGGACTATGCATAAGTGTAACTACAAGCAGAGCCAAGCTTATATTGTTCATCAAATGTTCTTTACAAGGGAAGGTAATTGCTTTAATTGTTTATGTAGATGACACAATACTAAACAGTAATGATGATGAAGAAATACAAAAGTTAAGAAAATATCTCACCCATGAGCTTGAAATAAAAAACTTGGGAAGTTTGAAATATTTTCTTGGCATTGAGGTAGCTAGATCTAGACATGGGATATTCGTCTCTCAATGAATATATGTTCTTGATCTACTCAAGGAAATAGGAAAGCTTGGATGCAAGCCAATTGACGACCCAAAAAAAGCAAAGCAATTAACAATGATTTGTTAACAGATTAATATATTTGTTGCACAAGCGTCCAGATATTGCTTATGCAGTAAGTGTAGTAAGCCAGTTTATGCACTCAACCCAGGAATCTCATATGGAAGTAGATTACAAAATACTTCGATATTTGAAATCTTCATTGGGCAAAAGGTGGTTGTTTTCCAGATATGATCACCTAAAAATATACACTTGTACAGATGCTGATTGGATTGGGTCAATCATAGATAGAAGATCCACTTCAAGATATTACACTTTTTTGGGAGGAAATCTAATTACTTGGCATAGTAAGAAACAATCAATGATTGCTGTATCTAGCGGAGAAGCTGAATTTCGAACCATGGCCAACAAGATATGTAAATAACTATGGTTGAAGATTTATACCGAATGATTATAAGGATTCAATTAGATTATATTGCGACAATGAGCCTACCATTAATATGGCTCATAATCTTGCTGAACGTGATTTAACAAAACACATTGAAATTGATAGACATTTTACCAAGGAAAAATTGTGTAGATAATTGGTTTGTATACCTTATGTGAAGACGTAGAACAACTTGTGGATAGTTTGATAACGGGAGTGTCCAGTAGTGTTCGTCATTCGGCATTGTGCAAGTTTGACATGCGAGAAATCTTTGCCTCAACTTGAGAGAAATTGTTGAAGAAGGAAACTTATGATATGATTTTATCTCCTATTATTACCTGCTGATTTGATTATACATGATTTCATTCTTATTATTGTTGAATAAATAAGTGTATTTCCATAATAGGTTGTAGGACTTTTCTATTTAAACTCTTGAAAGCAAGCGAAGCAGTAAGACAATATTCTCTTCTTCTTTCTCCAAACTTTTTGTCTTTCTCTTTCAACCAAATCATACAACTCTTCACATCCACTTAAGGAACATAAAAATATTTATTAACAAGCTCGTGGCGATAAAATGCCATTACAACCAACCTAGAATCAATTTTCCAGTAAAAAATTTATACAAGGTAATGTTGCATGATTAAATGCACTAGTCATTATTTGTATTCACCATGCTTTCTATTGCATATCAACAAAATACAACAAGAAGTAGCAAGTAAAACACAAAAAATAGAGCATATTTATACCTCGATCATGTGCAATATCCATGGTGTTGAAGTATCCAGCTTCCCACCAAAAAAACTTAGTAACATAGACCAGCATCAATGCAGTATTCACAAGCATAGAATCAGCCACTGTCCCATTCTCTTCATACTGGTAAAGGAGACCGGTTTTTAGAGAAAGAAGCAAATGATCAAGTCCTGAGCTTTAAAACTTTAATGTGCATGTGTGCATGTTTGTGTGTGTCAAAAAGAATGGGACTGGACCATGGCATCCACTCCATGACAGCTGCAAATCACACAAAGTCTAGACAGCTCATAAAAATAGGAAAACCAATTACAAAAAAGGAATAAAACAATATACAAAAACGTGCTATTGCACTGTGCTAGGGAATTGCGGTCATTGGTGTTATCTTTGGATAAAACGAAAGGAAGCGGCATATCATAGTACTAGATTAGTGTTGCATGCACATGAGTGGGGAATCAAATGATCACTCTTTACATCATTGTAAGATTTCTAGTGCCTCACAAAACTCTATTTTAGGTCTTTATGGGTTAGATTGTGTCATGCCTAGATACTTATCAAAAAAAGATTGTGTCATGCCTAGACGAATGGTATATCTCTTTGCCTATAGGAGAGGACAGTTTGGTAGCCTTCATAGTGTAGCAGTGTGAAGGATGATTCTGTCCTACTTAATGTGGTGCATCAGGAGAGAGAAATTATCAAAATTTTGAGACCTTGAAAGGTCGGCAGTAGAATTAAAGGCTTTTTTTTTTCAATACCATTTACCACTGAACGACTGCTTATGATTGTTTTTATACATCTAGCTTTCATGATTTTCTATATCTTTTTTTTTTGGGTTAGGTGTTTGTATACTTCTTGTGTTTGGGGTTTTTGGTGTTATTGGGTTTTCATCAGTGCTCTCTCTTGTTTTTTCTTCTGTTTTTCTTGCTTTTTGTGTCCTTTTTGTGTACTTCTGGTATACTTGAAGTCACCAACGCTTTTTATAAAAATTCTTTGATTACCTATAAAAAAAATACTTCTTGTATCTTTCCGCCTGTTAATAAATTCGATTACTTACAAAAAAAAAAAAAAACAAATATCTAAAAATAAAAGATGAATAACTGTAACGTAAAACATAACATTGTAGCAATGTAGAAGGTCTAAATTTGGAACTGAGTAGATGGGAGCGAAAGTTAAGAATAAAAAAGCACTTCAATGTACCATGGTGCGATGCAAATTATCAACCACAAGCATGGAAATTAAACAACCAAACCGCATGGGATCTAGAATGGCAAGACAATCAATTGGATGACATCTTCAGACGCGTTTCATATGCGAAATAGACCCTTCGAACCATAGGAATAGCCATTCTTTTTTTTCTGCAAACCTATATATCAAAAAAAAAAAAAATTCACAAATCATTCTATGGGTGGCCAGCCACATGAACATTGGGGTGATCGCACCACCCTTGAAGCCCCTCCCCAAACGACTCTAAGGATGGTGGTGTGACCACTCCCAATGTCATTGGGGGTGGCCTGGCCACTCCCAATGTCATTGGCACCGGGGGTGGTCACACCACCCCAAGAGCTCTTCGAGGGACCACTACAAGGGGATTTAGGTGTATTGTGACCACCCCCATGGTTCTGCCATGGTGGCCGGCCAACCCACCAATCTAACGATGGAAATAGCTATTTCATTCCACCTTATAATGGAATAGCCATTCCGCATACCAATCATGCCCATGGTATTTCCCATAGCAAACTAATTACTATTTTTTTTTTTTTTTTGATAAGTCAAAAGGATTTTATTAAAAAGAGAAGGCGCTCCAAAAGTACATAGGATATATTTTTTTTTGATAAGTCAAAGTATATTATAAAAGCGCAAAAGGGGCGCAACCCATAGTACACAAGAAGTATACAAGGGGAAGCCTAGGAGGGGGAAGAAAGATGAGAAAGAAAATCCGGAAAGCTAACAACAAGAGGATCCAACCAACCGGCTGTCCAGGTATAAAGGGTGAAAAGAAAGTAACGCACAATTTCCTCAAACGACCTCGCAGAGTCTTCAAAACATCTAGCATTACGTTCCCTCCAAATACACCATATAAGGCATAGAGGAATCATTTTCCAAACCACTGCACTCCTTGTGCGCCCCCCCGAACACCAGCAAGCCCTCAACTCCTTAACCGAACTCGGCATAACCCAACTGAGACCCAAACGGCTGAGGATGGCATTCCATAGAGCATTCGCCACTCTGCAATGAATAAGAAGATGATCCACCGACTCCCCATCCAACTCGCAAAGCCAACATCTATTCACCACAATCATGCCTCTTCGTCGGAGATTATCAATGGTGAGAATCTTACCTCTAGTGGCCGTCCAAGCAAAGAACGCCACTCTAGACGGAGCTTTCGTCCTCCAAATACTTTTCCAAGGGAAAGAGCTGGGCCCTTGGGATGACAAAGCCCGATAGAAAGATCTCACCTCAAAGGTACCTTTTCTCGAATGGATCCACCACAACTTGTCCTCCCCAACCCCTTTGAGCTTTTGAGAATACAAACAATGATAGAACGAAGCTAAAGTTTCCACTTCCCAATCATGGAGCAAACGGGTGAAGACAATATTCCACTGAATGGAACCATTTGCATGCTCCATATTTTCCGCAATGGAAGCTTCCCTGAACTTGGCAATATTAAACAAACCAGGAAAAGTGTCTTTGAGAGGACTCTCCCCACACCAAGCATCCTCCCAAAAACTAATCTTTGAGTCAACCCCTGGGTCAAATCTGAAATGACGCTTAAACTTGCTCCAACCCATACATATATACTTCCAAAGCCCCACCCCATGTGACTCAGAAATGTCACTAGAACGCCACCCATACCGAGAAGACCCATACTTAGCCACCAAAATAGATCTCTACCGAGCCCCATCCTCATGAGCATACCGCCAAAGCCATTTTCCCAAAAGCGCTTGATTGAACTTCCTCAAACTACGGATCCCTAAACCACCTTTGGAAATAGGAGAGCACACCGTGTCCCAGTCAACTAAGTGAAACTTGGCCTCATCATTCAAGCCTCCCCAAAGGAAATCACGTTGAATCTTCTCTAAACGACTTGCCACATCAGCCGGGATAGGAAATAGAGAAAGCATGTAAGTAGGCAAATTAGATAGAGTGCTTTTGATCAAAGCAACCCTCCCCCCTTTAGATAGATATATCCATTTCCAAGGGGCCAACCGCCTAGCCATCAAGACCTCCAAATCTCTCCATATGGCCTTGAGTTTAAACGAAGCCCCTAGCGGAAGACCCAAATACTTCAACGGCAAATCAGCAGAGCCACAACCCAGGTTACCGGCCAACTAATCCACATCATCCAAGGAGCCTACCGGAATCAAGGAAGACTTGGTCAAATTCACTTTGAGCCCAGAAACCGCTTCAAAGCAAACAAGAAGTGCACCCAAGTAACTGATTTGGCTAGCATCCGCGCCACAAAAAACCAAGGTGTCATCCGCAAATAAAAGATGGGAAACATCCATCCGGTCTTGATTCCTAGCACCCACTTGCCTCACCCCCCGAGAACTACCAAAAAAACCGGAAGGAGAACCGTTGATCAAAACTGAAAAGCGGACAGTGGAAATACAATGCTTGATCCAGGAACACCATCTTTCCCCAAAACCACACCTCCTCAAGAGATAGAGGAGAAAGTTCCAATCCACATGGTCATAAGCCTTTTCCATATCCAGCTTGCAAAGGACCCCTGGCTCCCCGAATTTAATCCGGCTATCCAAGCATTCATTGGCAATAAGAACCGAGTCTAGAATTTGACGCCCTTTGACAAAGGCACTTTGAGGCTTAGAGATCACTCTATTCATGACCCTCCTCATTCTATTAGCCAATACCTTCGCAATGATCTTATAAATGCCACTTACAAGGCTAATAGGACAGAAGTCCTTAATTTCCTTGGCACCATGGACCTTCGGAATGAGAGCAATGAAAGTAGAATTTATACAATTAACAAATTTACCTCGTTCATGGAAATCGGCAAAGACCGCCATCCAATCCTCTTTGATCACCTCCCAACACTCCTGATAGAAGGCCATAGAAAACCCATCCGGACCGGGGGCCTTATCTCCATCCATGCCTTTGATCACCTCCCACACCTCTCTTTCCTCAAAAGGCTCTTCTAGGCTCAAGGCCACTGAGTTCGAAAGTGAATCAAACTCAAGATTGTCTAAACGGGGTTTCCACCCATGAGTCTCGGTGAACAAAGAATCATAGAAGTTAACAATATGGTTGTTTACTAAAGTGGGATCGGAAGAGAGAGTACCATCCACAAGCGACTCAATGGAATTATTTCTACGATTCGCATTCGCCACCTGATGAAAGAACTTGGTGCATTTATCCCCCTCCTTCAACCTCCGGATCCTTGATTTTTGACGCCAACTTATTTCCTCTTGAAGGGAAGCTTCCAACTCTCTACAAATCTGACGCTTTCTTTCCTTCTCTTCCTCAATTAATAATCTCACCTCCTCTATACTGTCCAGCGCCTTTAATTCCTCACTACTGGCTTTATTTTTATCCCTCACATCCCCAAACTCCTCCAAGTTCCACCTCTTGATCTCCCATTTTAGAGCTTTCATTTTTTTGGCCAAAACAAAACTAGATGAACCAAACAAACTGAAAAGAATCCCACCAACCTCTAACTTTAGCCACAAACCCCTCCTCCTTCAACCACATGTTTTCAAACTTGAAAGCTCTCTTTCCAGACTGTGGACAGCCGCTGGAAAGAAGGATTGGAGCATGATCCGAGCAGACCCTAAGGAGCTTTTTCTGCAAAAGACCCGGATAGCAAAACTCCCAATCCGGGGAAACCAAGAAACGATCCAATCTAGACCATGTCGAATTATTGGACCAAGTAGAATCCCCTCCAGCCATGGGTAAATCCATGAGACCCTGATCCGCCACAAATTCCGCAAACTCAGCCACTGCATTCTATAAGAATCCCCCCTGAGTCTCTCATCAAGATGGAGTGTAACATTAAAATCTCCCCCTAAACACCAAGGCACTTCCCAAATATTCATTAAACCAGCTAGTTCCTCCCACAACCGCTTCCTATCATGGTCTCTGTTTGGCCCATACACTCCCGCAAAAGCCCACAACCACCCATCCTCCACATTCCTGAACTGACAAGCCACCACAAAATTTCCAAAACAAGAGTCAATGCTGGAAACAACCCTCCTATCCCACATAAGTAAGATACCACCCGAGGCACCTCTAGAGTCCACATGACACCAGTCCACATAAGGGCTATCCCAAATGCTGTGAACTACACTGTTCGAGATACTCACCAATTTCGTCTCCTGAAAACATACGATTTCAACCCTCCAATTTCTGAGCAGGTTGCTGATTTTAAGACGCTTGCCCCTGTTGTTCAAGCCTCTCACGTTCCAAGAGAGGATCCTATGCTTCATCATCGCTGCAATTTCCCCAAAATCTGCCCATGCTGTTCACTGCTTGCTGAAAATCAGAGATATTATTGTCTCCATCACACCCAATCTTGGTTTTATCAGCAATAATGCGCCTCAGATACTCCTCTTTCCGCCCTTCCTGACCATCCCAAGAAAGACCAGCAACATCACTAACCTCCATAGACTTCTCCAGCGAACACTCAACAAAAGTGTTCTCAACACTTGACTAACCCACCCCCTGCTCATAAACCCACCTTGCAAAGAGGATTCTGCCATGTCGCCCTCTGTAGAATCCCCATTGTCCCTATGTCGCAACTGAGATGGGGTGTCCCTTCTGCGGTATACCTCCAAAACAGTGGTAGTTTCCAAAGAGCAAACCTGAGCTAACTTTTCCTCCCCACCCGGAGTAGCCTCGTCACCACTTTCAACTATCGTATTTGTCTCATTTTGCACTGAGACCACCCTTGCTTGAATAGCAACTTCCTTCTTAGAGATCGCCACCAAGTCAGGCGAGCCCACAACCTCCCCAGTGTGCACAGGACCAAAACCGGTCCTACTAGCTACCCACGAGCATTCCGACCGGCTCACTAAGCCTCTATCGCCACGAATCACTCCAAACCCACTCACCGGCGCTGCAGGAGGCATCCTCTGTGGCTCGGAATTGGCAGATCCCCCCATCGGCGGTCTCTGAACACTTCCCGCCTCCCGCCGTTTCCCCTCCAACGATCTATCCGCTGCCGGAGCTCGGAATCCCTCCACCGCCTGAGTGATTTGTTACTTCCATCGAGCCCAGGCCACCCAAGTGGCCCATATTTCGGTCCTTCCCTTCAGTAGCGCCCAAGCTCGTAGCCTTTTCACCCCCCAGCTGCAACAGAGAAGTGGGCTTTTGAGACAGCCCTTCTAAAGAGCCCCGGCCCGCTAAGCTCCTTGACCCTTCCGGAATCACGATGGACTTTGAAAGGCCCACAAGATGACCCGCATTCAATTGCGCCATTGGGCTTGTACCCGCATTCACTTTCTCCCCAATAAAATTCAACCTTTTTTCTTTAAATCTGAATCTTTTCTTGGGCTTGGGCTTTGGCTTTGAAATCCAAATTTTTTTCTTTTTTAACTAGCCCGGCCCATCACCCTCCATCTTCTTAAGAACCACATCAACTCTCACTAGGCCTGCATCTATCTCACTCCTCAACTGCCACAGCCACTCCCTAAGTCCCCCTACCTCTTGTTTTGCATTTAATGATCCCTCCATACGACCCTTCACCTTGCCCTGAGTTCCCTGACGCTCAACCCCCAGAGTATTGACACGTGGATTACATGGCTTGTCCCCTTGCATCACCGACGGCCCCATCGACTTCCGGCGAGTGAACCTTACTCCTCCTACTTCCTGGTTCATCCCCATCGATGTTTGTGACTGCTGAAGATATCCTCCTGACCCCAGCATCGGAAGCGTCGTCTCCTGCATGGGCTTGGACGACGGCGTAACCTTCTCGCGCCAATCGCCCACGCTCGCCGGCGCTTTCCCTTCTCTCTGACCCACCTCAGTGGTCGATTTTAAAAGCGGTGAAACTTTCTTCTCCACCCTCTTCGAGTCACCCACCACCTCCGCAAAACTCTTCCCAGCCGTGACCAACTTCGGCTTCTCCATCCTGAACCCACGACCGACCTTCAGAGACGAACATGCCATTTTTAGTTCCGAGATCAACTTGGACCAGCCTTGCCCAAACCATCCCTCTGGAATTAGAACTGAACCGCTGCGCCTATTTCCATTATATTCCTCAATGGTCAAGAACTTCCCATGTCTATTCGCACGTCTTTGTGTAATTAAACGTATGTACCCTGCTCTTGATTGATCCCAGAAAACCTCCGAGGTATCCACGTTAGCCGCCTTCTCCACAGCACCTACCAGCCATGGTAACTCGTCCTTGTGAACACAAATAACCCTCTGCCTATTATTCCTTTTTTCCACTATCCTCACACCCAGCAATCCCCCCTTAATCGAAAACTCAAACTCCTTAGCCTCCACTGACCATCTTCTGATTTCACCCATAATCACCTCTCCTTCCTACACTGTCCAACGACCTTCACGCTCCACCCATGCGCCTTCACAGGCTAACCGTGAGTGCAGAGAGAGAAGAGAAAACAAGAAGAGAGAATTATTTTCAAATATACAAGAGGAACTCCTAGCTAGGAAAAGAAAAGTGAGAAAGAAAATCAGCATAACTAAGATACAAAGGGGACAGGTAAGCCATAGTCCATGAGTACAAGAAAAATAACAAAGAGGCTAGAATCTCATCCATAGAGCTTTCCAAGTCCTCAAAACACCTATTGTTTCTCTCCCTCCAAATAGACCAAAAAATACAAATAGGCACTATCTTCCAAACCACGGCACTCCTAGTCCTCCCAAAGGAACACCAGCAAGCACACAAATCCAAAACACTACTAGGCATGACCCAAGAAAGACCAAGCCTACTAAACATATTGCACCACAAAGCATGGGCCACCTCACAATGAAGGAGTAAGTGATCGACCAATTCTCTATCTTTCTTGCACATGAAGCATCTATTAATGACAACCACTTGTCATTTCCTTAGATTATCCAAAGTGAGAATTTTCCCGAGCGCTGCCGACCACACAAAGAACGCAGCCCTTAGTGGAGACTTGGTCCTCCACACACTCTTCCAAGGAAAATCTCTCCCTTTCACCCTAGATAAAGCTCTGAAGAAGTCTTTGACCTTAAAAGTTCCTTTTTTGGAAGGAATCCACCACAATTTATCTTGACTCCCCCTTTGAATAGAGACAGACTGCAATTTATGGAAAAAAACAGTAACGACATCCACCTCCCAATCATGAACTTCCTTGCTAAAGATAACATTCCATTGCGGAGTTCTACCTAAAAAATCCACATTGGCTGCCACTGAAGCATCCTTTTCACGAGCAATACTGTAGAGCACAGGGAAATCCTCTTTAAGCTTCGTATCCCCACACCACCGATCATGCCAGAACCGGATCCAAGACCCCATCCCCAAGCACTAGTCTAGAGTGACTAGAAAACGGCTCCCACCCTAACCGAATATTCTTCCACAAACTTGCCCCCGACACTCCTGTATAGGGAACAATGCACCAACCACCTCACATGCTCCCATATTTGGCCTCCACCACAACTCTCCACCAAGCCTCCCTCTCATGCCCATAACGCCACAACCATTTACCTAGTAAAGCACGATTGAAATCCACCAACTTCCTTAAACCAAGCCCACCCTCCAAAAGTGGGGAGCAAACCTTGGACCACCTCACCAAATGATATTTGAACTCTTCTCCAACTCCACCCCATAGGAAGTCACATTGAAGCTTCTCAATGCAATTGGCAACCTTAACAGGAATCTTGAAAAGAGACATATAATACGTAGGAATGTTGGCCAGGGTGCTCTTTATGAAGGTAACTCTCCCCCCCTTAGACAAAAGAGGCCGTTTCCAACCAGCCAAACAACGTTCCATCTTCTCCAGAATACCATCGCATATATGGGGAGCGTTATTGGGAGCCCCCAAAGGAAGCCCTAAATAATCAAGAGGCAAGGAGGCCACCTCACACCCAAGAATACTCGCCAAATAGTCTACTTGTTGAACGTTTCCCATAGGGATCAACACTGACTTGGCCAAATTGACCTTCAACCCCGAAGCTGCTTCAAACAAAAGAAATATGCCCCGTAAAAAAACCAACTGATTAGGGCTATCTTTGCAAAAAATCAAAGTGTCATCGGCAAACAACAAATGGGAGACAATCACATTGCCAATTTTGAAGCCCTTTAAAAGCCCATCGTTAATACCAGCAAGCAGCATACGACTCAAGGCCTTCATCACAAAAACAAACAACGGGAAAAGGGTCCCCTTGCCTGATACCCCGAGAGCTGTCAAAGAAGCTTTCTAGAGACCCATTTACCAAGACTAAAAACCTTACTGAAGAAATGCAAAAAGATATCCATGAACACCACTTCACCCCAAAACCACACCTCTTCAACATCTACAATAAGAAGTCTCAATTTACATGATCATAAGCTTTCTTCACATCCATTTTACACAAAATAACTGGCTCCCCTGATCTACGTCTACTATCACGACTTTCATTCGCAATGAGAATTGGATCTAGAATTTGTCTCCCTTTGATGAAGGCACTTTGTGTCTTGGAGATAACCTTGTCCAACACTCCTTTTAATCTATTAGCAAGGACTTTGACTATGATTTTGTACAAACTCCCCACAAGACTAATGGGACGAAAATCTTTCATCTCCAAGGTACCTGAAATTTTTGGGATAAGCGAAATGAATGTAGAATTGAGACTAGCTTCGAATTTACCTTCAGCATGAAACTCCCTAAAGATCTTCATGATGTCTTCTTTGACAACTTCCCAGCACACCTGGAAAAAAGCAATAGAAAAGCCATCCGGACCCCGCGCCTTATCCCCTCCATAGCCATCACAACCTTACTCACTTCCTCCTCTTCAAACTCTCTCTCCAACCAGCCAGCCTCATAATCAAGAATCTGGTCAAACAGTAGGCCATCCACCCTGAGCCTCCACTGACATTGCTCCTCAAATAGCTTTTGATAATACTTAACAATGTGCTCACTAATCTCCACTTGATTGTTGGATAACATACCTTCAATCATCAAAGAATCAATGGAGTTGTATCTTCGGTGAGAATTGGCCATGGAATGAAAAAACTTGGAACACTTATCACCTTCTTTAATTCATAGGATTATGGATTTTTGCCTCCAGCTAACCTCTTCCATAAGCAAAACAGCTTCTAACTCCCTAGAAACCTCCCCTTTCTTGGCTAGCTCTTCGCTATCCAAAGCCCGAACCTCTTCAATATCATCCAACTCCCTGAGATCATCTAAGAGCTTATTCTTGTTACAGTCAATATTACCAAAGACCTCATTCCATTTCTTTAAATCCATCTTAAGGGCTTTAATTTTGCACGCAAAGATAAAACTAGGCGAGCCTTGAAAAAGATAAGAATCCCACCATTGCTTCACTAGAGCCCCAAAACCTTCCTTCTTGAGCCACATATTCTCAAATTTGAACGGTCTTTTGCCCCTAGGCCCATTCACACTACCGAGCATAAGGGGAAAATGATCCGAACAAATGCGGCGAAGCCTCTTTTGAGCCACACCTGGAAACCTGGCTTCCCAGTCAGGAGAGATGAGAAAACGATCAATTCTTGACCACTTCAGAGGATCTTGAGCAAGAGACCAAGTAAAAAGACCCCCCTGCAAGAGACAAATCCAGCAGTCCCTGCTCATGAAGAAAATCAGAAAAATCCGACATAGCCAAGCGACAAGCAACTCCGAAAGTTTGACTGTACAATAAAGAAAAACTAAAATTTTGCATGCTACCTCTCCCAAAGTATCACCTCTAGCACAGAAAATAGAGCATTATGGCTCTTTTTCCTAATCTAAAATTGAACAGGTGATCTGAAATGTCCAACACTTCCACAAGCAATTAAGAGCACCCAGCCAGGAAGTAAATAACTTTTCCCCATTCAATTTTAATATCCAAAATCCTACCCCTCTTCTTCGACCTCGGCAAGTGCAACAAAGGGTGATTATTTCAAATAGTTTATCAAAATAGTAAAAGCTATCATGATGCAGTCCTAGGTTCACAAATGCTTCTAGAAGTGGATAACTTTAACAAAAACTCGAAATTAAACGCAAATAGAACATTCAAACAGCTACAAGAAGTCAAGAAATAAACAAATCATCAATTTCAGCTGATTAAATATGCAGAAATGTTGAGAAAACAAGCAAATATCTTTGAGAACTCAAGTAATCATTGAAATAAAATTTGAGGGTGTATACTTGACAGTGATGGTGAGATGATCAAGGACTAGAGGTCCAAATTTTTTTCAGTGACAATTTGCATCCTATGAAGGAAAAACTTCTAGAGAGAGAGAGAGTAGACAAATTGTTTTATTTTGTTTACTTGGATCTTTCCATGTGCTCAACAGAAAGACTAGAGAGGGACTGAATTTATGTATTTTAATTGATTTCTTGTTCATATTACACTGCTCAAAGAGAAAGTGAGTTTAATAGATTAAGCGTGTATACTTGAGACTTTTTAACATCCAGCTGAAAAATCGTCCAAATAATCTAACAGGTTGAGTATAGGTTTTAACAATGGCAAAATGGTTAGCAAACTGACTCGTTTTGTGATCTGCCCCCCTAAGCTCTCTCATTGTCCACCCTTACATTGCAATTAGTTAAAAACCAAACTACCTAGTACTCAAATGCGTCAACAAACTGAATTTCAACCTAAAACCTCTCACGTCTTAGTAATATATTAACCAACAAAACTTATCTGACATCTTTGATATTCATATACAGAGTTATCATTGAGGCATCTACCTGCTTTATGCAATATGTCACAGCAAGAACTGCCCAAGACATCATCCCAAATCTGCAGTTTGTGAAAACTTTTATATCAAAATGCTTACCAATTCGAGGATACAGCTCCATACCCTGCAAGAATAACAAGGGGTTGTTAGAAAGGCACTTTCACATAAGAGCAAGACCTAGACTAGCAAGTCCATTGTAGTAATCTTTCAATGATAACAATATATTGGAGTAGTTTAATTTCTTGGACAGATTTAGAAGTGATACTTATCAAAAGCATACCAGAAAACATAATCTAACAGGATCACAATGGAGATAAAATTTTACTATCCTGCATAATCATTAGATAGATGAGGAGAAGAACACAACGAGAAGTAGAAGAGATAGGAACCAACGAATTTCTAAGTTACACTTTTAGCATAGTCTTTGGCCAATTCATCTTTAAGGAATATTTTTTGCAAATGTGGATTATTAACACGACGGTGATGATAGATAAAACAAAAGCCTCAATTTCAAATTTTCATTACTATAAATTTACATGTTGCCCAGGATCGTTTTCAAGCTTGCCGGTCGTTGCGGCGGGATTACCAAGAGAGTCATCGGTGATGGGGCTCTGCGTACAAAGCGTGAAGGGGCGTTGTGGCGGCACGCATCCGGCGAGCATTCTCTTGGTGCGGCGAGCATTCTTCAGGTGAGGTCCGGCTATGGGGGCAGATTTGGCGGTGAGTTCAACGCGGTATTGGGCGGTCGGAAAAATTGGCGAGTGGGCGTCGAGTTGAGTACGCCGAGGTTGGTGTGTTTCTCCGTCGCCGTAATAGTGCTGTCCACGATCGAGAGTTATGATCTGGTGAAGCCGCGTTACCGTTGGGTTAAGAGGCCCAACCATATGTCCGCTAGTTCGAGTATGCCGTTGAAGTTGGGTCCGATAAATCCATGCTGGAAAAGGTCCAAACAGCTAAAAGTTTTCCAAAGAAGGAGAGCCCATTAGCAAAGGTTAAGAAGTCTTGGGTAGAGGCAGGGTTGCTGGAATAGTGATCATGAGGAAGTAGTCCCGGTAAGAATCTAAATTTTAGTTCGGATACCGAGGAGCAAACAGATTGTGAAGGCGCTGATCTGGGTGATCATGAAGAGTTAGTGCTTGGTGAATATGGGGAATCAAGAGGAAGTAATTCGACAGTTTGGGCTCCGTATCTCAAAGACAATATGGAGATTTTCACTGAGGAACAGGCAGATCAGGGGATAGACCTGGGCTCTCCTGCATCAAAGATCCTAAATTTGGCTTGGGCGGTGAAGGGGACGGCGGGTCTGTCCTATGGAGGGCAGGAAGGGAACCTCAAACAAGTATTTGGCCATATAGTGGCTGACAAATATGGGGGAGAGATCTCTTCTCCAATAGGGGTGGAGGCAGATGGTAACAGGGGGATGAGGGACGAAGACTTTTCTTATGAAGCCTAAAATTTTATCATGGAATGTGAGAGGGCTGAATGAGTTGAAGAAAAGGTTGAGGGTTAGGCGGCTGCTGAGTCAGTGGAAGGTAGACATTGTTTGCCTCCAAGAGACAAAATTGGAGATGATTTCTCATGGGTTAGTTCGGAGCTTATGGAGATGTCCATATGTAGAGTGGAGTTTTGTGGCCTCTGTTGGGGCGTCGGGTGGTATCTTATTGATGTGGGATAGAAGTCGAAGGTGGAAGTGTGTCAGGCAATTTTGTGGCTGCTTGTTCCTTCGAAACGAGAGGACGGTATGGAGTGGGCTTTTGCAGGAGTGTATGGCGAATAGAGACGCTTTGAGAAGGCAAATGTGGGAGGAATTGGTGGCTGATTTGCATTTGGGAGATGCCTTGGTGTATAGGGGGACTTCAATGTAACTCTTTTTCATAGTGAAAGGTCGGGAGATGCTCGAAGAAGGAGAGCGGTGGCTGATTTCGCCGACTTCACTGCAGAAATGGGTCTCATGGATCTTCCGTTGGCTGGAGGTGTGTCTACTTGGGCCAATAACTTGTCTTGGTCAAGACTAGATCGCTTCTTGGTTTCACCGGATGGGAGCTTAGCTATCCAGGGTTGATGCAAAAGAAGCTTCTTCGAGTTTGTTCGGATCATGCTCCGATTTTATTGATGAGGGATGTGAGCGTAATGGGAAGAGCTCTTTTAAGTTCGAAAACATGTGGCTCAAAGATGAGGGCTTTGTTGACAAAGTTAAAGTTTGGTGGTCTTCGTTCTCTTTTAGGGGCTCTCCAAGCTTTATCTTGGCCAAAAAGCTGAGAGCTCTTAAGGAGGAGATCAAGAGGTGGAATAGAGAGGTGTTCGGCAATGTGGGGCTCAGTAATAAGGCATGGGCAGAGGAGCTGGAATTACTGGACAGCTATGAGGAAGTGCCGGCTTTCCGAGGAGGAGAGGAGAGAAGGAGTCTTTGGCTTCCTGAATTGAAGCTTCCTCACATACAGAGGAAATCAGTTGGAGATGTAAATCAAGGGTGCGGTGGTTAAAAGAGGGAGACAAGTGCACTAAGTTCTTTCATCAGTTGCTAGCGCAATAGGAGGAACAATACCATTGAGTCATTGATGGTGAATGGTATTCCCACTTCGGACCCAGCTTGTATTGGGGAGCATGTTGTTAACTATTACAAATCTTTGTTTTCGGAGCCTCTAAACTGGAGACCGAGATTGGATAATCTTGAGTTTGATAGGCTCAATGGTGAAGAGGCATCTAGTTTGGAGGATCCCTTTGAGGAGAAGGAGGTTAGGGAGGTTATCAAGGGCATGGATAGAGATAAGGCTCCGGGACCGGATGGCTTTACTATGGCGTTTTTTCAGGATTGTTGGGAGGTGGTAAAAGAAGAGTTCATGGCTGTTTTTGAGGAATTTTATGCACAAGGTAAATTCGTGAAAAGCATAAACTCTACTTTTATCTCTCTTATTCCGAAGACTCAAGGGGCTAAGGAGGTCAAGGATTTTCGACCTATTAGTCTTGTGGGTGGAGTCTATAAGATCATTTCTAAGGTGTTGGCAAATAGAATGAGGAGAGTTATGGGCAAAATCATTTCCAACCCCCAAAATGCCTTTGTTAAAGGGAGACAGATTTTAGACTCGGTCCTCATTGCGAATGAGTGTTTGGACAGCAGGTTGAAGTCTGGGGAGCCAGGTGTTTTATGTAAACTGGATATGGAAAAGGCATATGATCATGTCGATTGGAGCTTCCTTCTTTATCTCCTGAGGAGATGCGGGTTTGGGGAGAAATGGTGTAGGTGGATTCAGCATTGTATCTCGTGGCCTGATTCTCGGTTGATAAATGGTGTGCCCGTGGGTTTTTTTGGGAGTTCTCGTGGGGTCCGTCAAGGCGATCCTCTCTCCCCGTTCCTCTTTGTTTTGGTGATGGAGGCCTTTAGTCGGATGCTTGGAGCTTTTACCGATAGGGGGCTCATCTCGGGCTTTCCGGTGGGCCCAAGTGGGCCGGCTCGGGTCAATGTCTCTCATCTCCTCTTTGCCGATGACACTTTGGTGTTTTGTGGAGCCAATGCTAGTCAAATCTTGCACTTAGGGGCCCTACTTGTTTGTTTTGAAGCGGCTGCTGGTTTGAAGGTAAATTTATCCAAATCGTTGGTTCTTGGTGATGTGGAGAATGTGGGGCAGCTTGCTGGTTTGCTGGGCTGTGGGTGTGGAGTAGTGCCGTTGAAGTATTTGGGGTTACCGTTGCTAGCCACCTTCAAGCTTAAATCTATGTGGGCAGGTTTGGAGGATATGATGGTGCGAGATTGGCTCCGTGGAAAAGGTTGTATCTCTCAAAAGGGGTAGGGTCACTTTGATTAAAAGTACCTTATCCAATATGCCTACATACATGTTATCTTTGTTTCCTATCCACATTGATGTGGCTAAGCGTATTGAGAAGATCCAAAGAGACTTCCTTTGGGGAGGGATGAATGATGAGTTTAAGTATCACCTTTAGATTGGAATAAGGTGTGTACTCCTATTAAGGAAGGTGGTTTAGGAGTTAGGAGTCTTCGAAGATTTAATCAAGCTCTCTTAGGGAAGTGGTTGTGGCGGTTTGCTCACGAGGAGGGAGCTTGGTGGCGATCGGTGTTGGTGGCTAAGTATGGGGCGGATTGGGGAGGTTGGTGTTCAGGAGCCATTTCAGGCTCTCATGGGGTGGGTCTGTGGAAATTCATTTGTATGGGTTGGCAGAATTTTAGGAGGTTTTGTAAATTTGATGTTGGTGAGGGCTCTAATGTTCGCTTTTGGGAAGACATTTGGTGCGGTGATAGGGCTCTTAAGGAGGAGTATCCCGGCCTGTTCAGTATTGCTAGGTTCAAGGAAGCGTCTATAGCAGAGAATATGGAGCATTCTAGCAACTCCATGCAATGGAATATTCAGTTCACTCGGCTGATCCATGATTGGGAGGTGGGGGAGCTGGCCTCTTTGTATAAACGCTTATACGATTGTAAGTTGCGAGGTGAGGGGAAAGACAAGTTATGGTGGATGCCTTCTCGCAAGGGGCTTTTTGAGGTCAAGACATACTATCGAGTGCTTTCGACTCGCGGGTCAGACTCCTTTCCTTGGAAGAGTGTTTGGAAGTCCAAAGCTCCTCCGAGAGTGGCGTTCTTTGTGTGGGCGGCGGTACATAGTAAGATCCTTACCCTAGACAATCTTGGGAGGAGGGGTTTGGTGTTGGTGAACAGATGTTGGTTATGTGAAATGGATGGGGAATCGGTTGATCATCTCCTTATTCATTGTGGGGTAGCCAGAGACTTGTGGAATGCTTTCTTTGCTCGTTTTGGGCTGTGTTGGGTTATGCCTCGTACCGTCAAGGAGCTTTTAGCGAGTTGGTGGTCAGCGGGCCGTTCGAGGAGCGCTGTTGTGTGGAAGATGGTCCCTCATTGTATATGGTGGTGCATTTGGAGGGAAAGAAATGATAGATGTTTTGAGGGCACGCCGAGGACTCGAGAGGAGCTCCTCCATTTTTTTCTTGTCACTCTTTTTTCTTGGACTACAGGCTGGCTTGCTCCGCGGGCTATTAGCTTTGTAGATTTTCTTACATTATTCTCTTTCTCCCCCTGATCCCTTTGTATACTCCCAGTGTACTAAGGGTTGCGCCCCTTTTGCGCTTTTTGATATAACATATTGACTTATCAAAAAAAAATAAATTTACATGTTGCATATTTTATTTTTAATAGCATGGACGTGATAGGTAGAATGAAAAGGTATGGAAAACAATATCAGAATTAAGAGTGATGCTTAAACAATACATAAAAAGCCAAAAAGGGGCAGAATATACGTGAAGCTAGGTATTTTTGCATGTACAAAACTAAAAACGATCCTTGAAAATGAAGAAAACTCTTAAAAGGATATATATATGGGAAAATTACACTTTATTCCCATGAAGTATCCACTCATTTTCACTTTTGCCTCCAAAGTTTAAAATGTGACACTTTACCCCCACAAACTTTCAAATTGTGGCAATTTAACTCATTTGGCCTATTTATTCCCAAAATGCCCCAGCACTTTTTTTTTCAAAAAAAAATCAAAAAAAAAAAACCAAAAAAATATATAAATATATGCTGGGGTGGCCGAACCACCCCATAGGTGGTGGCCGGCCACCCCGTTTTTTGTTTTTTTTATTGGATTTTTTTAAAAAAAAAAAAAAAAAGTGCTTGGGGCATTTTGGGAATAAATAGGCCAAATGGACTAAATTGCCACAATTTGAAAGTTTGAGGGGGTAAAATGTCACATTTTAAACTTTGGAGGCAAAAGTGAAAATGGATGGATACTTTAGGGGGGTAAAGTGTAATTTCCCCTATATATATATATATATATCTTGCACAAATTTGCTAAGGAAAATAAAGAAAGTAGGCATTGTTCAGGATTTTATAAGATATTTCTGAGATAAGCATACGTCATACTTCATAATCACGAATTTCAATTATTAGATAATCATAGATATCTGAAGATACTTACCCAGTAGAAATCAATTATTATGTTCCCAGATGAACCAGAATCGGCGGAAGATGGTGCAATATGACCCTTGAATACATAAATGGTTAGTGATAGAAACATAAGCTGAAACTGAAGTTCTGTTTATTGCAAAAATAGTTGTCCAGCAAAGTTCAATCCTCACTTTTAGGTACAAGAAAACACAAAAGACAAAACTTCCAAAAATGAGTGCTGAAAATATTTCTCCCAGATGATCATACACAACTGAGGGGTTGAATATCCCAAACCTGAAGAATGAACATTAAAAAAAATATCAAATAAACTTAAAGTATAATGGTATATATGTAAATAAAAAACAGAGTGGAGATCTCAAAGATTACAAGGCATGCAAAGAGAGGAAATGAGTAAAGTACAAACCACAACCCATATTCTAAACTTTTTGTAGACAAGGATATCAAATGCAACATAAAGTTGGGATTAGCATAAGAGAAATGAATATGCAAACAACAATTTCTAATTTGATTACCATCCAAACCTTCTCCTAACTCTAGCCAGACATCCGATTCTAATTTGATTAAAATCCCAATAAGTATACTCAATTTTTAGCCGATAAGTAGGCCACTTCCTCATCTATGGCTACTCTTCCTCAATCAAGTATTGCACCTCGCTGTCTTTTCTCCTCCACTCATCATCCACATGTCATCGATTCAGGAACGTCTGCCCATATGATTGGTTCGTCTACCACCCTCTTTGATTATCAACCTTTTGATTCATCTTAAAGTATTACACTTGCAAATGATTCTCTAGCAAAAGTTGCAGGCTTGGTGAATGCACACGAGTCTTGACCATGACTTATTACCTGTGTTGGATTTTCTTGGTTTTCCTTTCAATTTATTATCCATTGGCAAGATTACTAAAACTCTTCATTATTGTGTTAGTTTTTACCTTTATATATATTTTAAGATCTCCAAACAAAACGGATGATGGGTATGGGGCATGAAAGTTTCCTTCGTCTCCTTTATTTTCTTTAACTGTGAAAATTTTTGGGTGTGTTAAGAGTTTATAACTTCTAAATTGTAGTTCATAGTTGATAATGGAATTGAACATTCCATTTGATAAGAATATAACATATCAATCATGATAATCTATCTTGATCATGAAAGTGGAGACTTCTAATTGATTTGTTGGTGTGGCTCCAATGCATTAAATGGGCTACGTGAATTGTTATTTGATGTAGGGTTTTAGGGTAAAAACGAAAATAAAGAAAATATCAATAATAATATTGGAAGAGCACCGCTTGATCAGAATTTTATCTATTCTCAAACATTGGAAGTACAAAAGGAAAAATTGTCACAATGCCTGTTGATTGTCAATTTTATATTAGGTTTTTTCTTTTTTTGATAAGTCAAAATATATAAAAAGGCGCAGAGGGGCGTAACCCAAAGTACACAGGAAGTATACAAGGGAAGCCTAAGAGGGGGCGGAGAAGTGATAAAGAAAATTTGAGAAACTAATTACATCCGGGGCTAGCCAACCAGCTGTCCAAGCGTAAAGAGTGAAAAGAAAATAATGAAGGAGCTCCTCAAAAGATCTCGACGTGTCTTCAAAGCATCTAGCATTACGTTCCCTCCAAATACACCACATAAGACAAAAGGGAACCATCTTCCAAGCCACCGCACTCCTCGAGCGACCACTCAACCATCAGCAGGCTAATAACTCTTTAACTGAGCCAAGCATAACCCAACATAACCCAAACCGGCTCAAGAAAAAGTTCCACAAAGCACGCGCCACTCCACAATGAAGGAGAAGATGATCCACAGACTCTCCATCCGACTCACATAACCAGCATCTATTAACCACAGTCATGCCTCTCCGACGAAGGTTGTCGATGGTGGGGATCTTGCTTCTAGCAGCCGTCCAAGCAAAAAAAGCTACTCTAGGCGGGGCTTTGGTCCGCCAAATGCCTTTCCAAGGAAAAGGGGGTGAACCAAGAGAAGAGAGGACCCGGTAGAACGATCTCACCTCAAAAACCCCTTTTCTCGAAGGAACCCACCACAATTTGTCCTCCCCTTCCCTCAACTTATAAGAGTACAAGCAGCTATAAAAAGAGGCCAACACCTCCACCTCCCAGTCATGTATCAAGCGAGCGAACACAATGTTCCACTGTATAGCACCGTTGGAACGCTCCATATTGTCTGCAATGGACGCCTCTTTACATCTAGCAATGCTAAAGAGACCAGGAAACTTGTCTTTGAGAGCACACTCCCCACACCAAACATCCTCCCAAAAACTGATCTTGGATCCGATCCCTGGATCAAATCTAAAGTGGCATTTGAAGTTTCGCCACCCCATACAAATATACTTCCAAAGCCCCACCCCATGTGACTCAGAAATAACACTAGAGTGCCAACCACCCTGAGAAGACCCATACTTAGCCACCAAGACCTTTCTCCACCAAGCATCCTCCTCATGAGCGTAACGCCATAACCATTTTCCCAAGAGAGCTTGATTAAACTTCCTCACATTCCGGATTCCTAACCCACCTTCTGAGATGGGGGAACAAACCGAATCCCAATCAACCAAATAGAGCTTGGCCTCATCATTCAAACCCCCCCCAAAGGAAATCACGTTGAATCTTCTCAATCCACTTGGCCACATCAGCAGGAATAGGGAACAAAGATAACAAATAAGTAGGCAAATTGGAAAGAGTGTTTTTTATCAAAGCAAGCCTTCCCCCTTTAGAAAGGTACAAACGTTTCCAAGGAGCCAACCGCCGAATCATCAGATCCTCCAACTCTCTCCACACAGCCTTGAGCTTAAAAGAGGCCCCTAGCGGTAAACCCAAGTATTTCATAGGCAAATCAGCAGTGCCACAACCCAAACAGACAGCCAACTGATCCACATCCTCTAGAGAGCCAACTGGAACCAGAGCTGACTTAGTCAAATTGACCTTAAGCCCAGAAACCGCTTCAAAGCAAACCAAAAGAGCACCCATGTAACTAATTTGGCTATCATCAGCCCCACAAAAAACCAAGGTGTCATCAGCAAAGAGAAGATGAGAAACTTCCACTCGATTATGCTCCCTAGTACCCACGAAAAAGCCTAAAATCAGCCCCCTAGAGTAAATAGTACTGATCATCCTGCTAAAAGCCTCCATGACCAAGACAAATAAGAAGGGGGAAAGCGGATCACCTTGCCTCACCCCTCTCGAACTTCCAAAGAAACCGGATGGAGAGCCATTAATCAAAACAGAGAACCGAGCAAACGAGATACAATGCTTAATCCATGAGCACCATCTCTCCCCTAATACAATGCTTATATTAGGATTTTTATTTAATTTTATTAGGACTTTATTTTCCTTTCCTTATAGGATTAGGTTTACTATTGCTACTAGGATTTTGTTTACTTCCCTCCTAGGATTAGATTTACTTTCTCTACTAGGATTAGATTTACTCTCTATTAGATGTAAGTTTACTTTCTCTACAAGTATTTCTCTTCTATAAATAGGCTTGCTTATTTTGTAAAACTGAACTAATTGAATTAGTATCAAATTAGAAAATTTTCTCTCAAATACTCTGAGGAGTTTTATCTTTCTTTTAGCATGCGAGCTTGTTTTATCTTTTTAGGTAGAAGACGCTTCTTCTTGCAGAATCAAAGACGCTGCTCTTTAATTAGTTACCTTAGTCTTCCACTATGTTAGTTGGTATCAAAGCACGCTTTTATCCTAATTATGGCCAATCAACGCAACAGTGACAAACTTCTCCAACAACGCCACTTGTAGGGGAGGGACTCTTCCGAGAGCCAAATTCATGGGGTATCCGAGCCGGCATTATCCGGATCCGATGGCCAACTTATACTACAACAACAACTTCTATAACGACGTCATTCATGAGAGAGATGTTGTTTCGAGATCCTACTACCAGCGATACATAAAGCGATCAGAGGCTCCTTTGAGAACTGAATTCCAAGAGCTCTGGCAGACGACGCAGATAATGCAACAGGAGATGCACCAGTTGTGTGAGTCGTTTGAACACAGGCAGATGCGTGCCCACTGGAATCACAAAACACCCGAGAGTATCAGATGAATATCGATCTCCCTTCATTCGATGGTTATCTTCACAATGAAGATTACCTTGACTAGATAATAGAGGTAGAAAGATTCTTTGAGTACATGTGTATTACGGAAGAAAAGAAGGTGAAGTTGGTAGCTTATAAGCTCAAAGGTGGAGCATCCGCTTGGTGGGAATGGTTGAAGCTCTCTTGATCCAGGGAAGGGAAAAGACACGTGACATCTTAGCCCAAGATGAAGTGGTTACTCAATGCCCGGTTCCTACCACCAGATGACTATGGGATCCAAAGGGAATCCATTCGGTATCCTTTTTTTGATCGGTAAAAAATCAATATTATTAAAAGCGCAAGGGGCGCAACCCATGTACACAGGATGTATACAAAAAGAGCCCACAAAACAAGCTTTTAACTAGAAAAAGTAGAGCAAAGTCTAAAAATCCAAGAATTGTTGAAACTTATGGAGAATGCCACATAACTCTCCATGAGAAGAGTGTTTGAATAACCCTTTTCTTCAACTCCAATAGACCAAGCTCACGGTCCTCAAAATTCCGAGCATTCCTTTCCCTCCATATACACCACATTACACAAAAGGGCACCATTCTCCATGTTTGAAATATTGTGCGATTACCCTTTTGTGCTCTCCAACTCCCCAAGCAATCCGTCACACTATCCGGCATCACCCACATCACACCAAATAACTGACACACCATGTTCCACACCTCTATCGCCACCTCACAATGCGATAAGTGAACAATGGATTCGCCACTCTTCTTGCACATACAACACCACTCGGTCACTATGATGTTCTTCTTGCGTAGATTGTCCATTGTTAGAATCTTTCCCAATGCCGCTGTCCACACGAAGAATGCCACCCTTGATGGAGCTTTACTCTTCCAGATACTCTTCCATGGGCCATCCACCGGTTCCAAATTAGTCCTCATCTTATAGTATGACTTCACCTCAAAAATTTTCCTCTTTAATGGAGTCCAGCAGATTTTATCCTCCCCACCATGCCTAATTTTTTGAGAATACAGCAACTCAAAAAATCTCGAAACTTCTTCCAACTCCCAATCATGTACCTGCCGGATAAATAATACATTCCATTGAGTAACACCATTAACTATAACCATATTCTCCTCCACCCATGCATCCTTTGCACATGCTATAGCAAACAACGCGGGGAATGCATTCATTAAGGGCCGCTCCCCACACCACACATCTTTCCAAAATAACACTCGAGACCCACTTCCTACCTCAAACTTCACATACTGTTTAAAAGTATCCCACCCCCTACGGATGCTTTTCCACAGACCCAACCCATAAGGTCCACCTACCTCTTTAGAACACCACCCACCCCTCATTATGTCGTACTTCGCCACCACTAATTTCCTCCACCAAGCCTCTTCTTCATTAGCGAACCTCCACAACCATTTACCTAATAAGGTTTTGTTAAAATGTGTCAAATTCTGCACTTCTAAACCCCCGCTCCTTAGTAGTCATACAAATCTTTGACCAATTTACCAAGTGAAATTTAAACTCATCCCCAACACCACCCCACAAAAAGTCTCGTTGTATTTTCTCCAATCTCTTTGCCACTCTCACTGGAATTTGAAACAGCGATAAATAATATGTAGGAAGATTAGAAAGCGTACTTTTAATCAATGTCAATCTACCTCCCTTGGAGAAATACATACGCTTCCACCCTGCCAACTTAGCTTCCATCTTCCCAATGACCGCATCCCATATAGATATGTCTCTGTGAGTAGCTCCCAGAGGTAACCCCAAATAAGTCAACGGCAACGAATCCACCCTACATCCAAGTATGTTTGATAAAACTTCCAAATTACCCACCGCCCCAATCGGAACAATCATTGACTTTGACAGGTTTATTTTCAACCCTGATACCGCTTCAAAACACAACAATAGGCATCTCAAGTGCTGAATCTGCTCCACCTTTGGTTCACAAAAAATGAGTGTATCATCTGCAAATAGAAGATGTGATACAACCATTGCCTCATCAGTTCTTGAACCCACCAAAAAACCTGCCAATAGTTCTTTCTCCACCACTGCATTCATCATTCTGCTGAACGCCTCCATCACCATTACGAATAAAAGTGGGGACAACGGATCACCTTGCCTCACTCCTCTAGAGCTGTCAAAAAAATCTTCAGGTGTACCATTGATGAGTACTGAAAATCGTACCGTGGAGACGCAATGATACATCCAACCTCTCCACCTTTCCCCAAAACCGAATCTCTCCAACATGTATAATAAAAAGTCCCAATTTATATGATCGTAGGCCTTCTCCAAATCAAGCTTGCAAATAAGTCCAGGCTCCTCAAATCGAATCCTGCTATCCACACATTCATTTGCCATCAAGATAGAGTCCAAAATTTGTCTACCTGGTACAAAAGCACTTTGCGTCTGAGAGACTAGCTTCCCCATCACTGAGTTCAACCGCCTAGTTAACACCTTCGAGATGATTTTATACACCCCACTTATAAGACTAATCGGCCGAAAATCATGTTGACCGATTCCGTGAGGATGACATATGTCACTTTTGTCATGCCCATAATCAACTTCATAACTTTCCAAATAGGCTCTTTGCCTATGAGGAGAATTTTAATTATGGTGAAGAAGTGGAAGATGTTAAGTTGGTTGAAGAAGTGGAGTTGCCATCAGAGAAAACATATGTGCAGCCACCATCATTGATTTCAACAACTACATCAATGAATGAACAGCTACCACCTCCTCCAACACAAGTGCAACTTCCTCCACCACAGTTGCAACCTCCTCCACCACAGTTGCAACCTCCTCCACCACAAGTGCAACCTCCTCTACCACAGATGCAACCTCCTCCACCACAGATGCAACTTATCACGATCATCACAAAAATTAGTGATTCTTTGGAAGATAACTGATGTAGACCACAATGCTTGGGACTATATGAGAAAGACCCGGAAAGATGGTAGCGTGAAGACACCCCGAAAAATGGTGACACGATCTAATGCATGAGGAAATTGAGAAAACTACTATTTTAATTATGCATGGGTGTTTTAATTTTCCTTTTAGAATAAGGAGTGAGTTTTCCCTTTTCCATTAGGATTATATTTTAATAAGGATTAGGTTTTTCTTTTCCTATTAGGAATTGTTTTCCTTTTCCTATTAGGAATTGTTTTCCTTTTCCCTTTAGGTTTGTTTTACTTTTCCTTGTTAATTTAGGAGATGCCTAGCCTATATAAAGGCATCTAGTCATTATTGACAATTCAGTTTATGTTGATTATCAGTTTTCTCTCAATAAGAATCTCAGAGTTGAGTTTTCTTCCCTTTTCCTTTAATTTATAGATAGACTCTATATTTTGAAGAAGAATTCCCAGGTTTTGAGAGTTTCAACTCCTAGGAATTATTTATCTTTCTTCTTGGACTGTTTTATTGGCTTCCGCTTCGTCAAGCTGCATCAGTTGGTATCAGAGCTCAGTTTTCTTTCCATGGCACCAATCACAAGAAAGGGGGGCAACTGCTATGCAAGTTTGCACGACGTGTATGAGCGTTCTGATTCGGTTCATGAAGAGCTAGAGGCGACATCGGAGGGACATGAGGAGGACCTGCAGGCGGCATTGAGGGCACGGATTGAAGACCTCACCCGCCAGCTGGATGAATCACGTCTCTACGACATCCGTCGACGACGTCATACTCCCCCCCCAGCAGGAGGAAGAGGACGGCAGAAGCGACAACAGTTATGGATCTGCAAACCTTTTTGCAGAGCGCCAAACGCAGGGCCGTCGACCCCCTGCGCAAGCTCATGCTAATTGGTGGGTGAGTGGGTTCAAGCTAGATATTCCAGAATTCTCAGGGGGTATGCAACCCGAGTGGAGGAGTTGTTAGCCAAAGGGCATATCTGGGAGAGTTTGAGTCCATGTGCGGTACCGGCATTGCTCACACCCAAGAAGGATGGTACATGGAGGATGTGTGTAGACAGCCGAGCCATTAACAAGATTAAGGTAAGATACAGATTTCCTATTTCCCGATTAGATGATTTGTTGGACCAATTGAGTGGGGCTAGAATTTTTTCAAAACTGGATTTACGGAGTGGGTACCATCAAATTCGGGTCCGGCCCGGGGATGAGTGGAAGACTGCGTTTAAAATGCGGGAGGGGCTTTATGAGTGGTTGGTAATGCCATTCGGGCTATCTAATGCCCCTAGCACTTTCATGAGGGTGATGAATCAAGCCTTTCGCCCGTTCATTGGCAAGTTTGTAGTGGTTTACTTTGACGATATTCTTATCTATAGCCCCAACCAAGAAAAGCATCTTCAACATGTGAGGGAAGTACTTGGTGCTTCGGAGGGAGAAATTTTATGCTTCCTCCAACAAGTGTTCATTCATGAAGGATTCGGTTCTTTTCCTTGGGTATGTGGTGTCGAAAGATGGATTGGCGGTGGATGAATCCAAGGTAGCAGCAGTGAGAGATTGGCCTCTTCCCACTACATTACATGACATCCGAAGTTTCCATGGGTTGGTCTCCTTTTATAGGCGTTTCATCCATGACTTTAGCACTATCATGGCGCCTATCACTGAATGCATGAAAGGAGGAAAGTTTTCTTGGAATGAAGCTGCGACGGAAGCTTTTGGAGTGATCAAGCTCAAGCTTACAACAGCCCCATTGCTTTTGCTACCAGATTTTGAAGTCCCTTTTGAACTGCATTGTGACGCCTCCAAAGTCGGTATTGGAGCGGTATTGAGCCGAGGAAAGCCTGTGGCATTTTTTAGTGAGAAGTTGAGTGGCCCTAGACTCAACTATAGCACCTATGATGTGGAGTTTTATGCATTGGTGCAGTCATTAAGGCATTGGAGCTCTTATTTAGCCTATAATGACTTTATCTTGTACTCGGACCATGAGGCATTGAAGCACCTCAATAGTCAAGATAAACTTTCTGCTCGGCACGCCAAATGGGCCGCTTATGTGCAGCAATTTTCCTTCACCATCAAACACAAGGCGGGAGCATTGAATAGGGTGGCCGACGCCCTCAGCCGCAAGTTGTCGTTATTGGTCACTATGCAAAATGAGGTACTTGGGTTTGATTTTATAAAAGATTTATTGCTTACTGACCCTTTCTTTGGTCCCATTGTTGGAGATGTCACTTCGGGGGTGAGGAAGGACTATGGATTGTTTAATGGGTTCCTCTTTAAGGGGCACCAATTATGCATTCCAGATTGTAGTATAAGGCTGAAAATTATCCAAGAACGCCATAATGAGGGGCACATGGGACGAGACAAGACATTCCAGTTGGTGGCGGAACAGTTCTATTGGCCGACCATGCGCGTGGAGGTGGGTCGATTTGTGGCGAGTTGTAGGGTGTGTCAAGTTTCGAAAGGAGGAGCCACTAACGCTGGGTTGTATATGCCGCTGCCTATTCCGGAGGGCCCGTGGTCTAATGTGAGCATGGATTTTGTTTTGGGTCTCCCTCGCACCCAAAAAGGTAATGATTCCATCTTTGTGGTTGTGGATCATTTTTCTAAGATGGTTCATTTCATTGCATGTAAGAAGACTGCCGATACTGTGAATGTGGCACAATTGTATTTTCGTGAGGTCTATCGACTACATGGCTTGCCATTGTCCATAGTCTCTGATCGTGACACGCGATTCCTTAGCCACTTTTGGTGGTACTTGTGGCAACTGTCGCACACCAAGCTAGATTTTAGTAGTGCGTATCATCCTCAGACGGACAGTCAAACGAAGGTGGTCAACGGGTCCTTGGGGGCATTGTTGCGGAGTTTGGTGAGAGAGAATCTCAAGTCATGGGACCAGCAACTGTACCAGGCAGAGTTTGCCTACAATCGGTCTGTTAATCGAAGTACGGGTCTTAGTCCGTTCACTATCATCTATGGGAGTAACCCGCGGACACCGTTGGACTTAGCACCTCTCCCTGATTTGAAGAGGACACACACCAAGGCAGAGGATCTCATTGCACAAATTAAGGAGGGCCATCAATTAACCATCAAGAACCTACAAGAATCAACGACAAAATACAAGGCGGATGCGGACAAGAAGCGGCGTTCTTTGGAATTTGAAGAAGGTGATTTTGTGTGGGCAGTTCTAACTAAAGATCGATTTCCTGTTGGTGAGTACAATAAGCTAGCGGCTCGCAAGATTGGTCCGGTAGAGATTGTGAAAAAGATCAACCCCAATGCTTATCAATTGAAGTTACCCAGCCACATCAAGACTTCAGATGTCTTCAATATCAAACATCTTGTGCCTTTTACGGGAGATTCATCAGATGATGATGTGAATTTGAGGGCGAATTCTGTCCAACCTGGGGAGGATGATGTAGACCACAATACTTGGGACTATATGAGAAAGACCCGGAAAGATGGTAGCGTGAAGACACCCCGAAAAATGGTGACACGATCTAATGCATGAGGAAATTGAGAAAACTACTATTTTAATTATGCATGCGTATTTTAATTTTCCGTTTAGAATAAGGAGTGAGTTTTCCCTTTTCCATTAGGATTATATTTTAATAAGGATTAGGTTTTTCCTTTTCCCTTTAGGTTTGTTTTACTTTTCCTTGTTAATTTAGGAGATGCCTAGCCTATATAAAGGCATCTAGTCATTGTTGACAATTCAGTTTATGTTGATTATCAGTTTTCTCTCAATAAGAATCTCAGAGTTGAGTTTTCTTCCATTTTCCTTTAATTTATAGATAGACTCTATATTTTGAAGAAGAATTCCCAGGTTTTGAGAGTTTCAACTCCTAGGAATTATTTATCTTTCTTCTTGGACTGTTTTATTGGCTTCCGCTTCGTCAGGCTGCATCAATAACGATGAAGTTGAAGATGATGTCCATGAAGAAATCGTTAGGGGAATTTTATGGAAAAGGCCGAAAAGGAGAAAACGTGTCTTGGTGAAATTTATGTAAATTTCTCCAAATATATTTATGCGGAGCTGCGTGTGCCATGTCCCAAAGAAAACTTGAGGACGAGTTTTTTTCAAGTGGGGGTGTCTCATGTATGACGATATTTATCTTTATTTTCGGTAAAAACAAAAATAAAGAACATATCAATAAAAATATTGAAGGAGCACCGCTTGATCAAAATTTTATCTGTTCTCAAATATTATTTTTTTTGATAAGTCAGTGTATTATATATCAAAAAAAAGCGCCTCTAAGTACACAAGGATAGCGCAAAGCGCCTCAAGCATACAAAGGAAACCCAAAACACCAATGTACACCTCTAGGTACACAAAAAGTATACCAAGGAGCCCATAAAAAACCCGATACAACCCAAATCCAGCAAAGGGCCTTAAAAATCCCCAAATGAACAGCCCTAGTTCTCCCCCAAGGAGACCCTAGTGCACCTCCGGAGGGAATGAGCGTGCATTCTTCGATCCCGACCAGCCCCGTCGCCGCTTGTCCTTCACCGAGAGATGTCACACCTAGATTTTTAGCTCTCTCATCCCTTGACCTTAGGCACTGGAGCTTCAATAATATCCCGAAGTTTCTTGTCTTCACCTCCCCAAGACAACCCCAAAACCGGAGCGAGGTTCAAGGCGTCAGACACCCGATCCCCCCCGCCCACAGGTAAAACACCCACAGCCTCCGCAATCAACTCCTTGTTTTTATTCAGCTGCTTAGCCACCTTTCCCTTCACCCTCCGGTTATACCAAGAAACAGAGGAGTTAATGGGATTAGGCTCCGTCACCACAGTCCTATTGGAAGACTCGCATACCTGCGAGGAAGGCAAGACAAAGGTAGCAGTGGAATGAACTCCCTGCTTATCCTCCAGCAGAGAAGGAAAGATCACCGGCCCAGAGATAGAAGAGGCTTCATCCTCTGTAGAGATATCCGAGGTCTTGAGCACCGGCAAGACCTCCTTCAACATCACTGGGTGAGGGAAGCCAATTCTCGGACCAAGAAAGCCACGTCTAAGCAAGCTTTTCATCGGGGCAGGAGAGCGCACCATCTGGGTGCCTCCTTCAACACCAGAAGAGGAAGCCTCTTCATCTCTGCATGATGGGCTCGCCGGCTCATCCACCTCCCAAGGAAGAGCAAAAGCCTCCTTGATAAGCTCCGATTCAGACATACCCCTCCGGTCTGAATGCGAAGAGGAGAAGAAATCCTGCCAGTCCTTACTCAGAGAGCTCGCCGGTAAACCTACTTCTCAAATATTGAAAGTACAAAAGGAAAGATTGTCACGATTCCCGCTGATTGTCAATTTTATATTAGGATTTTTATTTAATTTTATTAGGACTTTACTTTCCTTTCCTTATAGGATTAGATTTACTATTGCTACTAGGTTTTTGTTTACTTTCCTCCTAGGATTAGAGTTACTTTCTCTATTAGAAGTAGGTTTACTTTCTCTACAAGTATTTCTCTTCTATAAATAGACTTGCTTATTTTGTAAAACTGAACTAATTGAATTAGTATCAAATCAAAGAATTTTCTCAAATACACTGCGGAGTTTTATCTTTCTTTTAGCATGCGGGCTTGTTTTATCTTTTTGAGTAGAAGACGAAAACGCTTTTCCTTGCAAAATCAAAGACACTGCTCTTTGATTAGTTACCTTAGTCTTCCACTACGCCATTATTCTATACTATTGTCAATACGATTAACTTAAACTCATGATTGCTTTTAGCATTGACTCTCAATCCTGAGACTAACAGAAATATGAACTCAAATGTAAAATGGAGGTCACTTTGATACATTTAGGAGTGAAATCTTTCACGGTTAAAATCTTGATATGTTAGGCGATCACATGTAGCATTGTGGGAAGATTTCTCCTCAAGATGGAATCCATAATCCTTTGATCTCAATTAAAGTGATGAAATATTCCCTTGAAATAAATTTAAGGGGAATTGATTACCATTAATTTTTTGACTGAAGTGTTTTAATAAGGAATTACAAAAATTAAATTTACTAAATGAAATATAATTTCAAAAGTATAAAAATAATCAAGAGATTAAACTGGGAACTCAAGGATTAAGAGATAGTGAATTAAAGTGACAATCTTATTTATGACTTTAATTCTACTATGGATATTTCATAGAAGGGTAATTTACAATTATAAGATGTCATTACAGTTTTGATTAATCAAATAAGGAGTGTTTCGTAGAGTCCCACTACAGTGAAAAAAGCTCCGTTCTCTCTCATCAAACTTTTTTTCAAATTTCAAAATTTTCAAAAATCCTCTGGAGATCGCAGCCTCCGGCATTGATGTGAGATCGCCTTACTCCCTTTCGTCATCCTTCGCACCTGTCTCCTTCTCTCTCTGGCGAGGTTATAACTACATTCACACTTATTTTGGTTAAAGAGAGGGTTTCTTCATCTAGTGGTGGCACGTATGGACGCATCCACTAGGAGGTAGGTTTCTGGTTTGGGGGAGGCACTTGTAAGGTGTTAGATGGAGTGCCGGTCTTCAGTGGAAGCAAAATCCTTCACCTTTTCAGTGACTTCGGGCAAGTCGGTGCTCCGTTTGGAGGAAAAGCGAAAAGGATTCGGTGGGTTCATTTCGTTAGGGGTCAAAGGCTTGGTCTGGTTAGCTGATACGGTGGAAGAGGCGCTTGAGTTTCAGAGAAAGGAGGATTTTGCTAGGTCCTTCTACGATGAGATAAGGGTCTTGAAGATTCGTTTGGGCAGCAATAGGGCTGGTTGTTTTTTAGAGGTGGCGGTTTTTGTCGAAGGCAGTCGGAAAGGAGTCATCAGGCTTCTTGAGGGCCTCGGAGGTTGGGGGTGGCAAAGATTTGTGGACGAGCTCCATCCCCTGACTGTGCATCTCGGTGCAAAGGCCTTGCCGGAGGTTGTTAACGCCGGCATGAATGGTAGCCCACCTTCATATGCAAAGGTGCTTGCAGCGCCCGTGGGTGGTATGAAGTTGTCTTGCATGGAAGCTCTGGCTTCTGATTTGGGAAGATGGCTTCCGATGGGTGGTGGAGCATGCTTGACGAAGGTGTTGAGGAGTCTGGCGGGGGAGTTTCTAACAAAGATGCCGCAAAGGTGGATCGGGTTATATTTTTAGGGTTGGGTCTGAAGATGGAAGCTTCGAGGGGTATAAGGAAAAGATTGGGCCGGGTCCTCTCTCGGTTGGGTCTGAAGCCCAAGCTTATTCTTGGGAGGCATAGGCTTAAGCGGAAGGCCTGTGGGCTTTTTTTGAGGCCTAGTCCTCTGAAGGCTGATTCCCGGGTTAAGCTTAAGGCGGGTGACATTAGGGCTCCAAAATCTGTATTGGGGCAGGGGGAGTCTTCTTCGGTGAAGACGCCGATAACGCCTGTGGTTCGTTCCGATGAGACAATCTCGGCAACTCCATTGGGGTCTTCTCCCGCGAAGAGTTTGCCGGTGTCTGTGTCTTCGCCTGAGGAGGAAGAGGAGCTGACACTGGGGTCATCTGAGTCGAGTATTTCAAGGGAGGTGCCGTCGGTCTCAGTCGAGGTCATGCCGGAGATGGAGTCTTCTTTGGAGAAGACGCCGATAGCACCTTTGGTATGTTCCGATGAAAACGCCAATAGCATCTCAGCAGCTCCGTTGGGTAAGACTTCTTCGGTGAAGAGTTTGCTAGTGTCTGCGTCGTCGTCTGAGGAGGAAGAGGAGCTGGCGCTGGGGTCCTCTGAGTCGAGCATTTCAAGGGAGGTGCCATCGGTCTCAGTCAAGGTCAAGCCAGAGATGGATCTGGAACAGGTTCCAGGTAAGGTTGCAACTCGTCATCCCTCTCCAGAGAAGGGCATGCTTCAGCGGGGGTTCTTGCTCCGACAAAGTCTAGGGGTAGCCCCGGAGAGACGCCATTCTACAATTGTTTCTATGGTGCGAGGGAAACAATTTTCTTTCCCTCCAATGATTTATGCAACTGCTCCAACATATTTTGTTCCTGCTACAGTATCTTCGGGCTCCAAGTCTTCTTTACGGAGGGAAGCTATTCAATTTTATAGGATTACTCAAAGAGAGCTAGAGAAAAGGCTTACGACTACTTGGGGATAGAGATTAGGGATGCGGGTTGATTCAGTAGGGATGTAAGGCTGTTGGGGTGTTTCTGAGGGGTTTGTTGGGGTTTTGTGGGTTAGCCTTTGGGTAGGGGATTGCTTGGCTAGGACGTTTCTTTTGGGTTTTTGTGGGTGCTCATAGTGAGCTTGGCTTCTTTGGGTGCACTTAGGCGCTCTTAGTTATACTCTCTATATAATTGGGTTACGCCCCTTTAAATTTGCGCTTTTTTGCTATACAATTCTATTGACCTATCAAAAATAAATAAATACTTTGAGAGCAATTACAATTTTTGAGTGGAATAAATTGTAATTAATAGTAACCTAGGACAAATCATGAGATGACAAGTGTCCCAAGCCTATTGAAGCTAGTTTTATTTTTCCTTCAAGTCCCTTCTCAAACTAATTATTATTGTTTAGGTCTTTGACCTTATTGCTTAGGTCTAGGACGTAGAAGAAGACTGATTCACCCAAAAAGTACAAACCCAAATTTTTGGAAAAGGATCCTCTCCATTTCAAATGAAATTGAGAGTATCCATTTAGTGTATTTAGGAAGACAAATTTGTCCAAAAAATTTACTCCCAAAAATAAAAAGACAATATTACCCTCCTAAATGCACTAAATGGATACTCTCCATTTCATTTGAAATGGAGAGGATCCATTTCCCAAATTTTTGGATTGGAGCGAGAGTGAACAATCGGATTGGAGCGAGAGTGAACAATCGGATTGGAGCGAGAGTGAACAATCAGATTGGAGCAAGAGTGAACAATCCAAAATCAAAACCAAAGTGAACAATCAGATTCAATGATTCACCCATCATTTACGGTTTACCCCATCACCCAAAACTTAAACCCTAAAATTTGCCATCAAATTTCCTACACTTTCTCATCAACCAAAAAAATATAAACACCCTAGATTCTCAAAAAAATAAAATAAAATAAACACCCTAAATCAAAACTCAACCGCAAATATAAACCTAAAAAGTAAAACCCCAAATAGACTCCATACCTGGCTGCTAGTGTGCATTGCTCAAGTGAAACTGCTCGGCCAGAGCAGGCTCCGATGGAGTGAAGAAATCTATAAGACTTGAAGACGTCTAGACGAGCGACGGAGCGAGAGAGAGAGAGAGAGAGAGAAATGTGAGAGATGTGAAACTGGAAGTGAGGAGAAGAAAGAGGCGGAAGTGTCATGAAGTTGTGAAGATGGAACCCTAAACGGCTAAACAAAGTAAAAGGTAAAAATAAAATCCAGAAAAAAAAAAAAAAAAAACTATTCATATATATAAAATATTAAAATATTTTTTGTATAAGTATATATAAAATATTAAAATATATTATTATATATATGCACCTGGTTACCCGGTTATAACCGAGTGCCAAAAACCAGAACCAAAACCGGGGTACCTGGTTACGAGTTTTTTCTAACCGGTTTCAAAACCAAGTCCGGCATTTTTTGACACCCCTAGGTATAACAAAAACTCTCAATTAACATGATCATAGGCCTCTCCAAGTCCAATTTACACAATACTCCAAGTTCCTCAAATCTAATTCAACAATCTAGATAAATCATTCACCACCAGTATAGAATCCAAAATTTGTCTACCTTGAATAAATGCATTTTGTGAACTTGAAACAATCCTATGCAATACCAATTTCAAACTATTCACACAGACCCTAGATATAATTTTATATACACTACCCACTAAACTAATAGGATGAAAATTCTTAATTTCCACTACCCCAACTTTCTTAGGTAAGACACACTCAAAAGTTTTTTTTTTATAAGTCAAAAGGATTTTATTAAAAAGCATAGGTGCCCCAAAAGACACACTCAAAAGTAGCATTGAAACTCTTCTCAAACTTCCTTCAGCCATGAAACTCCTTAAAAACTTCCATAATGTCCTCTTTTAATATCTCCCAACACTTATAGGAAAAAGCCATAAAAAAACTCATCAAGTCTTGAAGCCTTATTGTAACACCTAGCTCCAAGTGGTATGATATTGTCCACTTTGGGCCTCAGCCCGCACGGTTTTGTTATTGAGTTTATCCCAAAAGATCTTATATCATTTAGAGAGAGCATGCTCTATATAAGCACATCCCTTTTCTCACACCCAAACAATGTGGAACGCCACAATCACCTTCTCTTAGGACCCAGCGTCCTCGCTGGCAACCCTCATGGGTTTGTGTACGTTCCCCCCATCTTAGGCTAGGCTTCGGCTCTAATACCATATGTACCATTCCGCTCCAAGCGGTATGATATTGTCCACTTTGGGCCTCAATATGCACGGTTTTGTTATTGGGTTTACTTCAAAAGGCCTCATACCATTTAAAGAGAGCATGCTCTATATAAGCACATCCCCTTTCTCACACCCAGGCAATATGGGACTCAACACTTATCCCCATTAAAATTGTTCACCACCTCCAACAGTTCACTCTCCTCCAATTCTCTTTTCATCCAATTTCTTTTATCCTAGTCAATTGAAAGGAATGAAAAGCCATCCTACTTTGGTCTCCAATTATGCTGTTCAGCATACAACTGTTTATAAAAGTTCATAATATATTCCTTTATTTCTGCAGAATCAAAAGTCATGGTCCCATTTACAACTAGGGACTCCACCGAGTTATGTCTTCAATGCAAATTTGCCAAACAATGAAAATAATTAGTATTTTTTTCTTCCTTGACTTCCGTCTCTAACTCACTTCTTCAAGGACACTCCTCTCCAACTCTCTAGAATATCTTCCTTCCTCAATCCTTTATCTTCATTTAAAGGTCTTTCCTGTGCCATCTATCCATCACACAAAGACCATCCATCAACTCTTTCTTCCACTTCACTACATTACCAAAGACCTCATTCCACTTCTTCAAATCTGATTTCAATGTTTGAATTTTGTACCAACACATACCTAGGAGAACCTTGATAACTATTGAGCACCCACCAAGTTTTTACATGCTCCACAAAACCCTCCAACTTCAGCCACATATTCTCATACTTAAAACACCTACTGCCCCTACTCCCCACACCACAATCCAACATCAACTGAAAATGATCAGACAAGATTCTAGTAAGGAGCCTCTAAGATACATACATTTGAAAAATATTCTTCCCAATCCGGAGATAGCAAGAACCTATCAATTCTAGACCATGCCTCATAATCTCAATTATTAGACCAAGTAAAATTCCCACTACCAACAGAATATCCATGAGGCCCTAAACAAAAATGAATTCTAAAAATTCTACCATAGCTTATGATTGTCGGGGATCACCTAATCTTTCACAAGGATACTGGACTACACTAAAATCCCCCCAGATACATCACAGCATCCCCCACCAACTCATAATTCCAACCAACTCATCCCAATGACATCTTTCCATATCATCATTTGGACCATACACACCTACAAATGGCCATTCAAAATTCTCAGTAATGCATCGCTACTACAAAATTACCAATATAGTCCTCAATCTTCTCCACCACCAGGCTATCCCACATTAACAAAATACCTCTTGACACCCCTCCTAAACCCAAATAAGACCAATCCACATAATGGCAACCCCACAAACTACAAACCACCTCCCTAGTAATATCCTCCATTTTTGTCTCTTGCAAACAAACCTATCCTCGGCCTTTTCTCATCTTCCTGGCGTCACACATTCCATGGTACCATCTTAGATTTCATAATGAACACTTCCCACCCCTCACCTTCCTTGTGACTCAATGAGAATGAACTCCCCTGACATCATAATTCATTGAACATGTCAATCTCTTTAATTCACGGTTTCTTTTATTACTTGTCTTCCCACTCAAATCTGGAACACTACCCACACCATTTTGATGCCAATTAGCTTCAATTGCAGTGCACAAAGCCATCAATTGATCCTTAAAAACTTTACATGACATTCCAACTACATGACCAAAAAAAATTACCATCTCAACCACCCAATTTGAAGACACTAAATAAGACCCTCTTTGTTCCTAATTGCAGCATGTGGATGAATATCCAACATCTCACTTCCCTTATTTTCCTCAGCTAAATAGGACACCGCGACCACTGATGGATCAAACCCATCTCTATTCACATAGTTTACCTTCATCCCTTCTAAATTCCAACCCTCTAACCCTCATTGCCCCCACCCTATTCTCCAAGAGCTCTAGAGAGTTCTCATAATCTATGCTCAAAATGGGTCTTGAACTCTGTTGTCCAACTACCACATGATACAAAAATTGGTTACCCAAGTTAGATTCAAACCTCTACTCCGAAACACTCACCAAGAACATCTCCACTTCCAAAGGCCCATTCGCCCCTAAACCTTTTCTTACATTGATCTATTAGACCCCCGCCCAAGCTACTCCCCTGTATCACCAAACCACCCTCCAGCCGTTGAACTCCTTCCCCACCAACCTCAAATATTCTTTTGTTCCTGTGTGTGCAACACTTATAAACAATTTAGCAATTCCTTTCAGTCTCTTCTAAGCAATTATTGATCTTACAGAAATTTCGGCACCACATCCCTACCGTCGATACCAAAAACTACTTTTGTTCTTGTTTGTGCAACAACCAGACATTACAGCTATTTTTTTCGATCCCTTCTGAGCAATTTCCAATTTAATTGGAATTTCATCAACCATTCCATCCCCACCAATACCAAAAAGCCCTTCGGTCTTGTCTGTGCAAGACCCAATTGCCCCAGTGTCTAATTTTTTTGACATCTAAGATATCATCAATCCCCCAATAGCCCCTTCCTCTACTATTTCACCACTTGTAACTTTCTTCCTAGACACTACCAAAGAAATGTCTTTATTGGCCTTACTTGAACCCACCCCTTCTCCTACTTTCACCTTCCATTTTGCCTTAGCTATTGGTTGAGACTACATCTAATACACTGCCTCGTCTAACAGGTCAACCTCTTCTTGTAACCTCAACCATGAACTGGCTTGAGAAACTACCATCACCTTTGCCTTAGTAGAAAACATTAGGTAGTCCCCATCTACCATGGACTGCAACACTCCCACCCCTTTGGGCTTATTACTTCTATCCGCCCCATAAACCTCAACATCCATTTGGCCCATAGCACATAGGCCCATTTCTTTATTCTCCAAAACCAAAGCCTTATCACCTCCTGTGGGCTTACCCATCACATTAACAAACCCAACTCCATACAATTTACCCACTTCTAATCTCTCTATAAATCTCTCTACTTCCTTCTTATAGGAAAGTAATAATTCCTTTACACATTGAAACATTATCCTTCTTCACACTTTCCTTTTCAGTTCCCAAAATACCAACTCTACCTCTGCTCACCAATGCCATTTCATGGGGTTGTTGCTTCCCTACCAGAACCTCCACAAATGAACGCCGTTCTTTCTCCTCCAGTCTCAACATCAAAAAAAAATACTCATGTTTCTTGATATACTTACTGCCAATGACATCCTCCTCCAAATAATGAGCCACCTTCCACTTATGAACACCACAACTAACCCACCCACTCTTCTCTCGGCCTTCCAGAATAATGATAAAGCTCTGCAGCCTTCTTGCACCATACTCTTGAGACCTCCAAAAATCTCCCATGGAAATTCACTCTCTATTGTGCAGCGTTCATTGTATTACCCAGTCTAAAAGTCCTACAAAAATCCAGGTTATGATCTCCTCTAATCAACTCTTCCACCATCTTTGACAACGACCGCATTGTTGACTTGCCCAAACACACCGCTTAGTAGACAACTATGCTCCTCTCTACAAAATGAATGCCTTGGCTCCCAATTTCAGACTAAACTTTAAATGATTTTGCTTCGACATAAAAATAACCATCACTAAATCTACAAAGTAACAGAACCACAAAACCCTCAACAAAATACGTTGAAACGTAACCTCAAGCATCGATAACACTCACACCAAGACTACTATCAACAAAGTAACAGAACCACAATATCCTCATGTTTCTTCTTGTACCAGCTGAACACAAGGTAAAAAGAAGTAACAAGGATAGGTCTCAATATTCAAGAACATTTTAAGGTGTCGGACACAAACTCAAACAAGATATGATGGAAGACTTGGACTCTAGACATACAAATTAAACAAAAAGACACATGTTATCAAAATTACTAAAATGCCAAACTGATGGTGTATGTGATCCTATAAATAGTAAGGAATAGTTAGGGCCAGAGATATTCACATAGCCTCTACTCTATGATTTTCTATTTGAAGAGAAAGGAATCACCGCCATTTTAGGGGCTGCAAGAGCCTTGTGATTTCTTTAAAATCCTCTTTTATAAGATCCCTCTTAGATTGGGTTGTAGCCTATGTTCCTTCTTTCTCCTCTTTGAATCTTTTAAATCTTGTTAAGTTTTTAGATTTTAGGCACTTTTAGTATAGTTATCTCTTGTATACATTGTGTGTAGAAGAGATTTGCATGTTTTCTTTTCAATAAATATTACATAAAAAATTAACATGATATCAGAGTAGAAATCATAATTTCAAATCTTGACTCCACAATTTTAACCCCCATGGAGAGAGTATAAGGATATTAATTAATTAAATTCATCATTTTGTATCAAATTAAGCTTTCGGTTAACTTGTGACTTAAGAGCATTCCCAATGGAGGAGCTAAATAACACTTTTATCTAAAATAACTCATTAAATTTGTAAAATACCCCCTACATTGGAGAAGCAAAAAAAAAATGTAAAATAGATATTTTATTAAATGAGCTAAAAAAAAGCTACATGTAGCAACACTATTCAAAGAGCTATTTTCCTAAATTTTCTTCTCACGTCTTTTTTTTCTTCTACTATCTCTCCCAAAATTTTCTTCCCACTTTTTTTTTTATTGTTTCACTCGCCTATTTTCTCTTTTTCTAAAATTTTCTCCTACTATTTCTCTTCCGCATCTTCCTTTTTCCAAAATTTTCTCCTACTATTTCTCACTCTACATCACTTTTTTCTCAAAAGTTGAAAAATAGGTTATTTAGGAAAAATACAATCCTTATAAAAAATAAAAAAAAATTAATAATAATTTTTTTTGTTTTGATAAGTCGAAATATATATAAAGGCGCAAAAAAAAAAATTAATAATAATTAAATGATATAGATAAAAATTATAACTAATCGGATATAAGAGGCCCTTAAAAAGTCATTACCTAAACTAGATAAAGTGAGTTTTGAGGAGCTATTCTACATAAAAAATTAGCTACTTCATTGGGAATGCTCTAACAGATAGTAAGGCTATTGATAGCATGTTTTCAGAGATAAATAATCATATATTATAACGCCAAGTCAAATCATGATATTTTAATGCCAATACATTGTATCATAAGTTTTGTCAACCTATGGATGAGAATACTGCCACTAATTTTTTCTATTCGGTAATTAACTCATGCACCCTGATGGACATGAACCCATGACCTCGCCCACCATTTCAGATCTTTGTGAGGGTGGAAGTGCTATTAGGCCCAAAGCCATTGGCAACAATAATACCACTTATTTCAACAGAACTGGAGAAATTAAAGAAACTCAAGTACCCACATAAGCCCCTTTAGTGTTGTCACAATATGAATAAGAGATAGGTATATGACCTTTCTCATGATATGAGAATGAAGCTGTAAATGATCTGCTCATAATTCTGATAGCCCTAGTGCATCAATCATGTAAGACTTTACTCCAACATGTAAACAATAATATATGCTACCCACAATGATCACAAAAACCACTAACTCTGCACTTCCCAAGAAGAGAAACTAAAAGAACTGACTCCTAATACCAGCAGCTGAAAGAAGATATCGCAAACCTTTCAAGGACACAACATTACACACTCCAAACCATATTGAAAAGATTAAATACTAGATTCGATGGAGTAAGCCTCACCACCAAAGACCAAGATAGGTAAGCAATGTCACTATATATGCCGCCACACCATTTGCCTGCAAGTGTAAAATGAGAAAGAATTAGTTTTGACAGAATACTTTAGAAATATATATATATATATATATATATATACAGGTAGCAGTAATTTCCGAACTTCGCGGAGCACTGGAAATTTGAAAGTAAAAAAATCATTCAAATTAATAATCTATAAAGAATACAAATGTGGCTGTGGAGAAAACGACAAATCACTTTGAAAAATACAACATTCAGTATTGAGTACCTTGTACACAGGCCGATTTCCTGCGGGAGATACTGGGCCCTCAACCCTTTTTCCGGGAAGAAGAAGTTGAAGTGCAGCCTCAAAGGCAGCATAACAAGCAATAATTTTCCAAGCAGTAGCAGTGGGTCTTGGCCATATATTAATAAACCCTTGAAGCATGTGCTGCTTCAAGTAATCCCAAGTTTGGGAAATAGAGCCATCAGCATGTACCATTGTATACCATCTGAATGAAGTAGCAAATTCTGATATCAAATACCCACTTAAGAATATATGTTTTATATGGATGAAGCAGAGAGTATTCAGTTGACAGAATACACTAAAAAAGTGTATCATTTTCCATAAAGAATTCAATGAGTCAATTATGTCTATCGAGCATAAGAAGACAGCCAAAGCTTCGCAATTGACAACTCTTCTTTTGAATTATATAGTTAACATTCCAATGAGTCTCTTTGTTTTCTTTTATGGGGCATTTGGGAATCCTAAAATATTTTGATCAAAGACTCTGACATTTAGGGGGCTGAATTGATTTTTGATGGGTTCTACCATACATAAGTACGTGTTGATGTCGGTAGGTTCCCTGTCTCTCTGCATACTGTGAGTAAAAAGGCTAAATTTGCAATCTAGACATGTTTCTTTTTATTGGTAGTGAAACATGCAAAATTTATGGACATCATGTACATCAAGATATTTTGGGAAGGATGAATAATTCCTAAAGGATGCCTAAGAGTAAACCAAACATGGAAATCTCATATTCCCAAGAATCCTAACAAATTCCTAATCATTCCCAAATGTGAGAATAGTCACATTTTTTGGAATCCGGATTCTCAGGCATCACATTCTTGGGAATGTGAATGCCAAGAGGAATGTTAGATTCCACAAACCAAACACAACGTTAGTGATTGGTTAGTTGAAGAACATTTCAGGATTTGAAAAGCTGACCTGAGTGCCAGTCCATCTTGGTGATATGGAGGTGACGATAAACAAGTCCTTGGTCAGCTTTCTATTTGCTTTTCTTAACAAACATTAAAATTAAGGCATGTTCAACTAAACTCAATTGAACCAAGCCTTAATCTTTTTTTTTTTTTTATAAGTCAGTAGAATTTATATCAAAAAGTGCAAATTTAAAGGGGGCGCCACCCAATACAAAGAGTATAACTAAGAGCGCCTAAGTATACCCAAAGGAGACCCAAGCTCACTAAGAGCAACCACAAGAACCAAAAGAAACAACCCAAAGCAACACCCTACCAACAACCCACAGAAACAACCCATACAACCCCTTCAAACACTCATTGTTTAGTTACACATGCATATTTAATCCGATATGGCTAATTTCACTTATGTTATTTTTCTTTGATTGCTAATTTATGTTGGTATTATGTATGCAGCAACTTGTCTACGAGGTTATACTACCAACTCATCCATTCAACTACAAAATTATGACTAGATTCAAATTTTCTTAAGGAGCATTTTGTTTCTTTGGAAATAGAGTGATCTAAAAGGTAAAAAATTGCTTAAAGCTCAAATAACCAATTTAAGTAATCTCATATTGCAGATAATATTCTCAGGACAAGTATCTCCGAGAAACATTTTCCACTCAAATAAATATAGCAGAAAGAAAGACATGGAGAAAGCCCATATTCACAACAATGGATATGACAAACATTTAAAAAATAAGTACTAAAAAACATACTTCAAAGAAAACAGAGTTAATACAGGGGGGGTTCCCACTATGTTTGATGAACAAAAAACAGTGAAAAGTTTACTTAGAAAAATAACAAGTGTCAAACAACAGTTTTATAGTAGGTTTAGCTTAGTTGTTGCATTACTTTGCTAGATTTTTTAAGTGAAAAATTAGAGAAAACAGTTCCCAACGGAAGATACTAAAAATGAACTTGATTTCTCAGCCTCCATACAGAGCATAACATGAAGTAACAAAAGGCCCAATTCACTGGATGTCAAACTCTTTTAGGCCCAAAACCAAGTATAGTCTAAGATTCCAAGTACCAATATTTTCTTACCTCAATTTACTTTGCCACACTGAGGCTAAATAATCACTACTGGTGTTTATCCAGATGTTTTTGTAAAATTAATCCCTAAAATGATGAAATCCCGAAGATCCCAACATTGGTGTTTATCCAGATGTTTATGTAAAATTCATCCCCAAATGATGAAATCCCGAAGATCCCAGCATTCGTGTTTATCCAGATGTTTATGTAAAATTCATCCCTCAAATGATGAAATCCCGAAGATCCCACCATTTCAATATCTTTCATTTTCTTATCTCCCTTTCTTTTGCCACACTGGGCTTAAATAAACACTAGTGGTGTTTAACCAGATGTTGATTTAAATTTCATCCTTCAAATAATTAAATCCTGAAGATCCCAACGTTTCCATATCTTTCATTTTCTTATCCTCCAAGTAATGAGGTATTCTGAACATTCACATGATTGTGTTACGCTCAGTCGACTCGATGCTTATGTTTCCTCAGATCTCAAATAACAATATCAATACCACAGACCTTTTTACTCCTTTTGTTTTCGCTTAACATTTTCCAAGCAACCAAAATACCAAAAAGGAGCAATCAAATCATAAATGGACTCACACATTACTTGCAAAAATCATATCGAAGATTAACCAAATAGTAAAAAAATTTAAATAATTTTCAGGTTTCCAAGATCTAAAATTTCTAGGAAATAGTTAGATTTTTTTTCCACAGCAATATTTGAATTCCAAAACTAACAAAAAAGAAAAGAAAAGTAATCACGTCCCTTGATTTTAAGCTTGAAAGAATACACCCTTCACGCCTTTTCTTTTCTTGGATTATGTCTTTACGAGAAAAGGGTTTCCGGAGAAACAAACAGAAAGTCAAAAGATCAAATGATGCATTTTCTCTTTCTCGGGGAATTCATTTCCAGAGAAACAATCACAAAATGGAAAGAACAGACAAAATGGGGAGGGGCTTACAGTAAAATAACGAAGGGAGGGCAGAGAGTCAGCAATGAAAGCATGGAAACGTATGTCACCAGCGGTGAGTGTACTGTATCTCCCATTCTCTCCCAATCTCTGCAACTCCTTTGAGCGATCTCAAGGGTCTCTACTCTCAGAGTCGCCTTCTTGTTGGCTTAACTGACTCAGAATGACGACCTCGCTTATTGTCTATGCGATTTACACTAATTCATTTGCCCGACATGCCCCTGACATATTGGGTATTATTCAACTATGGCAGAAGGCCATTTTCGCTAATGTAACCTTTCTATATATATATATATATATACACGTACATATATACTTCAAACAAACAAACAAACAAAAAATTTGTTTTATAAGATCTCATTTGTTTTATGGTTAAACTTTTTTGTCGCAATGGTTTAACAATTTTTATTTTTTTCCATCTTTGATTTTATTTTGTATTATAAATGGTACTTAGATAATGGCTAAAAATAGATATGGTATTCCATTTAATGAAAATTCGCGTAAGCACTCTTAAAAATTCAACACATATCCATAAACATATGATAAAAGTAAAAAATATAAAAATAGATATGTGTTATGACTGCATTCATGTATTTGGTGGATGATCATCTCTTGGAAGTCTACACATTCATGTCATCTTTTGGAATTCCTATAACATTCATGTATTACATTGATGTACCCTATTGATTGGTGCACTACTCTTTCATATTCTCATTTTCATATTCTTTAGCCTCTCATTATGATTCTATATCTATAAAAGGAATCATTGGGGTTGTTTGTAAGACACACAATAATAGAGAAGAATCATATATAGTTCCTGAAGAACTAGTTTTACATATTGCAATTTATTTATCCTGTCTTGTAATTTTCTTTGATTTTACAACACGTTATTAGTACGAAGCTCTAGCCAATTGTTATGTTCTTTTGATCTTCAATATTAAAAGCTATTTGTGAGGTATTCTCAATTCATTGTAAGTTTCTTTAACATTTAATAATCTTATTATCTATTTTGTTAATTAACATTCTAACATATGCTTATAAATTTTTAGTGTTTTAAGAATCATATTATAATATTTGCATATTATGATTCATGTGAGATTTATATGAACTAGAATGTTATCATATTAATGTTATAAATACGATGTCTTATAATTTTATATGCCTGAAGCATATAAAAACTAAGTACCTTATGGTAAAAGATCTCATGACCTTGTGGAATAATATAATTGAGAGATATGAGTACCAGAAAGCAATTATCCTCTCAAAAGCTCGTTATAATTGGATGCACCTGGAGTTGCACATTTTATGCACCTGAAGTTGCATATTTCATGCACTTGAAGTTGCACATGTCATGCCTCGAATGTGCTCCTGTAGCAGTAATATCAAAAGCGTAATTTCACAAGATATTCTAAACTAAGCAAAACAACGAGCTATAAAATCATTAATCTCGTCCAACGGGTTCTACACCATTTCCTGAAGCAAATGGAACATAATTTCATGGTAATAGAGGAAACCATGGTCATGGATGTGGACGAGGTAGAAAAATTATAGAGGTCAAGGGGAACATATTCATAATTCTTACAAAAAAAAATATTACAGACCACCAGAAGTGGAACCACACTGAGGCGAAACAAAATGAAAACAAAGGTTTATAGAATAAACTTACAAATAACTATGGAGATAAATGTTATAAATGTGGTATAAAAGGGCATTGATCGCGTACCTATTGTACGCATAAATATCTAGAAGAACTATATTATGCCTCCATAAAAAACAAATAAAAGATGATTGAAATGAATTTTACTAATTACAGTAATCCTGTTGATTCTCCAATTTATTTCTTGATACTTATTTTATTGTTTCTGATTTCTATATAGACTCTAATACAAAAACTAATCTTTTGATTAGTGATGAATATTTTTACAACAATTAATATTTTTGCATTCTGTCTTAATCACAGTATGTTCACATTGTCAAATTTAATTGTATTTTGTTATTTTTTTTAATGAAATTTAATATATATTTTTTGTTTATTTATGGAAGCATGGGTCATATTGATGGAATGATTAATTCCAAAATGATTAGTGAAGATTTGTGTCTAGCAGACAATTGTACAACTCACACAATTCTTAGAGGTAAGAAATATTTTCAAAACTTGATATTAAACAAAGCTAGTGTCAATACAATATATGGTTTATCAAACCTAATCAAAGATTCCGGAAGAGCTAATATCATATTGCCAAAAAAAACAAAATTTTGTATTGATGATGCTTTGTATTCTTCTAAATCTAGAAGAAATTTAATCAGTTTTAAGGATATTCGTCTAAATGGTTATTATGTTGAAACCACTAATGAAGGCAGTGACAAATATCTTTATATTACTTCAATAATTTCGGGCCAGAAGCTCATATTGGAAAAACTACTTGCTTTTTCTTCCGGGTTGTATTATACAACAATAAGAACAATTGAATCACATGTTGTGATACACCAGAAGTGCTCTAATCCAAAGATGTTTATGCTTTGGCATGATTGTCTTGGACATCCGGGAACAATTATGATGTGTCGAATAATTGAGAACTCTCATGGGCATCCCTTAAAGAACCAGAAGATTTTTTTACCAAGTGATTATCCTTGTACTGCATGTTCTCAAGGTAAACTTATTATCAAACCATCCCCTTCTAAGGTAATTGTTGAATCTCTATCATTTTTACAAAGAATTCAAGGGGATATATGTGGGTCAATTCATCCTTCATGTGGGCCATTTAGATATTTTATGGTTTTAATTGATGCATCAACTAGGTAGTCACATGTTTGCTTGCTTTCTACTCATAATATTGCATTTGCTAGACTTCTTGCTCAAATAATTAGATTACGAGCACAATTTCCTGATTATCCAATTCAATTTATTCGGATGGATAATGCGGGTGAATTTACATCTCAAGCATTTTATGACTATTGCATGTCGATTGGAATTAATGTTGAACATCCTGTTGCTCATATTCATACTCAAAATGGTTTAGCTGAATCGTTTATTAAACGATTTCAATTAATTGCTTGACCTTTGCTTATGAAAACAAAATTACCTATTTCTGCTTGAGGACATGCAATATTACATGATGTATCATTAGTTCGGATCAGACCAACAACTTACCAAAAATATTCTCCTTTGCAACTTGCATTTGGTCAACCATCAAATATTTCTCATTTTCGTATTTTTGATTGTGCTGTATATGTTCTAATTGCACCACTTCAATGCACTAAGATGGGACCTCAACGTAGACTTGGAATTTATGTTGGTTTTGATTCTCCTTCTATCATTAGATACCTTTTAACTGGTGATATTTTTAAAGCACGTTTTGAAGATTACCATTTTGATGAAAACATATTCCCATCACTAGGGAATGAAAAATCGTTGTCAGAAGCACGACAAGAAATCACTTGGAATAATTCGACATTATCTCATTTTAATCCTCGTACAAATGAATGTGAACTAGAAGTTCAGAGGATCATTCATTTGCAGAGTATTGCAAATCAATTGCCGGATGCATTTACTAATAACAAGAAAAGAGTTAAATCTCACATTCCAGCTGCTAATACTCCAGCGAAGATAGAAGTCCCTGTAGGACAATTAATTAATACAGCAGCACATGAGTCTAAGGCACACCTGAAGCGTGGAAGACCTATTGGTGCAAAGGATAAGATTCCTCAAAAGAGAAAAGTACAAGGAAATGAAATAAGCGCTCCTGAAGTGGCTTTACCCACAAAACAGGCAACGAAAATTGATCCATCCAAACTTTCTGTACAAAATTCTCCTGGAAATAAATCCCTCGAAGAGGAACCCCTGAAGAGGAACAGGTACCTGAAAATAATGAGATCTTAATAAATTATGTAAGTACAGAAGAAATATTGGATAGAAACAAAATTGTTGTTGACAACATATTTTCATTTAAAGTTGCATTTGACATTACCAGAAGTAATGATGATATTGAACAACAAACCGTCGAAGAATGTCGACGTAGAAATGATTGGCCAATGTGAAAAGAGACAATTCAGGCAGAATTGAATTCACTAGCAAAACGTGAAGTATTTGGACCTGTTATCCAAACACCTGAAGGTGTATTGTCTGTTGGATACAAGTGGGTATTTGTATGAAAACGTAATGAGAAAAATGAAATTGTGAGATACAAAGCAAGACTTGTTGCACAAGGTTTCCTGCAGAAACTTGGTATTGATTATGAAGAAACATATTCCCCTGTAGTGGATGCAATTACATTCAGATTTTTGATTAGCTTGATAGCTACAGAAAGTTTGGATATACGTTTAATGGATGTGGTTACTGCATATTTATATGGATCACTTGATAATGATATATACATGAAAATCCCTGAAGGATACAAAATACCTGAAGCATATAATTCCAAATCTCGAAGTATTTATTCTATCAAGTTACAAAAATCTTTATATAAATTAAAGCAATCCGGACGCATGTGGTACAATCGTCTTAGTGAATATTTATTGAAAGAAGGATTTGAGAATAATCTAATTTGTCCATGCGTTTTCATTAAGAAATTGAAATTTGGATTTACTATCATTGCAATATATGTAGATAATTTAAATCTTGTTGGAACTCATGAAAGATCTCGGAAAGACAAAATTCTGTCTTGGCTTACAAATTGAACATTTTCCAAATGGAATTCTCGTTCATCAGTCAACATACACAGAAAAAGTCCTGAAGCACTTTTACATGGAGAAGGCTCATCCTTTGAGCACTCCAATGGTCGTTCGATCACTTAATGTGAAAAATGACCCTTTTCGCACTCGAGAAGATGGTGAAGAAATTCTTGGTCTTGAAGTACCATATCTTAGTGCAATTGGTGCTCTAATGTATCTTGCAAATTGCACACGACCTGATATTGCATTTTCAGTTAATTTACTAGCAATATACAGTTCTGCACCAACTCGAAGGCATTGGAATGAGGTCAAACACGTTCTACGTTATCTTCGTGGAACAACTAACATGGGATTATTTTATTCAAGAGGTTCAAATTCACAATTAGTTGAATATGCAGATGCGGGTTTTCTTTCTGATCCACATAAAGGTAGATCACAAATAGGATATCTATTTACTTGTGAAAATACTGTTATTTCATGGAGATCTGTCAAGCAAACACTTATTGCTACTTCTTCAAATCACTCAGAGATTATTGACATTCATGAAGCAAGCCGAGAATGCATATGGCTAAGATCATTAATTCAACACATTCGAGAAAAGTATGGTTTGTCTACAATCAAAGATAGCCCCACAATATTATATGAAGATAATGCTGCTTGTATCACACAGATCAGAGGTGGATATATTAAAGGTGACAAAACCAAACATATTTCACCAAAGTTCTTTTATACACATGAGCTCCAGAAGAGTGGTGAAATTGATGTCAGGCAGATACAATCAAGTGACAATTTGTTAGATTTATTTACTAAAACATTACCAACTACAACATTCAAGAAGTTGGTGAATAACATTGGAATGCGCCGACTCAAGGATCTTTCATCATAAACAATTGAAGCTTTTCATGCTAATGAGGGGGAGTAATATGCTGATTGTACTCTTTTTCCTTTGCTAAGGTTTTTCCCACTGGGTTTTCCTTTGCAAGGTTTTAATGAGGCAATTTTAAAGCATACGAAGGCATACAAGAATATTGTACTCTTTTTCCTTCGCCACAGGTTTTTTCCCACTGAGTTTTCCTTGGCAAGGTTTTAACGAGGCATGTTCTTTGTGTATGGTCATCCAAGGGGGAGTGTTATGAATGCATTCATGTATTTGGTGGATGACCATCTATTGGAATTCTACACATTCATGTCATCTTTTGGAATTCCTATAACATTTATGTATTACATTGATGTACCCTAGTGATTGGTGTACCACTCTTTCATATTCCCCTTTTCATATTCTTTAGCCTCTCATTATGATTCTATGTCTATAAAAGGGATCATTGGGTTTTGTTTGTAAGACACACAATAATAGAGAAGAATCATATATAGTTCCTGAAGAACTAGTTTTACATATTGCAATCTATTTATCCTATCTTGTTATTTTCTTTGATTTTACAACAATATGGTACTTCCATTTAACAGAAATCCACATCAGTACTCTTAAAAACTCAACACGTATCCATAAACATGATGAAAATAAAAAATAACAATGTTTTTTTTGCATCTTGATTTTTTTTTTTTATAAGTCAATAGAATTTATATAAAAAAAACGCAAATTTAAGGGGGCGCCACCCAATTATATAGGAAGTATAACTAAGAGTGCCTACGTGCACCCAAAGAAGACCCAAGCTCACTAAGAGCACTTACAAAAACCAAGAGGAACACCCTAACAAAGCATCACCCTACCCAAAGGCAAACCCACAAAACCCCAACCAACCCCACAGAAACAACCCAACAATGCGTCCCTACAAAAAAGCCTGCAACCCAAAAGAAAAGCCCAACCACAACCCAACACAGCAAACCCTACAACCCACAACCCAAACAAAGCAAGCCTACTAGGGACACGGCTGAAGACACCCAACACGGATGCCTATATCTAAGCCAAACTTTGAACCACAATCTCCCTGTTAAGTGTCACTGCCTCAAGCATCACCTTCAATTGCGTGAGCTCCATAGAATAGATCGGACGAGGAGCAACCTCGTTCTTTGCCCGTGTTTGCACCTCAAAATTATCAATAACAGTGAGCATCTCATGGCTCCGAGTACCATCCCTCAACCACCCAAGATACCAAGCCTGAACTTCAGTCAGACCATTGACCAAAAGCTGAGCCTCAAGAACAGACTCAGACCTTTCACTGAAATCGACGAAACCAGAATGCTCCGACGAAGGCATTCGTGTCTGTGTCACCGACAGAGACCCAGGCTCGTCGAAGGACCTAGCAAAGGCCAACGATGAAGGTTGAGAAGTCAGGCTTGTCGGGGAGGAGACCTGCGAAGGAAGAAAGACTGAGCTCGTCGGGGAAGAGGTCGGCAAGACCAAGATCTCATAGAAACCATCTACTTCAAACGAAGACGATGGTTCCGATGAAACCGGTTCCAAATACATATCCCTCTCCAGCATGATCTCGTTTGACACCGACAGCCCCTCCCTTGGAGAGCTCAACTTAGAAGACCCTAGTGACGATGACGACAAACAAAGATGCACCGACGAAGACGAAGACCCCAGCCTGAGAAGTCCGTTGGGGGTAAACACTAAGAAAAAAGCCCACTTGACTTTTCTTAACCTGTAAATTGGCCCTGGTTTCCCTAATTGCCCACCCTTGAGTTGTTTCTCTCCTCTTACCTCTTGCCTTCTTCACTCTCTCTGCACATTACTGAAGACATAGGAATGGTAAAGCTTGGAAGAAGATATGGAAGAAGACGAAGTGACAAAGAAAAAAAAAAAGAGAGGAGAAGACGAAGAGACGTTTGAATGAGAGTGTAGTAGATTAAAAAGAAGATGGAGGAGAAGACAAGGACACATGGTTAGAGGAGAAGAATTAAGTACTAGTTATGTTTAGATAAGGAGATTGCCATGTAGAGAAGCTGAAAATTTCTATATCTATTTATATGAACCTTGGGCATCCAATTATAGACACAATATTGTAATGTATAAAGAGGCCCATGACTCCATGAGAAATAATTCATATATTGGGAAAACAATAGGAGATAATTCATAATTCTAATTTTCTCTTCTTTCTTGGAGTGTGTCTCCTTGAATAAGTTCAAGTTTGATTTTTTACTTTAAATTACATGCATTCAACCATTTTACTTTACTAATCCATGCAAAACGTTACATCTATTCCATCAATTATACTATTTTCTTATCATTTTCATTACATTAATCCAAATTTAGTCAAAAACTTCATTTCTATGCTACTCTTGTTTTTAAAATTTGTGTTTAAAGTGTTTGATGAAACTTCTCTAAATGAGTAAATTATTCTAATTTGGCCAAAAGTTCACTAAAAATAATATTGTAATTTGCCAAATTTTTGCACAAACCCTGTATCCCGCTCTTCTCTTTGTGAAAAACCAAATTAGAGGAAAATGGGCATGTTGGCATCGGGCGGAACTAGCATTTGAAGTTTGACAGGGTAAAAATAAGAAAATTAAAAATTTGAGTGTGTAAAAATTTAATTTTTGAAGGGGTATAGGGGGATTTAAAAAAAAAAAGGAAAACATGGCCCCCAAGGCACCATGACATGTAGTTCCGCCATTGGTTGGCATGTTTGCCCCCTATCAACAAAAATTCTGGCTCCGCCACTGCCGGCAGCACCTTCACCAGCGAATACTCCCCCTACCCCAAATCTGGCTCTGCAGCCTTGTTGTCTCCATCCTTACTCTTACCCTGAGAATTGGCCACCAGAGGGCCAGGCCTCAATAACAAACCACAAGCCTTAAGCTTATGCCTTCCCCTCCCAAGAAAGAGCTTGGGCTTCAAGCCCAACTGAGAACAGGCCCAGCCCAGTCTTTTCCTTATATCCCTAAATGCTTTGATCTTCAAACCTAACCCAGAGAATAAGACCCGATCCACCTCAACCCTCATCTTAGCTAAGAACTCCATCGCTAGGCTCCTCAAAGACCCTCCACATCAAGCTCCGCCACATATCGGGGAGACCTTCCACGCCAGACGACTTCAGATTCCCCGCGCAAGCACCTTTGCAAAGGAAGATGGACTACCTTCCACACCAGCTTTAACACCTGCTAGTGAAACCTTCAAAACGACAAGTGCTGTCAAGGGACGGAACTCCTCCATGAACCTTTGCTAGCCTTAGCCTTCATGGCCCTCAGAAAGCCTGATAACCCTTTTCCAACCGCCTTCGACAAAGACCGCCGCCTCTAAAAAGCACCCAACCCTATTGGTACCCATTCAAACCTTCAAGACTCTTACCTCGTCAAAAAACAATCTAGCAAAGTCCTCCTTTGATCGGTGCCTAAAAGTGCTTATTTGGACCCCTTAATTTATATTCGTTAGGCCTTTGGCATTGTTAATATTTAATCATTTTTAGTGTTTTTAGTATTTTGTGTTGTGCAGGACATTGCATTAAAACATGGCTAGCAAAAGGCAAAATGCACATGAAGAAGTGATTCTCGCCAAGTGCGTTCGAACGCACTTGGTGCGTCAACGCACTCACGCACGCGCGCATGAGCAGGGTCAACGTGCCCACCGGCCCTAAGCGGTTATCTGCGTTCAACGCAAGGGACTCGCGTTAACGACGCCTAGTCGACCCTAGTTGCCACGGCTTATTTGCGATCGAACGCGCCGCCTCGCCACAAATAAGCTGCGTTCAACGCACTCTGTGTCTGCCACCTATAAATAGGACCTTGTGTATTTTCTTATTCTTCACGCTTTGGGAGGTGCCTCTAGGGCCCAAGCCTCTATTTTCAGTAAATCCTCCTAAATTGTCGCTTATTTAATTTATGTTTAATTTTACTTTTAATTAGTCTCTTTTTCCCTTCGCTTTAATTTGTTTATATATATATGTTTAGTTAAGTATTATTACATCATTTAATTTATGTCTATTCGTTTCAATGCATTTTAGTGACAAAAGTGTATTGATTGTTGTTTGCCAATCGCGTCGACTAACGTTACCGGAGATACATCGGATATTCGTCTTGGACCATTATCCGTTGTGACCTCTTATGTGATGTTTGCCTCGGTTAGTCCGACAAGATTGTGTAGCAACAATAGGATATACATATCGCTTATCGATAGCGGAAATATGAACAATGCGTTAACGCTCAAAGTATGCCTTGTAGCATAGTAACAAATATGAGCTAAGCATGTTTATATATTAATTAATTAATTGTGAAGTGGATTAGAGATCGTAGTCGCTTTTATTTCTTTATTTTAATGCTTTTTAACTTAGTTTAATTTTCTTTATTTTATTGCATTTTAGCTTAGTTTAAATTTCTGCACGTTACATTAGGACATTGGGACTAGGTTGAGATTTTATTAGTTTAAGCACTTTAAAGTTGGTTTTCGACAAACACGATTCTCTGTGGGTTCGACACTCGCACTTGCACAGCCACATTACTACGATCGACTCGTGCAATTGGCGAGTACTATTTTTGGTACGACCATCCTTCCTCTGGGTCTTGAATGCCTCTTCCACCGTGTCTGCTAACCAGTGCGAGCCCTCGACCCCCAACAAAATAAACCCACCGAAACCTTTGTGCTTTTTCTCCAAACGGAGCATCGACTTGCCCGAGACCGCCAAGAAGGAGAAAGATTTTGCTTCCACAGTAAATCAACGCTCCATCAATCCCTTTACGAGCGCCACCAATACACTAGAAAATCAACTTCTAGCGGGACGCGTCCATACATGCCACCGTTAGATGACGGGACGCCTAAGTTGCACCACTAATAGTGTGAGAGCAGCTCTATCCTCACTGGAGAGTGACGGTGTCAAATATTGTATATTTGATCCTCCTTAATTTACGTTTGCTAGGCTCTTAGTTTTGTTAATATCTAATGTTTTTGGTTAGTTTTGGTGTTTTAGTATTTTGCAAGTTGTTGAATTACATTTGGGGCTAATTCCATCAACTTTGAGGTTTAAGATAGTTTGGGGAGCTTTGACAGCAAATTTGAGTCAAACGATGATATGCACCCGACGAATCCTACCAAAACGACCATATCTAGAGTTGTAGAACTCTAATTGGAGTGATCTTGGTGTCTTTGGAAAGCTAACTCAAAGATCTACAAATTTGTATTTCACATGTGAGGGTAAATTCTGAAGGCAGTGTACTCGATCGCACTACATGCAATCGAGCGCACTTGTGCCCACCAGATGCAGAAATTCATGCACGAGTGCGATTAATCGCACTGCATGCGATCGAGCACACTTAACTGACTTGGCAGGGCTGAAACCCTAAAAATTAGCCTATAAATATCCCCCTTTCTCTTATAAATGAACCCACGTTTGGAAATGCTTGGAGATGCCCCTTGTGGCCTAAATCCTCCATGTTCATCACTGTAAAACCCTCTAAACGTCTTTTTATCATTTAATGCTCTTAGTTATTTTATTTTAGCCTCTCATTTCCCTCACTATGGATTTGTTTATATATATATATATTCATGTTTGGTTTATATTTTCTATCATTTAATTTAACGTCTGTTCGATTCAATTACAATCTTGTGACAAGATTGTGATTGGTTATTGTTTATGAATCGTTTTTGCATCCAATATTTGTTGTGATTCATCCGGCTTACATTGGATGGTTTAATCAAGTCTAATATCCGTTGTCGTCAACGACACATCGGAAGATTCGATTTCGGTTCAACATCTATTGTGATCGTCTATGGGTTAATACATCAAATGATTCGATTAGATTTTGTAAAGGCAAAAGAACATGCGTAGAGCTAGGCCGTACGACTAGTGTGTGTGCTATCATGAGAATAAGACATATATTTTAGCCTAATTGATTGATAGATGTGTGAATTAACATGCTTATATGTTGATTAAATTGTGGTGAGGTGAATTAGGGACCTTAATCATTTTTATTTATTTATTTTATTGCATTTTAATTAGGTTTTATCTTATGCATGCCAACTGTTTGATTTTAGGACTAGGTTAAGGTAATATTGGTTTAGGCATTTTAAATTGGTTTTTGACAAACCTGATTCTCTATGGGATTCGACATTCGTACTTGCATAACCACTTTACTACAAACAATTCGCGCAATTGGCAAGTACTGTTTTTGGTACGACCAAATTTTGGCGCCGTTGCCGGGGAATCGGTGTTTTTGTTGAATTTGATTTTATGCTTAGATTAATTTTATTTTTCTACTAGTTATTTTAATTTTAGCAATTTATTTTATTTATTTCGTGCTTTTGTATAGAAAAAAAATCCAAAAAAAAAAAAAATAGTTTGGCTTTTGTGCGTGTGCGATCGAACGCACACGCACAGACTGCTACATTTCTATGTGATTGCATGTCTACGATCGATCTCAGTGCCCTGCGCTCGAGCACATATCTACTGACTGCACCAATATACCCGAGGTAGTGTATGTGTTTCAGTTTTCATTTTTTTATTTGTTTTATTTAATTGTTAGTTTGTCTTTAATTATTTATTTATTTTTCCTATTTTTATTTATTTAATTGTTGTTTTTAGTTTTGGTTAGTTTATTTTTTGGTTAGTTTATTGATTAGTTTATTTTTGGTAGTTTTTGTTTATTTAATTTTATTTTTGTATTATGGCTATTGTTTCATGTGGGATATTTTAAACTATTTGGGTGAAGCATGAGTCTTCCGTTCAATTATTTCAATGTTTCCCCTAGTTGTAGGATGCCAAATCCTACCAATTTTCACCCAAATGAACTATATTCACACTGCTCTAGCCATTACCATAGTTTAGGTGATTGTCCATATGGGGGACAATTTTCTAATTTTTCACAAAAGCAAATAAACACTAGTTTCTCCAATCCTGGGTTTGAATCAAATTCAAATTTTTATAACCCAGACTAGAACAACCATTCTGATTTTTCATGGCATGCTCATGCTACGGAAAATTTTGCTCCTCAATCTTATGGACTACACCATCCTGAATATCCGTAGTCCGATAATCCATTTTCTAATCCTTCATCATATAATTATCCTCCTAAGAAATCTTCTTTGGAAGAAACTCTTAAGAAATTCATGGAATTAGTCAGCCAACTCACCATTCCTGAGTTGCAAGAACAATCATTAGAAGACTCACTCGAGGCATTTAGGAAAACAATCAACCAACCTTGTTAAGAAATCATAGTTGCCACTGTGGCAAACACTGAAGCAGTTGCAAGGATGGAAGGACAGTTTGGTCATCTAGTTGTTGAATTCAACAAAATTGAGGAAGAAGAATTTCAAAGTCAGGAGATGGCGAGAGGGCAGTACATGATTGATGAGGATTGCCCCAGCGATCCTCATCATGAGTATGTCCAAGCCACCACCACATTTGAGAGTGAGGAAGTTGTAGAGGAGATTTTTTGTGAGCCAAGCCTTGAGGATCCTTTGGAAGAGAGCTTTGCTCAATTTGAGTTTGATTTTAACCTTGACATGATACATGAGCAAGCTAAGGCCTTATTGGATCCCGCTCCTGAGATGCGAACTGAGAATGGAGAAGAAGAGAACGAGGAGCAGATTGAGCCCCCGCCAATTTTAAATTGGTCCAATGACAAGAAAGTGAGTACTAAAACTCACTCCTTCATCACAATCCCTCTCGAGACACAATATGCTTCAACCTTCCATTGTCTCGAAGAGCCATCTTATGTAGAGATTTTCAAGGTATCACGCACAGAAAGGTGCAATTATAGGAATAGACATACCAAGAAATTTTTTTGAAGAAAAAGAATTTGCTACATAAGATGGCGGAACATCCTTCCAAAGTGGTATCAAATTTTAAAGAAAAAAGGATGGAAGGGATTGATTGGACACCCATATGAGCGGGGAAGGTGTGGTATTTTTCCCTTTTTATTTTTTGCACTGCATTTTTTATTTATTTTCTTTTTGTTATTTTATTTCCTGTCATTTTATTTTTATTTTATTCAGTTTCTAACAGCAATTAACTTTTTGATGTTTGTGCTTGTTAGAAAAAGATTACTGTTAATTTTTGACAGATGTTTTGATGTTCAAGTTCGGAGGACGCCTTGGATTTTGCACTCTTCGGTTCCTCATCCCACTGTATAGTATTTTTTGCCACATTGAGTACAATGTGTCATTTAAGTTTAGGGGTGTGGACAAATACTTTGTCTATCTGTTTTATTTGTTTATTTACTTGTTTTGTTTTGTTTCTGTTTGTATATATTTGTTTTTGTCTGTGTATAAAAATTTTTCTTTTTGTTTGTTGCTATGTTATTGATTGGGCATAACTTATATCGTAACTGTGGATTGCATGTCATTAGTGTGCTTAACTTATTTGAACATTGCATATCATTAGAAATCCCAGTTTTTGATTCATGAGTTAGATTAGAGAGACTCTACTTATTTGATTGATATTTCATATGCACGCTAGCATTAGGATCTATAAGGTATGAGATTTTACTTTGAAGTGTGTGTCCTGAGATTTTTAGGTTTTGCGATATGTTGATGAAAACCTTAGCTGTTAAAAAAAAAAAATCAGAAAATCATAATAAAGTGAGCTTTTCATTGAGTAACCGGACCTCTTGCCTCACCAAGTAATGAGTGTTCGCGTAAAAAGATGAGAAATTCAAGCTAAAAATTGTATGTCTAGTTAGGTTTCGTAACTCTTTTTGACTTGAGTAATTGAACCCTTAGGGATGTCTCTACATCTAGTGCCCTAAAACTGCCTGGTTTGGGAGTCACTGGCCCAACACTCGTTACATAGGTCATTTAGAAACTTAAGGGAGTCAACATTGCACAGCCTACACAAAAAATTGCATTTTTTATTTGAAGCATCGGTTGTTTTAATCACATTGCATTTCCTATGATTTTTGGGGATACACATTTTGAGAATGATTGAAACCCCATGATCTTGTTGTTAGTTCACTTTGCACTTCTTAGAGCATGTGTTGTCTCAATTTTTTAACCTTGAGTGAAATGATGTTTGGATGACTAGATGATATGGTTCGTTTGTTTAAACATGTTAAATTTGCTAATGATGTATGAACCATGTGTTTAAGTGTTAGGCTTTGTCTATCAATAGCACAGTGTCAATAAACTATTTGTGGGTATCTTTTCTGAAAAACCCTCATGAGACTTCACTCGTCCACTAGGAAATTCCTAAGGGTTTAAAAGACTTATTGCATACGTTAAATGCAATTATTTCTCCCACGAAAGCGGATTTATGTTTCTTGTTTTTATTGTGTTTTCATTTTTGTTTTGCTAAGGAATTAGCAAAATGTAAGTTTGGGGGTATTTGATCAGTGTCAAATATTGTATATTTGACCCTCCTTAATTTATGTTTGTTAAGCTCTTAGTTTTGTTAATATCTAATGTTTTTGGTTAGTTTTAATGTTTTAGTGTTTTACAGGTTGTTGAATTATATTTGAGGCTAATTCCATCAATTCTGGGGCTTAAGACAGTTCGAGGAGCTTTGACAGCAAATTTGAGTCAAGCGATGATTCGCACCCGACGAGTCCTACCAAAACGGCCATATCTAGAGTTGTAGAACTCTGATTGGGGTGATCTTGGTGTCTTTGGAAAGCTAACTCAAAGATCTACAAATTTATGTTTCACATGTGCGGGCAAATTCGGAAGGCAGTTTAGATGTAGAAATTCATGCATAAGTGTTATCAATCGCACCACGTGCGATCGAGCGCACTTAACTGACCTGGCAGTGTTGAAACCCTAAAAATTAGCTTATAAATATTCCCCTTCTCTTGTAAACGTACCCACGTTTGGAAACACTTGGAGGCGCCCCTTGTGGCCTAAATCCTCCCTGTTCATCACTGTAAAACCCTCTAAATGTCTTTTTATCATTTAATGCTCTTAATTATTTTATTTTAGCCTCTCATTTCCCTCACTATGGATTTGTTTATATATATTCATGTTTGGTTTATATTTTCTGTCATTTAATTTAACGTATGTTCGATTTAATCACAATCTCGTGACAAGATTGTGATTGGTTGTTGTTTATGGATCGTTTTTGTATCCAATATTTGTTGTGATTCATCTGGGTTGCATTAGATGGTTTAATCGAGTCCAATATCTGTTGTCGTTAATGGCACATTGGATGATTTGATTTCGATTCAACATTCATTGTGATCGTTTATGGGTTAATACATCAAATGATTCGACTAGGTTTTGTAAAGGCAAAAGAACATGCGTAGAACTAGGCCGTACGATGGGTGTGTGTGCTATCGTGAGAATAGGACATGTATTTTAGCTTAATTGATTGATAGATGTGTGAATTAACATTCTTATATGTTGATTAAATTATGGTGAGGTGAATTAGGGACCTTAGTCGTTTTTATTTATTTATTTTATTGCATTTTAATTAGGTTTTATCTTATACATGCCAATTGTTTGATTTTGGGACTAGGTTAAGGTAATATTAGTTTAGGCATTTTAAATTGGTTTTTGACAAACCTGATTCTCTGTGGGATTCGACACTCGCACTTGCACAACCACTTTACTGCAAACAATTCGGGCAATTGGCGAGTACTATTTTTGGTACAACCATAGAGAAAATGAGACAGATGTGAGGAGTACGAAAGGGGAGGAAACGATCTCACATCAGTGCATCAGTGCTAGAGACGGTGAAAACCAGAGGCCTGTTTCAAAAGTTTGAAATTTGAAAAAATCCGAGGAGAGAGAACGGAGCATTTTAAATGGTAGTTAAATGAAAATTGTTGGTATTTAAATAATTACTAAAAATAGATATCTTACTTCCATTTAACAAAAATTCACGTTAGCACCCTTAAAAACTAAACACATATCCATAAACATGATAAAAATTAAAATTAAAATTAACAACTTTATTTTTTGCATCACAGTACTTAGATAATGGCTAAATATAGATATGGTACTTCCGTTTAACGGAAATTCACGTCACCAGCCTAAAAAACTCAATACATATCGATAAACATGATAAAAAATAAAAATACAAAATTAAAACTAAAATTATTGAGAACATTAAAAAAAAAAAAAATGTTAGGTTTTAGCCAATGGAGTGGGAGAAACACCTCGAAGGGCTAATCCTAAACTTTCTATTTTTTCAGCTTGTGCTTTTGCTTGATATGAAAACAAGAGGAGTGCATCAGATGGAGATAGCATGTGGGAACTGACGTGGTTACATGTTAATAATATTTCTTTGTCATTGCAATCTAAAGTGTTCTCTGGTCAAACAGGGTCTGTTCCATTAAAGGAAACCGGGACATACAATTTTAAGTGCTAAGAAGCTACACACTATATAGTAGATAATCTCTATATAGAAATTAAAATTTACAGAAATTGGCAGAACATATCTTCATTTAGTTAGAGCTGCTTAAGTGAGTCGTTGTTTATTTGGTTGGTATTTTTTTTTTTTTTTCAATTGACCTTTTAGGGTGGCTAAACCACCTCCAAACTGGCTGAGCCACCCCATAGGGTGGTCGGCCACCCCTTAGGGCAAAATGGGAATGGCCATTTTGTCCAAAAGGGTGGCTCCTTTTCTATTTTTTTTTTAAATAGCATTTTTAATTAAAAAAATTCATTAGGTATATAGACACGTGTCGATTTTTTATGGGTAATGACGTGGATTTTCATCAAATTTTGGATGAAAATTAGACGGAGATATCATCTCCGTTTTTAGCAATTATTGAGGTCTCATCTGTTATACAAAATGAAACTAAGTGGGCAAGGCATGAGTGAAATTCATTTTCCTTTTGAAACACATTTTTAAATACATGAGCATTAGACACAAAATGTACTACTAAGTACAATGCGTAGCCTAGCTACCTCGTAGTTGCCTACCCAAAACTACCTGGCTTCTACGCTTAGCACTCTCCAACTGATTCTTTTGACGGATCATCCGTCATCCATGTCTATGCCTCCTACATGTCTAGTCATGTCATATGCTCACAAGCAAAGAGACATGGTGGATAGGTTACAATGATCATTGAAAAAGATAAGCAAGTTGATCGGTGTCAAATATTGTATATTTAACTCCCCTTAACTTGTGTTTGTTAAGCTTTAGCTTTGTTAATTTCTAATGTTTTGGTTAGTTTTGGTGTTTTAGTGTTTTGCAGGTTGTTAAGTTACATTTGGGGTTAATGCTATCAAATCTAGGGCTTAAAACAGTTCGGGGAGCTTTGGCGGCAAAATTGAGTCGAACGATGATTCGCACCTGACGACTTCCACCAAAACGGCCATATCTTGAGTTATATAACTCCGATTGGGGTGATCTTGGTGTCTTTGGAAAGCTATCTCAAAGATCTACAAAATCACATTTCACAAGTTTTGGCCAATTCTGAAGCATTTGCGTTCGAACGCACATTTTGCGTTCAAACGCAACTATGCCCATCTGATGCATAATTTGTTGCACGAGTGCGTTCAAACGCACTCACTTAACTGACCTATCAGCGCTGAAACCCTAAAAATTAGCCTATAAATACCCCATTTTCTTTTGTAAACGAACAAAGACGCTTGGGAGACGATTTGAGGCGCCCTTAGTGGCCTAAAACCTCATTGTTCTTCATTGTAAATACTCCTAACGTCATTTCTTTAATTTAATGTTTTATTTTACTTTTAATTAGTCTCTTATTCCCTTCATTATAGATTTATTTATATATATTCATGTTTAGTTCGTATTATTCTGTCATTTAATTTATGTCTATTCGTTTCAATACATTTTAGTGACAAAAGTGTGTTGATTGTTGTTTGCCAATCGTTGAACGTTGACTATCGTTGCAACTGGAGATACATCGGATATTCGTCTTCGGACCATTATCCGTGTGACCTCTTGTAACAGTGTTTGCCTCGGATAGATCGACAAGATTGTGTAGCAACAATAGGATATACATATGTGCTTATCGATAGAAGGAAATATGAACAATGCGTTAGCGCTCAGAGTATGCCTTGTAGCATAAATGTTTAATAAATATGAGCTAAGCATGTTTATATGTTAATTAATTTGTTGTGAGGTGGATTAGGGACCTTAGTTGTTTTTATTTATTTATTTTATTACATTTAATTTAGTCTTTATTTTCTGCACACCACGTGTTTGATATTGGGACTAGGTTAAGATAGGATTAGTTTAGGCACTTTAAAAGTTAATTTTCACAAAGCCAATTCTCTGTGGGATTCGACCTCGCACTTGCACACCCGCTACACTGCTTAACGACTCGTGCAATTGGCGAGTACAATTAAATTTGTGCAACACAAGTATGTTAATTAGATTGCGAAAAGGCTATGATGGCTTGGGAAAACAATCATATAGCCAATTACATCACAAGTGCCTCACCCATAAATTATGAAAAATAGCATGTACTACTTGTGGTTCGCGATAAGCCACAATACAACTCATTCATGTATGTTTTTTTCTTGAATCTTAAAGGTCCAATTGGTTTTTTCTTTATTTTTTTCCAATAAATAATTTTTTCTTTTGTTTTTCTCCCCTTGATTTATTTATTTGTTATAATTAATATTTGTTTTTGCTTTTAGTATTGTGTTGGGGCCATTGATGGTACTCACGTTTAGGTGAAGGTGGCATGTGAGAACAAGGTGCCCTATCAAGGTAGAAAGTCAACAACAACACAATGTCATGTGCATGGTGGACTTTAATCTTTGCTTCACATACGTCTACACTGGTTGGAAAGGTAGACGTCACATATGACTTAGGTTTTCTTGTAGTGCATTTATGATCCCAATGTCTACTTTCTCACACCAGTCGAAGATACAATTTACAAACTTATGTTGGTTTTGTGCAATTTTCAAGCGTTGTGTAAGTTATTTTGATGTTTTGTCGTATATTGTCATACGAAAATGTCATATTGTCATATATTGGTAGACTCAGGACACGGTTGCTATAAGGGGTTTCTACCCCCATATCGCAACAAAGTATATCATTTGGAAACCTTCTGTTATTCAAGGGTCCAACCTAGGAATGCATTGGAGTTGTGTAATTACAGGCACTCCTACCTATGATCAGTTATGGAAAGAACGTTCTGAATTTGAAAAACTTGATTTCATATATTCGATAATATGTGTCTATACCTGATTAAGTACCAACAACAATTTATGGTAGCATGTTGCGCCATTCACTACTTTATTTGCAAGGATTGCAGCACAATTGATCCATTATTTAATGAAGCTCTACAGAGGATGTACAGACAAGATTGGGTTGATGTGTCATTGCGTGCTAACATGTCACAAGTTCAGTATGTAATGCCATGACAACCACTAGACCGATCTCCCACAAGTATAGAAAATATGATTGCATATCTGCCTACAATGACTAATCACATGTGGAGAACTGTTTATTTCGAATAATTCTAAATCTGTTTCATTATACTTTTAGTTTTTCATTTTCCCTCCTTTTTGTTGTGTCTTTAGTTTTTGTTATAGTTTTGATTTTATGTTGGACTTGCACCAGTGATTTTTTTTTTCTTCTTCTTGTTATTATTTTTTAGGTTTGTTTATTATCAATTTTTGTTGTTGTTTAACATATTCTATTTAATATGTGCTTTAGCCGATTTTTTTTTTTTTTTAATCTAATGTTAGTATGCAACTACTATTTGTATATTCTACAGGGTTTCAACATCTATTGTGCATAATCATGTTGTGATGGGTTGCATGTTGTTTCTCTTTTGGTATCAAGTTGTTTTGGTATTTAAAAGAATTAGATTTAATTGTCTTAATTAAAAAGATCGAGACAAAAATGATTTAGATTTGATGACAAGTTCTCTCTATCCTGGCATGCATATTGGAATTTTTGCCTAATTGATAAAAAAATTTCAAATATGTTCTATCCTTAGTTTGAATCAATCTTAGCACTAAATACTTTTCATATTAGATTAGATACTTGCCATCAGTCATTATTTATGTAGGATAAACATGAAGTAGTAAAGGCTAAGGAAAAAGTAGGCACATAAGAGACAAAAACTACTCACACATGACACATTCAATCAATATATAGATAACAATGAGCAAAATAATAAGCTATGGTTGTATCACATAGAGAGTTATCGGCCTCTTTATTGGACATTTCCAAAACCTTCCAATCAAATCTAATACCAAGACAAATTTGGATTCCCCTATAGTTATATTAGATTTATTATAGCATCGACCAATATTTACATCTAATGTTCGTTATTTTTTTTTCTTGGTTTGTTGTTTAACTTATTCTATTGAATATGTGCCTTAACTGAACAATGTTTTTTATGTAAATGCATCTACAATGTTGTATATTTGATAAGTATTCAACATATAATTAATCAATGTGAAACCCATTAATATGCACATAGCACAATAATCTTTGTAATTTGATACTAGAGTGTGGAAGTTAAAGATATTTTGTTTGATTTATTGGTGGCAACAATGAAAGAAAACAAAATTGATAAAATTCAATACAAAAAAGCAAGTACAAAATATATTAAGGAAAATTCACTTTGCCCCCTGAAGTTTTAGGGAATTTTCAATTTTAATCCAAAAATTTCAAAATTGGCAATGCACCCCTTGAAATTTCAAAAAGTGGCAATTTAAACTCCCTGTTAACTTTTTCCGTCTAAATGGACAGAAATTTCTTTTTTAAAAAAGCCTAAAGGTAATTATGTAATTTCATAGATTTTCATCCAATTTAACGGAAAATATTAATAGAGGGTTTAAATTGCCGCTTTTTGAAACTTCAGAAGGTAAATTGTCAATTTTGAAACTTTGGGGGTTAAAATTGAAAAATTCCTGAAACTTCAGGGGAGTAAAGTGAGTTTTCCCCAAATATATTAGATATTTTGTATACCGGTAGTTAAAGTTTAGGGGTGCATGTCTATTTTTTCTTTTTTTTTTTTGGTTTTGGGGGATCATTTTCAATTGATTAAACAAACAATTACAACTTAACCTACACGGATTTGTTAACACCAAACCCAACTAATTGAAAGTCATCCAAATTCAGCCCAAACATTTTTTAGTGTTAGGTAATGTCTATAAAAATGATGGGCTCATGCATGATATGACCACCAATATAAAGAAGATAATGAAATGACAACTATCATAGACATTTGTTAGGTTGATCCAAAACAAGTGGAAAAATAAATAAATAAATAAGCTCCACCAAGTACGATGAGGTTCGTTAATATGCTTTATAGATATGAATGTATTAGGACATAGTAATGGATTAAGTCACAAATATTTTGTAGGATTGTCAAAAAATACTGGGAAGTCGGAATTGGAACCGGAATTGGTAAACCAAGAAATTGGGGAACCGATTCCGGTTTTGGTTGGGAAAAACCAAAAATCAGGTACCCTGATTCCAGTTTTGATTTTTGGCACCCGGTTATAACCGGGTAACCAGGGTACCGGTTATATTTATTATTTAATTATATATAATAATATAATATATATTTTTACTTATTAAAAAAATAATAATATTTTACATTTGGCCATTTAGGTTTAGCCATGAGTCTCTAATTTCAGACTTTCAGTATTTCATGCCTCTTTGAATTTTTAGTTCTGCCATTTCTTAGTTTTTCCTCTTCACTACTTCGACTTCGGTGCTTCACTACTTCCAGTTCTGTCGTTTGTCTCTTTGCCTCTCTTTGACTCTCTCTTTCTCTCTCTCTCTCTCTCTCTCCATCGAACATCTCCTTCTCTCGCTTCATAACCTTTGTCGGATAGTCTCTCTCTCGCTCCAGTTGAGTAATGAGCATTAGCAACTAGGTATGAAGTCTATTTAGGGTTTTGATTTAGAGTTTTGATTTAGGTTGTTTATATTTGTTTGATTGATGAGAAAGTGTAGGAAATTTGATGAAAAATTTTAGGGTTTAAGTTTTGATGTTTTGGGGAGTTTAAGTTGTGGGTTCCTCACTTTCTCTACTTGAGTTGATGAATGGAATTGGTGATTAACATTGTTGCACTATGGATTTGGCTTATTAATTGATTCATATGATATATGTATATGTACTTTCTTTCATAATTTTCTCAAATTTAAATACTATAATTTTGCTACTTTCAATTATTTTTGTCCATGACTAGCAAAGGTAAATGCAATATAAAAATCAGATAGAAAAAATTTTGACTTTCTTTTGTTCGTTGTTGAAGACCTATAATTGTGCTTTGTATGATTTAATTTTACTCACTCTTTCTACTTAAAAAACTTGAATTCAAATATATACTGCTTTAAGTACCTAAACCAAAAACTTACTTAAAAAATTATTTTGTATTTTGAAAACAAAACATGTCGAATCTGTTGAATACTTTGTACATATATATTTCCTCAAGAAGCAATTTATTTATAACAACTAACGAAACATGCATTTTAATTTAAGAATGCACCATGTTTTATTATTTTTTTTGTTGTGCTTTTTGTTGATGCTCAAGGATTGTACAATAGAGAATGATTATTAATTGTTTTATGCAATTTGCTTTATTTAATCAATGTTATATACGTGTTGATGACATAACACTGAAAGCTCTTCTTTTTTATCCTTTTTGTATTTTAATGAGTAGTTTGTTTTAAATTTGTCTTTAATTGAACCACCATAATATTTATATGGGAAAAATACAATTTACTCTACTAAAGTTGACAATATTTTTTAATTCGAACACTAAAGTTCAATTTTTATTCACCCTCCTAAAGTTTCAATTTTTTTTCAATTTGACCAATTGTATTCAAAACTTTTTATATTACCTCTAATTTTTTAATTTTTATAAAAAATAAATAAATAAAAAATTTGGGTGGGTGTAGCCACCCCTTTGGCCATCTGGCCATTTTTGCACCCCCATATTTTTTTTATTTATAAAAATAAAAAATAAAGGCAATATGAGAATTTTGGGATAACATTGATCAAATTGAAAAAAAAAAAAAATTGGAACTTCGTGGGTGTGAATTGCAAAAATTGAAACTTTGGTATTCAAATTGAAAAACGTTGTTAACTTCGAAGGGGTAAACTATAATTTTTTCTATTTATATTTATTGTTCACTTTAGTGTATAACATCTAAACACTCTTAATAGATGGAGGAGATAAATAGTCCTAATATGCAATTGTAAGGTGACAATTCTAGAACCAATCAAACTCCCTCTACAAATTCCTTGTAATCACAAACGAACCTATCCAGAAAACTATCGGTGAATCAATCTGTTGTATGAGATCACATCAAAAAATTGAACTAGTTGATAAGCAAAACCTTAAGGTAATGTGCAATTATTGCAATAGGGTATTGGGGTGTCATTGGAAAAATGGTACTTCAAGCATGATGACCCACTTTACCACTAATTGTCTAACTGCTCCACTCAGAAAATCGAGCATACCTAGAGGTCAAACTTTGTTGCAAATGCCACTTAAGATTACAACAAAAGACAGTCATGCCACTGGTACCATTACTAACCAACTAGAAGTAGGATTCGTGAAGTATGATTCGAGTAATGTAATGAATTTGGTTGTGCGGTATTTCATCAAAGAAAAGTTACCTTTTAGGCATGTGGAGAGTGATGAGCTTAGAGAATTGATGAATGGAGTTGAACCAAGGTTCAAATTATCAAGTCGCAATACTTTACAAAGAGATTGCATAAAACTATATGAGGAAGGAAAACTTAAGTTGAAAAAGTTTTTGAGTAGTAAAAGGGTTTGCATAACTACTGATACATAACTTGATAGACTCTCTACATTCAAAGAAACAAAGAGGCAAGATTCAATACAAGAAAAGTCCTCTTCTTTCTCAAAAAAAGCTCCGTTCTCTCTCTCCTGAGAACAAAAAAACTCTCGCTCGTGCTAAAGGAGGAGGGGATCTCTTCCCCTCCTCCTTTCCGTTTTGCTGTGTTGATGCTTCAGTTTTTTGCTTTCCTTTTTGCTGGTTTTCACTCCTTTGGAGAGAACTCCGATCTCTAGGGCTTGCTCTAGATCTTATCTGACCCTAAAAAACAATCAGCTGCATCTCTCCCCCTTCATCGTCGTGGATCGTCCCCTCAGTACCCCTGCCGGCTGGATATATGGAGGTTTCAAGAAAGATGGTTTCAAACCTCGATCTATTCTTCTCCATTAGCCTTCGGCAGCAACGCACCCGTCCTCCAGCACCACCGACGATTCAACTGCCCAGCGACGCCATCAGCGCTCCTTTTCGGTCTCCAGAAGTCGGCGTGTGGTTCACACGCGCCTGCAATTGGATCTAACTCGCCGGCAAGTGGGACCCACGCGCTGTCAAGTCCGCCTCCGCCATTCTCCCCCAACGCAGCTGCTGTTGTTTGAGTTATTTCTGTTATGTCATGTAACTGTCTTTCTCTTTATGTTGTTCCTTTGTTTTTTCTTTGTATGTTTTCTGTCCACGGAGTTCTCTGCAGCCCATACAACGGTTCCGTTTCGGTCATCAGCAGCACATCCTTTGCAACAACCTCGTCGTTGTTGCCTTCATAGTAACGAACTCTTCATCGAGTTTGTTTGCACAAATCGCAGTGGGCTCTTCACCGAGTTTCATTGCACTCAAAGCCGTGTGGCGCGGCCCTGGGATAGGCCCGGCGGGCCTTGTTTGGTCTTAGCCATTGCCTGCAGTTTGGTTCTTTTGAACCAGATCTAGATTTTGCCAATCGCGTTGCTGTTACTTTTGGTTCTGTTGTTCGGGTTTGCAGTTAGCTTTTGGTTATTTCTCTTTGTTGCTCTTTTGTTCTCAGATTACGTATCTTGTTTGTTTGTGGCTGTTCTCAGCTAGTTTATTTATGAAAGTATGGTTACAAAAAAAAAAAAAACTACTGATACATGGAAATTTCTTCAAAATTTGAACTACATGGTTGTTATCGTTGGCTTCATAGATTATGATTGGATAATGCATAAGAAAATAATCAAATTTGACATTATTTCAAGTCATGTAGATGACGATATGGAAAGAATGTTGGAGAATACATTAATGAAATGCGGGATTGAGAGTTTGTTCACTATTATAGTTGATAATGCTTCAAACAATGATGCGATAATCAAGTATATACAAAGGAGGTTGAAGGACAAGCCTTATACTATTTTGGGATGTTAATTTTTTCACATGCGGTATATTGCTCATATTTTAAATCTTGTTGTAAATGAAGGGTTAAAAGGAATGGGTGATTGTGTTTCTAATATAAGGAATGCAGTAAAATTTGTAAGGTCCTCACTGATAAGGATGACAAAGTTTAAATCATATATAGAGCGGAAAAAGATTACCTATATAAAGATGATATGTCTAGATGTTCAAACAAAATGAAATTCTACATATTTAATGTTGAGGTCCGCTAAAAAATATGAAAAAGTTTTTGCCTTACTTAGGGAGGATGAGGAGTAATCATTTTGTTGCTCCTAACTCTATTGAGTGGGTAAATGCTAGGCAATTTGTGAGGTTTTTGAAATATTTTTATGATGCCACATTACAGTTCTCTAATTCAACTAATATCATCTTCAACTCATATTTCATTCAACTTTATAGTATTCAAAATACATTGAATGATGATATTCTTAATGATAATCCTATCCTTAGTTTAGTACATTTTGATATGAAAACTAAGTATGATAATTATTGGGAGACTATTGAGAAGATTAAGTTATTGTTGTAAGTGGCTCTCGTTCTTGACCCACATTCCAAGATGAAGGTGTTGGTATTTTGGTTGAGAAAATGAAATGATATTGAGTGGGCAGAAAATATCAAGAAAAGTGTGAATTGCTTCTTGAATCGTTTGTGAGAGCAATACCATTTGTTTCATGGGGGATGGGTTATTTAACTTTGATATAGGTATATAGAGTTCAGCTATTACTTCTTTAAATGTTGGTGGTGAAAACTTAGAAGATCCAAAATCGAAATATAATGAATATATGAGGGTGTTCTACCAACACCAAGAAGAGAACAAGTTGGAGTGTAAGTTGGAGGTGGAACGATATTTGTCGGATCAATGTGAAGCAACAACCCAAGATTTTATTATCCTACTTTGGTGGAAAGTTAATGCACCTAAATATCATATTCTTACAAAGGTAGCTCGTGATATATTAGTCATTCCTATTTCCACTGTCACGCCCTCGAAGAAAATGAAAAAGAAAAATGCGAACTAAAGAGCCATGAGTAGATAAGGAAAATGTTTAAAAATACATGGACACATCAAGGCAAAAATGAGGGAGACAGCTATAATAAAACTTTAATATATATCAGCTATGCAAATAACCTGAGATTCTCATACAAAAGAATCAAACCCAATTAAAAACCATTTAAAAAAAATTGTAGTTTTCCCTGAGTAGAGAGCAAATTTTCGAATATTTTGCCTTCACTATGAAAGAAATAAGAATATGTATATATATATATATATATATATATTTATTGTGGTTGCTACAAGCAAGTAAAGTTCTTTCACGATGAACAACTAGCAGTTGTTAATAGTAGCAAAAATCAGAGATCAATCCGACATAAGTGACCCTAAGCATGATACTAGATTAATTAAAAGGCTAAATAAATAACAAAATCACAAAGAAAAAGGTAAAAACAAAAAAAAATGCAAGGCAAAGCAGTACCCTAGGCAATAAAATAAAAGAAAACTTAAAATTCACATTAACTTTAACACTCCATTCAACTTCCCAAAAGAAAAGAAAGAATTTCAAGATGCCTAAATTTACCTTGAGAAATCTCTTGCTATAGCGCTTGAAAGGGAGAAGAGAGTGTGCGAATGTGTGAGGAAGAGGGAGAAGAACTTGGCCTTAAATAGCCAATGAGAGGAAGAGTTCAAAAGACACGTACTAGACATGTGTCCTTAACTGACACTAGATAAACAACAAGTGTTCTTTTTTGAAATGGGGAGGTGGCAAGTAACATGCATAAGAAGACACGTGCTACACATGTTTGTCTATTTATATATATACATTTATTTGTACACAGAATCACGTGGTTTTTTTTTTTTTTAAAAGAAAGAAATATAAAAGCAAGTGATACATATAATACACATAAAAATAATGTAAAATTCTATTTTAAATCTATAAGATTTTCAGGGCATCACATTCTCCCCCTTATTAAAATTTCATCCCTGGAATTTGTTTAGCCTATATAAACATAACATAATGCAATAGGAAACATACACATACATAAATCTATTTGCTAGCGCATACCATATATTCTATTCGTTCTCATTAAAGAACGAGGGGTATCTCTTGTGTATATCGTCTTCTAACTCCCACAATGCTTCTTCGAATTCATGATTTCTCCACAAAACTTTTACCAGTGGAATGCTTTTCGTATGTAGCTCTTGAACCTTGTGATCTAATAATTTTACCAAAACTTCTTCATATGTCAAATATCCTTATAGCTACAAATGTTCGTAACAAATTACGTGAGAAGGATCCAAGATATATTTTCTCAGCATCAAGACATGAAAGACATCATATATATTTGTAAGTCCAGGAGGCAAAGTTAGACGATAGGCCATGGGACCTACTCTCTCCAGAATTTCAAATGGTCTAATGTAGCGAGGATTCAATTTTTCTTTCTTGCCAAATCTAGTGAATCCCTTCATAGGTGCCACCCTAAGAAACACCTTGTCACCTGCTGTAAATTCCAAGTTTCTTCGACTCATATCCGCATAACTTTTCTGTCATCATGAGCTGTTGACAACTTTCGTTGAATTAATGCAACTTTGTCGATGGTATCCTACACAATATCTGGGCCTAAAATTCTTCATTCACTGAACTTGTCCCAATAAAGTGGGGAACAACATTTTCATCCATACAGTGCTTCATATGGGGCCATCCTAATGCTTGTCTGATAACTGTTATTATAAGCGAATTCTATCAAAGGAAGATAGCGTGCCTAGCTGCCACTAAAATTCAATACACAGGTTCTTAACATGTCCTCCAGTGTTTGGATGGTTCTCTCTGACTATCCGTTTGTCTGAGGATGGTAAGCAGTGCTAAATTGTAATTTAGTCCCCATTGCTTTTTACAGACTCATCCAAAATCTTGATGTGAAACAAGGATCTCTGTCCGACACAATTGATTTTGGTACTCTATGTAATCTATAACACCCAAGAAAATAATTAAGTTTATTATTAGTAACTTTATTTTAATCTGAATTAATTAAGGAAATAAATAGCACATGAGATGATTTAGAATAGTAGATATTATAATAATGATTTTATCATAATTGTGATATGTATGAAAATAATTAATAATAATGTTAGTGTGAAAATTGATAAATAAAATAAAATAGATTTACGTTTTTAGCATAATAAAGTGTAACAAATATAAGTTAGATTGGTGTAGTAAAATAAAATATGATAGTTATTTATTATATTATGAGTCTTTTGTGTTTAATGGGCTTTGAGGGGTATTTTAGGAAGAGAGTTTCAAGTGATTGGTAGGTAGAGGGGTATTTTTGTAATTTTTGCATCCAATCCCTTATTTCCTCCTTCCTTCCCAAAACTCACGACACTCTCCTTCCTTCCTTTCTTCCTTCCTTCTCCATTTTTTCTCTTTTCTCTTCATGCACACACACGATTGAGAGAGAGAAACAAAGATGTAGAGGGAGAGAAAGAGAGAGCTGCGGATTAAGAGAGAGGATGCAGACCGAAGAAGAAAAAAAGAAAAAAAGAAAGAAAGAAAGGGGTTTCAACCATGGGTTGAAGTGAGGTAAGATTTCTTGCCTTTTTCTTATGATTTTTGTTATACCCGTTGGAATTGAAGCTATAGAACATAAGGACTTGTGAGAATTTAATTAGGCCCAAAAATTAGGGTTCTTATATGGGATTTTGGGGCTTTTGTTAATTTATCAAATTTATAGCTTCTCTTTGTATTTTCATGTTACCCATTGAGTATTAAGCACGAACATCATCTTAGAGGTTAGATTTGTGATTAGGTCAGAAATTGGGTATTTTTAATATGAAACTAAATCCCTAAAATGAATTTGGGGCTTTCATATATAGTATATTGTTATGCATCATTTAAGTTCTAGATTGTTAGATTAATAGATTAAAACCCTATTTTACTAATTGTTGAATTATGGATATAAATTCTAGTTTTACCGTTGGAATTGAATTTAGGGCTTTTATTGTATGAACATTATGAATTGTTATTTAGAGAGATTATTTACATTTATAATATTAATTAATCCTTAATGTTTTATGGGTTTCATGTATAATGGATAATTATGGGGTTTAGGTTCTAGAAGATAATGAGTAATATGAATTGGAGATTTACAATTGTAAACCCTAAAGTTGATTTAGTTACTTAAAGAGTAGCAAGTAAATCCTTAATTTCTATAAGTGATTATGGAATTAGAATAATTGAGGGAAATTGGACACTAAGAATTGTTAGAATTAAAGTGAGGTTATAAATAGAGTTTGATGCTAAGGCTGGGTTGAGGGATCCTTTGCAAGCGTGTCAAGGAAAGGTAAGTATTTTACTTATTGAGCCAAGATACTATATTTTAATGTTCAATGATTTAAATGCTTTAACGTTTAGCAAGTATTTTTTCTTACAAAGCAAGGAAAGTGATTTTAAAATGGTTTCCCAAACATGATATGATTGTTTAAATTTGAGCCGATGTTATGCTATAAGTATATTTGATTTATGATTATGTTCAAGGAATTGAATGGATTTGTGAGATATTAATGATGTCTCATGAGTAATGATTTTATAAGTTTATGACATGTTATATATGATGTTGAAAGAATGTGATATTAAATGAAATCATGTACATGATGATTTTATTGCACAAAGCATGGTGCATGAACATGAAATGGAACAAGAAACCATGAAGGGGGTTAAAGTCCCTCAACGTTCACTCAAAACCATGAAGGGAGTTAGAGTCCCTTAACGTTCATGCTGAACCATGAAGGGGGTTCAAGTCCCTCATACTTATGAAGGAGGTTAGAGTCCCTCAACACCCATGAAAATCATGTGAATTGGGGTTAGAATCCCTCATACTTATGAAGGGGGTTAGAGTTCTTCAACGCCCATGCTAAACCATGAAGGGGGTTAGAGTCCCTCAAACTTATGAAGGAGGTTAGAGTCCCTCAACTTCCACGATAAATCAAGGGCAAGGGGGTTAGAGTCCCTCAGCAACACAACGAAAAATATGATTTGAGTGCATATGTTTTATGAGTTTATAATGATGTTTTATGATGTGATTTGTAGATATTTTTTATGCTAAATGTACTTGTATGAATATGTGACTGAATGGAATAGAGCAGACACATATTTTTACAGCTAGATTGTGTATAATGTATTAAATGTTCTTTTGACTGCATTGTTTACAGATGTACTCATATGAATATGTGACTGAATGGAACAGAGCATATGTATATGTATACTTTTACAACTGGATTGTATACAATGTATCAAATGTTTTCTTAACTGTATTGTTTACTTTATCAGCTACCAAATAGTTTTCCAATATAAGGTTGAGTAACTGTTATTGTAAACTATTGTAGAAAATGAAAAGTCGACTTATTGTGAAAAATTAGTAATTTTTATACTTATTGAGATTGTTGACTCATTAATCTGCCCATGCGATCATGGTTAACTCCATGAATGCATAGACAATGCTGATGTTGCAGGGTGAAAGACTAGCATTTGTCTCAGATGATCTTAGAAGAACACAGGTGATCTTAGATTGTTGTATTTGGGCTTGGGTTTAGCTTTCTTTGATAAATTTGTATAGTTGTCTTTTATGGCCTGTCATTGTAGTGTTGTATATATATTGAAGGTTTAGATGTAACAATTTTATGAGATACATTAGAAGCTCTGTATTTTATTGACAAGCCTATCGGGTCAATTCATGTTAGAAATTTTTACAAATTATTTCCACTATGTTATTATTCAAGGATGTAGTGATAACGTCAGGTGGCTATTGTGATATAAAAATAATAATAATTTACCTACTTTCACCCTTGTATTTTGGATAGGGCGTTACATAATCGAATAATCTCCTGTAAATACAGTTTTGTTAGCTTCTCCAGTGAGTATTTCACCTTTATTGGAATAAAATGAGCGACCTTAGTCAACATATCTACAATCATCCAAATTGTGTCGTACCCAGCTTGAGTTCATGGTAACCCTACTAAAAAGTCCATGGTTATTGCTTCCCATTTCCATACCGATACCTCCAGAGGTTGTAATGGTCTTGCAGGTCTTTGATGTTCTACCTTGACTTGTTGACACGTTGAGCACCGCTCTACAAATTCAACAACGTCCCGCTTCATTCTGTTCCACCAAAAATGTCCCTTAAGATCCTGATACATTTTAGTGCCTCCAAGCTGTACTATATATGGTGAGAAATGTGTTTCCTCCAGTAATAGTTTCCTTATCTCCTTATTATTAGGTACACAAACTCTATACTGATATCTGAACAAACCATCTAGTGTGACACCGAATCCCAAGGCTCGACCTTTGTTGGCTTTCTCCTTAATTAGATTGATCTCCTCATCTTTTTCTTGGGCCATACGAATATCCTCAAGTAGTGTAGATTTAACTTCAAGTTTCGCCATTAGCATTTGTACTTCTCTTATCACGATCTCCATATCAAGCTTCTCAATGTCTATCTTTAGATTATGGGGCAAAGCTTTTAAACATGCTATCTCACTTCTTGATTTTCTACTTAAAGCATCTGCAACCACGTTAACTTTCCCTGAGTGATAATTGATTACACAGTCATAGTCTTTTATTAACTCTAACATGATCAGTGCTAAATATTATATATTTGACACCGCTTAATTTATGTTTATTAGGCTCTTAGCTTTGTTAATATCTAATTTCTAGTTTGTTTTAGAGTTTTATGGTGTTGCAGGTTCTTGTGTTCAAATTGAGGTTAAAAGGGTGAAAAATGGCAAAAAGTGAAGATCTAGCCCATTTCAATACGTTGAAGAACACTAGGTGCGATCGAGTGCATGCCTCGTCAGTCGCAAAGCCCGTGTTACTCTAGCCACCATCGCTCACCCCATCAAGGCCTGGGTTTTCAGAGTAATTATGTGCGCCGAGCATTGCATCATGTATTGAGTGCAACGAGGGCTGCACAGCGCACCCTTGACCTCGGCAAAGATATTTGATTTTGTCTATAAATAGAACCTTATCTCTTTTTTGTAAACTTACGCGCCTTTGAGGCCAGAAACCCTCTGTTTTTCATTGTGTAACCTTTCTAAACGTCATTTATTTTATTTAAATGATTAATTTTATTTTACTTTTGTCTCTTATTTTTATGAGAGGCTAAATCTTCAACTAAGGTTGAAGATGAAGCCTCATCATTTAATTATCTTCATGAATTGTGTTTAGTTTAATACTCCACCAGTCGTTTAATGTTTTGTTTGTTTGTTTTAATTCAATTTCGTGACAAAATTGAGTTGATTGCTATTTATAAATTGTTAAACGTCCAATATCCATTGCGATTGGTCGGGGGATACATAAGATGATTCTATCAATTTAATATCCATTGTGATCCTTTAAACGGTAAATACATCGGATGATTCGACTAGATTTTAATAATAGCAATAGAACATGTATATATGCTTAATCGATAGACGGATGTATGAACTAATTAATAGCCAATAGAATATGCCTAGTAGCATAATCGTTTTGGAAGTATGAACTAAGCACGATTATAGGTTTATTAATATGGTGAGGTGGATTCTAGACCTTAGTGCTTTTTATTTATTTGTTTTTAAGCATTTAGATTAGTTTTCATTTTATGCACGTCACATGTTTGATATTTGGAACTAGGTTAAGATAGAATTAGTTTAGGTATTTAAATTGGTTTTTCACAAAACTTGATTCTCTGTGGGTTCGACCTCGCACTTGCACACTGCTACATTGCAAAACGATTCATGCTATTGCGAGTACAAGTAAATTTGTACATCACCAACCATCACCTTTGTCTTAAATTTAACTCATTCTGCGTGAACAAATATTTAAGACTCTTGTGATCTGTAAAAATTTCACACTTTTCTTCGTAAAGATAATGTCTCCAGATTTTTAAAGCAAAAATTACTGTAGCTAGTTCCAAATCATGGGTGGGATAATTCAGCTTATAACTTTTAAGTTGCTGAGAAGTATAAGCTACGACTTTGCCATTTTGCATAAAGACACAACCGAGCCCTTTTCTGGAAGCATCGCTATAAATAACAAATCCGCAAGATTCTGATGGAAGCGTTAAGACTAGAGCAGTTACCAACCGTCATTTTAGTTCTTTAAAACTTTGCTCACATTCATCCATCCATAAGAACAGAGTATTCTTCCTTGTCAACGCAGTCAATGGCCCGGACAATTTTGAAAATCTTTCTACAAAATGCCTATAATAGCCAGCCAAACCCAAGAAACTTCTAATTTCATGTACACTGGTGGGTCTTTCCCAATTTACTACAGCTTCAACTTTCTTGGGGTCTACCGAAATGCCATCCCTTGATACTACATGCCCGAGGAAGACAACTTAATCCAGCCAAAACTTGCACTTAGAGAACTTTGCGTACAATTGTTTCTCTCTAAGCCTTTGCAAAACCTATCTCAAATGATTTTCATGTTCCTCCAAGCTTTTGGAGTAGATTAAAATATCATCAATGAACACTACTACAAATTGATCTAAGAAGTCATGAAACACCCGATTCATCAAGTTCATGAATGTTGTTGGCGCATTAGTTAACCCAAATGGCTTTACCACATATTCGTAATGACGATATTGGGTGCGGAAAGTCGTCTTGGAAATATCTTCATCCCTTATCTTCAACTAGTGATAACCCAAACGAAGGTCAATCTTTTAGAAAATTTGAACACCTTGCAGTTGGTCGAACAAGTCGTCTATGTGAAGTAGTGGATATTTATTCTTGATGATAATTTTGTTGAGATCTCAGTAATCAATACACATCCGAAAAGTGCCGTCCTTCTTTTTCACAAAAAGTACAAGCACTCCCCAAGGCAATATGCTAGGTTGAATGAATCATTTATCTAACAATTCTTGAATTTGCGTCTTCAATTCTTTTAATTACACTGGTGCCATCCTGTAGGGTGCTTTAGATATTGAGCTGCTCTTGGAATTAAATCAATACAAAATTCTATTTCCCTATCAGGGGAAAGTCCTAGAAAGTCTTTTGGAAAAACAATTCTTGAATTTGCGTCTTCAATTCTTTTAATTACACTGGTGCCATCCTATAGGGTGCTTTAGATATTGAGTTGCTCTTGGAATTAAATCAATACAAAATTCTATTTCCCCACAAATTTGAATTCATAGTCGATTGGTAATCTAAATATTAATTCTTTGTTGTGGCAATCAATGATGGCATGATTGTTTGATAATCAATCCATTCTAAGGATGATGTTGAACCCTTTCATGTTGAATACTATCAAATTAGCCGTGAGGGCTCTCATCTCAATGTGGATTGGGCAACCCAGGACTATTTTCCTACATATCACTGATTTGCCCATCGGGGTAGATACTACTACTCCTACTTCCATTGGTTCTAAATTAATATGAAATCTCCTAGCATACTTACCTGATATAAACGAATGAGTAACACTAGAGTCAAATAAAATAACAGCATTGCTAGTAAATAAGGGTAGGATACCTATGACTACTCTATTATCCGTCTCTGCTTCACTGGTGTAAGGGCATATACCCTGGCCTGAGTGGGTGGTCTACGGTTATTCCCTGTCTGAAGTGATGCAGCACCTCCTCTTTGTTTTGGGCAATCATGCATAAAGTGACCGACTTGTCCGCATCGGTAGCATATGTTAGTCCCCACATGACACGGTCCATAGTGGGGGCCTTGACATTTGGGGCAGGGTGTGCCATTGGCAAACTTGGTCTATTTTTGATGGGTTTGACTCCCTGATTATCTCTATTCGGTCTACATTTCCATCCAACTTGGTTTCAATTTAGTGGAGGTGCGACTATCTTTTGTGATTCCACCATTGCCATCGCATTTTTCCTCACACTCTCCTCAGCTATGGAAGCGTTGTTGACCAATTCCACAAAATTTTGAATCTCGAAGCACACAACACGGTCATGGATCCATGGGTTGATTCCCTATTCAAACTTCCTTGATTCTCTTCATCTACCACCATGTAAGGAGCAAAACAGGCCAATTCATTGAAGCGACCAGCATACTAAGCGACTGTCATATTACCTTGAGTGAGATCCATGAATTCCTGAGCCTTCGCATCTTTAAGTATCTTGGGAAAATATTGCTAGAGAAACACTTTTTGAAATTGTGGCCAAGAGATTGTTTCCTCACTACCTAATTCTTGAATTAGCAGTACCTTCTTGGCGGTCCACCAATGTCTGGCTTCACCTGATAGTTGATAAGCACTGTATTGCACCTTCTGTTCTTCCATATAGCCTGCAAGTTGCAAAATTTCTTCCATGTCAATCAACCAATTCTCCCATTCCATAGGATCTCGTTTCCCATCGAATGGAGGAATGTGGAGTCGCTCGAAGCGTTTGAACGGGCAACCACGCTCCTCTTCACGGGGTGTTTTCCTCCAAAGATCAGTTATAGCCATGGCGAATTGCCTTGCCATAGCTTGAAACATCTAAGCCATATCTGGGGCACCTCAGCTCCCAAACCTTGTGATGAAGCTTCTCCTCCTTCAACCATAACTCTACATCGCGTTATAAATTAGAGCTTCCTATTTTAACTACTTGCAAAAATATAAATCCTAAGCGTAAAGATGCAACCTAATCTAAACTTGGGTTTCCACGATGTTTCCTAGGTTATTACCAAGTCAACTGCTAGTTGACCTTGCTTTGATACCACGTTTGTCACGCCCCCGAAGAAAAAAAAAAAGGAGAATGGGAACTAAAGAGCTGTGAGTAGATAAGGAAAATGTTTAAATATACACGGACACATCAAGGCAAAAATGAGGGAGACAACTATAATAAATCTTTAATATATATCAGCTATGCAAATAACATTCCCATACAAAAGAATCAAACCCAATTTAAAACCATTTAAAAAAATTGTAGTTTTCCCTGTGTAGAGAGCAGATTTCCAAATATTTTGTCTTCACTATAAAAGAAATAAAAATATGTGTATATATATATATATATATATATATATATATTGTGGTTGCTACAAGCAAGTAAAGTTCTTTCACGATGAACAACTAGCAGTTGTTAGTAGTAGCAAAAATCAGAGATCAATCTGACATAAGTGACCCTAAGCATGATATCAGATTAATTAAAAGGCTAAATAAATAACAAAATCACAAAGAAAAAGGTAAAAAAAAAAAAATGCAAGGCAAAGCAGTACCCTAGGCAATAAAATAAAGGAAAACTTAAAATTCACATTAACCTTAAAACTCCATTCAACTTCCCAAAAGAAAAGAAAGAATTTCAAGATGCTCGAATTTACCTTGAGAAATCTCTTGCTATAGCACTTGAAAGGGAGAAGAGAGTGTGCGAATGTGTGAGGAAGAGGGAGAAGAACTTGGCCTTAAATAGCTAATGAGAGGAAGAGTTCAAAAGACATGTACTAGACATGTGTCCTTAACTAACACTAGATAAATAACAAGTGTTCTTTTTTGAAATGGGGAGGTGGCAAGTAACATGCACAAGAAGACACGTACTACACATGTCTGTCTATATATATATATATATATAACCACTATCATTACTCTATAAGTAATTACCTAAATAGTGCAAGTGATACATATAATACACATAAAAATAATGTAAAATTCTATTTTAAATTTATAAAATTTTCAGGGTATCACATTTACTATTGCATCTTGCTGATAAATCACGAAACTTTTATTAATAATCAATCAAAGGAATAATCCAGAGTACTCAAGGCCAATGAGCTCCTTAATACAATTAGGTGGGGTCGAAGCCCACACTTTTTTAGATCCCTTTAGGAGTTCATTATCTCCATTTACAGTTGAGGCCTTAATTTGCACACAATATTGGTTAAAGAGATGCCCAAATAACAATGAGGACTTGTAAAAGTTTATGGGAATGGAAAGCTATGATGAGCAAAGTAAATGGTTATAAATTCATTACTTTTTTATTATTTACTATGTTTTCATAGTTTGGCATTTTATGTATTATAATATTAAAATGTCATGATTTTAATATTAATGATTCTTGAATTTGTTTGTTGTTTTATCTACAGGATTTAGCTAGAAGATTTTTAAAGCTCGTGTAACATGCTGGATGATTTGATGATTTCTGAAGCTCGTGTATTGTGTTTGTATGTTTATGAACTATTTTTATTGTAAGGGGCATTTCTTTTGGTTGGCAGTTTATTTAAATACTTGTTTTATTTTTATTTTTTTTGAAATTACATTTTACCCCCTGAAGTATCCACTCATTTTCACTTTTGCCTCTAAAGTTTAAAATGTGACACTTTACCTCCCAAAACTTTCAAATTGTGACAATTTAACCCATTTAGCTTATTTATTCCCAAAATGCCCCCATCACATTTTTTTAAAAAAAAACCCAAAAAAAAAAAGAAAAAAAAATGCTGGGGTGGCCGAACCACCCCATAGGTGGTGGCCGGCCACCTCGTTTGGCCTGGGGTGGTTCTACCACACCCGGGCATCAAGGCGGTGAACCACCCCAATGGCCCATGAGGTGATTCGGCTGCCCCTTGGGCCAAACGGAAATTTGAGCGTTTGGCCCAAGGGGCAACCAAACCACCCCCATTGGCCTAAGGGGTGGTTCGCCACTGCTACTAGCTTGGTGGTGTTGAACCACCCGGGCGAACAGGTGACTGCCACCACCTATGGGGTGGTTCGGCCACCCCAACATTTTTTTTTTTTTTTAATGTTTTTTTGGATTTTTTTTTTTTTTTTTAAAATGTGATGGAGACATATTGGGAATAAATAGGTTAAATGGGTTAAATTGCCACAATTTGAAAGTTTGGGGAGGGGTAAAGTGTCACATTTTAAACTTTAGTGGCAAAAGTGAAAATGGGTGGATACTTCAGGTGATAAAATGTAATTTCTTTTTTTTTTTTTTAATTATTTTTTGGGTTTTGAATTGTTGTAGTAAGAGCATCTCCAGCAAAGCTTGTAAACTAGTTTTTTAGTTAATTTAGCTATTTTCATTTTTTTTTCTTGTTCCAGTAGAGCTTGTAAAGTAGAGGTTTTCCTTACTAGTGCTACAATGAACTTTCATATTTGAAAGTTCAATGTAGCACCTTGTAAGATTTGTTTATTATTTTTTCTCTTTCTTTGTGTGAGAGATAAGAAAGAAAAGGGAAAGTTAGAAAACAATAAAATAATATTAAATTAAAATAGATATTCTACTGAAGTGTATAGTAAAAGAGCAGTAACTAGACTAGTAAATTGTACTTTTTGAGTAGCTAAACTAGCAACCATTGTTGGAGATGCTGGGGGTATTATTTGTGATTGTTGGTTAGTTTAAATATTTGTTTTTATTGTTTTCTTTAGGTACATAATTTAAATGATTTTTAATTGAATTTTTATTTTTAATGCCCATATACGCAAAATCATTTATATATATATATATATATTTTAAATGGGCTAATTTTATGCAAAAAAGGGGGGCTTATTTTAGACCCAATACCTAATATAAGCCCAAAAGACAATTTTTTTAAAAAAACTAGTTACTCGGTCCAAATAACCGAAACAGGCCGGTTAATTGGGCCCCCGGTTCCGGTTCCAAGTTTTGGCCAATAATCAGGAACCAGGACCGGGTTGACATCCTTAAATTATTTTGTAGATAAATGAAGTGACATATAATTCAAACAAACAATAGCAAGTTACCCGCGAAAACTTATCTCTCACAACATAACAGTTAATATCAAGTTAATTACAATAATCGAAATCCTAAAAACAAAATACCAATATATCTAAAATGACAATATACGTTTACAACTACCTCCAGATGATCTACTAGGCAGTATGCTTGAGGCCAAAATAATCCCCAAGAATAAGGCACATGATGAAGCAATGCTAAATTGTAACCACTTAATGGTTACATCTTTGTTTTGAAGTTCATTACCCAACAATTTGTTTTTTTGTAGTTATCTTAGGCATAAGCTTGCAACAGCTTTTACATAACCGGTCGTCAAACCATTCGAAAAACTTGTAGTGTGATTCACACGTGTCATATTTTAGGTATCCAAAGAATCGTCTACCAAGATTTTTTCAAAGCCTCGAGGTTTGCATTTATGAGCTCAAGCCACAAAAATACTTTTTTGGTTTTGATGAGAGTTTGGGCCTATTTAGGATTGTGTTTGTGGACCTCAAAAGTTTGTTTAACACCTTAAAAGCTTGTTTGAAAAAGAAAAAGAAAAAAGTTCCCATTTGGTAAAAAAAAATCATAGCACTTTTGAAGGTCAAAAAGCCTAAAAATGGCAAAAACACACTTTTGGCAAAAACTTAAAATTGAAGCTTTTACCCAAAAGCGCTTTTTACTTAAAAGCTCGATTTTCCAATCACAATCCTAAACAGGCCCTGTGTATGAAAGAAGTGGACAAGTTCCCTGACATCTACGAAGTTCAGTAACAATAATTAAACAAAGAGTATCATGACATCAAAAGATGGTAGTTTGTAAGCCTAGCATTCCTCTTAATGAGAGGTGATTGCCGAGTTAATGTTTACTCACAACAGTGCAAACATAAGTGAACGATGTAAAAAACAGGAGAGATTAATTACAACTTAAATGAAATAATTATCCTTTTATATCATTTTAGAAAATACCAACATGTCAATTTATTGTATTCTATATATAATAGTTTTCAAAGTTACGGCGTTGCTCTATTCAATTACAACCTAGAATATAATTAAACAACATATAATAGTTTTCATGCATTTTTAAGCCATATATATTAGGATGCAAACCATAAATTGGCATGTGGTTAGTATTTACATAATAATAAAAAAAAAACCCAACCCGCAACTTTACTTATCCAAATTGCATGTGATTTTTTCATTAATTTACTTATCCAAATTGCATGCGATTTTTAAGTATATAACCATAGAATTGTCTTAGTTAAAATTTAAATTAATGAAAAGGAGGTTTCCTGAAACTATTTTTTGTTTTCGTTTTAGGGAAAACAAAAATGCCATTTCATCAAATAGGGACAACTAAAATGCATATTTAATTCAAACTTTTGGGCAAATGAAGTTAGCATACATTACTTAAACGATGCATTTCTCTCTCAACATATTCTAAAGACTAAACACCACTGTTAAAAAAAAAAAAACTCAGCAGTTTGAATCGTTTTCTTCTTCCTTAACCTAAATATCTTGAATTGAGGCATTTGCTCGCTCTCTTTTTGTAGAGCTTTTCTCTCTTTCTTAGAATAGATATCCCTTAATTGTTCGACTTTGTTCTTTCTAAAACTTCAACCCAGACTCCTCCAACATCACACTTCTACCACTTCACTCCCACTTTCGATTACTTTATTGTCATTTTCTCATCCTCTTGTCTTCAAAGTTTAAGTATGACTACGGATGACTCACTAATGGATCAAAAGGCACTTCAAGCCTTAATTGTAGAAACTGAGGCTTTAGGATGGGATAAGCTAGATCATTTGGTGGCTCATGACAATATTGCTGCTCCCCAAGAGGGATTTGCGTTCATTGGTAAGCTCCTTGCTTTGAAACCTCAAAATATTTACCACGTTCGTGCAACTCTCTCTTCTGTTTGGGGATTTGTAACACCTCTATCAATGGAGGTCTTGGCTCTTGGTCGTACCAAAAATAGTACTCACCAATTGTACGAGTCGTTTGTAATAAAGTGGTTGTACAAGTGCGAGTGTCGAACCCACAGAGAATCGCGTTTATGTGAATTAATTCTATGTCTAAACTAATATTACCTTAACCTAGTCCCAAAATCAAACATGTGGCGTGCAGTAAATATAAACTAAATTAAATACTTAAGAATAAAGAAATAAAAATACTAAGGCTTAGAATCCACCTCACCACAATTAATTAACATATAATCATGCTAGTTCATGCTTCCAAACGACTATGCTACAGCATACTCTGAGCGCTAACACTTTGTTCATACTTCCGTCTATTGATAAAGCACATATGCATATCCTATTGTTGCTACAAAATCTTATCGAACTAATCGATGCAAACATTGTTTTAAGTGTCACAACAGATATTAGTCCAAAGACGAATCATCCGATGTACCTCCGATTGCAACGAGTATTGACGTTTAACGATTTGTAAATAACAATCAACACAATTTTTGTCACTAAAATTGAGTTGAAACGAATAAACATAAAATTAAACGATGGAATAAGCATTAAACTAAGCATAAAACATGAAAATAAATAAATGGCGAGGCTTCATCTTCAACCTTAGTTGAATATTAGCCTATAATCATAACATGAAACAAGAGAAAATGAAAAGAAAGCATTAATAAAATTAAACTATACAAAGATTTGACATTTAAAGGAGCTCAAGGCTGCCAAACAGGGGAGTCCTAGCTCCCAAAGGTGCCTCCAAGCGTCCTCCCAACGTCTAGGTTTGTTTACAAAAGAAATGGGGGTATTTATAGGCTAATTTTAGGGTTTCAGCACTGCCAGGTCAAACTAAGTGTGCTCGATCGCACTCATGCATGAATTTCTACGGATGGGCATAATTGCGCTCGATCGCAAAACATGCGCTCGAATGCACATACTTTAGAATTGGCCAAATCTTGTGAAATATGATTTTGTAGATCTTCGAGTTAGCTTTCCAAAGACACCAAGATCACCCCAATCAGAGTTCTATAACTTTAGATATGGCCATTTTGGTGGGAGTCGTCGTGTGCAAATCATCACTCGACTCAATTTTGCCGCCAAAGCTCCCCGAACTGTTTTAAGCCCCAGATTTAATGGCATTAGCCCCAAATGCAACTTAGCAACCTGCAAAATACTAAAACACCAATACTAACCAAAATATTAGAAATGAACAAAGTTAAGAGCTTAACAAACATAAGTTAAAGGGGGTCAAATATACAATATTTGGCACCGATCAGCTCCAAACAAATATTTATTCACAATCCCTCAATAAAGTCATTACAAAGAGTATCATCAATCAAGGCCCTTGGAATGTTAGAGACTCTCTCTTACTATTCCAGCCATGGTTTCCGGTTTTGAAAATTGATGAAGTGAAATTGCATCTCTATGCTTTCTGGATTCAAATCCACAACCTTCCACTTCAGTACATGACCACCCAAAATGCTATCAAATAGGAAAGGGTATAGGTAAAATTTTGGAACTGGACAACAACAACTCTACTGGGCTTATTTGTCACAAATTCATTTGTTTAAAAATTGAAATCAACACCTCACTGCCTCTTACTTCGGGTTTCCACATGCCTTGTGCCAAGGTGGACCCTTGCCGGATTTCTTTCCAATACAAATGATTGGATGACTATTGTACATCATGTGGTCTGATCGGTCACAAGAAGGGAATTTGCCTGGCTCCACAACAATTGCATCCTCCTGATAAATATGATAAATCGTTGCGAACTTCTTCTTACGTAAGTCCACGTTTGGTCTCCAAGGTGCAGCAAGAGGACTCAGATTTGGGTATCTCCTTGGCTGCTTCGGTTGGCAACTCTCCTAGTAGTGTCGTCCCCTCACAGTTGCTGGACTTTCATGAAAGCTCTCATGGCCAATTAGTTCCTCTAAGGAACCAGGCAGATTTGGCCATTTCTTCTCCAAATGTGTTTAGCAGGCAACACGTGGATTTCCCTAGCTCATTAGTTCATTCCCAACTGAGTCATTTGCTTCAGAATTGGACCTTTTCTACTCCAATGTGCCAGCTCATTGAAGAAGGTACAAATCTATGACGACTAGCTTAATAAAAACATGATTAAAAATTTTTCTTTTAAAAACCAATAACCCACAACAAAGCAAATTGTCACAGTGGCATGGCGATATCGCAATATGCTATGAACCCAAGCATTAACCTAATTGAACAATATCATGAGCCTCACAGAGCTCTATGCATCAATCATAATTAATCAGAGTTTATATTTTTGTAGCGGAATGTAAATAACATTAGACATAACATATCAGAACTAATTAGTATATCTAAATGATTAAAGCTTACATACAAAATAATGGATATCCAAAAGTGTCACATGTGACATGAGCCATATATTGAATGCCAACATCTAAGCATATACATGAATGCTCTACAAAAGAAGGCTATCAACTAGTCCAACAAAATAAACTTTACATGTATCCAGGCCTCAGGCACCGTGGTAACCCATATACATTGCCACGAGGTCATCATTTATGGTCTCTGCACCTGCATTAACATCAACATCGCCTGCACCCCAAAAATCCGAGATACAGATGGAATTATGAGCCCACCGTCTCTATAAAATAGAGACATCAGTAGTATGGAACTCATTAGACTTTTTCAAAATAAATCATTTAACTTTATTTACATTTACATGATATATAGCTCAATAATAAAACATATAAAAGTCATCATGCAATGTCTAGCCATAACAATATACATATGTGTTCCATCCTATACTGATCATATATACATACTGATATGTTTAGTATAAAAGTCATACAAAACCAATCATCATCATTATATAATTCATATGCTATGCATGCTCATGCTCATCATTATCATTTTCGTTTCCTTGTAAACCATATATCTCTGTCTTTACTCTGTTTGCCCCTACTTGTGCTATCTACAGAGTAAATCCAATTCTTGTTTTGCTTGCCTCTCCTTGTGCCATCTACAAAATAAGAACCATTTTTAATTTGCTTGCCACTCCTTAGGCCATCTACAAAGCAAGACCAGCTACTTTTCCTTAAACATCATTTGTCCATGTCCTTACTCTGCTTGCCCATACTTGTGCCATCTATAGAGTAAGGCCAATCCTTATTTTGCTTGCCTCTCCTTGGGCCATCTACAAAATAAAGACCATTTACCTTTCATTCATCATCATTTGTCCCTAACTTTACTTTGCTTACCTCTCCTTATGCCATCTACAAAGTAAGGTTGAGTTACCATGCATTTATCATCATTTCCATACAAATCATATGCTTATGTTCGTGTTTATCATCTCGTGTCATTTCCATCATGAGGCCAACACCATGGTAGTGAGACCACACTCAATCACCACTGGAGTTGTCACCCCATTTCCATTTCAATGCTCATGTCATGTTCATGCTCATGTTAACAAGACCTTGAACTCATATATTATCATAACTCATTTTATGAATATCATAGAATCATGCCTTAAATCATGTGAACCATCCAATGCTCACAACAACATAGTCATTACATCAACTTCCAAACCCATAAGGCTCATAGAAACATTTCATCAGACATTCATCCAAACATCTCATGAAACATCTTAATTAGTCCTAGTATCTCAAACACCATACATCAATCATTCAACCAAAACGTCTTTTATACTTTAAAAATAGAATTATTTTTGCCCAGTAAGTAAAATATTTACCTTGATCCGCTTAGATTCTCTTAGTAACCTTGACTCTCTTGTGTGCACCTATGTATTTACAAAATAAACACATAATTAAACTCAACTCAAACTTCACTAAGATACTTGAATCCAACAAGCATCTCTTATTTTCTCACAACTAAGTAGACATCACAAGCTTCTTCTTTTAAATCATTTTATTCAATACTTTATTCTTTAATAAAGTAAATGCATTATTTAATTATTATAATTAGACCAAGTCTTTAACCATTTAATGTCTTAATAACTTTTTAAAACTAAACTATTATCTTATAACATAATATATTTAATCACTAACTCTAGAGGCATATACATAAACTCTAAGTTAGGCATTACACTTAACCCTATAATGGTTATTATCCTCTAATGCTTATTTATTCATTTGTTATGTAACCTTATCATGCATACTCTATATTTATCCTCATGCTTACTATTGAAACTTCTTATCATTATTAAACCATTAAACCCCTCTGCTTATCTACTTACTACTTACTATATCTCACATTATATACTTATTTACCATCTTATATACATAACATTTATATATATTCATGCTCATTGCCGTTTGCCCCAATTTATAACACTCACAATACTTACAATAATCATTATAATTCTAATAGCACATATTAGAACCTAAACCCTATAAATATAAATTTCCATGGACCCATGAAAGTCTAGGGTTAATTAATACTTTAAATGTAATTAATCCATTTAAACAACATTCCTAGTGTTCATACACTCAAAATACATCTTACTTTAAGATCAAACCCAAATGAAATCCCAACTAATTAGCTTCTACAAAAATTAGAGGAGGATCTCGCCAAGACGAAGGCTACTGTTCACATGCTACAAATGAATGCAGATTGCTTTAGAATCTAATCTCCACCATTCACAATGGAGATTCACGTATCATGAACCTCCTTGCAAAATTTCAACTTGATCAGACCACAAATGCTCATTGATCAAAGCAGTTGATCTCAACTGGACGGAGTTTTCTAGAAACTCACTTTTCTTTCTCTCTTCTCCTCTAGACAGCACAACTCTCTCTCTTCCCCATGAGGTGTGTGTGTGTGATAGAGAAGAAAGGGAGAGGATGAAAGAAAGGAGGAAGGGGGAGAAAATGAGTGAGGGGGAAGGGGGAAGGGAAAAGAAAGAAAGAAAGAAGGAAAGGAGGATTTGGGGGGGGGGGGGGGGAGCTACTGTGCACGTGAGTGGGAGAAATGAGAAGATAATGTTATCTTCTTTCATCCAACCATGGCTTGACATGTGACACTTGGTAGATTTCCTTTTAAATAAAACCCCCATCTTTTATAATTTGTCATATTACCCCACCTCATATTAATTCTATCTTTATTGCTCTCATTGATTTCTCACACTATTATTTGCTCTAATTACAACTTACCACCACCATTAATTATTTACAACACTATAACTTATTATTACACTTTATTATTCTAATATCATAAACCTATTTTATTTATTGATCAATTGCCACTCTAACATTATTATTAGTTATTCTCTTTATCATTAAAACTTATATTACGTAAACAAATCATCATTAAGTAATATTGTTATCATATTATTATTATTAGTCAATATCATATCTATCTCAATTATGATAAAGTCACTATTATTGTTATATCTATTATTTTAAATCATCATACGTGCTATTTATTTCATTAATTAATTCAGATTATTATGAGCTTATTAATAATAAATTTAATTATTTTCTCGGGTTTTACAAAATTTGCCTACTCTTGGAATAGGATCCTGTCCATTTCAAATGAAATGGACAATATCCATTTAGTGTAAAATGAGGGGTAATATTGTAAATTTAGTCCTTCAATTTTAATGTTAAGACAATATTACCCCTCATTTTACACTAAATGGATATTGTCCATTTCATTTGAAATGGACAGGATCCTGTTCCCCTACTCTTATCCCCACAAAATTTGCCTACCCTTATCCCCTCATAAATGATGCAGATCGCCTACCTTATCTCTTTGCCCAATATCCACCTAATCCTCATCCAACCGTCAATTTCCCATCCCCACATCCGGTCGTATATTCCCCTCCATCACAGCAAGATCGTTCATCACATGCCTATACCTATTTCCTACCTCATTCCACCTTATTATCTCAACTATCAAAGCCCAATTTATTCAACGAATTTCTCAATTCATGGGCCCTAAACCAAGACAATCCAAGTCTCCATAAACCCCTTCCTCCTTTCCATTTAACTTCTCCCATCAGTCAAGCCCACTCAATTTCGGTCAAGCCCACATATAGCCAACCTGCCCAGCCCTCCTACCCAAAATCCAAACACAAAATCGCAACCCATACCCATTCATGTTTCAGGCCATACCCACTCACTCGCCCACCATTGAGTCTGGCCTTACCCTCTCACCAATTTTCCAAACCAACAGCTTAACCAACAGTCACTCTCAACCCTACATTGTCATACTCTTACTCAGATGTTTTTCTCCCTCTCCTCATTTCCCATCTCAACAACCATTCCTCACTAGTCAATTTTCTCATTCTCATCAAAACTCTACCAATGTACCAGTGGTGTCCTTGTCTCAACAATCCTCAACAAAATCCTCCATCTCAATCAACCAAGCTACAAACTGGTTCTAAACTATACAATGTCCCAACCATTTTATCAAAAGGAAAAGGAAAATCTAAGTTGATCTTAGATGATGATGATGTCCCCCTTGAACAACTGAAAAAACAAAAATGTGGGCAGAAAACTACTGCTACTTGCTTATTTGACATTGAGATGGTGGCATTATCTCTCACCAAACTTCAGCACGCTACTCCTATCAAATGCCCGGTTTACAACTTTCTGAATAGTCTTCTACTTGGGACTCTTGGCCGAACCAAGGAAGTGATGCCTAAGTATTCTTTTGCCTTTCATGCTTATGCAAATCAACAAGGGTTACAAATGCCTCTCCAACTGTCTTCTACAGCAATCCACAAGGTGTCAAACCAGCCCAATCCTATTCCTATAGATGTGTATCAAGTGCCAAACCCAGCCTCTGTGGCCGTCTGCTAACCAGCTACTACAGCTTCTGTGGCTGTCCCCAAAGTGTCTCCTATATGCTGATTTTTTCAAGCAATCAGGGGAAGGCGTAAAACTTCAACAACTGCTTTGATTGATAGTAGCAGGACCTCATTACCAGCGAATGTGTTGTCTCTACACCACCAAATTAGGAGATATTGGAGGAGTGCCTGGTGAGTCATCCTCCCCATGCATGAAATTTCTAGCTTGGAATTGCAAAGGGTTATCTTGTGCCTTTGTAATTCGTAGTTTAAGGGGTAAGATCCGAACTTATTCTCTTGATGTCCTTTTTTTGTGTAAAATAAAACTACAACCTTCACATGCTACTATAATATTAAATAGTCTAGGGTTTTTTATGATGTCACATGCTCTTCCCTCTGCCACTAAAGGAGGGCTTTTGTTAGTATGGTGCCATGGTGTGGACTTAGAATGTATTTTCAACTTTTGTTAATATAATAACTACTTGGTGCTACTCTGATCCTCCTAACAACCCTTGGTTACTCTTATGCATATATGGTCCTTCTGAGAAAAAAAATAAATGTATTTTGGGATTCTCTTTTGGATGCGGGTAAAGATTATTATAGGCCTTGGTTGTGCATTGGTGATTTTAATATAATCTTATCTCAATCTGAAAAATATGGTGGTAGACCTTATGCTTGTTCTTCCAATGATGTTTTCCATAGTTTTCTGGATTCGTTTGGCATGATTGATCTAGGGTTTTCTAACACCTGGACTAATAAAAGGCAAGATCATCATCTTATTAAGGAACGTCTTGATCGAGGAATAGCTAACTCTTATTCGGTTCATCTATTCCCTCATTTTTTTATACAACATCTTCTTGCTCAATCATCTGACCATAACCTCATAATTTTGCATACAACCAACTAATCTTTCTCTCCTCCATCCTTTTAGATTGGAAGAGTTTTGGACGTTTGGTCCATCATGTGGTTCTACTATTTCTGCTTGGACTAATTGCTTCAAGGGTTCTCCTTCCTTTTATTTTAACAAAGAAACTCAAATCTACCAAATTAGCTTTGAAGTCTTGGAACTCCAACCATTTTGGGAATATCCAAAAGCAAATTGCCAATTCTCTTCGATAGCTCAACCACATGCATCAATCTCTACCTTCTGATTTCTCCTTTAATCATGAAGTTTTGCTTCAGAAATCTTTAGACGATCTCCTTATTCAAGAGGAATCTCTTTGGCGTAACAAATCTAGGGAAACTTGGCTTACTTGCAAAGACCTAAACACGAAATTCTTCCACACTTCTACGCTTATCAAAAGGAGGAGAAATGCGATTGATTTTGTGAAACACCCTTCAGGTGCTTGGTCCTCTAAGAGACAAGAAATTGGTAATTGTTTTACCTCTCATTTTAGAAATGTTTTCACTTCTTTTGTCCCTATATTAGATGAAGATCTTTTGTCCCTCTTTGATAATTGTATCTCTACTAAAAAAAATGCTACTATTTGTCCCATCCCATTGGAACAAGAAATCTTATCTGCTTTGTCTGATATTGGCTCCCCCAAAGCTCCAGGTTTGGATGGATTCACAGCACTTTTCTATAAAAAAAATATTGGAATATTGTCAAAGATGTGGTTTTTTCTAGCATTTGGGATTTCTTCGGGAAAAATCATCTCCTAAAAGAGCAAAATCACACTTCTATTGCTCTTATTCCTAAGCAACTAGGAGCTTCTTCTGTACATCAATTCCAATCCATTAGCCTATGCAACATCATTTATAAGATCATCTCGAAAATTCTGGCAAATAGGTTCAAAGCACTGCTTCTTCACTTTATTTCCCCTTTCCAATCTGCTTTTGTTCCTTCTAGAAATATTCAAGATAATATTATTCTGGCTCATGAACTTTTCAATTTTATTGATTCGAAGAGGGGCAAAGGAGGTCTTATGGCTGTCAAAATTGATATGGAGAAAGTTTTTGACCGTATGGAATGGAGCTTCATTTTAGCTATAGTATCCAAACTTGGTCTTCACTCTACTTGGATTAATTAGATCCGAATTTGCATCACTTCTCCCTCTTTCTCTATTCTCATTAATGACAGTCCATTTGGTCTCTTTAATCCAGAGTCTGGTCTTTAAGGCAAGGGGACCCTTTATCCCCCTTCCTCTTTATTCTGGGTTCTGAGGTTTTATCTCATCTATTGATCCATCAAGAATCCCAAGATATTTTGGAAGGCATTAAAATTGCTTGAAATTACTCTCCAATCTTTCAACTTCTTTTTGCAGATGATCTTATATTGTTTGCAAAGGCCACATCCTCAGAGTTGAACATTCTCAAATCAGTTATGGATCTATATTGCAGCTGGTCTGGGCAAGCTATTAACACTTCGAAATCCTCTATCCATTTAAGTAAAAATACGACTTCTTCCGTAATCAACAGTATAAGCAGTATTTTCCCCTACAAGAGGACTTTGATTTCTTCAAAATATCTCAGATTGCCTCTCTCATTTGGTAAATCTAAATTTGTTGCTTTTAAGGATATTTTGGAGAAAGTTTCTAGTAAAATTGAGGGATGGCATGCTAAAATTCTCTCCCAGGTGGGTCGCACTGTGCTCATCAAATCAGTGGCTTCTTCTATCCCCTCCTATGTTATGAGCTCCTTTTTGTTGCCTATATCTTTTAGCTCTTCATTGGACAGAATTTTTAAAAACTTTTGGTGGGGTTTTTCTAAAGACAAATCCAAAAATCATTCTCTGAAATCATGGAGCTCTATCTGTCTTCCGAAAGAAGAAGGAGGAGTAGGCTTTCGCCGGATGCATGAATTTAACTTGCCCTCATTGCCAAGTTGGGTTGGAAGTTGCTTTCTAATATAGATTGTCTTTGGGTCAAACAACGTTAAAATAAATATATTAAATATGGGGATTTCATTTCTTCTCCGATCCCACCATTAGCTTCCTGGCTTTGGAAAGGTATTCAAAAAATTAAATCGTTTATATCAATGGGTGCCTGCCTAAGGGTCTCTAGGACTTCATCATCTCCTATTTGGTCCTCAAATTGGGTTCAAGCTTAGGCCAAAATTTCCTTTGAACAGAAATCTCCCGGCTCTTCAAATAAGGGATTTAATTGATCCTAATCTTACCAGCTAGAAAGCCTCTTCTATTCATGCTCTATTTGATTCTACATCAGCTCAAGAGATTCTCAAAATCCGCATCTCTATGGATCTTGGATCGAATTATATTTGGACTCCCTTCACCTCTAGACGATTCTTTACTTCTTCAACCTATCGGTTTATTCTTGAATATAACTCCAATGATGCTTCCACTTCCAATTCTAGAAGTCTATTTGGAAGTTAAATCTAAATGATAGGCTCAAATTATTCCTATGGAAAATTGCTTGGAATATTCTTCTGACAAAAGAACGTCTACATCAATTGTTCATTTCCATATCGGATTCTTCTTGTCCTCTTTGTAAAGTGGCGGATGACTCCTTGAATCATCTTTTCTTTGAATTCATCTTTGCGCATGTTGTTTGGCATCAATCTTTATGGCCGTTGGATTCAATAACTTTCCATTTCTCTATTATGTCAGAATGGATTAGCTCTATCATTTCTCCAGAAAGCTCTCTTGGTATTTCCCCAATGGATCATCACAAATTCCAAATTTTTGCCACTGTGGCATGTGATATTCTATGGTTTTACAGAAACAAATCTTTTCATGATGGAGCTTCCTTTAATGCTCGATCTGTGTCGGTGCACATTAACAAAATCTCACTTGAGCATTTCCAAGCTTGGCACTCCTCTTCTCGAATCCTAAAGGAAAACGGACTCCCCCTCCACTCAACTAGGTCAAGATCAATTTTGATACTACTACTCGGGATTCTTTCTCAGCTCAGGCAGCAGTTTGTCATAATGATAAGGGCAATATTATCCATAAAACCTCACAAATTAGCCAATCTTGCTCCCCTAATGAAGGGGAAGCTATGGCAGCTCAACTAGCTATTTCATTAGATAATTCTCTTCATATCGATCGTTTCATTCTTGAAAGGGATTTTGAATTGGTGGTTCAAGCTCTTCAAAATCCAAATTATGTTCGAGATTAGAGGATCTCATCTATCATCTTAGACTCCTTAGACTCAATTCCTTCTGCTTCCTTCTGGGAAGGTAGGAAGATTAAAAGAAGTGCAAACTTCTGTGCCCATTCTATGGCACACTGGGCTGTAGCTAGATCAAACTCTGGTAGCATTCCCTTTTTCTCTATCCCTTTTTTACTTTCTTCTCCATCCAGTGGAGATCCTCCTTCTTTTACTTGCTTTTTGTAGTTCTTTTTTTTTTTCCTATTGTTTCACAATGTACCTATAATATATAAATATATCTTGAATTGTAACAATGGAATAATATAGGCAAATAAAATACCGAGAACAAAGACTGCATCAAGAATAAAAACTTAATGTTTTGGGCAATCAGGGTATTATTTGGTAAAGTTATATTAAGATTTATCTTTAAAAAAATTAGAAGAAGAAGTGTAAGCCACTAACCTTGCTTTTTGAAATAGGTCAGGGAGATGTTTGGAGTGATTGTCTGGAGCTCTCCTGAGGCATATTGCCTTTTGTTTTCCGTGGCTATGTGCTCCTTGTTGGTCGCAATAGGAAGGTCACCATGAATGCAAAAGAGATTGTTTGAATGGAGCAAAGAAGAAAGAGATGTTTGAAGGGAGGAAAGAAGAAGAAAGAGATGAAGGAAGAAAAGGTAATTTTCCCTTTCTGCGGTGACAGGAGGACGAAAAGGTCATTTTATGAAGGCCCTTTTTTTTTCTTTTTTTTTTTCCCCTTTAGAGCAATACACCTCAAAAGTCTTTATAATTAGCTTTTTACATTTTCAAGGTTTGATTCATACTATACGATGCCTGTTTCACACAGTGCCATGTGATGGGTGTTGTTTGGCAAACAAGGCCTGTATTACATGTCTTGTGATAGCGCCAACCCTGTTATGAATAGGTAATAGTTTGGATAAACCATATATGATAGTTATGACCTATTACAACATTAACTTTCTATATTAATACTTAAAGGCAATTGTCGCTGAGATTACCCATATACTTATCAAAAACCAAAACTATACTTTTGGGGTGGAATAATAGAGGCAACACCTAATTTACTTGTAAAAATATACATTTACTTTTGCATAAAAACAAGAGCTCATTTCATACTTGACTATGAGGTTTACTTACTAAGTCTTAGACTTGCACGATATTTGCAGCTTGTCAAGCTGTCTCTTTTTAGAGTGAAATAATCTACTAGGTGTGAGATACCAGGAGATTGTTTTGTAATAACAAGTTTGATTAAAGTAACCATTTTGGTTAAATACTACCGATCTTTGAATGATGATAATATTTACATACGAATCGAGAATCCTTAGAAATCTAAGACCTTATGTTCTCGCTTTCCTCATATATTTACTCTGATTTGTATAGGGTAATCCTCTCACTCCGTTGCCAATTAACTGCGTTAAATGAATTGTAGTAATCCTACCAAAATGGTTTAAGCCAATTTTGAGGGTGTTACACTATCTCATTGGATTTTTACTAGTGATCATGCTATTGTTCAATCTCTTGAGTAGCGTCCAAAACTAGGAACTTTAGACAAGGTCGAGACACACAAAAAGTTCCTTTCAATCACTAGCATCTTATCCAAATCATGCTTCCATGCGCATAATTTGGCCCAGTCAATATGTTCTAAAGGACTAAATGAAGATATTTTAAAAATTGATAGATACAGACAAGAAATCAATTTTGTAAACAAAACAATATGATATGTGTTGTGAGTGCACTTGTAAGTACTGTATCCCACATTGAGAAAATATAAAAGAAAATAGAGTGCTTAATATACCTAAGTGGACCTTAGCCCATTAGCTTATGCTTTTGGGCTAAAGTTGTGTTTAATTATGTATATTAATGTACTATTGGTAAAAACTCCATAATCGCTTTAATCTTCCAACAATATGGAACCTTAATAACCATAAATATTAGAAGGCAACGACAACTTAATCCAACAACTAATAATCCTCTGCAACAAAGTGACATCAACTACTATAATTAGGTTGGCTTTTGCCACCTTCTTAGTGAGGTTTCTCCACCGCCTCTGTGTGGTTCTTTTCGGGGGAAGGGGGAGAGATTTTGTTCTCTCCTTCCTCCCCTCTTCCCTTCCACCTAGTGCGGCCATTTCTCACCCCCCCTCTATTGCCGTTTCTTCTTTTTTCCATTCTCTTTTTCCCATAAGCTCTGGTGTCATTGTTTAGCCACCTTTGGTCCACCCCGCCCTACCTAGTTAGCCCCCTTTGGCCTCTTTCCACCCCCTATAATCGTGCTGTTCTCGGTTCTATGGTGGTGCTTAGCTCCAGTTTTCTCCAAGCTAGATTTGTAGACCTTCGTTCCTCCACGGCTCCGATGTGCCCCACCAGGGTCTTCCCCGTCGTCCCATCTACTCATTGATGTCTTCACTGCCCTGTTCCAACCATCACGGGCCACCATGTGGTCACCACACGCTTGCGCATGGATCTCACGTGTTCGCATGTGGATCTCACGCTCTTGCGCGTGCATCTCATGCGCCGCCATGCCCGCCTCGAGCTACTGCCAGAAGCTCTTTCGCCAACCTCCTTCTGCCCTGTCCTTTGTTACAGCCATTGCTCAATGGACTTTTTTACTGCTCTTTTTATTTTCCTTGTACTGTTAATTTTCTGTATTTTTGTATTTTCAATTTTATTTTGCTGTTTGTCTTGCTTTTTGTGGGCTTTTATCTCCCTATTATGATGTGGTTTGATTTTGAGGAGGAGATTGTTGTTGGTGGTCGTCCTTTGCCTCCCCTTTGGTTCTCTGTAGTGCTTGCTTTGCAACTATCATTTTATAGTGGTGGTTGTTTTACTTGTATCAGACTCTTCACGGAGTTTCTTTGCAATTTACACCGCGTTGTATAACCCTGGAATAAGCCTGGTTTGCTTATGGTTCTTTTTGAATCATTGGTAATCATCATTGCTTGCTATTCGGTCCTTTTGGACCGGATCCAGAATTTGTTATTATATTTGCACTGCTTGTTACCATTTGGGCTTTGTTGTTGGGGCACCCTCCCCTTTTGTTTTGAGTTTAATGTTGGGGAGCCCACCCCATGTTCATTTTTAGGATTTCTTACTTCTTCTTCCATTCGGATCAGAAGTAGGAAAGATCCTTCTCTGTAGCCCTTTTTTTATTCAATTAGAAAAAAAAAAACCTACTATAATTAGGTAATAACTATTCTCATTATTATTGTCATTTAGGTTGCTCATCCCAAACCATAATAATTTGCCACTCTTCCTTTAGCCTCTAAAGCTTAAGATAACAAGAACTTCACAAGGAGTTTTTTATCTTAACTTAGTCAAGTGTATACAATTATATAGATTCAATGTAATTCTGGAGTAACTCCATAGCTGTGTGGTTGTTCCCAATGTTAATCACGTCTCATCTATCTTAAAAAAGTCTTCTTTGTAATTTGTAAAGTAAAAACACCTTCTGCAGGGAGTATGACTCATGGTCAAGGCAATGTGCCTTACTTTACATTACTATACACCAACAATAGAGGCATGAGACTCAACACTAACAAATAGAGGCTTGAGACTCATCTCTTGAATCCCTTTCTCTTTTGATATTTTGAAATATTGAGTTTCCATAAAACAATTGTGATGGCCTTGCCTTATTTAAACTTTCTAAATTTGGATTAGAGTTTTAATCTCATTAAGATCAAACTAGGTAAACAAATATGGTGAAAGTTCTACTTAAACTAGGTTTTCTTATCCCCTTAGAAATCCTATTTAAAATGGGATTTTAGAGTCTATAGAAATTCTAGTTAAACTATCAAACTAGGAAACCTACTCCTGTCTAAATCTTATTTTAAATTTGGAAACAGTTAAAACATTATTGAAAATTTTTGGTAAAAAAATAAAGAATAAATTCTCCTACAATTATCCATCTTAATGCTTTTGTTTTATCCTTTGTGTCCGTTAACTTTTTAACTTGCCTCCGGTGGGCTGGAACATAATACCGAGCCGGGCCTAATTAAAAAGAAAAAAGAAAAAAGAAAATCCCGATTCCCCCTCCTGTGTGTCGACCCCCATCCCCCTGACTGTTCCCCCGTTGCCATAACTTCTTCGCATACCAAACCCTAACAAACATAACCGCAAAACATTTCCTTGCTACGGCTACGAAGGAAGCAGAGCAGAGAGAAGAAAGTAAACCCTAAACTAGAACAAAAAAAAAAACCCTAATTTTGTAAGTATGTTCTTTTGGCAATTCTGTTATTGCTGTTGAAAATGGATGTAATTTTTGAAGCTGAGGGATATTGATGCGATAAAAGCCTAGTAATGGTGGCCAGAACGACGTGAGAAGGAGAGATGAGTCGGTTGTCGTTCAGGCCTCGTCCGCTCGACATTCACAAGAAGCTTCCGATCGTCAAGAGCGTCAAGGACTTCGAAGATGACGACACTCCCACCACTTCCTCTACCCGAAATTCCCATCTGTTCCGTCTCGCCTCCGAGGTCGACAACGACGTACGATGCCCTACCCTTATTTTTCTTTTCTGTTTATTATAATTGGTTTCATCGAGGTATTTTATCAAAAAGTTTGCAAGCGTGACATTTAGTAAGAATTGTGTGATTTTAGCTGGTTAGTCACTGTGATTACCTGTGTCATGTGTTTTGTTTACCTCCGGTTAACATTGTGATGGTTATTCGAAGCATTTCTTTTTCTTGGTTGGTAAGTTAGGTCCGCAACTGTTCGTGGACCTCGCACCCTCCCTCATATTCTTAACGAGGGGAGGAGGTGCAACTTGAGCTAGAGCTCATTAGCTTCGTGGCTATTTGAAACATAAGTTGATGAATTTTTCATTTCAAGTGTTGTTCCTGAGTAATTTGTAATTAGCTTTATTCAAGATATCTAAAACTACTTCATGGACAAGACTGCGTATTTTGAAAACCCAGTTGTTCTCTGTGATAGTTTGAGATTTATTATCATGGGGTTGTGGTTTTATGACTAGAGAGTAAACAATTCAAGATTCCTAGTACATGCTCACTACAGTCTTTTTGCATGTATAGCTGAATGCTTAAAGCACCCAACCTATACTAACCTAATAAAGAGGCAAATTCATAGGTTCAATTCTGTGAATTGTGGCTCTGGAGCAAGAGCACTGCCTTAATATGGCTGCATTGGTCAACTTTTATGGGAACATTATTATGTTTTTAATGTATGTATATAAAATGTAATCCTCATGTGATGTGATGGCTGGACATTTTGTGTCAATAAAGGCTCACTGAATCTGCTACTCTGGACATCTTGTCAAGATGAATCTCTTAACCTTCCATTATTGTTTAATCTAAGGGTCATTGGTCTAACATTATTGTATTTTGTGAATGACACTAGTTCTTTTTCCCCCTACTTTAAGGCACATTAATACAATCAATGCAAAAGCTTCTCTCTCTCTTGCTTTTTCCCCCCCTGGTGGTTAGGAGAGAATTTAGGCGGGGGCAAATGGCAGACAATGATTTGGAAAGTTGGCAACACAATTGCATAGAAAGTTGTCTCAACTATCTCATGAAGTGAATTATAGAAGAAAAAAGAGAAAATGGCAGAGAATAAGGTGTAAGCTTATTCTCAAGTTATCAATCATTAGTATTGTACCTGCAATCCAACGTAAAAAAGGAGAGCTGGGGAACTTGAGATGGTTTTTCGTTGAATCCAAGGTTCATGGTAGGGGGATCTGTTTTACAGATCTTTGGAAGAAGCAGGGTAGTTCTAAAGCCTTCATCGCCTAGTGCTGCTCTCAGAATCATTGTTGTTTCTTGGCTCTTGTGGAGTATGGAAGTGGTGGTCGGAGAAGATTTATTGTCATACCAGAAGGAAGAGTATATATAAATAAAGCCTTCATTGCCTAGTGCCGCTCTTAGAATCATGGTTGTTTCTTGGCTCTTGTGGAGTATGGAAGTGGTGGTCGGAGAATATTTATTGTCATACCAGAAGGAAGATTTAAAGTGGTTATGGATGTTTGCCGGGGAGAGAGAGAGAGAGAGAGAGAGAGGGTGAGTCTTTGGAATATCTTCTCTAGTTTGTTATTGTTGAGGTGGGTGATGATTCCTAAACCAGGTTTCGGCATAATGTTTAGAGAGAGAGAGAGAGAGAGAGAGAGAGAGGGTAAGTCATTGGAATATCTTCTCTAGTTTGTTACTGTTGAGGTGGGTGATGACTCCTGAAGGTTTTGGCATAATGTTTAGAGAGAGAGAGAGAGGGAGGGTAAGTCTTTGGAATATCTTTTTTTTTTTGATAAGTCAGTGTATTATATACAAAAAAAAAAAGTGCCAAGTGCCTCTAAGTACATAAGAACCACGCAAAGTGTCTCAAGCATACAAAGGAAACCCAAACCACCCAAACAAGGAAAGCGCAACCATGCCTCTAGGTACACAAAAGTATACAAAGGAACCCAAAAACAAAACCTGAAACAACCCAAAACAAGCAAATGACCAAAACAACACCCTGTAACAGCCCTAGTGCTCCTCAAAGGAAACCCTAGAGCACCTCTGGAGGGAACGGAAATGCATTTTTCGATCCCAACCAACCCCGTCGCCGCTTGCCCTTCACCGGAGAGAAAAAAAATGAAAAATATCTTTGGAATATCTTCTCTAGTTTGTTACTGTTGAGGTGGGTGATGGTGCCTGAACCAGGTTTCAGCATTATGTTTGGTGTGGAGATTGTTCTTTGAAGCATGCTTTTTTGGAGTTATTTTACCTTGCAAGGAATAGGCATGCTCTGGTGGCTGACCTTATGATGCTCACAATGACTTGGTACATGGGGACATAAATTTGATTAGATTGGTGCATAATTGAGAGTTGGACTCTGTTTCCTCTTTTTTCAATGTTTTGTATTCCATTAGGATGGGTCGGATATGTGATGATAATTTATGTTGGATTCCTTTGAAAGGATAATCTTTTGAGGTCAAAACTTTTTATAAAGATCTCCTTCCTAGCGTTGGTTCCTCCTTCCCTAGGAAGAGCATATGAAGTACTATGGCTTCTTTGAGGGTGGCATTTTCACTTGGACAACATCTTTAAGGAAAATTCTCACTTTGGATAATCTTTGCAAGTTTCACACCACAGTGATAGATTGATGTTATATGTGTAAAAAGAGTGGGGAACTCCAAATCATGTCCCCCTTCATTGTGATGTCGCGAGAGATCTGTGGAATATGATTTTTCAAATGTTTGGAATAAAGTGGGTTATGCTTAGATGGGTGGTGGATCTTCCAGCTTGTTGGAAAAGAAGGATCAATTGAAATGATATTAATATTGTTTGGAATGTAATTCCTTCTTTTTAATGTGGTGCATTAGGAGAGAAAGAAATGCTTGAAATTTCGATGAGTGCATGAAGACAAGTTCGAATCTACAACTTTGTTTTCTTAAATCCCTATCTCTCTTTGAGTGGATCTCTGCTAACATGCTTCTCAATATCTCTATCTTTGTAAATTTTTGTTCTCTCTTCTCTTTTTGATTTGTTGTGTGTTTTCTCTTGTATAAACTTCCTATGTACTTGGGTTGCGCCCCTTGCGCTTTTAAAGAACTTATTTTACTTGTAAAAAAATTTAGTTTGGGCTTTTGCAGGCGTTTATGTTCTTAATGTCAACTATGATAGAAGATTGTTATGAGATGAACTGGTAGGATTGCTTAGTTGGTGGAATTTACCGTGGTGTATTGCGGGTGAGTTCAATATCATTTGCTTCCCGAGTGAGAGATCGAGTGATACTTTATCTTTCCCAGCTATGCTTGAGTTTTCTATTTCATTTTCAAACGGGGTCTTATGGATATACCTCTTTAGGTGGAAAATTTTACATGGTCTAATAACCAAGACCCTCCTAGTTTTATCCTGGCTTGTGAACTGAAAGCTATGATAATTGACTTGAAAAATAATTGTTGATGTCTTAGAACTTTCAACGCTCTCCTAGTTTTATCCTGGCATGTAAACTGAAAGCTTTGATAATTGACTTGAATTATTGAATGAGGTGGTGTTTGGTAATGTGGAAAAGCAGAAAAGTTTCTTTTGGATGAACTCCGAGGCCTTGATGTTATTGTGGAAGAAAGAACCTGTCTGATGTTTAGAATTTGGGATAGGCTAAGATTATAGTGACCTAGAGATGATTACTCTTTAGGGATAAGTGAGTTGGAGAAATAAATTGAGGGCATTTTGGTTGCGAGAGGGAGATAAGAATACAAATTTTTCTGTCATATGCCTAATTTGAATGGATGAAACAACAATGTTGAATCTTTAGATGTTAATAGCTCTTTTTCTTTTGATACTACAGCATAAGTTTTTTTTTTGATAAGTCAATAGAGTTTATATCAAAAAGCACAAATTTAAAGGGGGTGCCACTCAATTATACAAAGAGTATAACTAAGAGCGCCTAAGTGCACCCAAAGAAGACCCAACCTCACTAAGAGCACCCACACGAACCAAGAGAATAACTAAGGCTCACTAACACCCTACAAACAAGGGCGAATGCAACCATCACAACTTGTCAACCCCAACCCCTCTCATCTTACAATCATACAAGCACTTATAAAACGAAGCCAACACCTCCACCTCCCAGTCATGAAACAACCTAGAAAACTGGATATTCCATTGGATGGTTCCATTTGAGCGCTCCATATTATCTGCTATATACGCCTCCTTAATGCTGGCAATGGTAAACAAATCAGGGAAAGCCTCCTTGAGGGCTCTATCCTCACACCAAATATCCTACCAAAAGCAAATCCTAGAGCCCTCGCCAGGATCAAATCTGAAATGGCTCCTAAAAACCTGCCAACCCTTATAAATGTATTTCCAGAGGCCCACCTCATGAGAGCCAGGGATGTCCCCTGAGCACCAACCTCCCAAATCCGACCCATATTTTGCTACCAAGACTGATCTCCACCAAACACCCTCCTCATGAGCAAACCGCCAAAGCCACTTACCCAAAAGAGCTTGATTAAACCTTCTCATGTTTCGGATTCCTAACCCACCCTTATCCATAGGAGAGCACACCTTGTCCCACTTGACCAAGTGCATCTTAGCCTCATCATTCAACCCCCCCAAAGAAGGTCCCGTTGAAGCTTCTCGATACGCTTAGCCACAAGAGTGGGTATAGGAAACAGAGACATCATATAAGTAGACATCATATTTGAACTGTTTGACCATACTTATCAAAAAAAACCCTACCACCCTTGGAAAGATACGTCCTTTTCCAAGGGGCCAACCGTTGCGCCATCAACTCCTCCAACTCTGCCCACATCGTTTTGAGCTTGAAAGAAGCCCCCAGCCGCAGCCCCAAATACTTCAAAGGCAGCGAACTGATACCACAGCCCAATAACCCGGCAAGGTAATCTACATCCTCCAAAGAACCAACCAGAATCAAAGCAGACTTAGACAAATTAACCTTGAGGCCTGAAACCGCTTCAAAGCAAAACTAGTAACGCCCCAATATGCCTTATCTAGCTTTCATCCGCCCCACAGAAGACCAAAGTATCTTCAGCAAATAGAAGGTGAGAGACTACAACTTGGGTCTGTTCACTAGAACCCACCGAAAACCCCGAGATCAGTCCCCTAGAGGTAATAGCACCAATCATCCTGCTAAACGTCTCCATAAACCAAGACAAATAAAAAAGGAGAGAGAAGATCACCTTGGCGCACCCCACGAGAGCTACCAAAGTAACCGAACGGGGCACCATTGATCAAGATTGAGAACTGGGCTGTCGAGATGTGTTGCTTGATCCATAAACACCATTTCTCCCCAAACCCACACCTCCTTAACAAATAAGAACCAAATCTAGAATCTGTCTCCCTTTAACAAAAGCATTTTATGGGCTTAGAAATAATCCTATCCGTAACTCTCCTTATCTTGTTGGCCAACACCTCAGCTATAATCTTGTAGACACCACCCACGAGGCTAATAGGGCGGAAGTCTTTGATCTCCTTGGCCCCATGAAACTTAGGAATGAGCGAAATGAACGTAGAATTAATGCTCTTCACAAACTTACCATGAGAATGGAAATCTGCAAAGATCGCCATGATGTCCCTCTTCACCACCTCCCAACAATCCTGAAAAAAAGCCAAAGAGAAGCCATTCGGGCCCAGGGCCTTATCCCTATCCATACCTTTGATCACCTCCCACACCTCCCGTTCCTCAAAGGGATCTTCCAAACTGGCCGCCTCATCCACACTCAACGCTTCAAACTCTATATTGTCCACCCTTGGTCTCCAACTAGTGGGTTCCGAGAATAAAGACTCATAGAAATTGACAATGTGAGAACTAATGATATCAGGATCTGAAGTAGGCGAGCCATTCACATACAAGGACTCAATAGTATTAGTCATTCGGTTAGCATTGGCCACCTGGTGAAAGAACTTAGTACACTTGTCACTCTCCTTAAGCCACCGGATCCTAGATTTTTGCCTCCAACAAATTTCCTCTTGTAAGAGAGAAGCCTCCAAATCTGTAACCAGCCCTCTCCTCCTCTCCTTCTCCTCTTCTGAAAGCCCTCTACCTTTCTCATAACTGTCCAGCAACTCCAAATCCTCAGCCCACGCCTTATTCCTAGCCCCCACGTTACCAAACACTTCGCTATTCCACTTCTTAATTTCCCCTTTGAGAGCTTGAAGTTTCTTGCCCAAGACAAAGCTCGGGGAACCCTCAAAAGAGAAGGAGTCCCACCAATCTCTAACCTTATCTACAAACCCCTCCTCTTTAAGCCACATGTTTTCAAACTTAAAAGAGCACTTCCCATTTTGCAGACCACCCCTAGACAAAATAATAGGAGTGTGATCGGAGCATAGACGAAGAAGCTTCTTCTGAACCAAACCCAGGTAGCTCATCTCCCAATTCGGAGAGACTAAAAACCGGTCCAATCTAGACCAAGACATGGAGTTGGACCACGTAGACACCCCACCCGCCAAAGGGAGATCCATAAGACCCTGATCCGCAATAAAGTCTGCAAAATCCGACACTGCACGCCTCATACAAGCTCCTCCCGATCTCTCACTGTGAAAGAGAGTGACATTGAAGTCCCCCCCCAATGCACCAAGGCATATTCCAAAGGCTCATCAACCCTGCCAGTTCTTCCCACAAAAATCTTCTAAAGTTGTTGCTATTAGGACCATACACCCCCGCAAAGGCCCACACCAACCCATCCTTGACATTTCTAAAGGAACAAGCAACCATCTATCTTCGACACCACCCTGCAATCCCACATCAAAAGGATCCCACCCGAAGCCCCATTTGAAGCCACATGACACCACTCCAAATAAGGGCAACGCCACAGACTCTGCACCAGCTGGTTAGAAATCAGCTTCAGCTTAGTCTCTTGAAGACAAGTGATGTCTACTTTCCATTTACTCAACAAATTCCTGATCTTCAACCTTTTTCTGCCCTCATTCAACCCTCTCACATTCCATGTCAGGATATTATGATTCATTAATCACATGACTGCCCCTCTCACCTCCAAAACCTCTCCCATGTTTCTCGGCAACTAGCTTCCCCAGTACCTCCTTTATTTGACCAGACTGCCCTTCGCAAGTCATACCCACTATCCCGCCAACTTCCAAAGCAAGTTTCAGCTCCTCAGCCTCCATCAGACTTGCCCTTGACATACCCGTCCTAGAAGAATCCGCCCCATTCCTCGACTCAGGTACTACCTCTTCACTGTACGGAGCCGCGCCCAGAATCCCTGCCAAAGAAGAGTCAGCCCTTGATTCACACGGTTCCACTTCAACCCCATCGAAGACAAGTCGCACCGGAGAAACAGCTAGAGCTGCACCCAATACTCCCATCGACGCCAACTGCCCAGATGGCTACCCAGACGACCACGAGACCGCTCAAACCTGCGTGGGCTTTGGAGTCCTCCCACGGCTCCTTTGGTATACCTTGAACTGACTGGGCTCGGTGTCTGCTACCTTCTTCCCGCGCTGCGAACTTACCGGAGTAGAGGGCATATTCTGCAGTTTTACCATCTTCTTTACTCTGAACAGTTTAGTTGGCAGTCTAAATCGGATAGTCTTCATTTTAATTCCATTGGTGATGAGGAGGCTATTTGGAAGGAGAGAGCTTTTGAGGAGAGGTTTTTGAGATAGTGAAAGCTTTGAACGGTGATAAAGGCCCTTTGACCTTCTTTCAGACTTGTTGGGAGGTTCTCGAAGAAGATATCATGAATGTTTTCCATGAGTTCTTTATTTGAGGTAAGTTTGAAAGAAGCCTCAATGCAACTTTTATTGCCCTTATTCCTAAGAAAGCGGAGATTTGAAGGTGAAGTGAAGTGTTCGTTTGTAGGAATATCATTGAGGTTAGGGAATTGATTTTCCGTCTATTTGGGATAGAGTAGGTCATGCCCAACGAGTGGGGGAACTATTGGCTTGTTGGAGATGTAATTTTGGAAGCCCTTGCAATTTAGAAGTTTGGAAGATGATTCTTTTGTGCAATGTGGTGTACTTAGAGGGCATATTCTGCAGTTTTGCCCTCTTCTTTACTTTGAACAGTTTAGTTGGTCTAAATTGGATAGTCTTAGCAATAGGTTTCTCAAATTGTTTTTCCTTTGGGTGGGTGCCTTGAACATTCCTCAAGTTTCTACTATGCATCAATTTGTGGAATTGTGTTCTTCTTTTTATCTTTAAAGGGGTGTGTGTCTTTGTATGCTTCTTGTGTACTAGGGTTGCGCTTCATATACTTCTTGGAATTATGTCCCCATCAACCATGTGCGGGGCATGTTGTATGAGGGGTATGAGGTTGAAATGGAGAAGTTGTTTCGTAAAATTGAGGGAAATAGAGGGAAGATGCACAGCCCTATAGCTTCTCCTGCTAAGCCAACCTCCAAAGGCAGCCGAGAGTTAAGGGGTCTAGAAAGTACGGTCAACTATGATGGAAAACAGGGGCATCTAGTCAAGGGACAGCAACCAAAGAGAAGAGTAAGGGGTGGGGCAGTCGTTTGTTTAAATGATGCCTAAGATATTATCGTGGAATGTGAGGGGTTTGAATTTGGAAGAGAAGAGAATGAAGATCAAAAGCTTGCTAAGGGAATGGAAGGTAGATGTGGTGTGTTTCCAGGAAACCAAGGTGCAGAATGTGACTAGGAAGCTGGTACAGAGTTTGTGGGGCTGTATTCAGGTGGATTGGTGTGCTCTTGGGTCACATGGTGCTTCTGGGGGTATCTTGCTTATGTGGGATAGAAGGGTTGTTGAGAAGGTGGAGGTTTGGGAGGGTAGTTACTCGATTGCTTGCTCTTTTAGAATTGTTAGTGATGACTTCAAGTGGGCTTTTGCTGGTGTGTATGGGCCGAACGTGGATAATGATAGATCGGTGCTTTGGAATGAATTAAGTGGTCTTATGGATAGGTGGGCGGTACCTTGGTGTATTGGAGGAGACTTTAATGCAACTCGGTTCCCGAGTGAGAGACTTGGTAATCTTAGATATGCACCGTCTATGGAGGAGTTCTCCCGTTTTATCTTCGATCATGGGCTTATGGACATTCCTTTAATGGGTGGTCAGTTTACATGGTCTAATGGTAGTTCCTGGTCCAGAATTGATAGATTCCTTTTGTCCTTGGGGTGGGAAGAGAGATTCTCTAATGTGGTTCAAAGGAGATTAACCCGGGTGCTGTCGGATCATTTCCCCATTATGTTAGAGTGTGGGGGGACAAATAGGGCGGGGGGTTACTTCAAGTTTGAAAATATGTGGTTGAAATTTGAGGGGTTTGTGGAGCAAGTGAGTCTTTGGTGGCAATCTTATCAGTTTGTTGGTGACCCTAGTTATGTGTTGGCCCGTAAATTGAAAGCTCTTAAAGGTGACTTACGTAGGTGGAATAATGAGGTTTTCGGGCATGTTGGTAAGAGGAAAAAGGCTCTTCATGAGGAAATCAGGGAGCTGGACAGATTGCAGGAAGATAGGTGATTAGATGAGGAGGAAAAGAGGAAGAAAATGTTGCTGACTATGGAGCTGGAAAGAACTCTTCTGTTTAAAGGATTAGTTGGAGACAAAAATCGCGTGCTCTTTGGTTGAAGGAGGGCGACAAAAATACAAAGTTCTTTCATAGGGTGGCAAACTCAAACCGTAGAGTCAATTCCATTGAATCCCTAATGGTTAATGGCTCATTATCATCTAATCCCATTGAGATCAAGGAGCATATGATAAATTTTTATTCCAAGTTATTCATCGAGAACGGGGGTTGGAGGCCTTTTCCAGAGGGCTTACCCATGCATTCCATTGGTGAGGAGGATTGTAGGTGGCTGGAAAGGGATTTTGAGGAGAGTGAGGTGTGGGAGGTTGTGAAACATATGAAGGGTGACAAGGTGCCGGGCCCGGATGGCTTCTTTATGGGTTTTATTAAGGCCTGTTGGGGGGTGGTGAAAGAGGACATCATGGCTGTGTTTGGTGAGTTTCACAGCAAGGCAAGTTTTCAGAAAAGCCTTAATGCGTCTTTTATTGCTCTCATCCCTAAGAAAGTGGGGGCGGTGGATCTTAAGGACTTTAGGCCAATAAGTCTTGTGGGGGTGGTGTACAAACTTATTGCTAAAGTCTTGGCGAATAGATTGAAAATGGTGTTGGGTAAGATCATATCGGAAACTCAAAATGCGTTTGTTAAGGGGAGGCAAATTATGGATTCGGTTCTTATTGGGAATGAATGCATTGACAACCGTTTTTGGTCTGGGATTCCTGGTTTGTTGTTAAAATTGGATCTTGAGAAGGCTTATGATCATGTGAATTGGGAGTTCTTATTGCATCTCTTGCAGAAATGTGGTTTTGGGAAGAGGTGGAGAGATTGGATTGGGTTTTGTATCTCTTTGGTGCGCTACTCTGTTTTGGTGAATGGTGAACCAGCAGGCATTTTCAGTAGCTCTAGGGGAATTCGCCAAGGGGATCCGCTCTCTCCTTTGTTGTTTGTTATCATTATGGAGGCTTTGAGTAGAATGTTGATGGAATCAGAAGCTAGGGGGCTGGTTGCTGGTTTTTCTGTGGGTCATGTGCACAATTCTGGTTTGAGCATAACCCATTTGTTGTTTGCGGATGATACACTGATTTTCTGTGATGCGGATGTGGAGCAACTTCGCAACCTACGCTGTCTTTTCTTTTGTTTTGAAGCTGCCTCTGGGTTGAAGATAAATTTATCGAAGTCTGAAATTGTTCCGATTGGGGAGGTGCAGGATATTGGGTTGCTGGCCAACGTTTTTGGTTGTCAGGTGGCAGGTTTACATATGAAGTATTTGGGGCTTCCTTGGGCGATTGCAAGGCTTAACAACAATTTGAAATGGTGTGTTAGAGACAACGGAGAGGAGGTTGGCAGGGTGGAAAAGGGGCTTATTATCAAAGGGGGGAAGGCTAACGTTGATTAAAAGCACTCTCTCTAACATTCCTACATATTTGTTATCACTTTTCCCTATTCCTTCAAGTGTGGCAAATAGGTTGGAAAGATTGCAAAGGAACTTTTTATGGGGCGGTATCAATGAGGAGAATAAGTTTCACTTAGTTAACTGGTCGGTAGTTTGTTCTCCTTTGCAGAATGGTGGGCTGGGGATTAGAAATCTGCGCAGGTTCAATCAAGCCTTATTGGGAAAATGGTTATGGCGCTTTGCTACGGAGAGGGATGCTCTTTGGAGGAAGGTAGTTGAGGTGAAATATGGTAGCATGGATGGGGGGTGGTGTACTAATCAGGTTATGGGGACATATGGTGTAGGGGTTTGGAAGCATATTAGGAGAGGATGGGAGTGTTTTTCGAAGTTCATTAAATTTGAGGTTGGTGATGGCTCCCAAATTAGTTTTTGGCATGATATTTGGTGTGGTGATCAACCGTTGAAGGTGTCTTACCACAGTTGTATCGTATTGCAAGAAATAAAGAGGCTTGGGTGAGTGATAATATGCAGATTTTGAATGAGGAAGTTCATTGGAATGTTCATTTTTTTCGAGAAGGTCAAGATTGGGAGGTGGAGATGGTGATGGCTTTCAAAATTGTATGAGACCCGGTGTCATGTGGGGATCGGTTTGTTGGATTCCTTCCAAGAGGAAGTTTTTTGAGGTTCGCTCCTTCTTTGGTGTGCTTTCCAATTCTTCGAATAGGTACGAGGTGGGGTGTTCTTCTTTCCCGTGGAAAGGCATTTGGAAGGTTAAAGTCCCACTCTGAGTTAGTTTCTTTGTGTGGATGGCTTCTCTTGGCAAGATTCTCACTTTGGATAATCTTCACAAAAGAGGTTTGATTGTGGTGAATTGGTGTTGTATGTGCAAGAGGAGCGGTGAATCCATCAATCATCTTCTCCTTCATTGTGAGGTGGCTAGTACTCTTTGGAGTGTGCTCTTTACTCTTTTTGGTGTGAAGTGGGTAATGAATGGTAGGGTTCTTGATCTCTTCGCATGCTGGAAAGGTCAAAGAGGCAATAAAGTGGTGATGGAGGTGTGGAGAATGGCCCCTTTGTGCCTTATGTGGACTATTTGGAAGGAGAGGAATGCTCGTTGTTTTGAAGATACGGAATTGACAAGGGCGGAGCTTAGCGATAGATTTCTTAAATTGTTATTTCAATGGGCAGGAGTGTTGAATATTCCTCAAGTGTTTAATATGCAGCAATTTGTCGAATTGTGTTCTTCCTTTTATCTTTGAAGGGTCGGGTATCTTTGTATACTTCTTGTGTACTAGGGTTGTGCTCCTTTGCGCTTTTTAATGATATCTTTACTTATTTATCAAAAAAAGTGGGTGAATCCTTTGAGGCAAGGGTTATAGAGTATCCCAGGGTGGTGCATGATGCAAAGTCGTGTTATCACATTATGGGGATCTCTTACGAGGGGGATGAGAAGGGTCTTCTGGATTTCCTGACTTTAGTTGATGAGGGGTGTACTCAGGAGGTCTTATTTTCCGCTTCTTAGCAAAAAGAGAGAAGGGAGTTGAAGTATTTGGAATGCTCAATTAATTTTGATGCTAGGGGTGCTGGTTCTAGCTGGGGTAAATGCAAGAGGGCTCTGCTGTGCTATAATGTAGTCCTGGGTTTTTGTGGGCTTTGGGTTTCTATTGTAGAGGTTTGTGGGTTTTTCTTTGTTTTTGTTTCTTTTTGCTGTTTTGGTGTTCTTTTTGTATACTTCTTGCATGCTTAGTGGCGCCTTACACTTTCTATGATATTCCTTTGCTTACCTATAACAAAAATATTTCTATGAATGCTTTATGCTTGTACCATCACATTTACCCATATATGTATGTATTTATGAATTTATGCTTTGATGTAGCCATAACAACCATCCAAAACAGCTCTTACTTTAACACCCTCACTATTTGTATGACATTGCTTTTGCTACCAGAGACATTGAAAACCACTTTCATGGTCTATTTTCTCCCTCTCTTCCTCACTTTGCTTTTGTTACGAAGGTTAACATTTCATCTATTGGACTTTTCTAAGTATGCTCGAGGTGGTTATGGCATATAATCAACGGAGATCCATTAGGGAAAAAATTTACGTAAAAGCATTTGTCCAAATATTTGCAAATTGAGTTCTCTTACTTCTTTGTTTTGTTTTATTTTTCTGTTTATTGGCAAAAGCAGATTTCTATTGTTTCCATATATTAAATATATTTAAAATAAAAGGATTGGACTATGTCTTGGATTAGGGTTTAGGATTAGAGCCCAATCCAATCGATTTTAGAATCTTCTTCATACTGATACCATGTACATTAAGATTTTATTGTGAAAAAAAAAATGCTGCTATATATATCACTCCATTGGATTGGGCTCTATTCTGCATTAAGAATGTTTGTCTTGTGGTGGGAATTTTGTGTGAGGGGGTTGAGGATCAGACAGTGGCTCTCCTGACAGCCATTGATGAGGATAATCCTTGGGAGACTAAGAGGGGTGCTCTAATTCCAGAGGTAGAAGGGAGCTTTGAACCTAAAATGCTCCATAAACTATGAAAGTACAGGCATGTTCTCTAGGTGTGGGAAATGCAAGGCTCATGTTTTTTAGCATTGAGCTCTTTGTGTGGGCTTTGTGAGGGCTTTTGGTGTTTGGAGGTTTCGGGTTTGAGGGCTTTGTTTTGTGGGTTTTTCTTGGTTGTGTTTGTTTGGTGTTGGGTTGTTTGGGTTTTTTCTTTTGCTCGGTCTAGGTGTTGCCGGCTTTTAATAAAATTTTATCTACTTATCAAAATTCCTATCTCCACCATTGTTTGATACTGTACCCAAAGTTATATTACAGCATCAAATACTTTTACAACAGTATTAATATTGGTCAACTTGAACATGTGGTTGTGTTTATAAGTGGTGTTTTGACACTACTGTTTATATTAATTTTAAAGATGTATTTTTATTAGGTACATCAAATCCCTACCAAGAAAGTGGCTGCTGAGATACCTACTCCTCAGTATGTCGTTGTGGATACATATGAAAGAGACTATTCCCGAACTTTTGCTCAACCAACATCTTACTTACGTGGAAGAGGAGGTTTGTGGCCAAAGATAGATTCTTTATTGATATCATGCTAGTATTGATGTTCTTTTCATCTGCATATCGTTATTGTAGTAGCATTCTTAAATTTGTTCATTTATTTTCAGCTCGGGCTGAGCTTGGAGAGTTTGTAGAGTATGACCTGGACAGTGAGGATGAGGATTGGCTTCAAGACTACAACAAAGAAAGGAGGATCCTTACAAATGAAAAGTAATCATACCAAACATTGTTGTTGTATTAATCTGCTTTGTTCTATCCTTTGTTTGATAATGGTTGGTTTCATTTTAATGTTGTCATTTTATTAATATCTTTTTAGTGGCTCAATGGAATTATCTATAAAAACTAGAAGTTGTACACCATTTTTACTTTGGATATGGAAATTAATGGGAAACAGATATAGGCTGTTCGAATTGTTTAGAAATGGAAAGATAAGGGTAAAGTGATCTGCTAATATTTTTGATCTTGTGTCAAAGTTAAGTGTTGGTCCTTCAAAATATATAAGATTTGGGTCATTTAAAAACAGGGATACATTTTACAAGATGTTAGGAACATTAATGTAAATGTTATATCAGTATTATTTTATTTTTATCCTTTTTTTATGAGAGTTGACTCCATTAAGAAGAAGACATACAACATCTGCAATATTATAGGAGTGTTCTTCCTCAAAAAGTGAGAAAAGTGAGATCAATAAAATTTGCCAAAAACCACCAAACAGTTATACAAAAGAACAATAAAAGGAGGAGGTTTCTCTTTCACCTCCAACTTTATTTAGGTTTCTCCATTGAGCAAGAGAATACCTCAAATTGGCTAAGCAAGGCATCACCTAACAGACTCAGGCAGTGCAGTGGAGGACCTCTCTCTTCAAGTTTTTTTTTGAACTGTAAATGACAACTCGTCTAAGTTAAATTTACCTGAACTAACTCCATCAATCAGGTCTTACCATCAAGTTGTTTATATCCAATTCGTGTGCTCCAATTTGTTCATTTCCAATGTTAAATTGTTTTTTTTTTTTTTTTTTGATAAGTCAGTAGAATATATTAAAAGAGTAGAGGGGTGCAACCCTTAGTACACAGGGAGTATACAAAGGGGGGCTAGGGGGAAGAAGAAAAGAAAGAGAGAAATTTCCAATGTTAAATTTCTGTGGTTTAGCCTGTAAGCAAATAAACCCAAACCCTGGGGTCAAGTAGCAATGTGGAATTATATAGATTTTACTGGAAAATAATGAATCTTATGAAAATATGGAGATTACCAACATATATTGTAAATTTTTCATAATCACTGAAAATTCAAGAATTCTATTTAGAATTCATACAATTCTTTACAAAATTTAGTTGTAGCATAAGCATTGAGGTTTGCTTGTCCTTGTCCAGAAAAACTAAAAGAAATGAGGTGTGCTTGTTAATGCAGGTTTGAATTTCTTCTTTTTAAGTTGGAAGTATTGGATCATAAGGCTCGAGAAAGAGCAGGAATTATTACACCTACTCTTGGTTCACCAATTTCTGTACTTCTACAACCAGATGTTGCTATCGAGGTGAAAATTTGTTTTGACCGTGGGGTTCTCACCAATATCAATGCTAGTTGTCACTCTCTATTACTTCGTCCATCAAATAGCTATTTGATACTCTGTTTTTGGTTGATGAAAACTAAATGGCAATCTATAGCTAGGTCTTGCTAAATAAGACATTAGCTGCTTAGTTTTAAGTTATGTATATTACAATTACTTTATACAATATATTGACATATCTTTATAGCTATACGCATGTATAGAAAAGGTTCTCATTTCTCTGTTCCGAAAGAGACTGAAATTCAGCAAGAAAGAAACTTTGTGTGTAAGGTAGTCCTTAACCTCTTAGGCTTACAAAAGCAACAATGAACTTGGTTTTAAAATCAGTATTTCATAATCCAAGATAATTGAAACCTATCCATAGATCTTGCCCACAAGCACAGATTATGGGATAATGAAACACAAATTGAGCATCTTATTATAAATACTTTTCAAAGGACACACTGGGTGAAGATCAACCACCTTATGGAGATCATAAATGGCACATTCTTGAAATACTCTTGAGTGACTTATTTTCCCACCACAAGAAGGGCCCATTTTCCTGCGGGTGGTGGGTGAGGAATTAGTATCTGTCATATTTAAGTACCTCTGATCCGAGGAACATAAATCATCTACATTAAATATTATTCTTTTTCATATTAATGTTTTCCTTGTAAAATGTGGCTTTCTTGAACTGTTTGTTGTAGGTACGAAAGGTTTCATCACTTTTCTAATTTTCTTCTTTCCCTTTCCTTTGAATGTTAGGCTCTACAAGCTCAGTCTTTCAGATATGCTGTTATCCAGTCTGTTTATAACTATTGGAAAGAGAAGGTACGTTTTAAAAACCATACTGAAGGACATGAGAGATTTTACATCCTTGGGAAATAATGAATCTGCTAGAAACTGCTGAATCATCAAGCTGTTTTCTATTATATTTGGTTTTGGCGGTTATTTTACTTTTTTTTTGATAAGTAATATGGAGTTTTGTTAAGGATAAAAAGCCCTAAAAATGAATGTCTTGGTTTAAGTGGCTCAATTATTAACGAAAAGTAGAAATTCTAATTAACCTCTTAAAATGCTTTTTATTTTATATTTATGACTTAATGGGAATCTCGTTTACTTTATAAAATAGGAGGATAGTTTAAGAAAATCATAGAGTAAATGTTTTCACTTTTGAAAAGTATTTTGAAGCATTCCTAAAAGGAAAAATGATAAATTTTATTTGGGATGGTGGGAATAACAAATGAGAAAAATGTTTAGGGCTTGTTACTTATAAAAAAAAAATGTTTAGGGCTTGTTTGGGATTGCGTTGGAAAATAGAGCTTGTCTTTTGAGCTTTGCCCAAAAGTTCTACTAGTGAAAAGGTGTTTAGCTATTTGGTAACTACATGTCTGAAGTGCTTTAAAATCGTTATAGTTTTTTTTGATAAGTCAATGTATTATATCAAAAGCGCAAAGGGGCGCAACCCTTAGTACACTGGGAGTATACAAAAGGGATTAGGTAGAGAGAGAGAAAAGAGAGAGAAAATCTACAAAGCTAATAACCCGTGGGGCAAGCCAGCCTGTAGTCCAAGAAAAAAGGGTAACAAGAAAAAAATGAAGGAGCTCCTCTCGAGTCCTCGACAAGCCCTCGAAACATCTATTGTTTCGCTCCCTCCAAATACACCACAAGATACAATGAGGGGCCATTTTCCAAACCACCGTGCTCCTCGTACGACCCACCGTCCACCAACCCGCTAAAAGCTCCTTGACGGAGCGAGGCATAACCCAACAAAGCCCAAACCGAGCAAAGAAAGCAATCCACAAGTCCCTACGCTACCCTTGTGGTGAAGTAGATGATCAGCGACTCCACATCCGCTTCACATAACCAACATCGACCACCACCACCAAGCCCTCCTCCCAATATTGTCTAGAGTAAGGATCTTACTATGAACCGTCCAAACAAAGAAAGCCACTCTAGGAGGAGCTTTGGACTTCCAAACACTCTTCCATGGGAAAGAACCCGACCCATGAGGCGAGAGAGCTCTATAGAAAGACTTAACCTCAAAGACCCCCTTACGAGAAGGCAGCCACCATAGCTTGTCTCTCCCTCTCCTGTAACTTGTACTCATATAAGCACTTATAAAATGCAGCCAAATCCCCCACCTCCCAATCATGAAACAACCGAGAGAATTGGATATTCCACTGAATAGACTCACTAGAGTACTCCATATTGTCCGCTATGGATGCATCCTTGAAACTAGTGATGCTGTACAGGCCGGGAAACTCCTCCTTAAGAGTCCTATCTCCACACCAAACATCCTCCCAAAAGCGAATTTTCGAGCCTTCCCCGGGATCATACTTAATGAACCTCCTAAAATTCTGCCAACCCATACAAATAAATTTCCATAATCCCACCCCATGCGAGCCTAAAATGACTCCCGACCGCCAACCTCCCCAATCCCACCCATACTTGGCCACCAACACTGAACGCCACCAAGCACCTTCCTCGTGAGCAAAACGCCACAACCACTTCCCCAAAAGAGCTTGATTAAACCTTCGAATATTCCTAATCCCCAAGCCACCCTCATCAATAGGAGTACAAACCTTGTCCCACTCTACAAGATGATGCTTAAAATCATCATTCATCCCTCTCCAAAGGAAATCTCGTTGGATCTTCTCAATGCGCTTAGCCACGTCCGCCGGGATGGGAAAAAGGGACAACATGTAAGTAGGCATATTGGAGAGGGTGCTTTTAATCAAAGTGACCCTCCCTCCTTTTGAGAGGTACAACCTTTTCCATGGGGCTAGTCTTCGTACCATCATATCCTCCAAACCCGCCCACATAGCTTTGAGCTTGAAAGAAGCCCCCAACGGTAACCCCAAATACTTCAACGGCACTTCACCATACCCACAGCCCAGCAACCCAGCAAGCTGCCCCACATTCTCCACAAGGCCAACCGGGACCAACACCGATTTGGATAAATTAACCTTCAATCCGGCAGCCGCTTCAAAGCATACAAGGAGAGCCCCCAAGTGACGAATTTGACTAGCATTAGCCCCACAAAACACCAAAGTATCATCAGCGAAAAGAAGATGAGAGATAGTAACCGATCACCGCCCACTTGATCCCACCGAGAAACCCAAATCAGCCCCTATCATTAAAGGCTCCAAGCATCCTACTAAAAGCCTCCATCACCAACACAAAAAGGAAAGGAGAGAGCGGATCACCTTGACGAACCCCACGGGAGCTCCCAAAAAAACCGGAGGGGGCACCATTAATCAACACAGAGAAGCGAACTGACGTAATACAATGCTGTATCCACGAGCACCATGTCTCCCCAAACCCGCACCTCCTCAATAAGTACATAAGAAAGCTCCAATCAACATGATCATACGCCTTTTCCATATCCAACTTGCATAGAACCCCTGGCTCCTCGGACTTAATCCTACTATCCAAGCATTCATTTGCAATGAGGACCGAATCTAAGATTTGCCTCCCTTTAACAAAGGCATTTTGAGGGTTGGATATGATTTTGTCCATAACTCTCCTCATTCTGTTGGCCAGAACCTTGGAAATGATCTTATAGACTCCACCCACGAGACTAATAGGCCGAAAATCCTTGACCTCCTTAGCCCCTTGTATCTTGAATCGAGAGAAATAAAGGTAGAGTTAATACATTTCACAAATTTACCTCGTAAAATTCCTCAAATACCGCCATGACATCTTCCTTAATCACCTCCCAACAATCCTGGAAAAAGCCATAGAAAAACCATCGGACCGGAGCCTTATCCCTATCCATGCCTTTAATAACCTCCCTAACCTCCTTTTCCTCAAACGGATTCTCCAGACTAGCCGCCTCCTCACCATTGAGACTATCAAACTCAAGGTTATCCAATCTCGGTCTCCAACTAAGAGGCTCCGAAAACAAGGATTTATAATAGTTGACAACATGATCGTCGATACTGGTTGGGTCCGAAGTAGGAGAGCCATTCACCATCAATGACTCTATAGAGTTGTTCCTCCTGTTTGCACTAGCAACCTGGTGGAAGAACTTGGTACACTTGTCTCCCTCCTTTAACCACCTCACCCTCGATTTCTTTCTCCAACTAATTTCCTCTTGTAAAAGAGAGGCTTCCAAGTCAGCTACAAGAACCCTCCTTCTCTCCATCTCCTCCTCAGAAAGCCTCCGAACTTCTCCCAATCTGTCCAACTCTTCCACCTCCTCCGCCCAAGCCTTATTTCGAGCCCCCACATTCCCAAACACCTCTCTGTTCCACCTTTTAATCTCACCCTTGAGAGCTCTCAGCTTTTTAGCCAAGATAAAGCTTGGCGAACCCATAAAAGAGAATGAGGACCACCATGATCTGACTTTATCCACAAAACCCTCCTCTTTAATCCACATGTTTTCGAATTTAAAAGAACTCTTCCCATTACAGCCCCTCATCAAAATAATAGGAGCATGATCCAACAAACTCAAGAAGCTTCTTTTGAACCAACCACTGGTAGCTAAGTTCCCATTCCGGAGAAACCAAAAACGATCCAGCCTTGACCAAGATAAATTATTAGCCCAAGTAGCCACTCCACCGGCCAACGGTAGATCCATAAGACCCATCTCCGCTGTGAAGTCTGCAAAGGCAGCTACCTCTCTTCTTCTTCGAAAACCTCCCGACCTCTCATTATGAAAGAGAGTGACGAAGTCCCCCTATACACCAAGGCAGCTCCATAGGCACAATAAACCAGCCAACTCCTCCCACATCATCCTTCTAGCGGCATCCCTATTCGGACCATATACTCGCAAGGCCCACTCCATACCATCGTCCACATTCTGGAAAGAACAGGCTACCACATAACTACCATGGCACACCTCCACTTTCGAAATAGCCCTTCTATCCCACATCAGTAATATCCCACCTGAGGCCCCATTAGAAGCCACATAGCTCCACTCCACATAAGGACATCTCCAAATACTTTGCACTAAATCCAGAGTGATCAAATCCAGTTTTGTCTCTTGAAGGCAAACAATATCTACCTTCCATTGACTCAAAAGCCGTCTAACTCTCAGACGCTTCTTCCCCTCATTCAACCCTCTCACGTTCCATGTTAAGATTTTATGCTTCATAGATACCATTTACATCCCCCATCCCCAAGAAATCATCTGCAGCCTCCCCTGTCGCAAAGGTATTCCCTTCACCATATTTATCCGCCACAATTTGCCCAAATACCTCTTTGAGTTTTCCTTCCTGCCCACCACATGAGATGCTTGCAGTCCCTTTCACATCCCAAACCAGATTTAATGTCTTAGAAACAGGAGAACCCAATTCTTCCTCCCGATTCCCCATGCCCCCCAAGTCTCCTAATTCTTCATCCTCACCCAACAGAGAAAATCTATTTACTGCCAACTCCTCAGAATCCAACCAGTTAGAGTCATTTTTACCCAAAGAATCCTTTGTTGCCACTACATCTCCCATGCCGCCATTCCAAGAAACCCGCTCCGCTACCCATGACTTCGTGACCTTGGGCAAGGGGCTCTCCCTTCTCTGAAACACTTTAATCTGCTTTACCGGCACAATACCATCGCTCCTCTCATCTCTGGCATAATCTGAGTGGTCTGAACTTCTCTTGGAACTCTTCACTGGCGTCACTGCTTCGTGTCGCTGGCCTTCCACAGTCTCTGGAATGGCAGAAAGCAGCGTCTTCGATGAATCTGACCCCTGGGTAATAAAAAAAAAAAAAACTTATATCAAAATGACAATATTTTAAAATCGTTAAAATCGTTATAGTTGTTTGGTAGCAAAAAAAAAAAAAAAAGTGTTTTTAGAAGCAACAAATGACAAAAAGGGAAGTTTGTTTTTTATTTTTTCCATTTTATTGCAACCTTTTTATATCAAAATGGTTAATTGGATTTTTTTTTTTTATATACTTTTTAATGGTTCGATTCCATACCTTGAACAAGAATTATGTAGTTGATGTCCAATATTTTATCTTTTTAGTGCCTTAAAATATTTTTTGTATTATATGGTTGGATCAAGATGATTGATGATTTCAAATATTGTCTTAGTAAAAAGTCCCTTCAATAGGGACCTCAAATGACAAACTTATAATCCGGTTGGGGAGAGGTCCTACAAGGTTCCTTTGCTCTCTAATTATTATTATTATTATTTTTATAAGTAATATTGTATATATCAAAAAGCGTAAAGGCGCCCCAAAGTACACAGGAAGTATACATAGGAAAACCAATGCATGCCTACAAAAGACCCCCATACAAAAGGCACCTTTGTTATCTACTTTGTATAATAGTTGTCAACAACAGCTACTTCTGTGCTGCTAGAATATAGATATTATTCTCATTTTCTCCTTCACCATAATCACTATCACTTGTATCATCTTGAGTGCTATAATCACTAATGCCTATATTTGTAAAAGGAAAAGAAAGAAAAAAGAAACACAAAATGAATATGCAATAATTGAAAACAAAAAGCATTAAAATAAGAATACATAATTTGTGAAAAGCAACATCACAATGCTTCAGATTATTTAGCGCATAAAAATCAACAATTTTGTTAATAATCCTTACAATGTTTCAAATAGTTTATAACAAAACACATTATTGGGAGGTGGTGGAGGAGTTGGCTTTGTTCTATAGGTGTCTCTATGCTTGTAAGATAAGAGGGGATGGGATAGATAAGTTGTGGTGGTTGCCCTCGAGCAAAGGTATGTTCGAGGTCAAGTCTTTTTATAGAGCGCTCTCGCCTCGTGGGTCTCTTTCTTTCCCTTGGAAGTTGTGGTGGTTGCCCTCGAGCAAAGGTATGTTCGAGGTCAAGTCTTTTTATAGAGCGCTCTCGCCTCGTGGGTCTCTTTCTTTCCCTTGGAAGAGCGTTTGGAGACCCAGGCTCCTCCTAGAGTGGCGTTTTTGTTTAGATGGTGGCTCGGAGTAAGATCCTTACCCTGGACAATCTTGGGAGGAGGGGTATAGTGGTGGTGAATAGATGTTGGTTATGTGAAATGGAGGGAGAGTTGGTTGATCATCTCCTTCTTCGCTGTGTGGTAGCTAGTGCTTTGTGGAATGCTTTTTTGGCTTAGTTCGGTCTTTGTTGGGTTATGCCTCGCTCTGTCAAAGAGTTATTTGCGAGTTGGTGGTTGGGTGGCCGTATGAGGAGTGCCGTTGTGTGGAAAATGGTCTCTCATTGTATTATGTGGTGTATTTGGAGTGAAAGAAATAATAAATCTTTCGAGGACTCGGCGAGGTCTCGAGAGGAGCTCCTCCATTTCTTTCTTTTTACTCTTTACTCTTGGACCTTGGGTTGGCTTGCCCCGTGGTGTATTAGCTTTTCAAATTTTCTTTCTTATTTCTCTCCTTCCCCCTAGTCCCCCTTGTATACTCCCCATGTACTAAGGGTTACGCCCCTCTGAGCTTTTGATATATTCTATTCCATTGACTTATCAAAAAAAAAAACATTATTTCACGTTTTGACAGTTGATTCTTTATTTCCTGTTCGCTTCGCTTGCTAAAGTTAATTTGAAGTCATGGCTCCTTAAGGGTCACAAACATCTCTTTACGTGATCTCTTAAGGAATATTTCGGTTGCAATACTAAGGATGTCAATGTCATTTTCTCTCTTGACAATCTTCCGGACGATGTCCATAACCTCTTCAATACTACATTCGGGTTTATCATAACTCTTAGATGTCATTGTACTCTACTTTCTATTACTTCACAAATACAACTCAAATGTTGACTAATCATTTGAACTCCTTTCTTTCATGTCTTATCTTGAACCACAGAAATGAAATATTGTCCTTGTTCAGCCAAGGAATATAGTTTATCTTTTTAATTAATATTATTTATGGAGGGGATGGATAGAGTGGTCAATTTCGTTAGCTCGGTTCTCCATTCTAGTAAACGGTACTCTGGAGGGTTTCTTTAATAGCTCAAGGGGAATAAGGCAAGGAGATCCACTCTCACTGCTATTGTTTGTGTTGGTGATGGAGGCCTTGAGTAGGATGGTGAATGCGACTGTAGAGCAAAGTTTATTATCGGGATTCTCTGTGGGAGAGATGGTTTTTCCAGATTTGGTGATTGCTCATTTACGGTATGTACGTCTTATTCTTTTATGTTTTGAGGCTGTTTCGGGGCTGAAAGTAAATCTTGGCAAATCAGAATTGAGGGCTGTAGGAGAAGTGGAAAATATTGGGAACTTAGCTGCATATCTTGGGTGTAGAGTTGCCGGTTTGACCATGAAATATTTGGGGCTGCATATAAGGATACTTCTATGTGGAATGGTGTGACGGAGCAGATGGAGCGGAGGTTGGCAGGGTGGAAGAAAATATATCTATCAAAGGGAGGGCGATTAAGCTTAATAAAGAGTACATTATCTAATCTCCCAACGTATTACTTATCTTTATTTCCAGTTCCTATGAGTGTGGCTAATAGGATTGAAAAGATTTAACATGATTTTCTATGGGGAGGAATGGGTGATGAAAAGAAATTGCATTTTGTCAGTTGGAATCAAGTTTGCCGTTCTTTAAGGGCCAGTGGCCTTGGTATTCGAAACGTACTCAAGTCCAATAAAGCTTTTTGGGAAAATGGCTTTGGATATATGCGACTGAGAAGGAGGCACTTTGGTATATGCTAATTAAAGAGAAGTATGAGGAGCAGGATAGTGGTTGGTGTTCAAAGGAGGTGTTTGGGCCTTTTGGTGTAGAGTTGTGGAAACAGATTAGACGAGGATGGGACTTGTTTGCTCGAAATGTGAGGTTTGAAGTGGGGTTAGGTTTGAAAATTCTATTTTGGCATGACACATGGTGTGGAAATCAGCTGTTGGAGCATGCATACCCTTCGTTGTATCATATTGCAAGACACAAGGAAGCATGGGTTAAGAATAATTTTAGTTGGAGGAATGGGGTTGTGGAGTGGAATGTCATTTTTATTCGTTCTATACAGGATTGAGAGATGGATGTGATATCGACTTTTTTTGAAATGCTATACTTGTGTAAGCTTTCATAGGGTTATGTAGATCGGCTTTATTGATCCCCTTCTAAAAAAGTTGTTTTTGAGGTGAAGTCGTTCTATAAGGTCTTGTCTAATCCAGCCACTGAGATGTTCCCTTGGAAGAGTATTTGGCGAACCAAGGTGCTGTCAAGAGTGGCGTTCTTTGGGTGGAATGCGGTACTTGGGAAAATCTTGACACATGACAACTTGAGGAAGAGAAGTATTGTAGTAGTGGAGTGGTGTTGTATGTGTAAAAAGAATGGGGGAATCGGTAGATCACTTATTGATCCATTGTGAAGTGGCAACTCGATTATGGCATTATATGTTCACATTATTTGGCATTGAGTGGCTTATGCCGCAAAAGGTCCTAGACTTGTTTGCTCATTGGAATTAGGTGGTGGGGAGGGATCTTGCTAAAGCTATTTGGAGGATGGCTCCTTTGTGTGTCATTTGGTGCATATGGAGGGAGAGGAATGCGAGACTTTTTGAGGATAAGGAATGCTCGGTGGATGGGGTGAGGAAGAATATGATTTCTATGCCTACATATGTGGGCAATGGCGCATTATCGTGAGGAGCTTCCGACTTTAGAAGACTTCTTGAACATGTGTCCTTTGTATATATTGTAGGAGTTCTATTGTACATATTTCTCTTTTAGGGTTGCGCCCCTTTGTGTGTTTTAATAAATTTCATATTACTTATCAAAAAAAAAAAAAAATTAATATTATTTTTTATTTCATTGGCTAGTCAGCTGGCATTTAAACCGAAGTTTTACCTTATTGGTCTCTTCAACTTGCAAATTTATGCCTCATGTGTCTAATTATTTAGCTTTCTGAATGGCTTACTATATTGTTTTTGTAATGAGGTGATTGTGAACAGAGTCATGAGGGTGTAATGACCACCTTTCAGTAACTGGATAGTGTTATAACTTTGGAAATAGGCACTGTTGTAGTTTTCATGTATCTCCAGTCTGGTTCGCTGAACCAAATAGGAAAACTTGCAGAAAGATATTAGAACCTTGTCACATAGCTTTGGAAAATTATTTTATTGCCAATTTAGATTACATTTTTTTTTTTTGAAAAAGTCAATATATTAAGAAAGCGCAAATCCAATTTAGATTACATATAAATAAGATTTCCTACTTATAAATTTTTTCTGCCGATCAGGATTGAGTGGTGTTTGTTCTGTCATGAATAATTATGCTCCTTTTCTTTTTCTTTGCCCAGCGTGAAAGATGGCAAAAGCCTATTTTACGGCGTTTGCAGGTTAGTTTTCCTACCTTATAGTTAGATTGTGTGTTCCTTTTTTAACTGCTTTTTTGGATTAGTCTTGGATTTATTCATATTGTAGTATTGAATATTAGTGAAGATGACCTCATCATTTTTGTATTTTCCTTATATTCATTCTTTTTCTAGAATGTAATTTCATAATTATGCTTCTTTTTTGTCAATTGGAGAATATTTCTATGGTAAAATATTTTTTCTGATTGTTGGTTTGCGAGGGAATTTACTTGAATTTTTTTTTCTAGAATATATATTTATGACATGGAACCTCACCAAGGCAGGCCCGTTGAAACCACGGATACACGACCCCACCCAGTAGAACCTTGTGTCGGGTAATCCAGGGAATCTCCTAGTACAGAATTGAACCAAGGATGTCTAAGTCTACATACAGCTCATCCCAAGCCTGCTCTTTTGACCACTAGGTTGCATTGTGACAGTTTTTTTCTATAATAATTCATGAAACGATAGTGTCTTAGATAATGTAGGCTTAGATTTTTAGGGCATGTTTGCTATATAGAATGAAATGAATGGTTATTACTGGAAATTGAAGATAAATATACCCATCTTGACTAAAAAAGAAAGAAAAAAAAGAAGTCAAATTTAATAATCTATGTTTTACATCTCAACCAAAATCAAGGGGCATTTTGTATAATAAGGGTTGCGCCCCTTTTGCGCTTTTAATAAAATTCTGATTTATCAAAAAAAAGGGGCATTTTGTATAATATCGGATTGTAATAACTGTTTCTGTGGAATAGTTATTCTAAGGAATAATATTTATCAAAAAGTTATTCTAAGGAATAATAAAGTAACCAAACTAATAGAACAACTATTCCATAGGATTAACTATTCTATTCCAAGCTTTACTTTGTGTATCAAATGTGCACTTATTCTTTTATGGAAGTTATATGTCGAGGCACACGAATAATCCTTAAGTTTGCAACTTTTCTTATGGGAAAATGTATTAAAATTTGTTATACCATTTTCCTATGCTTTACTACTCGTATAGAAATTTTTTGGTTAGTAGCAAACAAAGTAGAAAATGCAGATTTATCAAAACTACCCCCCCTAAATTTCTGTGCTACAAACAAAACCTTGAGTTGGTACAAATTATCTTCTTCTATATTAAAATTGTCCTTTGCACAATCCATGCCAGGCTTAAAAAAAATCACATGTTGGACCTGTTCTTCAATAAAATCAAGACTTGCTATGAAACTGCCTTTGTAGTCTTTCTGGGAAAACTAGCTCTATTTTTATTTTCAATTTTTTTTTTCTCATACTAACATTTGCTTGAAATAATTTTCTCCTAGTGCACATTATGTTCAGCTATTGACAGCCTCAAGTACATTTTCTTTACAGCCTCCTCCACCTGTTAATGATACCAATCCATACAATGTCTTTAGGCCAAGGGAGAAAGCTCACAGACTTCACACAAGAAGGGTAGGTATTGAAATTGGTTCAATTTTGTGTTTAACTTAGTTTTGAGTGAGAAATTCTCTTGCTAAATATTAAAGTTTGAAAACATTAGTCTCTAAAATTCCTCATGCTGATCTTTTGTTCAGATGCAAAGGAGGGAAAATAATGTACAATCATTTGAAAAGCTTCGTCAGGTTTGCACTACTTCCATTTAATTTATTGCTGATTTTTGTGCTTACAATGGTCTCAGAGTTATTACTCTGCTGCAAATGAGTCAGGCCTGTGTTCGGCTCAAGTTGACTCATGCTTTGCTTAACAAGCTTCAGCTCACTTGTGAGGAAATTGCCAAAATCAAGTTTGGCTTGACTCATTTGGTTTGATGAGCCCAGGGATGGCACCAGCAAATATAATTTATAATGTACTAGCTTAGTCTTATGTGTGTGTATGTACATCATAACATATATTCGTGTTGTTGTATATCCTGTATGTTGATATAGATAGGCTTTTGAACTTATAAGCCAAGCCTGGCCTAGGAAGCCTAGAAAAGGTTGAACTGGAGCTTGTTTACTGACAAGCTTGAATTTAGTCTCGAGTTTGACTCAACCATCAAACAAAGTGAATTGAGCCAAGATATGAGCTTAAGCAGGTTCTAATGGCTCCACTCTTGTTGCCCTAGGTATCACTAATGTAAAACTAGTATTTCATCAATGCAGCTGCACTTTCTACAACCTGTGCTTGATATCCTGCAGTTATATGAATCAGTAGTTTGTTATACTTGGTTGTACCTACTATTTTCATTTGGTTATTATTTTCATGTGAAGTTTTGGATTTCCACTTGCATATATATTAACTTTTGGTTCTTTATCGTCTGGAAAATATCTATGCAATGTATGTTGATGCTCACGATGACAATAATTCTTATTGACTATGGAATTTTCTCTTTTTATTCAAATTGGTTCTTTTTTTATTTATTTATTTATTATTTTTTAGGGGGAATGGGGGCAGTTATTTTTAGACACAGCTCTGTGCTTAGCCATTCTGCTTTTGCACCATACCTCATGTATATGGTAATGTTTGTGGGTGCTGCTTAATTCTCTTTTCCTCTCATGGGGAATTGCCCCTATTAAATTAAAAGGACGAAGATAAATAGGAAAGCTCAAAAGAAAAAAACAAATCTGTGCAAATCTGGTTGTACATTAACGAAATGAGTAAAATCTGAAAATGAAGTCAAAGTTTCAAAAAGAAAAAAAGATGCACATGATAACTAAAAATTGAAAAGGGGAAGGGTTATGCCTAAATGACATGGTTGGAAATAGTGAAGAAGGATATTATAAACAAGAACGTGAATGAGAGTATGTTCGTAGATAGAATGGAATAGTGGAAAAAGATATCTATGGCCAACCCTAGTTAGTTTGAGAAAGTATCCTGCTTGAAAGGTATTAATGGAGCTGATCCAATTAAGGTCAGATTAAGGTGTAGTTGAGGCTCTTGTCTATTTCTTGTGTACATAGGTTGCGCCTCTTTGTGTGTTGTTTGAATATACATTATTTACTTTTTAAAAAAAGGTGGATCCCTTTTTCTATGTGTAACCATACTATGAGGCCCCACATTTTCAGCTCCAAGTACCCAACTAATCCACCTTGAAGTAGGCGGCCTGACATTCTCTGAAGAGAGAAAAATTTGATGAACCAGAGATTTATGGAGCTCTATTCTTAGTCTGTTTGGTGTTGATTGGGTTATGCCTAGAAGGGTGAGATTTGTTGGTGAGTTGGGCAGGTCAGGTAGGGCATGCTAATATTATGGAAGTATGGAGATTGGCTCCATTGTATTTAAATATGGTGCATTCGGCAAGAGCAGAATGCTCGGAGCTTTGACGATATTGAGACTTCGGTGATAGAGTTGCAAAGGATAATATTCAACAATTTATATACTGGGATGTTAGCACATCATAGCTTGCTTTTTTCTACTTTTGTTGGGAATATTGCATAAACAACAGATGCAAAGCAGAAAGTAAAATTTTCAAGCCAAGATCAAACTTTTCAAAGAACATGTGAAGAACTATGCTATTTTAATACGAACAAGAGCATAATTACTTGTTGTACAGCCACTCCTTGGTTATGGGGCAAAAACTTTCTTTTTGCTCCCCAGAAAAAACGGATTAGCCTCAGGGATCTTGAGACCTTCAGATCTTCTCACCAATAACTAAATATAACCTAGAGAGTGGGCTTTCAATTTACTCATCACAAAACTTTTACTTATTCTTGAGTAAGTATTGAAGAACTAGAGGGAATTGGTGATTTGTGAGAGCTACAGAGCTATCTATTTATAGGCTTTAGCATACTAAGAGAAAAACAGTTCCAACCCATGTGGGTTTGGGAGTAGCAGTTCTAACCCATATGGGACTAGGAGTAGTAGTTTCAATCCATGTGGAACTAGAAGCAAAGTCCTAACACCATTAGGACTATTGGGCATGTGGCTAGGGATAAATTGTACCCTAGCTGCACCCCCACTGTAAATCACGGCCTGGCCTGGGTTGTGTTTTCACTCCAAGCCCATGCGCCTACTCCTCTAGCTTGGGCTTTGGTTTTATCCATTAGCCCATACCCTTGTGCATTTTTACACATTAATTCTCTTTAGCCCAAATAAAAGCATGTACCTAGTTAATTTACATTAGCTTAGTGAAGGACTCGAAGGAAAAGATAAAACTAGCTTAATAGGCCTGTGACCCAATCATCTCTATAACTGTCACCACACTCCTATTTAATTACATTTAATTCCACTAAAGAAATGTAATTGCACTCTAGTATTTATTTTTGATTAATTCAATTAATCCCTTAGACATTCTTAATATTGACTTTTGATTATTCCGTAGAGAATTAAGTCAATTATACTGTCAATTTAATTCTTTACCTCTTTTTCCTTGAGTACCCAATTTAATCACAGTTATTCCCGGACATGTGAAACTCTTTTCATTATGTATAAATATTTTAGTAGTTCTTTACCAAAATGCTTTGTCCAGAGACTAAGAATAATTAATCTATTAAATCTATATCAAGGGAATATTTCTTATCATTTTTATATAAAAACTCATGGTGAGGTGATCGATGAGATGGGCTACGTGGGCTATTTTTACGTGGAATCCAAATCATATGAGTTACATGTAGGTGATGGAAATTACAATGTTAAGTTAACGGAGTGGGGAAGAATGAACTTAAGCATGGTGCATATGGGAGAAATGAGATTGGTGTGGTTGCTGAAGATGATGAATGAGTTGGTGTCGGAAACGACGGGAATTGGTGCATGCAGAGATCAACGGATGGGCAGTTCAGTTATGTTTCTGCAGAAAGGGATGAATAAGTATGCGAAATTCATGGAGATAATTGAATATGGTCGTGGAGGAAGACATAGCTTTGTTGTAATTCTGGAGGGGCGTGAAGGGAAGGGGTGGAAACATTGCATATTGCAAATGGGAAGTACTTGAATCAAGTGAGTGATACAGTGATGAAGAAAGTACCAGTACAGTTGCGAGTGGTGGTTCCAGGCCGGACGTTTGTTGAGGTGGTGGAGGGGAAGAGATCAGAGACTGGAACAGAGACAAGGGAGGATGGCAAGATGGGAAATTCAGAAGAAAGTGATCAATATGGTAACTGTTGAAAAATCTAAGAAAGGAAAGGAGAAGAGATTATGGAGCCCGAGAATCAGGTGGTTTCAAAATGGGAAGAGTTGGTGGTGTTGGTGGATGAAGGGGTCATGAATATGAAATTAATGAGAGATATTCTAGAAGCTTTTAAAGGAAAGATGGAGATTTATGCTCAGATATGTGGAATGGGCTGCGTGGAGGAAAAGAAAAGCCCAATAGAGATTAAGCAGGGAAATAGTGGGGCCAATAATCAGGTGGGCCCAGCTAATTATTCGGCTTTAGGGATAGTTGGCCTCCATGCAAGCATCCCACTAAAGGTTATTCGAAGACTTACTACCGGAAGAGGCACAAGGCAGTGGCTGTGTGGAGAGTGAAGAGGAGGATGCGACGTGCACAGCAGGAGCCGGAGGTGTCACTGGAGATCAATCGATCTTGTGCGCAAGAGTCGAGCCTAGAGGTTGGCAGAAATTTTGACCTTGAAAGCCCAGAGAACAAGATGCCTGCAAGGGAGGAAGGATCGGCGAGGGAGAAGGAACCAGCGACTGGTGGGGGAAGGTTGATGGAGGAGTGGCAGGCTTCGGGAAATGCTACCGAAGCCATTTAGGCCATGGGTCAGATGCACCACAATCCGATGGGTAGTTGGAGCAACGAGAGTCATGTTCGCCGGAGTTGTTCTAATGAAACCAGACAGGTATTCTCTATGCCGCCGACAGCACCTGAGAAGGAGAATGGTGAATTTCAGGAGGGACAGAATTCCAAGGCGATTGTGGTGATGGAGGGTAGCTCGGAGAGAAACATGATCAACGGAGACCAATATTGTAGTAGTTGAGTCTGATGTTGCCGATAAAGAAGATCAGGATTGTAGGATGGAGCAAAAGGTTTCGAAAGACTTATCTGAGGGGGTAGGGTCATATGCTGAGGATGTGTTAGGTACGTGTGTGGTGGAAATTGAGGAAATTCTGGGGGTGAGTAATTTAGTGGTTGGGGACGCAGGCTTAATACCATAAAATGTTTCAAGTAGCTGGGTTATTGATAGTTGTTTGGAGTTTTATCCAAAAGTGGGGGTAGCATGTGAGGGGGAAGAAAATAATGTGAAGCTGTTACTTAAGGATATTGAAAAAGCTAGAAAGCACCCAGTTGTAGAGGCGGTGTTTCTAGAGGAGTTAGGGAGGTTAAGAGACTAGATTGCTTTGTAAATTATGATAGGGGCATGTCAGATGTCCAGCAAGGTAAGGGAAGAGGGAGGTGTAGACATGGTGTTTTATGAAGCCAAAAATCATAGTGTGGAATGTGAGAGGGCTGAATACCTTCAAGAAAAGGTTGTGGATCAGGGATCTTTTAAAAGAATGGAAAGCGGATATTGTGTGTCTGATTGAGACAAAGATGGATGTTATTACTTGGGAGGTGGTACGCAGTTTATAGGGTGGTCAACATGTGGATTGGATATATAAGGGGGCCAATGGGGTGTTGGGGGGCATTTTGTTGATGTGGGATAGGAGGGTGGTTGAGAAAAGAGAGGAATGTATGGGGTGCTACACACTTGCTTGTTCTTTCCAAAATGTGGAGGATCATTTTGAATGGGCTTTTGGGGGTGTTTATGGACCGAATGTTGATGTGGAGAGGAGGATGCTTTGGGAGGAGTTGGCTGGTTTGATGAGCGTGTGGGAGGCCCCATGGTGTATTGGGGGTGATTTTAATATAGTTCGTTTTCCTAGTGAGCGGCCTAGTGAATTGAACTATTCTACAACCATGATGGAGTTTTCGGATTTTATAGCTGACCAAGGGTTGGTCGATATTCCGTTGGTAGGGGTCAATTCACATGGTCTAATAATCAAGAAGATGAAATTTGGTCAAGAATTGATAGGTTCTTACTTTCGGTGAGTTGGGAGGATCACTACCCGGCAGTGTTACAAAGAGGGCTTCAATGATTATGTTCTGATTTGGGAATATGTGGTTAAAGTATGAAGGCTTTGTTGACAAGGTGAAATCTTGGTAGGATTCGTATACAGTTGAAGGCTTACCGAGTTTTGTGTTGGCTAATAAACTGAAATCACTTAAGTTGGATCTGAAAAAATGGAATGATGAGGTTTTTGGTGATATTGGGAGGAAAAGGAAGGAGTTGTTGGAAGGTATACAGGAGATGGATGTGGTGGTAGAGAGTAGGGGACTAATGGAGGACAAAAAGGTGAAAATGGATGATATGGCTAGAGAGCTGGAGAATACCTTGTTGTGTGAGGAAATTCATTGGTGAAAAAAATTGAGAGCATTATGGCTGAAGGAGGGGGATAGCAACACTCGGTTTTTTCATAAGATGGCCAATTCTCATCGCAAGTATAATCGTGTGGAGACGTTGAGTATCGATGGTGTTTTGTCTCATGATCCGAATGAGGTAAAAGAGCATATTGTGCAATTCTATCGAAACTTATATTCGGAGCAAAGTAATTGGCGACCTAGAATGGACAATCAAGCTTTTCCGTCCATTGATGAGGAGAAGAAAGTTTGGTTGGAAAGAGATTTTGAGGAAATGGAGGTTTGGGAGGTGGTGAAGGGCATGGAGGGTGACAAAGCATCGGGACCGGATGGGTTCACCGTGGCTTTCTATCAATCTTGTTGGGCGGTGGTGAAACAAGATGTCATGGCTGTTTTTTCAGAATTTCATCGAAGACGACAGCTAGTGAAGAACTTGAATGTTACTTTTGTGTCTTTGATTCCAAAAAAGGCAAAAGCAGTGGAGATGAAGGATTTTCGGCTGGCCAATAGAATGAAAACTGTTTTGGGAAAGATCATTTCTAATTCTAAAAATGCATTCATTGGTGGTCGTCAAATACTAGATTCGGTGCTTATTGCGAATGAATGGCTGCATGCTCGTATGCGTTCAGGTGTGCTAGGTGTTATTTGCAAGCTAGACTTGGAAAAAGCTTATGACCATTTCAATTGGAGTTTCTTGCTGTATTTGTTGAAGCGGTGTGGCTTTGGAGAGCGATGGAGGGAATGGATAGAGCGGTGCATATTGTCAGTTAGGTTCTCCATCTTAGTAAACGGTACTCTGGAGGGCTTCTTTAATAGTTCATGAGGAATACGGCAAGGGGACCTGCTCTCACTGTTATTGTTTGTGTTGGTTATGGAGGCTTTGAGTAGGATGGTGAATGCGACTGTAGAGCAAGGGTTATTATCAGGTTTTTCTGTGGGAGATAGTCTTTTCAGATTTGGTGGTTTCTCATTCTCTATTTGCTGATGATATATTGATTTTCTGCGAAGCATGTCCAGAGCAAATCTGTTATGTGCGTCTTATCCTATTATGCTTTGAGGCTGTTTCGGGGCTGAAAGGGAATCTTGGCAAATCAGAAATGGTGGCTGTAGGAGAAGTGGGAAATATTGGGAGCTTGGCTGAATGTCTTGGGTGTAGAGTTGCCGGTTTGCCCATGAAGTATTTAGGGTTGCCACTAGGGGCTGCATACAAGGCTACATCTATGTGGAATGGTGTGACGGAGCAGCTGGAACGGAGGCTGGCAGGTTGGAACGGTTTGCCCATGAAGTATTTAGGGTTGCCACTAGGGGCTGCATACAAGGCTACATCTATGTGGAATGGTGTGACGGAGCAGCTGGAACGGAGGCTGGCAGGTTGGAAGAAACTATACTTATCAAAGGGAGGTAGGTTAACCTTAATAAAGAGTACGTTGTCTAATATTCCGACTTATTACTTATCTTTATTTCTGGTCCCTATGAGTGTGGCTAATTGGATCAAGAAGATTCAAAGAGATTTTCTATGGGGAGGAATGGGAGACGAACAGAAAATGTATCTTGTTAGTTGGAACCAAGTTTGCTGTCCTCGGTATCCGAAATGTTCTCAACTTTAACAAAGCCCTGTTGGGAAAATGGCTATGGAGATATGCGTCAAAGAGCGAGGCACTTTGGTATAAGATAATCAAAGAGAAGTATGAAGATCAGGATGGGGGGTGGTGTTCGAAGGAGGTGTCTGGGCCTTTTGGTGTAGGTTTGTGGAAGCATATTCGATGGGGGTAGGGATCGGTTTGCACAAAATGTGAGGTTTGAAGTGGGGCTAGGTTCAAAAATTCTATTATGGCATGATACGTGGTGTGAAATCAGCCATTCAAACATGTTTTCCCTTCATTGTATCGAATTGCAAGATACAAAGAAGCATGACTGAAGGATAATTTTAGATGGAGGAATGGGGCTGTTGAGTGGAATGTCATCTTTGTTCGTTCTATCCAGGATTGGGAGATGGAGGTGATATCAACTTTCTTTGAATTGTTGTATTCGTGTAAGATCTCATAGGGTAATGTAGATTGTATTCGTTGGTCCCCTTCTAAAAAAGGTATATTTGAGGTGAAGTTGTTCTATAAGGTCTTGTCCAATCTAGTTAATGAGACGTTCCCATGGAAGAGTATTTGGCGATCTAAGGTGCATTCGAGAGTGGCATTTTTTGGGTGGAATGCGGCTCTCGGAAAAATTGACACATGACAATTTGCAGAAGAGAGGTACTGTAGTAGTGGAATGGTGTTGTATGTGTAAGAAGAATGGGGAATCCATAGATCATTTATTGATCCATTGTGAAGTGGCAACTTGACTATGGCATTATATTTTTACTTTGTTTGGCATTGAATGGGTTATGCCGCAAAAGGTCCTAGACTTGTTTGCTTGTTGGAACTAGGTGGGGGGGAGGGATCTATCTAGAGTTATTTGGAGGATGGCTCCTTTGTGTGTCATTTGGTGCATTTGGAGGGAGAAAAATGCCCGAATTTTTTAGGATAAGGAGTGTTCGGTGGATGGGATGAGGAAGACTATGATTTCTATGCTACACTTGTGGGCAAGGCGCATCACCGTATTGAGATACCGACTATGGAAGAGTTAGTGAATATGTGCTCTTTGTATATTTAGTAGGGGCTATTTTGTACATATTTTAACAATAGGGTTGCGCCCCTCTGTGCGTTTCAATAATATTCACATTACTGATATAAAATATATATATATATATATATATATATATATAAAACTATGGATTCCATCTTCAGAAAAGTCTTCTCACAATGCTACATTTGATCACCAAATGCAAGGAGAATGTTGACCATAGTAAAAGTCTCACTCCTTAATGCATCAAAGTGACATGCAGTTGACATCTGAGTTTATAGTTCTCTCATGATTTATTATCAATATTATAAGAAGTGAGGGAGTTACAATCATTCCTTGATTAAGAGGGGTGTAGGGTTCCTTGTGGATTATGGGTTTTGGGTTCCGTGTTTAGTTTGGGATGCTTTGAGGGTCTTGGGTTTTCCTTTGTTTTTGTATTGTTTTGTTTTGTTTTATTTTTGCTATTGCTTTTCCTTGGTGTCCTTGTGTATACTTCTAGTGTACTCAGGGGTGCCTCATGGATTTTTTTAATAGACGCTTGTTACCTAAAAAAAAAAAAATCATTTCTTGATGATTTAGTGTTTGTAAGGAATGACAACTCCTTTGGTCCGTTAAGTGCATTGCATCACCATGCTTCTGCACCAACACTTCAACTTGAAGTCTTTATCTCTTTGATCAAGATAAACCACTAGGTTGATGTGCTACAGTCTTATTTAATGGAATCCCAATTCCACTGACTGTGAACAATAGATTATGAACTTGTAAGGTTTATGGTTAAAATCTTCCTATGTGATAACCTCTTTACTCACACTATAAACCATATTCAATACAAGTCATGAACCATTTACATGCAGATTATGTATAATCAGTAAAGATAAGCATCTACATAGATTATATGTTATATGCTCAATTAAATAAATCAATGAATAACAACTATATTCAATATCAACTAAAATGTCTTACAATTAAACTTGGATTTTAGGGCACTATCCCCAACAATTTTGCAAATTTTTTGAACTTTTGTTTATCTTTTTTTCTTGACTAGGGGGTTCTTTTGTATACTAGGGTTGCGCCCACTACGCTTTTTAATAATTGAATTACTTGACTTTTTTTTCCTCTCTTATTCATCACGAGAGAGAGACAACAGGAAAACTGCCTTATAGTTTCTTCTGTCCATGAAAGCATCTTAAAATTCAGAATTTTTAAATGTCGACTGCTAGAGAGAGAAAAAAAATGGTGTCAACAAAAGGAAAACTAGTTTCTTCTGTCCATGAAAGCATCTTTAAATTCAGAATTTTGAAATGTTAACTGCTAACTATGTAAGGAACCATGTCTAGGTGTCAGATACTCAAGACTTATTTGAGATATTGGTGCATGATGGCATAGCTGAACTACTAAATTTCCTTTTTTTTTTCTTCATCTTTACCTTAATGTAAAATGAAGCTTTTGTGTATCATTGGAGATTTATCAAATAGAAACTCAGTCACTCTATGATTAGAATTTAAATATTTTTATTTCCTAACAGAGGCATGTGGGATGCATCCAATGTGTACCCTTGTCTGCTGTCCCTGACAAGATTAAAGTCTCTGTATAACATAGCATTGAAGCTAAACTGGCCCAATTATAGTAGCATCATAACATGATGTCCTAAGCTCTGCAGCAAGATTTGTTTCTTTTTAAGTTTGTGTCTTGGCCTTCTGGGTAATGTTTCTTTTATGGATGGCATACAAAATGGTAGTTAGTTGATTTGTTTTATCACTGTTCAACTTCAACAAAAAAGGCATTTTATTGTGATAAAGAGGAGGAATACTGGAATAATGAATGCATAAGTATTCTAATGGAAATAGAGAATGATGCATTAAGAGTTCATTGGTGAAAAAAGAGAGAAAATTCGAACTTTAATAACCATGTCGACTAAATAGGCAATGCTGGGTCAGCAGAAAGCTGGGTAGGCACCCATGAAAGTACAAGAAAGAATGGATCAATCTGGGTCCTTTGAATGATCCATAAATCAATATGCTCTTGAATTTCTTTTATTTGGATTGTGCTGGTTGGATAAGATAATTTTTGTCCTTGGATGTATTCTGGAAGAAAGAATACACTTCATCTATCAGAAGCATTTATACGTTTCTGTTGTCTTAGTAATTTACTTATGATTTGTTGGTAACAAATATATGAGCAAAATCTTTACCTTCGGTTTACCTACTTTCAGGTCAGGCGCAACCTGGACCAAGCCAAGACCATTTTGGAGGCCTTAATTAAGGTTGTTCTTTCTAATTGAACTTTCAAAATATATCATGGGTAGTTTCATCTAATCCAGGAATGCAAATCTCCTGTATTGAAATGTAAGACACATTATTCAGTATTTGATTTTGTGCAGAGAGAGGAGATAAAGAGAGAAGTAATGGAGACTGAAGTTAGCCTTCAAAGGATCCAAATGAAGTATAAGGTATGCAAATGATGTGTATTATCTCTTCGATCACATGTATATCATGAAAGGCACCAGTGATTTTCTGTTTTATGTATGAATTTGTTTTGAGAATTTACATTCTACATAGTTGCATGGTATTCTGAAAAATGACACTTGGTGTTTTTCTCTGTACTTGCTTTTTTGTTCAAATTCAGTTTCTTTTCTTTTCATTTTTTCGTTACTTTAGGTTGCATTTCGATTGGCAAGAACTTTTGTAGGCACAATGATAGGAATGTGTTCCTTCTTTGGTTGTATACAAAGGACGAGAAAGAATGGATCATTTGCGTCTCCAGTGTTCCTTTGCTCTTGATCTTTCTTTGGAGCCCATTGGGTTTCACCAACTTCCGTAGTTCAGTTGTTGAATGGTGTAGGGATTGAATGGAGAGCAACTGCATCCTGTCTTATATGGTGTGTATGATAAAGGAATTATAGCCTTGAGTTTTCTCGAGGCTCTATTGAATGGGTTTTGATGCATCCGACTGTTGATTCTCTGGGTCATTCTTTGATGTCATTGATGATGATAGGTTTAGTACCTGATTTTAGTTTTCCTTCTTTTTTTTCCTTGTTTTCCCTCTGGGGTGCCCTTTTGTTTCCTCATTAGGAAGTACTTCAGTTACTGCCTGTGCTGCCCTTCTCAACTGATGGTACTGATTATAAAAAATGAAAGTAAACATACTTGATCTTTTTGAAGACTTCCGTGGATACCTGAATTTGTGTAACACCTTGGCTAGATTATCATTTGCTGTAATGAATGTGGATGCCAGGAATATGGCAGTTCCATGCTGGGAAAATTATACAGAACTGGGATATTTCAGCTAAAGATTTCCTTTTTAGTGTTGGCTTCTAATCTGCATCCTGTTGGGTATGGTGTAGAACATGGAGAGATTCCTGCCCAATGTGGTTTAAAAATGTATGTTTTGCATGTATAGTTGTCCTCTTCGTTGTAATCTTTTAATCCTTGCATCCACACTATGTTTGAATTGCATGAACTTAATCTATCATCTATTCACTTTGCCATCTTATTAATCTTATGGAAGTGATTAGAAGGGTGGATCCTTTGTGGGCAATGTAATTGCCAATTCAATTGGTCCGAAATCTGTTATTAATTGTTGGCCGACTTCTTATGGGTTTTCAGCATGAAACTGAGCTCCTGGAAGATAGCTTGGCGCTTCCTGGATTTGCACCCTTCTCTTGCAAGTTTGGTTCTAGCGAAGATGAATATGTGGATTCAGATGACCTTGCAAACAGCCGTCCTCGAACACGGCCCTCTGTAATACAGAATCCACCTATGACTGACTCCAACTTGGTAATGGTTCCCTCAGGAAGCATGAAGCAAGAGTTTAGGAGGCGACATGCACCACATGGATGGCTTCATAAAATGGTATTCCAATAGCTCTTCTGCCCAATCTCATCCTCTTGCTTCTTTTTTATGGAGTGCCTCTTCTCTCTTCCCCCTGTTTTCTCCTCTCTCCTCAGTAGGGAGACACAGAATCCAAAATTAACTGCTGAAATTTTTGTTGGTATCAACTAGACCATAATATAGCTTAGGAAAAAGAAAAAAAAAAAAACTCGACCATTGTATAAAATGGTTTAGAAAAAATTAACCCTGTAAAATGTGGTAGTATCTGCTTTTTCTCGCTGAATATCAATTTTATCACAGTATGAACTCTTATGCGGGATTATATGATGCAGGATCCTCTTGAACCAATTTTGTTGTTCACGAAACCTCTAGTTCCAGAAAAGTTGGCAGCTTCAGGCATTGTACCGCCATCTGATAATTCGTCAGCAAGAAATAATGTGTCTGCACCACCTTGTAAATTTCGCGGAAGAATTGGCCGAGGTGGCCGGATAATTTTTGATAGATGGAATCCATTGTTGCAAACTCCAATTGACTGTGGTAACTCTTTTTATATACCACCAAAACCCCGGTCTTCGACTTATAATTGATTTGGTTACTTGGCATTGTCCAAACCTCTAACTGGGATGGGGTACCTGCTGAAAACAGACTTTCAAGTGACATTTATTTGGATGATACATTAGTGGGCTCTTGAGGAATTGTAGAGTTGATGAACATTATGTTAGGTGTAGAAGTTGGGCATTAGTTGGGGCAGGAAGCTGGATTAACTGTATTTTTTTGTTTTCCTATGTTGATGTTTGCTTAAAAAATGTATTCATCTGCCCTGTCTTGCTCATGTTAATTATTACATTACTTAAAACATGCTCTCTTTTCCTCGAGGATCAGCGCCCAAATGCCACAAGAAAGTTGCAGAAAGCATATATATATATATATATATATATATGTGTGTGTGTGTGCGCGCTACTGCTCATCGTGTTAATATGGTTGTGCAGATTTGGTACGAGGAAAGAGAAAATTGAACTGCTATTTTCTCCAGAACTCCTACAATGGACATTGTAACGCCCCGACCAGATAAATGTGATAATTTGCGTTACACATGGTGGTATTATTATTCCTCGATACAACTGACAGTGGAAATATGATGTAAAAAATAATTTTTTTTTTACGTACACGAGGAATTATGAGTCCACAATAAGTAGAGAAATCAATCAACCATGTGTGACGTGAGCCCTAAAATATCTCTCGGTTGTACTTAAAATCCCTTGCTTTAATTAATGTCATTTACCGAAATTTTGAGAAAACTGGATATCTTATTCCCACAAATCGTTAAAAAAAAAAAAAAACAATAAAGGAGGTAAAAGTTCCTCTCTATAATATCATAGATATATGGGAGGATTTCGTTCCTCTACATAATATCTATGACATGATTGATGGCCTCCTTAGCTAACCCATGCGCTGCAAAATTACCATCGCGTGAGATAAAATTAGAGCTTGAATTGCTGAAACTCGCTATACCCTCCTTAATATCTTCCACTAGGTGTTTGTAGCTACTGTTGCATGGATTGCACGAATTCCAGGATAGCCAGTTAGTCCCAACTCATATTCAGTCAAGATAGAGAGTGCATAGACTACCCACAAGCTGAATTCCACCATGAGGAAGGATCATTTTCCACTCCATTCATTGATTAGAGGATGGAGCGTTTAGGTGGGGTACTACTGCTTTTTGGATGGTTATTTTGGATATAATCAGGTCTCTTTGGACCTCGAAGATCAAGAGAAGACCACATTCACCTGTCATTTTGGGACGTTTGCCTACTGTCGCATGTTTTTTGGGTTATGCAATGCACCTGCCACTTTTCAGCGATACATGATCAATATTTTCTTTGACATGGTAGAATGGTTCCTTGAGGTTTTCATGGACAACTTCTCAGTCTTCGATTCATCTTTTGAAGAGTGTCTACACCGCCTCACTCTTGTCTTTGTGCGATGCAAGGAAAAGAACCTGTTGCTAAATTACGAAAAATGTCATTTTATGGTAAAGCAAGGGATAGTACTGAAGCACGTCATCTCTCATCGTGAGATTTGAGGTTGACAAAGCGAAAATAGATCTAATTTCCAACCTTCTACCCCCACTGCGGTGAAGGAGATTCATTCTTTTTTGGGCTATGCAGGATTCTATAGGCAATTCATCCAAGATTTCAGCAAGATTGCCAGGCCCTTGTGCAAGTTGTTGGTGAAGGAAACCCCATTTATTTTTTATGAGGACTGCAAGCAAGCATTTGGGGAGTTGAAGAAAATTGGGAAAAAATATAATTTAGCCCAACAAACTACCAGCTATTTTCATTTTAGCCCCATAATGTTCAAAAAGTGATAAAGTAGCCCCATAAACTACCAAATAGTTGCAATTTGGCTACTCCGTTAGTGATTACCATCAAATTAGATGGAAAATTCAATACTACGTTGTTTTGGCAAAGTTAAGTCACTAAAATGCCTTTTGCAACTGTTTGGTAGTTTGGAGGCTATTTTATCACTTTTTGAACATTAGGGGGCTAAAATGGAAACGACTGGTAGTTTGGGGGGCTAAATTATATTTTTCCCTTTTTATTTTTCTGATAACCTAATGTATTTTTTTAATATGATTTTTTTCCCAAAAGGGCATTTTAGTAACTTAACTTTGTCAAAACAACGTAATATTGAATTTCCATCCAGTTTGACGGTAATCACAAACGAAGTGGCCAAATTGCAATTGTTTGGTAGTTTGGGAGGCTACTTTATCACTTTTTGAACATTAGGGGGTTAAAATGAAAATGACTAGTAGTTTGGGGGGCTAAATTATATTTTTTTTCAAGAAAATTTTGATGTCTACACCTATTATTCAACCACCCAACTAGGGTGTGCCTTTTGAGATCATGTGTGATGCTTCTGATTATGCATTTGGAGTTATTTTGGGGCAGCGTGTTGATAAACTCCCCCATGTCATCTACTATGCCAGCAGGACAATAAACAATGCACAACTCAACTACTCCACAACTGAAAAGGAGTTGCTTGTAGGCATTTTTGCTTTGGACAAGTTTAGATCCTACTTGCTAGGATCTAAAGTCATCATCTATAATACCCCAATAAAAAGCAACCTTTTGATTAAATGAAATCTTTTCCATAAGAGCAATTAGCAAAGGTCTTAAATAATGGTGTTTAACGAGACCCAAAACCCTTAGCGTTAACCAAATCACGCTTTGAATCTTTAGAAAATAGAAGCCAAACACTAACCCTCAGGAGGTGGACGTACACTAGGTTTGGCGGATGTACGCTGTTGTCTGTAGTGTGGACGTACCGGGGGGGGGGGGTCCACTGGATGTACGCTCTGCAAATAGTATAACGGACGTACGTGGGACTACCAAACATACGCTACTTTTTGAGATACCCTTTGGGTAATACCTGGACATACGAGACACCCTTTGGACCACTGTGCAAAGACCACTGGGCGTATGCTAAGGTTGCCGGACGTTCGCTACTCTGTCAGAGAATTGGTGGTGAACTTTTCCTATAAATAGCCCATCCCACCTCTCATTTCTCATGCTTGTTTCCTTCCCCTAGTATGCCCCTAGGCTGCCAAAATCCTTCCCTTGAGTTTTGAGTGAGAAATTGGTGAGAGTGACCTTCAAGGAGGAGTTTTCGAGGAGGGGAGACCATGTTCGTGCTTAGATTCAAGGTAAGCTCTGTTCTCTCTGTGTTTAGCATTATTTTAACTTATGTTTTGGCCTTGATGAGGTTTTCCAAGTGTTCATTAAGCATTCTTTAAAGATAATGGTGTTTTCAAAGGATTCTTTCAAAGTTTCGTTGTGCTGTGATTTTTTGCGTTGCATGTACTGTTTTGCTAGCTTAGAGAGGTTTAGAGGTCTATAAATGTCATTAGAAACATGCACTATCCGAGTCTTAAAACGGTGTGCTTAACACCTTCGACAGACGTGCCATTTTGGACGTCACAGTTAGTGAAGCGAGCAGGTTCTTCGTTTAGTATGCTTAGGCTTAGCTATATTTCTAGGTTTCATAAGTCTTAGAATAACGGTGTCTTGTATCTGTTATAACAGGAATTAGCTTGGTCAGAGGATTCGCTCGAGTGTGCGAGGTAAGTAGACACTTACACCATTTTTATGTAAAACATAGGATATGTTAGTTGATTGACCACGAGTATGATATGAGCATGCCTACTTTTTGTAATTACTTGGTAACTGCGTTATTAATTAACTGTTAAGATGCATTGTAAGACATGGTACGCCCATACGTGAGGTATGAACGGCCATGGGCTTTCCTTTTGCCCTTATCAGTAGCAAGAGTGTTCGAAGACTCATGACCCTTAGCCTTGCCTTTGTCTATGGCAGCTTTCTTTGAAGGCTCGGTGGTAGCCTTCTCGGCTGCAGTTTTCCTCGATTGGGCAACTGGTCTCCTAGAAGCCTTGGCAACAGGCCTCTTCCTCGGCTAGGCAACACTCACCGCTTGGGGGGTACCCCCAAGAACTTCTTTAGATTTTCCATTATGGCCAAGCAACCATAATCCAAATGGCTGTAATTTTTCTTATTCCAAGTGAGGGCTAGAAACTGGTTCACTCGATCCAACTCCTTGTTGGATAGGTCGGGTCATTTGTAGGCTAAAAAGGAAAAAAAGGTAGATGTTAAGACTAAAACACAATCAACTGAACAAAGACAAAGGAACAAGTATCTAAGTATTACCTTCGGCGTCCGAGATGTTAGTTTCCTGAGGAAGGCTTGGAGTAGATTCCACCTCGGATGGTGAGAACTCCAATGCCTAAAGCAAAAAAGAAATTCTCCTTCCACCTTTTTTTTGCTTGAGTAGGTGGGCATCAAGTATATCATCTTCACCTGCTGTCGAACTTGGAAGGTGTAGATGGTGTCCGTCTGAGGATTTTTTACAATCCTGTAGATTCATAGGAACTCACAAGCAGTCATCCTATGCTTGTCTCTGAGAACCAATGGCCATAGAATGACGTAGGCAAAGAGATATCGCCAAGCATTCAGTGCTATCTGGTGTGGAGCCATGTTCAGGTGGCTCAGAATGTCCCGGACAATCTTAGGGAAAGGCAGCCGTCCTATGCTCGTCTCCAAGAACCAGTGGCCATAGAACGACATAGGCAAAGAGATATCGCCAAGCATTCGATGCTATCTTGTGTGGAGCTAGGTTCAGGTGGCTTATAATGTCCCGAAGAGTCTTCGGGAAAGGCAATTGGAGCCCAGCCTAAACATTGCCTCGTACAGGCAAACCTCATGAGCTCCTTCACAGACAACAGCTCCGTTTTGACCTTCGTCAAGTTGAAGATCCACAGAAAGGGGAATAAAGCAACTTCCCCAAATTCGACCTTCATTGGTAGGTGTGAGAGATGATTGCCAGAGGGCTGAGTATGCCTTGCCTAAGTCGTTGAACTCTTCCTCGTTGTTTCGACCCATTAGGTAGAAAAGGCTCAGGACAAGTAGACGAGGAACACACAGGTAACCTTGTTGAATCAAAAGGTGGGTAACACTCAGTCAAAGATGGTCTACCTCTAGTTCAATTAAGGAAGAAGGAAATCCAAGTATTTGAGCACTAGGCTGTCCGAACCAACAAAGAACTCAACATGAGGGATTTGATCTATTGAGACCCTAAAAAATATTACTCTTAAGAAGTAATATTGGGAAAAGTTGTTTGGGTGAAGGCAAGCCAGTGAGAAAATGGAGTTCAAAGAAAATGTAGTTCTTCATAGGGAAGGATTTGCAAAGCATTGAATGAACAAAAATGGTGAAGTGTGGAATGACAAAGATGAAGGGCTTAAATAGGTACGGGTGTGATCGAATTTAAATGCATAGAAGACGTGGGTGGAACCTGTGATCTCATTAAATGCCCTCAAAAGACGCGCCTCACCAATCCATGTATATTTTGAACTGTATCCACAGAGACTTCAACCACACAAGGAGTGACACGTGGCACTGTACTTGGAAGCGAGGACTGGTAGGCCAGTTGTCGATCATCCCTCGGGAAAACCAACAGTCTCAAAAGTATTGGCTCAGAAAGCTTAGAAGACAAAAATTCCCTAAAAAAAAATTGAATTTCAAATTTACAATAGTTTTGATACAAGAAAATCCTCTCACTGAGGATAGGTTGGGATTCCAATTGCCAATCCATTTTGAAGAACATGAAATTTTGATAGTCACTCGGACAAGGAAAATGGGGGATAATTTTTGGGTCATGGATCAGCCACATAAGGCCCAACAGGCCTCCAAGCCTGGTCCAATATACAAGCCCACTAAGACAAAGCCCAGGCCTAGACTTAGTCAACCCAATCCGATGCATAGCCAACCCATTGATGGTATAATAGTCTTTCACCGAGGGTACAATAGTCTTTTGCCAATAGAGAGAATCCACATTCACCAACAAACATGGGATTCTCCTAGCACCTCAAGCAAGCTTCCACGATTCGTCAAAACGTGGCCCAGTTGTCAATACCAAACCAAGACACGTGTATCGAGGATAACTCAGACATGTGTCCAATGCCAACAAGGCCAAACCACGTGCTATCATACTCCACGATCTTAGGCTCCTAAGATCATGGAACAACCCACAACCGTCATTGAAGCTACATTATAGATATTTAGGGATGTGGGGGCCGAGATTTATGGGGTGATAACTACCACTTGGTGCCTATAAAATGGAAGCTCCAATTCATAATTTGGTAGACACAATTCTCTCTCAAGCTCTCATTGAGCTTATATTCTCTCTAAGCAGTTCAGTAACTTAGGCATCGGAGCTATCTCCCGTTGGCACACAACCAATAGCTTTGATCCTACTATTTTTTCTTTTGTAGCCCAACAACTCCTTGGTCATTGTGCCATTTATCAGTTTGATGACTCCTCGGATACCATGCCACTCCTCAGGTATTATGCCATGTCACTGCTTGAAAAACTATCATCAACACCTGTGAAATGAGTATGTGGGGACATTTTTAGTGAAAATTCAAGGCTATTTACTAGTTAAATACTTTAAGTAAGTCACCGAAGACTCATTTGAAAATGATATTAATTGTTTTAAGTGCATTAAATTTTTGTCTTCTTTTAATGTATCCAATATCTTTTGTGTATGCACATATACGCATATATTTACATACACATATGCACGTGTATGACTATATCAAATGAAATTAAGCAGTCTTATATAAGGAAGTTTTTTTTTTTCTTCTTCTTTTTTCCTAAGGTAAGGAAGAATGTCTTAAATGTTTATATGTTGGTTATGTTTTGAACGTTCCATGTCCTACATTGCCTAGTTAGTAGGTGAAACTAGGCTTTGTAATAAAATATAGGGAAGCTTCAAATTGACTAGTCCTTTTGGAGTGATAGCCTAGATGTGGCTAGCGCTCTTCCCTGGGTTTTTACACAAAGGTAGATTAACATTGCCATGTTAGCATATTAGAATATTGGTTAAATAAAAATGGGGTTTTTAACATTATATGCTTGAAATAATTTGTATTTTTATATTAGTATATCTTGGGAGTAAGCAATTTTACATAAGGAACTATGACTTCATTGTGTTGTTGTCGATCTTCCATTTATCAAAAACTTTTTAAGTGAAAAATAAAGTAAAATTCTTCTTTAGATTAAGTTTAACCCTAGCTCAAACTTAAGCTTGATTCATTCAATAATTTTTTCTTTTTGCTATAAGAAGAAGATTCATTCAATAATTAATTGTTAAATATTGTGATGTCTAAAATATGAGTAGCAAAACTTCTTCGATAAAGCAACTAAAAGGATCTAAATGAATTTATTAGAGTATCTCCAACAAACTTTGCATATGGCTTATAATAGCTGTATTATGAGCCACTTTATCCCTCCATCAAATAGTTGCAGATATATAGGGGGCAGGCAGGGGCTGCCCACCCCTGCCCAATTCGTAAGTATTTTTAAGTCCAATTCCTTACCCTTAATGCTTTAGCACCTACAAAATATAGCCCAACCAAAAAAACACCTAGTAAATTTCTTTCTTTCTTTTTTCTTTTTTTTTTTTCTTATGTCAATTGTTTAAAAAAAAAACATGTGTGGCATCTCCAACACATTGTGTTTCGAAGCAAAAAAAGGAAGAAAAGAAACTTAGGTGATTGATTGGATTTGCATCACATTGCACAAGAAGAAGTTGCAAGCATGATTTGAGAATTGAGAGGGCATTATGAGAATTTAAAGGAAATTGAAAAGCCATTTTAGATGCAATCTAAACAAAATGAAAAACAAAAAAAAAATCTAAATCTCACCCTAACCCTGTAACCAAGACAGCTAGACTTAGGAAAAACAAGAAAAAGAGCTTAGAATTAGCACTACAATACCATACCAAGCGGCAACCACAACTTGCAAGAGGGACTGAGAGCCTGAGACAAAGGGGAAGAGAGATTCGACTTACCCAGCAGGAGTCCACTACCTAGATTCGACTTACTCCTGTATATCCACCTCTGCCCAGAGGAACTGAGAGTTTGAGACAGAGGGAAAAGGAGTGCATTGTGAGGCATGAGTCCTTTTCTTCACTCTTCAATTCTTCTATACAGTATACTCTGTTTCTCGGTTTTTCATTTCATCTTTTTGAATCCTTTCTTTGAATATATATATTGTTGTAATTTGTAGATTGTTGCTTTTTGAGTTATGAGTGACGAGGAGTAACCGTGTAATCCTCAATTGCTAAATGCAATGTCGTCATGCCACCTAAGCTAGGGTATGTTTGTTAAACAATTTTGGTCCAATACTATAGCAAAATTTGATTTATGTAAAAAAAAAACGTAAGATTTTTTTTTTTGAAAAAGTGAAAGAGTAAGAATGTTTGGTATGGAAAAATGAAAAAAAAAAAAAGTTTGTAATGATTTTTTTATTTGAATATAAAAAGTAATTGATGTGATGTAAAAAGTAAGAGAATGTTGAAAAATGAAAAAGTAAGATGAATAGTATTGAAACAAAAACGTTTACCAAATAGAGCCCTAGTTATTTGATACTAAAATGCAATTAATTTCCTAATTTGTCTAATTGGTCTTGAACTCTTGAAATGCAAAGTATTAATTTTCATAATTTTTTTATTAAAATTTTGTTTATCTTATTTTGATTAAAAAAATATTAGGTTTTTTTTTAGGTGTTTTTTTATATATAGAGTTTGGGATTTTGCAAGTATCAATGAGTTTCAGTAAATTATTGTCAGTCTCAAGTATGTTATTCGTTATTGATTGTGCTTTTTATAAATTATTATTATTATTTTTTTGGTTGATTTGTTAGATTAATAGCTAACAGAATATGCCAAATAATTTTATTATAATATCATTAGAGTATGTGCCATTAGCCATGAATTGTTTAGTGTGAGAAGTATTAAAACTAATAGATAAATACCCCTTGACCTATCGATCTATTTGCACTTTTAACCTCAATGTTTAAAAAGTGAAAGTTTACCCCAAAGTATTCGACATTGACATTTGACTCCTATGAAGTACACTTTACCCCCATGAAGTATTTTGAGTTGACACTTTACCCCCCCTCCCCCCAAAGTAACTAAGTTTTGGGGGGTAAAATGTCAACTCAAGGGGGTAAATTGCCAATTCAAAATACTTCAGGGGGTAAAGTGTATTTGATAGGGGTCAAGTGTTAATGTCAGATACTTTGAGGGGGTAAAGTGTCACTTTTTAAACATTGGGGTTAAAAGTGCAAATGGATGGATAGTTCAGGGGGGTAAAGCATATTTTTCCCTAAATAAAATTTTTAGGTTTCTAAAAAATCTTAGATTTCATCATGGGCAAGTAAAAAACAATTGATGCATTTTTTTAAGAAAAAAGATGATGATTCAAATCCTAAAATGTCTTCCTCGGCATCTAATCCTCAAACTTTAGGTCTTGAACAATGCCTTTCTAAGATGCCAAGAATTGAATTTCAAGTAGTTGAGTCAATTGAGATTTCTACTCTACAACATGATCCAGGGTATATCTTGTTAATCAACAGGATGAAATTAGAAGTGTTTATCTTAAAGCTAGTATATATAGATTCATTCCTTCTAATAGTTTTGAATATCTATTTTTGGGAAATGAAAAAAAATTGCCTAAGATTTCAATCATCTTGGTATAAGATGATTAATTGGTGATAAGTGTTGAATGTTATACATTCAAGTCCAATAATTCACATATGTTAATCTCTAAGTCTTATTATAGTTTGATGTTTTGTGTTTTCTTGCATTTTTTAGGTTTTTAAAGAAAAGCAAGCTTTTATGGCAAGTTCCAAGACAAAAAGATATTTTTGAGAAAAGCTGGAGCTTTGGGATCGAGCGCGCCAGATTAGGCTCGAGCGCACAAGCAACTAAGCTCGAGTGCATCAACAATTGAGTGGCCAAGCAAAGGATTGAGTGTAGTCATGCGCTTGAGTGCATAATCTAGGATTGAACACACTCGAGCACCCAACATACGGCCAGACCCCTTTTCCACATCAGATAAGGTTTTCAGCCTTTTATTTTGACTAGGAGACTGACCTACAATTTTTCTAAGGTTTCTAGGGTTTCTTGAGTTTTCCTAATCCTATAAATAGATCTCTGAACATAGAGAAAAAAAGGAGGACAATTCAGGGGAATTTATTATTATTATTTTTTAATATAGAAATTGGAGGCTCAATCAAGAAGCGTTTTCGGTTTCTTCTTTTCCTTTTTATTCATTATGTGTAACTAATACTTTCATTAGGGCTCGATTGAAGCCCTAATCATGTCTCTTCAGGATTTTAATATTGGCACCTTTGTTACAATTATATTTGAGTACTTAACTTGATTATTTCCTGTTTAGTCGAATTCCTCATATGAATGTGCTTGATCAACATATGCATGTGTTTAGATTTTTATTTATGTCAATTTAGATGATCAAGTCCTAGGCATAATAGAGAGACAAAAGAATCTCCTCATGAGTTCTAGGATTAATCAATATGGAGAATCAGAAGTAGATACCATGCTCTAGGCTTCATGTGTTTGTTGATTTCCATAGATCTATGCTTACTTGAAGAACAACTTAGTATCATGCTAAATCCTTTGTGAGAGAAAAGAATTAGAGTAGATAGCATGCCTAATTTGTTGCGTAGGGGAGATCAATAGCTTAAGTAGTAGATACCCTGCTCTTAGGTTGACAACCATTAAGTATATTGATATTATTGTTAGCAGTGACATATTTTTTTTATCTTAATTGAGTATGATTAGTAGTGGATATCAAAACCCTAACCTTCGTTCTTATTATTCAATTCAACCTTTTATATCTTGTTTAATTGAGCTAATTAATTAAGAAATCACTTTTAAGCATAATTTACACAATCCTTATGGGAATGAACTCATACTTGCTTTCTATACTATCGTTTTGATCTTGTGCACTTGCGAGTAAAAATTACAATTATTCGCCTATTAATTTAGGTAGGTAATTGCAAAAAAATTAGTTAGAATAGTCTTTTGCAAAAGATGCTACTAATTATTTATCCTTCTGTTTATCTTGTTATCTTTTCTCTAAAAAGCTAATGGGACGGTTGGGAGCTCATGCATTTACTATTGAAGTATTTCGTAATTTGAAGAAAGTTAATGATGGTATCCATTGTGTTTTTTTGGTCCATACTAGAAATTAACCATGTTCACTTCATAATAATGCTGTTAAGTGTGGTGACAGTTTGATGAACCAATCTCAACATATTGATAAGGTGATAGATAAGGAAACTTTAGAAGAAAAATTGAAGAATTGATTGCGATTGAAGACTTCAATCAATTTTGTTCGGTATTTAACATCTCAAGGATGTGCTTTTATAGGTCATGATGAAGGTCTCGATTCAAAAAATTGTGATAATTTTCTTGAGTTGATAAAACTTATATCAATTTACAATGAGGATATAGCCAAGGTTGTTTTAGAAAATGCTCCAAAAAATACAAAATGTACTTCACATCATGTCAAAAAAGATATTTTATATGTCTTGGCAAACAAGGTTGATAAGCGCTAAATGTTGCACATTCAAGTCCTCTAACTTGCATATGTTAATTCCTTAGAGTTGTTATTTGCTTGATTTTGTTTTGTGTTTCAGACTCTTAAATGATAGATGCAAGAATTCTAGTGGAAATTGGGCTTAAAAGGACATTTTGGAAGCATTATGGGATTTGGGATCTAGCACAGCAACACTTAGGCTTGAGCGCATTCCAGCCTAGGCTCGAGCGCATATCACCTTGGTGTGAGAGTAGGTGCACTCGAGCACACATACCATGCAATGGTATGTGCGCTCGAGCACACTCGGCTTTTCAAAATGAGACAAAAGACGTTTTCCACCTTGGATTGGGTTTTTAGTCTCCCACTTGGACTAGGAGACTGACCTACAGTTTTCCTGGGGTTTTTAGGGTTCTCTTAATCCCTATAAATAGGCCTCTAAACACAAAAGAAGGACACACTCCTACCTATTGCAAAAATTTAGTAAATAGTTATTGGAGCTGAGTGGATTCATGAGCGACTAAAATCCTTCATAGGGTATTGATGTAACCTTATCTAAGAACAATGGTTTGATTATATTTTAATTTATAGATCTTCAATTTATGCATGTTGGTTGTATAATTATGATAATTGCTACAATTTGATTTTACTCCAAATGTTTAAATGCAATTGTTCTTAAATTCCAAAATCAATATTAGTGAAATTATTATCTTGGCTTCGAAAGTCTTTTACTTTTATTAAACTCAAATCATTCTTATTTTCTATGATTATGGGGATGATGATTATACAACGGTTTTAATTGACATATGGTATTTTCTTGTTTATTTATAACATGCATATAATAATTTTCTTCGATTAAATATGATTAACTACTGATGTGTGAATAGTGGTGAAGTCAATACCCTACTCTCTCTCTCTCTCTCTCTCTCTCTTATATTTCAAATTCTCTTTTGCATTTATTTTATGCACTTTAGTTACAAAACAAATCAATCATCTTTTCTTAAGTTACTTTTAATCTTAATAAACTTGTTAAAAACACCCCTGTAGTCCTTAAGGTTCGACACCCTCTTTATAGGCTTATCTTACAAGGATTTGTCCTATTGTAAGTTGTAATTTATTATTGATATATTTTTGCTTTAAAATTACCACATCAATTTTTGGTGCTGTTGTCGGGCACTATTTAATAGTTGTAATATTAAGTTTTAAGAATTAAATATAGCTTAATTATTTTATGCTTTTCTTCATTTTTGCTTTCTAATCCTATTTTCTATTTTTATTTTTGTTTTTGGTTATTTTCTATATATATTTTTTTAAGTAGGTTTGTAGTTGTTAAACATCTTTCAGCAATTTGCGATCAAGTGCACCCTTACGTGTGATTGAGCGCACATATGCACTCTGCTAGAATCTAGCAAGCTAAGCGCAAGCGTAGTGCCCCGTTGATAAGTGCTTAAATATTCATATTTAAACTCCTTAATTTATATTTGTTAATCTCTTAATTTTGTTAGTTTGTGATATATATATTTTTTAATTTGTATTTTCCTTGTTTTTATAGGTTTTTGAAAGAAAATGAAGCATTTCTAAAATATTAGGCTTACAAAGCAAATTTGGGAAAAGCTGGAGGTTCTGTCAATGGAATCGATTGCACCCAATCTGAGATCGAGCGCACTAGCACTCGAGTGCCCAAGCCAAGGAACAAGTGCATCTGCGTTCATGCACGCAAGAAGAAGGATCGATCACATATGTAATTGAGCGGAAAAGACCTATGATGAGTGCCAAATAGTGTTATTTGGACCCCTTAATTTATACTCGTTAGGCTCTTAACTTTTTTAATATCTTATGTTTTGTATTGTTTTAGTATTTTAGTGTGTTGTAGGTCCTTGGTGTAAAATGTGGTTTAAAGGGGTGGATTTGAGCAAAGAAGGAACCAAGCCCCTGGAAGTGCGCTCGAGCGCACTAGGTGCAATCGAGCATAATGCGCCAAGCAGACAAGATTGCATGCACCTGCATCAAGCACGCAGAGCCAAGATTGAGTGCATATGCGCTCGCTCGCATAAGACACGATCGAGCGCACTCCATGTCAGCCGTGATCCCCACATCGCCCTAGCCGCCATCACTTCACACTTGCGCCGTGGGACTTCTGGAGCGGTTACGTGCGATCGAGTGCACACCTTGAGATAGAGCGCATTGCGATCGAGTGCATACCTTGCAATCGAGCGCACCCACATGACAGACAGCACATTAAAATTGTCTATAAATAGGACCCTTATGTTTTCATTTTAACCTACATTTGGGAGACGTTTGGAGGCACCCTCAGAGGCCTAAAACCTCCCTGTTCTTCACTGTAAACACTTCTAAACGTCGTTTAATTTATTAATTGCTTTTATTTCTTGTTGATTGTGTCTCCCTTTAGCATGGGAGGCTAAATCTTCAACTAAGGTTGAAGATGAAGCCTTACCATGGATTTATCTATATGCTTTCATAGTTAGTTTGTACGTTAATCCGTCTTTCATTTGTCATGTGTGTTCATTTCATTTCAATTTGTGAGAAGATTGCATTGATTGTGCTGTAGTTGTTTATACATAGTGTTTAGTCCAATGGATACATTTCATCTTTCGATTTACGTTCATTTATCTATTGTAGTTCGTTTTAAATCACATTCACATTGGATCCTTTGGACCTAGTCGGATATGTTTTGTCTTCTGTTAAATGGATTGATGCTTTGATGATTTCAATAGGTACAATAGGACATGCATAGGGTGTAAGGATGTATGAACTAGCTTGACACTAGAATATGCATCGCTTTTAATCGATAGATGGATGTATAAATTAATTGTGTATTTTAATATGGTGAGGTGGATTCTTGACCTTAGGCTTTTAATTTATTTGTTTTTATGCATTTAATCTAGTTTACATTGATTGCACGCCACCCGTTTGATAGTTGAAACTAGATTAAGATAGGGTTAGTTTATGCAATTTAAATTAGTTTTACACAAAACCCGATTCTCTTTGGGTTTGACCTCGCACTTACACAACCACTTTATTGCAAAACAATTCATGCTATTGTGAGTACTATTTTTGGTACGACCAACCTACGATCAATTGCACTAGTGTGCTGTAGAATTCAAGAAATTGCGGCCAGACTTCTTTTGCTTTCCATATTAGGGTTTTACAAGTCCTAGTTGCATTAGGACTAAACCCTATGATTTTTAGGGTTTCTAGAGTATTCCTAAGCCTATAAATAGACCTCTTAGCTTTTGGAAAAAAGGGGGAAAAAAGAGGCACAAGCTTTGGAAAGGTACTGAAGGCTAGATCAAGAGGTGTCTGGGTTTTTTCTCTCCCACCTTTATTTTTGTTATATAGTTTATATTTTAATTGGGGCTAGATTGAAGCCCTAGTCATGTCTATTTAGGATTGCAATATTGGCACCTTTGCTACAATTATACTTTGGTGTATTTAACTTGATTAATTCCTGTTTTCTTGAATTCCTCATATGTGTTTGCCTGATCAATATATGCATGTGGTATGGATTAGTTAATTAAATCAGTTTGGATGACGAGTCTTGGGTTTAATAAAAGTAACAAAAGAAATCCATACTTGGTTCTTGGGTTAATCAACATGGAAAACCTAGAGTATACACCTATGCCCTAGGTTCCACGTGTTTGTCGATTTTCACTGATTTATGTTTTTTTAAAGAACAACTTAATATGCACCCATGCTAAATCCATTAAGAAAGAAAAGAGTTAGAATATACACCCACGCCTAAGTTGTTGCTTAGGGAAATCTATAGCTTAAGGAGTATACACCCATACCCTTAGGTTGGCAAACATTAAATATACTGGTATGATTGGCGTATTGGCATATTGTTATCTTACTTAGTCTGATTAGTTGTGAATATCAAAACCCTAATCCTTTTTAGTTTTAGTTTATCTTTTATTTTATTTCTTTATTTTAATTCAATCGTGACAATTGAATTTTATCTATTAATTAGATGGGAAATTACTTCTAAACATAATTTAATAATCCTCATGGGAATGATCTCGTATTTGCTTGTTATACTATCGTTTTGATCTTGTGCACGTGCGAGTAAAACATAGCAAATATTATCTATTAATTTAGGTAGTATTTGTTACAACAAGTTTTTGGCGCTGTTGCCGGGGATTGTTTGATTTTGTTTGGAATTTTTTTTTCCTTAGTTTATTTTTTATTTTTGTTTTTCTAAGTTTTTCTGCAGTTCATGTTCTACCTCTAGAGGTGTGCTTGAGCACTCACACCATGGCGATTGAGTGTGCCAGTGCAATCGAGTGCTCATTCCAGTGCAATTGATCATACATCCAGACTGCAACAAAGAAACTACTTTAATTACAGATCTTTTTTTTTTCTTTTGTTTTCATGCAGGGTTAGTTGAGTTTGCATGTTCGCAAGTTTTATTTTTAATTTTTGTTTATATTTTTCCTTTTAAATTTAACTTTTTGCTATTTTATTTTTATTTCACACATGTATTCCGACATCCCATGGACCATGTTCATTTTGCCATGACCCTTATCACCATGTTAGACAATGTCCTTCAATAAGACAAATTTCTAGCGATGTTTTTAGGCATATGAACACATCATTCTCTCGACTGGGGGACGAAAGCTATTTTGGTTCCTATAATCCAACATGGAGCCAACAGTCAAATCTCTCATGGCAAGCTCAATTTCCTAGAAATCCTACTCCACAATTTCATGATCATTCAGATTCCTATCCCCATCAATAATATCAAGAAGAACCACCTTCTCCAAAAAGGTTTGCTTTAGAAGAAGCAATGGTTGCCTTAGAAGAAGCGAATCGTGCCTTAGACAAAATGATGTCAGCTTTTCGTAGCCAAGTAGAGGAAGATAGGCAATCATTTGAAAGGATGAAGAACTCTAACATGCAAACATTTGAAAGGATGGAGGCTCATCTTAAGCAAATATCAGATATCCTCAAAGAAGAAGAATGTCAAGGTCAGTTGGTGGCCAATCCTAATGAGTACTATATGGAGGATGAGGGGACCTACTATCATGAGCAAGCTGTCACATTGAGGAGTGAAGAAGTGGTTGGAAATCAAGTGGATGAAAGGAAGGAGGAGCAAACCGAAGTTCCATAGGAGCCACATCTGGAAAAAGAAGAGAGCACTAAGACTTTTCATCATTAGCTCTTATTCCTAAAATACCAAGAGGCCAAGAGAGAAGTCTGTTAGAGCTACCAAATGAGCAAATTGAGAACATCAAGATAGAAAAACTCCCTGATTTTTCTTCTTATTTTATTCTAGTTTATGATTCCCCACTAAATGAGAAACTGTTTGAGAAAACTCAGAGCGGTCCACCCCGATATATAGACAATTGGAATCCCCCTGCAATAGGAAGACATCATTCTCTTTGGTGCAAGAGAAGAAAAGACTGGTGCTTCAAGTTTAAAGTGCCACAGTCTGGCTGAAGACGTTAAACTTAGCGCTCATGGGAGGCACCCCATAGCATATCCTTTTTATTTCTTGTTTGTTTTTACTTTATTTTTATTTTTGCTTCTATTTTCCATTGTTATTTTAATGTTTTGTTTTTCAGGGACAAGTGTGCTTGAGTTCAAGTTTGGGGGGAATGCTTTGAGTCATACATGTTACAGCCAGTTTCTCCATATCCCATATGGGATCTTTTCATGTTATACACACATTGGGGACAATGTGTAATTTAAGTTTGGGGGTATGGGAGACATTTACACACACTATGTACCACTTTTTATTATTTTTTTTTTGAAAAGAAAAAAAAATGCATGCTCATGTTTGTTTTGAAAATTTTTGTTGATCTAAGAATTGTGATTTGATATTCATTGGTTAGCTTAAAATTTTGAACACATGATCTGATGATAGAGTTTTTTTTTTTTTAATTTTTTTTATAAGTTTGGTTACTTACTTTGGGCATTTGAGAATTCACATGTTTGATTTGCTCTGACACAAGCATATTAGCAAATATATTGTGAGGCATGATATGCAAGTCTGATGTGTATGTTTCTATGCCTTGGGTGAAACTGGATGACTTATTAGTTGGATACTTTGGCATAATATATATTAAAAAGAAAACAAAAAGGCATATAAAATTTGCATGAGTAACTAGACCTCTTACCTTACTAAACAATGAGTGTTCACGTCAAAATGTGAGAATTTTGATTTGGTTAAATTATGGCTAGTTTAATTTCATAGCCTTTTTTACTCAAGTTAGTAAGTCTTTATGGGTGTTTTACACCTAATGCCCTAAAACCATCTGGTTTGTGAGTCATTGGCTCAACACTCGCTATATGGGTCAATTAGAAAGCTTAAGGGAACTAAACATTACAAAGCCTAATAATAAAAGAAATAAGAAAAGAAAATTATGCCATTGTTGTTCATTCTTATGGGAATTTCAGAGAACTTTGAGATATTGAAACATTGCACATTGGAATTCTTTGGAAGCTTCATATTTTTGTGCTAGTTCACTTTACACTGTTTTGAACTTGTGATGCCTTAGTCTGCCTTTTGTAAGTGATTAGACTTTAAAATTCCATTTCATTGTGAAGATGGAGTTTATTCTTTTAAGCTTTCTAATGAATGAAAGTCATTTTGAGTGACACTTTAATTTTTTTGGATAACATGACTTGTGCATAATGTTTAAAGGTAACATTTTGAAAAACCCTCATGAGACTTCACTCGTCCTCCAGGGGATGCCTAGGGGTTTAAAAGGCTTGCTGTGTATGTTAAATGCATTTGTACATCCCACGAAAGATGGATTTATCTTTCTTCTTCTTTTTTTTTTTCATTTAGTTTTTAGTTTCGTATTTCTAAGGGACTAGCAATATGTAAGTTTGGGGTGTGATAATTGCTTAATCTCTTAGTTCTTAATTTATATTTGTTAATTTCTTAGTTTTGTTAGTTTGTGCTATTTTACTTTCTTTTTGTATTTTTCTTGTTTGATAGGTTTTTGGAAGAAAAGGAAGCATTTTTGGAAGTATTGGGCTTAAAGAGCAAATTTGGAAAAAGCTGGAGATTCTATCAGTGCGATCGATCGCACAAAATTTGAGATCGAGCGCACTAGCACTCGAGCGCCCAAACCAAGGAACGAGCACATATGAGCTCACGCACGCAAGAAGAAGGATCGATCACATATGCGATTGAGCGCAAAAGACACATGATCGATCGTACTCGTGTGCTGTAGAATTCAAGAAACTACAGCCATACTTCTTTTGCTTTCCATATTAGGGTTTTACAAGTCCTAGTTGCACTAAGACTAAACCCTACGATTTTTAGGGTTTCTCAAGTATTCCTAAGCCTATAAATAGACCTCTTAGCTTCTAGAAAAAGGGGAAAAAAAGAGGCACAAGCTTTGGAAAGGAATTGAAGGCTAGATCAAGAGGAGTTTGGGTTTTTTCTCTCCCACCTTTATTTTTGTTATGTAGTTTATATTTTAATTGGGGCTAGATTGAAGCCCTAGTCATGTCTATTTAGGATTGCAATATAGGCGCCTTTGCAAAAATTATACTTTGGTGTATTTAACTTGATTAATTCCTGTTTTCTTGAATTCTTCATATATGTTTGCTCCTCAACATATGCATGTGGTATGGATTAGTTAATTAAATCAATTTGGATGACCGAGTCATGGGTTTAATAAAAGTAACAAAAGAAATCCACACCGGCTTCTTGGGTTAATCGACATGGAAAACCGGGAGTATACACACATGTCCTAGGTTCCATGTGTTTGTCGAATTCCACTGATTTATGTTTTCTTAAAGAACAACGTAGTATACACCCATGCTAAATCCTTTAAGAAAGAAAAGAGTTAGAGTATACACCATGCCTAACTTGTTGCTTAGGGAAATCTATAGCTTAAGGAGTATATACCCATACCTTTAGGTTGGCAAATATTAAATATACTTGTGCGATTGGCACATTGGCATATTGTTATCTTACTTAGTCTAATTACTGGTGGATATCAAAACCCTAATCCTTTTTAGTTTTAGTTTATATTTTATTTTAATTCAATCGTGACAATTGAATTTTATCTATAAATTAAATAGGAAATTACTTCTAAACATAATTTAGCAATCCTTGTGGGAATGATCTCATATTTGCTTGTTATACTATCATTTTGATCTTGTGTACTTACGAGTAAAACATTGCAAATATTATCTATTAATTTAGGTAGTATTTGTCACAACACCTGTCAATGCCGATAGTGCGATTGAGTGCACCCTACAGTACGATTGAGTACACAAGCGCTAATGTGCGAAATTCTAGCAATTGCTTCATCCAACTTCTAGAACATCTACAGGCCGTTTGTGAGCTTTTAGTTTCTGTTTTTATTTTTATTTTTCTTTTAGTTTATATTGGGTCGCTGTTCATTATCTTTGCCTTTAATTACTTGTGACCCTAGCATTGAACTCACTCTTAGACAACGTAGAGCCGAAAGGAATTCTAATTTGCTAGGAGAGCATCCCACTAAGACCATGGGTGACAGTAGCCCTGTGGCTTTGAGAGATCACTATCTCTGTACCACGAACACTTCCCCTACATGTCTCAGGCTGTTGAACATTATGGCAACCCACTATGAGATTAAGCCTAGCACTATACAAAGTTTACCATCTTTTCGATGGCTTAGTACTGTAAACTCTTACAACTTCCTCAATTAATTCATAGCAATATATTCTACCATTGAATTGATCGGATTCACTGAGGACGCCCTAAGGATGTGTTTCTTTCCTTTCTCCCTCAAGGAAAGAGCCAAACATTGGTTTCATTCCTTACCACCCAACTCCATTACTTCTTTGGCTCAATTACAACAAGAATTTCTTAACAAGTATTTTCCTATAGGAAAGACCAATGACATTAGGAGAGCTAATGTACAAATTTAATTGTACTCGCAAGTACACAAGACGTGTGTAGTAAAGTGTTGTGCAAGTGAGAGATCGAATCCACAGGTAGTCGTGTTCGCAAGAATCAATTCTCTATCTAAATTAACTTTTATCTCAACCTAGTTTCGAAGTTCATAGTTATGTCGTGCAAAAACATAAACTAAACTAAATATTTGAAAACTATTAAACGAAAAGCACTAAGGATTTAGAATCCACCTCACCAAATCGTTCATCCAACGATTAGGCTTTATCCATATTCCATTACTTTTACAAAATCTTGTTGAATCATTCAATGAATCCATTGTTAAAAGAATCACAACGAATATTTAATCGAGATCAAATCATCCACTATATCCGTAGATCACAATGTATATTAGTCTCGATCCAATCATTCTATCTACCCCCAGACGAAACACAATGAATATTAGACATTTAATGATTTATAAACAACAATCAATCATAATTTTGTCACACAATTGAATTGAAATGAACATACATTAAATTAAATGACAGAGTTAGTACAAACAAAATATGAAAACATAAAACTAATCAATGGCGAGGCTTCATCTTCAACCACAGTTGAAGATTTAGCTTCTCATGATAATAAGTGACAAGATAAAATCAAATGAAAGCATTATAAAATGAAAGCTTACAAAGAAATGACATTTGAAAGGCTAAAGACTGATAAACAAATGAGTTTTTGCTCCCAAAGGTGTCTCCCAATGTAGGGTTTACAAAAGATAAGTGTGCTATTTATAATAAAATAAAACTAGGGTTTTGTACAGCCAGGTCAGCGTAAGTGCACTCGAGCGCACTTGATTCCCACGGCACAATATGAAAGCGATGGTGCTAGGGCTGCGTGGGTAACTCGGGTTGACGTGGTCGTGCGCTCGAGCATGGCCTCTTGGGCTCGAGCGCATATGCACTCAAACGTAGCTCTATGCACTCGATCGCACTAACATGGACTTTGCTAATTTCCACCCTCAAACCGTATTTTCTGTTAAATGACCTGCTGCACACTAAAACACTAAAACTAACAAAAACATTAGAAAATAAAAAAGCTAAGAGCTTAACAAATATAACTTAAGGGGATCAAATATACAATATTTGGCACTCATTAAGAGCTATCACTAGTATCTTCCAATATGAGGGAGGACAACTGTATCATACCTGGGAAAGGCTTAAGTATTTGCTTTGATCATTCCCGCATCACACTATCCTAAAATGGCAACTGGCGCAAAGCTTCTATGAAGGCTTGGTTGAGCATAATAGACAAATGGTAGATGCATCGTGTGGGAGGACATTTATGATGAAAAGTGAGGATGAAGCATGAACCTTGTTTGAAAACTTGAGTGATAATTTTGTTCAACATGTGTAGTGTCCCGACTTTACTTAATGAAAGGCAAAAGTGAAAATCTCCAATTCTCACTAAGCACAACTATCTCTTCCTTAATATCATAAGAGATTATAAATCTTGCAACTAAATAACTTTTTTTTTTTTTAATTATAAAATCTTCACAGAACACACCAGAGCTGAGAACAAAACTTTTATATTAAACAAATCTGTACATTGTACTTTACACTATAAGAAAACACACTAATCAAAAGTGCCACAGACGACACATAAGTAAACATACATCAAAAGTACCTAGAACATGTCTAACTACAGATACATTCCAAAAGATAGACATCTTCAACAAACTAGAATACTAGAAAACCTTATCCATAATAACCTAGACAGACATATAGATCATCTTCACCTCATATGCACCTGCATCAATATCTATGTAAATGTGGTATAATTATGGTGTTACCACATTTACATAGGCGGATTAATGAGTCCACAGTCTCAATAGGTATAAAAATTACTGAAATTTTCAATATGAGCCATCTTTCTCAAGAGTATTTCTAATATGGTGATTATAATAACAACTACGTTAGGTTTTCCAAACAAAATCATTTTTGTATAATCCATAGCTGATAAAATAAGTATAATAGAATTGTTTGTGATAAAATCCATTTATCTTTTCTGAACGACTTTATATTTATACAAATATGCATTTTACTTGCATCTCATAAAATGAATATGCATATAAATATAAAGAGGTAAAACATATAAATCATAAATCACCTTATTTAATGTATGCAATGCAATCTCTAGCCTCTTTGGCTTTCTAAAAGACTTGAACCTTTCATTTATAGCTTTTAGGAGACACCTTCGGCTCCTCGGTTAACACTAGGCTTCTTATTTTAACCTGAAAGGCTCCTTCGGCTTACACCGTTAATATAAGAACACCTCATCATTTCACAGTCAACTTTAGGAAGACAAAAGGCTCCTTATTTAACCTGAGAGGCTCTTTCGGCTCCGACCGTTAACATAGGAAAACCTTCTTGCTTCATATTTAGTTCATCTCTTATTTTCAATGTTCAACAATATGCAATATCATGTCTCTTTAAATCATTCTTTTGTTCTCATAATCATCTCTTTTCATTTTGCAACTCATTTCAATATATAAAAATAATTGACAGCATATAATCATGTCACTCATAAAATATTCAGGCTCATGTTATAATCATACTTAGAAATCTTTATAAATAGTATCAATCTCAGTAAGCAATTGTACTCACTAAAATAGTACCATGCTCAGTAAGTAATTATACTTATTTGTCACCGCTATACGGGATTCAGATGCTACTCTTGATTATAAAAATTCACTGCATTTTTGTGTGCCCATGCGTGACCATATATTAGTTTAAAATTATAATTAAAATGCTAAAATAATGACTTCTTAATTTCTCCCTATGCTCCTTCCAAAATTGGGTAGCATAATGACATCTATATAAAATATTATGTCATTCGGGCATCATAACAACTATATAGCGTTACCACATATTTATATGGGCATTACTACGGCATTAATATAATATTTATCTAAAATGTCTAACATTACTTGGGCATCACAACGGCACTATTGTAAAATACCTAATAAAATTTAGGCAGCACAACAATGCATTTGTAATATTTAAAAGGATGATTGAATATAATATCCGTTCCGAAAAATTCAATCACACTTTCCCGAGTAATTTAGGCATCATAACAACATAATTTAAATTCTAATGATCGGAATTGGCATAATTTAAATTCTAATAACCAGAATTGACATAAACTAAGGGTAAAAGAATTATACCTAGCATTCCCACATGAAGTAGCTCCAAAGCTTATTACTAAAATATATATATTTTTCACTGTTGTTCTCACAATGTGAGAGAGAGAAAGTATTTTCTGTGATTTGAAAAACAAGCAATGCACAGCTATTTATAGGCATGGCTTTGGGGACACTGTAATACCACGATAAAAGTAACCTTTTATTTAGGAGATCCCCTTTTATTTGAGCGCTTAACCCGAACCTTTGGTAGAGTCGTTTAGATGAAGACCTAAAGATCTATAGAGTTGACCTAGACACATTTATGAGCCTTTAAAACATGAAGCCAAATACTGATCCTCAGGTGGCGGACTTACACTAGGTTTGGCGGACGTGCACATGCTTGCATGTGCGGATGTCGGGGCGACCACCGGACATGCTTTGCAGACCATACCAGCGGGGACCAGACATACACTACTTTTTAAATACCCTTTGGTTAATACCTGGATGTACGAGACACCTTCTGGACCAATGTGTAAGAACCAGTGGACGTACACTAGGGTTGCCGAACGTCCGCAGGTCTGAGAAGGAGTTGGTAGCGAATTTTCTCTATAAATTGGCCACCCCTTCTCCCATTCCTCACGCCGTCTTCAACCCTTTGGTGTGCCCCTAGGCTGCCAAACTTCCTTCCATGATTTTAGAGAGAGTTTGGTGAGGAAGAGCGTTTCCAAGCAGAGTTCCAAGGAGGAAGGGTCATGTCGGTGCTTAGCTTAGGGGTAAGCTTGGTTTCCTTTTGTAGTTAACACTGTTATAGCCTCTGTTTTGTGCTTTACTGAGTTTTCAAAGTGTTCGTCGAATTGTTTCTTAAAAATGATAACATTTGCAAAAGAACTCTTTCAAACCTCGTTGTGTTATGATTCTTACGTTGCATGTGCTCTTTTACTTGCCTAGAAGAGGTTTGGAGGTCTAGAGGTGCTATATAAATCATGCATTGTCCGAATCTTAAAGTAGTGTGCTAAGCACACTGAGCAGATGTACGCCTTCAAGCCGGATGTACGGTCAGTGGGTAGAGCACAAGTTTTGGATTCCACACGTGTATGCTTTAGCTTAGTCATATTTCTAGGATTCATAAGGCATAGAATAACGGAGACTTGTATCCGTTATAATAGGGAATAGCTTGGTCGAATGATTCGCTCGAGTGCGTGAGGTAAGTAAACACTTACACCCTTTTTCGTAAACCGTGGGATATGTCAGCTGACTGACCATGCATATGATATGAGCATGTTTATTTCCTACAAATTTCTCTATAATGGTATTATTAAATAAACCACCAAGATGCATCGTAGAAGACATGAATGCGTTGGTACGTGCACGTACTATATAAACTACGTATTATGGTCAAATGTGTGTTATATGAGGGATGTGGATCCATTGGTTTTGTGACCTTGATGCAACCATTCCCAATGGTTCGGTCACTACAGGATGGGCGTCATTAGTAGGTGTGGGCCACTTAGGGTCGGATCCGATCGTGCCACTAATGTTACGTACGGTATGTTGTACAATGGCTGGAGTACTAGCATTGTATTATAAGTCCCTCGGAATAGCATCAACCCTGCTAAGAAGGGGTAATATCTCGGGTAGACCATGTATGGGAGTTATGACTTAAAATACATAAGCTTTTCTACATTAAAATACTTATGTAGCTATTGTCGGTTTTACACTATGAGCTTTGAAAACCCTAAACACCCGTTAAATGGTGTACTAGCGGAGGTAATGACCTCTTTCTAGTTATTACTCAATTGCACGTTTACTTTTACTAAATGGGCTCATGTCATACCAAAGTGTAGAGTTCTTTTACTAAGTCATTAGACTTACATGGTTATTATTATCTAGGAAATCTGGCTTATCGCTATAACGGTGGCAAGAGACACTACCATTTGGTTGTGCTTTACTTACTATACAAGTTCATCCCTTTTACATAGTTGCTCCATGTTCTTAAACTTGATGGTTGTTGTAACTCAGATTTATTCACCTTTCTCTACATTTACTCTGACGTTTTTATATGGGCGATTATCCATTTGGTCACAAGTTGACTTAACTGGGTGAATTGCCAATGACACCACCGGATTAGCCAAGGTTAATTCTAGGGGTGTTACAGTATGATATCAGAGCATACGGTCTTGCCGACCGTAGTTGTAAATCTGAGCATAGGATGTAGTAATTAGGCTTGATCTTAAAAGAACTGAAACCTAGGATAAGTTGAGTTCCCTTGTTTGCAGGTGCAGGCCATTGTAATGGCCTATTTGATTGCTTGACTTAGGATGAATGGGATCGCTTGTTCTGCATTGCAAGCACTTGATCCTGCTTCATACTCAGATGCATGATGGTTGTAGACGTTTACCAACTATTCGCGAATGGCCAGCTGAATTCGGACCTTACGCGCTTGGATACCAACCTCACTCTAGTAAATGCAGGGTTTAAACCTAGGCTGACCAGGAGCCGAAACCCTTGCTTGTCCCTAAGTCAACTAAAGAAAAGAAGACACGCACAACAACTAAGAAAAGATTAGTCATACCTAAGTGTCGCAGTATCTCGGCGATATGAGATTTCCCACCTATCCCCGGAACCTTACCTCAGCGATGAACAAAAATGAGCGATGCATACCCAACTAACTCAAATTTCGGAAGAGTACGCTCGACTGGAACTAGAAGAGATTCAACTACTGAAAACAGGAGCTTTACCAGAAGGATCTGATCATCAAAGGACTGCATTTCTCTCTAGCATAGACAAGGACTACGAGGCATTGGTTAAGAATAAGGAAGACCCGTTTGAAGACTCGTCGGAGGAATGATAGGTCTTGGGGTAGTAATCTTTTAGATGTTAGATAGCTAGGTTTCCCTCACCCTTAGCAGTGGTGAGTTTTACGTTTAGGGTTGATTGTAGAATACAAAGGAATTTTCACTGTACCCCGAATTTCAGAGTAGTGAAATCTTTTGGCACGCAATGTTTACTTTTAACTGTCCTCTCTAAGCTTTACAAATTTCTGTAGAACCTTTTTTTTAAAAAAAAATAAAATAAAATAAAATAAAATTTAGGGTTAAGAGGATGTATGCGTCAGATGCCAAACGTACGCCTTAACCCAGCGTATTCTCTTTAAAACGGCCGAACGTACCCTAAACACTATTCATTCCATTTTTTCACTATTTTCTCTCAAACCAAACACTCTCAATGGGGATTTCGGCCAAGTCTCTAGGATTTCCAAAGGTTTTCAAGCTCTCTTCGGATTAAAAATCAAGGTATGCGAATTTTTCAAAGTTTTCCCAATTTTCGCAACTTAGGGTTTTGGACTTTTAACACTTTGATTTCTTGCATAAATCTGCATATAGCTGGCTTGATTGTGAACTAGGGACACCTTTTAGGTTGTATAGGGTTACATTCTTGCATTTAAACCGATTGGATTGTTGTTTTTCGAATTTTGGGGAGCTTGTCCAAAAATTCGAAACCCTCGAAATTCTCCAATTTTCTAATGTAATTGATGCATGAGTTGAAGCCTAATCTCTCTTATGATGACTTAGGAATGAGACCCATACCACCCATTGACCAAAAAAATGATCAATTTCGAAAATCCCAAACCCTAGTTCTTAATTTTGGGGGTTTTGCCCAAAATCGGGTTTTGTCGATTTTGTGACCTTTATTGGAACATTTGGACCAATTGAAACCCAACATTTGTAATTGGAACCCCGATCTACAACCCCAACACCTAAATTTGAAATTTTGTCCAAATTTGTGAAATTACCAAAATGCCCTTCACCCTAAAGGATGAAGATTTTACCTTAATTTGGCCTCGTAAACTGGAAACTTGAACCCCCTAATTTCTGGGACGTGAATCTTTTTCAAGGGATCAAATTGTAAGCTCAAGCCTTGAAAATTCCATCCAAGCCTCCCAATTACCTTAATGCCCTTCTTCTTTTGAGAAGGGACATTTTTGTCTTTTATCACTTGGCTTTATCAAGTGCTTTTAGAAGGATCACCATGAAATCAGGTGCCATTTGGTTGATCGTAATCCTCATTATTCTCGATCATCTCAAAATTACCAAAGTACCCCTTGTATCCAAGAAATGAGGTTCTGATCGAAACTCAAATCCCACAAAACCACTTTGGCTTTGTTGTCAAAATTGTTCCTGTAAGCTCTCTTGTCAATGACCTAAAAACACGAGTCTAATCTTCCAATTTGTGTCAAGACTCCACAATAACTAAAATGCTCTTCTTTTCCCAAAAGTGGCGATTTCTAACCTTTGAGACCAACACTATTTTAAAACGCCTTAAATCATTGCTAGGTACCCTACATTTATCTAGCTAATCAAACCTCGAACTTTTCAAAAATTTTAAATGCTTGATTTGAATACTCCTACTCGGGTTTCAACCAAGTTTTTGAAATCTAAATCATTTAACGAGTTATCCAAGTACTCTTTGATCCTTGATATTGGCTGTAAATTCCATTCCCTAAATCCTTCCAGTCACTTACAAACCACTTAATGACTTACAAATTTTTATTCTAGCACACCTCACCATGAAATCTTTTTTTTTTTTTTAGACTCACTATGACATCTAGGATAGATTTCATGGGTTTTGCATGGGATAAGATTTGGTGTAAGAACTAGTCTTAATTAGAATTTTCTACGCAAAGGGATGGCATAGACGAAGGCGAGTGCAGTTGCATCCATCTTATCCCATATGCAATCGTGCAGGCTCCAGCTTGAGCCCCCGCCGTTCGCATAGTATCCAAATTCTGAGATGGACTTAGACATGGAGGAGGCTATTGCGAGGACTCCACGAGGTCCCATAGCTCCGATGGGTGGGCTAGGCCACGAGGCCCCATGATAGAGGTAGCGATTACATGAGACATGGATGACGCCGATCTCGTCTATAACCATACCCGTTTCTGCAAGTATAAGGCCTATCGACGGTTCACGAACGACTGTAGAGGACATCGAGTGGCCGTAGAGAGAGGACTCGTAGTGACAGACTTTGATGAGCGCGCTCCACACATTCGGGCAGTGTTAGAGGCCTAGGGTTGGGCTGCAATGGTAGAGGATCACCGACCAGCCATCGTCGAGTTGGTACAGGAGTTCTACACCAACCTTCATCGGAGGACTGGCGTTCTTCACTTGGGTTAGAGGCACGAAGATCCATGTGACCCCTGACCTCATCAGTGCCATCACAGGAGCACCGCGAGTGCGCACTCCAGAGTACCCTTGGCTAGTTGACCACCTCCCAACCCGAGCCAAGATGGTGGCATGCCAGCGAGAGGGCGCCCTCGTCGTATGGAGGCGAGGATGAGGCGCTTCCGTACGACTTGAATGAGGTCAGATGCATCTACCGAGTGGTGATGAGTCGTGTACTTCCAGTGTTGAGCCTCACGATGATCACGATGGATAGAGCTTGATGCCTCTACGCTCTTTTGATCGAGACCTCTATCGACTATGGCTCCGTAGTCATGGTCGTGATGATATCAGTTCGGCATGCGAATTCATGCACTACACTACCATATGGAGTATTGATCACGTTGATCATCCAGCATGCTGGGGAGGATACTAATGGCATGATTGAGCTAACACCTGAGAAGGAGCCTATCAGCACCCGCTATCTCAATGCTAGCAATGCGTATTTACAGGATGTTGTGTCGGCACTAAGGCCTTGACAGAGGAGGACAGCAAGAGTAGACGAGGCATCCACCTCTGCTAGCTAGGAGGAGTGGCTAGGTAGGATCGAGACTACACTCGAGACTTATGGACGCGTGATGATGAGTCTCACGCAGACCATTCAGGAGCTACGGGACCACTTGATGGGACCGCTAGACATTCAAGATTACAGCATTCATAGGTCCCACTTCAGCCGTGGTAGAAGAAGTCCTAGCGCGAGAGGGAGCCCTAGTGCTCGAGGGAGTCCTGAAGAGAAAGCGAGTTTGAGCGCACAGGGGATGCTAGGATGAGGACCCGACGAGCGAACTCTGAGGAGGCGATCTCACTCCTAATTGTGATTGCTCCACTGTGCTATCTCCTATGATTACTATGTTTATTTTCTTGTTTTGTTAAGTCCACCATGAGGGTGGCAATTTTGGATGTATTTTGCTACAGCTTAAGTCCACCACTTTTGGGGTGGCAATTTTGTCTGTGTATATTTATTGACTACCTATGTTACTAGTTGATATGATGCTTGTTGGCTTGTTCTACTCTTCTTTCAAGGGTTGAAAAATGTTGTCTAGTATGTTTTCTTGCTATTGCAAAGCTTTTACGTGATTTATCTTTCCTTCCAAAGTTTCGAATTGCAAAACTCTTTTTCAAAATGGACATTTTACCCTTAGTTTTGAAAGCTCTAAATTTCAAGGATGAAATTTCTATAGGGAGGGGAGAGAGTAATACCCCGATAATAGTAACCTTTTATTTAGGAGATCCCCTTTTATTTGACCGCTTAACCCGAACCTTTGGTAGAGTCGTTTAGATGAAGACCTAAAGACCAGTTCACCTAGACACATTTTTGAGCTTTAAAACATGAAGCCAAATACTGATCCTCAGGTGGCGGATGTATGCTTTTGTCTATAGCATGGACGTACGCGAGGGGACCACCAAACGTACACTACTTTTTGAATACCCTTTGGATAATACCTGGATGTATGAGACACCTTTTAGACCAATATGTAAGAACCAGTGGACGTACAGTAAGGTTGTCGGACATCCGCAAGTCCGACAGGGAGTTGGTAGCGGATTTTCTCTATAAATAGGCCGTCCCTTCTCCCATTCCTCATGCCTTCTTCAACCCTTTGGTGTGCCCCTAGGCTGCCAAACTTCCTTCCATGTTTTTAGAGAGAGTTTGGTGAGGAAGAGCGTTTCGAAGCGAAGTTCCAAGGAGGAAGGGTCATGTCGGTGCTTAGCTTTGCGGTAAGCTTCGTTTCCTTTTGTATTTAACACTGTTATAGCCTCTGTTTTGTGCTTTACTAAGTTTTCAAAGTGTTCCTCGAATTGTTTCTTAAAAATGATAACGTTTGCGAAAGAACTCTTTCAAACCCCGTTGTGTTATGATTCTTACGTTGCATGTGCTCTTTTATTTGCCTAGAAGAGGTTTAGAGGTCTAGAGGTGCTATATAAACCATGCACTGTCCGAATCTTAAAGCAGTGTGCTAACATCGAAGCGACGCCCTCGACGGACGTGCGGCAGGTAGAGCACAAGTTTTGGATTCCACAAGTGTATGCTTTAGCTTTGTCGTATTTCTACGATTCATAAGGCATAGAATAATGGTGACTTGTATCCGTTATAATAGGGAATAGCTTGGTTGGAGGATTCGCTCGAGTGCGCGAGGTAAGTAAACACTTACACCCTTTTTTGTAAATCGTGGGATATGTCAGTTGACTAACCACGCGTATGATATGAGCACATTTATTTCCTGCAAATTTCTCAGTAATGGTATTATTAAATAAACCACCAAGATGCATCGTAAGACATGGTACGCCGGTACGTATGATATGAACGGCCATTGACTTACTATATAAACTACGTATTATGGTCAAATGTGTGTTATATGAGGGCTATGGATCCATTAGTTTCATGACCTTGATGCAACCATTCCCAATGGTTCGGTCACTATAGGACGGACATCATTAGTCGGTGTGGGCCACTCGGGGTCGGACCCGATCGTGTTACTAATGTTACGTATGGTATGTTGTACAATGGTTAGGGCACTAGCATTGTATTATAGGTCCCTTGGGATAGCATCAACTCTGCTGAAAATGGGTAATATCTTGGGTAGACCATGTATGAGAGTTATGACTTAAAATACATTAGCTTTTCTGCATTAAAATACTTAGGTGGTTATCGCCGGTCTTACACCATGAGCTTTGAAAACCCTAAAAACTCATTAAATGGTGTATTAGCGGAGGTAATACCCTCTTTCTGGTTATTACTCAATTGCACGTTTACTTTTACTAAATGGGCTCATGTCATATCAAAGTGTAGAGTTCACTTACTAAGTCATTAGACTTACACAGTTATTACTATCTAGGAAATCTGGCTTATCACTATAATAGTGGCAAGAGACGCTACCATTTGGTTGTACTTTACATACTATACAGGTTCGTCCCTTTTAGATAGTTGCTCCATATTCTTAAACTTGATGGTTGTAGGGCGATTATCCATTTGGTCACAAGTTGACTTAACTAGGTGAATTGCTAGTGACACCACCGGATTAGCTGAGGTTAATTCTGGGGGCGTTATAGACACAGATGGCATTTGTATAAAAGGTAAGCAGTGGAAATATTTTCTGGAATCTACATGTATATGTTGCTAGCGTGAAATAAATAAGGACACCTCACCAATTCCAAGTCTCATATAGGCTCTAGAGGGTTTAGGTGTAGAATAAAGAAAATTATAAAATGTTCATGAAAATCCACTAACCATATATTATATATTAAAATAAAGAAAACTTTCTCATGAATTCTGGAATCCACTTGACTAAATTTCCCTCCAAGGCAACCAACTTCTATTACTCACTAGCTAGAAGCTCTATAACTTCTGCATGTTCAAACTGCCCCATGATGGTCCGATTATGTACATTTTGTTTATTAACTAAAACTCTTGAAATTCCTATAGTTCCAAAATTCATTTTTTAAAATATATATATAACAACAATTCAAACTTAACAATTAGAACTTGATTAAAATCAACCAAATTCTTTTACTATAAATGACATTGATCTGCAGGCCTAGTTCTAGTTGTCTACTTTTAAGTTCAAACTGAGAATATTAAAATAGACATCAAATATATTTGATTTAACTTAAGACCAAAATTTAGACTAAAACATTCTAAGTCAACCTAATAAATTCCTCGGGTGTTACAGCATGCATCAATTAGACGTAGGGCACTTACATTTAAAGCACCAAAGATCGAAGGTCTTTTTGAAATAAGACATTCTTCGGATGTAGCTACCCAAGTAGTTGATGTTATCACTAGGAAGTTAGATCAATTAATGGTTGCAGGTTTTGCTCCTAATGCTGCTTACATGCACACATAGCATAAACCATGCTCATTCCATTCTAGCCCTATGCATCACGTAAATGATTGTCCAACTACTAGAAATTTTGTTGATGTTTCAAATGAGCAGGTTAATGCAGCATTTTCACGTCTGGGTAATGATACGTACTCCAATACTTATAACCCGGGGTGGAGAAATGATTCAAACTTCTCATGGAAGGCTCAAGCTTTAGGCAACTCAGCTTCAGGACTGCACAATCAAGCTCAATCTAATAGGCAGCCCTACTAATGAGTGCCAAGTATTATATATTTAGGCCCCTTCACTGGTATTTATTAAGCTCTTAGTTTGTTATTTTTTGATGTCTTTTGTTAGGTTTGGTGTTTTAGTGTTTTGTAGGTCATTAAGAGAAGATTGCAAAGAAGTTGAAGTCCTTTGGAAGAGCGATCAAGCGCATAGTGCCACGATCGAGCACATCTACGCTTGATCCCAAGCAAGGCATGCTCGAGCACACACTTGCACAGTGGAAGAACTAATGGAGTCCCGAGTACGCTCGAGCACACTCAGGTTGACCTGGCAGCACTGAAACCCTAGTTTTTAGTGTTTATATTAGTGTTTTCTTTTGTAAAACAGATGTTGGGAGGCACCGTTTACAGCCTAATTTTGACCTAGAGTTGCTCTTGAGTTCTTTGAACATTTTCCTTTGTAAATTCATGTTTTCATTTGATTTAATCATGTTGTTTTTAATCATGAAAGGCTAAAGCTTAAACTAAGGTTGGAGATGACTCTTTGTCATTGACAAACATGTATATTCTCGTTATTGGTTCGTACAATTCCGACTTTGAATAAGAATGTTGTAGTTTTTCAATCAAATTAATTGATTTATCTCTTTTAGTTGAATGTTATGATCGATTATGTGTTTAAGTTGGATATTTGATGTGTTTCATCCTACGGATACATCAAATCATTTGATTGAAATTGGATATCCATTGTGATTCGTAAACATCAAATAACATTTTGCACTTTATGGTTTGTCGGTTTTATGAGCAAATACGAGGGTATATTGTTTAGATTTGGCGAAATGAATTCTAAAACCTTAGTGTTTTAAGTCATTTGAAAACACTATATTGCAAATGACTTGTGCACTTACGAGTGTCATTTTAAAACTCATAACAAGTTTTTGGTGCCGTTGACAAGGAATTGTTGATTTGTGAAAATTGATTTTTGTTTGAATTGTTTTGTATACATTTTTTTTATTTGTTTATGTGTTGATCTGGACAAAAAAAAAAAAGTTTGGTTGCTGTTTTTGTTTTTGTTTTTGTTTTTTTTGTTTTTTTGTTTTCTGTAGTTTTGAAGAAATTTAGTCCCTACCAAGACGCTCAAGTGCACTCAAGCACATAGGTAGTAAAGCAGCCTCACCTGCACTCGACACACTCTACGCCTGCACTCAAGCGCATTGCACACTCACACTCGAGCGCAAGCCATTGACGTTCGAGCGCACTAGCAGTAGTAGTAGAGGACATCACGTGTCTACGCTCAATCGCTTGTGGCCTACGCTCAAGTGTATCTCTACAGGTAGCTTCAATAGACCAGCAGCAGTTAAGTAGGAAAGTTTTTGAAATTCTTTTGATTTAGTTTGTGAATAGCTGTGTTTTTTTTTTTTTTTTGTTCTCTTCTTCTTTTTTTTGTGAGTACTTTATTTTTGTTTAGTTAGTTTAGTTGAGCACTTGTGTTTGGTGTATGCTTAGTCAGCGATCCCTGAACTTGGAGTTGATACCTCTAGATCCCGAACTAGAAAGAACCCTTAGGAGGAATCAGAGAGCACTTGTTGAGAGAGAGATTGTGGAGATAGAGGATAACATAGCCCAGAATGAGTAAGCTAGGGTTGAGAATGAGCAAGTGTGGGCTCAAAACAAGCATGTGAGAGTTGAAAACATGGACTATTCTAGGTCTCTTAGGGATTTGTTCGCACCCATTGTAACAAGTTCTCCTTGGTGCATAGTATTGCCACCAACCAATGCCACCCATTTTGACCTAAAACCTCATGTCATCCAACTCCTACCCTAATTTTATGGCTTAGATCCTGAAAATCCTTATAGCCATGTGCAGAAGTTCAAAGATATCTGTGCCACATTTAAGTTCCAGAACTTCTTTAAGGAGTCGGTCTATCTTAGACTTTTCCCTTTCTCTCTTCACGACAAAGCCAAAGTATGGTTGGACTCAAACATGCCTAGTTCCATTACATCTTGGAAAAGCTTGTTAAGTAAGTTCAATAATAAGTTTTTGGGGAAACTACCTTTAGCCCCCATGAACTACAGGGTGTTGGCCATTTGTCCCCATGAACTTCCAAGTGCAATACTCGACCCCCTCAAACTACCTAACCCTAGCCAATAGCCCCCTTCCATTAGTCAGCTCCGTTGAAACTCACAGCCAACTACCTAATCGGTGAACAGTAACGTGAACAATAACATGAACAGTAACGTTGACCGTAAATTTCAACGAAGCTGACTAATGGAAGGGGGCTATTGGCTAGGGTTAGGTAGTTTGATGGGGTCGGGTATTGCACTTGGAAGTTCATGGGGGCAAATGGCCGACGCCCTGTAGTTCGTAGGGGCTAAAGATAGTTTTTCCTAAGTTTTTCCTAATATCTAAAGTGAATGAATGTTGAATGGAGATTAGTTCTTTTGCTTAGGAGGAGGATGAGAAGTTTTCAGAAAGTTAGGAGAGGTTTAAGGAGTTGTTGATAAGATGCCCTCCACATGGATATGAGAAGTGGAGACTCATTCAGTTCTTCTACCAAGGATTGACTCAATCCAACCATAGTATGACCGAGTCAATGAATGGGGGAACATTTCTAAGCTTCACGGGAGATGAAGCATACAGGACTTTGGATAAGTTGGCTGACAACTCGAAATAGTGTAATTTTTTGAGTTGTCGGAATAGATCTACCTATGCTCCAAAGAAAGGAGGCATCTATGAGGTTAAGGAGGGTACCGATTTGAGGATGAAGATAGATGCCCTCACAAGGAAAGTTGATGCTCTCATAGTAGGTCAGTCCATCAATGCTGTCAACACTATCAATGTTGATAGTTGTTCCATCTGTGCTAGTCCTATGCACTTAGCATAGAATTGTCCATCTTTACCGACTTTTGTCGAGTGCTCAATGGAACAAATGAACACTTTCAATGATTATCGAAAGCAAGCAAGTGCACCTTTCTGTAAGACCTACAACCCTAGGTGGTGGAACCACCCTAATTTTTCTTTGAAGCAGAACCAACCCATGAATCAAGGATGGACTCCTCATTATGCCCAAAATCAATACCATCCTAGATTTCATCAATCGGGTTTGGTTACTCTGCTCAACCAGCATAGGCTTACCAAGCACCCACTCAAGGGCGAGCCACTTATTCACAATCCACTCTGGATGACACTCTCAAGGCCTTCATGCAGCTCACAGGCCAATCAATTAGTGAAGTGGAGAATGCTACTATGGTGAATACCCAAGCGATTGCCAAGATGGAGGTTCAGATTGGTCAGATAGCTAATCACCTGGGTGAGAGAGATAAGGGAAAGTTCCCTAGTTAGCCCATGCCCAACCTGAAGGGATAGTTTGCAGGTGGAAGTTCTACAAATCCTGCACATGGGTAGGAGCATGTGCAAGCGATTGTCACACTGAGGTCTAGGAGACAGGTGGACAATCAAGTGGTTCTTCTTGAAGAGAACCTTGCTATTTCTCAAGGTCAAGATAGTGGTAGCAATGAGGAAAGAGATGTGGAGCCATCTAAAGCCACACCCATTGTTAAGGATCCCCTTAGGTTGGTTGTACCTAAAGTGCCTTAAAACTGAGTGATTACAAGTGCCCAAGAAAGGAGGAAAGTTTGAGGACATTCTAGAGGTGTTCAAGCAAGTCCAAATCAATATCCCATTTTTGGATGTCATCCAACAAATGCCATCATATGCCAAGTTCTTGAAGGACTTGATTACTGTGAGGAGGAGAACAAATGTCGCGAAGAGAGTATGTTTTATCGAGCAAGTCAGTTAAATCCTTCAGGACAAGCTGCCCATTAAGTACAAGGACCCTGAGTGTCCTACTATCTCTTGCATGATAAGAGTCAGCCGAATTGAGAAGGCTTTATTAGATCTTGGAGAAAGTGTAAATCTCTTACCCTATTCAGTCTGCCTACAATTGGGGCTAGGAGAATTGAAGCCTACATCTATAACGCTTCAATTGGCTGAGAGGTCGGTGAAGATACCATGGGGAATCATTGAAGATGTTTTGATAAAGATGGATAAGTTTTATTTCCCTGTGGATTTTATTATGCTTGACATAGAGCTAGTTCAGAATGTTAGGATTCAAATATCAGTGATTCTAGGGCGACCATTCTTAGCTATGGCTAATGCCCTGATCAATTGTAGAATGGGAGTGATGAAGATCTCTTTTAGAAACATGACAGTGGAGCTGGATATCTTTGATATCAGCACGCAACCACTGGAGTATGATGAGGTTAGGAGTGTATGCTTGATTGAGGAGATCATGGATGAGACTGTTGATGAATGAAGCATAGAGGACCCCTTGGAGGCATGCCTTGCACTATTTAGAGATGATTTAGACTTGGATAAGTTACTTGAGCAGGCAGATGCGATTTTGGAGTCTGCTTCTCTAGAGAGCAGTGAGAATGAGGAGGCAGTAGTACCCAAGCCTCCCAAAAAGGAACTTAAGCCTTTACCTATAGTGACCCAAATAATTAACTTGGCATAAGTAGCTTAGTTAAGGAGGTTAATTTGAGTTTTGGGTCACTAAGGACACAAGAGGGGCATTTTGGACTTTTGGACGGATGTAACCTAGGTTAAATGGTCATACACTCCTATCTTTTGGGCGGTCGTACACAGAAATGCTGGACATACGCTGCTACTTGTAATGAGGGCGTACGAGGGGGAACCACTGGATGTATGCTAACAAATAGTATGTCGTACTGATAAGCGTTGAATGTTGCACATTTAAGCCCCTTAACTCGCATTTGTTAATTCCTTAGCATTGTTATTTGTTTTATTTTGTGTTGTTTTTGTGTTTTCAGGTATTTAATAGAGATGCAAGAAAAACCATTAATTTTGGGTTTAAAACCCAATTTGAAAGGACCTAGAAGATATGATTAAGCTTAACCAATCACAATAGAGGATATATATGATGTGGTTAACTTTAATCAAATCAAGGAAAGAATAAAATCGGAATTTCTCCACTTGGAGTCAAAATCGGATTGGATAGAATTTCAGATTCTAAACACTTCTTAGTATTTTGGCCATAACTTTTAGCTCAAATATCGGATTAAGGTGATTCTAGTGGCATTGGAGAGATAATTCAAAATTATACAAATCATGATGAAATAGGATTTTCCTAAATTGGACTCCCGCTATTCCAAAATCGTCCCACAAGAGAAGGAGGTAAATCTGGACGAATCCTTTTCCTACTTGTACATGGATTGCTTCCTAATTCGACGAGGAGATTGAAATCCAAATTTTCTAGGTTTCCTAAGGCTTCAAAGACTTGTTGCTCCCTATAAATAAGCCTCTAAGCTTCAAGAGAATGGAGACTTAGTTTTAGACAAAAAATATTTCTTGGAGGCTTAACGGAGTCATGAACGGCTAACCCCCTTCGTGGGGTGTTAATGTAACCCTTTCCAAGCATAATGATTTGATTGTATTTAAATTCTAGACTTTCAATTTATGTATGTTGATTATACAACTGTGAGAATTGTGACAATTGAATTATGTTCTTAATTATTAAATGCAATTGTTCTTAAATTCCAAAATCAATATTTGTGAAATTCTTATCTTGTCTTAGAAAGTATTTTACTTTTATTGAACTCAAATCATTCTTATTTTCTATGATTATGGGGATGATGGTTATATAATGAGTTTTAATAGACATATGATTAATAGGATTAAGATAGGCCATGCCTAGGAAAGACGGGTCGTACTACACCATAGTCTAGTGTAATTTAGGTAGACGATCCATGCCACCCGAAGATGGGTTATGCTATTCCATTAATTGTATGAAACTTATTAAAGGGTTTTATAGTTTATGCCTAGGGAAGACAGGTCGTGCCGCATCTTAGTGGTTAGGTGGACGATCCCTGCCAACACCCCATGGACTATGTTCATATTGCAATAGTCCTTATCATCATGTTAGAAATTGCCCTACTACAGGACAATTTTCTAATTATTCTTATGAGCATATGAACATGCCGTTCTCTAGACCGAGGAATGAATATTATTTTGATTCTTATAATCCGGCATGGAGCAACTAGTCTAACCTCTTGTGGCAAGCTCAAGATCATGGAAGGTATGCTCCACAAGGTCATGAATTGCACCATCAATCCTATCCACAGTTCAATGATCAATCCTATTCCTCTCAATATCAAGAAACTCCACAGGAGCAATACCAGGCTGCCCCACCTCTTCGGTCAGATTCTAACTTTGAAGATCGAATGCTGCATATGTTGGGCGAAATAAAGGGCGAGATGACCAACATGTTGGGCGAAATAAAGGGCAGGGTGGGCAAGATATCTCAGATAGTAATTTTGCACTCTCAGTCCATTGCCAGGCTAGAGGCTCAAGCAGAACTAATAACTGATATCCTTGATAGAGAGGAAGGAGAGTTTCAAAGTCAGCCTGTGGCTAATCCTGATGAACACTACATGGCGGATGAGAGTACTTCTTGTCATAAGCAAGCTATCACCACACTGAGGAGTGAAGAAGTGGTCGAAAACCACATGGAATAGAGGAAGGAGGAGCAAATTGAGGCCCCACTAGATTAATACTGGGAAAAAGGCAAGGAAGTGAGCACTGCGACTTCTTCACCAGCAAGTCTTATTCCCGAGACTCCATGTGAGCCCCGAGCCCCTATTCTAGGTAATCTAAAAATTTCATTTTTAGATATAGATAACATTCTCCCAGTCATTAGTTCTTATGACTTACCAAGAGGCTAGGAGAATAGACTGTTAGGGCTGTTAGAAGAGCTAAAAGAGACCACCGAGGTAGAAAAATTCCTTGAGTATTCTCCTCATTTTACACCAGTTCATGATTCCCTACCAGATGAGAAACTGTTTGAGAATACTCAGAGGGATCTACCTCAATATACGAAAATTCAAAATTACCTGTCTATAGGTAAAATCCATTCTCTGTGGTCCAAGAGAAGAAAAGATTGGTGTTTCAAATTTAAACTCAAGGGGTCAGAGAACACTGAGCGCAACAAGGATGTGGATTCCGTTGAATTGGCAGATTCCATATATTTTGACTAAATGAGTCAGCTTCTTAGGTTCAAGCTCAGGCCCTATGCGCTTGACTCCTCACTTCACCAGGGTACGCGATCTCCATCCAGGTATTTTATCTATTATTGTTTCATTCTTTGTTATATTTTTCTTAGTTAATTTTGTGGTTCACTTAGGTGGAAAGTGACATTCTGAGGACATGAACGATCACACTTCATTGGGCGATTGTTCACAGAAAACCCCTCAATTGCTCTACCCCTTCTGAGGAAGCGAATGATCGCACCTCCTTGGGCGATCGAAAGCACTTGGGGGAAATGTCTCACGTGACCTATTTAGGTCATTGTTTCCCTTTTCCCCCATCCTTTCCCCTGTTCCCCCCAGTCACTTTTACAACAATGTGTTGCACTTGATTGTTTCTTGGTTGGAGTATCAACATCTTTTTCAGGACATGTGTTTTTGGATACAAGTTTGGGGGTATGATATACCCATATCTGCTCACTAAGGTACTCCTATACCCTTAACCATATTTTTTAATTCTGTACATACATTGGGGACAATGTATGATTCAAGTTTGGGGGTATGAGAAACACAATTACACACACTTGTCCTGTTTTGAGAAAAAAAAAATGCATGTTCATGTTGTCCTAAAATTTTGGTTGACCTAAAAATTTGTGATTTGATTTCATTAGTGAGCTTAAAATTTTGAACACATGATTTGATGTTGGATTTTTAAGTTTGATACTTACTTAGGCAATTGAGAATTCACATGTTTGATATGCTCTAACACAAGCACATTAGCACATGATTGGTGGGGTATGACATGTGGGTTAATGTGTATGTTTCTATGTTTTGGGTAACACGGGATGACTTGTTGGTTGAATACATTGGCATATGCATATATATATAAAATAAAAAAAATAAAAATAAATAAAAAAGGAAAAAAGAAGTGATCATTGATAAGATTTCACTGAGTAACTGGGCCTCTTGCCTCAAAGCATTGAGCGTTCACGTCAAAAGGTGAAGAGATTTGATTTGGTTAGCTTTATAAAAAAAAAATGATAATAATCATTAATAAGCTTTTCATTGAGTAACTGGGCCTTTTGCTTCATTAAGCATTGAGTGTTTATGCCAAAAGGTGAGAAGTTTTGATGTAGTTAACATTATGGCTAGTTTAGTTTCGTAGCCTTTTTGACTTGAGTTAGTAAGTCCTTAGGGGTGTCTTTACACCTAGTTCCCTAAAACCATCTGGTTTAGGAGTCATTGGCTCAACACTCGCTACATGGGTCAATTAGAAAGCTTAAGGGAACTAAACACTGTAAAGCCTAATAATAAAAAAATAAAATAAAATAAAATAAAAATAAAAATATGCCATTGTCATTCAGTCTTATAGGACTTTCATAGAATCTTGAGATATGGAGACATTGCACATTGAAATTATTTGAAAGTTTCATAGTCTTGTACTAGTTCACTTTACACTGTTTCGAGCTTGTAATGCCTTAGCTTGCCTGTTGTAAGCAATTAGACTTTAAATTCTAATTCATTGTGAAGATGGAGTTTAACTTTCTAAGCTTGCTTATGAATAAAAATCATGGTTTTGAGTGATGCTTTAATTTTTAGACAACATGAACTGTGCATAATGTTTGTGGGTATCACTTCTAGAAAACACTCACAAGACTCCACTCGTCCTCTAGGGAACTCCTAGGGGTTTAAAAGGCTTGTTGCATAAACTAAATGCAACCGTACATCCCACGAAAGTTGGATTTATCTTGTTGTTTTTCAGTTTATTTTCTGTTTTGTATTGCTAAGGGACTAGCAATATGTAAGTTTGGGGGTGTGATAAGCGTTGAATGTTGCACATTCAAGCCTCTTAACTCACATTTGTTAATTCCTTAGCATTGTTATTTGTTTGATTTTGTGTTGTTTTTGTGTTTTAAGGTATTGAATAAAAATGCAAGAAAAATCATTAATTTTGGGTTTAAAACACAATTTGAGAGGACCTAAAAGATATGATTAAGCTTAACCAATCACAATAGAGGATATATATGATGTGGTTAACTTTAATCAAATCAAGGAAATGATAAAATCAGAATTTCTCCACTTGGAGTCAAAATTAGATTGGATAGAATTTTAGATTATGAACATATCTTAGTATTTTGGCCACAACTTTCAGCTAAAATATCGGATTAAGGTGATTCTAGCGGCATTGGAAAGCTAATTCAAAATTATACAAATCATGCTGAAATAGGATTTTCCTAAATCGGACTCCCGCTATGCCAAAATCGTCCCGTAAGAGAGGGAGGCAAATCTGAACGAATCCTTTTCCTAATTGTACATGGATTGCTTCCTAATTGTACATGGATTGCTTCCTAATTCGACGAGGAGATTGAAATCCAAATTTTCTAGGTTTCCTAGGGCTTTTAAGACTTGTTGCTCCCTATAAATAAGCCTCTAAGCTTCAAGGGAATGGAGACTTAGTTTTAGACAGAAAATATTTCTTGGAGGCTTAGCGAAGTCATGAGCGGCTAACCCCCTTCGTGGGGTGTTGATGTAACCCTTTCCAAGCACAATGATTTGATTGTATTTAAATTCTAGACTTTCAATTTATGTATGTTGATTATATAACTGTGAGAATTGCTACAATTGAATTATGTTCTTAATTGTTAAATGCAATTGTTCTTAAATTCCAAAATCAATATTTGTGAAATTCTTATATTGTCTTAGAAAGTATTTTACTTTTATTGAACTCAAATCATTCTTATTTTTTGTGATTATGGGGATGATAGTAATATAATGGGTTTTAATAGACATATGATTAATAGGATTAAGATAGGCCATGCCTAAGAAAGACGGGTCGTACTACACCTTAGTTTAGTGTAATTTAGGTAGACGATCTATGCCAACCGAAGATGGATTATGCTATTCCATTAATTGTATGAAACTTCTTAAAGTGTTTTATAGTTTATGCCTAGGAAAGACGGTTCGTGCCGCATCTTAGTGGTTAGGTGGACGATCCGTACCAACCGAAGATAGATTATCCTTACTCTTTAATAAGGTAGTTTCTTGTTTAATTATAACATGCATAGAATGAATTTCTGGAATTGAATCTAGTTAACCATTGTTGTGCGGATAGAGGTGAAGTCAATACCCTACACTATCTCTTATATTTTAATTATCCTTTATTTTATGCATTTACTTTTAGAAAACAAAATCAAAACAAATATCTTTTTAATTAAGTTAATTTTAATCTTTTGAATTTAATAACAAAACCCCTGCAGTCCTTGAAGTTCGACACCCTCTCTATAGCCGTATCCTACAAAGATTCGTCCTATTACGAGTGGTTATTTTATTATTGATAATTTTTGCTTTAAAAACTTTTATTAAGTTAATTTTAATCTTTTGAATTTAATAACAAAACCCCTACAGTCCTTGAGGTTCGACACCCTCTCTATAGCTGTATCTTACAAAGATTCGTCCTATTGCAAGTGGTTATTTTATTATTGATAATTTTTGCTTTAAAAACACCACATCACGTACTCTATGAATAGTACACAGACATATGCTACTTTTTGGAATTACCTTTGGTTAATACCTAGGCGTACAAGTTGGCCTTTGGACTGCTGTATAATTGTACCAGACGTATGCTACGGTTGGGCAGACGTTTGCTACTTTTCAGGGAGTTGGTAGCAACCCTTCCTTATAAATACCCCCTACCCCTTTAGTATTCTCATGCCTTTCTACACCCCCTGGCTGCCAGTTGACCCTTTTATGAGTGTTTTATGAAGTTTTAAGTGTTTTCGGTGCTACCGGTGACGGAACTCTTGAAGTTTCACTTCAAGGACGTAATGTTCAATTACCTAGCTCTTTAATTACATCATTATGCTGCTCAATTTTTGTCTTATGTTGTTAATCGTAGTTTTAGCTTAGATATGCTTTAAATCTTGTTTAGCTTAGCGTAATATTAACTTAGCCTGATCGCGTTGCATGGAGGTTTCATTTCGACTTAGGAGGTTTTAGGAGTCCTTTGTTAGTCTTAGGAGTTGATTTGTAGAATAGGAGGACGAGTGGAGAAAATTGAGGTTCTCCTTGAAAACCTCGAAGTAGATGTATTGTCCAAAGTATCACAGCGGACGTACAATTCACAGTGTGACAAGGGAATCAAACTCAAATAAAAGAAAACGAGCGAGATAATGTTACAGTTATTGTGTGATCCTCACCTTTGATTCGAAAGACAAGGAATTATTATCGCTTAGCGCTTAAGCTAAGGAAGCGATCTTTCAAACTTGGCTTACTAGAGATATATATGTCGTAAAGATAGATGAAACAGGGCCTCTCTTTTAGTCATTTGTCCAATTTGCTCAAATTAAAGTATTGTTTCGCAATCGAGCACCTTTGGAATTTACCGAACCAGTCAATTCCTTACCGTCCGTCGAAAACTCCAGGATGTCGGTGCTGCACCGACTTTTATCTCTTATTTTCACCAGTTGTCTTATAGCTTCTATTTTCCTTACTCTAGAGTTGTTTTGGTAGAAATATGACTAATAAAAGGTTTTCCACTGATTTAGAAAATCCTAATCATTTGGAATTCTCGGAAACGCTCTTCGACTTAGGTGAGTTTTAACTCACATAATGCTCAATGTTATTTTTCCATGCATTGCATGACTATTTTATGTACCAAGAAAACATGCATATTTGCAACTCTCAAAATTTATACTTGCTGCACATAAACTCTAGCATTTTGAGAAAAAATTGTGCCGAATATGTTAATAAAGTGAGACTTATAAAAGCATGCATGCAAAATAAAGACAAGATAATTTGCATTGTATGACATGGTATACCGATACGTGCGGTATAATGGCCATTGACTTACTATATATATTAGCTTTATGGTCAAATGTGTGTGTTATATATATATAGGCCTTGGATCTAATGGTTGTTCATGACCGGCATAGCCTTAATGGGAGGTCACTACAAGACGGACATCATTAGTAGTGTAGGCCACTTGAGGTCAAACTTGGTCGTGCCACTAGCATTATGAACTGTAGTGTGCAATGGTTGGGGCATCGGCATTGTACTACAAGTTCCTTGGGATAGCGCCAACCCTGCTAAAAATAGATAATATCTCAGGTAGACTATATTGTTCAACTATGACTATTACTCTGTATCATATGCATATATTGTATATCTATATCACACTTAAGATAAACTGTCATATGGTTTACAAAAACATTAGAGTTCATTACTAAACTGGTATGGGCATTATTTGTGTTAATAACCACTAAATCTTAGACTTATTCCCATTTTTCATATGTTTTCCCCTACCATTACGGATATCTGTGTGATTTAGCTATCTTAGAAAAGGATGCCGATGGAGCCAACCTGGGTAGTGGCTTAGGACCTGATTAGAGTAATTTTTGAGGACATGGACCCTGTCTCGCTAAAATCCATGTGGGAAGACGAAGGAACTACCCGTGACAATATGATTGAGATTTTAAACTCATTAGCCCCGCTTAAGCTTAGATCTAGGCTTTGATCTGTTGTACTTTTTCTAAGATAATGTGATTTGTTTATCTTATGGTTTGTAACCCTTACTTGATGATGGTCAGATAACTGATACATTTAGATGATTATTGATCAGTGTCAAATATTGTATATTTGACCTCCCTTAACTTATATTTGTTAAGCTCTTACCTTTGTTAATTTCTAATGTTTTGGTTAGTTTTGGTGTTTTAGTGTTTTGCAGGTTGTTAAGTTGCATTTGGGGCTAATGCCATTAAATCTGGGACTTAAAACAATTCGGGGAGCTTTGACGGTAAAATTGAGTCGAGCGATGATTCGCACCCGATGACTTCCACCAAAATGGCCATATCTTGAGTTTTATAACTCCGATTGGGGTAATCTTGGTGTCTTTGGAAAGCTATCTCGAAGATATAAAAAATCACATTTCACAAGTTTTGGCTAATTCTGAAGTATGTGCGCTCGAACGCACATTTTGCATTCGAACGCAATTATGCCCATCTGATGCAGAAATTCTTGCATGAGTGCGTGCGATCGAATGCACTTAACTGACCTGACAGTGCTGAAACCCTAAAAATTAGCCTATAAATACCCCCCCTTTCTTTTGTAAATGAACCCAGACGCTTGGGAGACGGTTTGAGGCGCCCTTAGTGGCCCAAAACCTCATTGTTCTTCATTGTAAACACTCCTAACATCATTTCTTTAATTTAACGTTTTATTTTTCTTTTATTTAGTCTCTTATTCCCTTCACTATGGATTTGTTTGTATATACTCATGTTTAGTTTGTATTATTTTGTCATTTAATTTATGTATTTTCGTTTCAATACATTTTAGTGACAAAAGTGTGTTGATTGTTGTTTACAAATCATTAAACGTCAACATTCGTTGTAACCGGAGATACATCGGATGATTCGCCTTTGGACCAATATTCGTTGTGACCTCTTAAAATAGTGTTTGCATCGATTAGTTCGACAAGATTTTGTAATAACAATAGGATATACATATGTGCTTTATCAATAGACGGAAATATGAACATTGTGTTAGCGCTCAGAATATGCCTTGTAGCATAGTTGTTATTGAGTATGAGATAAGCATGTTTATATGTTAATTAATTTGTGGTGAGGTGGATTAGGGACCTTAGCGTTTTTATTTATTTATTGGAAAATGCTAGGGGTTCTCCCCGTAGGTTCTCCTGGTGTTCTCTCAGTCTTACATAAAACATGATTTAAGAAAAAATGAAATTGTAATGGCTTCCGCCACCGGTTTTTTTAGGCATTAGCACCAAATTTGAGACATTAGCACCAAATTTGTGAGGCATTAGCACCAAAATTGAGGCATTAGAATCAAATTTAGAATGATCAAATTCATTTTTAGTGATATCATCCTTAAAGGGTTAACCTTCCACTCTTAGGTTTTAGTTTTGAATCCAAAAACAAGTTTTAAAACATTTAGAACCTAACTATTAACTCATAAAAATCAATCTATTAGCAAAAAAATGGTATTACAATTTTATTTTTTCTTAAATCATGTTTTACGTAAAACTGAGAGAACGCCAGGAGAACACTACGGGGAGAACCCCTAACAAACCCCTTATTTATTTTATTGCATTTAATTTAGACTTTATTTTCTGCACGCCATCTGTTTGATATTGTGACTAGGTTAAGATATTATTAGTTTAGGCATTTAAATTGGTTTCTACACAAGGCACGATTCTCTGTGGGATCGACCTCGCACTTGCACACCCGCTACACTACTTAACGACTCGTGCAATTGACGAGTACGATTAAATTTCTGCAACAAATTTTGGCGCCGTTGCCGAGGAATCAATGTTATGTTGGAATTGATTTTATGTTTAGATTAATTTTATCTTTCTTCTAGTAATTTTAAATTCAGCATTTATTTTATTTATTTTGTGCTTTTGTATAGAAAAAAATCCAAAAAAAAATTAGATTAGTATTTATTTAAGCATTTTCGTAGTCTGTTTTAGATTCTGGAAATTCAGCCTGTGATAGTGCAATCGATCGTACCTCTGTGCGATCGAATGCACTTGAGTCTATTCCAGCACAGTCGCATACCTGCGCTCACCTAGTATGCTGTTGCGTGCGAGCGTGCGCCTCTGACAGAACTGCAGTGCGCCTTTGCGATCAATTGTACCTCAGTTACAATCGAACGCAAGTGCACAGACTGCTACATATTTGCGTGTCTACGTTTCTGCGATCAATCACATGTTCCTCGTTGGGCGCACTCTGCTGTATGCTTGAGCGGTGTATGTATGTTTTATTTTTAATTTTTTTGTTTGTTTAATTATTAGTTTTTATTTAATTAATTTTTTCTGCCTGTTTTTATTTATTTACTTGTTATATTTAGTTTTTGTTAGTTATTTTTATTTTTAGTTGTTTAATAGTTTATTGTTTTGTTAGTTTATCTGTTTATTAGTTTTTTGTGTTTAGTCTCTTTTTATTAGTTATTTGTTTAGTTTATTTTTGTTAGTTTTTGTTTATTTTATTTTTATTGTTAATTGTTTCATGTGGGATATATTGAACTGTTTGGGTGAAGCATGAGTCTTCTGTTCAATTATTTCAATGTTTCCCCTAGTTGTAGGATGCCAAATCCTACTAATTTTTACCCACATGAACCATGTTCACACTGCTCCAGCCCTTACCATAGTTTAGGTGATTGTCCACATTTGGGACAATTTTCTAATTTTTCACATGAGCAGATGAACACCAGTTTCTCTAGTCCTGGGTTTGAATCGAATTCAAATTTTTATAACCCAGACTAGAATAACCATCCTGATTTTTCGTGGCAAGCTTATGCTACGGAAAATTATGCTCCCCAAGTTGATGAACTGCACCATCCTGATTATCCGCAGTTCGACAATCAATTTTCTTCCCATCCATCATATGACTATCCTCCTAAGCAATCTTCTTTAGAAGAAATGCTTAAGGAATTCATGGAACTAGTCGGCCAACCCACCATTCCTACTTTCCCATGAACTATCTTTGAAAGAAACACTCGAGGAGTTTAGGAAAATAGTCAACCAACCTTGTCAAGAAATCATAGATGTCACTGTGGCAAACACTGAAGCAGTTGCAAGGTTGGAAGGAAAGTTTGGTCATCTAGTTGCTGAATTCAATAGAATTGAGGAAGAGGAACTTCAAAGTCAGGAGATGGCGATAGGGCAGTACATGATTGATGAGGATTGCCCCAGCGATCCTCATCATGAGCATGTCCAAGCCACCACCACACTTGTTAGTGAGGAAAGAGCCGATAATCATAAGGAGGAAGAGAAAGAGGAGCAATTTGAGCCCCTACAAAATTCAAACCCATCCAATGACAAGGAAGTGAGTATTGAAGCTCACTCTTTTGTCACAATCCCTCTCAAGACATATCATTCACCATAAGTTTTATCTTTTCAATGTTTCGAAGAACCGCCTTATGTAGCAATCTTTGAGGATTCACACACACACGATCACACATCTAGATATCGTGGTCCTAAGAGAAATTTTAGAAGCAAGTTTTTAGGCTACATAAGTTGGCAGAACATCCTTCAAGAGGGGTATCTAATTTTAAAGAAGAAAGGATGGAAGGGATTGGTTGGACACCCATATGAGCGGGGAAGGTGCGATATTTTTTTCTTTTTTATTTTTCGCACCGCATTTTTTTTTATTTTCTTTTTGTTATTTTATTTTCCGTCATTTTGTTTTTATTTGTTTTAGGTTCTAACAGCAATTAACCGTTTGATATTTGTGCTTGAGAAAAATATTGCTGTTAATTTTTAACAGGTGTTTTGATGTTAAGTTCAGGGGACGCCTTGGACTTTGCACTCTTCGGTTCCTCATCCCACTGTAATGTATCTCTTGCCACATTGGGGACAATATGTCATTTAAGTTTGGGGGAGTGGACAAACACTTTGTCTGTCTATTTTATTTGTTTTATTTCATGTTTTGTTTTGTTTTTGTCTATATATATGTGTTTTTGTATGTATATAAATTTTTTTTCTTTTTGATTGTTGCTATGTTGCTAATTGGGCACAACTTACATCGTAACTGTGGATTGCATGTCATTAGTGTGTTTAACTTGTTTGAACATTGCATATCATTAGAAATCCCAATTTTTGATTCATGTGTTGGATTAGAGAGACTCCACTTGTTTGATCGATATTTCACATGCACACTAGCATTAGGGTCTGTGAGGTATGAAATTTGACTTTGAAGTGTGTGTCTTGAGATTTTTAGGTTTATGATGTGACGATGAAAACCTTGGCTGTTAAAAAAAAATCATAATAAGTGAGCTTTTCATTGAGTAATCGGACCTTTTGCCTGGCCAAGCAATGAGTGTTCGCGTCAAAAGATGAGAAATTCCAGCTAAAACAATTGTATGGCTAGTTTAGGCTCTGTAGCTCTTTTGACTTGAGTAATTAAGCAATAGGGATGTCTCTACATCTAGTGCCCTAAAACTGTCTGGTTTGGGAGTCACTGGCCCAACGCTCATTACATAGGTCATTTAGAAGCTTAAGGGAGTCAAGCATTGCACAGCCTATACAAAAAATTGCATCTTTGAATTCAAGCCTTGGTTAAATTATCACATTGTTTTCCTTTGAATTCTGGGATACACGTCTTTTGAAAATGATTGAAACCCCATGATCTTGTTGTTAGTACACTTTGCACTTTATGGAGCATGTGTTATCTCAATTTTCCAACCTTGAGTGAAATGATGTTTGGATGCCTGGATGATGTGGTTTGTATGTTCAATATGTTAAATTTGCTAATGATGTATGAACCATGTGTTTGTGTGAAGGGCTGTGTCCATTGATAACATAGTGCCAATAATTGTTTGTGGGTGTCATTTCTGGAAAACCATCACAAGACTTCACTCGTCCACTAGGGATGCTTAGGGGTTTAAAAGGGCTTGTTGCATATGCTAAATGCAATCGTTTCTCCCACGAAAGTGGATTTATGTTTATTGTTTCTATTGTGTTTTCATTTTTGAATTGCTAAGGGACTAGCAAAATGTAAGTTTGGGGGCATTTGATTGGTACCAAATATTGTATATTTGAACCCCCTTAACTTATGTTTGTTAAGCTCTTAGCATTGTTAATTTCTAATGTTTTGGTTAGTTTTGTTGTTTTAGTGTTTTGCAGGTTATTAAGTTGCATTTGGGGCTAATGCCATTAAATCTGGAGCTTAAAACAATTCGGGGAGCTTTGGCGGCAAAATTGAGTCGAGCGATAATTCGCACCCAACAACTTTCACCAAAATAGCCATATCTTGAGTTGTATAACTCTGATTGGGGTGATCTTGGTGTCTTTGGAAACCTATCTTGAAGATCTACAAAATCACATTTCACAAGTTTTGGCCAATTCTGATGTGCACTTGAACGCACGTTTTGTATTCGAACGCAATTATGCCCATCTGATGCAGAAATTCTTGCACAAGTGTGATTGATCACACCGCATGCAATCAAACACATTTAACTGATCTGGCAGCCCTAAAACCCTAAAAATTAACCTATAAATACCCCCCTTTCTTTCGTAAATGAACCCAGACACTTGAGAGAGAGTTTGTGGCCCCCTTAGTGGCCCAAAACCTCATTGTTCTTCATTGTAAACACTCCTAACGTCATTTCTTTAATTTAATGTTTTATTTTGCTTTTATTTAGTCTCTTATTCCCTTCACTATGGATTTGTTTATATATATTCATGTTTAGTTCGTATTATTCTGTCGTTTAATTTATGTATTTTCGTTCCAATACATTTTAGTGACAAAAGTGTGTTGATTGTTGTTTACAAATCATTAAACACCAACATTCGTTGCAACCGGAGATATATCGGATGATTTATCTTCGGACCAATATTCGTTGTGACCTCTTAAAATAGTGTTTGCATCGATTAGTTCGACAAGATTTTGTAATAACAATAGGATATATATATGTGCTTTATCGACAAACAGAAATATGAACATTGTGTTAGCGCTTAGAATATGCCTTGTAGCATAGTTGTTATTGAGTATGAGCTAAGTATGTTTATATGTTATTTAATTTGTAGTGAGGTGGATTAGGGACCTTAACGTTTTTATTTATTTATTTTATTGCATTTAATTTAGTCTTTATTTTCTGCACGCCAACTGCTTGATATTGGGACTAGGTTAAGATATTATTAGTTTAGGCATTTAAATTGGTTTCTACACAAGGCACGATTCTCTGTGGGATCGACCTCGCACTTGCACACCCGCTACTCTGCTTAACGACTGGTGCAATTGACGAGTACAATTAAATTTGTGCAACAATTATCTATGCTATGATGGTTTTATAATTTCTCTGGTGAATGTTGTGTGAATGTCAAATTATTGATCTCTGTTTCCTACAGTTTTAATGAAGTATTCTGCTGCGATTTTCTTGCTATGACGAGAAATGTTGAAATCTCTGAGTCTTATCCCATGAGGGATAGGGCTAGGAGGCGAACCATGGGATCAATTACTAGTTAATTGATTTGCCCATCGATGTCGTCACATTATCGAACACTTTCAAGTATAAGTTCCTATGTCCAGCAAATTCTTTGCCTGTGATTATAGCTTCGGATTTGGTTGATGCTTAAGAGAAGTTATTGGATGTGCTAAGAGAGCACAAGGAAGCTATTAGCTAGACTATTGTGGATATCAAGGGGATCAGTCCCACGGTGGTGATGCACAAGATACATCTAGTAGAGAATGCCAAGCCATCGAGGGAGCCATAGAGGAGGCTCAACCAAGCTATGCAAGAAGCCGTTAGAGCTGAAGTGATCAAGTTGCTAGATGTAGGGATTATATACCTAGTTTCTTATAGCAAGTGGGTGAGCCTGATTCATGTTGTGCCAAAGTGGGCTAGATTGATGATAGTTAAGAACAAGGATGACGAGTTGGTGCCAACTCGTATTCAGTCAAGATGGAGAGTATGTATAAAGTACTACAAGTTGAATGCTGCCACCAGGAAGGATTATTTTCCACTCTAGTTTATTGATCAAATGGTGGAGCACTTGGCTAGGCATGAGCACTATTATTTTTTGGATGGTTATTCTAGATATAACTAGGTCTCTGTGGACCCCGAAGATCAGGAGAAGATGACATTTACTTGTTCATTTGGTACGTTCGCCTATCGTCACATGCATTTTGGGTTATGCAATGCACCCACCACTTTTCAGTGATGCATGATTAGTATCTTTTCTGACATGGTAGAATGTTTCCTTGAGATTTTCATGGATGACTTCTCCATCTATGTTTCATCTTTTTAGGAATGTTTGCACCGCTTCACTTTGGTCTTAGTGCGGTCCAAGGAGAAGAACTTGGTGTTCAATTGGGAGAAGTGCCATTTTATGGTGAAGCAAGGCATTGTATTGGGGCATGTCATCTCTCATCGGGGATTGAGGTTGACAAAGTGAAGGTGGATCTGGTTTTCAACCTTCCACCCCCACGTATAGTGAAGGAAGTTCACTCTTTCTGGGCCATGCAGGATTCTACATGCGATTTATCCAGAATTTCAACAATATTGCCAGGCCTTTATGTAAGTTGTTGGTGAAGGATACCCCATTTGTATTTGATGAAGAGTGCAAGAAAGTATTTGGGGATCTGAAGAAGATTCTGACGTCCACACCTATTATTCAGCCACCCACTTGCGGTGCACCTTTTGAGATCATGTGTGATGCATCAGATTATGCAGTTAGAGCTATTTTAGGGCAGCATATTGATAGACTCCCCCTTTGTCATCTAATATGCAAGCAAGACTCTGAACAATGCACAACTCAATTATTCTACCACTGAGAAGGAATTGTTGGCAGTCATTTTTGCATTGGACAAGTTCAGATCCTATTTGGTAGGATCTAAAGTCATCATCTACTCGGATCACGCAGCATTGAAGTATCTTCTATCCAAAAAAGATGCTAAATTTCGTCTTATCCAGTGGATTTTGTTACTTTAGGAGTTTGACATAGAAATTCAGGACAAGAAGGGTTCTAAAAATGTGGTGGCAAATCACTTATCTAGGTAGACTATAGATTACATGGAGAACACCAGCCTTATTTTTGAGACCTTCCCTAATGAGCAATTGATGCACATTGCTCACAATCCCACACCATGGTTTGTTGACATAGTGAACTATCTCATCACCGACCAAATGCCTTTGCATTGGGGACGACAAGATAAGTCCAAACTTTTGTTCATGGTGAAGCAATTTTTCTGGGATGATCCTTACCTGTTCAAGTATTGCCCTGATCAAATCATTAGGAAGTGTATACCCAAGCATGACCAACCCAATGTTATCTCCTTTTGTCATGATAATGCTTGTGGAGTCCACTTTAGTGTGGATTTTATTGGCCTACCCTGTTCCGTGACTCTCAAACTTACTATACCTCTTGTGAGTGTTGCTAGAAGCTAAGGAGTAGTTCTAAGAAGAATATGATGCCCCTCAACCCCATTTTGATTGTTGAGATTTTTGACGTGTGGCACTTTGATTTCATGGGACCTTTTCCAAACTCCTTTGGCTATTTGTACATTATGGTTGCTGAGGACTATGTGTCCAAATGGGTGGAGGTTGTTGCATGCAAAACCAATGACCACAGAGTGGTGGTCTAGTTTTTTAAGGACATTATCTTTGCTCATTTTGGTATGCCTCGAGCAATCATAAGCAATGGAGGTAAGCATTTTTGCAACAGGATTTTTGAGCAACTGATGAAGAAGTATTTCATCAAGCATAAGGTTGCCACCCCATATCACTCATGGACAAGTGGAGATTTCAAATCGAGAGATGAAGAGAATTTTGGAATAGACTGTGAACCCTACAAGGAAAGATTGGTCTTTATGATTGAATGATGCATTGTGGGCTTACCATACAACATTCAAGACCCTGATTGGCATGTCTCCATATCATCTTGTATACAGCGAAGCGTGTAACCTTTTGGTGGAGTTGGAGTATAGAGCGTATTGGGCCATCAAGCAGCTAAACTTCAATCATACGAAAGATGGCTCACAGAGGAAGCTCCAACTCATTGAGTTAGAGGAGTTAAGGAATGATGCATATGATTGTGCAAGGTCATACAAGGAACAGATTAAAGAAGGTTCATGACCAAGGCATTTTGAGACGATCTTTTGAGCCTAGTCAGAAAATCCTACTTTACAATTACCGTTTGCATCTTTTCCCTGGAAAGCTAAAATCTCAATGGACATGCCCCTTCATCATTCAGACAGTTTTTACTCATGGGCAATCAAGATTGAGGATCCAAAGAATGGTAACACTTTCAAGGTAAATGGATAAAGGCTGAAACCATTCTTAGAGTTGAGGAGTTTGGAGATTGAGATGACATTGTTGGAGGATCCACATTATTCAAAGTGATTGTCATCTATTATGGAAAGTCTAGCTGAAGAATTAAAACTTAGTGCTTGTGGGAGGCAACTCTCATTCTTTTCCTTGTCATTTGATCTTGTTTGTTTGCTTTGTTTTGTTTGTGTTGTGTTTTTCAAGACAAGTGTCTGCTATTCAAATTTGGGGGAGCATTCTCATACATTACACCTGACTTACACTGTCCATCCGGTATTGTATTTTTGGCCACATTAAGGACAATGTGTCATTTTAATTTGAGGGTGGGGTAGACATTTTGTCCATTTTCTTTTTATTTTTGCTGTTGTTTGTGTTTAAAAAATAAATATAAATAAATTTTTGTGAGCTATGTTGTTGATTGAGCGTGGGTTACACCTTAATTGTGGTTTGCATGTCATTTGTTTCTTTAACACCTTGAACACAACATGTCATTAGAAATCTGAGCCTTTTGACTCATTTGTTGGATTAGAGAGACTTCACATGTCTGAGTTAATCACGAGCACATTAGCATAGAGCCTATGAGGTATGAGATTTGAATTGATTAAGGTATATCTTAAGATTTGTAGGATGAAGTGTTGATGAAACCTTGGCTTGAAAATAATTTAAAAAAAAAAACAGTTTGAGCTTCTCATTGAGTAATCGGACCTTATGCCTCATTAAGCATTGAGTCTTTGTGTAAAAAGGTGAGAAATCCAACTTGATTGTTTGTATGGCTAGTTTGGCTTCGTAGCCTTGTTGACTTGAGTAATTGAACCCTTAAGGATGATTTTACATCTAGTGCTCTAAAACCATCTAGTTTGGGAGTCACTGGCCTAGCATTCGTTACATAGGTCAATTAGAAAGCTTAAGGGAGCCGAGCATTGCACAACCTACACAAAAAAGGCATGTCTTGACAAGCCTTGGTTGTTTTCATCTGAGTGAATTCCTATGAATTTTGAGGTACACCAAATTTTGAGAAAAATTGAAGCCTCATGATTGTATGTCAGTCGCACTTTACACTTATCGAAAAATGTGTTGTCTCAAATTTCCATCTATGAGTTGAATGATTTTTGGATGACATGATGATGTGTTTGAGGGTACCATTGTGTTAAATTTGCTCATGATGTAAAAACCATGTGTTTGTGTGAAAGTTCATGTTTGTGGGTATCATTGCTAGTAAACCCTCACAAGACATCACTCATCCACTAGGGATGCCTAGGGGTTTAAAAGGCTTGTTGTATATGCTAAATCCAATCATTTCTCCGACAACAGTAGACTTATGTTTTTTGTTTTGATGTTGTTTTTCATTTTGTTTTGCTAAGAGAGTAGCAAAATGTAAGTTTATGGGTATTTGATGAGTGCCAAATATTGCATTTTTGTTAGTTTTGGTGTTTTGTAGGTCATTGAGAGAAAAATGGGATTTGAAGGTGGAAATTGCAAAGAAGTTGAAGTCCTCTGGAACAGCGATCGAGCACATAATGCCACGATCAATTGCATTTGTGCTCGATCCCAAGTAACGCACGCTCTAGAGCATGCTTGCATCGTAGAAGAACTAATGGAGTCCTGAGTATGCTCAAGCGCACTCAGGCTAACCTGGAGCACCAAAACCCTAGTTTTTAGTATTTATATTAGTGTTTTCTTTTGAAAAATAGACGTTCAAAGGTGCCGTTTAGAGCCCAATTTCGACCAAGAGTTATTCTTGAGCTCTTCGAACATTTTCCTTTGTAAGTTCATGTTTTCATTTGATTTAATCATGTTGTTTTTAGTCATGAGAGGCTAAAACCATCAACTAAGGTTAAAGATGAAGCTTTGTCATTGACAAATACATATATTCTCATTATTTGTTCGTACAATTTCGACTTTAAATAAGAATGTTGTAGTTTTTCAATTCAATTAATTGATTTATCTCTTTTAGTTGAATGTTATGATTGATTCTGAGTTTAAGTTGGATATTTGATGTGTTTCATCCTACGGATACATCAAATCATTCAATTGAAATCAGATATTCGTTGTGATTCGTTAATCAAACAGATACATAGGATGATTTAATTTCAATCGGGTATTTGTTCTGATTTGTTAAATGGGTGGATTCATTGAATGATTTAATCTAGATTTTTGTCGGTTGTATGAGCAAATTATGAGGATATATTGTTTAGATTTGGTGAAGTGAATTCAGAAGCCTTAGTGTTTTAATTCATTTGATCTACAAGTAGCATTTTTTTATTTAGTTTATATTCATTTTTTGCACGACAAAGTTCACACAATTTCATAACTAGGTTAAAATAAGATTAGTTTAAATAGAAATTGATTTTTACAACGTAATTCCCTCTGGATTCGACCTCGCACTTGCACACACTATATTGTAAATGATTTGTGCGCTTGCAAGTATCATTTTAAAACTCACAACACCTACCAACCTTTTCCACATACAGGCCTCCACAAAAGCAGTATCCGGCCGCACCATCTGCTTAGTCGAATTCTGACTTTCAAGACCATATGTTGAAACTTGTGAGCAAGATAAATCAGACTGTGAAATCTCAATAGGAGATAGTGAACTCTCACTCTCAAGCTACTTCTAAGTTAGAGGCTCAGATGGGACAAATGGCTAATACCCTTAACAGGAGGGATGATGGGTAGCTTCCAAGTCAACCGGTGGCCAACCCAAAGGGACACTACATGGTAGATAAGGGTACTTCACATCACCAGCAAGTTCAAGCCATCACCACATTACGGAGTGGAAGAGTGGTAGACAATCATGTGCAAGAAAGGAAGGATGAGCAAACTAAGATCCCACATAATCTGTAGAGGGAAAAAGGTAAACAAATAAGCACAAAGGCTTCTTCATCATCTGCTCCCACTCCTAAGATACCATATGAGCCTCGAGCCCCATTCCTAAAATGTCTAAAGGCAGCTTCTCTCTTCAGGAAACAAGGAGAGAAAATACAAGATACAATGGAGGTTTTCATAAGTAAAAACCAACCTCCCACTCCTTGATGCCATCAAGCAAGTGCCTGTTTATGCAAGATTCCTTATGGACTTGTGATCAACGCCAAATGTTGTATATTTGGACTCCTTAATTTATATTTGTTGGGTTTTTAGTTTTGTTAATATCTAATGTTTTGTGTTGTTTTAGTGTTTTATGGTGTTGCAGGTCATTGCATTCATACCATGGTTACAAGGGCGAAAATTGACCTAAAGCGAAGTTTTGTTCCCTGCCACTGCGATCGAGCGCATTGCGCTCAAACCAAAGGCCTACAATCAAGTGCATGCCTCATCAGCCCGTGTCTCATGTGTTGCCCTAGCCGCCATCGCTTCTGTCCTTGCGCCATGGGACTTTTAAGCAGTTACATGTGTTCGATCGCAGCTTTTACGATCAAACGCATACATGCTTGCGCTCGAGCGCATCCCTGTGACCTAGCAGCATATCAGTTTTCTATAAATAAGACACTTGTGTAAAATTTTGATAGCTAAGTTTTCATGGGCGCATTTTGAGAGCTTTTGCCTCTGTTTGGCTCTACTCTGCCAATTTTAATTGTCAACTTTATTGCTTTAATTATTTTAATGCTTTACTTTAGCTCGTTCTTGTCTCCCTTTTACATGGGAGGCTAAATCCTCAACTAAGGTTGAGGATGAAGCCTCACCATTGATTTTTATGCTTGTTATTTACATTAAGCGTATTTAATTCCATCTTCAATATAGTTTTATCGTTTCAATTTGGTTTAGTTATAAAATCAAGTATGATTGAGCCATAGTTGTTTATTATTAGTTTTTCGTTCGATGGATACATTCCATCCTTCGATTTACGTTCATTTATCCATTGTAGTTTGTATTAAGTCATATTCACTTTGGATCCTTTGGCCTAAATCATTTATGGTTTGTCTTTTGTCAAAGGGCAGATTCTTTGAATCCTTCAATAGGCGCAATAGATTAAGTTTTGATTCAATCGATAGATGGAATGAGTAGCTTAGTATTTTTAATTAGCATTTCTGATTTGGTGAGGTGGAGTCCTTAATCTTAGTGGCTCTTTTGCTTATTTAACTGCAAGTAAATTAATTTGTGTTTCCTTTGTTACACAAATACCCACTTGGAACTAGGTTAAAATAATATTAGTTTAGATTTAAAACTGATTGGAAAACAATCACGGTTCTCTGTGGATACGAGCACGTATTTGTGTAAACGCTATACGAATCACGGTTTGTTCTATTGTGAGTACTAAATTTGGTACAATCAAATTTTGGCGCCGTTGTTGGGGAACCGTTTGATTTGTTGAAATTAATTTTACTTTTAGATTAGTGTTATTTTTCTACTAGTTTTTATTTTCTGCAATTTCAATACTGTTCTTAGTTTATTTTCGTGTTTTTGTTAGTTTTTGTTAGTTTTTAGTTTAGTGTTTGGCAGTTTTTCTTAGTGTTTATAGTTTCTGAAAAATCAGGCACTGATAATGCGATTGATCGCATCCTTGTTGCGATCAAACGCACTTGAGCCTATTCCTTCACAATCACATACATGCGATCGCTTGCTACACAACTGCGTGCGAGCGCGCATCTCTGACAAAAAAGCAGTGCAGTGATACGTTCGATCGCACCTCTGTTGCGATCAAACACACTTGCAGAGCCTGCTACATAGTTGCCTGTATGCGATCGATCTTACTGCCCTGCGCTCGAGCGCACCTTTGCTGACTACACCAACATACTCGAGGCAATATTTTAAATTTCTGTTTCTTTATGTTTTGATTAATTGTTAATTTAGTTTTAATTGTTATTTCTACCTGTTTTTAATCTGTTCTCTGCTATATTTAGTTGTGCTTAGTTTATTTTTTTTTTTAATTGCTTAAATAATTTGCATATGTTTAATTAGTAGTTTGGTTAAATAGTTAGTTATTTATTTGTTATATTTTGTTAGTTTTTATTTTTCTTAGCTAGTTTGTTTTTCTGTTTTCGTTTCTGTTTCTGTAATTCTTGCATGTGTTAATATTTGTTTAAAAAAAAAAATTGCTTATTTTTAATTCATTTAGTGCTTATAGGTTGCTATTTTTGTAGTTTAATTTTAAGTTAGTGTCTTAAATTCTTTTAGGTTTTTATTTTTATTCTTTATTTGTTAGTTTGTATCCCTGTTTTTCTTGCTTTTGTTTATATTTGCTTGTTTAGTTTATTGTTTTTCTTAGTTGTTTAGTTTAAATTCTTGTTAGTGTATGCATGGTCGGCGATCCTTAAACTTAAAGTTAACACCCTTAGATCCCGACTTAGAAAGAAACATTAGGAGAGCGCGTAGAGCTCACGCTGAGATGGAGGAACATCCAAGAAATGCGAACAAAGAGGAGCAAGAAGATTACTAAGATGCAAGAGCTAGGAACGGGGAGCAAAGACGAGCATATGACATGGATTTCACTACTTCACTCCGGGAATTGTTCGCACCAATTGCGACTAGTTCCCATTTGTGCATAGTGTTGCCACCGACTAATGCAACCCATTATGATCTAAAGCCACATGTGATCCAATTTTTACCATCTTTTTACAGCTTAGATCATGAGAACTCGTATGCCCATGTAAAAAAATTCAAAAATATCTGTGCCACCACCAAGTTTCAAAATTTCTCCAAGGAATTTGTCCACCTTAGACTTTTTCCTTTTTCCCTCCATAATTGAGCCACAAAGTGGTTGGATTACAACGCACCTGGCTTTATTACCTCTTGGGAGAGCTTGTTGAGTAAGTTTTACAACAAGTTTTTCCCAATGTCCAGAGTAAATGAGGCAAGAAAGGAGATCAGTTCCTTTACTCAGGACGAGGACGAGAAATTCTCCGATAGTTGGGGGTGGTTCAAGGATTTGCTTATCAGATGTCCTCCTCATGGTTACGAAAAATGGCGACTTGTGCAATTCTTCTACCATGGATTGTTTCAGCCCAACTGTAGCATGATAGAGTCGATGAATGGAGGGGCATTTTTGAACTTAACGGGAGATTTAGCATAAATTGGCTGACAACTCACAACAGTGGGATTTTACAAGTTGTCGTGACAAATCAGCCCAAAACCCTAAGAAAGGAGGCATCCATGAGTGAAAAGGTGAAGCAGAGTTGAACTTAAGGATGGATGCGATTGTCAAGAGACTTGATGCTCTAAATGTGGGTTAGCCCATAAACGCTGCAAATACTTTCATTGTCGAGAGTTGTTCTATCTGTGCTACTCCGATGCACTTAGCACAGACTTATCCATCTTTGCCTATTTTTTCTGAGAACCAGATGGAACAAGCGAACGCTTTCAATGATTTTAAAAAGCAGTCAAGTGGCCCATATTCTGAGTCTTACAATCCAGGGTGGAGGAACCACCCTAATTTCTCCTAGAAACAGAGCCAACCCACAAACCAAGGAGGAGCTCCTCATGCTCAAAATCAATATCCTTTAGGATTTCCTCTAATATATCAAAATCATGGACGCTCAGCTCAGCCAGCGTCATCAACACAGTCATTGGAAGATACAATGAGGGAGTTCATGAAAATGACTGGTCAATCAATTAATGACATGAGAAACTCCACCATGGTGAACACCCAGGCAATCTCTAAGTTGGAGATGCAGGTGGGAGAGTTGGCGAATCACCTTGGTGAGAGAGATAAGGGTAAGCTCCCCAGCCAACCAGTGAATAACCCCAAGGCATGCATTATCGAAAATTCTTCAAATCAAGAGCATGCACATGCAATTGTCACACTGAGGTCTGGGAGACGAGTGGACAATCATGTGGCTGAGCTAGAATCAGACCATGCCAAGCTAGAACCAGATCTTGAAGTAGAGCCAAAAGCAACCCCTATTGGGCAAGAAAAGAAAGAGAGTGACAATAAGGAGGAGAGAGGTGCTGAGCCATCTACAGTCACGCCCATTGTTAATGACCCTCCGAGGTCGTTTGTCCCAAAAGCCCCTTATCCTGAGAGATTGAAAGCTCCAAAGAAGAATGCATAGTTTGTTGAAATTTTAGAGGTGTTTAAGTAAGTTCAGATAAACATCCCGTTCTTGGATGCAATTCAGCAAGTGCCATCATATGCTAAATTCTTGAAGGATTTGGTCACAATCAAGAGAAAAACAAATGTCCCAAAGAAAGCATATCTGACTGAGCAAGTGAGCTCCATTCTCTAATGTAAGTTGCCAATCAAGTATAAGGACCCTGGATGTCCAACCATTTCTTGCATGATAGGAGTAAGTCAAATAAATAGGGCATTGTTGGATCTGGGAGCAAGTGTGAATCTCCTGCCTTATTCAGTGTATCTACAGTTGGGATTGGGAGAATTGAAGCCTACCACGGTAACGCTCCAATTGGCTGACAGGTCAATGATGAGACTAAGGGGAATAATTGAGGATGTATTGATTAAGGTTGACAAGTTTTATTTCCCTGTCAATTTCATAGTGATAGATACAGATCCAGTACTTACTATTGTGAACCAGATCCCAGTGATTTTAGGGTGACCTTTCTTAGCTACGGCTAACGCCCTAATCAACTGTAGAACAAGGGTAATGAAAATCTCATTTGGTAATATGACTGTGGAGCTCAACATTTTTAACATCAATAACCAACCACTAGAGTATGATGAAGCCCACCCTGTGTACTTAATTAAAGAGATCACTTATGAGATTGTTAGTGATTTTGGTTTAGAGGGACCTGAGATTAAGTGCTTTACTCAAGAGGAAGATGACCTGGACTTTGACAGGCTGATTGGACAAGATGATTTGTATGAGCCTAGTCTGGAGGACCTTGAAATGGAATGTTTTGCATGATCTGGAGGTGATCTTGATTTGGGTTTTCTACTTCAAGAGGCTAAGCCGTTGCATGAGCCAAATCTGGAGGATCCTAAAATTGAATGTTTCACTCAATATGGAGGAAACATATATTTTTATAGGTTACTTGAGCCAACTAGGGTTGTAGTTGAGCCAAGTATGGAGGAAATTGAGCTAGAGAGTTTTGCTCAATTAAGGGATGATGAGTACTTTGACAAAGTAGTTGAGCTACTTAAGTTCGTTTTCGATCCCATTCCTGAGATACAGCATGAGTGTGGGGAAACCACTAAGTTATTATTCCCCACTACTTATTCATCCGTAGTTGAGCCACCCGATTTTATTTCTGAGAGCAAATGGGTTGCACCCATTTATAGGTGGCCAAGGTGACCGAGATTGACCATGGGAAGGAACGACAATTTTCCTCCCCCATTCTGTGATCACCAGATGAAAGGGTTAGCTGAATATTTCTTTGTGCTTATTGATTATCCCAGCTATGACCATTACCCTTTTGACCTTCGCAAGCTAGTGCATAGCATTCTCGGTAGTGAAATTGATGTGTCTACCTATTGTCATAGGTAGTTTGGTCCTCCTATCATGAGTCTGGTTGAAGACATTAAACTTAGCACTTGTAAGAGGCACCCCTCATAATGTTACTTGTTTTATTTTTGTTCCTAGTTTAGTTTCTACCATTGGGCAGCATTCCTTTATGCTACACCTGAATTGACCGTTCCCTAGGTTTTGTAAATCTGGTCACATTGTGGGCAATGTGACATTTTGAGTTCAGGGGTGTGGTAAAGTTCTGGAACCTTTTTGTGTTTATGTTTGTAAATATTTTTGTGTAAATATTTTTGTACAAAAAAAAAATTGCACTGTGCAATCGATCGTACCACCATACATCGCAAAAACGGGCTTGCATTCGAACTCACTCACGTTTGTTCGAGCACAGAGGCCCACATCACACACGCACACTCCAGCATGAATGCGATTGAACGCACCTTGGTACGATTGATCACACTCATTCTGAACCCTCACATGACCCTTTTTAGGTCACTTTCTCCCCTTCTCCCCCTCATTTTTCACCAGCTATACACCTTCTTCCCCTCACACAGCACCTCCAAACCACTATACCTTCACCCAAACACCCTCCTATCACCACCACAACACCGCCACACCGCCATTGCACCACCGCCGCATCACCGCCAGCCTTCCCATCACCCCTATTTCTATATTCCTCACTTTTTTTCCCATTTTCTCACAAACCCCAACTTCGCCCAAAATCCTCATTTTGTCCCCAATTTTTATCGTCCAAAGGCACAAATCCATTCAGGATTGTGTCCTTTTGATGTTTGTGTTGGTTATTTTCACATTTGCAGGGGGTTGGATTAGGATTTAAGTGGGTTTTCAAACCCTTGTTTTTAGAGGCGCCCACCACATGTTCGACAAAATTCCCCAATGAGTTTCAGCATGCCTAAAGGGCAAGTTTCAGCTTCTCGGTCCTCTGGGACCCAAGCCATGGTAGCCAAGCCCCTTTTTGAGAGTCGGAAGCTCATCTTGGAGACCATGTTTACCATCAAAGAAGACTTCTCCAAGGATGATGCTACGAAATGGGCAATGCAAGAATTGAAGTGCCATGGTTTGAAGCGGCTATTCAAACCCGTCACCTTTACCACATACAAACGTCTAGTCCAATCCTTTTATGAAAAATTGAAGTACAACTACAACCGGCCAGACGTCCTTGTCTCTTCCATCGATGATAGAGACATCGAGGTGACCATAGCCGACATAGTGGCTATTTTGAAATGCCACCATGAGCCACCTAAAGCGGATGAACCATGGATTGACTGCCCCTCCATGCTCACTATAGAGGACATCGTCTCCGACATGTGTGAGGGGCAATATGCAGATAGGCACAAGAATGCTGCCAACAAGGCGAAGATATCTCCCAAGATCTGGTTTGTGGACGTGCTACAAAAGAACATGTGTCCCTTGGGACACAAAACACAGAGACGGGACATGTTTCTCAGTGCCCTGTATTCATTCCACAAGGGTTATTGGTGCTCCATTCTCGAGATCATTTGGAGACAGATATATAAATTCTGGGAGGGATTGCACCACCGAGTTGCTAAGCCTACAAGAACATGGGGATTGCCATTCCCTTTTCTCATCACTCACATGCTTCGAAAGAACGGCATTAAAGGCAATGTGGTAGATGGGCCAATCATTGAGCATCCACGCTTCGGCCAAATCTAGTGGAACCAGAGCTGTTCCCATATGCCCAAAGTCGCACCAGAGCCAAAGCCAACACCAGTGCCAGAGCCTATGGACATACATGAGATGCCAGTTGAGCAAGAGATAGCAATTGAACCAGAGATGGCGAAAGGACAAGAAGAAGAGGCAGATGAGCAGCCAGATGAAGAAGAATATGAAAAGACGATCACACTCAGAGCTGCATATGTTTATGCCTTGCAGGATACCTTGGAGGACATGTAATTTCATATCGCCAATATACAGAGAGATGCACACCAAGATAGGTCCAAGCTAGGGGCCATGATGCAGGACATTTTAGCGAGATTGCCTCCTGCATAAGGGGCATTTCCACCAGCTCTAGGGACTTCTTTAGCACCGCCTCAATGATTTTGTCAAGTACTCTAACCCCTTTGCATTACTTTTGTATTTTTTGTATCCACACACTGTGGACATTGTGAATTTTAAGTTTGGGGTATGTGTGCACATTTTGTTTTCAATTATGCAATTTATTTTAAATTATGGTTTTATTTTTTTCTTTTGTGAGCTTAACTTGATGAACACATGATCACTTTGTTAAGGGAATTTAAATTGTGTTACTTTCTTTGGTAGCATGAGATATTACATTTTCAATTTGATTTTCACGAGCACATTGGCATGTAGTTTGTATGGTATAAATTCTGATTTTAGTCACATTGGTTTTGTAAGCTTGGATGCAATTGGGAAACCCATTGGAAAGATAACCTTGGTTGTTTTACTTAAAAAATAATAATAATAATAATTGATGATCATTTTGAGCTTTCCACCAAGTAACTGGACCTTATGCCTCATTAAGCATTGAACGTTCACGTAAAAAAGTGAGAAGTTAGATATGGTTAGCTTAGCTTCGTAGCCTTTTTGGCTTGAGTTAGTAGGTCCTTAGGGGCGTTTTACACCCAATGCCCTAGAACCATCTGGTTTAGGAGTCATTGACCTAACGCTCGATACATAGGTCAATTAAAAAGCTTAAGGGAACTAAGCACAAATTTTTTTTGAATTAAATAAACCTTGGTTATTGTGTCCGTTGGGTAGTCTAATGAATTCTAAGTGTCTAAGCATGCATGATTAAGATTAGTTTTGAAGTCCCATAATTATGTGCTAATTTCGCCTTCACTAGAATTGATTCGTGTAATGTCTCATAATGCAATGTTAGTAGCTTAATTGATAATTCCCTAAAAATAGTGAAGATGGTGTTTGTTTGGTTAAGTTTGCTCATGAATAAGAACCATGATTTTTATATTGTTGCATTGTTGAGAATAAAATGATTGTACAATGTTTGTGGGTTTCATCCCTGGAAAACCCTCACGAGACTTCACTCGTCCTCTAGGGAATTCCTAGAGGTTTAAAGGCTTGTTGCATATGCTAAATGCAATCGTTCTCCCATGAAAGCGGACCTATGTTTTAATTGTGTTTTTCATTTTTGTTTTGCTAAGGGACTAGCAATATATAAGTTTGGGGGTATTTGATCGGTGTCAGATTTTGTATATTTGGACCCCTTAATTTATATTTGTTGGGCTCTTAGTTTTGTTAATATCTAATGTTTTGTGTTGTTTTAGTGTTTTATAGTGTTGCAGGTCATTGCATTCATACCACGGTTGCAAGGGCGAAATTGACCAAAAGCAAAGTTATGTTCCTTGACACTGTGATTGAGCACACAAAGGGCGATCAAGCGCACTGCACTCGAATCAAAGGTCTACGATCAAGTGCATGCCTCATTAGCCCACGTCTCATGCATTACCCTAGCTGCCTTCGCTTCTATCCTTGCGCCGTGGGACTTCTGAGCAGTTACATGCATTCGATCGCTGCTTCTATGATCGAACGCATACATGCCTACGCTTGAGCGCAATGGATGCAATCGAGTGCATCCCTATGACTTGGCAACATATTAGTTTTCTATAAATAAGACACTTGTGTAAAATTTTGATACCTACGTTTTCATGGGCGCATTTTGAGAGCTTTTGCCTCTGTTTGGCTCTACTCTGCCCATTTTAATTGTCAACTTTATTGCTTTAATTATTTTAATGCTTTACTTTAACTTGTTCTTGTCTCCCTTTTACATGGGAGGCTAAATCCTCCACTAAGGTTGAGGATGAAGCCTCACCATTGTATCCTTGTTATTTACATTAAGCGTATTTAATTCCGTCTTCAAAATAGCTTTATTGTTTCAATTTGGTTTAGTGACAAAATCAAGTATGATTGAGCCATAGCTGTTTATTCTTAGTTTTTCATCCAATGGATACATTCCATCCTTCAATTTACGTTCATTTATCCATTGTAGTTTGTATTAAGTCACATTCACTTTGAATCCTTTGGCCTAAATCGTTTATGGTTTGTCTTTTCTCTGTGGATACGAACGCGTACTTGTGCAAATGCTATACGAACCACGATTTGTTCTATTGCGAGTACTAAATTTGGTACGATCAACTTGTGTACTCAAAAAAGCAAAAACATAAATCACATTCCCAAGAAAGTCCTTCTTACTAAGCACATGAGCTCCCTGATTCAGCACAACACTCTTCTGAAGTTCGAGGACCCTAGATCCCCTACAATTTCATGCATCATCGAATAGAGTGAGATTGACAAAGTACTCCTAGATCTGGGAGCTGGTGTGAATTTACTTCCATATTCAATGTATTAGCAACTTGGCCTAGGGGAACTGAAGCCCACCATAGTGATTTTGTAGTTGGTTGATCAGTCTATTAAGAAGCCAAGAGAGATTGTAGAAGATGTAATCATTAGGGTGGGTAAGTTTTTCTTCTCGGTGGACTTCATCAAGCTTGACACAAAGCCCGTTCCCAATCCTAAGAAGCTGATCCAAGTCATCCTTGGCCGCCCTTTCTTAGCTATGGCCAATGCATGCATGATGTACAAATTTAATTGTACTCGCCAATTGCATGAGTCGATCGTAATAGAGTGGTTGTGCAAGTGCGAGTGTCAAACCCACAGAGAATCGTATTTCATTAAAAACCAATTTAAATTACCTAAACTAATATTACCTTAACCTAGTCCCAATATCAAACATGTAACGTACAAAAAATTAACTAAGCTAAAAATGCAATAAAACAAGAAAATAAAAATCCTAAGGTTTAGATTCCACCTCACCATATTTAAATACACAGTTAATTAAACATCCGTCTATTGATTAAAAGCGATGCATGTTGTAGTGTCACGCTAGTTCATGCATCCTTATGCCCTATGCAAGTCCTATTGTGCCTATTCAAATAATCAAAACGTTCGCCCATTTGACAAAAGACAAAACATGAACGGCTTAGGTCCAAAGGATCCGATGTGAAAGTGATTTAACACTAACTACAATGGATAAATGGGCGTAACCCAAACGATGAAATGTATCCATCGGACTAAACACAAAGACTAAACAACTACGGCACAATCGATGCAACTTTGTCACGAAATTAAACCGAAACGAACAAACATGGCAAATAATAAACGAATTAACGTGAAACTAACTATGAAAGCATTTAAGTAAATCCATGGTGAGGCTTCATCTTCAACCTTAGTTGAAGATTAGCCTCCCATGCTAAAGGGAAACATAATCAACAATAAAATAAAACAATAAATAATAAAATGATAATTTAGAGGGTTTACAGTGATAAACAGGGTGGTTTCTGGCCTCCAAGGGTGCCTCCAAACATAAGAAGTAATGAAAACAACGAACTCCTATTTATAGACAAAACTAAATCGTGCTGCCAAGTCAGGGTGCATTCGAATGCAGGTTGTGCGTTCAAACGCACTCCCGCATGCGTTCGACATTCTGGTGCGCGTTCGGCTGCAAAAGCATCACAGCGTCGTGTGTGTTCGAACGTAGGCGTTTGAGTTCACACGCACTACGTTCGACCACAGACTCTGCATTCAACCGCAGACAACCGCTCACAGCGGAAGGATGAAGCGATGGAGCATAGGACCGGCTAGGGCAACGCAGGCTTCATGGGCTAACTGGACCTGCGTTCGAGCCTAGCACCTGCGTACAACTGTAGGTGCGTTCGAACGCACTTGGCAGGGACTTCCATTTCTTCACTTTAAGTCCAATTTGCTCCTTTGTAGCTGATCGGTGCCTAAAAGTGCGTATTTGGACCCCTTAATTTATATTCATTAGGCCTTTAGCATTGTTAATATCTAATTATTTTTAATGTTTTTAGTATTTTGTGTTGTGCAGGACATTGCATTAAAACATGGCTAGTAAAAGGCAAAATGCACCAAGTGAAGCGGTTATCTCGCGTTCGAACACAAGGGACTATGAACGACGCCCAAATTTCTAGCCACAAAGAAGCTTATTTGTGGTTGAACGTGTGCCTTGCATTCGACCACAAATAACTAGTGCGTTCGAATGCAGGTGATAGGTGTCAAATATTGTATATTAGATCCCCTTTACTTATGTTTGTTAGACTCATAGCTGCATTAATTACTAACATTTTGTATAGTTTTTGGTATTTAGTGTTTTGCAGGTCATTGCAACAAACATGGTGAGCAAAGGGCAAGAATGTGGACTTAAAAGTGAAGATCCTGCCATAGTGCGTTCGAACGCACCCACGCAGAACGCACCCACGCAGCCTGCAGCACCACGGTCGCACGCACCACGGATGCACGCAGCCTTTGCGACCACGGTCGACGCAGCCTTTGCAAAGACCACGGACGACGCAGCCTTGCAAAGATCACGGTCGCACGAGCACACCACGCTCGCACACACCCGCAGCCGACCCTAGCGCTTATCTGCGTCAACGCAGGTGCTCTCACAAATAACTGGTGCGTTCGAACGCACTTACGCGCTTGAACGCATTTCGGTGACTGCTTGTTTGCATAAATAGGACCCTAGGTCCATTTGTTCGAGAGTTAGACTTTTGGGCGTTTTTTAGAGTGGTTTGCCTCTGCTGGCCCTACTCGCCTTTTTCCTTGTAGTTTTACATTAATTTTAATTTAATGCATTTATTTTCCTTAGTTATGTTTCCTTTGCTTATGGGAGGCTAGATCCCAACTAAGGTTGAGGATGTAGCCTCACCATGAATGCTATGTTAATTATTTACGCTAAGTCATTTCATTCCGTTATTCTTTATTTACTTAAATCGTTTCTCACTTGGTTTGGTGACAAAACCAAGTGAGATTGCACCGTAATCGCTTATTTTGGTGTTTCGCTCGATGGATACATTCCATCCTTCGGTTTACGCTCATTTATCCATAGTAGTTTGTGTTTTAACACATTCACTTTGGATCCTTTGAGCCTTAAACCGCTTATGGTTTGTCTTTCGTCACATGAACGGATTCCTTTAATCCTTCGATAGGTGCAATAGATTTAGTTTTGTTTCAAACCGATAGACGGATGTTTTAGCTTAGCGTATTTTGATTAATGTAGTTGAAATGGTGAGGTGAAAACCTCAACCTTGGTGCTTTTACGTTGTTTACAATTCCGCTTTGTTTTACTTTCAAGTTGTCACGATCACCATCACTGCGGAGCTAGGTTAAAATAGCATTAACCTAGACTCAAGGTTATTTTATGCACTAACAATTTACGGTTCCTTGTGGATTCGACTGGTACTTGTGCAACCCACTATACGAACTTGGTTCGTTCAATTGCAGTACCAAAATTTGGTCACATCAAATTTTGGCGCTGTCGGGAACCGTCTAAATTGTTTTGCATTTAACTTTGTTTTAGATTTATGTTATTTTTCTACTAGTTTTTATTTTCTCGTTGTAAATATTGTTCATAGTTTATTTTATGTTTCAATTCATTTGTGTTAATTTTAGTTTAGTTTTAACTAGTTTTAGCTTCTTTGAGCTCCTGGAAAATCGTATCGATTAAGGTTTAACATACATTCTACGAACGCAAAGGTCGCCTATTCCAGACGTGCGACACTACAGACGACCTTCAAGGCTACCGCGGTGAACTCGTGGGTCTCGACAGAGAGGTGCAAGATGGGTCGAACGAGATATGCATTGCTAACGACGCAACACTGCAATATTTTGGCATCTGTACGAATCTAACGTCTTGACTGCCGAGCGCACCTTCGCTTCTGCACCAACATACCGTAAGGCGATGTTCTGTTTTTATTTTCTTTGAATTTTGATTAATTGTTAGACGATTTTTGTTTAAATTGCCTGCTTTGAGTATTTTGTTTCTTTGAGTTTAGTGTTTAGTTTTATTTTAGTTGTTTATATATTTTTTTGCATGTGTTTAGTTAATAATTTTGTTAGTTTAAATTGTTAGTTGTTTAAATTAGTTTATTTTTGTCTTGTTTGGTTAATTTAGTTAATTTTACTCTCTTTTTTATTCTTTGTTTTACGCTTTGTTTTTACTGCATCATTTTATAATTGCTTTGATTTATTTTTGTTGTTATGTTGCTTTTAGTATATTGTTAAGTTGTTTTTGTTCTTAGTTATTTTTGTCATCTTTTAGTTGCTGTTTTGCTCTATTATTTTCTTTATTTTTCCTGCATATTTGTTTTCTAGCTTGCTGTTTTTCCTTAGTGTATAGTTAAATTTCTTTTAGTTTATGCATGGTCGGCGATCATTGAACCTAGAGTTAACAGCATTAGATCCCGATTTAGAAAGAAACATTAGGAGAGCGTGTCAAGCTCAAGCCGAGATGGGGGACAATCAAAGAGAACCAAGGGTGGAGCAGCACGAAGAAGATCGCAGGGATGAAGAAGAGAACGAGGAATTCGAAGATGCAAGAGCTGGGAACGGGGAGCACAGAAGAATGTATGAGTTGGATTTTACGACAGCATTGCATGAACTGTTGAATCCTACTGCGGTCAGTACCCACTCATGCATAGTATTACCACCAACTAATGCCACTCATTATGATCTTAAGCCACATGTGATTCAGATGCTACCATCTTTCTATGGCTTAGATCATGAAAACCCTTATTCACATGTTAAGAAGTTTAGGAGTATAACTGCCACAACCAAATTTCAAAACTTCTCAGAGGAATCTGTCAATCTTCGACTTTTTCCTTTCTCCCTTCATGACAGAGCCACTGAGTGGTTGGATTCCTTAGCCCCTCGATCTATTACGACATGGACAGAACTGTTGAAGCAATTCTATCACAGATTCTATCCAATGTCCAGAGTGAATGATGCGAGAAAGGAAATTAGTTCCTTTTCTCAGGAGGAGGACGAGAAATTCACGGAATGTTGGACACGATTTAAGGACATGTTGATGAAGTGTCCACCCCACGGATACGAGAAATGGCGTCTAGTTCAATTTTTCTACCAAGGGCTGTCCCAGCCCAACCGTAGCATGATCGAACTATTGAATGGTGGGCATTCTAATTTGATGAGATTTGGCTTACAAAGCCTTGGAGAAGATTCGCCAACACCCAAATCGGATTTCACCAAGAGACAAGTCTCGCCCGAAAGAAAGGAGGCGCCCGAGCAATGTCGAGCAAGAATTGACTCGTAGAATGGACGCCATTGTCAAGAGGGATACCATGAGTATGGAAAAGCTCATAAAACTGTGAACACAATTCCAGTTGAAAGTTGTTCGTCTGCTAGTCCTATGCACCTAGCACGTAATTGTCCATCTATGGCGCTTTTCTCGAGATGGAACAAGTGAACGCTTTTAACAACTTCCAAAAGCAGTCAATCGCCCATACTCAAACTTATAACCCCGGGTGGAGGAACCACCCAAATTTTTCATGGAAGCAAAACCAACAAATCAAGGAGGTTTCCTCCTACTTACCAAAACCACGCTGGCTCCCGGCGTCATCTTTCTATCAAGCCCCACTCAACTCCCAACATCATCAACTCACCATTAGAAGAGTCAATGAAAGAATTCATGAAGATGACTAGTCGGCCATTAGTGATATTAGAAACTCTACCATGGTGAACACCAGGCGATCTCAAGTTGGAGACCCAAGTGGGACAATTGGCAAATCACATGGGTGAGAGGGACAAGGAAAGCTCCTAGCCAACCAAGGAACAATCCTAGGGCGTGCACTATCGGAAGTGCTCCAAATCAAGAACATGCCCATGCGATTGTCACACTGAGGTCAGGGAAACAAGTGGACAACCGAGTGGACAAGCCAGAAGTAGTTGATGAAGCAGTACCAGCAGCAGACCTTGCTGAGGAAGAGGAGACAAAGAGTGACAACAAAGAGAAGAAAGATGCTGAGCCATCTACTGTCATTCCCCCTGAGAAGGACCTTACAAGGTCATTTGTCCCAAAAGCCCCTTATCCAGAAAGATTGAAAGCGCCAAAGAAAAATGCGCAGGTTGCTGAAATATTAGAGGTGTTTAAGCAAGTCCAGATAAACATCCGTTTTGGATGCAATTCAGAAGTGCCAAAGATACGCGAAATTCTTGAAGGATCTGGTGACAATTAAGAGAAAAACCAATGTCCCTAAGAAGGCTTATCTGACGGAGCAAGTGAGCTCCATCCTCCAATGCAAGCTACCCATCAAGTATAAGGACCCTGGATGTCCAACAATTGCTTGCATGATTGGAGAAAGTCAGATCAATAGGGCATTGTTGGACTTGGGGGCAAGTGTGAATCTCCTTCCCTACTCGATGTATTTGAAGTTGGGATTGGGAGAGTTGAAGCCAACCACTGTGACGCTCCAGTTGGCAGATAGGTCACTTAAGAGACCACGGGGAATACTTGAGGATGTGTTGATCAAGGTTGACAAGTTTTATTTCCCTGTGGACTTTATAGTGATAGATACGGAGCCAGTTCACGATGTGGCAAATCAAATTCCAGTGATTCTAGGGCGACCATTTTTAGCTACGGCTAACGCCCTAATCAACTGTAGGACGGGAGTAATGAAGATCTCATTTGGAAACATGACGGTTGAGCTCAATATTTTCAATATCAATAGCCAACCATTGGAGTACGATGAGACCCATCCTATGTGCTTTATTGAAGAAATCACTGGTGATTTTGATTTTGAGGACCCAGAGATTGAGTGTTTTACTCAGGACCTAGATTTAGACAGGCTGATTAGGTTAGCTTCGCATGAGCCTAGCCTGGAGGACCCTGATATGGAGTGCTTTGCACTATCTGGAGGTCATTTGAGTGAGACACTACAGCTTGATGAGCCGAGGTATGACCTCAGTCTGGAGCACCCGGAGTTGGAATGTTTCGCTCAGGATGGAGGAAACATGGATTTTGGTAGGATACTTGAGCCAACTGATGAAGTGGTTGAGCCAGGTTTGGAGGACATTGAGCTAGAACTATTTGCCCAGCTGGGAGATGACCAGTACTTTGACGAGGTAGGTGAGCTATTTCATTTCTTGATCGATCCCATATCTGACTTACAGTCGGAGTGTGGGAAAACCATGGATTCAGTTCTCCCCACTATTTATTCCTCCACATTTGAGTCATCTGATATTACTGCTAAGAGCAAGCTTTTTGCTCTCATTCATATGCGGCCAAGGAGGCCGAGATGGACCCGGGGAAGGAACGACTATTTTCCTTCCCCATTTTTTGATCATTTGAGGTCAGTAGTAGCTGGACATCTATCTTTACTTATTGATTATCCCAGCTGCAACCATCACCCGTTTGACCCGGGCAAGACAGTGCCCACCATACTCGGTACATCAGTTTTTGTGTCTACCTAGTATCATAGGTAGTTTGTTCCTTATCACGAGTCTGGCTGAAGACGTTAAACTTAGCGCTTGTGGGAGGCACCCCTCATTATGTTATTGCTTTTTGTTTTTAGTCAAATTTGGGGAAGCATTCTTTTATGCTGTACCTAAATTGACTTGTACCCTAGGTTGATTCGGTCACATTATAGGCAATGTGACGTTTTAAGTTTGGGGGTGTTTTTGTAAATATTGTATTTTGTGTTTTTGTAAATGTTTCATTTTGTGTTTATTTTATTTGTGTAAATATTTTTGCTTTGTTGTGCTTTGTGTTATTTTATTTTGTTTTGTTTGTAAAAATTTAATTTTATGTTTGTTTTGTTACACTAGACGTTCGAACATACTCTCATGCGTTCGAGCGTGCGCGTTCGACTTTGCCTTGGTGAAGTTGTAGCGCCGCTCTCACCTTTCGCGCGTGCATTGACGCGCTTTCATAAGTTGACGCATGCGCTGCACGACGACACTCACCTACGATGCAATCGAGCACATATGTACGTTCGAACGTACTCGGTTTCAGGTCTTTTGTGACCAGCTTTAAGGTCACGCCTCTTCCTTCTTTCCCCCATTTTCCCCACCAGCCGTACACTCTCCCATCCCCGCACCTCCGTCCCTCTCCTCCCCAAATCCAAAAATCACCCACACCCACGACCACCCACCACCTCACCCACCACCAGAACACCACCGCCGGCCATTCTCCACCGTGCCCACCCACCGCCGGCCGCCCAAACACCCCGATTTGCCGTTCTTCCCAAACACAACCCGAAACCAAAGTCTCCAAAAATCCCCCATTTTTTTCACTTTTTGTTCAAATCAAAGGGCACAAATCCACTCTTGGATTGTGCCCTTTGATCTGTGTTGTTTTGTTTGTTTTTGCAGGGTTGGGCATTTTCAAGAGGGTTCTTAAACCCTTTATTTTGGGACGCACACCAGGTGCTCGACGAAAGTCCCCAACGAACCTTCATCATGCCTAGAGGCCGAGGTTCATCATCCCGGTCTTCGGGGTCCCATGCTAGTACAGCCAGGTCATCGATGGAGAGCCGCAAGCTCTTGTTGGAGAACACTTTTGCCGTAAAAGAGGTGTTCTCCAACAATGAAGCCACAAGTTGGGTGGTCGTACCAAAAATAGTACTCGCCAATTGCACGAGTCGATCGTAGTAATGTGGCTGTGCAAGTGCGAGTGTCGAACCCACAGAGAATCGTGTTTTGTCGAAAACCAACTTTAGAGTGCTTAAACTAATAAAATCTCAACCTAGTCCCAATATCGAGCAGGTAACGTGCATAAAATTAAACTAAACTAAATGCAATAAAATAAAGCAGAAAATTAAACTAAGTTAAAAAAACATTAAAATAAAGAGATAAAAAACAACTACAGTCCCTAATCCACTTCCCAATTAATTAATTAATATATAAACATGCTTAGCTCATATTTGTTAACAGTTATGCTACAAGGCATACTTTGAGCGTTAACGCATTGTTCATATTTCCGTCTATCGATAAGCGCATATGTATATCCTATTGTTGCTACATAATCTTGTCGGACTAACCGAGGCAAACACTGTTACAAGAGGTCACAACGGATAATGGTCCGAAGACGAATATCCGATGTATCTCCGGTTGCAACGTTAGTCGACGTTTGGCGATTGGCAAACAACAATCAATACACTTTTGTCACTAAAATGCATTGAAACGAATAGACATAAATTAAATGACTGAATAATACGAACTAAACATATATATATAAACAAATTAAAGCGAAGGGAAAAAGAGACTAATTAAAAGTAAAATTAAACATAAATTAAATAAACGACAATTTAGGAGGGATTTACAGTGAAAAATAGAGGGCTTGGGCCCTAGAGGCACCTCCCAAAACGTGCTTCACAATGAATACACGAGGTCCTATTTATAGGTGGGACATCGATTATGCTCAACGCACTACCTGCGTTCGAACTTACCAGTTATTTGTGGTCGAACGCAGGCTACACGTTCGACCTCAAATAACTGCTGTGGCGGCTAGGGCTGACATGGAGGTGCGTTCGACCGCAGAGCACCTGCGTTCGAACGCAGATAACCGCTAGGGCCGGCTGCTGCTGCGTGCGAACGTGCTACAGGCTTGCGTGCGACCGTGCTTGCATGGGTGCTGCTGCGTGCGACCGTGAGTGCAGCTGCGTGCGACCGTGGTGTGCGCGCTGCTGCTGCGTCCGTGGGTGCTGCGCGCTGCGTGCGACCGTGGTGTGCGCGCGTCCGTAAGTGCGGTCGAACGCACCAAGTGCGGTCGAACGCACTTTGGCAGCTTCTTCTCTTTAAGTCCTTTCTTGCCCTTGCTAACCATGATTCAACACAATGTCCTGCACAACACAAAATACTAAAAACACTACAAATGATTAAATATTAACAATGCTAAAGGCCTAACGAATATAAATTAAGGGGTCCAAATCAGCACTTTTAGGCACCGATCAAATAATTTAAACTTACATTTTGCTAGTCCCTTAGCAAAACAAAATGAAAAACAAAATAAAAACATAAGTCCGCTTTCGTGGGAGAAACGATTGCATTGAGCGTATGCAACAAGCCTTTTAAACCTCTAGGAGTTCCCTAGAGGACGAGTGAAGTCTCGTGAGGGTTTTTCAGGAATGATACCCACAAACATCTGTGCACACATTTTATTCTCAATCATACAAAAATATATCGATCATGGTTTAAATTCAAAAGCAAGTTTAATCACACAAACACTATCTTCACAAATTTCAGGGAATTAACAATCAAGATACAAACATGGCATTATGAGATCCAATAATCAATTCTAGTGAAAGTGAGATTAGCACAAAATATGGGATTTCAAAACCAATCATTAGTCGTATGCTTCGACACTCAAAGTTCATTGGTCAACACATCAAAATAACAACCAAGGTTCATCAATTTTTTTTTTTTTTTTTTTTATTGCATAACTTCACTAAGCTTTCTAATTGACCCATGTATCAAGCGTTAAGTCAATGACTCCCAAACCAAATGGTTTTAGGCATTAGGCGAAAAACACCCCTAAGGACCTACTAACTCGAGTCAAAAGGCTACATAAGCTTTGCTAACCACATCTAACTTCACACTTTTTACGCGAATACTCATTGCTTAATGAGGCAAGAGATCCGTTACTCGGTGGAAAGCTCAAAATGATCATCATTTTTTTTTTTTTTTTGATGAACCACGGTATCTCTAAATGGTTTTCCAACCGCATTCAAGCTTACAAAACTAACAAAACCAAAACCAGATTTTATCCCACAAATTACGTACAATTGTGCTCGTGAATCTCAAATTGAACTACAATATCTCATTATGCCATGAAAGTAACATAACTGAAAATCCCTTAATCAATGTGATCATATGTTCGCCAAATTAAACACACCAATGAAAATAAACCATAACTATCATAAAATGCATAATTTAAAAACAAAATGTGCACACAATGATAAAATACCCCAAACTCAAAATCTACAAAGCAGGTTGATATAGAAAATAAAAACAAAGTGCAAGGTGTAAAATAAACCAAGACGTCACAAAGACGCCACGCAGTGTGGGTGGTGAGAAGATCCCGCCTGGAGGCAATGATCCATGATGGCTCGAACATCTCCTCGGACCTCGAGCCTGCCCGACGAGCATCCCTCTCAGAATCTGCAAATGAAATCAGACGCCCCGATCTGGGATTGTATGTCCACGAGGGTGTCCCGGAAATGCAATAAGTCGAGCGCCTAAGCGTGATACACTCCTCATCCTCCTCAGTCGCTCCTCCGCACTCCTCAGTGCCTCCGCCGCTTCCTCAGGTCCCCGGCTCAAAGCCATCTCATGCTCGCCAACCAACTCGAATGTCAAGGGGCTCGCTGTCAGCTGCAGGGGTGCGGCTCTAGGCATGTGGGATAGACTCGACGCCATCGAATGGAGCCAAAGTGTGGGCTATCAAGAATCGGCCTGTCTGGCCGATGTGCCTTTGATCCCCATCTTTCTCGTAATATGTGATGAGAAAGGGAAAGGCAATCCCCACGCCTTCGGTGCTCCGCCTCGATGATGTACTCCTCACAGAATTTCTGGATCCGACGCCGATAATCTCCGAATAGAACACCGTAATCCTCTGTGGAATGAGTAGAGGCACCGAGAAATAGGTCCCGCCTCAGGTCTTGTGTCCCAAAGGACACACATTACTACAAGACCATATCTATGAAGAGAAGATTCCCGCTTCGCGTCGTCTGCAGATCGCCTCACACATATCGGAAACGATGTCCTCGAGTGTGAGCATGGAGGGCACTGCCGGGGTGTCCGACTCAGCGGCTCATGGCTGCACTTCAACGCAGCCGCTATGTCTCGACGGTCACCTCCACGCCTTTCCCGGCCAATGGAGGAGAAAAGACATCCTACTGGTCACTATCAGTCCTCGTGTGAGTGTAAAGTCTCGACCAGCCGCTCATATGCAGTGGAGGTGACGGGTTTGAAAAGTCTTTTCAACCCCCGGCGCTTCAATTCTCGGACGGCCCAACTTGTTGTTTCATTGTTGGAGAATACCTCGTTGATAGCAAAAGTGTTCTCCAACAAGAGCTTCCGGCTCTCCATGGATGGTTGGGCTCAGAGCACGGACCCTCGATGGCGGATGATTTAACCTTGCCCTCTAGGCATGATGGAGGTTCGTTGAGGCAATTTGTCGAGCACCTGGTGTGCACCCCGAAAATAAAGGGTTAAAGAACCCTTTGGAAATTAAGCCCAACCCCCTGCAAATTCGCACAAAACCAACACAGAACCAAGGGGCACAATCCAAGAGAGGATTTGTGCCCTTTGATTGAACAAAAAAAATCAAAAATTTGGGGTTATTTTGAAAAAATTGGGTTTCGGGTGGGTTGGGGATAAAATGGGAAATTTGGGGATTTGGGTGGCCGGCGGTGAGTGGGTACGGTGGAGAATGGCCGGTGGTGGTGTTCTGGTGGTGGGGGAGGCGGTGGGTGGTGGTGGGTGTGGGTTTATTTTGGATTTAGGGAGAAGATGACGGAGGTGGGGTTGGGGACTGCTGTACGGCCAAGGGGGAAATGGGGAGAGGGGGAAATGTGACCTAAAAGGTGTCCGGATGGTTTTAAATCGAGTAATGCGTCGAACGCACATACGCACGCTCGACCGCATCGCAGGTGCGTGTGTGTGAAGGGAATGCGTCAACTTATTCAAGCACGCTCGAACGCATGCGCGCGCAGTGCAGTGTGTGTGAAGGGCGCTGCGGTCGAACTTCACCAAGGCAAGGTTGATTTAATAAGAAGACACGCTCAACTTACATAAGCACGCTCAACGTGCAATGCAAAATTTTTTTTTTTTTTTTTTTAAAATATTAAGCTATATACAAAATAAAATTACCAAGCACAAAACACAAAACACACCTATTTACAAAAACAGAAAATAAATCAAAAATGCGGTGCAAAAATAAATAAAATAACAATAAAAATACCGCACCTTCCCGCTCATAAGGGTGTCCAACCAATCCTTCCATCCTTTCTTCCTTAAAATAAGATACCCTCCGAAGGATGTTAAGCCATCTTATGTAGTTGTCCTTGTTTCGAGGATCCACTTAGGAACACGGTTCCTAGATTTGTGATCTTGTGTGTGAATCCTCAAAGATTTCTACATAAGATGACTCTTCGAGACATTGGAAAGATGGAACTTGATGATATGTCTCGAGAGGGATTGTGACGAAGGAGTAAGCTTCAGTACTCACTTCCTTGTCATTGGGCCAATTTAAAATTGGCGGGGGCTCAAACTGCTCCTCGTATTTCTCCTCCATTCTCAGTTAGCCTCTCAGGAGCGGGATCCACTAAAGCCTTAGCTTGCTCATGCACCATGTCAAGGTCCAAATTAAACTCAAATTGAGCAAAGCTCTCTTCCAAAGGATCCTCCAGACTCGGCTCTCTAAACCTAACAGCTTGCTCGAGGAACTTGTCTAGATCCAAATCATATTCAATTTCATCAAAACACTCTCCAGATGGATCCTCAAGACTAGGCTCACTAAAATCTCAACATGATCAAATAGCCTATCCAAGTCTAGGTCATCTCTATACGAGCAAAGTGTTCCATCTCAGGATCCTCTAAACACAAATCATGCAACACTCCATCTTGCATCACTAGCCTATCGAGGTCTAGGTCACAATCATCTGAGGTGAAACATTCTATCTTAAGTTCCTCTAAGCTACACTCACTTGCAACTTCATCTCTAATTTCCTCATCAACAAGTATGGTGGTGGTTTGAGCATTGTCAAGTGCATACTTATCAACTTCAGTCATGTAATAATTAAGGAAAGGGCAATCATCAAACTGGTGAGAATGATGATAACAATATTCACATGACTGATAAGGTGTGTGAGTGTGAAAAAGCTGGGTATGGGCTTGTCTGGCAGCCATGAGTTGGTTCGCCTCCTTCAAGTCATCAACATGAGAGGAAAATGTTGCTCAAATGACTCTTGGGGAGGATGAGCCATCTCATGAATCAAACTCTTCCTCCTCAACTAGGTTGAATTTAGAAACTAATTGACCGAATCTGTTCTTCCAACCTTGCAATTTCTTGATGTTTGCCACATGGGCATCTATGATTTCTTGACAAGGTTGGTTGATTTTCCTAAACGCGTCTCGAGTGATTCTTCTAATGATGGTTCATGCAAATGGTGGTTGGCCGACTAGTTTCCATGAATTTTAAAAGTGTCTTCCAAGGAAGGCGTCGAGGATAGTCATATGATGAATGGGAAGAAAAATGGTTGTCGAATGCGGATATTGGTGGTGCTTCGTCAACTTGGGACAAAATTTTCCGTAGCATGATCATGCCACGAAAAATCAGAATAGTTGTTCGATCCGGGTTATAAAAATTTGAATTAGATTCAAAACCAGATCGAGAAACTGTGTTCAATCGCTCATTTGAAAATTTAGAAAATTGTCCCCAATGTGGACAATCACCTAAACTATGGTAAGGGCTAGAGCAGTGAACACGGTTCATGGGGTGCAAAGTGGTAGGGAAACATTAAAATAATCGAACGGAAGACTCATGCTTCACCCAAACAGTTCAAAATATTCCACATGAAACAATTAACAAAAATAAAATAAAATAAACACAAACTAAAAAATAAACTAAACAAGAACTAATAAATAAACTAACAAAAATAATAAACTAATTAAACAATTAAAATATACTAACAAAATATTAAACTAATAAAACAGCAAGTAAATAAATAAACTAGAGAATAAATAAATAAACAAATAAATAATTAAATAAAATAAAAAGAATGAGGTGCGCCGAGCAGAACGCGATCGAATCGCAGCCAAATGTATTTGAACGCAATGGATATGAGTTCAACGCACACGCATCGCTTGGTTTAAAATAGGGCGCACGCACGCAGAGGTGTGTCAAAGTGAGCGCAGCATCGCGATCAGTGCCGAATGCCCGGTAGCTCGATCGCAGAGTGCTCGACCGCACGCTGTGCGTAAATTCCAGAGACTCAACAGAAACCAAAAAAACAGGAAACCAAAAACCAAAAAGAACACTAATCTAATTTTTTTTGGATTTTATCTATACAAAAGCACGAAATAAAATAAAATAATTGCACAATTAAAATAACTAGTAGAAAGATAAAATTAATCTAAGCAAGAAAAATTAATTTCAACAAAACACCGATTCCCCGGCAACGGCGCCAAAATTTGGTCGTACCAAAAATAGTACTCGCCAATTGCACGAGTCGATCGTAGTAATGTGGCTGTGCAAGTGCGAGTGTCGAACCCACAGAGAATCGTGTTTTGTCGAAAACCAACTTTAGAGTGCTTAAACTAATAAAATCTCAACCTAGTCCCAATATCGAGCAGGTAACGTGCATAAAATTAAACTAAACTAAATGCAATAAAATAAAGCAGAAAATTAAACTAAGTTAAAAAACATTAAAATAAAGAGATAAAAAACCATAGCCCTAATCCACTTCCCAATTAATTAATTAATATATAAACATGCTTAGCTCATATTTGTTAACAGCTATGCTACAAGGCATACTTTGAGCGTTAACGCATTGTTCATATTTCCGCTATCGATAAGCGATATGTATATCCTATTGTTGCTACACAATCTTGTCGGACTAACCGAGGCAAACATCGTTATAAGAGGTCACAACGGATAATGGTCCAAGACGAATATCCGATGTATCTCCTTCTGCAACGTTAGTCGACGTTACGATTGGCAAACAACAATCAATACACTTTTGTCACTAAAATGCATTGAAACGAATAGACATAAATTAAATGAGAATAATACGAACTAAACATATATATATAAACAAATTAAAGCTTAAGGGAAAAAGAGACTAATTAAAAGTAAAATTAAACATAAATTAAATAAACGACAATTTAGGAGGGATTTACAAGTGAAAAATAGAGGGCTTGGGCCCTAGAGGCACCTCCCAAAACGTGTTTCACAATGAATACACGAGGTCCTACAAATACGCAGAGTCAACGCAGATAACCGCTTAGGGCCGCCGCTGCCGCGCATAACGCGTTACATGTGCTTGCGTACGATCGCGTGCTTGCATGGGTGCCGCTGCGCATCGCGTGCTTGCATGGGTGCCGCCGCGGCACCGTGAGTGCATCCGCGGCGACTCATGGTGTGCGGCGTGCGCGCCGCGCGTCTGCGGGGTGATGCGCGTGGCGGCGCGCGGTGTGCGCGGTCCGTAGTACGGTCGAACGCACGGCGCGGCCGAACGACTTTGCGCCTTCTTCTTTAAGTCCTTTCTGCCCTTGCTAACCATAATTCAACACAATGTCCTCGCACAACACAAAATACTAAAACACTACAAATGATTAAATATTAACAATGCTAAAGGCCTAACGAATATAAATTAAGGGTCCAAATCAAGACTTTTAGGCACCGATCATTGGGCTGTCATGATTTGAAGCGCCGTTTGAAAAGGCTTTTCAAACTCGGCCACCTCCACTGATATGAGCGGCTGGTCGAGAGTTTTACACTCATCCGAGGATTGACGGTGACCACCGGATGTTTTTCTCCTCCATTGACGGGAGAGAAGTGGCGGCAAGGCGTTGAAATGCAGCCATGAGCCGCCGAGTCGGACACCCCTGCTTGAGTGCCCCTCCATGCTCACACTGAGGACGCTGCTTCCGATATGTGTGAGGGGCGATGATGACCGGAACGTTAGAAGAAGACGAAGATTCCTCGAATCTTCTCTTCATAGATATGGTCTTGTATCAGAATGTGTGTCCTTTGGGACACAAGACTCGAAGACGGATCTTTTCCTCGGTGCCTCTACTCATTCCACAGAGGATTCGGTGTTCTATTCGGAGATTATCCGCGCCGATCCAGAAATTCTGTGAGGGAGTACATCATCGAGGGGCGGAGCACACGAAGACGTGGGGATTGCCTTTCCCCTTTCTCATCACACACATTCTGAGAAAGATGGGGATTAAAGGCAAATCAGCGGACGGCCGACATCGAGAGCCCACACTTTAGTCTATCCCACATGCCTGTGAGCCGCACCACAGCCATGCGAGCCAGAGCCCGCACCGGAGCCCGAGCCCATGGACATTCCAAGCATGAGGTGGCTTTTGAGCCACAGGAGCAGCCTGATGAGTACGAGGAGGACCAGCCTGAGGAGTACGAGGAGGAGCAGCCTGAGGAGGATGAGGAGTGTATCACGCTTAGACGCTCCGACTTATTGCACTTCCAGACACTCGTGGACATACGATCCGGATCGTGGACGTATGATTTCATTTTGCAGATTTGCAGAGGGATGTTCGTCAGGACAGGCTCGAGGTCCAGCAGATGTTCCGAGCCATCATGGACAGACTGCCTCCAGCAGCAGGACCTCATGCACCACCACCAGCCCCGTGACGTCTTTGTGACGTCTTGGTTTATTTTCACACCCTTTGCACTTTGTTTTTATTTCCTATATCAGCACACTGTGGACAGTGCAGATTTTGAGTTTGGGGGTATTTTTATCATGTTGTGCACATTTTATTATGCAGTTTATGTTGATTATGGTTTATTTTCTTTTGTGAGCTTAATTTTATGAACACATGATTACTTTGTGAATGGAATTTTGATTATGTTACTTTCTTTGGCAAAACTTGAGATATTGCATTTCAATTTGATTTTCACGAGCACATTTCAATGTAGTCTGTGGGATTAAATGTTGAGTTTGGTCATGCTAGTTTTGTAAGCTTAAATACAGTTGGATAACTTGTTGAGAAATAACCATGGTTTATGTCAAAAAAAAAAAATCTTTGATCATTTTAAGCTTTCCACGAGTAATGAATCTCATGCCTCAAGCATTGAGCATTCGTAAAAAAGTGAGAAGTTAAACTTGATTAGCAAGCTTCGTAGCCTTTTGACTCGAGTTAGTAGGTCCTTAGGGGTGTCTTTACACCTAATGCCCTAAAACCGTCGGTTTGGGAGTCATTGACTTAACGCTTGATACATGGGTCAACTAGATTAAGGAAGCTATGCAATAAAAAAAAGAAATAAACCTTGGTTATTGTTTCCGATGAGTGGTCCGATGAATTTGAGTGTCAAAGCATGCATGAAAAGTTTAGTGTTGAAATCCCATGATTATGTGTTAAATTCACTTTCACTAGAATTGATTATTGTGATATCTCGGTTTTGCCATGTTTGTAGCGATTAAAATTCCGAATCTTGTGAAGATGGTGTTTGTTTGATTAAGTTTGCTTTTGAATTTAAACCATGGTTGATATATTTTTGCATAAAATGCACGTAGATGTTTGTGGGTATCATTCGAAAAACCTCACGAGACTTCACTCGTCCTCTAGGGAACTCCTAGAGGTTTAAAAGGCTTGTTGCATACGCTCAATGCAATCGTTTCTCCCAATGAAAGCGGACTTATGTTTTATTATGTTGTTTTGCTAAGGGACTAGCAAAATGTAAGTTTGGGGGTATTTGATAGGTGTCAAATATTGTATATTAGATCCCTTTACTTATGTTTGTTAGACTCACTGCATTAATTACTAACATTTTGTATAGTTTTTGGTATTTAGTGTTTTGCAGTCATTGCAACAAACATGGTGAGCAAAGGGCAAGAGCACCACGCGACGCACCCGCGGACGACGCACTTGCGCACACGGTCGCATCGTAGCCTTGCGGCACCATGGACGACGCACCTTGCAGCATCACGATGCGCACGCACACCACGTTCACACACCGCGGTGGCCCTAGCGATGCGTCAACGCATTTACGACTCAAATTTCTAGCCGCTTACAAAAGATATTTCCATATTTAACGGTCAGGCTCCGTGTCTTATGCTCACCACAAATAATCGGTGCGCTCGAACGCACTTATCAAGGCTTTGAACGCACTCAGACCTGTTTTGTTTATAAATAGGACCCTAGGTCCATTTGTTCGAGAGTTAGACTTTTGGGCGTTTTTAGAGTGGTTTGCCTCTGCTGGCCCTACTCGCCCTTTTCCTTGTAGTTTTTACATTAATTTTAATTTAATGCATTTATTTTCCTTAGTTATGTTTCCTTTGCTTGTGGAGGCTAGATCCCAACTAAGGTTGAGGATGTAGCCTCACCATGAATGCTATGTTAATTATTTACGCTAAGTCATTTCATTCCGTTATTCTTTATTTACTTAAATCGCTTTCACTTGGTTTGGTGACAAAACCAAGTGAGATTGCACCGTAATCGCTTATTTTTGGTGTTTCGCTCGATGGATACATTCCATCCTTCGTTTACGCCATTTATCCATAGTAGTTTGTGTTTTAACACATTCACTTTGGATCCTTTGAGCCTTAAACCGCTTATGGTTTGTCTTTCGTCACATGAACGGATTCCTTTAATCCTTCGATAGGTGCAATAGATTTAGTTTTGTTTCAAACCGATAGACGGATGTTTTAGCTTAGCGTATTTTGATTAATGTAGTTGAAATGGTGAGGTGAAAACCTCAACCTTGGTGCTTTTACGTTGTTTACAATTCCGCTTTGTTTTACTTTCAAGTTGTCACGAACACCTACTGCGGAGCTAGGTTAAAATAGCATTAACCTAGACTCAAGGTTATTTTGCGCACTAACAATTTACGGTTCCTTGTGGGATTCGACTCGGTACTTGTGCAACCACTATACGAACTTCGATTCGTTCAATTGCGAGTACCAAAATTTGGTCACATCAGCAGGTAGTGCGTTCGAATGCACTCCAGTGTCCTGCCAGCCTATAAATAGGACCTCGTGTATTCTTTTGTTTTTCACATTTGGGAGGGGCCTCTAGGGCCTCAAGCCCTCTGTTTTCCACTGTAAATCCCTCCTAAATTGTCATTTATTTAATTTACTTTTATTTAGTCTCTTATTCCCTTCACTTTAGATTTACTTCAATGTTTTCATAGTTAGTTTTACATTTAATCCGTTTATTATTTGCCATGCTAGTTCGTTTCGGTTTAATTTCGTGACAAAGTTGCATCGATTGTGCCGCAGTTGATTGGTCATAGCGTTTAGTCCGATGGATACATTTCATCATTAGGGCTACATCCATTTATCCATTATAGTTAGTGTTAAATCACTTTCACATTGGATCCTTTGGACCTATACCTTTCATGTTTTGTCTTTCGTCAAATGGGCGTACGTTTTGATTATTTCAATAGGCACGATAGGACTTGCATAGGGCGTAAGCATGCATGAACTAGCGTGACACTAGAACATGCATTGCCTTTTATCGATAGACGGATGTTTAATTAACTATATATTTAAATATATATTCATGTTTAGTTCGTATTATTCTGTCATTTAGACGGAAATATGAACAATGTTTTAACGCTCAGAGTATGCCTTGTAGTATAAATGTTTAATGAATATGAGCTAAGCATGTTTATATATTAATTAATTTATTGTGAGGTGGATTAGGGACTTTAGTTATTTTTTATTTCTTTATTTTATTGCATTTTAATTTAGTTTATTTTAATGCACGCCACGTGTTCGATATTGGGACTAGGTTAAGATAAGTTTAATTTAAGCACTTTAAAATTGGTTTTTGACAAACACGATTCTCTGTGGGTTCGACCTCACACTTGCACGCCCGCTATATTACAATCGACTCGTGCAATTGGCGAGTACAATTAAATTTGTACATCAATAGCCATGTTTGGATGCAAAGACCTGCACATCACAAAACACTAAAACTATACAAAACATTAAATATTAAGACAGCTAAGAGCCTAACAAACATAAGTTAAGGGGGGTCCAATATACAATATTTGACACCGATCAATGCATCAACTGTCGGACTGGAGTCATGAAGATCTCATTTGGAAATATGAATGTCAGGCTGAATATCTTCACTACATTTCAACATGCACTTGATCAGAATGAGTGTTTCTTTTTGGACAACATTCAAGAATATATATAGAAGATTCACTCCCTAGTCTCTTGACAAAGGATCCATTGGAAGCATGCCTGATTCACTTTGGCTTTGAAAACTTCGACATTGACCAGTACATTGATAAGGTCCATGGCTTGCTAAAGACAACTACCAGTGTAGACTTTCATCCATGGAGAGTACCAAAGGAGCCCCTACCTCTGACTTTGAGCACTCCTCCCATTCCTTCCCTTGAGTCTCCACCAAAGAGAGTTGAAGCCACTGCCAAACAAGCTCAAAAATGCCTTCCTCAGATCTAACGACACCCTGCCAGTCGTCATTGCTTCAGATCTACAAAAGGACCAAAAGGACGATTTGTTAGAAGTGTTGAAGCATAAAAAAGCTATTGTGTGAACTGTAGCAGATTTGAAAGGAATAGACCCATCTATCTATATGTACTGAATCCATTTAGAAGAAGGCGCTCGACCCTCCCATGAGTCATAGCTCCAGCTGAATCCTAATATAAAAGAGATAGTGATGAAAGAGTTGGTCAAGTTACTCAATGCAAGCATCATCTACCCCATCTCAGACAACAAGTGGGTAGGCCCCACTCAAATGGTTCCAAAGAAGTCTGGCATCAAAATAGTAGAGAATTCAACTGGAGAAGTAATTCCACAATGCACAACCATGAGATGGCACGTCTGCATTGACTACCAGAAGCTCAACTCCCATACTCGGAAGGATAACTTTTGCTCCCATTCATTGATCAGATCCTAGAGCATCTTGCTAACCAAAGCTACTACTATTTCCTAGACGGGTACTCCAGATATAATCAAGTGGTAGTTCATTCCTTCCTTAGGCATGCCAACTTCTACTACCATTTCATCAAAGACTTCAGTCAGATTTCAAGACCCTTGTGTAATTTACTTGCTAATGATACTACTTTCCACTTTGATGATGCATGTTTAGTGGCATTCCATAAGCTTCGGTCTATGCCATCTTCTGCCCCATCATGAAGCCTCCTGACTGGTCCTTACCGTTTGAAATTATGTGTGATGAATCTGATTATACTATGGATGTGGTCTTGGGACAACTTGAAGGCAAGCTTCCTCATGTCATCTACTATGTTAGCAAGACTTTGATGGATGCTTAAGTCAATTATATAACAACAGAAAAGTTGTTGCTAGCCGTTGTCTTTTCCTTGGACAAATTTTGCTCATATCTTCTGGGATTCAAGGTAATCATTTACTTTGATCATGCTGCTCTTGACATTTTCTGGCCAAGAAAGAAACTAAGCTCGATTGGTTCGATGGATACTTCTTCTGCAAGAGTTCAACATCGAAATACAAGGCAAGAAGGGAATTGAGAATGTTGTCACTGACCACCTGACACATACTCTGTTTGAGACAACTCATCCTATTCCAGTTCATGATTCCTTCCTAGATGGGCAACTGTTTGAGATTACTCCGAGAGAGCTGCCTTGGTATACCAATCAACTATTTAGCCATAGGCCGAATCCCTTCCCATTGGTCCCAACAAGACAAGGACCGCTTCTTCAAGCAAGTTCAATCCTATTTTTGGGAAGATCCGGAGTTATTCAAGTATTGTACATATCATATAATCTGACGATGTGTCCTTGAGAGTGAATTCCACAACATTATTACACTTTGCCACTCACTAGCTTGTAAAAGACACTTTAGTGCCAAGAAAATTGCATCAAAGGTTCTACAGAACGGATTCATATGGCCTACTTTGTTCAAAGACGCCTATGAGTTTTGTCGGGCTTGTGAGAGGTGCCAACTGTTGTGCCAATTACTACCTAAATTAATAGGAGAATAATCAGCACATTTTACTCGCAAGTGCACAAGATCAAAACGATAGTATAGTAGGCAAATACAAGATCATTCCTTCGAGGATTGATAAATTATACTTAGAATGTTTTTCCTAATTAATTAATGGATTGAAAACAATTGTCACAAATTGAATTAAAATAATGAAATAAAATAAAAGATTAACTAAAAATACTAAGACTAAAAGGATTAGGGTTTTGAAATCCACCACTAACCATACTCAAATAAGATAAACAATATGCCAATCTTCCAATTATAGCTAGATATTCAATGTTTGTCAACCTAAGGGCATTGTATCTAATGTACAAATTTACTTGTACTCGCAATAGTACAATCCGTTGTTCTTATAGCGTTTGCGCAAGTACGTGTTCGTATCCACAGGGAACCGTGCATGTTTAAAATTAACTTTAATTCTAGATTAATGTTATCTTAACCTAGTTCCAAGTTGTGTGTTTGAGTTTTACATAAACGTAAACTAGATAAAATTGCTGTAAAATAAACAAAGAAGGTAACTAAAGCTAAAGAATCCACTCACCCACTAAAGTACACACGTTAAAACATTAAATTCACTCATCCATCTATCGAATTCACTCAATGCTTACCTTATAGTCTTTAGTGAAGCTAGTCAAACCGTTCAATGTGTTTACCGTATAAAGAGTCACAACGGATGTTGGTTCAAGATCGAGTCATCCACAGTATCATTGATCACAGTGGATACCTCGTCTCGACCAACCATCCGACGTACCTCCGGATTGGAACACAAAGATCATTGGACGTCGGCGCATCACAAACGACTATCAATGTGACTTTGTCACTAAATCAAATTGAAACAACTAAGCTGTATGTAAATGATGGAAATTAATGAACATAATGTAAAGCATGCATAAATTAGAGGGGAGGCTTCATCTTCAACCTTAGTTGAAGATTAGCCTCCCATATCAAAGAGAGACGGAATAAAACTACAACTAAACATTAATTAAAGAGAAAATGTAAATGGTGACGTTTAGAGAGTTTTAGCAGAGCCAAACAATGGCTTCTACTATGAAAATGTGCTTCGAAAACGTAACACCCATAAAATTACACAAGTGGTCTTATTTATAGAAAATGCAAGCTGTCCGGATAGATAAGGTGCGCTCGATTGCAAGGTGTGCGCTCAATCGTACGTAACCGCTCACATCTCCCACGACACAGGGCGAGAAAGCGATGGGCTAGGGCGACATGTGAAATGCGAGTCTATATGGAGTGCGCTTGATCATAGCTTATGCGCTCGATCGCACTGCCAGGACTTCTTTGCTTAGTTTCCATCCTTTAACAACATTTTGAATGTAAAGACCTACAACTCAACAAAACACTTAAACAAGCAAAAACATTAGACAATAACAAGGCTAAGGGCTTAACAAACATTAATTAACGGGTTTAAATGTACAACATTATGTACTCATCAGTATCTACTCCTTAAGCTATTGATTTTCCTAAGAAATGAATTAAGCATGATATCTACTCTAATTCTTTTCTTTCTAACAATAAGATGTTCTTTAATAAAGCATAAATCCATGGAAATCGACAATCACACAAAGCCTATGGCATGGTATCTACTCCCAGTTCCCCATGTTCATTAATCCAAGAACTTGTGATGGAGTTATTTTGTCACTTTATTAAGCCCAAGACTCCGCCATCCAAATTAACTTAAATAACAAGTCCATACCGCATGTATATGATGATCAAGCATATTCATATGAGGAATTAAATAACAAAGGAAATAATCAATTAAACATCCAACATATAATTGTAGCAGAAGCACTAATATTTTAATCTTACAGAGACATAATTAGGGCTTCAATGAAGCCCTAATTAAAATACAAACTACATAACAAAAATAAATGGGAAGAGAAGAAAAACCAAAACTCTTCTTGATCTAGCCTTCGATCCTTTATCCCAAACTTTTGTCTATTTCTTCCCCCTCTATTTGGATGAATGGAGGGTCTATTTATAGGGGTTCCTCACAACCCTAGGCGTTCTTGTGCAAAAATATAACTCACAAATCGAGTTGGAATAGGATTTTAGAGTTTGAAACCATGTCAAAATCATGTGAAAATGTGTCTTCAGTTTCCCAGTGCATGAGTGCACAATATCGAAGGAGGTTGTGCTCGATCACATGCTTGCAATCGATCCTTGGCTTGGGCACTCTAGCATTGTCGTGCTCTATCCTGCTACATGTACGATTGAGCACTGGTGCGATCGATCCGAGAAGTGTTACAATCAATCATCTGGCTTCTAGCTTTTTCCTAATTTGTCTTTTAAGTCTGAAACTTGCCGAAAACACTTGCTTTTCATCAAAAACCCTGAAAACATAAGAAAAAAAAAACAAAGTAAAATATCAAATAATAACAAAACTAAGAGATTAACATATGTAAAGTAAGGAGCTAGAATATGGAATATTCAGCACTTATCATACCCCCAAACTTGCATACTACTAGTCTCTTAGCAATACAGAATGGAAAATAAAAACAATATAAAAACAAAATGATAATCCTTCTTTCATGGGACACACAATTGCATTTAGCGTATGTAACAAGCATTTTAAACCCCTAGGCATCCCTAGTAGGATGAATGAAATCTCGTAAGGGTTACCCACAAACATTATGCAATCATATTAGCCCCAAAAATGCAGTATCATAAAAATCATGGTTCTCATTCATTAGCAAGCTTAACACAACAAACTCAATCTTCACAATTCTAGAAAATTAAAAGTCAATCTCCTACACATGTCATTATGAGATATCACAAGATTCAACTAGTGTAAAGTGAACTTAGCACAAAGTCATGTGGTTTCAAAAACTAATCTCAATTATGCATGTATCAATACTCAAAATTCATTAGACTTCCCATCGGATGAAATAACTAAGGATTTTTTTTTATAAAAAAAAAAAAAAGGGTTGTGCAATGCTTAGCTCACTTAACCTTTCTAATTGACCAATGTAACGAGTGTTTAGCCAATGACTCCATATCCAAATGGTTTTAGGGCATTAGGTGTAAAGAAACACCTAAGGACTGACTAACTCGAGTAAAAAAGGATGGAATATTTGGCACTTATCACACCTTCAAACTTACATATTCCTAGTCTCTTAGCAATACATAACGGAAAATAAAAACAACATAAAAACAAAAGATAAATCCTTCTTTTGTGGGACATACGATTGAATTTAACGTATGCAACAAGCCTTTTAAAGCCCTAAGCATCCCTAGAAAGACGAGTGAAATCTTGTAAGGGTTTAACAGAAATGTTACCCACAAACATTATGTTATCATGTTATCCCTAAAAATGAAGTATCATAAAATTCATGGTTCTCATTCATTAGCAAGCTTTACACAACAAACGCCATCTTCACAATTCCAAGAAATTAAGAGTCAATTTTCTACACATGTCATTATGAGATATCACAATATTCAACTAGTGTAAAGTGAACTTAACACATAGTCATGAGGTTTCAAAAACTAATCTCAATTATGCATGTATCAATACTCAAAATTCATTAGACTTCCCATCGAATGAAATAACTAAGGCTTTTTTTTTTAAAAAAAAAAAAAAACAGGTTGTGCAAAGCTTAGCTTGCTTTACCTTTCTAATTGACCCATATAATGAGTGTTTAGCTAATGACTCCCTAGCTAGATGGTTTTAGGGCATTAGGTGTAATGACACCCCTAAGGACTGACTAACTCCAGTAAAAAAGGCTACGAAGCTAAGCTACCCATAACATTAATCAAATCAAAATTTTCACATTTTGACATGAACACTCATTGCTTAATGAGGCAAGAAGTCCAGTTACTTAGTAAAATTTTCATAACGATCAAACCTTTTTTTTATAAAGACAATGTATCCATCCAACAAGTTACATATTGATTTCAGATTTCATACCCCATAGACTACATGCTAGTGTGCTTGTAATAATCAAATTGAAACAGGTAATATCTCATGCTGACAAGGAAAGTAACCCAACTCTAGTTCCCTACTCATGTGATCATGTGTTCATTATGCTAAGCTCACCAATGAATTTCAAACTAAAAATTAAAATCAACTGCATATTCAAGAACAATATGTGAACCCATACCCCCAAACTTAAATGACACAATGTCGTCAGTGTGTGGACACAAAATAAATTAGTACAAGGGATAGAAGTACCTGACCTGTCACTATGGTGTTGAAGAAGATGCACCTGGAGCAAGTGGCAATCATGCTAGAATGGACCACATCAATTCTTCTTGCCTCTCTAATCATTGGTCGGCCAAGCACTTGTCCTCCTAGACCTCCCTTTTCTAATCAACTAGCTCAAACCGGAGGAATGCTAGTTCATCACAGATGAACTGATAGTGTGAAATGCCCATGGTGATGGTCTCCTCCTCCTCCTACTCAACTCTAGACTCATCCATGACCATAGGCTCCTCCTCCTCAATTCTGTCTACCTGAGCTGCTAGCGCTTGTGGTACCTGTGGCATATGTTAGTAGCTCTGGTTCCACTGGATATTGCCAAAATGCAAGTGTACGATTACAGGTCCATCCGTTGGAGTGCCCTTAATGCCCCTTTTCTAAAGGATGTGAGTGATTAAAAACAGGAAAGGTAATCCCCATGTGTTAGTACTCTCAGCTCCTTGTAAATGTACCCTGTCCCTGAACTTATGCAGCTGATTCCAGATAATATCTAGAATGAAGGACCAATATCCTTTATGAAAGGCATAGAGTGTAGTGAGAAAGTGGCCCCGTCTTTGAGTCTTGTGTCCCAAGGGATACACATTATGATGTAGGATAAAGTCTACTAGCCAGAGTTGTGGAGGTAGCTTGGCTTCGCTAGCACAGTTGCAGTGATCATTGGCATAGCATACCTCACACATGTCTTCAATGATACCTGCAATAGTGAGTGTGAAGGGACAAACTATAAATTGATCTTTGATAAGCACCGAATGTTGCACATTCAAGCCCCTTAACTCGCATTTGTTAATTCCTTAGCATTGTTATTTGTTTGATTTTGTGTTGTTTTTGTGTTTTCAGGTACTTAATAAAGATGCAAGAAAAACCATTAATTTTGGGTTTAAAGCACAATTTGAGAGGACCTAGAAGATATGACTAAGCTTAACCAATCACAATAGATGATATATATGATGTGGTTAAGTTTAATTAAATCAAGGAAAGAATAAAATCAGAATTTCTCCACTTAGAGTCGAAATCGGATCGGATAGAATTTCAGATTTTGAACACATCTCAGTAATTTGACCATAACTTTCAGCTCAAATATAGGATTAAGGTGATTCTAGCGGCATTGGAAAGCTAATTCAAAATTATACAAATCATGCTGAAATAGGATTTTCCTAAATCGGACTCTCGCTATGCCCAAATTGTCCTGCAAGAGAAGGAGGCAAATCTGGACGAATCCTTTTCCTACTTGTACATGGATTGCTTCCTAATTCGACTAGGAGATTAAAATCCGAATTTTCTAGGTTTCCTAGGGCTTCTAGGGCTTGTTTACTCCCTATAAATAGGCCTCTAAGCTTCAAGAGAGAGATACTTAGTTTTAGACAGAAAATATTTCTTGGAGGCTTAGCGGAGTCATAAGTGGCTAAACCCTTTTGTGGGGTGTTGATGTAACCCTTTTCCAAGCACAATGGTTTGATTATATTTAAATTCCAGACTTTCAATTTATGTATGTTGATTATATAACTGTGAGAATTGCTACAATTAAATTATGTTCTTAATTATTAAATGCAATTGTTCTTAAATTCCAAAATCAATATTTGTGAAATTCTTATCTTGTCTTAGAAAGTATTTTACTTTTATTGAACTCAAATCATTCTTATTTTCTGTGATTATGGGGATGATGGTTATATAATGGGTTTTAATAGACATATGATTAATAGGATTAAGATAGGCCATGCCTAGGAAAGACAAGTCGTACTACACCCTAGTTTAGTGTAATTTAGGTAAACGATCTGTGCCAACCAAATATGGGTTATGCTATTCCATTAATTATATGAAACTTAATAAAGGGTTTTATAGTTTATACCTAGGGAAGACGGGTCGTGCTGCATCTTAGTGGTTAGGTGGACGATTCGTGCCAACCGAAGATAGATTATCCTTACTCTTTAATAAGGTAGTTTCTTGTTTAATTATAACATGCATAGAATGAATTTCTAGAATTGAATCTAATTAACCATTGTTGTGCAGATAGAGGTGAAGTCAATACCCTACACTCTCTCTCATATTTTAATTATCTTTTATTTTATGCATTTATTTTTAGAAAACAAAATCAAAACAAATATCTTCTTAATTAAGTTAATTTTAATCTTTCGAATTTAATAACAAAACCCCTACAGTCCTTGAGGTTCAACACCCTCTTTATAGCTGTATCCTACAAAGATTCGTCCTATTGTGAGTGGTATTTTTATAATTGATAATTTTGGTCACGAAATTACCACATCAATCTTCTAACTGGGGGCACTCATATCTATAGTGGTTACTTCAATGTCAATGCCCTAAATGGATGAGGAGATGACACATGGCTGGTTGCAATCATAAGTGAGGTGTTCATAAAATAGCTTGATCAAGCGCTCGTAGGCAGTTGAGGTGATTGGTTTGAAGAACCTCTTCAATCCACAGCGCTTGAACTCATCGACTGCCCATATTGTAGCTTCAAAATTTTTGAAGTCATCTCAGATCGCAAATGAGGTCTCCAAAATGAGCTCCCTCTGCTCAAAAGTGGGCCGGGGTGATTTGGCCCGGGCTTTAGATGTCTAAGACGATGAAGCTCGAGCCCTAGGAATCTTGCAAGTTGGTTTAGGACTTCTCGAACACTTGGTGTGCAGCTTCAAGAATGAGTGATGTAAAAACAAGGTAAAATCAAGCCCAAGCCCTTGCAAGTGGGGTGGAACGTATATATGGGGTAGGGTGATAATGGGGGAATAAAAGGAAAACAAAAATAAAGATGGAGGGATAGTGGTTGAGGTGGGGGAGTGTAGGGGTAGTGTGCGGAGGTGGGTGGCAGTGCAAAGGTGGTCAATGATGGAGCTGGGCAACGCTAGGTGTGTGCAGTGAGTGAAGAATTTGGTGGAGGGGACTATCAGTGCAAGTGAAAGTGATGGGGAGATAGAGAAAGTGACCTAAAATTAGGTCACATGAGCCTCTAGCCGAGTGCGCTCGATCGCATTGTAAGGTGCACTAGATCGCACTCGTGCAGAGGGTACGTGTGTGTGCAAGGATGTACTCGCATGCGCAAGGCAAGGCGGCGTGCCTAAAAGTGCTTATTTGGACCCCTTAATTTATATTCGTTAGGCCTTTAGCATTGTTAATATCTAATTATTTTTAGTGTTTTTAGTATTTTGTGTTGTGCATGACATTGCATTAAAACATGGCTAGCAAAAGGCAAAATGCACCAAGTGAAGAAGCGATTCTCGCCAAGTGCGTTGAACGACTTGGGTGCGCTCAACGCACTCCACGTCGCGCATGCCCTGCCCGGCCTAGCGGTTATCTGCGTTCGAACGCAAGGGACCTGCATAACGCACGCCCAGTTAGCCCTAGCCGCCTAGCTTATTTGCGATCGACGCACGCCCTGCTCGACCACAAATAATCGGTGCGTTCAACAGTAGTGCGTTGAACGCACTCCAGTGACCTGCCAGCCTATAAATAGGACCTCGTGTATTCTTTTGTTTTTCACGTTTGGGAGGCGCCCTTAGGGCCTCAAGCCCTCTGTTTTCCACTGTAAATCCCTCCTAAATTGTCGTTTATTTAATTTATGTTTTATTTTACTTTTATTTAGACTCTTATTCCCTTCACTTTAATTTGTTTATATATATTTATGTTTAGTTTGTATTATTCTGTCATTTAATTTATGTTTATTCGTTTCAATGCATTTTAGTGACAAAAGTGTATTGATTGTTGTTTGCCAGTCGTTGAATGTCGACTATCATTGCAACCGGAGATACATCGGATATTCGTCTTCGGACCATTATCCGTTGTGACCTCTTGTAACAGTGTTTGCCTCGGGTAGATCGACAAGATTGTGTAGCAACAATAGGATATACATATGTGCTTATCGATAAACGGAAAATATGAACAATGTGTTAACGCTCAGAGTATGCCTTGTAGCATAAATGTTTAATACATATGAGCTAAACATGTTTATATGTAAATTAATTTATTGTGAGGTGGATTAGGGACTTTAGTTATTTTTATTTCTTTATTTTATTGCATGTTTAACTTAGTTTATTTTCTGCACGTTACCTGTTCGATATTGGGACTAGGTTAAGGTATTTTTAGTTTAAGCATTTTAAAGTTTATTTTTAGCAAAGCCGATTCTCTGTGGGTTCGACACTCGCACTTGCACATCCACTCTATTACAATCGACTCGTGCAATTGGCGAGTACAATTAAATTTGTACATCACATAGTAAAGTGCACTCAATCACACTCATGCAAGTGTGTAAGTGTAGGTCGATCGCAGGCCCTGAAAGAAAACAACTACTTTAACAAAGAAAAGAAAAACTAAAAAAATTAGAAATTAAAATTAACCAAAAGAAAAATAAATCAAAAATTAAAAAACAAACAAAATTCTTTAAAGGATATGACTTTTTAGTGCATGTAGTGGCCTCGGTACCATTGATCTCGGTAGACGCCCTCAAATGCCTGGAATGCACGAGTGCTTTTGATAGTAGCCTCAGTGCTACTATTATGGGGCCTTAAATTGCCCCTAGCCTCTTCGATTAGGTATTGCTTGGGCTAGAAATTCATCTGTCTTCCTTTTGCTCAGCTCCTTGGCCATTTTTCCTAACTGGGCCTCCAATCTCAAAATGGCTTGAGTGGTTTGAGTATTAAACATTGATGATCAATCATGTGTTGGTGTATGGTCCTTTCAGTGTCATTCTTTTTCTACTCAAGATTCTGTGGACCACTTGTGGTAGAGCCTGATAGTTATTTCCTGATGGAAATTTCTTTGATGCCCTTGGGTGTTCAGAACATTTTGATTGATACTCCATGAAAAATTGGGGTGGTTACGCCACCCAGGATTGTAAGTGTTAAAGTACAGGTTGTTCTTTGGAAGGTAATTGTTATGTCCTACATAGTTCACTTGCTCCTAATCTGTAAATGGAGACATGGGTCAAGTTTCAGAAGTGTGTTTAGAATAGGAACATATTGCCCATACCTCAATTTATGCCACTTGTTGAATAAAGGCAATGCTCTGAGCAATCATCGCTTTTACAAGCATATCCAGCTTTCTCTCCATGGTGGCCATCTGAGTTTAAATTCCATTAGTTGTGCTCACTCGTCCTATGGCCATCATCAATGATGGGTAAGCGCTTTTGCAACCAGTTTCTCAAAACCCTGCTCCTTAAGTACTCTATCACACATAAGGTAGCCACTCCCTACCATCCCCAGACCAATGGCCAAATGGAAGTTTCCAATAGGGAGATCAAGCACATTCTAAAGAAGACAATTAGGCCAGACTACAAGGATTGGTCCTTACGCCTCAATGATGCATTATGGGCCTACTACACAGCTTACAAGACACCAATTGGAATGTCTCTATACCAACTGATATATGGCAAAGTGTGTCACCTTCCTGTGGAACTAGAGCACAAGGCCCTGTGGGCGATCAAGTAGTTCAACTTCAACACGCAAGAGGTTGGCTCCCACTGGAAACATCAGTTGACAAAATTGGAGGAGCTATGCAATGATGCATACGATAGTGCCCACATTTACAAGGAAAAGACAAAGGCATTTCATGACTGACACATTCTTCCCAAGGCCTTTGTGCCAAAACATAAGGTATGATTTTTCAATTCCAAACTCTGGCCTTTTCCTTATAAGGTCCGCTCAAGATAGGGCATCTCTTTCATAGTCATGCCGGTGTCTCCACATGGCGCCATCAAATTACTAGACTCAAAGGATGGCACTTTGTTCAAGGTCAACGGTCAAAGATTGAAGCCCTACATTCAAAGCCTTGAGCCAAGTAAAGATGTGGAATCCGTCAATTTGACAAATCCTGTCTATTTTCTTTGATTAGGCACTAAGACCCTAGGTTCAAGTACACTAGTAATGTGCTCAAACACAGACATAGGCTTGTGCTCAAGCTCACCCTAGATAGGCTCAATCACAGTTGCTTAGTGGCTGCCTAGCAGCTCTGCAGGAGTACACTCAAGCACATCTTGCTGTGTGCTCAAGCATACCTGCACCCTTGCACCCATGAGCGCATCCATGCACATTGCATACCTTTGCGCAAATGCAATCGAACACACCTGATAGTGTGCTCAAGCGCAGTCGACCAAAGGATCATGTGACCTATTTTTAGGTCATGTCTCCCTCATTCCCCTAATTTTCCCATTGTTGTTTCTCTCTTCACACCTCCCTTGCGCCACCATACACTCCCCTGCACACCTAAGCACCTCCACCCACTATGACGTCCCACATTGCCTGGGTATGGATTATATGATATGTTTATATGGAATATGCTCTCTCTAAATGGTATGAGGCCTTTTGGGGGTAGATCCAATATTAAAACCGTGCGGGCTTGTCCCAAAGCGGACAATATCATATCATTTAAGGCGGGATGTTAACGACCCAGGGAAAAGCGCCAGCCACATCTGCGCTATCACCCCAAAAGGACTAGTCAATTTGGAGCTTCCCTAAAATTCATTATAAAGCCCAGTTTCACCTAGTAACTAGGCAATGTGGGACTTAGCACTCATGACTTTCTTTATAAACCACCCACTCTATGTGGGCTTCTTCTCATCTTCCCAATATGGGACTAGGGTGTTACAAACTCCCCATCTTAAATTCCTGACATCTTCAACAGGGTTACGTCATGTAGTGCTCCAATACCACATGACCTAACGCTACTAGGTGGCTCTGATACCATTTATAACGACCTAGGGAAAAGCGCTAGCCACATCTGCGCTGTCACCCCAAAAGGACTAGTCAATTTGAAGCTTCCCTAGAATTCATTATAAAGCCCAGTTTCACCTAATAACTAGGCAATGTGAGACTTAGCACTCATGACTCTCTTTATAAATCACCCACTCTATATGGGCTTCTTCACATCTTCCTAATATGGGACCGGGGTGTTACACCCACCGCCATTCTCCATCACTCTACCTCCACTACACCACCGCACCCCATTTTCCCTCATTTTCCCCCATTTTTTTCCTTCACCCATACTCCTGTTTTTCCCCCATTTCCTCAATTATTTTCTGTGAAATGCAATTCGTGGGTGCCTTTCCATGCACCGATTGTCCCTGTGTTGGATTTTGTTTATTTTGCTGGGGGTTGGGCTATATTTTGGTGTGGTTTTGAACCCTTGTTCTTTAGCTGCATGCTAGGTGGTTGACAAAATTCCTGAACCAGTTTGCAAGATGCCTAAGACTCAAGCTTCATTGTCTCGATCTTCCACAACACGGTCCACATCCTCCAGAGCCTAGGCCCCATCATCTAGACCCCTTGTCAGCAAAGAGAGCTCATTCTAGAGACCATATTTGTGGTCCAATCTGACTTCAAAACTTTTCAAGCCACAATGTGGGCGGTCAAAGAATTCAAGTGCCACGGGTTGAAGAGGTTGTTCAACCTAGTCACCTCCATTGCCTATGAACGCCTACTCTAGCTATTCTATGAAAATATCACCTTCGACTGTAATCGCCTAGACATCCTCTCCTCATCCATTAATGGTGTCAACATTAAGGTGACCACTGCGAACATTGTCGCTGCTCTTAAGTGCCATGATGTGTGCCTTCTGATGGAAGATCAATTTACAGTTTTTCCCTCCACACTCACTATTCCATATATCATTGAAGACAAGTGTAAGGGATTCCATGCCAATGATCACCGCAACTACGCCAACAAGGCCAAGCTCCCTCCATAACTCTAGCTTGTGGATTTTGTCTTGCATCTCAATGCGTGTCCTTTGGGACACAAAACTCAAATACAGGCCAACTTTCTCACCGCACTCTATGCCTTTCATAAAGGCTATTGGTGTGCCATTCTTGATCTCATCTAGAGCCAGCTGCCTAAGTTTTGGGACAAGGTGCATTTACGAGGCTTTGAGAGTACCAACACCTGGGGATTACCCTTCCCGTTTCTCATCACTTACATACTTTAGAGAAAAGGTGTTAAGGGCACTCTCGTGGATGGACCCATCACCAAACATCCACAATTTGGCAGGATCCAGTGGAACCAAAGCTACTCTCACATGCCACGAATACCTCAGGAATCAGCAGTCGATGCAGAGAGGTTCAATGATGATGGCGTGCCTATAGACATGGATGAGCCTATAGTTGAGGAAAAGGAGGAGACCATTACCATGGGCATTTCAAAGTATCAATTCCTTTGTGATGAGTTATCGTACCTTTGGCTTAAGCTAGCTGATCAAAGAAGGGAGGCCAAGGAGGACATGTTATTGGCATACCAACAATCAGAGAAGCAAGAAGAACTATTGCGGTCCATTCTAGCACGATTGCCACCTGCTCTAGGGGCATCTTCTTCTACACCACAGTGACTGGTCAGGTACTCCTATCCCCTATACTATTTTATTTTCTCTATCCACACACTAAGGACATTGTGTTATTTAAGGTTAGGGGTCTGAGTACACATGGTGTTCTTGAGCATGCAACTGATTTTAATTTTTGGTTTGCAATTCATTGGTGAGCTTAACATGATGAACTCATGATCACTTGATTAGGGAACTAGAGTTGTGTTACTTTCTTTGATAGCATGAAATATTATTGTTTCAATTTGATTCTCACAAGCACACTAGCACATAGTATGTGGGGTATGAAATTGTGATCAATTATGTTTGTTGTCAATATCTTGGATGCAATTGGGTAACTTATTGGAGGAATAACCTTGGCATGATAAATAAATAAATAAAAACATTGATCACTTTGAGCTTTCTACCGAGTAACGGGACCTCTTGCCTCATTAAGTAGTAAGTATTCACGTCAAAACACGAGAAGTTTGGTTTGATTGATAACATGGCTAGCTTAGCTTCTATAGCCTTTTTTTTACTCAAGTTAGTAAGTCCTTAAGGGTGTCTTTATACCTAATACCCTAAAACCGTCTAGTTTGGGAGTCATTGGCTTAACGCTCGATACATAGGTCAATTAGAAAGCTTAAGAGAGCTAAGCACTACATAGCATGCAAAAAAAAAAAAAAAAAAGCCTTAGTTATTTTATTTGATGGGAAGTCTAATGAATTTTGAGTATTGAAACATGCATGATTGAGATTAGTTTTTGAAACCTCATGACTATGTGTTAAGTTCACTTTACACTAGTTGAATCTTGTGATATCTTAAAATGCCATGTGTAGTAGCTTGACTCTTAACTTCCTAGAATTGTGAAGATTGAGTTTGTTGTGTTAAGCTTGCTAATGAATGAGAACCATGATTTTTATAACGAAGCATTATTGGAGATAACATGGTAGTAAAAATGTTTGTGCGTATCATTCATGTTAAACCCTCACGAGATTTCACTCGTCTTCTAGGGATACCTAGGAGTTTAAAAGGCTTTTTTATATGCTAAATGCAATTGTACATGACATGAAAGAATGATTTATATTGTTGTTTTTAGTTTATTTTCTGTTTTTTTATTGCTAAGAAATTAGCAACATGTAAGTTTGGGAGTGTGATAAGTGCTGAATATTGTACATTCAAGCTCCTTAACTCACATATATTAATTCCTTAGCGTTGTCATTTGTTTGCTTTTCTTTTCTTTTTTCCTTTTTTTTTCAAGGTTTTAAATGACAAATGCAAGAACTCCAGTGAAAATTGGGCTTAAAATGACATTTTGGGAGCATTATGGGACCTAGGATCGAACTCAACAACACTTAGGCTTGAGTGCATCAATGCTCGAGCACATTCCAACTTAGGAGAGCATATCACTTTAGCTCGAGCATAGGTGTGCTTGAGCGCACATTGTTGTGCAAATACTCACCTAAATTAATAGGCGAATAAATGTACGTTTTACTTGCAAGTGCACAAGATCAAAATAGTAGCACAATGTGCAAGTGCGAGATCATTTCCACGAGAATTGGTAAATTTTGATTAAAATTAATTCCGTAATGTAAAACAAGAGAAAAGATTGAGTTTGATTTAATAATGATAAAAGGTAGGGCTGTGATATCCACCACTAATCATGTTCAATTAATAAATCAATATGCCAATGTTCCAATCATATTATGAATACTTAATGTTTGCCAACCGAAGGGTATGGATGTCTACTCCTTAAGCTATTAATTTCCCTAAGCAATGAATTAGGCATGGGTGTCTACTCTAATTCTTTTCTTTCTTATAGGATTTAACATGGGTGTCTACTAAGTTGTTCTTTAAGAAAACATAAATATATGGAAATCAACAAACACATGAGGCCTAAGGCATGGGTTTCTACTCCCCGTTCCCTATGTTAATTAACCCAAGAACCCGTGGCGAGGTTCTTTTGTCACTCTATTAAGCCCAAGACTCGGTCATCCAAATTGACCTAAATAACTAATCCATACCCCATGCATATAATGGCCAATCACACACATATGAGGAATTCAATTAAGCAGGAATTAATCAAGTTAAGCAACACAATATGATTATCACAAAGGCGCCAATATTGAAATATTAAATAAACATGATTAGGGCTTCAATCTAGCCCTACTAAGGAGTTTAGTTACACATGAGTTTGATGTTATACATCTTCATAAAATAAAAGAGAAATGAATAAACCCAAAAAAATGCTTCCTTGAAGAGCCGTCAATTCTTCTCCAAAATCATGTGTATCTAATTCTGTGTTTACAGGCCTATTTATACAGTTTAAGAAAACCCTAAAAGTACCTAAAAAACCTAGAAATCATAAAACAAACCCTAAGCCTATTTCCAAATTAGGACCAGCCGCACACTGTTCATTGGCGCACGACTGTGCTCAATCGTAGGTATGGTGCACTCGATTGCACTTCTACAATTGATCCTTCCTATTGTGCGTGTAAGTGCAAGCTGTGCTCGTTCCTTGGCTTGGGTGCTCAAGCACCAGTGTGCTTGAGCATAGGCATAGTGCGATTGATCGCACTACCAAAATGCTTGTTCTTGATCCAAAAACTTCTATCTTCTTCCAATTTTGTCCTTTAAGCTCGGTATTTCCATAATTGCTTCATTTTCTCTAAAAACCTAGACAAACATTAAAAAAAATACAAAAACACAAAAGGAAATAAAATAGAACAAAATAACATAAACTAAGAAATTAACAAATGCAAATTATAGGCTAAAATATGAATATTTTGGCACTTATCACACCCCCAAACTTACATATTGCTAGTCCCTTAGCAATACAAAACTAAAAACCAAATGAAAAACAGAAAAGAAAAGATAAATCCATCTTTTGTGGGATGTACGATTGCATTTAACATATGCAACAAACCTTTTAAACCTCTAAGCATTCCCTAGAGGACGAGTGAAGTCTCGTGAGGATTTTCCAGGAATGTTACTCATAAACATTATGTACAACTTCATGCTATCCAAAAATTAAAGTGTCACTCAAAACTATGATTTTCATTCATTAGCAAGCTTAAAAGGATAAACTCCATCTTCACAATGAATTGGAATTTTAAAGTCTAATCACTTACAAAAGGTAGGCTAAGGCATCACAAGTTCGAAACAGTGTAAAGTGAACTAGCATAGAAATATGAAGCTTCCAAATAATTCCAATGTGCGATGTCTCAATATGTCAAGGTTCACTGAAATTCCCATCGGAATGAACAACAACAACATACTTTTCTTTTTTTCTTTTTTTCTTTTATTATTAGGCTCTACAATGTTTAGTTCCCTTAAGATTTCTAATTGACCCATGTAGCGAGTGTTGAGCCAATGACTCCCAAACCAAATAGTTTTAGGGTATTATGTGTAAAAACATCCCTAAAGACTTACTAACTTGAGTCAAAAAGGCTACAAAACTAAACTAGCCATAATTTAACCAAATTAAAATTCTCACCTTTTGACTGAACACTCATTGCTTAATGAGGCAAGAGGTCCAATTACTCAGTGCAAATTGTATCAATGATTTTTTTTTTTTAATATGCCAAAGTATCCGTCCAACAAGTCATTCAGTTTCACCCAAATCATATAAACATACACATCAAGCTCTCATGTCATACCTCACAAATTATGTGCTAATGTGCTTGTGTCAAATTAGATCAAACAGGTGAATTCTCAAATGCCCAAAGTAAGTGATCAAACTTAAAAACTCTATCATCAAATCATGTGTTCGAGATTTTAAGTTAACCAATATCAAATCACAATTCTTAGATCAACAAAAATTTTCAAGGCAAACATGACATGCCATTTTTATTTTTTTTTACAAAGAAAATAACAAAAATAAGGATAAAGTGTGTGTAATATGTCTCCCATACCCTCAAACTTAAAGTACACATTGTCCCCAATGTGTATATAACATGGAAAGAGCTGACCTAGGAGATGGAGAACTGTTTAGATTGGCAAGGCTCATAGCACACCCTCAAACTTGAACTGAAGCACCCTTTGTCCCTGCAAAACACAATACTAAAGTAACACTGGAAACAAAAAGAAACTAAAAATAAACAACAGCAAGAAATTGAAAAACAATAGAAAACATAAAGGATAAGCGGTAAGGTGCCTCCCATGAGCACTAAGTTTTACATCTTCAATCAGACTATGCGACCACTCACTGTTGCCCCCCATGTGGTGCAGAAGAAGATGCCCCTGAAGCTAGTGGCAATTGTTCTAAAATGGCCCTGAGCATCTCTTCTTGCCTATCAAAGTGATGTTCTAGCCTGCCTAAGCACTAGTTCACTAGGTACTGATCCTATTGTCTAATGTCAGCTATCACACACTGGAAGAAGGACATCTCATCACAAAGAATTGATACTCTAAATAGCCCATGGCAACGTGTCCTTCCTCCCTACCCTATTGAGCTACAAGTGCATCTCTCTTCCATAATGTCCGGTTCTTCCTCCCCTCTTCAAAGCAGAATTTGGCGCCTAAGTCTTCTTGGCATATGTGACTCGGATTCCCACTAGATTCGCCAAAAAAGGGAGCTTAACAGTCCATCTTTGGAGGTGCCCTTGATGCCCTTTTTCCTCAAGATATGGGTGAGTAAAAATGGGAACGGTAGCCCCCATGAATTGGTAAAGTTGGCTTAGCGTGCGTGTACCTAGTCCCAAAACTTGTGAATTTGGTTCCAGGTGATCAAAGGGATGGAATACAAATGGCCTTTATGAAAGGCATACAACGCTTGAAGGAACTAGTCACACCGTTGAGTCTTGTGTCCCAATGGGCAAACATTGCGCTACAGAATAGTCTATAAACCAGAGTTGTGGAGGCAACTTGGATCGGCTGCCAGCATTATTGTGACCATCTGCGTACTGACCCGCACACATATCTTCAATGATTTCTGAAATGTAGAAAGACAGCGGTTGCTCATCCAACTGTGTGTCACCTAGGGGTGTACATCATTGCACTTGAGAGCAATGGCAATATCGAATGAAGTCACCTCAATATTCTTGTCTTGAATGGATGAGAACAAGACACCTGGCCTAATGCAATCACAAAAGAGGTTCTCATAGAACTAAGTGATCAACTTCTTGTAGGCGGTGGAGGTGACGAGCTTAAATAGTTTTTTCAACCCACGGCATTTGAATTCTTGAACCGCCCATTGAGTCGCTTCAAAATTCTTGAAATTGCCATCTATGTCAAATGTTGTCTCAAAAAGGAGCTCACATTGCTCACAAGTGGATCAGGAGGACTAGGCTCAGGATCCTGAAGCTTGAGATGCAGAAACAAGGGACTTTGGCATCTTTGAACGTCGATCAGGAATTTTGTCAAATAGATGATGTGCACCCCCTAACTTAAGTGGTGCATAACCACTTCTAAAATTGTCCAACCCCCTGCAAAACACGTAAAACCAACCACAGAGCAGCACATAATCCGTATACATTAATTATGTGTGTTATTCACAAAGAAAAATTGCAAAAAAAATAAACTGAGGTTGGGGAGAGAGGTAGCGAGAGAAACAAAATGGGATGGAGAAAATGGGAAAACAAAAAGTGTGGTGGTGTGCAAGAGAAGTTGGGGCGGTGTGTGGTGGCCAGAGAGTGACTATGGGTAGTGGTTGACGATGGATGAGAGTGTGGGGAGTGTTGTGAGTGGTGAGGGATTGTGCACGGTGCAAGGGAAATTGATGGGGAAAGGGGGAAAAGTGACCTAAAATAGGTCACGTGACCCTTCGTCCCGAGTGCACAGTGAGATCGATCATACTTGTGCATAGGTATATGCATGTGTGGATGGGCTCGCACATCTACGGGTGAATGACGATAGTGCGATTGATCGTACACAAGTTGCAATCGATCACTATAACATAATAGAATGGCATAAGTAAGAGAGATATGCACTTGAGCGCACACAAGGTGCACTCGTTCACACAAATAGAATGACACTTTTTTTTTTTAGAAGGAACAAAACCAAACTTTAAACAAATAAACAAAAATAGACTTAAACCACTAAAATAAGTGTGGTAAAGAAAGAAAAACTGAAAATAAAAGAAAAAAACAAAAAACAAAATTTAAAGGGACTTGAGCTTACCGGGGAATAGTGAATTGAGCTTAATCATGAATTGAAGATCAACACCTTTTGTCCCACATGAAACTCTTTCCTAACTAGTTGTTTATAATTATATGCTTTGGTTCTTTCCTTGTAGAGTTTGGCATTCTCATATGCATCATGCCTCAATTCTTCAAGTTCATTTAATTGCAACTTCTTCTTATCACCCGCTTGTTTCATGTCAAAGTTGAACTTCTTGATGGCCCAATACGCTCTATGATCTAACTCCATCGGTAGATGACATGCTTTCTCAAAGACTAATCGATATGGAGACATACCAAATGGGGTCTTGTATGCAGTCCTATACACCCATAGTGCATCATTCAAGCGTAAAGACCAATCCTTCCTACTAGTATTCATTGTCCTCTCTAGGATGCCCTTGATCTCTCAGTTGCTTATCTCCACTTGGCCACTGATTTGAGGATGATATGGAGTGCAAACTTTATGGGTGATCCCATACTTCTTTATCAAAGAAGCAAAAGCCTAATTGTTGAAATGGCTACCTCCATCACTAATTATTGCCCTTAGAGTCCCAAACCTAGCAAAGATGTTATCCTACAAAAACTTCACAACCACTTTGTGATCATTAATCTTTGAGGAGGACAGCCTCAACCCATTTAGATACAAAATCCACACCCACAAGAATATACAAATAACTATATGAGTTAGGAAAATGACTCATGAAGTCAATACCCCATACATCAAAGAGCTTTACCACTTAAATATTTTGCAATGGCATTTGATTTATAGATGAGATGTTACCTGTCCTCTGGCATCTATCACACGAGCTACAAAACAAAAAGGCATCTTTAAACAAATTAGGCCAATAAAAACCAAATTGTAATACCTTAAGAGCTATTCTCTTAGCCTCAAAGTGTCCTCCACAAGCAAACTAATGGCAACGTTGCAATATGCTCAAATGCTCCTCCTCCGAGACACACCTTCTAATGATTTGATTAGGGCAGAATTTGAAAACATAAGGGTCATCCCAATGGTAATATCTAGATATAGACATCAACCTCTTCCTTTCTTGACTAGACATACCAGGAGGAAAAACCTTTGCAGTTATATAATTAACAATATCTACATACCATGGAAGTTGGACCTCTACTGCAAACAAATGTTCTCCAGGAAATTTTCATTTAAAGGAAGCTCATCTTCTTCTTCTTCTTCGTGAAGTAGCCTGGATAGGTGATCTGCCACCACATTCTCACTGCATTTCTATCTCTAATCTCCAAGTCAAACTCTTGCAGTAAGAGTACCCATCTAATCAATCTAGGCTTTGCATCTTTCTTAGCAAACAAATATCTCAAAGCAGCATGGTCAGTGAATACAATAACCTTAGAGCCAATCAGGTATGATCTGAACTTCTCCAAAGCAAAAATGACAGCTAACAATTCTTTCTTAGTAGTAGAACAATTTAGCTAAGCATCATTTAAAGTTCTAAATAGCATGAGGTACCTTATTGATTCTTTGGCCCAAGACAACTCCCAAGGCGAAGTCACTGGCATCACATCAACTCAAATGGAAGGCTCTAATTGGGTGCCATCATTATTGGTGCAGATGTGAGCAATTTCTTCAATAAGTTTCCACATATTCTTCAGTCCATTGAAACTTGGCATCCTTGGCTAGCAATGAACAGAAGGGTCTAGAGATCTTGGAAAAATCCTTGATAAATCTTCTATAGAATCCAGTATGTCCAAGGAAACTTTTGACACCTTTGGCCGTCATAGAAGGGAGAAGTTTTGAAATGATGTCAATCTTGGCCTTGTCCACCTCAATACCCTTGCTAGAAATGGAATGACCCAATACAATGCCTTGTTGTACCATAAAGTGACACTTTTCCCAGTTTAGCACTAAGTTGCATTCTTCACATCTCTTGAGCACACTTTTCAGATGATTGAGGCATTCATCAAAATTAGAACCGAAAACACTAAAATAATCCATAAATACCTCAATGAATTTCTCCACCATGTTGGAAAAAATGATCATCATGCATCTTTGTAAGGTGCTTGGTGCATTGCATGATCCAAACGGCATCCTTCTGTAATGCAAATGTGCCAAAAGGACATGTGAAGGTGGTCTTGTCTTGGTCCTCCGGTGTTATTGCAATTTGGTTGTAACCACTGTACCCATCCAAGAAACAATAGTATCTATGGCTAGCTAACCTTTCAAGTATCTAATCAATGAAGAGTAGGGGAAAATGATCTTTTCTGGTCACCTTGTTCAGCCTTCTATAGTCGATGCATACCCTCCAACCAGTGGTTATTCTTGTAAGTATCAGCTCCTCATCTTCATTCTTCACCACTATGATCCCACTCTTCTTTGGAACGACTTGAACTAAACTTACCCATTTACTGTCTAAGATGGGGTAGATAATGCCAACATCCAACAGTTTCAATACCTCTGCCTTGACTACCTCTTTCATGTGTGGGTTGAGTCTTCTTTGTTCATACCTCCGCCTTGACTACCAACCGAAGATGCATTATAATTATTTTTTAATAAACTATTTTCTTGTTTGTTTATAACATGCATTGTACCACCCCACCCTAATTACACAAAATATTGTCTGCTTTTGGCTCCCCCAAACCAGACTTTCCAGGGGTCACCCATCCCGGTACTACTCTCGCAGAAGCACGCTTAACAGCAGAATTCTGATGGGATCATAACCATCATGGCTTTAAAACGCGCTATTGTCATTGAGGGTGTAAGTATACATATAAGCACATCTCTATCTCTATACCCAAGCAATGTGGGACGCCACAATCACCCCCTCTTAGGACCCAGAATCCCTGCTGGCGACCTCATGGGATTAGCCCTATTCTTGGCATCCATCCCAGTGAGCGTCCACTAGCAACCTTCATGGGTTTGTGCATGCTCCCCCTATCTCAGGCTAGACAATGGCCCTGATATTATTTGTAACACCCCACCCCAATGACACACAATATTGTCTACTTTTGGCTCCTCCGAACCAGACTTCCCAAGGGGGTCACCCATCCTGATACTATTCTCGTAGAAGCACACTTAACTGCAGAGTTCTAATGGGATCATGACCATCACAGCTTTAAAACGCGTTGTTGTCATTGAGGGTGTAAGTATGCATATAAGCACATCTTCATCTCCATACCCAGGTGATGTGGGATGCCACAACTCATGCCCATCTTTGTAAACCACCTACTTTATGTGGGCTTCTTCTCATCTTCCCAATATGGGACTAGGGTGTTACATGCATATAATGAATTTCTATGATTAAATATGATTAACCATTGATGTGTGGATAGCGATGAAGTCAATACCCTACTCTCTCTCTCTCTTATATTTTAAATTCTCTTTTGCATTTATTTTATGCACTTTAGTTACAAAACAAATCAATCATCTTTTCTTAAGTTACTTTTAATCTTCATAAATTTGATAGCTACACCCGTGCAATCCTTGAGATTCAACACCCTCTCTATAGCCTTATCTTACAATAATTAGTCTTATTGTGAGTGATTATTTATTATTGATATATTTTTGCTTTAAAAAAACCACATCAAGGGTATGAGATGCAATTCATTAAGAAATTGGTAATTTAAAATTTTGCATTATTATTGATGAGACACGAGATGAGTCTAAGAGAGAACAAATGGCTATTGTTTTTAAATTTATTAACAAAGATGGTTTCATATAAGAATGTTTCTTTGATATTGTCCATATTAAAGATACATCAACATCGACTTTAAAGAATAACATATCTTATGTTCTTTCTCAAAATTGTTTTGATATTTAAAGCATTTGTAGACAAGAGTATGATGGTGCTAGCAATATGTGTGGTGAATGGAAAGGATTACAAGCATTAGTTCTTGATAATTGTCCTTGTGCATACTATGTTTATTATTTTGCACATCAATTACAATTAACATTAGTTACTGCATCTCGAGATGTAGTTTCTATTTATGAGTTATTCTCAAATTTGAATTTCATTTTCAATGTGGCTGGTTCTTCTTGTAAACGTCATGGTGAACTGCAAGATGCTCAAGAAGGAAATATCACACATTTGATAGTTATTGATGAACTTGAAACTGTAAAATGAGCTAACCAAATTGGCACTTTGAAATGAGCTGGTAATTCTCGTTGGGATTCTTATTTTCATTCTATTTGTAGCCTAATAAGGATGTTTAATCCTACTTGTTTAGTGCTTAAAAATATTATAAAAGATGATCCACTTACTCTCAACATAGGGATGCTAGTCCTGCTTATAAAATGATTACATTAATCAAATTCATAATCATTTTACATTTGATGAGGGAAATCATGGGTACCACCAACTACCTTTGTCGACATTTGCAACAAAAATTTCAAGACATCTCGAATGCTATGAAGTTAGTTTTTAATACAAAAGCACTCCTCCAATAATTGAGAAGTGAAGATTGGGATAACTTGCTTGAAAAAATGGTCTCTTTCTCCAAGCAGTTTGAAATTGACATTCTAGATTTGGGTGCTCATTATGTTGAAGGCCAATGTTGTCATCAACAGGATCACATTATAATGGAACATCATTATCATTTTGACATATTCAATGCTACTATAGACTTTTAATTGCAAGAGTTTGATAATAGATTTGGTGAAGGCGCAATGGAACTCTTGACACTTAGTTCAGCTTTGGATCTAAATGATGCTTATAAATAATTTAATATTGATGATATATGTAGTCTTGCGGATAAGTATTATTCTCTTGATTTTTCTGAGCATGAGAAAATTATTTTGAGATTTCAGTTGAGCATTTTAAAGTTGATATACTTAATCATCCGAAATTACAAAGATTGTCTTTGATTGCGCAATTATGTCAAGGATTGACAGAGACAAGAAAATTAGATACATGCTATTTTATTGATAGATTGATTCGTCTTGTTTTGACTCTTTTTGTGTTTACAGCAACTACCAAACGAGCATTCTTAGCTATGAAAATTGTTAAGACAAGATTTTGTAACAAAATGGAGGATGGCTTTCTTGGGGATAATTTAGTTGTAAGCATTGAAAGTGAAATATTCGAAAGTTTCAATTCAGATTTGATATTTGATGATTTTGTTTCACTAAGACCATGTAAAATGCAATTTTAAACACTTTGTATTTTGTATTTTTCTTTATTTTTGTACTAGTGCCTACATGTTAACTGATATATCAATTTGGCATATATTTATGAAGTCTCTCATAGATATGTTTTTTGTGATGCATATATTGTGTTATAATTTATATTTTGAATTGTATTTACCATATTATAATAAAAAATAATATATATATATATATAAAGAACAAAAAGGAGGAGGAGGAGGAGGGACTTGTACGTTGATGTGTTTGGCTAGGATTTTTTTATTTTTTATTTTTTGGCTAGTATAGCTAAAAAGTTAGTTTCTCCATTTTGTATTGGTCAAGGGAGAAAGTTAACTCTTGCCATGGTTTGGTGCTATCTTAAGAAAATAGGGTGGCTCCAAAATGAATTATTTTATTTTATTTTTATTTTCTATGGGCTTATGAAAAGAAAGATAGTTGACAAGCAATCCACAAGTGTTTTACTTTGTTTATAATTATCCAAAATAGGATGAGTTGAATTAAATTTTAGGAGAAACTTCACTTACCTTCCATGAATTTACACGCCTTTCATAAACACCCTCTCAATATTCAAAATCTCTCACTTTGGTGTATCGAACTTTAATTTTCTTCCACTTTGCCATTAGGATTTTCTGTTAAATCTAAACGGAAGGGTGTGAAATTACTAAAATACCCTTAGTCATTTTTCTCATTTTTCCGTTTAATTTAACTACAATATTTAATGGTAGGGGGTATTTGGAACAAAACGAAAGTTCGATATACCAATGTGAGAGATTTGGAATATTGGAGGGGTGTTTGTAAAAGGCTCGAAAGTTTATGGGGGATAAGTGAAGTTTTTCCTAAATTATAACCATTCAAAATAAACATAGTTGAGCTTTAATTTAGCTATAAGGAGGGTTGAGCCAATTGATGAATGCTCAAGTAGTTTGAAAGCTAACATTACTTTTGATAAATAATACAATTTAGTTGACAGATTTCAACACATTGACTAACACAAGTGCAATCTATACTAATAAATAATAATGCATCTAATCTTATGCTTTCAATATGTTTTAGAGATGGGGAGGATTGAAATTGTAGTGACCAAAGAAAAGTGGTAACCGCATCTGCACTATCACCCCAAAATGACTAGTCAATTTGGAGCTATCTTTAGAATTTATTATAAAACTCATTTTCACCTAATAACTAGGCAATATGAAATTTAGTATTCATTATTACCTTTATAAATTACCAACTCTACGTGTGTGTTTTTTTTTTTTTTTTCTCATCTTTCTAGTATAGCATTACTAGGTGGCTCTAATACCATTTGTAATGATCAAAGGAAAAATGCAAGCCACATCTATGCTATCACCCCAAAAAGATTAGTCAATTTGGAGCTATCCCTAAAATTCATTATAAAGCCTAGTTTCACCTAGTAACTAGGTAATGCAGGACTTAGTACTCATGACTATCTTTATAAACCATCCATTATATGTGGACTTTTTTTCCATCTTCCTAATATGGGACTGAAGTGTTATAGAAATGATTCCAAATTCTAATAGTGAGTGGTTTATTATTTGTTATGCATGTTTTCTTTCTTTCATGTTGCTCATTCATATTTCTTTTTCTTTTTTCCCAGTAGATACAAGAGAAAACATTTTTATCTTACTGTTATCACACTATATTGACACGATAAGGTGTACTAGCCCTTAGATTAACTTTTGTTAAAATAAATAAATAAATAAATATTGGGGCAACGTTTACCTGTTTGGCCATGAAACCGCAATTATATGCTAATGTAATCCAAACACTCAATTAATAATAATAAAAAATACTTCTTAACATGTTTTACCAAACGCATATGCGATTTTAAAAAGTAGCGATTTCAAAAACACAATTTTTAAAATTACAAACGGGCCCTTAGTTGAGTTATCATATCATGTTGATGTGATAGTTGCAAGATAAAAATATAATTTATAACATTACTCAAGTGGGTTAAAGGTGTGGTGTATAGAGTAATGCCACACACCACACAAACTTCTCACAAATATTTCATAAAAGTGATGTGAAAAGGTTTAGCAGTTATTATATCAGCCTTTATATTTTTATTTTTTTTATTTACAAATCAACTATTAAATTTGTGAAACTTACCAAATATATAGACCGCATGCGTGCAAAAGATGTACCCTTAGCAAGTCTCTTACTGTAATGGGCATTATTAGTCAATTGGTTTGATTGTTTGTAGGCTGGAAAGCCTTAAGCTTTGAGGCCCAACCCAACTTGCAAGTTGGACATGGGCGTGCCCACCTCCGTTATATCTTAAATCCAACCCACCTCCGTTACTTCTGAATAAAAAAAATGGAAGAAAATGAATTTCTTTTTTCTTTTTTTTTTTTTTAAAAAAAATCCCAACCTAATAATTCCTTTTGTTTCACTTCTCAAAAAATTTTGTAACCCTTATGTCTCGCTTTTGTGTTTGTTGAAATTTTTACTCAAAAGTCAAAACTAAACTCTGAAAAAAATTTATATATTGTAAACATACAAAGAAAATAGAAAATAGAAAAAAAAAAAAAAAAAAACATTAAGAGGATAAATCTATGACTGGACAAGGGTAGACTTGTGGCTCACTCTATGGGTAAAATCGTAAATTCAAAAACATATATATATAATTTTTTTTTTCTTATTGTATTTGTGCTTTTTGAGAAAAGAAAAGAAAAGAAAAAAAATTAATCCCCAAATTGAAACCCCCAAATCCAATTTACCTCAGACGAAATAATAATTCAGGTCTCTCTCTCTCTCTCTCACACACTGACTTTTAGTTCCCTTCGATTCCACCCCCCTTTCGTGCTCGTGCTTCCTTCTTCATCTTCCTCTTCTTCTTTCTTCTTCGCACAGCCCTTCGCCCGTGTCGAATTCACCGCACGTGCGCAATTCGTGCGCTCCCTCTCTCTCTCTGTCGCAGACTTCGTTCAATTCCCTTTTCCTTTAATCTCATCGGACCACAATCGCCGATCCCCTTCAAGCTCCGGAACTCGACGACCGATTTCTCTCCCGCGATCGCTGCTGCTTCTCCCCACAGGTTCGTTCTAGGGTTTCTCCTCTGCTCACCGATTGGATTTGAATCGATTCGATTCCATATCCTCACTTAGGGTTTATTCACTAAAATTACGAAAAATTAAACCAATTTTGGTATTTTCTCAATTACCGAATTGCCCCCCAACATTGCCTAGAATTACAATTCGCATCCAAGTCCTTAATTTCCACTCAATTCTTGCTATCTCGAGGTAACTGATGTTTTGGAGTTGCGATTCTTGTTTGTTGGTCAGCTTGGAGGAATGAGTAGAAGGTGGAAAGGCGAGGACTTGAGCGAGTAATGCAGTGCTTGGTTGTTGCGAGATGAATGTGCAGGCGCATATGTCGGCGGGGGCGGGCCAGGTGCCCAATCAGGCTGGGCTCCCGCAGCCCCAGCAGAACGGGAGCACGCTCGCTCAGCAAATGCATACTCTGGCCACTGGCGCTGTCGCCGCTGGTGGTGGCCCCCGCATATTCACCGCGGATGCGGATATGAATAGAGCACGCGGCTTTATGCAAGAGCAGATGTGAGACTAGAGTCTACTGTTATTTTGACTCTTTATAATTTAAACAAGTATCCTCAATCAAATTGACATGCAAAAATATTTGTTAGTATACGTATAACATTCCTAGCATGGTTTTCGGATATGTAGTGATTTTGATCTGTCTTACATGGTATGCTTTGTGTTTTGAATGTTGTCTGTGCCTTATATTTTCTGTTTCTGTATGGCTGAATGCATGGATAATGGTAATGCAATCACCACTGTTATACTCAATATTCTGCAGTTAATTATTACTCTTGTTTTGTTTTGTTTTTGTTTTTGTTTTTTTTTTTGTTCTAGTAGAAAGGTAAGATTGTCTGCAAATGCTGGGGACAGGCATTGGACCATTGTTGAGATAGTATTATTGCTATCATCTAACATGACTTTTATGCATGTAATATAGTCGTTTGTAACTTTTGAGATGTGTATAATTGTTGTTTACTGAATGCCGAGATAAATACGTGATATTCTTTTTTCCAGCTATGGTATCTTATGGCAGCGGCAGAGGCAGCAGCCACCACTTAATGACCATGAAAAAAAGAAGTTTAGGGATATTGTGAAACGTTTGGAGGAGGGTTTATTAAGAGCTGCTCATACAAAGGTATTTTAGTTTTTGTCCTTACCTGTATTTAAGCAATTGGTTGTCTTCACAGTTTCTCAAAGTCATGCTAAAAACACAAAACCTTTCTCTTGTTTTTTATTTTGTCTATTTTTTGAGTTTTTATTGTAATACTTGTTTTGTGCTGACTGAAAATCGTTTGCCTTCTTGAATTATTACTTTTTACGTCTTATGTGCCAATGTATTATTCCCCTTGTCTAATGTTTGTAAATCCTGTCATAGGAGGATTACCTGAACCTTGACACTCTAGAGAGCCGCTTGCAAAATTTGATTAGACGCTCGCCATTGAATAGTCAGAGCCAACAATATCCGCAGCTTGTTAATTCTTCCTCTCCTATTGGTACAATGATACCAACACCTGGTATGTCACACGGTGGGAATTCAACCATGCATGTTGCATCTTCTGTCGATACTTCGATGATTTCTGCTGTTGGACCTAATGGCATAGCACCTACATCGATCAACACTGGCAGCTTACTGCCATCTAGTGCTGCTGGCATACATGGTGGTTCATTTAATAGATCTGATGGTAATGTGAAGTCCTATGGTTCATGCATTATTCACTTTGCTTCTTTGCAACAGTATCACAATCTGTACTCTTGCAGGTCCTTTGTCTAATGGATATCAACAGTCTCCTGCAAATTTTTCCCTCAGTTCTGGTGGAAACATGTCATCAATGGGTGCTCAAACAATTACAAGCCAAATGATTCCTACTCCTGGATTTAATAGTAATAGTAACAATAATAACAACAACAATCAGTCTTACATGAACTTGGAATCTGCTAATAATGGTGGTGGGTTTTCCACTGTCGAGACAACGGTGATTTCACAACCACCGCAACAAAAGCAGCATCTTGGTGGTCAAAATAGTCGTATATTGCACAACCTTGGTAGTCAAATGGGCAGTGGGGGAATTAGGTCTGGGTTGCAGCAGAAAGCTTATGGGTTTCCAAATGGTGGTTTAGGGTTGATTGGGAATAATTTACAAATTGTGAATGAATCTGGCACCTCTGAGGGGTTTCTTACTGGTGCTCCATATGCAAATTCACCCAAACCTTTACAACAGCATATCGATCAGCATCAGCGGCCATTAATGCAGGGTAATCTCTCTCTCCCTCTGGCTTCTTCTATAGGCGTATTACATTGTGTGAAGATGTACATGTATTTATTTTTGCACAACTCAGCATTCTCACACAAACAAACTAATAACAGGTGATGGATACGGAATGAGTAATTCTGATTCTTTTGGGTCTGGAAACTTTTATAATGCTGCAACATCTGCTGGATCAATGATGAACACTCAGAACTTGGGTTCAGTTAGCTTGCCGTCTATATCCAAATCTAACCCTCCTTTGATAAATCAGTCAAATTTGCAAGCTACGCAACAGGCTGTCTATATAAAGCCTCAATCGGTTGATCAGTCGGAAAAGATAAATTTCCAAGCTCCAATGACTTCAAGAGATAATGCACTACATTCTCATCAACAGCAGCAATTTCAGCAACAGTCACATCAGTTTCAACGGCATCAATTTGTCCAACAGCAACGCCAACAGAAACAACAGAGTCAGCAGCACCAGCATATGTTGAATAATGAGTCTTTTGGTCAGCCTCAAATTTCCCCTGATCTAGGTAGCCAAGTAAAGCGTGAGCCTGGAGCAGAGCACCACAATGAAGTTATGCCTTCGCAACTTTCTGAACAGTTCCAATTGACTGACATGCAGAACCAATTCCAGCAGATTTCTGCTGGAGACCAATCCAGGGGTGTTTCCCATCTCACTCTTCCATCTACCCAGCATGATATCTGCTCACCACGGTCTCAAAATTCTCAGCAAATGCAACAATTGCTGCATCCAAACCAACTCATTACGGATTCTCAAAGTGATAATAACCCCCTTTCTGTTGCACAATCAGAATCAGCCCTGCAGGGTCAATGGAATGCTCAATCACAAGACAGGAATCACATACCAAGGAGCATGTCACTTGAACACCATGTCCAAGAGGATTTCCGTCAGAGAATATCTAGGCAAGATGAAGCTCAGTGTAATAATTTATCATCAGAAGGTATTATTGGTCAAACTGCTGTTTGTAGAAGCACTGCAGAGCCACCTAATCCAAGTCGTGCTACCAATAGATCTGCAAATGCAAATGCTGAACGAACATATATAAATCAACAAAGGTGGCTTTTGTTCTTGCAACATGCTCGTGTATGTGATTATCCCAAAGGGAAATGTCGAACAATTCACTGCGCAAGTGCTCAAGAATTGTTGTTGCACATCAGTAAATGCAATCTGGCTTCTTGCCCAAGTCGTTCTTGCCGTCAAACCAAGGACTTGCTTGAACATTATAAGAAATGCCGGAACCAAACTTGCCCTGTTTGTGTTCCCGTAAAAACAATTAAACTACGTGCAAGATTGTCGAAGGTGCATTCTCTGACAGATTCTGGTTCTTGTTTGCCGAGTTCAGTTAGTGCATCCTGTAAATCCTATCATACTGGAGACACTTCAGCTAGATTGATCTCAACTCCCTCAGTTGTTGAAACTTCGGAAGATCTACAACCTTCTCTAAAACGCATGAAGATAGAGCATTCATCCCAATCTCTTATTCCTTTGAGTGAAAGTCCTGCAGTATCGGTTTCTGTGTTTAGTGAATCCCAAGGGGGGAAGGACGCACATCTCCAAGGTAACCAACATAGTGAGATTCGTATGCCTGTAAAGTCCGAGTTTCCAGAAGTGAAGATGGAAGTTGCCGAAAAGTCTGGACAAGAAAGTCTTGCTGAGAGGAAGAATGATGATGTGAATGATAACTGCAATCAAAGGCCTGCTGGTCAGCCTATTGCATATGACGAGCCTTCTGGTTTGTCTAAGCAAGAAAATATTAAACTTGAGAAAGAGATCGATCCAGCTAAGCAAGAAAATGTGACACAGCCTGCCGAACCTGTGGCAGGTACCAAGTCTGGGAAGCCAAAAATAAAGGGTGTATCATTGACTGAACTTTTCACTCCAGAGCAGGTTAGGGAGCATATCACAGGTCTCAGGCAGTGGGTTGGCCAGGTATGCTTATGGATTTGCTTTGCAGTTCTTTAATTGTAGTTAAATTGCTGAAAGGTAGTTAATATACAGCACACTTAAATATTTGGAACATTTTCTTACCCTGAGATTTGCTAGAGCATCTCCTTGATTTAAAGAGAATTATGGATTCCATCTTTTAGGTCGTGAGACCTTTTTCCCTTTCAGATCATAAGAAATTACATTTGTTATTTTATTGCGTCAACTTTGCTTTATGATTACAGAGGATAGTTTTCCATATTTTGCAACTAGAAATTTTTCTAATGACCATCAGGAATTATCATTCCTTGATTTTGCTTCCAAATTCATCCTTTTTGTTTTTCCATCATGAATTTCCATCATTCCCTATTTTTGGTAGAGAAGGTGGTGTTGCCATAATTTATGTAGGAATTTTTGGAGCAGAATCGATATTGGTATTCGTGAATCGACATAAACTTGTATCTTTCAAAACCACTAAACTCTGACCTGTTGACAGCCCCCATAGATAAGAAAATGTATTATCACTCTTTTGTATGCTTGTCATTTATATATAATTGGGATAAGTGTCCTCTATGTCCAACCCTTGGTATGCCATCTTGTCCTACAGCCTTGTCTTTCATATATGTTTGTTTATTTTGTTGGATTCCTGATTTTAGATATTGATGTATTTGAGATGTAATGCAATATTGTTCTTCTTTCCCCTTTATCTTGACAATTTTACATTGTATCAGAAGACAAATATTCTCCCTTTGATGCTTTAATTTTGTTCATTTTTTCATATATTTGCATTTTTTAAATGTTTCCCCTTTCCTGGTCCTTTATGGCTTCCCTTATGAGATCATCCTTACTGTTACTTTTATACAAAATGTCTCCAAGAACCTCCTTTGCTATGCTCCGAGTATAATTGATCATCTTAGCACACAAAGCATTATCTCCATCCTTTATTATCTGTTGACCTTTTTTTTTTTTTTTTTTTGAAAATCACTGTACAAAAAGTTAGGAGGAGAATACCCATGCTCACCCTTTTTAAAATCTTAATATGTTTTATGATACTAGTTTAAAGTCCAATCAGTTGGTCTGTGATAGATGGAAGTAGGAGGGGTGCAGAGGGGAGGGTAGTAGGGGGAAGGAGGGGAGCAACCTCCCCTCATGTTGTTTGGTAGAAGGGAATAAAAAAAATAATAATAAATAAATTAAAAAAAAAAAAAAAAGAAGGAACGATGATGAATATATGATTTTACTATTATACACTGATTTAAATGGTTTTGAGGGCAACATTGACATTTCATACAATGTCCTTTAGAGGTATCAGGTCTCACTCCTATTTCCAACTTTTGGTGCTTTGGAGTTTGGTGGCTAGAGGAGTTTGGCCTCCCCCCTCCCACCTCTCCCTCTCGGTTTCACCTTCTTCCAAATCAGTCTCCATCCTCTTTCCAATTCCTCCAAAAAAAAAAAAAAAAAAAAAAAAAAGGTGGAACATTACTTGTTTCTCAGCTGAACAATACGATATTAAATTTGAGAGATAGGGCTTGGTCTCATTGAAAATATTTGTGATGAGCTTAGGAGAGGAGAGTTGTGGTACGGCATTCTTAAAAAAGGAGAAGTTCAAGTGAGACTCAACCAATTTTGTTTGCTAAAATAATTGGAAATTTGAAAACCACCCTAAAGATGATGATTGGTTCCCATTATCATTGTGATCTCCCCTCAATTCATTTGCTTTTTGTCTCCACTACCTAATATTGCTGAAGTTAACCTAATAATTTACTAAGCAAGGCATGAAAATATCAATTTGCCATAAAGTACATGGAAATGTTCTAACATGAAGATATGCTAAATATTATATGTATGTTAAATTACCAATATCAAACCTTAAGCTTATAGAAAATGATGAATTTAGTGATTCAATTAATAATCTAACACTCTCCTTTACGTGTGGGTTCAAAATCCTATATAAGTGAGACAAAACATGCGCAATATTTATTAAAATGAGGGATAAACTATAAAGCCTATGCTAAAACTCAGGACTTAAACTTTGAGACTAAGTTAAATCTCCACTTTGCCTAAGAGATAAACTAATAGGAAATAATGATATTAATAAATAGGGTTAGATAGCTTTTTGCCCTTGTGGTTTAACAAATTTATTTTTTGCCCCCAGGGTTTAGTTTTTATCACAGGAGGTACCTCGAGTTTACATAAAGATGGAGTTGGTACCTCCGTCAAACTGCTGTCCAAAAATTGACGGAAGTCTACATCAGCGCCCCTAAAATCTTGACACGTGTCCATATGCAAAATTAAAAATTTTAAAAAATATATATTGTTTTGGAAAAGGGGTGGCCGGAAGCCACCCCTTAAGTGTACCACATAGAGTGAGGGAATGAGAGAGAAAGGAGGAGTTCGAGAGAGAGGGAGAGAGAGTTTGACATCGAGAGAGGGAGAAAAAGAGATCTAGTGGTATGTTCTGTGGCTTAGTCCCTGTAGTAATTCTAGCAGCTTCTTGGCTTCTTCATATTCAAGTTGTTGCTTCTTCTCCTATTGCTCCTCTGCATCAGTACCCAACCCATCCTCAACCACTCACTTTTCCTTATCATTTTCTCACTCTATCCTTAATGGGTACAACGGAATTTCATTGAGTAGAGCTGGGTCTAGCTCAAGGATATGTGCCAAAGGCCTTGCTTTTTCTATCGATAAATTTTATTCATTAAAAAAACCGTGTTGGAGTCAAGGTTTTGAGTTCAAGCCTTGATTTTATAATTTATCCCCTATTTTAGTTAAATATTTCACACATTAGGCCTCATTTGCAGATGAGCTTGAGCTCACATGTGAAAATGTTAATTAAATGATTAAATTCATTCTTTTTGATAAGTTTTTTGGATAACTGGTGATTTAATAGTCTAATATGAAGATATTTAGGTATGATGTATTGGTACTTCTTAATGTGATCAAAGTGCATTTTAATTCCTAGACAAGCTAATTTAAAGTTAGTTGTGCAAATCTTTAACTTAAAGTGATCTGCCGTACAGAAGTATTATGAATTGTTGTTTCAAGTCCTTGTTGATACTCCCTAGTTGGGGATGCCTCTCATATGTAATCTCTGTGTATTTGGATTGGGCCTTTCTGGTCTTTTTAATAAGATTGATGTACTCATCATAAAAAGACGTTGTCTAGGAATATGATTTCTATCTCCTCTGTTTCAACTAGATGGTAGATGATAATTCACTTCTTTCCTATTTTCAGAGTAAAGCAAAGGCAGAAAAGAATCAAGCAATGGAGCATGCAATGAGTGAGAACTCTTGTCAACTGTGCGCAGTTGAGAAGCTCACTTTTGAACCACCACCTATATATTGCAGTCCATGTGGTGCTCGCATCAAGCGAAATGCAATGTATTATACCATGGGTGCAGGTGAGAATCGGCATTTTTTCTGCATTCCTTGTTATAATGAGGCTCGTGGAGATACCATAGTTGTAGATGGTACTGCCATTCTTAAGGCAAGGCTAGAGAAGAAGAAAAATGATGAAGAGACTGAAGAATGGGTATGTTTTCTTCCTTTCAATTTGTTTTTGTCATTTTATCGCCAACGGTTCTTTTGTATTAAGCCTTCGAGCTCATTTGCAGTGGGTTCAATGTGATAAGTGTGAAGCTTGGCAACATCAAATTTGTGCTTTATTTAATGGTCGAAGAAATGACGGTGGACAAGCTGAATACACTTGCCCAAATTGCTATATACAAGAGGTTGAAAGAGGAGAGCGTAAGCCCTTACCACAGAGTGCTGTTCTTGGGGCTAAAGATCTACCGAGAACAATTCTTAGTGACCACATAGAGCAGCGGTTATTTAAGAGGCTGAAGCAAGAAAGGCAAGAGAGGGCAAGGCTTCAAGGGAAAAGTTATGATGAGGTGATTGCATATAACATATTCTCATTTAAATCTTTTTTTTTTTTTTTTTTTTGGGAAATGAGAGAATGCCTTTTTCATTTAGATCTTCTCTGGTAAATATGATTAAGTTGCAATATGTGCAGTTCGTCCCAATGGGAGTAGGATTTTCTGTTGATGAAGAATAAGTGAAAACTGTTAAACTTTTATTTACACCATTAGATTATGACCTGAGGTTCTGAAGTGAGGAACTTGTTAGTTGTTACCTTCTTTTGTTTTATTATCTTGAGAGAATGAATGGATTTGATTCAGAAATTAATGAAGTTCTGATATAGCTGAAGCATGTGGAATCTGTGCACAGCTTACTTGGAATCTTCTTTCCACATATTTACAGATGTTCTATTTTTGGTAGCCAGTTTATTTGTACATATTTTCTGTCACTAAATGCTACATATCACGTGGCTTGGTCAGCCATTTTGGTGGAATTGTAAGTCACGAGGTATTATGTATTTGCTCCCCAAGAGGCGACATCTATCATGCCTTATAAAAAGGAAAATCTAAAAATAGAGTGCAAACACCAAACGTTAAATATCATGTGTTAGTAGCTAATCTCCAAAAACTGATATTGCTAGGTTCCTGGAGCAGAATCACTTGTGATTAGAGTTGTGTCATCTGTTGACAAAAAGTTGGAAGTGAAGCAGCGATTTCTTGAAATTTTTCAAGAAGAGAATTATCCGACAGAATTTCCATATAAATCCAAGGTATGAAGAATATTCAATGAGTTCAATATATTCTAGTTGACAGAGGCTTGCATTACTAGTAATTATGCGCCGTCTTTTTTGTTCCAGGTAGTTTTGTTGTTTCAGAAGATTGAGGGTGTAGAAGTTTGCCTATTCGGCATGTATGTTCAAGAGTTTGGATCTGAATGTCTATTCCCAAACCAGCGTCGTGTTTATCTCTCGTACCTGGACTCTGTGAAGTATTTCAGGCCAGAGATTAAAGCAGTTACTGGAGAGGCACTTCGTACATTTGTTTACCATGAAATTCTGGTGGGTTCCAGACTCTCAATTGATTACACATATCTTGAGTACACTTATTTGTGGTTCTGTTGGTTGGAATTTTTGGAGCTTTTGGCCTTGACATCATCTGATTCTCTTTTCAGATTGGCTACCTTGAGTATTGCAAGAAACGAGGTTTTACAAGCTGCTATATTTGGGCTTGTCCTCCATTAAAGGGTGAAGATTACATTTTATATTGTCACCCTGAAATTCAAAAAACGCCTAAATCCGATAAGCTTCGGGAATGGTAAGCCTTTTAACTTCTAAAAATGAGATTTGTCAATCATTTTTAGTAGCGAGTATCCTAAAATCATTTTTGTTCTTATTTAACCTTCGTTTGGAATGCTTTCTATTTCAGGTATCTAGCCATGTTAAGAAAAGCTTCCAAGGAAAATATTGTGGTTGATCTCACAAATTTATTTGACCATTTCTTTGTAACTAATGGTGAATGTAAGGCTAAGATAACTGCGGCTAGATTGCCATATTTTGATGGTGACTACTGGCCTGGTGCTGCGGAGGATCTGATTTATCAGATGCGTCAAGAAGAGGACGGCAAAAAACAGAATAAGAAAGGAACAACTAAGAAGACCATAACGAAGAGGGCACTAAAAGCATCTGGCCAGTCTGATCTTTCTGCTAATGCGTCAAAGGATCTGCTACTCATGCATAAAGTAATTTTTCTATTCCATATCTTTCAGCATTTTGTTTATTTATTTTTTTTCTATTCTGGCTATTAGAATCTAGTTTAGTTATATAAAATCCACAAATTTTTAAGTGATTCTTATGCACAAAAAAAAAAAAGAAAAGAAAAGGAAAATGTACTTGTTGAACTCCTGGATTTTTAAGTGATTCTTGTTTGCTTTGAGATGATATTATTTGTTCTTATGAGGCTTTTTCCTCCCTCCCCAGCTCGGAGAAACCATTTCCCCAATGAAGGAAGATTTTATCATGGTTCATTTACAGTATGCTTGCACACACTGTTGTATCCTAATGGTATCTGGAAACCGTTGGGTTTGCAACCAGTGCAAAAATTTTCAGCTTTGTGATAGGTAAGAATTCTGCAATCTTTACCTGTAGTTTTGTTGTAGATGGTTGTTAGTTTAATGTGCCGTGATATATGCAAGTATATTCATAAGTGTTATCTCACATGTAAAGCTATGAAACTCCTTATTACTTATCACATGTAAAGCAATGATTTTGTCAATGAGAAAGTTTGTAATAAATTTACAGATGGATTCAGATTCCAATATTATATTGATAATACCACTATCACAGGCTACTTAAGTTTGCAATAATTTTTTTGGTACAAACTTTCTCATTATCCTAAACTTTTGTGCCAGTGCACAGAGATTTGATTGTAGGCATCAAAGTTATTTCTATAAAAATGCTGAGTATAAGCCTGTTTGGAATTGCATTGGGAAATAGAACTTTTGTTCATGGGAAAGGTCAGAAGGAGCTTGTTTAGAAAAAGACCTCATTTTCGAGCTCTCTCCAAAATGCAGTTTGGGGCTTTTTTAGAGTAGAATAGTCAAAAAAGTGCTTTTTAAAGTTTTTTTAACCAAACAAACCTATTTTTACTCGGTGCAGCTTTTTATGTACTAAAAGCACTTTTTAAGCTCCTTAACACAATTCCAAACAGGCTTTACGTCTGCTATGTCTCTTTTATCCCTAAGACCTGTAGCTGGACTTTCTGGCCTAACTAGCAAATCTTGTTAGTACTGTTCTTTTCTCACAGGTTTCTTCATCACATGTCTATAATTTTGAATTATTGATTTTATTAGGCTGGTTTTTGTTAGTATTATTGAGTTTTTTTTCTGGGTTCTTCCTCACTTTGTGAATAATTTTTGTTTTGTTGGAGGCTTTTAGGAAGTGAGCTGATGTTTCTTGCATGAATTTGAACCTGAAAAAGAGTATTTTCCTTCTTTTTTTTGGGGGGGGGGGGGGGTTCTCAATGTCATCTCACTTCCTAAAAGAGGCTTTTAGGAAATGAGCTGATGTTTCTTGCATGAATTTGAACCTGCAAAAGAGTATTTTCCTATCCTTTTTTTGGGTTTTCTCAATGTCATCTTGCTCAAACTTCTAAACTCGAGTCCCACATTTCTAATGTCTTTTTGAAATTAGACTATATGGTGCTCATAACTTTGTTTGCAGAAGATAGTAATTCAATGTCCTGGTTTATTTTTAGCTGATTAACCCGGTTTGGACTTAGCTGGGTTATGCCTTGCTCGGTCAAGGAGGTCTTTTCTAGCTGGTGGTCTAGTGGTCGCACTAGGAGCGCTGTTATTTGAAAAATGGTTCCTCTTTGTATTATGTAGTGTATTTGGAGGGAGCGTGATGATAGATGTTTTGAGGACTCTTGTAGGTCTAGTGAGGAGCTTCTCCATTTTTTTCTCTTTACGCTTTTCACCTGGACTGTGGGTTGGCTTGCCCCGCAGGTGATTAGCTTTGCTGATTTTCTATCTCTTTTCTCCCTCGCCCCCTAGCCCTTCATTGTATACTCCCTGTGTACTAAGGGTTGCGCCCCTCTGCGCTTTTGATATATTCTACTGACTTATCAAAAAAAAATTATGTGTTTTCTGTTTTGGATAAGTAATGAGAAAGCTGATCATTCAATTTCATTTTTTTTTTCTGACTAGGATTTACACAATTTTTTTAATCATTGTTGGCTCCTTGATTTTGAATCTGCAGTTTCCTCTGATTCTTTTGAACCTGCAAGTTTATGGTTGGGACTTTTGTTTTTAATTCGTACCCATGCTTCTTTTCTTTTCTGTCCTTTTTTTTTTTTTTTTATTTGTGTGTATGTATTCCAGTTTGGTTAAGTTATCTAATGTATTATGGTGGTTCCTGGCATGGTTTTTTTTTTTTTTTTTTTTTAATATTGACGTCATATGAAAACTGTTTACATATATCCTCAGGTGTTATGAGATTGAACAGAAACGTGAAGAAAGAGATAGACATCCCAGGAATCAACGGGAAAAACATGCCCTCTATCCAGTAAGTTCTTTGACCATATTTTTGAAAGTGAGTTTTTTAGCAAATTTATAACTGAAAAATGTGTGACATTTTTCAATCCTGCAGGTTGAAACTACTGATGTACCTGCTGATACGAAGGATAAAGATGAGATTCTTGAGAGTGAATTCTTTGATACCAGACAGGCATTTCTGAGTCTTTGTCAAGGAAATCATTATCAGTATGACACATTACGCCGGGCTAAACATTCCTCAATGATGGTCCTTTACCATCTTCATAATCCAACCGCTCCTGCATTTGTGACAACATGCAATATATGTCATCTTGACATTGAAACTGGTCAGGGTTGGCGATGTGAAATCTGCCCTGATTATGATGTATGCAATGCTTGTTATCAAAAGGATGGGGGTATTGATCATCCTCATAATTTGACAAACCATCCATCCATGGCTGATCGTGATGCTCAGAATAAAGAAGCAAGGCAAATAAGAGTTGTACAGGTGCTGCATATCATTTATCTTGCTTGTAATTAAAGATTGTCTGTTTTATCACCTCCTTTGGTAAATATTGCAACCTCTCATGCATCATTGTGGTTCTCTTCTGCATCACATTAATCCTAGTAGCTCTACCTGATCAAATATATCTTTGTTTCTTTTGCCTGAAAAAGCCCCAAACCCCGTTGCTTCCGTCTGTGGTTAGAATTATCACAAGTGTTTGGGTCTAATTATCGCAAGTTTATGTGTTTCTTTGTAAATGACTTTGCAAGAAGTTGTATTACTCTAACTTTCTCATCCAGTGCATATATTGAGGAAAGACATTCATAACTATCTAGGTTTTGGAGATGTTTGCATCTTTTGTAGACTGGGTCTGATATTGTTGCTTATTTCACATTGCAGCTTAGGAAGATGCTTGATCTTCTGGTGCATGCATCACAATGTCGTTCTGCACTTTGCCAGTACCCAAATTGTCGCAAGGTGAAGGGGCTTTTTCGCCATGGAATACAATGCAAAATGCGTGCATCTGGAGGTTGTGTTCTCTGTAAGAAAATGTGGTATCTTCTTCAACTTCATGCTCGAGCTTGCAAAGAATCTGAATGCCACGTACCACGTTGCAGGTTTATTGATAAACTAGTTGTCAAAGTTTGTTCCTTTTCTCCCCTTTTATGTTTGAGGTTATTATTATATATAAATATATTATTTTAATTTGTTCAGAGATCTAAAAGAACACTTAAGGAGGCTACAGCAGCAGTCTGATTCACGGCGAAGAGCTGCCGTGATGGAGATGATGAGGCAGAGAGCCGCAGAGGTTGCCAGCAATGCTGGATGACCAATTTGTGTACATAGTGGGTGATAATGGAGTTTTGAAGAAAGCCTTTGAGAGATAGAGGGAGGTAGTAGACCATAGTTTTGTGTTGCTCCACTTAAGACATTCATTGCTGGGAAGAAATTTGAAAAGGCAGTATGGGCGAGAGTGGTTGAACAAAACACAGCAGATTGGTTGATAATTCACTTGTTTAGGGAAAAATATTCTTTCTTTTTTCTTTGGTTTCATTTAGATGATGATCCACGACCTCTCAAATTCTCCCGGAGCAAGTGAAAAGTGTTTTATTCATGGGAGCTGCTGCCCTCTTCAACAACAACCGCTAACAGTGCTGCTGCTCCTCCTCCTCCTCCTTGGGATGCGCCTCAATTTGGTGATTCTTTGATTTTACAATCCGCTTGCATTCTGTAAGAATGCCATCCTTTTCCTTTGGGTGGCAAGCTGTAGTATAATTGGTCTAATCTTTCTAGAAAGAATATTTTATTACAAAGGAATGTAAGAGGGAGTTTAGTTTCAAAGCCCTCTTTTTTTTTTCTTTTTTTTTTTTCGTTATTATATTGGCCTTTTTTGTAGAATGTGTTATTTAAAGATGGAAAAAAATAAGTAGAGCATATCCAACACTGCAGCAATTCATTTTGATTGATACTCTCCTCTTTTTTTTTTTTTTTTTTTTTTTCGTTTATACTTTTATATAAAGGTTGCTGCAGAGAGAAAATTCATTGTACTTTTTGTTATGCCAAAAGAAGTGGACATTTTTTTTTTCTTTTGTTTTAAAGGGCAGGAAGGGGTAAGCAGTGTAATTTTTTTCCTTGAGCATGACTATCAGGGTTCTCATCCTCTGTGCAAATGTTAGTTTGAACCATAGTTACTGCTTGGGAAAGTGAGTTCGTAATTATAGCTTCACAAAAATGCAAGTTGGTAAAACCCATATTTGGTAGTATCTAGTTTGCGGATTTCTAAAACAAGCAGGTTTGAACCTGTGAACACTAGGAAGATAGGAGGGGGGAATTTAACTTTATTCTTTACTGCTTTACCAACTCAGTTACCTCTTTATTAACTCAACTATCACCTTGGTGGTGCAATGGACTTAATTGAAAATCTTTTAGGTAGAATGATCAAGAAAGTAAGGGGCACGAGTTTGTAAAGAGTACGTAATCATGAGAACGTAATTATGCTCTATACCGATACATTTTTCATTAGATTAGTTTGTTTGTTTCTTTTTCTTTCTAGAAAATGTTTTGAGCCGGAAAATGATTCCAAAAAATCTTTTTTTCGTGTTTGGTTCTTCTGAAAAATCAACAAATATTTCTTACATTTTCATTCAATCATATTTTATTAACTAATAAATCACAACTTTTTATTTACAATGTAAGAATATTAATATAAAATAACTATTAAAACAAAAAATCATGGATTGCTTGATATTGTCAATTTGTCATATTAGCATTGTACAATTGAATAAAAATGTGATTATTTTCTCCTTAAGCGTTGGAGAGATAACGAAGAGGAGCAATAGATGAAGAAAGTATGATTGAGATTCAATGTTATTGTTTGTAATTTGAATTGACAATTGTAAGAAGGTCCATTTGCCGGATAAGTGTTTGGGTAAATAGGCTTAGGGGTATTCAAACGATTATAACCGTCAGTTATTGGCTATAACCGGTAATTACAACCGACTTAGGCGGTTATCAATTTTTAATAACTACAACCACGATCGCAACTAGGGGTGTAAAATGAGTCGAGTTTGAGCAAGTTTTTCTTATTTGGGCTTGGCTTGTTTAAATTTTACTTGAGCTCAAGCTCAAGCTGAGCTTAAGGATGAGCCAAAAAATTAAGCTCGTAGCCCAAAAACATGGCTAAAATAACATATCCCAAATTCATTAAGCCAAATACAAATGAAAAAAATTAAAAAAGAAAAATCCCAAATCCATTAATCCAAATACATAGTGTCGTTCTTGATGTTTTATTTAATAGTTTATTAATATAAATATATATTATTATATATAAATAAAGTTAGTTATCGGTTATAACCATAACTGCTTTAGTCGATTAGAGGTTTTTAGTAACTACTACCAAAACAGTTAACAGTTATAAGTAGTCGGTGAATCGATTATAACACCCCTAAATAGGCCTTATAAATAGTCTCTCACAATTCCTCGCGGTTGCCCAAAGATAAGGATAAGCGATGAAAAAGAAAAAGAAAATGATAAGGGCAAATACTCTAAATAATAATAATAAAAAAGTAAAGGTCAAAACAAAAGACTTAATTAATCTCGTCTTTAGTGGGGCATATATATATATATTTTAATTAGTGGGGCATATTTTAATCCACTCAACACATGAAAAAAAAAAAAACACACATGAATATGAAAGTGAACGAGAGGAAATTGGGCACTCTACGTGGCAGAATCTCTCTTCACTTCTCTTCACTCTTCCCTCTGTTCGATCGATCGAAACAAACCACAAATCTCATTCTGTGGTCGACATTCCTTCTCCCTCTCTACACTTGCAAATTTTTTTTCTTTTTTTTTTTTTTTAAAAAAAAAAAAGAAAGAAAAGAAGAGAGAATGTTCGTCGTCATGAATTATATCCACTTAACTGTAAATTGCTTTGGTTTACATATCCTATTTAAAACAAGTCTCACTTCTCGGTTGAGAATTCGTCTGCAGCAACAACACCATGGCTGCAACTGCAGCAGCAACACGTGCCAGTTTCAGCAACACGTGCCATTACCATTGTAGTAAACACCCGAGAATTCCGTCCACTTTTCTCGGAACCGTCTCCCTCCCGAAGTCCACTTTCTACGGCTACATCGCCGGATTCACCGCCGCCCAAAAGAGCCGCCATGGCTATCAGTTCCTACTCCCCCGGGCTTCTGCAGAGGATGAAAATAGCGGCGGCGATAGCGAATCTGAAACAGTTCAAGTACAGCAGCAGCAGCCTCCGGTTTCGCTGAGCTTGGATGATGTGAACCCGGTGGGACTGGGGCGGAGGTCGAGGCAGTTGTTTGATGAGGTGTGGAGGAAGTTCTCAGGGTTGGGGCAGATCTCCAGGACTACTCGAGCTGATGACAGGGACGCCCTCGACGCCCTCCTCATCAGGGAAGGTCCCATGTGCGAGTTCGCCGTTCCTGGGGCTCAGAATACCACCGTTCTCGTCATCGGAGCCACCAGCCGGATCGGTCGTATTGTTGTCCGCAAGCTCATGCTCAGGGGTTACACTGTCAAGGTTTTCTTTATTTGCCTTCTCACATTCTTTTCTTTCATTTCTAGTTGAATTGGATAAATAAATTGCAATCGAATAAGATTCATACAGGAAAGGCTTTGATAATTTCCCTTTACCAATTTATTCATTAAGAGAAAGGATTAAAGGAAGCCTTGAGATTTCTTCATATGCACTCAACATATACTGAACCCTATCCCTATGGTATAAGCTGATTCAAGTCACAGAAAATAGTCTGTATATATCTTATGGAAAAATTGGAAGTTTTCTTCCCGGGATATCTAAATTCATGAAAAAGGTTATCAAGGCATTGATTGTTATTCATGATCATCAGGCTTTAGTGAGGAAGGCGGATGAGGAAGTGGTGAACATGCTTCCAAGGTCAGTAGAGGTTGTGATTGGGGATGTGGGTGATCCTTTGACAGTCAAGGCTGCTGTTGAAGGTTGTAACAAAATAATCTATTGTGCTACTGCTCGTTCTACCATCACTGGGGATCTCTTCAGAGTTGATCACCGAGGGGTTTACAACCTCTCCAAAGCATTTCAGGTCTGGTCCCACATCCTGAAACATCTTTACTACCTGTCTCTGGAAATTCTGTATGTGTGTGGCAAACATGAGGGTAGTTCTTCCGTAGTTGACTTTTTAGGGTTTTTTCTCCAGATTAAGGTGTGTGCTCAAACCATAAGGCCCCAGTATTTAGCATGTATTCATCAGGATTCCTTACATCATGAAAGTAGCCTACCTGTTTTTCCTGACTTGTATAAAATTAAAGCATGGAATTTTATGTTTACTATGGTGATATCTTCATGTTACAATACCACCCTGTTGAAGTTAACACTGTGCTTAAACTCCCCAATCCCCCACATTGAAATTGCTTTGGAAAACATGATGTCTAATACAAATTACAGGACTACAACAATCAACTCGCACAACTGCGAGCAGGAAAAAGCAGCAAAAGCAAGCTTCTGCTTGCAAAGTTTAAATCTGCAGATGCATTGAATGGGTGGGAAGTTCGTCAGGGTACTTACTTCCAGGATGTAGTTGCTGCTAAGTATGATGGAGGAATGGATGCTAAATTTGAGTACACTGAGACTGGAGAGGCTGTCTTCTCAGGTAACAATTGTGGACGTTAGGTGAACCATTACATATGTTCAGTTTGGGGCAATTAGATCTGAGAAAGGCTCATGGTTGCTCTTCTCAAATTTCTCTTCAAGTGCTACAAAGGGTATGGTGGTTAAAGAATCAGTACTTCTAACTTCTTTAATGTTGTTTACTTCTGCAGGATATGTTTTCACCAGAGGAGGGTATGTTGAACTGTCAAAAAAGCTTGCACTTCCTTTGGGCCGCACTCTTGACAGGTGTGTGATACTCTCAATATCAATCGAACTTGCTCTGACTGGTGGCTATTTATAGATTAATTATTGACTAATCAATACCTCAACTGTAAAGGCTTTTCGCGCTCCCACAATCAATATTTTCATGTTTAGGTATGAGGGCCTTGTTCTCTCTGTTGGTGGAAATGGAAGATCTTATATTTTAATTCTTGAAGCTGGTCCTTCAGCAGACACAACTCAAAGCAAATTGTATTTTGCAAGATTTAGTACGAAAGCAGGATTTTGTAGGGTAAGGAACTCTTTTGTTTTACTTACTAAACTTTCTTTTCGTGTCACCAAGCTGTCTTCCAATTTTTTCTTTTATTAGCATTTACAATCAGGACATAGTTTCCATATCTTCCCCTATGTGTAATTGGCAGGTGAGAGTACCATTTTCATCGTTCCGTCCAGTGAAGCCAGATGATCCACCATTAGACCTATTCCTTGTACATACATTGACGATACGATTTGAGCCCAGAAGACAGGTTTGTTGATTCCTTGACTGATCTTGTGGGCATGAATTGACATAGTTGCGAGAAAATAAATTTTGCATGCTTTCTATGTCATTATTTTACTACTTTTACTTGATCTTTGGTTGATTCAACTTAGTATAGTGCAGAATAGGTTTCTTAGCATATAAAGAGAAAGGTTGGTGGAAACAAGAACTTGACAAATAATCATCAGGAATGGCAATTTGTATTATCTACGCTATCCTTGTAAATGTAGAGGTTCGCTTTCTTTAAAATAATAGGATAGTCTCTTTCTCATGGTGAGGTTCCAAGTCATTCACTGAGACATGGTAAATAGATTACTAACTATTAATATTATGGGAAAACCAAGCATTGTAAATGGTCCAAAACTTTCAAAGGTAAGTGATATTAAAAGGAATTCTCTTTCACAGGATCAATGTAAACCACTTCAAAATGCAGCAGCATCATGATTTTTCTTCTTTTTTCCTTTAGATTGAATTGAATGGACATCGGCATTGCCATCAAATCCAGAATTGCTATTACACATTGCTTAATCTTAACATTCACCCTGCAAAACTGCTTCTTTTCTTTTTTTCCTTTTTTTATTTTTTATTTTTTAATAAATAATGTATATTCAAACAATGTGCAAAAGGGTGCAACCCATGTACAAATAAAGTATATAAGAGACCCCTAATCCATAGAGAAAGAAGAACATAAGTCTAGAAATTCAGAAAAAAAGTAGAAACATTCGAATTATGCCATTCTACTCTCCATGAATACAGTGTTTATAACGCCAACTTCTTCAAATCGAGCAAGCCATTCTCACGGTCATCAAAATTTCTAGCATTCCACTCTCACCAAATACACCTCATCACACACGATGGAACCATCCGCCATATGTGCAATGTAAGATAGTTACCCAGCCGTCCCCTCCAACTTTCCAAACACTCGCTCACCTTGCAAGGCATAACCCAATCAACACCAAAAAGCTGAAGAAGTGCACTCCACATCTCTGTTGCAACCATACAATGCTGGAATAAATGGTTGATTGACTCTGCACAATGCTTACACATACAACACCACTTAATTACCATAATATTCCTCTCACGTAAATTATCTAATGTTAATATTTTTCCTAGAGCCGCGTCCAGACAAAGAAAGCCATTCTCGGTGGAGCCTTAACTTTCCAAATACTCTTCCAAGGGCAAATAGAGCAAAATTGCTAAGTAGTCTATAATACCATTTATCACGAACTGAGAATGCATTAACTATATCTATGTGATACTCTAAAAGAGCAAGTCATAATTAGAGGTCTTATACCTAGTTATACGGATTAGATTGGCCTAACATATGCCTGATGTACATAACCCTGCAACACCTGCAATTCAAATCCACACAATCCTTAGCATCTATCGTCATGAAACTATTTTCTTTTTGACCAAATTATCAGTCATAATGCCACCAGGATCCGATATAGGTGCTCCACAAATAATGCCTTAAAGAGTTTTTGTAATTTTCTTCATGTGCACTTTGTTTTCCAGGCATCACCATATATTTTTGTATTTTGTTTTAGTGATGCTTTCTATTCTCTGTTGATAATATCAGAAGCAATTCATTGATTCTTCCGTTTATGTCATCCTAAATACCCCTTAATTGAACCATTCATACATGGCAGTCACTATATTTATCCAATCGAGAGTGAGAGGAACCAAAACTTTAGCTGTCCAAGTCTTTTGTTTTTTTACCTTTTTCTCTCTTCTGGTGTAGCTTGAATCAATCATGTATGGTCTAGTACTTCATGAACTTGTACTTTTTGTCCACACACTGATTTAGTTTATTATTCTTGTTGCAGAGACCCATTGAAGGACCTACAGGAATGAAGCAAGACCCGAGAAGCTTTAAGCTTATATTTGAATATATAAAAGCCACGCCTGTAGGTGTTTTTATGTGCTTTGATATTAGTTTCTTTCATAATGCAACATTTAGTCTTCTGACTATACTTGTGATAGACATTGTATGCTACACCATTCATTGATCTCAATGCAAATCATGTGTTGCATTTTTCACAATTTCTAGGTAATATAGCCTCCCTTAAAGGGTTTATAAAGAATATTCTTCTTTTTCCTCGAGAATTGAGCATGTCACGTAATCATTCTTTACTGCTGAATAAATTGCTATCCCTTCACCACTAACAATGACTAGAAGTGAAGTCTAGTTGCAACATTACATGACATTTCAAATAACTTTTGTTCTTGGTTTATACAAGTCCACATTTTCCTTTGATATGAGCAATCTTGTTGTGAATTTATCAACTGATTTGATGGCTTTTATGTGGATTAAGCTATTTTCTGGTAGTCTAGGTCAAGAAATATCATTTTTTTAATAAGTAAGCTCATGTTGTCATGAAATGAGAACCCTTTAATTTAACTAAAGAGAAAGAAACAGTATAATAATTGTTATTCTGATTAATTGTCCAGTAATGCAAATGCGTATTACCACATACGTCAATGATGAAGTCACTACTAAAATCCTGTTTCTTTGTTTTGAATGCTGTACTGTATTTAAATTATGTTTGCATAAAAGTGGAAAGTGAATGTCAATGACACAGAAGGAACAGTGTAAAAGAGGTGTCAGTAACTGGGCAATGAATATTCTACAGAACTTTCTGGTGTTAGCTTCATATGGAGACTAGGATCTATGCATATTTCAAACAGCTTATTGAATATCATTATTGATGTGTTGCAGACTGGGCAAGAAACAGACTTTATCTTAGTTTCATGTACAGGATTAGGAATTGAACCTAGCAGAAGGGAGCAGGTTCTTAAAGCTAAGAGGGTTAGTCCATTCTTTTCATTTGTCTTTCAGCCATCTTAAAAGATTCTTCTCATTTTTACCTTTTCTCGCATGATTAAAGCGCTATATCGTAAAATCTTCTCATTCTCCAGGCTGGGGAAGATTCATTGAGAAGATCAGGCCTTGGGTACACAATCATTCGTCCTGGTCCACTAAAGGTAAAGCTGTAGATTTCTTACCCAAAACTTTGGTGGGTTTGTCAACTATTGTTTAGAAGCCATTTAACATATATAGGCTTCATTTATCTACCTTCTTTTTTTCTTTTTCATTTTTTTTTTTTTTTTTTTTTTCTGTTGAGAAATGTGGTTATATATTGCATCTTTACAAAATTTATACAGGTGCAACGGAACATTGACTTCCTCAGAATTTTTAATCCTAGACCATTGACACTGTTAAGCTTTGGCAAAGTCAGCTTCGTATAGCATGGAACATGTAGAACTTTTGAAATAGTTCCAGTTGCTTCTGTAGAAGTCAATAAATTGTTGTGTATGATGTATCTGCATACACCATAAAGGTTGTGTGAGAAGTAATTAGAAGTATATATTGCTAACTAGTCAATATATTTGTGCTTTTCTCTTTGTGATACTCATTTGTAAATTTTACTCCTCAAGGTATATAATGTTGAGACTCTGATAATTCTGTCTAGTTCTATTGTGAATTGCTTTTTGGTTTCAATAGGAAACCTATAAACGTTATTAGTAATTGGTTCTTGCAGGAGGAACCTGGTGGTCAGCGTGCTCTCATATTTGATCAAGGAAACAGAATTTCTCAGGTGAGAGTGACTTTTTCTTACTAACAATTCCTGAATTTCGACTATTGGGAACCCTTTTCTTTTCATTTCTTTACTTTCTTTTTGGGGAAAGGAACATGAAATGAATCCTTTTCATCTAGCGAGAATGATTTGCCCTATTAAGTCATAAATAGCACATAACTGAAAGTACTTCCTTTTTTTTTATGGCTCTCTTATTATTAGGGCATCAGCTGTGCTGACGTGGCTGATATTTGTGTGAAGGCACTACATGATTCAACCGCAAGAAACAAGAGCTTTGATGTGGGTATCATCACTGTTTGGTTTTGAGGTTATTTTAAGTTGGATTAACCTTAGGTGACATTTTCATATATGCAGGTATGTTATGAATATGTTGCTGAGCAAGGGAGGGAGCTCTATGAGCTGGTGAGTGAAAATCAAAACGTGTGTTGAAAAAAGGGATTTAAATCATTTTATTTAGTGGCTTAAAACAAAAACTGCATTTTCTATCATGTGTGCAGGTAGCTCATTTGCCTGATAAAGCCAATAATTATTTGACACCAGCACTATCAGCTTTGGAGAAGAACACTTGATCATCCTTTTGGTCCCTTTGTTTGATATTTGGTTCTTAAATATAGTCGTCTTTTTATAATCAATGAAGCACATCTCTTTATATTTTTCTAACTATTGGATTAGATGATGATAACAGCAACAACTTTCGACGAACTACTCAAGGATAAGTGTACAGCAGAGGATGTCTGATGTTGAAGTCATTTGTATTTTGAATTACTTGTATCTATCTTGTAAATGTGATAAGCTTGGTACAATTATAAATACAACTTGTGCACTAATTCATCACATTACTATCAAGCTTTCCCTTGAAAACTACTTACTTTGGAAGCCTCAACTTGATCCATACCTTCAAGGCCAAAATCTTTTTGCACCGAGTTAAAGGCTCATCAATCTATAACTATCAACAAGTATCGAATTATTAGGAAAATCACCAAAGTGGTCCAATTTGGGGGTGGTTCAGCCACTCTCTTTGGCCAGCCTAGGGTGACCAAACCACCCATATGCTCACGAGGGCGGTAGGCCAAATATCGACAACCCAATTTTTTTTAAGGGTGATTTTGTGCTTTCATAATGACTGTCGAAAAAAAGCCAGAATTTGTACTGAGAGTTATTTGTTACACAAACATACATCATAAAGAGGCATGTGATTGTGTAGTACTGGTCGTGTAGGTGAGGTCTTCGATGCCATGCAATAAGACTGCCTTAATACAATGAACAGCCCCATGTGAGTGTACACCCGAGCATGTAAGCTCTCTCACATGAGTTGCAACTTGCAATAGGGCTGAATCTATCTAAATCCCAAATGATTGGGGCTCAGTTTTGGAAACTACATTGATTTATAATTAGTAATCTGTCTTTAATAACATGGTAGAATTTATTAAACAAGTGAAACATCTTCCAACTTTGCCTCTTATTGCTGAGAAAAAACACAAAAAGCCAAGGGTGCAGAAGAGGAGAGGAGAGAGAGAGAGCCAGAACTTACAAAAGCTGACACGTAGATCAGCATCCCCCGGTTGGCCTAGGACCACAAGTACTCTGCCACTCCCAAGTGAAAAGATAAGGGGCAAAAAAAAAAAAAAAAAAAAAAAAAAATCAAGAAACAAGACTTTTTGGCTCCCCACCCCCTCTTTGATTGTAAGGCAACAGAATGCAAGTTTATTATACCCCAAATCCAGCAATCCTTCATAGAACCTCAAGATATATTGGAGTCATCAACAAGTATTGTACTGCAAGTAGCAATATCATCTACAAGAAGAGCTCTGCCCTCCGTCTTCTTGGGAAGTGTAGCCTGGCGCTGACTGGGTTGCTTGCCGCTGCTGCAGTGATAAGTTCAGCAGGAGCAGGAGCAGTTGAAGCACCCCCGGAAGCTGCAGAGACTCTGGAGAATATACCGCAGACACTTTCAGGAGAGTGTGCTTCGCCCAATGATTGCAAGAGAGCGAGGATACAGAGGCCCAAGTCCAGGAAAGCAGAGTCTTGCACTATCAAGTGTGTCACCACTTGCATCCGGGGTGGTGATGGCTCTCCAGGTGAAGGTCCTTTAAATGTCAGAAGGTAACTTCATTTATCCACTCTAAATATTGTATTTTGGATTAAAAAAAATAAAAATAAATAATAAGAAGCATACACTCAACGTATGCCATCGACTAAGCACATATGAGTGTGTCTAATTAAACATGTGGTTTAAGGTTTAATTTTCATTAAGCTTACTTTTTTCCACATCAATCCATGTCAGCTACAGCATCAAAGGGAAAAAAGGGTGAAAAAGGGTTTGCCAAACACTCCCTTGGTAGTAGGCTTCTGGGTTGTTCGTAAGAGGTTTAGTTTGCATGTTTCATTAGTCCCAAATGGAAAAGAAAATGTGATTAGCCTCACCCACTTGTATTTTCATAAGTTTCGGTTGATAGCTTGCTTGCTTCAGTGCAGAAATACTTCATACTTTTCTCACCCCCTCTATCTATTACCCTCTTTGCAGGCCTCTAGTTGTTTTCAAGCAAGGGTTTCGAAGCCGTCAATACTGGTAATTATTGTGTGTATTTTTGTTTTGTTCTTTTGATTTCTTTCTTTCTTTCGTTCTATTCCATGCATGTAGTCTAAGAATGTTTATATGGTCTTTGTGTTTTGTGCAGTTTGGTCGAATGTTCAGATATTTGTAATTTGATTGGAGATGGTGATGATGGACCTTAAGTTGTATATGAAATTTTAGCTTCTTGATGCCATTTTTCCAGCTTCTTTTCTCCCATTGGCTCAATTGCTTTACAATATATGTTCCTTTTCTTCCCCTTGGATTATAATGAGATTCGATCAAAATCTTCAATGAAAATTAAATATGCACCCAATTTCTTGATATCTTCACAAAATTTTAGATATCAAGAAATTTATATTTGGCGGATTATAGGTGATTAATTGGTTATTAATGTATTCAAAGTTACTAACTTACAACCTCTTGTAAAAGTGCATGTTTGAAATTGTGTCAGGAAGTAAAGCTTTTAAAGCTGAAACAAGTTTTTATAGAAAACGCTTTTTTTTAACTTTTCCTAGAAGTATGTTTTGGTTATTTTTAGAGTAAAAGTAAAAAAAAAATATATATATGTTTTTGGAATATTTTACCAAACAAGTTGTTGAAAAAGTACTTTTTCACTTTTAAAAAAAAAAATGATTTTTAAACTCCTTAATTCAATCCAAACATACTCTAAAACTCTATTATGTTTTTCATTTCTAACAAACGTTTGTAACTTATTTTGTATGTATATATATATAATGAATACAACGACTCCCCAAAGATTGGAGTGAAGAGTATACATTTATAAGCACGAAAGATGAAGGGTGTGGCTAATATTGTATTCTTGATCAGAGTCTTGAGAATGGTTTATCAAGGAGAGAAGCAAACAAAGAGGAGGCTGGTGACGTGTATGGGGCCTTGCCGCCGTCTGATTGTTGATTATGAGTTATTCCTTCCTCTTTCCTTTCACATCCTCTCTCTTCATCTTCATTAGCTTCCTTCTCAGCCTCATCCACCATCTGCTCATCATTGCCAATATAAAATGATGAGATATGTATGTACTTGTAATCTTTTCCAATGTTAGGGGCAATGGCAATAGCCTAGCTAATACAATTAAAAATACAAAAGAAAAGATAATAAACTTTAACTATTATAATTTTTTTTACAGGAATTGCTATAGAATTTTGAAATTTTTTCCATCGGATATCCAATAAAAAAAAATACAAATATAATAGATCTCTAATTATTTCATTAAATGATGCTTTAACATGATGCAATTATTCATATGCAATGCAGTGGTGTTCAAAACTGTTTTATTTCCAGAAAAAAAAAAAAAAATTGATAAAAGATTATTAAATTATAAAATAAGTTTTTTGCAAATTTCATTCACTAGCTATATATGAGTTACATTAATTTGTGTTCTTATTTCCTATTATGGGGAAAATGAGTGCAACTCTAGCTCTTTGGTCTCAGCTTAGTTTGGAAATTCATTGGTTTTAGATAAGTACAAGCAAAGGGGAAAAAAGAAATTCAAACTGCTCCCCAAATCCTCCATTTAACTTCCCTTTGGAGTTTGGAGATAGAGTCAGAAATTACCAATAGGTGCACAAGCTCTTGGCATATTGTTGGCAATGGACAATGATTGTGTCCTAAATAAGCCTACAGTCCAAAGCCTTAGATACAGTTAACGTAAAGGCTTACTCACTAGCAACTAGCAAGGCTAAGGAATGGGATCCTCTCCATTTCCTTTGAGGATCCATTTTTCAAGGGTAAAAAGCATACAAGCCTCCTGCCTATATATTATTACTGCATAACCACAAATCCATCACATGATAATAAAACAAAGGGTCTAACATGAAATAGAATCATAATCCCCAAATAAGATAAAAGCATATTCTATCATATATATATATATATCTAACTCTTTCTCTATTATATTTTCTAAACAAATTTATTGACTTCAATATCGGAGGCTCTTCTGTCACTCCGATGGTTTTATTCTTATTTTTCAGGTGAGCTCTCGTCCGGTCTGGGCATCCAAAAATTTGCTTTTACAGAAAATATATATAATGATGAGATATATATGTATGTAGAGAGATCGAGAGACCTTTGTGGTGATGGGTGGGGAGAGGGAAGGCAGAATATGAACTAAACGAGACTTAATACGCTGTAAGGCGTCTTTGGTGAGGCCCTGAGCAGCGAGCGTGACATCTCTAACGACAGTCTCCAAGAACTGGCGGGCGTTGTCGAAAGCATCAGGTGGAACAGCAGCGGAGGCCACCTTCTCCAACACCCTCTCCTTTATGACTTCAAAATTCCTCCTCATTGTCTACTTCCTTTGTCTACGCCGCTATCCATCTGCAGAAGCTGATCAACCATATTCCTTGGTGTTGTTAGTCTTAGTGGTTGTGATTTCTCTACCTATCTCATTTTTTTTTATTGCTTTGGTCTTAATCCCAAGTCTATGGAAGGACCAATTAAGGCTTACTTGGTATATTTTATATATATTGTTTGTTGTGTAGTGACTGGTCATGCATGAGATGAGGTTGCCAAGCTTTCCATTTCTTGAGTGACACGTATGGATCCAACTTCTCTTTGTTTGCTTATATATATATATATATATATATATATATATCTTAACCCTTCTTTGTTTGCACATGATTTATTCCATAGTATGCATGCATGTTTGTATATGTTGGGCTTTACATTCGCAAACCCAAGTTTTTTATTATGTGAAATTACAGGTATTAAAAGCTATTTAACTTCATTCATTAGAGCATTGCCACGAATGATGGTTAAGAATATTTATGTTGTACATGTGCTTGTAAAGTTTTTATCCCACACTGAGAAAGTGTAAAGTATAAGAGCTGTTAATATATATACCCAAGTGAACCTAAGCTTATTAGCTTAAGCTTTTGGGGTAGAAGTGGTGTCCTAAGATGTATATTAATTTACTCTTGTTTGATTAGCTTCCGCCGAGACTCACAAGTGATGAGAGATTTGTTGTGTGTGCACTTGTGAGGTTTATATCCCACATTGAGAAAATATAAAGAATAAGAGTGGTTAATACCTAAGTGGACTTAAGTTCATTAGCTTAAGGTTTAGGGTTAGAAGTGGTGTTCTAATATGTATATTAATTTACTTTTACTTGACTCGATCCCCTTGTTATTTCTCTCCCCAACAATTTGCTAGAGTTCAATTACAATTATTTAGTGCTACATAATTATTGATACTTGTACATTTAAATTCAATTACAATTCAATTGATAATTTTGTGAAATTACAATTTAACTTCATTAGATCGAGCATCCTCTAATCCAAGATATTTTGAATAAGAATTCTCTAGATTTTTAAGATCATTTTTCATGGTGGCTGGAGTTCTTAAAATATAACACCATTACTATATATGAGATGCAATTAATCAAAGAAAAATTAAAAATATTGAAGTGATAATGTGGTAGAATCCTGTTTATTTAAAAGGAAAACTCGTGGTGTTTAATTTGGTGTTTTTTCATGGAGATGGTTTTTTAATCAAAATGAATAAAAATTAAAAAATATATATTATTTTAATAAAATAAAGAAATTTGTAGATAAGCTGATGGATGATGTTTTGGAAATTGGTTCGCTAAACTAACAAAAGGAGATTTTGGTTAGCCATTTTGCATTGAAAAATGGCTAAACCATTGTAAGTGCTCTTAGAGCATTCTCAATGGAGGAGCCAAATTTTTATGTAAAATAGCTCATTAAAACTCACTTTATTTATTTTAGCTAATGAATTTTTAAAGGTCTTCCACATTTGATTAGCTATATTTTGATCTATATTATTTAAATATAGGAAAAATACACTTTACCCTATGAACTATTGTAATACCCTAATAAAAATAAACCCTTTTACTAAACAAAATCCTTTCCATAAAGAGCGTTTAACAAATGCCTTCTATAAAGCTGCTTAGACAAGGCCCAAGACCCTTAGCGTTAACCTAATCACACTTTGAACCTTTAGAAAATAGAAGCCAAATACTGACCCTCAAGACACGGACGTATGCTATTGTCTGTAATGCAGATGTACGTGGGGGGACCATTAGATGTATGCCGTACAAACTGTACAAGCGGATGTACGTGAAACCACCGAACGTACGCTACTTTTTGGAATACCCTTTAGGTAATGCTTGGACGTACGAGACACCCTTTGGACCATTATGCAAGAACCACTAGATGTATGCTACGGTTGTCAGACGTCCGTTGGTCTGACAGAGAGTTGGTGGCGGACTTTCTCTATAAATACCCACCCCCACCTCTCATTTCTCACGCCCACTTCCACCCTTTGGTGTACCTCTAGGCTGCCAGAACCCCTTTTTATGTTTTGAGAGAGAACTTGGTGAGAAAGAGTGCTTCAAATAATAGTTTCCAACGATGGGAGGCCATGTCCATGCTCAGCTTCGAGGTAATCCTTGTTTCCCTTGTATTTAACACTATTGTAGCATTTGGTTTTGCCTTGTTGAGTTTTCCCAAAATGTTCATCAAGTTTCTTCAAGAAATGACATTGTTTTCAAAGGACTCTTTTAAAGTTTCATTGCATTGTGATTTCTTACATTGCATGTGCTCTTTTATTAGTTTAGATGAGGTTTAGAGGTCAAGAAGTGCTATAGGAACCATGCACTATTCAAATCTTAAAATGGTGTGCTTAACACACTAAGCGAACGTACGCCATTGGGGCCGGACGTACGGTTAGTGGGTAGATCACTAGTTTTCAAGCTTTGCACGTGCAGGCTTTAGCCTAGCCATATTTTTAGGATAAATAAGGCTTAGAATGACAGTGTCTTGTATCTGTTATGACAAGACTTAGCTTCGTCAGAGGATTGGCTCGAATGTGCGAGGTAAGTAGACACTTACAACCCTTTTTACTTAAACGTGGGATATGTCAGTTGATTGACCACGAGTATGATATAAGCATGCCTACTTTCTGTAATTACTTGGTAATTATGCTATTAATTAATTGATAAGATGCATTGCAAGACATGGTACACCGGTACGTGCGGTATGAATGGTCATGGGCTTACTATAATAACTGCATATTATGGCCAAATGTGTGTGTTATATGAGGGCTTTGGATCCATTGGTTTCATGACCACGATGTAACCATTTCCAATGGTTTGGTCACTATAGGACAAACATCATTAGTTAGTGTGGGCCATTCGAGGTCAGACTCAATCATGCCGCTAATGTTATGTACCGTATATTGTGCAATGGCTGGGGTACTGGCATTGTACTATAGGTCCTTCGAGACAGCACCAACCCTATTAAGAAAGGGTAATATCTCGGGTAGACTATGTATGGGAGTTATGACTTATAATGCATTAGCCTTTTTCTGCATTAAAACAATTACGTAATTATCGCCGATTTTACACTATAAGCTTTCAAAACCCTAAAACCCATTAAATGATGTATTAACAGAGGTAATGCCCTCTTTTGGTATTTACTCAAATTGCACGTTTACTTTCATTAATTGGGCTCATGTCATACCTAAGTTGTAAGGTTTACTTACTAAGAGTCGTTAGACTTACACGGTTATTATTCTCTAAGTGTAACGCACCCAAAATTAGCCTCGGCTAATCCGGTGGAGTCACTAGCAATTCACCCAGTTGAGCCAACTTGTGACCAAATGGGTAATCACCCTTATAAAACAACGTCAGAGTACTGTAAAGGAAGGTGAATAAATTTGAGTTACTATAGTTCATCAAGTAAGAACATAGAGCAACTACATAATAAAGACAAACATGTAATTATAGGTAAAGCATAACTAGTCAAGTAGTAGCATCTCTTGCCACTTCCATAGCAGTAAACCAGATTACCCAAAGAATAATAACCGCGTAAGTCTAACGACTTAGTAAATAAACCTCACACTTAGGTATGTTATAAGCCCATTTAATAAAAGTAAACATGCAATTCGAGTAACAAAAAAAAGAAGGCATTACCTCCGCTAATACACCATCGGATAGTTTTAGGGTTTTCAAAACTTATGGTGTAGAATCGACGATAATTACCTAAGTGTTTTAATGTAGAAAAAACTAATGTTTTATAAGTCATAACTCCCATATATGGTTTACCCGAGATATTATCCCTTTCTCAGTAGAGTTGATGCTATCCCAAGGGACCTATAATACAATTTCAGTGCCCTAGCCATTGCATAACATACCGTACGTAACATTAGTAGCACGATCGAGTCTGACCTCGAGTGGCTCACACCAACTAATGATGTCCGTCCTATAGTGACCAAACCATTGGGAATGGTTGCACCAAGGTTACGAAACCAATGGATCCAAAGCCTCGTATAACACATACATTTGACCATAATACACAGTTTATATAGTAAGCCCATGGCCGTTTATACCGCACGTACCGGAGTACCATGTCTTACGATTCATCTTAACAATTTATTTAATAACACAGTTACCGAGTAATTATAGGAAATAGAAATGCTCATATCATACGCGTGGTCAGTCAACTGACATATCCCACGTTTTACGTAAAAAGGGGTGTAAGTGTTTACTTACTTTGCGCAATCGAGCGAATTCTCTAACCAAGCTACTTCTTGTTATAACGGATACAAGACACCATTATTCTAAGCCTTACGAAACCTAGAAATGTAGCCAAGCCTGAGCATACACGTGTAAAACTTAAGAACAGGTACTCTGCCCACTGACCATACGTCCGACCTCGATGGCATACGTCTGCTCAGTGTGTTAAGCACACCATTTTAAGATTCAGACAGTGCATGTTCCTAATGGCATTCATAGACCTCTAAACCTCTTCTAAGCTAGTAAAATATCACATGCAACGTAAGAAATCACATAACCATGATTCTTTGAGAAAATCCTTTGAAAACATCGTTATCTTTAGGAAAACGTTTAGTGAACACTTGAAAGCCATTATCAAAGCAGAAACACAAGATAAAACAATGTCAAATACAAAGGAACAGAGCTTACCCCAAAGCTAAGCACGAACATAGTTTCCTCTCCTTGAAAACTCCTCTTTGAAACTCACTCTCATAGATTTCTCACTCAATATGCTAAGAAAGGGTTCTGGCAGCCTAGGGGCACATTAAGGGAAGGAAGAAGGCATGAGAAATGAGAGGAGGGGTAGGCTATTTATAGGAAAAGTTCGCCACCAACTCTCTGACAGAGCAACAGACGTCCTGCAACCCTAGCGTACGTCCGATGGTCTTTGCACATTGGTCCAGAAGGTGTCTCGTACGTCCAGGTACTACCAAAAGGGTATACCAAAATGTATGTCATATGGTCCCATGTACGTCCATTGTACTATTTACAAAGCATACGTCCGGTGATCCCCTACTGTATGTCCGCACTGCAGACAGCAACATACGTCCGCCAGACTTAGCGTACGTTCACCTCCTAAGGATCAGTGTTTGGCTTCTATCTTTCTAAAGGTTCTAAGCGTGATTAGGTTAATGCTAAGGGTTTCAGGTTTTATTAAACTCCTTCATTGAAAACCTCTATTGATTGCTCCTATGGGAAAGATTTTGTCTAATTAAAAGGTTGGTTTTTATCGGGGTATTACACTAAGTAACCTAATTTATTGCTATGGAAGTAGCAAGAGATGCTACTGCCCGACTTGTTAGGCTTTACTTATAATTACTTTACTATTTAGCAGCTCTATATTTTTACTTGATGAATTATAGAGACTCAAATTTATTCACCTTCCCTTGCATTTTCTCTGACGTTTCAGAAGGGTGATTTTCCATTTAGTCACAAGTTGGCTTAAATGGATAAATTGCCAGTGACTCCACCAGATTAGCTGAGGCTAATTTTGGGGGCGTTACAACTATCTACCCATTTGCACTTTAACCACAATGTTTAAAAAGTGACATTTTACCCCCTAAAGTATTCGACATTGACATTTGATGTAACACCCCCAAAATCAGCCTTAGCTAACCTGGTAGGGTTATTGGCAATTATCTCAGTTAGGCCAGCTAGTGGCTAAATGAGGAATCGCCCCTCTAGCATTATCAGAGTTAATGCATAGGAAAGTTAAATAAATCTGAGTTAACTATAAATCATTGTAGTGACAAGTATATTCCTCAAAATAAAGACATGGAGCATCTATTTGATAATAGTAAACAAACATGATAACAGCAAGTAAACTTCTAAGCAAAGTTTGTAGTGACAGCCATGCCACTTTTGGGACTAGAGCCCAAATGCCTCATCTCCATAACCAATGAAATAACATTTAATAGACATAGCATCTAGCTTGCTACGAGCATCAGATTCAATATAGACATACGAAACACAACCAAAAACTTTCAAGTGAGAAAAATTTACCTCCTTTCCACTCCAGACTTCTTCAGGTAGTTTATGGCCTAAAGGAACTACTGGTCCTCTATTTATCAAGTAAGCAGCAATACTTACTGCATCCGCCAAGAAATTTTTCGGTGGTCCAGCATGCAACTTCATACTTCTTGCATGCTTATTGAGGGTCCTGTTCATGCACTTAGCCATGCCATTCCACTATGGTGTTCCTGGGATAGTTTTCTCCATTCTAATCCCATTTGCCGCACAAAACTATTTGAAACCCCCATCTTCGTATTCTCCCCCATTGTTTGACCTTAGGTACTTCAATTTCAAACTAGTTTCTGTCTCTACCATGATCTTCCACTTCTTAAAAGACTTCAAATACATCAGATTTAAGCTTTAAGAAGTAAACCCATACATTCCTGCTTGAGTCATCAATAAATGTTATGTAATACTACAAGCCTCCAAGAAATGCCACTGGTGTGGGGCCCTACAAATCTGTGTGTACCAGCTCTAGCTTTCCTAGCTTCGATGCTCTATCAACTTTCGCGAAACTCACCTTCTTCTATTTTCCTAGGATGCAACCTTCTCACAAATCAAACTAAACTGGCTTTAACTCCGATAGTTTCCCATTTGACAAAAGTACCTTCATCCCTTTCTCGCTCATGTGCCCAAGTCTTAGGTGCCATAATTTTGAGTCAACACCCATATCTGCAACATCAATTGTATCCTTGTTGTTCGTTGTCATATAAAGAGTAGTCATCTTATGACCACGAGCCAAAATCCTGGCTCCTTTGTTGACCTTCCACTTTCTACCGTGGAAATGAATTGAATGCCCTTCATCATCAAGTTGTACCACTGAAATCAGGTTCTTTTTTAGCTCCGGGATATGTCTGACCTTTTGTAGCTTTCATACCGAGTCACTGTGAACTCTAATGTGAACATTACCTTGGCCCACAACATCTAGCACCGTTCTGTCAGCCAAATACACCTTCCCAAAATCTCCAGCCACATAATTTTTGAGAACTTCACTGATCTGTGTGGTATGAAAAGAAGCTCATGAGTCCAAGACCCAAGAATCAAGAGGATTGTCAACAGATTGAAGTAGGGCATCATGCACTTCTTCTATTGCCACGACATTGGCTGAATCATCGTTAGTCTTCTTCCTTAGCTCTCTGCAATTCTTCTTGAAGTGACCTATCTTGCCACAGTTCCCACACTCAGGTTGTCGTCCAAACTTGAATTTGCTCCTACCCTTCCTGGATTTAGATTGCCCCTTACAGAGTTTCTCTCTTGACCTCTGCCCCTTGCTGCAAGGTTTAGGGCTGCACCAGAATTGGAGGTTTCACCAGCATCCTTCCATGGATTTCCTCACTAAGAATCAAATCTCTGAAGTCTTCATAACCCAGTTTACTCTTTCTTGCAGAGTTACTGTAGTGACCCAAGTATTTAACTAAGCATAAGTGGTTTAGTTAAAGGGTTAATTTGGACTTTGGGTCACTAGGATCAACTAGAAGGGCATTTTGAGAAATTGAACTGGGTTGGTGGATGTCTTTAGTGTGGACGTCACGCCGTTATGCAGAGGACATGGTGGTCCTACCGGACGTTCATTTGAAAAGTACAATCGTACTCTGTGAATAGTATAGCGGATGTACGCCAAAAAGTATCGAACATACGCTACTTTTCAGAATATCCTCCGGGTAATACCTAGACGTACGAGACAGCCTTTGGACCTCTATCAAAAGGTACAGGATGTACGCCACTTTGGCCGGACATCCGCTGCTTTCTGGACCTATAAATACCCCTCACCCTTCGCCCATTTCACACCAAATCCACCCCTCAACCTCTCTCTTCGCCCCTAGGCTGCCAGTAGGCCATTTTGTGAGTGTTTGTGAGGTTTTGGTGCTACCAGAGGAAGGAACTCTTGAGGTTTTGCTTCAAGGAGGTAACACTTGGTTTCCTTATCTTTTTAATACGTCGTTATGCTGCTCGATTATAGTTCTATGCTACTAGTTGTAGTTGTTAGCTTAGTTATGCTTTTATCTTGCTTAGGCTAGTGTTTTGTTAAGCTTAGCATTGTTGTCTTCGCATGGAGGTTATAATCTATGTTAGGAGGCCTTAGGAAGCCTTGTTGCCCTTATGAGTCGGAGGATAGACAGACAGTGGAGAGAAAATGAGGTTCTCCCTGAAAGACGTTGGAGCGGACGTACAGTCTCGTGACTGGACATACGGCCCCGAGCCTGGACGTACGGTCAGTGTGTGACAGGGAAACCATATTTTCATCAATCGTCCCATAACTCTTGTTTCCTTGTTATAGATTTGTGCTTTAGTAGAAATAGAACTGATGATAGGTCTTTTTTCAGTATTCGAGGTTATGGAGCCTTAAAGGAATTACATGGAAGAGCTTTATGGCCCGAGTGAGTACAAACTCACATGGACGCTTTGTTGTTACTTTTCCTGCATTGCACGTATTTTGTATATATCAAACATGCATGTTTTGCAACTCTCATGAAATACATTTTGGAACTACAGGGAACTCTCTTTTGTGAAAACGTGTGTCTGTTAATAAGATAATAATGAGACTTGTAAAACTGTGCATGTAAAAGACTGATAAGACTAATTGCATCGTAAGACATGGTACACCAGTATGTGCGGTAGTAATAGCCATGGGCTTACTATACGGGTTAGCTTTATGGTTGGTGTGCGTGTGTGGGGGCTTTCGATCCAATGACTCGTGACCAATGATGCAGCCATTTCCAATGGATGGTCACCATAAGACGGACGTCATTAGCGGTGTAGGCCACTCAGGGTTGAACTCGATCGTGTCGCTAGTGTTACGTACGGTATGTTTCATGCAATTGTTGGGGCATTGGCATTATACTACAGGTCCCTCAGGACAGCGTCAACCCTGCTAAAAATGGGTAATATCTCGGGTAAACCATAACATTGAACTATTACTACTACTCATGATTATAGCATATTATATATATATCACCTACATGATAATTGTCATCCCATAATGCTACATGTGTTTTATAAGTAAAAGAATCCACAAATTAATGACGAGTACGTCATGTGGATTTCTACTCACTAAGTCATCGGACTTACCCTTGTATTATTTTCATTTTTTTCTCCATATGTACGATTATGCTGTTATAGATAGTGGATACTATGAAGCATCTGGTTCTTGTGGAGGATTCGATCCAAGAGATGCTTAAGGACTTATTGCAAGCTTAAGCGGGTACTCATGGTAACTAGTACTTTTGAGTTATGTTGTAGACATTAAGGCTTGATGCATGCTTGCTTGCTTATTAAGGATTAGCATAGATCCCTTGTACTGATGTATATAGTATGATTTTCGCTGCTTTGATTAGACACTTTGGTTATACTGATTAATGTTTATAGTACTTTATTACTTTCACTGCTTAGTATCCTCTGTTTTTTAGGAGTAGAGGTCCTAGAGGTCTTGTTCGGAGTGGAACAAGGTTGGGAGACAAACCGTTGAATTAATTACTAGTTAATTAATTCTCGAGGCATTACAGTTACTCACTGCCATCCTTACGGCTTCCCACTTATTTTGCAAAGACACCAAGATGATCAATGCTCGAATCTCATAATCAAAATCAATTTCCACAGAGGAAAATTGATTTGTGATAGTGTTGAATTCATTGAGATGATATGCTACCAAAGCCCCTTCTGCCATCTTTAGGTTGAACAGCTTCTTCATCAAGTGCACCTTGTTGTTAGCCAACGGCTTCTCATACATGCTAGACAAAGCCACCATTAGACTTGCTATGGTCTTCTCCTTTACAACGTTGTGTGTGACTGATTTTGACAATGATAGCTTGACAAATGCCAAGGCCTTACGATCAAGTAGAGCCCACTTACTATCATCCATGTCATTAGATTGTTCTCCCAAAAGAGGTTGATGAAGTTCCTTCCTATAAAGGATATCTTCAATCTGCATCTTCCAATATGCGAAATTTGTGCTATCGAATTTTTCGATCTTGATTGCTTTACCTACTTCTCCTGCCATCACTCCCACTCAAACCAAAAGCTCTGATACCATATGTTAGGAAATAAAATCCTATTTCTTATGACCTATGAGAAGCGAGAAGTAAGAAGAACATGGAATAATAAATATAAGCAATTACACAGGACACACAAATATAAGTGGTTCAGCTTAACAAGCCTACATCCACTACTGGAGATGATCCGAAGAAAAAGTTACTATCAAAATGGAGTATGAGTGAATTACAAGGTGAGAAAACCACTCAAAACCCAAAGCCCCAATACACCCAACTTCACTCTCTCTTAACAGAGAATAAAAGAAAAAACCTTTCTTTTCTATGTATGGTGCTCTCTCCCTCTTTTTCCCTCTCCACCGATGCTCTCAATCTTTAGCACTTATTTCACTTTGTTGGCACTTCACTTCTATCTTGTTGTTGTTCACAAACACAAAGGCATCATTCCTTTATATAGGAAAATCATTGTGTGCCTAGAAGGTTCCGGAATGTTCCACCCACATCAAGAAGACTCTCTCTTCTTAGAAGATTCCGGAATGTTCCATCAACATCAAGAAGACTCTTTCTTCTTAGAAAAGGAAACCATTGTGGATCTTTGTAGAACACAAGAGAAAGTTCCAGAGGATTCCACCTACTAGATTCAAGGCATACCTCAACAGTACTGTCCTTGGAAATTAAGTGGATGGGGGTGCAGATTGACATCTCTGAGAGAATTGCTTGGGAAAAGGCTTGAATGGATGGCCTTTAGATTTGCGTGGATAATGAGAACCACGATTCTAAGCAAGGAATGCAATTTGACTTGCATTAGGAGGAATAGATTTGCTCTGGTTTCCAAGTAGAGCTTCATAGTGTAACGCCCTAAGAATTAATTAACTACTAATTAATTTCATGGTTCATCTCTCAGCCTTATGCCACTCCGAATAATACTCAGGGACCTCTACTCCTCGAAAATAGATGATACTAAGCAACGGAAGATAATTAAGTTCTATAACATTGAATCATTACAATTAGAGCATCTAGCTAAAGATTATCAAAGGAACGGAAATACATTATACATATCATCGTTACAAGGGATCTATGCTATATCTTAATGTGCAAGCATGCATCAAGTCCTAAGCCTACAACTTAATTCAAAAGTACTAGTTACCATGAGTACCCACTTAAGCTTGCAATAAGTCCTCAAGCATCTCCTGGATCGAATCCGTCAATATAACCGGGTGCTTCGTAGTATCTACTGTCTATAACAACATATTTGAACTTATGGAGAAAAAAGGAAAATAATACAAGGGTAAGTCCGACAACTTAGTGAGTAGAAATGTACATGACATATCCGTCATTAAATGTGAACTTAGTTATTTATAAAGCACATGCAATATTATTCGATGACAGTTTATTATGGATATGATATATATATATAATATAATATATGCTTATAATCGTGAGTAATAGTAATAATTTAACAATATGGTCTACTTGAGATATTAACTCTTCTCAATAAGGTTGATGCTGTCTCGAAGGACCTGTAGTACAATGCCGGTACCCCAACCATTGCATGGTTATCGTACATAACACTATCGGCACAACCGAGTCCAACCTCGGGTGGCCCACACCGCTAATGATGTCTATCCTACAGTGACCATCTATTAAGAATGGCTGCGTCTTGGTTACGAAACCATTTGATCCAAAGCCCACACACACACATTTTATCATAAAGTTAACCTATATAGTAAGCCCATGACCATTATTTCACACGTACCGTTGTACCATGTCATACAATGCAATTAATCTTATCAGTCTTTTACATGCATAGTGATACAAGTCTCATTATTATCTTATTAATCGACACACGTTTAACAAAAGAGAGTTCCTAGTAATTCCAAAATATATTTCATGAGAGTTACAAAATATGCATGTTTGATATGTATAAAATAGATATGCATGCAGGAAAAGTAACAACAAAACATCCATGTGAGTTTGTACTCACCTGGGTCGTAAAGCTCCTCCATATAACTTTTTTGAGGCTCTATAACCTCGAATACTGAGAAAAGACCTATCATTAGTTCTATTTCCACTAAAACAACTCTAGAATAAGGAAACATGAGTTATGGGATGGCTGGTGAATATAAAGTTTCTTGTCACACTCTGGATCATAGGTCCATGCACAAGGCCGTACGTTCATTGTGATACTTCGAACCATACGTCCGGTCTCAAGACCATACGTCTGCTTTGAGTTTTTTTAAGGAAAACCTCATTTTCTCCACTTGTCCTCCTATCCTCCAAACCAACTCCTAAACCTACCAAAAGACTCCTTATGGTCTTCTAAGTCAAAATGAAACCTCCATGCAATACAATCATGTTAAATTAACATAACGCAAACCTAAACAAGATTTAAAACATAACTAAAGCTAAAACTACGACTACCAACACAAGACAATAATTGAGCAGCATAACGACATAATTAAAGAGTTAGGTAACCGAGCATTGCCTCTATGAAGTGAAACTTCAAGAACCTCCACTCCACTAGCTCCGAAACACACAAAACCTCACAATGAAGGATTTTTGCAACCAGGGGGCTCCAAAGGGGTTAAGGGCGAGAATGGGTGTGACATGGGTTAGGGGTGAGGGGTATTTATAGGGCCAAAATATAGCGGACATTCAGTCCTAGGGGTGTACATCCACATACTATTCACTAGCGGTCCAAAGGCTACTTCGTACGTCTAAGTATTATCTAGCGGTCAATCCAAAAAGTAGTATTCGTTTGGTACTTTTAAGCGTACATCCATATACTATTCATAGAGTATGACATACTATATGTCAGCGTATGTCTGGTGGTCCCAGAGGATGTCCGCACTAAAAGACAAGAGCGTACGTTTGCCAACCCTAGCATACAACGGGTCCAGAAGAAAAAAATTCCCAAAATGTCTTTCTTTCTGATCCTAGTGACACGAAGTCCAATTTAACCCTCTAACTAAGCTACTTAAGCTTAGTTAATTATTTGGGTCATTACATTCTCCCCTCCTTATAAACATTTTGTCCTTGAAATTTCATGCCTCAAAACACAAAAAGAAATAGTAATATCACTTTAACGTTCATAGTTTTTCGAGGTTCGTGCTCAGCCTTGTCATTGGAAAAATCTTATCTCATCTGTTTTGATAACACTAACCTCCTTCTTCTAGTACAAAGTGTTTCAGGTTGGCATCCTCACAAGTTATAGTAAATCCACTTGTAAGTCACCAAGGGTACCATAGTTGATGTTACCCACATTATATCAATCATCATTAAACTCAGCAACCTCTAAATATACCAAAACGGAGTCAAGCCCATGGGTAACTTTGACATGATTCCATACTTCCTAGCCGGAAGCAACTTTACCTTAATTGACTACCCTAAGAGGATCCAAATGTAATGGCTACCCAAAACCATAACAGCCACACAGCCCAAAAGAAATTAACCATACAAATAAAATCCTTGGACCTTAATGTACGGACATAAAAGATATCACACCCAGTGAAACACCCCAAGTTCTAGAGGTAGAGCAATTGTGAGAAATTGTAACATATTCTTAATAAAATAAAAATTCTCATAAGATCACCATAGAAACATAACATTACTATAGTACCATCATCCCAAATACATAATGTACTTGTATTCAATAATCCCATAAGCAATAAAGTTATAAAGTCTATTCTTGTCCCAAGCAGTCTAATCTATAGAATGGAGTCCCAAATACTTCTACTACTACTACTTCTGCTAGTCCTCAAAGAAATATGTCTAAGTATCCCTCCAGTACCCTTGTCCTCGGTACTACAATTTGTAGGGCAATCTGAAAAAGATGTATAGGGAGAAGGGGTGAATTTGACGACTCAGTAAGTAGCCACAATATCAAATGCTATAAAACATGCTATATAGATTTTTATGTCATAATTTCTGTCATGTACAACAATAATTTTTGTAGAATAAAGTATGATAATTGCAAAATGAGTAAGCAGCACTTCCTTTTTACTTTCCTTGCAATATGGTTGTTTTACCCTTTGACTCGACATCGCTAGTTTACAGTGTGTGGCGCACGTTGGCTTGTCCCGAATGACCTATATGCTCATCTTGTCATCACAAGGGAGAGCTATCGGGTTGAAAACTCCCCCTAGAAGAAGGCCACCTAGCTGGTAGCACGCACCTTCTTGTAACTATCCTTCGATGTGCTTGCCATGCTACCCTATGCGGTACCAATTGTGACTATAATCGTGCCTCGAGGTTAAACATTTATGAACATGAATGTGTATGTAACATTTAATATGATCTGTAAGCTTATCTATATTTGTATAACATATCATGAAACCTTTATGAACTCTTTCATTCATAATCGCATTCATGCATAACTCATAAAAATGATGTAATTGTAAAATGTAAAATTCCTAAACCATAGCATATGATTGAATAAAACTTTGCATTAAAAATATGAAAGGAAGTGCAATTGAAAATCATGTAAGTGAATTTTTCATAAAATCCCCAACATTTTTGTTTTCCAAAGATTTATGATAAAATCTATTGGGGTTTTTTGTGTTGTATCCCCTTACCTGGTATCATAGTCCTTAATTTAACTATGCATTCAACTCACAATTCCTACAACGGAAGTAAAAAGTACCTTAGTTATCAATTCATTTATCCTTATCCAAAAACATTTACAATGACATCAAATCCCACCATGCATTGATTTATATGTCTCCTATAAAATTCTAATAATCAACTCAATTAAGGCATCAATAAAGTATCCAAAATCATCCGATTATAATTAACAGCTTAAGAAATCTACCTAGCAATAATGTCGCTCTCTTCCTAAGCCATTTAATTTAGCAACTTACTCCCAATATAAAAAACTTAGAAACATTTACAACAATTACTCTAATTATAACTAATCCCTCTAAATAGCAATTCAAATATTCATGCATTAAAAGCCCCAATTTAACTTTAGAAATTTAGCTTCATAATAAAAATACCATAAAAGATATAAAAAAAAATATTACCTTTGAGTTCTCATATTTTTCTTTCCTCTTCCTCTCCTTCCTTTCTCTTTTTCCTCTTTCTTTCTCTCTCTTTCCTTCTCTTTTCTCTTCTTTCCTTCCCTTCTCTCTTTTTTTTCTTCCTCCGGTTCTCTCCCTCATCTCACACTCACTTCAGCTGTGAGCATTTGAGGGGCAAAGGTCTCCTTATATAGGACGTAAAAGCTGGCTGCATGTGGGTCATTCATCCCACATGCACTCTACCCACCTGCTGTCAAGTAAAACTTGACAGCTTAGCTGCTCAGGTGTTAATTGAGAAGGAAATACAGCTTAGCTTCCCCACCTGCTTGTCAAGTAAACTTGACACCTTTGACCCATGTGTCCATGAAAAGATAAGAGGATCATGCTGTATGACACCTATCTAACAATGTGCCTTGCTGTGGCCACCAAAAAAAACCACTTGAGTTTCTCATAGTTTGACAGCTCAACACATGTGCTGTCAAGTTAAAAGGTGAGTTTGTATTTACCTAAATGTGTCCATAAAATCCACAATTAATCTCTCATGAACCTAAACATGTCTATTACAATATATCCAAAATTCGTGGCCTAATGAAATCATTAACTGATCCAATTAATTCCCCAAATCTCAAGTGCTTTAACTACTTGACAGATTATCCTATTAAACTTCAAAAATTCATAACTTTTTCAATTTAACTCCAAATGACACGAAATTTGTGTTAAAATTTTCCTCATTCAAATAATCACAACATATCCAAAAATCAAAGCAACCCATAACTTCTTGATACCTCAAAAGTCCCTCGAAATTCAATGCCTCTGCTTGACTAAAAATCCTGTTTTGACACTTACATCTTCTAAAAATCATATCCCCTTCTATAAGTGTCCAAAAATCATGAAACTACTTTTAAAATATTCATTTCTCATCATTCTACAAGGTATTAAAACAGTTTTACTTAAGGCCACTCACTGAATTTTTGGCGTCCAAAATAATGTGACTTTTCTTTCAATAACCCACTAAAATTCTAACTATCAATTCCCACCATCTTTCACATGAAATATATCTACCTATAAAATTGTAAATCCACCTTATCCTTAATATTAAGATCACCTTTATTCTAAGGTATAAATTTGGGGGTATTACATCCTTCCCCCTTATAAAAATTATGTCCTCGGAATTTGCTACTATCAGAACTTACTTGAAGTTTCCTTCCTTGAAGTACAATGATATCCACATTATTGCTTTGAGCTTTCAAGATATAGTCCTAGTATTTGTTTGGCACATTCTACCATCTACATCCACTATTTAACTAAGATTATGTTTAATTAAGATCAAGTGTTGTGGGTAAAGCATAGCTTCTATACAAAAAGAATGTTCAAACTTGGTGCCCATTCCAAAATCAAATAACACTACGCACATATCGTCTTAATTCTATATCATCAATTCCACTAATTTTACTTTCACAACAACCTGCCTCAAAAACTTTTTAGCATGTACTTTAACCCAACTAATTGTTCTTTTTAAAATCTTTTCATTGTAGGGTAGTTATCCCTTAAAATCCAACCAGCCACGGTCATTCAAAAATTGTTAACTTCGTTCTGAATCACCTCATAATTATCCTTTATAACAAGGTTCGTTATAGTCACTCACCTACAAGAGTATTAACTACCTTATAACAAACAACAAACTCTAACTGTCAACTTAGTTGTGGTAAACAGTAAGGAACCATATAATAAAACCAAAATCAATGATCTAAATAAAGTAACATTTCCACAAATATTGAAGGTGGCTAAATACCATGTGATAATCTTTCCTTCCACAATTCATTGTTGGTTTTGAAAGTAGACATAGTCTCTTAAAATCGAACAATAAATCTAATTACAAATGCCAGTCAAAGCCACAAGTACACACACTAAATTCCACAAGACTTTCAACATGCAATCCGTAAATCATTGGCATACCTTATTTCCTTAATTATGCATAGGATGATTTGCGCAAAATCCAATCATTCCATAGACTATCTATAGATCAATAATCTCACCTATAACTCAAGAGCATATCAATCACTATGACAAACCTTAAACTTAGCGCAAGAGTATTCTTCTAAGTGCCCTTAATCTCTAGGTGTTGTCAACACATAAATACTTATACTTCAATATTGGTAATGAACCTTGTATCCAATTGAAACTCTTTGTCTCATTAATACACTTATTCAACATCAATGAGCTAGAACCCAAAATTTCCCAAAATTTTAGTATCATAGAACTTGTCATTCTCAAAAGTCATCAACTAAGTTGCTATACCACAACTAAGCACATTACACATTAGTCCAAATCTTCAACACTTTTTATATGTCAATAATCATAATCTCATAATTTCTCTTGATCCAAAAACTCTAGATGTTCAAAGTTTATCCCTCATCATAGGAATTTTAGAAAACTTTTTGATACCAATAATAACTCCGACCATATTTCAAAACCTTCGATTCTCATTTACTATTATCAGTTTTCGAATCACAATCTTTTAATCAAGCAAAAATATTCTCTAATGACCATCTAAACTTGAACTGGCCTTAAAAGAGTTGGTGAAATCTCAAGTATTTAGTCATACACTTAAGCTAAAAAGAAATTTCCATTGTATATGCTGATCAATAATCTCTTTTCTACTAAGTATCTCGAACAATAGTATTATCATACATATATAACTTCAACTTCAAAAAAATTTCACATATATTATCTAAAGTTTAAGATGTCCTCATGTATCTATACTTTCATCTGATGCTCAATAAGAATCAATAACTCATCTACTTTTATCGAATCTTATTACTCTTCTACCCAAGTACAGTCGTTAACAATTCATCATCCTCATAAATCTGAAATTGAATTCAATAAGATGCTTTTAACATTTATACCTTGTAATTGTAGTGCTTATAACAATATTCCCATACAAGAAAATTAAAACCCAACCTTCAACAATCTGGCCCCCATAAACTCCTTAATCAAAAGAACCATCCATAAGAAAAAATTTTAAGTCGATCTAATTCTAGAAATGTGGATCTTGGTAAGTAACAACCTCATGTGTAATTCTACAGACATGGCATCTCATGTAGCTTGACTTCATGAGATATCACATGTGGATCTGTAGCTTGATTTGTAATCCTGATAATGTGTGGATCTTTAGTCCTGACTTCAATACTAAGCAGTGGAAGATAATTAAATTCTATAACATTGAATCAATACAATCAAAGCATCTAGCTAAAGATCATCAAAGGAACGGAAATACACTATACATATCATCGTTACAAAGGATTTATGCTATATCTTAATATGTAAGCATGCATCAAGTCCTAAGTCTACAACATAACTCAAAAGTACTAGTTACCATGAGTACTCACTTAAGCTTGCAATAAGTCCTCAAGCATCTCCTAGATCGAATCCTCCAACATAACCGAATACTTTGCGGTATCTACTATCTATAATAACATAGTTGAACATATGGAAAAAAAAAAAAAAAAAAGGAAATAATACTAGGGTAAGTTCAACAACTTAGTGAGTAAAAATGCATATGGCATACTCGTCATTAAATGTGAATTCAGTTATTTATAAAGTACATACAATATTATGAGATGACAGTTTATCATAAATGTGATATATATATATATAATATAATATATGCTTATAATTATGAGTAACAGTAATAGTTCAATAATATAGTCTACCCGAGATATTACCCCTTCTTAGCAAGGTTAACGCTGTCCCGAACAACTTGTAGTACAATGCCGGTGCCCCAGCCATTGCACAACTACTATACATAACACTAGCGGCACAACTAAGTCTGACTTTGGGTGGCCTACAATACTAATAATGTTTGTCCTATAGTGACCATCCATTGGAAATGACTGCGTCTTAGTTACGAAACCATTGGATCTAAAGCCCACGTACACACATTTGACTATAAAGTTAACCCATATAGTAAGCCCATGACCATTATACTACACGTACCGATGTATCATGTCATACGATGCAATTAGTCTTATTAGTCTTTTACATGCATAATCTTATAAGTCTCATTATTATCTTATTAATCGACACACATTTTCACAAAAAGGAGTTCCTAGTAATTCCAAAGTATATATCATGAAAGTTACAAAATATGTATGTTTGATATGTATAAGATAGATATGCATGCAGGAAAAATAACAATAAAGCATCTATGTGAGTTTGTACTCACTCGAGTCGCCATAACCTCGAATACTGAGAAAAAACCTATCATTAGTTATATTTCCAGTAAAACAACTCTAGAATAAGGAAACGGGAGCTATGGGATGACTGTTGAAAATAGAGTTTCAAATAGAGTTTCTTATCACACTCTAAACCGTACGTCCGAGCTCGTGGCCACACATTCGTTGTGATACTTTGAACCGTACGTCCGATCTTGAGACCAAACGTCCGCTTCGAGGTTTTCAGGGGAAACCTCATTTTCTCCACTCGTCCTCCTATCCTCCAAACAAACTCCTAAGCCTACCAAGGGCTCCCTAAGGTCTCTTAAGTTGAAATAAAATCTCTATGCAATGCGATCATGCTAAGTTAACATAACGCTAACCTAAACAAGATTTAAAGCATAACTAAAGCTAAAACTACAACTACCAACAGAAGAAAATAATTGAGCAACATAACGATGTAATTAAAGAGCTAGGTAACTGAGCATTACCTCCTTGAAGTGACACTTCAAGAACCTCTACTCCACTAGCTCTGAAACACACAAAACACTCACAAGGAAGGATTTTCGCAGCCTAGGGGCTCCAAAGGGGTTAAGGGCAAGAATAGGTGTGAAATGGGCGAGAGGATGAAGCGTATTTATAGGGCCAAAAAGCAGTGAACATCATGTCCTATGGGCGTACATATGTATACTATTCACCAGTGGTCCAAAGGTTTTCTTACGTCCAAGTATTATCTAGTGGTTAATCCAAAAAGTAGCATACATTCGATACTTTTGAGCATACGTCCATGTACTATTCACAAAGCACGAGGTACTATCTATGTGACAACCCGCATGGAAAAATAAATTATCTAGTAATTGATCCCATGACTCGTCTCCCAGCACTGTCCCTCGCAGAACAAGACTTAGGGATTTCACCTTGCTCATCATAACGAGAAAATAGCAGTGAAAGACTTTATTAAGACTATGAGAATAAGAGATAGTAATGAAACATCATACAATATACACCAGAGAAAAACATAATAACATCAACATCCCATAAATAATCACCAAATGTACTGGTCATTAGACCATCATCAAGTAGGGTGTACAAACCAAAATAAACATAACATCATTGTTCTTAAAAAATCAACATATCACATCCTAGACTTAAGCTTAAGAAGAGCTAACGAAATCAAAATCTCTATCATATCATCACAAGCAATGCCTCCATCCTCCTATATAGTCCTAAGCCAAATGGAGTCCATGTCCTCAAAGATCACCCTTATCAAATCTTGAGTGATCACCCAAGTGAGCTCTGACGACATCTTCTTCTAGTGCAGCTAAACCATGCAATTATTTGTAATGATGAGGGAAAACATAAATAAAAGGGTAAGTCTAGGACTTAGTGATTTTTAACACAAATAATACCCATATCAGTTTAGTAATGAATTAAGATGTTTTCATAAGAAAATGACAATTCTATCATGACAGTTTATATTATAAGTGATATATATATATAGGATATGCATATAACATAAGTAACAGTCATAGTTCAACAGTATGGTCTACCTGATATGTTACCCCTTATCAGCAGGGTTGGCGCTGTTCCGAGGAACCTGTAATACAATGCCGGTGCTCCAGCCATTGTAGACTACTGTACAAAACATTAATGGCACGATCGAGTTCAACCTCGGGTGACCACACCGCTAATGACATCTGTCCTATAGTGACCACCCGTTAAGGCTACATCGGCCATAAACAACCATTAGAACCAAGGCCCATATAAATCATACATTTGATCATAAAGCTAACATATATAGTATGCCCATGGCCATTACTACTGCACATACTAATGTACCATGTCATACGACGCAAATTATCTTATCTGTATTTTACATGCATATCTCTTTTACAAGTCCCACTTTATTAGCATTTTAACACAACGTTTTTCTCAAATGTTAGAGTTCATATGCAACAAATATAATAATGAGAGTTGTAAAATATGCATATTTTCTTGGTACACAAAATAGACATACAGTGCATGAAAAAGGGTAACATCGAGCATTATGTGAGTTAAAACTCACCTAGGTCGAAAAGTGTCTCAGAATAATCCGACCGATCCAGAATCTCCAAATCTGTGAAAAACTTTCTATTAGTCTTACTTCTACCAAAACAACTCTAGAGTAAGGAAAATTGGAGCTATGGGACGACTGGTAAAAATAGGATTTCCCTATGACACTTTGGCCGTACGTCTAGGGTCAAGGCCGTACATCTACTATGACACGACGGGCCGTATGTTCGGTCTCAAGACCGTACGTCTGCTCTGAGGTTTTCAGGGAGAAACTCATTTTCTCTCCACTGTCTGCCTATTCTCCGACTCCTAAGGTCGTTACAGCTCCCTAAGGCCACCTAACTCAAATTACGACCTCCATGTAAAGTAACAATGCTAAGCTTAACAAAATGCTAGCCTAAACAAGATTTAAGGTACAACTAGGCTAATACTACAACTAGCTACAACAAAAAATCAATCGAACAGCATAACAACGTATTAAAAAGCTAAGGAGTCGAACGTTACCTCCTTGAAGCAAAACTACAAGAGTTCCTCCTCACGAAAGCTCTGAAACACACAAAGACCTCACAACCACTCATAAAACACACTAAACACACATTGGCAGCCTGGGGGCATTTGAAGAGTGTGAGAAAACAAAGGGGGTATGGTGCTATTTATAAGAGATGGCTGCGACCAACTCTCTGAAAAGCAGCGAACGTCCACCCAACCCTAGCATTCGTTTGGTGGTTCTTACCCAGTAGTCCAAAGACTGCCTCGTATATCTAGGTGTTAACCAAGGGGTATTTCAAAAAGTAACATACGTCTGGTGGTCTCATGTACATCCACTATACGATTTGTATAGCGTACGTCCGATTGTCCCCCACCGTACATCCACACTAAAAAAAATAACGTACGTCTGCTTGACCTAACATACGTCCACACTACAATCCAAATCACCCTTTAAATGGTTTTAGTGACCTAAAGCCCAAATTCATCCCTTAACTAAGCTACTTATGCTTAGTTAATTATTTGGGTCACTACAATCTATCAGCATTTGTCCAGTGGTCCTAGTGGATGTTTGCACTAAAAGACAAGAGCGTACTGTAACCCCCCCAAAATTAGCCTCAGCTAATTCAGTGGAGTTACTGGCAATTAACCCATTTAGGTCAACTTGTGACTAGGAATCACCCCTCTATAATTATCAAAGTAAATGTAAGGGAATGTGAAGAAATCTGAGAAAACTAGTATTCATCAAGTAAGAACATGGAGCATCTAAGAAATAAAGACAAACCTGTAACAATAGTAAGTTATAACCCATACGAGTAGTAGCAGACATGCCACTCTCAAAGTGTCGAGTCGAGTTACCTAGAGAGTAATAAGCGCATAAGTCCAACGACTTAGTAAGCAAACCTTACAACATAAGTATAACATAAGCCCAATTAATGAAAGTAAACATGCAATTTGAGTAAGAATATAAAAAAATGCATTATCTCCATTAATACATCATTTTGGAAGATTCAGGTCTTTCCTAAAAGATCGTGGTGTACTATCGGCGATAGCTACCTAATATTTTATTGCAAGAAAATTACTAATGCTTTATAGGTCATAACTCTCATATATGGTCTACCCGAGATATTACCCCCACTCAACAGGGTTGGCGTTGTCCAAATTGACCTTTAGTACAATGTCAATGTCCTATCCATTGCTCGTTACCGTATGTAACACTAGCAGCACAATCGAGTCCGACCTTCGGTGGCCCACACCGCTATTGATGTCCGTCCTGTAGTGACCGCCTGTTAAGGCTGCACCAGCCATGAACAATTATTGGGAATGGCTGCACCTAGGTCACAGAACCATTAGATGCAAAGCCTCCATATAACACACACATTTGACCATAATATGAAGTCTATATAGTAAGCCTATGGCTGTTTATACCGCACCTACCGACGTACCATGTCATATGATGCATCTTATAAACCAATTCATAATGCATTTTACTAAGTAATTATGAAAGTAAACATGCTCATATTGTACTTGTGGTCAGTCAGCTAATATCCCATGTTTTTAAGCAAAAAGGTTGTAAAGGTTCACTTACCTTGTGCACTCAAGCGAATCTTCCGACTAAGTTAAGTCATGTTATAACGGATACAAGACACAGTTATTCTAAGCCTTACATAACCTAGAAACATGACTAGGGCAAAGTGTACTTGTGCAAAACTTAAAAACTAGTACTTTGTCCACTGATCGTATGTCCAACCCCGATGGTGTATGTCCAACCCCGATGGTGTATGTCCGCTTAGTGAGTTAAGCACACCTTTAAGTTTTTAAACAACATTTGATTCCTACATTATTTCTAGACCTCTAAACCTCTTCTAAGCTAACAAATAAGCACATGCAATATAAGAAATCAAAACACAATGAAACTTTGAAGATCTTTTGAAAACATTAACACTTTTGAGAAATGCTTAATTAATGCTTTGGAAATCTTAACAAGGCATAAACTAGAAGGTAAAACAGTGCTGAAATGTAAAGAAAATATAGCTTACCCCAAGGCTTAGCAAAGACACAAGCTTCTCTCTTCAAAATTTTCCCCAAACTCACAATTTCTGAAACACCCCAAGTTCTAGAGGTAGAGCGACTATGAGCAATTGTAACATATTCTTAATTAAAATAATAATTCTCATAAGATCACCATAGAAACATAATATTACTAGAGTACTTTTATCCCAAATACATAATGAGCTAGTATTCAATAATTTCAAAAGCAATACAGTTATACAATCCATGCTTGTCCCAAGTGGTCTAATCCATAAAATAGAATCCCAAATACTTCTACTGCCACTACTTCTGTTAGTCTTCAAAGCAGTATGTCCAAGTATCCCACCGGTACCCTTGTCCTCAATACTACAATTTATAGGGCAATCTGAAAAAGATGTATAGGGAGAAAAGGTGAGTTCGACAACTCAGTAAGTAGCCATAACACCAATCGCTATAAAACAGGTCATGCAAATTTTTATGTCATAATCTCTGTCATGTACAACAATAATTTATATAGAATAAAGTATGATAGTTGCAAATGAGTAAGTAGTACTTCCTTTTTACTTTTCTTGGTTGTTTTACCCTTTGACCCATCGCCGTGAGTTTACCGTGCTTGGCGCACATTTGATTTGTCCCGAAAGACTCCTTTGGCTCATCTTGTCGTCACAGGGGAGAGCTACCAGGTTGAAAACTCCCCTTAGGTGGGGGCCACCTAGTCGGTAGCACACACCTTCTCGTAACTATCCTTCGGTGTGCTTGCCATGTAGCATTCCACCCCAATGACACACAATATTGTCCGCTTTTGGTTCCCCTAAACCAGACTTCCCAGGAGGTCACCCATCCTGGTACTACTCTCATAGAAGCATGCTTAACTGCGGAGTTCTGATGGGATCATTACCATCACGGCTTTAAAACACGTTGTTGTCATTGAGGGTGGAAGTATACATATAAATACATCCCCATCTCCATACCCAAGCGATGTGGGACGTCATAATCACCCCCTCTTAGGACCTAGCGTCCTCGCTGGCGGCCTCATGGGATTAGCCCACTCTTGGCATCTGTCCCAACGAGTCCCCACAGGCGGCCTCATGGGATTAACCCACTCTTGGCATCCGTCCCAGCAAGCGTCTGCTAGCGACCTTCATGGACTTGTGCACGCTCCCTCACATCTCAGGCTGGGCAATGGCTCTGATACCATTGCGAACATCCCACCCCAATGACACACAATATTGTCCGCTTTTGGCTCCCCTAAACCAGACTTCCCAGGAGATCACCCATCCTGGTACTACTCTCGCAGAAGCACGCTTAACTGCGGAGTTCTGATGCGGTCATTACTATCACGGCTTTAAAACGCATTGTTGTCATTGAGGGTATAAGTATACATATAAGCACATCCCCATCTCCATACCCAGGCGATGTGGGACATCACATGCCATGCTACCATTGCGATCTAGTCGATCATTGCTTCTGTGACTCGGGGTTAAACATTTATTATTCATGAATGCACATATAATATATCATATAATCTTATAAGCTCATCTATACTTGTATAACATATCATGAAACATTTATGAGTTCTTTCATTCATAATTGCATTTATGCATAACTCATAAAAATGAGGTAATTACAATACGTAAAATTCTTAAACCATACAATATGATTAAGTAAAACTTTGCATTTAAAATATGAAAGGAAGTGCAATTGACAATCATGTAAGTGAATTCTTTATAAAATTCCAACATTTTCCCAAAAGATTTATAATAAAAACTATCGGGGTTTTTGGTGTTGTGTCCCATTACCTAGCATCACATGTCCTTAATTTGATTTTGTATTCAACTCAGAATTCCTACAATAGAGTAAACAGTACCTTAATCATCAATTCATTTATCCTTAACATCGAACCCCACCATGCTTGATTTATACGTCTTCCATAAAATTTTAATAATCAACTCATCTAAGGCCTCAATAAAGCATCCAAAATTATCCGACTATAATTAAGAAGTCTACCTAGCCATAACATCGCTCTCTTCCTAAGCCCTTTAATTTAGCAACTTACTCCCAATATCAAAAGCTTAAAAACATTTAGAACAATTATAACTAATCCCTCCAAATAGTAATTCAAATATTCATACCCTAGAAGGCCCAATTTAATTCTATAAATTTAGCTTCATACTAAAAAATACCATAAAGAGTATGAAAATATTACCTTGGAGTTCTCCTTTTCTTTTCTTTTTTTTCTTTCCTCTTCCTTTCTCTTCTCTCTTTCCTTTCTTTTCTTCTCTTCTCTCTTCTGTCTTCTCTCTTCTTTTCTCCTCTCTTCCTTTCTTTTCTTCCTCTCTTTTTTCTTCTCTTCTCTCTTTCTCACACTCACTTGAGCTGTTGAAAAAGTGAGGAAAACACCTCCTTATACTTGCTACGGGTTGCCACATGAGAGACAAGTGTCCCACCACTTGCCTCTTTTCTTTTCCTTTTTCTTCTTCCGTGGCAGCAAGCTGCCCTTCAACCAAGCCAGCTCTCCCTCTCTCTCATGCCTGAGCTTGCCACATGTTTGTCCCATGTACACATGCAGCCAATTCTATTTAAACACAAGGTAGGTGTCCACCAAGTGTCTTACAAAGATCCCATCCTTTCTAAAGCACAAGATGTGTCCACCAAATGTCTTACAAACAGCCCATCCTTTCTAGAGCACAAGACATGTGTCCATGAGAGAATAAAAGAAACATGCTGTAAAACACATGTGGCTCTAGGTGTCAAACAAACAGCTTAGCTTGGTCTCGAAGCAACCTATCATGCAAGGCCATGTGTCAGTTCTAGCTTAATGACTTGTTAAGCTTTAAAACAAACTCTTCATGCATTTACATTAGAATGTGGTCATAAAAATATACAATTAATCCTCAATGAACCTAAACTTGTCTACTACAATATATCCAAAATTTGTGGCCTAAGAAAATCATCAACCCATTCAATTACTTTCCCGAATCTCAAGTGCTTTAACTACTTGACAGATTAACCTATTAAACTTAAAAAATTATAGCAATCCATAACTTTTTGATACCTCAAAAGTCCCTCGAAATTCAGTGCCTCTACTTGACCAAAATTCCTGTTTTGATACTTGCAACTTCTAGAAATCATAACTCTTTCTACAAGCATCCAGAAATTATGAAACCACTTTTAAAATATTCATTTCTCATCATTCTACAAGGGCTTAAAACAGTTTTATTTAAAGTCTCTCATAAAATTTTTGGCACCCAAAACAATGTGACTTTTCTTCCAATAACCCACTAAAATTCAATTTCTACCATCTTTCACATTAAATCTATATTTACCTATAAAATTGTAAATCCTCCTTATCCTTGATTTAAAATCACATTTATTCTAGGGTATAAATTTCGGGGTATTACACTTTCTCCCAATGTATGACTCTCCCTCAATTTTGGCAACCTAGGGGCATGCCAGAGCTCTGAATGAGCATGTAGAATAAGAGGAGGGAAAGGGTTAGGGGAAGGTTGCCACCAACTCTTTGAAAAAGCAGTGGACGTCTGCCAGCCCTAGCGTACGTCCGGTACTATTTGTCCAACGGTCCAAAGGGTGCCTCATATGTTCAAGTATTAACCAAAGGGTATTTCAAAAAGTAGCGTACGTCCGTGTGGTCTCACGTATGTCCATTGTACTATTTGCAGAGTGTACATCCAGTGGTCCCCACACATACATCAGCACTAAAAAAAGTGATGTACGTCTACTACGTCCACCCCCAGAGGATTAGTGTTTGGCTTCTATTTTCTAGGGGATTAAGGTATTGTTGGGTCATTACTAAGGGATTGGGTCTTTGTTAAAACAATTATATTAAAAACCTTGTTATTCGCTTTTGTAAAAGGGTTTTTGGATAATAAAAAGGGTTGTTTTTATCGAAGTATTACACACACATCCAGTGGTCTCAGCCGATGTCCGCACTAAAAGACAAGAGCGTACGTCTGCCAACCCTAGCATACGACCGGTCCAAAAAAGAAAATTTTCAAAATGCCTTTCTAGCTAATCCTAGTGACCCAAAGTCCAATTTTACCCTCTAACTAAGCTACTAAGCTTAGTTAATTATTTGAGTCACTACATATAGCTTAATAACTTTGCTTGAAAATCTTCAATGGTGAGGCTATTCTCATGTGTAGCAAAGGAGAAAGAGGCAATGAAGGAATTAAAAGCAAAATTTAAGCCACCAATGAGATAAGTGATTAAATCTTCATCATCGATTGGTTTACCTATTACAACCAATTGATCAGCACATTCCTTTGTAGTAGTAATATAGTCCAAACATGATTTGGAACCGTGATGCAGAGTGTGCAGTTGGCACTTCAATTGAGCGATTCTGGACTTGGATTGAGAGGCAAAATGATTTGCCAATGAATTCCAGACTTGTCGTGAAGTAGTCAATCCATAAATAGTAGAAAGAACTTTCACGAATAGTGTTGAGTTAGCCCAACTCAGCAGATGCTGGTCTTTCTTATCCCAGATAGAGAATTCTAGGTTGATAGTGGTCATAACTTGTCTGTCCTTATCAGTAACAAATTTGGGAGGACAGGATTTGAAACCATCAACAAAGCTCTCAAAATCATATGTACAAAAAATTGGTTCAAATTGGGAGACCCAAATCGTATAATTAGGCCCTTCTAATTTGTAAGGAGTAATATGGGCAAATTAGGAAAAGCAAACACAGAGTTGCTTGACTCAGCCATGAAACAAAAAGTGAAAGAGAAAAAAAAAAAAAAAAAAATTGAGCGTGAGCTTTTGTTACTACTTTGATACCATGAAAGCTTAAAAAACAAGACTACTTTTATTGGATTCAGTACACAGATAAATCAAGAGAATTTATACACAACAAAAGCGTGAAATACAAAGAAGAGTGAGAATTGTCATTTATATCTTTCAAAAAAAAAAAAAAAAAAGAGAGAATTGTCATTTATACAAAATTAATTCGATCCTTTGAATAGAAGCAAACTGGATTCTTTTTATGTAGGTGACTCTTTGACTAACGTGCGGATGTGTTGTCCATACTGTTTCCTAGAGATGATGTGGTCCCCACATTTTCCTTTGCTAGAGACTCTTGATTTACGCGTTACTCTATGTCAATGCACACCAATGAAAATAGGCTAGCATTATGAAGCTGCTTCAATGGGATGGATTCTACTTGAAATGAGCCAATGCCAAAAAATAACGACTTAACTCAACTCGTATCATACGTACATTTTCAAAATTGTTTCAAAATAACCATTTTATTTTATTGTTCTTGCCATTGATTAGCTCCCATATATTTTAAAACAACATCAGATTCCGTGCATGGCTGGGTATTTATCAAAATTGTGTAGGATTCTGTGATTAGTCATGGCCGATGATTATCTCCCCAGCTAATTTTTTTTCTTAAAAAAACAAATATATATATATTGAAAAGCAGGAATGCAAGTTTTCTTTACCATTGAAACTAATTTTTTGAGAAAAATACAAAATTAGTTCCTAGTTCCTGTGATTTACCTGATTTACAATTTACTCCATGTGATATCAAAACGAAGTTAGAAGTACCTGTAGTATGCAAAAAAAACAATTTAATCCTTACCGTTAAATTCCATTCATTAGCTTAACGGATTCCGTTAGTATGTCACGTTATATCCAATAAAATTATGACACATGTTATGTTTTATTTATGACTTTTAAAAAGCATACTTGGATTTTTCATGTCATATTATTATGCCAACTAATATTTCTACCTCAACTTTTTTTTTTTTTGTTTTATTAACGTTAAACACATTAGGTAAAATATTTTTAAAAACCTTAATTCTAGCAAATTATTAATTTGAAAACCTAATTAAAAAAAAACATTAAAAAAAAACAAAAAAACAAATTAACAAACAAAACAAATTTCTACCTGTAAATGTTTAGTTTTTTAAGCCTATCTCCTCCTCCTCTTCTTCTTCTTCTTCTTCTTCTTCTTTGTTTTTGTGTTTTTTTTTTTTTTTTTTTTTCCTGTAGTGGTTTTTCTTCTTCTTCTTCTTCTTTTTCTTCATTTTTTCCTAAAAATTTAATTTCCAGACTTACCTTCCATGTTTCCTAGTGGAAACACAAACTTGGGTGAAGAAGCGACAAGAAGATGACGAAGAAAAAGACAGGAAGAAATGACAAGAAGAAGAAGAAGAAGAGGAGGAGAAGGAGAAGGAGGAGGAGGGGATAGGCCTAAAAAACTAAACGTTTCCAGATAGAAATTTGTTTTCTTTTGAATTAGGTTTTTAGATCAATAATTTGGTAGAATTAGAGTTTTTAAAAATATTTTACCTAATATGTTTAGTTGATATGTGGGAGTATTAGTTGACATAATAATATGACGTGAAAAATCCAAATGTGTTTTTTAAAAGTCATAAATAAAACATGATATGTGTCATAATTTTATTTGATGTGATGTGGCACACTAACAGAATCCGTTAAGTCAATGGATGAAATTTAACAGTGGGAACTTTTTTTTTTTTTTTTTTTTTTTTGCATACCATAGGATTTTCAAATTCGTTTTGATACTACAGGGAGTAAATTGTAAATCATGTAAACTACATGGACTAATTTTGTATTTTTCCCTATATTTCTTCACATAATTCAAAGATAGTATTGAAACCATTCTGCATCTATATAAGGTAAATTTGGATGCAACACTGGACATGGTTAATGGGTGTATAATGGGTATATATGGCCATTGTAGTGTGGCATAAGGTTTTTCACCTCCTATCCAGAACGTGAAAAACCTAGAACCGGTTGCAACAGGAGCTTTAGCGGTGTTTCTCTAAACATTATCTTAGAGGGTGGTGTTTCTCTAAACAAGAGGGGTGATGCAATCTTAGAGGCTCCTTCAAATTTTGATTGAAAATAGAGCTTTTAAGTCTAAAAGTCTTTTTTCTTTTTCTTTTTTTTTAAGAAAGCTTTATTTTTAAGTGTTTTTTTTTTTTTTTTACATGTCTACACAAGAGGGGGAGGAGGGATTCGAACTAGTGACATCAACTTCATAAGACGTGGTTCATTTTTAAGCTTTTACTAAATGTGTATTTTGGTCATTTTTAGGTTTTCTGTACATTTAAAAAAACTTTCAATTTTTTTTATTAAACAAGTACTTTTTTCTTCAAATAGACATTTTTTAGTGTTAAATATACTTTTAAGCCCCTCAAATGCACTCCCAAACAGGTCCTAAGTGGTAAGAGTAATGAACTCTACAAGGTGTAACAGGTGTATAGAGGTGTGCAAATTAACTGCCTACCAATTACTGACCGCTTACCAATGATGATCGAATCGAAATTAACCATCAACCGACTTTTGCAATTCGAAAATTGGTATGGATTTTTTATACCGACATCGATTTGGTTTGGTTAATTGGTATAAAATTATTTTTTTTAGTTAACCAAACCGAACCATTTCTGCATAGTAAAACAACGTCATTTTGAACTTTAAAAAAAAATATAAAAAATATAAAAAAAAAAAGCCCCCCAAACTACCAACCATTTGCAATATAGCCCTCAATGTTCAAAATATATTAAAATAGCCTTCCAACTACCAAAATGTATCAAAAATGCCACTTATTATTATTATTTTTATTCTTATAATACACATTCTTTTAACAAATAAAATAATACAATAATTGTAGAAAGAAAAAAGAATTTTTAAAAAAATACAAAAAAACGAATGAGCAAATAAATACAATATATATTTGAAATAAATAAATAATTTAGGCCAACTACAATGATTATCCATGTCGTATTAAAGGAAAATCAAAGATATAGTTCTAAAAAAAGTAAAATAAATAATCTCTGTAGTCAAATTTTGTTAAAAAAATTGTATTTATTCGCCCATTGATTTTACTTTAATACAAGAAGTAATTTGTAATTTAAACCAACTATAGTAACTAATTATTTATTTATTTATTTCAAAATATATATATATTGTATTTATTCACCCATTGGTTTTTTTTGTATTTTAAAAAAAAAATTGTTTAGTTTTTTTTACAATTATTTTATTATTTTATTTGTTAAAAGAATAGGGCTATTATAGGAATATAAAAAAAATACGTGGCCCTTTTTGATACATTTTGGTAATTTGGGGGCTACTTTAGCACATTTTGAACATTGTTAAGCTATATTGCAAACTTGAGGGCATTTTTTATATTTTTCTCAAAAATTCAATTGAAACTCGAAACGGCGTCGTTTTAAGATTGAATATAAATGACACTTTCATTTGAACCGTAATCCCTAACTCCTTACGCGTCACACCTATTGCCCTCCCCTCAAAACCCTCCAATCTCTTACGGCCCTACGGAGGCGTCCTGCCTCTCTCTCACACCGCGCGGCCATCTCTCTCTGGCTGCCTCTCTCTCTCTCTTGCCTCCCGTGGCTATCTATTGACTCTCTCGTTGCAATCGGCAAGCCATTGCGTCTCTCTCTTATCTCCCTTCATGTCTGGTGGCTTAACTTCACCGTCGTCTCCCTCGCTTTTTCGTTGCAAGTGGAAAGCCATCATATCTCTCTCTCTTCTCTATCGTCTTTTCAAGTATAGATTTTTTGAGTTTTTTCATTTTCTTTGATTCTTATTTTTTGAACTGATAGAGGGTTTAGATTTTGACTCTTTGATTTTGTATTTATTTACGAGTTTGTTTATATTATTAGGATTTAGAAATACATAGAAATGAAAATGATAGGTTTTTAGTTTTTTACGCAGCCTTGATCTAATTTACTCTACCTTGATGTTTCCTGCAAATAAATTTTCTTCTTTTAGATAAGCATTTGCTAATTGCTATAATTATTCATGAAATTTGTATTGTTGTTGGGCCCCTTTTTTTTTTTTTTTTTTTGGTGTGTGTCAGGTTTTGGTTGTTTAGGACCTTTAGGTATGATATATAGGTTTGGGTGCATAGGGTGCATTTAAGAGTGTTAAGAGAGCAAGCCGCGAGCAAGTGAGCTCGGGCTCGGCTCGCATAAACTTTACTCGTGCTTAACTCGAATATTAAATAAAGCATTTCGTGAACACAAATCCTGACTTGAATATTAAATGAAGCAAGATCGGCTCGACTGAGCTAAGCTCATGAATAGCTCATGAGCAAACTCGTATAAGACTCGCCTCATTTATTAGGCTCAACTCGTATATTTTTAAATAAGTAACAAATAACAATATATAATAAACATTACTCAATAATAACAAATATATTATATACTTTGTTTTTTTGTTACTTATGCATATGTGTTTATATATGTGTGTGTGTGTGTGCAAGATCGGCTCAACTAAGCTAAGCTCATGAATAGCTCATGAGCAAACTCGTATAAGATTCACCTCATTTATTAGGCTCAGCTCGTATATTTTTTAATAAGTAACAAATAACAATATATAATAAACATTACTCAATAATAACAAATATATTATATACTTTTGATTTTTTTGTTACTTATGCATATGTGTTTATATATATATATGTGTGTGTGTGTGTGTGTGTAGGGTTAAATACCTAATTACTCCCTAAGATTTCACTTTTTTATTTTTTCTTCCTTAAGGTTTGGTGTGTGTGTGTGTGTGTGTGTAGGGTTAAATACCTAATTACTCCCTAGGGTTTCACTTATTTATTTTTTTTTCCTTAAGGTTTGGTGTGTGTGTAGGGGGGGTTAAATACCTAATTACTCCCTATGGTTTCACTTTTTTATTTTTTCTTTCTTAAGGTTTGGTTTTTATCACAGAAGGTCCATGTAGTTTTGATAAAGGACCAAATTAGTCCTTCTATCCGTTGACCATTAGTTAATTTAACGGAAACGATACTTGAACTAATTAAATCTTGCCACGTGTCATGTAATTAATTTTTTATTTTAAAAATAATTTGTTTAAAAAAAAAAAACAAACAAAAAATTTGAGGTAATTTTTTTTTTATATATAGAAAAAATATATATATATTTTTTTAAAAAAAAGAAACAAAAAATTTGAGGTAATTTTTTATTTTTTATTTAGTAAAAATATATATATATTTAAAAAAAAAAAAAAAAAAAAGAAGAAACAAAAAATTGGGTGGAGCTAAGGGTCAGGCCACCCCCAACTTCTTTGGGCAAAACTTAAGAGCTAGCGGCCAGGCCACCCCCAACTTTTTTAATCCTTGAGAGCCCTCCGTTGGTGGTGATAGTGGCAGCCAAGCTTTCTGGCTTTGTTCTGCCAACAGACACATCCCTCCCTCACAACTCTGCTCCCACCCTTCTCTTCTCTAATGGGTATTCTTCAATTGCCTTTACTATCATTATTTGTTTGTCTTTTTTTTTTCTTTGTTTGTCTTTTTTTTTTTTTGGAAATTTTTTTTTTTAATTTTTTGTTTAAAATAAAAATAAAAAATAAATTACATGACACGTATCAAGATTTAATTGGTCGACGTGTCATTTCCGTTAGTCAACTAACGGTTAACGGATGGAAGGACTAACTTGTTCCTTTATCAAAACCATAAGGACCTACTGTAATAAAAATCAAACCCTAGAGAAGAAAAAATCAATAAGTAAAACCCTAGAGGGTAATTAGGTATTTAACCCATGTATATATTTTATAAACACATATAATAAATACATAAATAAATAAATATCTTTATACTTAAAAAGTACCAATGTACCAAGCAACACAACAATTTTGTTTGAAACGAAATTACAATTTTGCCCATTTCAACATGGCTGAATTAGGGGTGCCATTAACCGCCCGCCAACCGCTAACCGTTATAACCGCCAACCGTCTAACCGCCTAACCGCTATAACCGCTAACCGCTATAACCGCTAACCGTTATAACCGCCTAACGGTTAGCGGTTAGCGGTTATAGGGTCCACTAATCGCTACCGCTAACCGCTAATCGCTTTTTATATACTATATTTTTATAATTATAAATATAATAATATTTATACATATAACATAATTAATTAATCATTAATGATTAAATCACATTTTTGTTTTAGATAATTAAATTACAATTTAAGTGTTAATATATTATCACTATAATTTATAATTTTATATGATTATAACTTATAAGTATGCAAGTTCATACTAATATAAGTTAAAAGGGTAGCAAAATCTATCTCAATTCTCAATCAAAGAGAGAGTCTCAAGTTCATGCTAATACTTATATATATATATATATATATATATATATATATAATCTAGAGACTTAGTTTATGTTATCATCTATATAACATAAAGTTCATATTCAACAATAATTGAACTATTAAGACTAAAGGATCTCAAATTTGATTAAGTAAATATAATTCATAATTTAAATCATTAATCTTATTATCTAATTTAATTATTATTTATTAAGATTATATGACTATATAGTATATAATATCAAATTAAGTAATTGATATTATATTCAACAATGTGATACTTATAACAATAATTAAAGTATTAATGTATTTTTTAAAAAAAAAATTGACAATTTTTTGAACAATTTTTATCTTAAATCATTAAAAAAAGAAAGAAAGCAAAACTACACCGTTTTGTAGTTATATATATTTATCTCTTTCTAATTCTAACCCTAAAAGTTAAAACCCCCATTTGGCCATTTCTCTCAAACTCTTAGAGTCTCACGCGGCATTTGCCCATTTCTCTCTCTCTCTCTCGCTCTTCAAATATCGATTGAAGACTCAATAAGCAACCTCCCCCCAGACCCAGAGAGTCATCCTTGAACTCAATCGATCCCATAATTTCAAAGGAACAATCTTTGATGAAGTTTTAATGTTTTATTTGTATCATTTAATGTTTTATTTAAACTTCTTTAATATGTTGTGTTGAACCTTTTTTTTATACGTTGTAACAGTTGTGTTGAGCTTTTATTTTTAAATATGTTGTGACAGTTGTGTTGAGCTTTTATTTTTAAATATGTTGTGAAAGTTGTGTTGAGCTTTTTTTTTATATGTTGTGTTTGTTATTTTTATATTTATTTAAAGTTAACCGGTTATGATTTAATATTTAAGTTTTTTTTTTTTTAAGTACAAGTAAATATAAATTTTAGGTCAAATGTTTTTTATTTTTCAATATGCGCTCTTTTTATAGTAATTGAGACCAAAAAAAAAAAAAAAACACTAAAAAGCCAAAAAAAAAAAAAGAAAAGCGCATAAAAAAAGCCCAATTTTGAAAAAGTGGTTAGCGGGCGGTTGTCTATTTCATTAACCGCTAACCGGCCGGTTAACCGCTAACCGCTAACCGTTAGGCAGTTAGCGGTTGCGGTTAATGAAATCTACTAACCGCTAGGGCGGTTACGGTTAGCGGTTATTGCCACTAACCGCTAACCGTAACCGCATTGGCACCCCTAGGCTAAATAGTGATGATGGTGCCAAGTTATTGTTTACAATAGCCAGCTCAAAAATCATTTAGGCATTTTTCTTTATACTTAAAAATTGGCTATGCACAACAATTATTTGAGATAAAATTACCCTTTTAGCCTATGCTTAACAATTGTTTAGTGGCTATACACAATAATTATTTGAGACGAAATTACCCTTTTGTCTCTTGCACAAGCAGGCCCCATCGTCATTGTACAACTTTCTAATGGCAGTTTTCCTTTTTCCTTTTTCTTTTTTCCCTTCTCTTTTGGCCCATGAGCCATGGCCGTGGAAAGGAAGCTAGCTATGATCCAAATCCTAGAGAAATCTAGTACTTTTTCTACGTTCGTTGTGACACATGCTTACACCGTAGAGGGAAATTTGCCGATCTTTGATTTGATCGTTCGTACATGTTACCCAGGAGATGCCACGTGGAGATTAAGTCATGGTAGTTTGACACGTATGTCAAACGTGGAGAAGCTACGAACAGAGCACGAGAGTGTGTCATCATTATAAGAAACCACGCATGAAAAGCTAGCTCAAAGCCATACACACAGCAAAAATTCCTTGATAAAGAAACAGAAAGGAAAGGATAATGGAGAAGAATCAAGAACAGGAGGAGAGAAAGCCAGAAAGTGTAGAGAAGGAAAAGAGATAAGAGTAAAATGTTGAAATACAAAGATATCCTTGTATAATGTTCTGGATTTTGAGATTTTTTTTGGTATTGATTTTAGGGTTTTTTTTTTTTTTTGGGGTTCATTTTTCTCTTAATCTTCTAAATCTTGAGATATTTTTTGTATTGATTTTTGGATTTTTTATTTTTCTTTTAATCGTCTGAATTTTTTGAGATTTTTTTGTTTTATTTTTCTCTTAAATCTTCTTGATCTTAAAATTTTATTGGTATTGATTTTATGGAAAGAGGAGAGAAGAAAGAGAAAAATAATTGAGTGATGTTGTCGGCAAGTGGGAGAGAGAAAAATAAATTTGGGTAAAGTGGTGTGTGGGCTAAGTTGGGGAGAAAGTGAAATTAAAAAAAAAAAAAATGTGAGTGGAAGAAAATGGAAGGAGAGAGATCACATGTCAAGGCAAAAAATAATATGAACGTTTTTGTATTGAATTGAAAAAAATAAAATAAAATTTGCTTAAATGATGACAAAGATACGTTGTCAAATATATACAGGGGGCTATGACTTAAACTAATATGTACAATATCAATTAAAGACTATTATATGAGTAGCACTTAGAAGAACATACATTCTAGAGACAAGACTATTACATGAGTAGCACTTAGAAGAACATACATTCTAGAGACAAACAACTTCTAAGAAGAGGATATGAATAAAGTTTTCAGTGTATTTGATATGTTGTAATATTATTATGAATATAAACAAATGTCCTAAAATAAGATTAATAAATATCATCTCAATCTTTTCATATAGTGAATACAAGTAAACATTTATATATCCTATTATGCTATCACAAGGAATTGCACGTACAATCATACTAGTTTTTAAGAGAAACATGTATGTCAAAATGTATAGTTTATACATGAAAATATTTATGCTTGATGATAACTTATTTTTGGCGTTCTTATAAGTGATTACTTATCTTGATTGCTAACTTTCCATACAAGAGCTTCTTGCGGAGATACTAGCCAAAATTTTAAGCTAAAACCCTAACCGCTACGCTTAAAAACTCGAATTACACTTTCTACCTTGAAAACGTTCATTTGAACATTTTTTGAGGATTGTAGGAATGGTCTACATCATTGTAACGATGTTTGACATTGTTCGAACGTTTTTGTATCCACAACATTCCGATTTTGCTGGAAGTTGTACGGTGGCAGGTTTCAAACATTGTCCAAGAGTTTGCGGAAAAATGATTTTGATACCATATTAAAATATTAAAAGAAAGAAAGAAAGAGAGATCCAATGCAAGAAGAGAAAAAAAAACAAGGAGATTTAAGGTGATTTCACAATAAAGGTACATGTACCTACCCTTCTAATGCAGGCCTAGGCTATATTATCATCTTATTAACTTGTTTGGCAATACGGTGAAAATACTTATTTATAGGCCATATAGATGTACAATATAAGTAATGTAAAGCTCATGATAATGAGATTCTTATATAATTAAACCACCAGATTATAATATTATCTGATAAGGAAATAATACGATTTAATTTTACAAAGAAATCCTATCCTATTCATTCTCACAATCATCTCATTCACTCTCATTTTCATTTCGGTGAATGTTAACTTTTTGTTCTCTTCTCCATCCTAGTCTTAAATTTTAGTGTGGCATCTCACATTACTTAAGTGTGGAAAACGAGATGTGATTATATGGAGTATGCTCTCTTTAAATGATATTACGTTTTTTGAGGTAAACCCAATAATAAGTTTCAAGAGGCCAATGATTGTAACGTCCCAAATCGTACGGGTGTAAAAAAATGGATGTGCTTATACAGAGCATGCTTTATTTAAATGGTATGACCCTTTGGGGGTATACCCAATAACAAAATTAACTGGGCTAAACCCTAAACAATAATCAATCAAAGAGCTATCACACTATATATCATATTAAATTTTCATCCATGAATATATATTAGAATTTAATATGTTGAAATTTCAAAGTTTTTTTTGTTACCCAATTCAATGAACCTTAATTAAGCCAAATGATCCGTGCATGATATATTGCTGAAGTCATGGCATTCTAATTTCTATGATAAGGAATTGCCCAAATCTTTGTATTTTACCCTCCCATACTGCACCATGCTGGTGAATACGTGAATTAAGGAAATGTCACCATTTCTCACTTACAAAAAAATGTTGCCTTGTACCTTAAGAAAATTCAAGCTCAAATCCTCTCAAATTGACACGTGGCATGTTATAATAGGATGTATTTTGAACTCAAGCAGTGGTCTTCTTCTATAAATACCACTAGCTCACCAATTGATCATCTTATTCAAGCAAAAACTACAATTCTCCACTCTGCGATATATATATAATGGCTCTTGTTCTTCAACAATCCTTCTCTCTGTTTACTCTCATATCTCTTGTTTCTCTTCTGATCAACCCAAGCTCTTGCTTCAAGCCCAAGCTTCTCAATGTCTCAAAGAACAATGCTCCATCCAATTCTGGTTGGTCAACCGCAGGTGCAACATGGTATGGAAGCGCCACAGGTGCCGGGAGTGACGGTAATGCAGAAATTAAAACAGATAAATTATTACCAAATATTCATACAAAATTTGCAGAAATATATATATTTCTCAATTTTCATTTCTTGTCCATGCAGCGGGTGCTTGTGGATATGGAACTACGGTAAAGCAAGCCCCATTCTCTTCAATGATATCGGCTGGAGGCCCTTCTTTATACGTATCAGGCAAAGGGTGTGGAGCATGTTATCAGGTAAAAACAAGGAAAGCTCATGACATCTATGTAAGTTGGTTTGATTCATTGTGATTTGCGGCTCATTCTCCTGCTGGTTCATCAACGACCATGCAGGTGAGGTGCATAGGGAATGCAGCATGCTCAAGAAACCCAGTGACTGTAGTTATCACTGACAATTGTCCGGGGTGTAACTCAGAATCTGCTCATTTTGATTTGAGTGGTACAGCTTTTGGAGCCATGGCAGCTTCTGGTAAAGCTGATAAACTACGCAATGCTGGAGTCCTGAAGATTGACTATAGAAGGTAATTAATGTCGTATGAGGAGGGGCGGGGTGGGTGGAAATTAAGAAAATAATGCGTGGTCAAGTGTGACAAAAATTCTTCATTATTCTCAAAACTCTGTTATTCTCTATACTGGTTTTATGGGTCAAATGAATTTTTTTTAACCTAATTTATAAAAGTGACATGCATGTGTTTTTTAAACACATGAAAATCACATGTTTTTTTCATAGCAGGAAAAAAGTTGTAATAAATTTTATTAAAAACTCATGTATCTTATATGTTATTAAAAAAATGAACATATGTCACTTCTATATATTAGGTTTAAGGAAATTCCTTCAATCCAATTTGAAGGAAAACTTTATTCATAATTAATTACTGTATTTATTCAATCTCTATATATATATATATATATATATATATATATATATATTATTCTAAGTCTTTACTTCGTATAATTAAATTAAGTTTTTGTCATTGTCACTTTTTTCAACATTTTGTTTGTTTGTTTTTTTTTTTTTTTTTTTTTTTGTCATTTCATTAATCATCTTCTCGAATGACTAAAACCAGATACGGAGGAAGGAGATGGATGGTATTGATGGTGTTAGCCATGGCTCTCCCCCTCTTTTGAAAATGTTATTTACAGTAGTGAATAAATAGCTAAATTTACGTATTTGAACCAAAATAATTAAGCTTTGCCCTTGTCTTGAAAATAATAAGCAATGATAACTTCACTTTGGACCCCTGAACTACTACACATTTTGAGAAAATCACTCAAATTTTACAAATTCTCAATTTCACTTCTGAACTTTCAATTTGATGCAATTAACCCTTCCGTCAATTTTTGTCGTTAATTAAACCCTAACAAAAACCACTAAAAAGACCAAACTACCCTTCAATTTTTGTTTTTTGTTTTTAATTTTTAATATGAAATTAAGGGTAAATTTAGAATTTATAAAAATTTCAGGAATATAAAGGTCATTTCATCACTTATAACATCCAAAAACTGACATACGAGGGTATATTGCATTAGATTGAATGTTTGGGGGTGAAATTGAAAGGTTTTTAAATTTTTAATATGAAATTAAGGGTAGAATTTATAAAAATTTTAGGGATATAAAGGTCATTTCATCACTTATAACATCCAAAAACTGACAGACGGGGGTATATTGCATTAGATTGAATGTTTGGGGGTGAAATTGAAAGGTTTTAAAATTTAGTATAGTATTTTGACTCTTTTCAAATTGCATAATAGTTTTAGGGATCTTTTCTGAAATTTCTCCAAAAAATAAAAAAGCTCGGCGGTTGACCTCATTAATTATAAGAAAAATTAATTTATGAGCAATGTAAAAGAGTTTCTAATATAGAAAGGTCAGTAACGTAGAAGCTGAAGTTAAAATGTTGTGATGTTAGAATGTTGTGATTCATTTTGATAGGTGTTTTAAGTTAAAATTTAGAATAAACTAACAAAAAAAATTGTTTTTATTTTTGATAATACTAAATGAATTAATATTAATTTCAATTTAAATTTATTTTTTATTCATACTTAATTTGTATCTTAATATATTTCTCAACCATCTTAACAAAATCTGTGGCTTTCACTTTCAGAGTGGAGTGCCACTGGCCTGGTGTGTCAATAGCCTTCCACGTAGACGCTGGCTCCAATCCAAATTATTTTGCCTCCCTAATCGAATATGTAAATGGAGATGGGAGCCTCGGTGGAGTCGACCTCAAACATGCTCTTGACTCGGTCTCATGGCATCCCATGCAACAGTCGCGGGGTGCAGTTTGGAAGCTTGATGCTGGCTCAACATTGCAGGCTCCTTTCTCCATCCGCCTAACCTTGCGCAACTCCGGCAGCACCATCGTCGCCAACAACGTCATTCCGGCCGGCTGGCAGCCCAGAAAAACTTACCGATCTGTCGTCAACTTCCAGACCTAAGTAAATCATATGTTTGATCAGTTTGGTTGTTTGCAAAAATATATGTAGTTTTTAGTACTGCTGAAGATGAATTAAAATGCCAGCTTATCTATGAATTATATATTTAGAGTTACGTATTGTTTAGCACAAATGATCTGACTCTTTTTTTTCTTTATCGAACCTTTCATCTTTTCCACGTTTATGATATCTATCATAAATAAAGAATTACATTCTCGTACAGATTTGATTAAGACGTACAGAAAACAACGAAAATTTGAAGATTCGTGCATGGTGACGGATCTAGAAATTTATCTTAGTAAGGATAAAAGAAAAAAAATTATAATATAATGAAGCTGGGGCCTACGGAAGATGACTCTCTACTCAAACATGAGAACTTTCATCACAAATCACAGCGTCGTAGCAGCCAGCAGTGATGAACAAACACAAAAGAAAATTTTTGTAATAGCCTAGTAGATAAAAAGTAGTATAAAACACCATCTCCTTCAATTTACTCTAGTTTTTGGACTAAAATTTGAGCTGAGCTGAATTTTATAGGAGCTAAAATGTCAATATATGATATGAAATTTTGGTTTCTTTTATAGGGGCTGATAAAAAATTTGGGTACAAAAATATGTTTTTTTTTAAAAAAATTAACAAGGGCGTGCGCCCTACCTGCCTCTGTGTGTATTCGTCAATACTGACTACCATCCTATAATATTTTCTTTAAGGTAATTTGTTTCGCAACAAAAATAGAAAGAATTTAATGTATATTGTTAAAATATTAATTAAATAAATTCATGTTTTTTTTTTTAAGAATTAACAAACAGTTGAAAGAATTATAAAATCACATAGAAAACTTATTCCTAAGAAAAAAAACCCTTGGGCTAGCTAGCTTTAGTGCGTGGATGGGCTGTTTGTTTAAAATAAATAAATAGTTCTTATTAGAAGTAGAAGAAAGTATAATAAAATAGTTTATTTCTCAATTTAAAGAATAATATAATTGGGGCCATAGAAATGACTATTTTAAGGATTAGAATATATACAGTTATTCCACATTCTTTAATTTTAATAAATAATATTATTTTTTTTAAAAAATAAAATAGTAATTTTACTTACCAAACGTACCGTTAATCTTTTGTCTATGCAGCCAAGTAACAATTTAGAAAGAAAGAAAGGAAGATTAAAAAATAAATAAAAAATAAAAAAACTTCACCTTAGAGCATGTTTGGGATTGCGTTTGAATGGCTTAAAAGTACTTTTATCACTTAAAAAATACTTGTTTGAAGAAAAAAAAATACTCGCTTAGTCGCTTGATAAAAAAAATTAAAAGCGCTTTTAAGAATCTAAAAAACTTAAAAATGACAAAAACGCATTTTTGGTAAAGCTTAAAAATGAAACTTTTGCCCAAAAGCTCTTTTTGATTTAAAAGCTTTATTTCTCAAATGCAATCTCAAACATGATCAGACTCTTGAATTACCACTCGATCTGACAAGCCCCCCTCAATCTTCAAAACTTCTCAATTTAAACCTTTGAACTTTTGATTGCAGTCAATTTAAACCCATTTGTAATATTTATCCATTAACTTCTAATGACAATACCTAAAAAGACCAAATATCCTTGATTTTTCTTTTTTTTTTTTTAATAAAAAAAGCTAGAGAACCCTTGGAATTAAAGGTAAATTTAAAATTTTATAAAAAAAAGTTAATGGTATAAACGTTATTGTCTCACTTTTAACATTTAAAATATGATGGATGTATTTAAATTAATTACAATTGAAAGTTTAGAGGTTCAAATTGATAGGTTTTGAAGTTTAAGAGCTTATCAAATCGTGTGTAGTAATTCAAAAGTCTAAAATGAAGTTAAAAAAAAAATCTGTTTGGACAAAGCTATACGGCAAAGGACAGAACCATATGGCAACTTAGCGGGATCCACCGTGGGTGTACGTGGGTCCAAAGCCAACAGCCTAGGTGGACCAAATCCCAAAGCAGTTTTCATAAATGTCCAGCTATTTCTTTAAGGAAAATGCTAAGGGTTTTTCCCATAGTGTTCTTCTGGATTCTTTTAGACTTATGTAAAACATGATTCAAGAAAAAAATAAAATTGTAATGGCCTTCACCACTGGTTTTTTTAGGCATTAGCACCAAATTTGAGGCATTAGCACTAAATTTAGGATGATCAAATCCATTTTTGATGATACCATCCCTAAAAGGTTAACCTTCGATCCTTAGGGTTTAGTTTTGAATCTAAAAACAAGTTTTAAAGCATTAGAACCTAAATATTAACTTATAAAAATTAATCCGTTGGCAAAAAAATTGTACTATAATTTTATTTATTTTTCTTAAATCATGTTTTACGTAAGTTTAGGAGAACCCAAAAAAATACTATGGGGAGAACTCCTATCAAACCTCTTTCTTTAAATACCATCGAGATTATTATTTTGACTATAAAACAATATAAGATGGCAATTATCTTAAAGTCTCTTTATTCAAAGATTAAAATTTAATTAGGGCGCTACATTTATAACCTTAGCAAAGATATTTTATTAAAAAAATTTAAAATCCAAAAATTATTTAATTTATTATCCATCTTACATTATCAAAAGCTACAATTTAGATTATCAAAATCAATTTTCTTTCTTTCAAAACTAATCAACTCTCAAATAACCCTATCCACCTAAGAACCATTTTAGGAGGAGGAAGTGAGTTTGCTAATCCTAAGGCTTGCACCAATTTTAGTTTGTCTTCTTTCTAGATTACTACAAGGTGAAGTTTTTTTTTTTTTTTTTTGGGTTCCAATTACCTTTAGTCATTTTCTAAGGGTTTGTTTACACAAAACCTTAAGAGTAACTATCTTAGATCTCCAGTCTCTCTCTCTCTCTCTCTCTTTTTCTCTCTCTAGTTCTTTTCTAGGAGCAAATCATTGACTGATTGTAGATGAATTATTAGGCATATGGAAGAATTATCAAAGATGGTAGACAACAAAGGGGATTGCATTTGGGAATGCACTTGTAGTGGAGATGAAAAAGCAAGGAAATCGCTATCTAATTGAAAAAATTGTGATGGAATGGGCAACGGCCAAATACATGATTCACCAGAATATGTTGCAGATTTGGAAACTAATTATAACGATGACATTCAAAGAATTAAACAAAGCATAAATCAAATTTGAATGAAAGAAATTTCTCATTGTGTCTATGATATTGTTTTGTTAGTGCAATATATTCTATTTTTAGGCTTAAGTACTTTTTTAATACCTCGGTTTGCACTTTTTTATTTTAAATTTTTAGGACACGTGGCATATTTTGAGAGTGACACTTGGCAGATCGTTAATTTTTTCTCACGGAAACTAAGGAAGGTATCGATTTTGTCTTTTCTATAGTTCAAGTACCCATTTTTTACCGTTTTGTAAACTGACCGTACCAAAAATAGTACTCGCCAATTGCACGAGTCGATCGTAGTAATGTGGCTGTGCAAGTGCGAGTGTCGAACCCACAGAGAATCGTGTTTGTCGAAAACCAACTTTAAAGCGCTTAAACTAATAAAATCTTAACCTAGTCCCAATGTCGAACAGGTAACGTGCAGAAATTTAAACTAAGCTAAAATGCAATAAAATAAAGCAGAAAATTAAACTAAGTTAAAAAAAACATTAAAATAAAGAAATAAAAACGACTACAGTCCCTACTCCACTTCACAATTAATTAATCAATATATAAACATGCTTAGCTCATATTTATTAACATTTATGGTACAAGGCATACTTTGAGCGTTAACGCATTGTTCATATTTCCGTCTATCGATAAGCGCATATGTATATCCTATTGTTGCTACACAATCTTGTCGGACTAACCGAGGCAAACACTGTTACAAGAGGTCACAACGGATAATGGTCCGAAGACGAATATCCGATGTATCTCGGTTTAACGTTAGTCGACGTTTGCGATAACAAACAACAATCAATACACTTTTGTCACTAAAATGCATTGAAACGAATAGACATAAATTAAATGGAGAATAATACTGAACTAAACATATATATATATAAACAAATTAAAGCGAAGGGAAAAAGAGACTAATTAAAAGTAAAATTAAACATAAATTAAATAACGACAATTTAGGAGGGATTTACAGTGAAAAATAGAGGGCTTGGGCCCTAGAGGCACCTCCCAAAGCGTTCACAATGAATACACGAGGTCCTATTTATAGGCTGGCTGGACAACATTGCGTTCGAACGCACTACTGCGTTCGAACTTACGAGTTATTTGTGGTCGACGCAGGGCTACGTTAGACCTCAAATAACCGCTGTGGCCTAGGGTGACATGGAGTGCGTTCGACGCAGAGCATCTGCGTTCGACGCACATAACCGCTTAAGGGCGGCTCTTGCTGCGCTGCGTGCGTGCGTGCTCTGGTGCTTTGCGTGCGGCGAAGTGGGTGTGCGGCAAGCGCTGCTGCTGCGTCCGTGGGTCTGCGCTTAAGTCCTTTTCTTGCCCTTGCTAACCATGATTCAACACAATGTCCTGCACAACACAAAAATACTAAAAACACTAAAAATGATTAAATATTAACAATGCTAAAGGTCTAATAAATATAAATTAAGGGATCTAAATCAGCACTTTTAGGCACCGATCAAATACCCCCAAACTTACATTTTGCTAGTCCCTTAGCAAAACAAAATGAAAAACAAAATAAAAACATAAGTCCACTTTCGTGGGAGAAACGATTGCATTGAGCGTATGCAATAAGCCTTTTAAACCTCTAGGAGTTCCCTAGAGGACGAGTGAAGTCTCGTGAGGGTTTTTCAGGAATGACACCCACAAACATCTGTGCACACATTTTATTCTCAATCACACAAATATATCGATCATGGTTTAAATTCAAAAGCAAGTTTAATCACACAAACACTATCTTCACAAATTTGAGAATTAACAATCAAGATACAAACATGGCATTATGAGATCCAATAATCAATTCTAGTGAAAGTGAGATTAGCACAAAATATGGGATTTCAAAACCAATCATTAGTCGTGTGTATGCTTCACACTCAAAGTTCATTGGTCAACACATTAAAAATAACAACCAAGGTTCATCAAAATTTTTTTTTTTTTTTTTTATTGCATAACTTCACTAAGCTTTCTAATTGACCCATGTATCAAGCGTTAAGTCAATGACTCCCAAACCAAATGGTTTTAGGGCATTAGGCGTAAAACACCCTAAGGACCTACTAACTTTCGAGTCAAAAAGGCTACTACACATCTAACTTCACACTTTTTACGCGAATACTCATTGCTTAATGAGGCAAGAGATCCGGTTACTCGGTGGAAAGCTCAAAATGATCATCATTTTTTTTTTTTTTTTTTTTGATGAACCACGGGTATCTCTCTAAATGGTTTTCCAACTGCATTCAAGGTTACAAAACTAACAAAACCAAAACCAGATTTTATCCCACAAATTACGTGCCAATTGTGCTCGTGAATCTCAAATTGAACTACAATATCTCATTATGCCATGAAAGTAACATAACTGCAAAACCCTTAATCAATGTGATCATATGTTCGTCAAATTAAACACACCAATGAAAATAAACCATAACTAACATAAAATGCATAATTTAAAAACAAAATGTGCACACAATAAAAATACCCCCAAACTCAAAATCTGCACTGTCCACAGTGTGTTGATATAGGAAATAAAAACAAAGTGCAAGGGGTGTGAAAATAAACCAAGACGTCACAAAGACGTCACGGTGCTGGTGGTGCTGCAGAAGGTCCTGCTGCTGGAGGCAGTCTCTCCATGATGGCTCGGAACATCTCCTGGACCTCGAGCCTGTCCTGACGAGCATCCTCTCAGAATCTGCAAATGAAATCGACGTCCACGATGCGGGATCGTATGTCCACGAGGGTGTCCTGAAATGCAATAAGTCGAGCTAAGCGTGATACACTCCTCATCCTCCTCTAGTTGCTCCTCCTCGTACTCCTCAGGCTCCTCCCGCTGCTCCTCGGCTGTCCTCGGCTCAAAAGCCATCTCATGCTCAGCTACCAACTCTGGAATGTCCATGGGCTCAGGCTCCAGTGCGGGCTCTGGCTGTAGCTGTGGTGCGGCTCTAGGCATGTGGGATAGACTCTGACGCCACTGAATGGAGCCAAAGTGTGGGCTATCGAGTCGGCCGTCGCTGATGTGCCCCCCATCTTTCTCGAGAATATGTGTGATGAGAAAGGGAAAGGCAATCCCCACGCCTTCGTGCTCCGCTCGATGATGGACTCCTCACGAATTTCTGGATCGACGCCGAGATAATCTCCGAATAGAACACCGTAATCCTCTCGTGGAATGAGTAGAGGCACGAGAAATAGGTCTCGCCTGTCTTGTGTCCCAAAGGACACACATTACGGTACAAGACCATATCTATGAAGAGAAGATTCCGAGGAATCTTCGTCTTGCTGGCTGCGTTCCGGCGGTCGTCTGCATACTGGCCCTCACACATATCGGAAACGACGTCCTCGAGTGTGAGCATGGAGGGCACTCAAGCCGGGGTGTCCGACTCAGTGGCTCATGGCTGCACTTCAACGCGCAGCGCTATGTCTCCGACGGTCACCTCCACGCCTTTCCGTTAATGGAGGAGAAAAGAGTCCTGGTCACTATCAGTCCTCGGTGAGTGTAAAAGTCTCGACCAGCCGCTCGTGCAGTGGAGGTGACGGGTTTGAAAAGTCTTTTCAACCCCCGGCGCTTCAATTCTCGGACGGCCCAACTTGTTGTTTCATTGTTGGAGAACACCTCGTTGATAGCAAAAGTGTTCTCCAACAAGAGCTTCCTCTCCATGGATGGTTGGGCTGTAGCACGGGACCGATGATGGCGGGATGATAACCTTGCCCTCTAGGCATGATGGAGGTTCGTTGAGGCAATTTGTCGAGCACCGTGTGCACCGAAAATAAAGGGTTAAAGAACCCTTGAAAAATGCCCAACCCCCTGCAAAAACAAATAAAACCAACACGAAGTCAAAGGCACAATCCAAGAGGATTTGTGCCCTTTGATTGAACAAAAAATCAAAAATTGGGGTTATTTTGGAAAAATTGGGTTTGGTGGGTTGGGGATAAAATGGGAAATTTGGGGATTTGGGTGGCCGGTGAGTGGGTACGTGGAGAATGGCCGGTGGTGGTGTTCTGGTGGTGGGGAGGCGGTGGGTGGTGGTGGGTGTGGGTTTATTTTGGATTTAGGAGAAGATGACGGAGGTGGGGTTGGGGACTATGCGGCCAAGGAAAATGGGGAGGGGGGAAATGTGACCTAAGCAGGTGTCCGGATGGGCCTAAAATCGATGCGTTCGAGCGTACATACGCACGTTCGACCGCATGCAGCGATGTGTGTGAAGGGAATGCGTTGAACTTATTCAAGCACGTTGACGCATGCGCAAATGGGTGTGAAGAAGCGCTGCGGTCGAACTTCACCAAGGCAAGGTTGACGCCGCAGACACGTTCGAACTTACATAAAAGCGTTGAGCGTGCAATGCAAAAATTTTTTTTTTTTTTTTTTTTTTTTTTGAAATTTTAAGCTATATACAAAATAAAATTACCAAGCACAAAACACAAAACACACCTATTTACAAAAACAGAAAATAAATCAAAAATGCGGTGCGAAAATAAATAAAATAACAATAAAAATACCGCACCTTCCCCGCTCATAAGGGTGTCCAACCAATCCCTTCCATCCTTTCTTCCTTAAAATAAGATACCCCTCTGGAAGGATGTTAAGCCATCTTATGTAGTTGTCCTTGTTTCGAGGGATCCACTTAGGAACACGGTTCCTAGATTTGTGATCTTGTGTGTGTGAATCCTCAAAGATTTCTACATAAGATGACTCTTCGAGACATTGGAAAGATGGAACTTGATGATATGTCTCGAGAGGGATTGTGACGAAGGAGTAAGCTTCAGTACTCACTTCCTTGTCATTGGGCCAATTTAAAATTGGCGGGGGCTCAAACTGCTCCTCGTACTCTTCTCCTCCATTCTCAGTTAGCCTCTCAGGAGCGGGATCCACTAAAGCCTTAGCTTGCTCATGCACCATGTCAAGGTCCAAATTAAACTCAAATTGAGCAAAGCTCTCTTCCAAAGGATCCTCCAGACTCGGCTCTCTAAACCTAACAGCTTGCTCGAGGAACTTGTCTAGATCCAAATCATATTCAATTTCATCAAAACACTCTCCAGATGGATCCTCAAGACTAGGCTCACTAAAAATCTCAACATGATCAAATAGCCTATCCAAGTCTAGGTCATCTCTATCTGGAGCAAAGTGTTCCATCTCAGGATCCTCTAAACACAAATCATGCAACACTCCATCTTGCATCACTAGCCTATCGAGGTCTAGGTCACAATCATCTGAGGTGAAACATTCTATCTTAAGTTCCTCTAAGCTACACTCACTTGCAACTTCATCTCTAATTTCCTCATCAACAAGTATGGTGGTGGTTTGAGCATTGTCAAGTGCATACTTATCAACTTCAGTCATGTAATAATTAAGGAAAGGGCAATCATCAAACTGGTGAGAATGATGATAACAATATTCACATGACTGATAAGGTGTGTGAGTGTGAAAAAGCTGGGTATGGGCTTGTCTGGCAGCCATGAGTTGGTTAGCCTCCTTGAAGTCATCAACATGAGCAAGTGAGGGAAAATGTTGCTCAAATGACTCTTGGGGAGGATGAGCCATCTCATGAATCTGAAACTCTTCCTCCTCAACTAGGTTGAATTTAGAAACTAATTGACCGAACTGTTCTTCCAACCTTGCAATTTCTTCAGTGTTTGCCACATGGGCATCTATGATTTCTTGACAAGGTTGGTTGACTGTTTTCCTAAACGTCTCGAGTGATTCTTCTAATGATGGTTCATGAGACGCAGAAATGGTGGGTTGGCCGACTAGTTTCATGAATTCCTTAAAAGTGTCTTCCAAGGAAGACGCCCGAGGAGGATAGTCATATGATGAATGGGAAGAAAATGGTTGTCGAATCATGGATATTCGTGGTGGTGCAAGTCAACTTGGGGAGTAAAATTTTCCGTAGCATGATCATGCCACTAAAAATCAGAATAGTTGTTCCATTCGTTATAAAAATTTGAATTAGATTCAAAACCAGATCGAGAAACCGTGTTCAATCGCCATTTGAAAATTCAGAAAATTGTCCCCAATGTGACAATCACCTAAACTATGGTAAGGACGAGCAGAACACGGTTCATGTGGGTGCATAGTAGTAGGGAAACATTAAAATAATCAAACGGAAGACTCATGCTTCACCCAAAGCTCAAAATATTCCACATGAAACAATTAACAAAAATAAAATGAAATAAACAAAAGTACTAAACAAAAACTAATAAGTAAACTAACAAAACAATAAACTAATATAACTAACAACATAATAAAATAACTAAACAAGTAAAAATAAACTAACAAAAAAATAGCAAGTAAATAAAAGCGTAATAAATAAATAAACAAATAAATAATTAAATAAAATAAGAAAAGCAAAAAACAGAACACATACTGCTCGTCTGCTGTCAAGAAGAATGAGGTGCGCCGAGCCAGAACGGCGATCGACCGCAGCACGTAAATGTATAGCAGCTCTCGTAAGTGCGCGTCGAACGCAATGGATATGCGTCAACGCACAATCGTGACCGCTTGGTTTAAATAGGCGCGCCGCACGCAGAGGTGTGTAGCGCAGCATCGATCGGGAAAATGCCCGAGTACGTTCGATCGCAGAGTGTGCGTTCGACCGCACTGTGCCAGGCAGAAATTCCAGAGACTCAACAGAAACCAAAAAAACAGGAAACCAAAAACCAAAAAGAACACTAATCTAATTTTTTTTGGATTTTATCTATACAAAAGCACGAAATAAAATAAAATAATTGCACAATTAAAATAACTAGTAGAAAGATAAAATTAATCTAAGCAAGAAAAATTAATTTCAACAAAACACCGATTCCCCGGCAACGGCGCCAAAATTTGATCGTACCAAAAATAGTACTCGCCAATTGCACGAGTCGATCGTAGTAATGTGGCTGTGCAAGTGCGAGTGTCGAACCCACAGAGAATCGTGTTTGTCGAAAACCAACTTTAAAGCGCTTAAACTAATAAAATCTTAACCTAGTCCCAATGTCGAACAGGTAACGTGCAGAAATTTAAACTAAGCTAAAATGCAATAAAATAAAGCGTAAAATTAAACTAAGTTAAAAAACATTAAAATAAAGAAATAAAACGACTACATCCCTACTCCACTTCACAATTAATTAATCAATATATAAACATGCTTAGCTCATATTTATTAACATTTATGGTACAAGGCATACTTTGAGCGTTAACGCATTGTTCATATTTCCGCTTATCGATAAGCGATATGTATATCCTATTGTTGCTACACAATCTTGTCGGACTAACGAGGCAAACATCATATAAGAGGTCACAACGGATAATGGTCCAAGACGAATATCCGATGTATCTCCGGTTGCAACGTTAGTCGACGTTTACGATTGGCAAACAACAATCAATACACTTTTGTCACTAAAATGCATTGAAACGAATAGACATAAATTAAATGAAGAATAATACTGAACTAAACATATATATATATAAACAAATTAAGGAGAAAAGAGACTAATTAAAAGTAAAATTAAACATAAATTAAATAAACGACAATTTAGGAGGGATTTACGGAAAAATAGAGGGCTTGGGCCCTAGAGGCACCTCCCAAAACGTGCTTCACAATGAATACTAGGGTCGAGTGGAGGTGCTCGATCGCAGAGCATCTGCGTTCGAACGCATATAACCGCTTAGGGCCGGGAGGCCAATGCTTCGCGTAGGCGAAGCTTGCGTGGCGACTGCGTTGCGCGGCTGGTGCGGTCTGCGGTGCCGCGCGTCACAGTATGCAGTGGTGTGCGCAAGATCCGAGTGCGGTCGAACGCACCAAGCGGTCGAACGCACTTTGGCAGCTTCTTCTCTTTAAGTCCTTTTCTTGCCCTTGCTAACCATGATTCAACACAATGTCCTGCACAACACAAAAATACTAAAAACACTAAAAATGATTAAATATTAACAATGCTAAAGGTCTAATAAATATAAATTAAGGGATCTAAATCAGCACTTTTAGGCACCGATCATAAACCTATGGGATAAAAATAAAAAAGTGCAAACTGAGATACTAAAAAAGTACTTAACCCCTATTTTTATGAAATGATGAATATAGAGAACAAGCATTCTTAACAAAATTAAAAAATTAAAAATTAAAATAGAACTTTCTTCAAGCCAATATTCATATAAGAATTAGTCAATTTGAAGCTTCTAAACCTAACCAAAGGACAATATTTCATTTTGTAATTAAGTCAAAAAGGCACTTCACTTATGATTTATCTTATGATCATATGATGCTATTTTATAACAGCTCTTCTTTAAATAAAATTTTCATGAAGGCAAACGTTGTACAACATAACATTTTGTGTCGCTTAAGCATTGAAACAAGACATTTTTTCCATCCAAAGTAAGTCATGTATCTTACTATGATTAGGTCAATCTATTATATTTGCTTCAAATGTCTTTTCATAATTTGCAAAACTCCATTGCCTTTTGTAATTTTTCTATTTTATAGACTTAGGCTTTTGAGTAGTATCTTTAATATAAAGTGTCTTTCCATATAATTTAAATTTAATCTATTCCATATAAAGTGCTTACCTTGCTATTCAAGCTCATATTTCAAACCTTTGGAATGGGTCAATTGATATAACATTATTGTAATTATTTGATCATCCCTCTTTACTTGTTTATTGAAACTAAATTAACACATACATGTATACGTACCTTAGTTTTGAGAAAAGTCACATTTTAGCATAAATTACTTTAAGTTAATTACGAACCATTAAAACTTTTGCTCTACCAAAAGTCACTTCACTTGCATATAAATATAATTTTTTAAGCCTTAATTAACATTTTGAATTAAACTTAAAGAAAGAAAGTTTCTAAAGTAAGAAGAAAGATGGTTACGAAATGTGTTAGAAAACTTATGTCGGTGGTGACGAAATTGTTTATCCTTATAACACTAGCAGCAATTTTCCTTTGATTTTCCCTAAGTATAGGGCACAAAACTACTTTTTGCTTTCCTATAAAAATATATTTCACAATACATTCCCTTACCTTTCCCTATATCATTAAAATATTATTTCTTTGCAAAATACAAGTTTCCTACTTACCTTCACTTTTTTCACAAAATCCCAACACAATCTTCAACTAAAAACAAAAAGATGAAAGATGAGAGGGAAAAGAGAATTGTTTATATTAAAATAATGTATAAGAAATCACTTTTGATTCCCTACACATTGAGAAACACTGAAACAATCCTTGAGGGTTGGTTAAATATATGGAATCTGATGCGAGTAATTTTTATGGTTTTTTTTGAAATTTTTCTTAAATATAAGGAAGGGAATGGCATATAGGGTATTTGTTGCTAGTGCTTTTATTCTCTTTGTTGTGCAAGCTAATTATGACCTTGCCCCAACTTCATTCTCTCAATCCTCACCTCCAATATTGTCTCATTATTCCTCTAAAGTTGATGCTGGAGAATTGCACTTGTGCCTTGCACTTGGTGCAATTCGTAAATGTGCTCGTTTTAAAAGCACATGGCCATTTCCCAACAAAATGTATGAATTTTGTATAACTAAAAATTTTGCAGAGTGCTTTGCTTCTACCAAGATTTCTGAAAACCCCCAATTATCTATAGTATCCTTAAAGATTGCGTGGTGAACAATTGCGAGCCAAATTCTAAAATTAAGGCTGTTCATCATCGAAATGCTTTCATTGTTAGATGTTTATTGGAATGTTACAATAAGCATGTCACGAGCTCCTCAGATATCATTTGTATGCATAATCGTTGAGTTTTAGATTTTGATGTGGTACGTTTCTTAACTACTCTCTCTATATGTCTTTCTTTTATTAAAATAATTTAAATCAAGGACCCCTTGGATTTTTAGGTTATTCTAACTTGCAGATTTCTCAAATCTTAACCATATTTATCAAATTAAATGGTTGAGATTCATCATATTAGTATTTATTTCTTTTAAAATATCTTAAGTTATACATAATAATTCTGCAATATTATGTATTGCAGATGTAGAAAACTCTTATTGAAACTTTTGAAAAGGCTTCAACTTTATTGTAGTTATTCATGTGGTGTCAGGACGTGTAACACACCATCAGAGCACTCACTAGGGTTGCATCGCCAACTTTAGTGTGGCAGCTCATCAAAGTGAGGATGTCTTCCTGATAATCTTCCTGACGGTGTGACAGAGTCATCCCATTAATATACTACCTGATCGATGCCCATGCTAGTATGTATATATATATATATATATATGCATAGTAAGGGAAAACTTCATTACCCTTCCTAAACTTTTGTCATTTTTGTAAATACTATTTAAACGTTCAAAAACTCTCACTTAAGTGTATTAAAGTTTGGTTTTCTCTCACTTTGTCCATTTCGTTAGAATTTTACAGTAAAATCAAACAGTCAAATGTCTAAAAGACCTTTATACCCTTAAACTTTGTAAAAATTCAAAATTTGCTCTTATTTATAAATAAAAAATAATTATTATATTTAAAAAAAGAAAAAAGAAAATTGGGGGTGGCCGGAGCCACCCCATTTTGGCCAAAGGGGTGGTTGGAGCCACCCCCACGGCCGATTTGAGGGTGGTCGAACCACCCCCATGGCCAAGGGGGGGTCCGGCCACCCCTAAAAGGCCAAAAAAAAAGAAGAAGAAGGTTTTGAGCTTTTGGGGGTGGCTGGACCACCCCAGGGGCTTGGGGTGGCTTCGGCCACCCCAATACCCTAGACCAGCCGTTGGGGTGGCTACCCCCTTGGCCAAAAATGGGGTAGCCAAATCATCCCATTTTGGGCAAGGGGGTGGCTAGAGTCACCCTTGATTTTCTTCTTCTTCTTCTTCTTTTATTTTATTTTTTATTTTTTTAATTAATGGCCAAAACGACGTCGTTTTTGGGCTGGGTAGGTGTTGTAATTTTGGAGCCCAAAATAGTATAGTATTAGAGTAAGAGGTAAAATTGGCATTGCGAAGGATTCCGTTAGAATTTCATAGAAAAATCATAACAGAAGGGGCAAAGTGAGAAAAAACCTAACTTTGATACACCTAAGTGAGAGTTTTTTAACGTTGGAGGGTATTTGTAAAAATGGCAAAAGTTTAGGGGGAGTTAGTGAAATTTCCCCATATAGTAAATAATAAGAAATATTTAATATTATCATTAATCATTTTATCCTATGATATAATCATATTGTACAAGTTATTGTGTTATTTACTAAAAATATTATCATTAGATAGTTTATACTTTAAAAATTAGAATCGTATATTACATAATCATTAATCATTATATAATCATATGGTATATCTGCATATATTATTATGTTATTTAATCAATATATTATAATTAGATACTTTATTCTTAGAAAACGTAAATCACATGATCTTAGATCTAAGATAGTATTAATATGAATTATGAGATAATATGATCATATAACTTAAGTATGAGTGTATGACTATTAGATTATGAGAAATTTATGACTTAGAGTTTCAGCATTACCATTAGAATAAAATTAAATGATTAATAATTAAGTAACTAACGTGTTTCTTATAATTTATACATTATAATTACAAATTGTAGTAAGTAAAAACTTAACAATTGTTACTTCCTGCAAATTGTTACGTAAACAATTTCTTATATTAGATTATGAGGAATTTAAGACTTAGAGTTTGAGCATTACCACTAGATTAAAATTAAATGATTAATAATTAAGTAACTAATGTGCTTTTTATAATTTATACATTATAATCACAATTTGCAATAAATAAAAACTTAACAATTTGTAAGAGTTTTTATGATCTTGCAGAACTATATGTTATGTGATTATAAGAGTTTTTATGCTCTTGACCACAATTAATGAAATCAGATTGATTTTTCCTCAAAAAAAAAAAAAAAAAACCTTAACAATTTGAATTTAAATCGTATGTCATGAATCATGATCATGAGATCATAAAATATAAGTATATAACAATTAATATTGACCCATATAATGATACAATCATATAAGTATATAAATGTTTACATATAAGATACAATATATATTAATATTGACATTATATACTTGACCCGTGTTAAGCATTAACATATGTAATATGATAAATAATGATTAGTGTGTGTGACATAAAGCTTTTAACATTGCGATTTAAAAAATACCTAATCTAAAATAAGAAAAAAATACACGATTAGAAAAACACAATTTTTAAAATCATAATTATTGAAATTGAAATAACAAACTGATCCTAAATAATACTACATAACACAATTTTTATTCCCAATTCCTAAATTTTGAATTTTTGATTGAATTTAATCATAGTTGTCCAATTTAATTGAATTTAATCTTGGGCGTTGGATTTGATTTATAGTATATAAGTGTAAACCATTTTGGAAGTGATAATGATATGGTGCTCCACTTGACATAACAAGCTCGTTAATCTAACGTTCTAAATTGAATAAGAAAGTCAAAATCTGAAGAAACGGTCTAGAGCATCTACTATGCTTGCATGGAATCGGTCTCACCATCAGACACACACAGAGGATTAATTCCAAGAGAATATATTTCAGGACTAATTTCGTAATACGTGCGCTTTGTCGTTGATTCTTGACTGTCCAAATTTTTTGATAATCTAATAACCGTTGAATGATATTAATGGATGACATCTATCAAGTATTTATTAAGAAGTATGTATATGATATAATAGAGACACTATAAGCTTGTCTTGTTTGATATAATCTAACGAGTAATATTAAATGTTGAAAGCATATATATAATCAACGGATTATATTTAACAAGCACACCAGATCTAAGTGAAACAGCGACATGGGATAAGCTTTTTGGTAAAACAAATCAAACGTTAATATTTAAAATTTAATTATTTTTCCGAATCCAACGGTTGAAAATCAGAGAACCCAAATTTAGCCTAAATCTTTCATCTCTGATCTCTCCATTCTCTCGACTCTCTTCTCAGTCTCCACCATCCTCCTCGCCACCTATCTCTGTTGCCGCTCCCACCACTTCCCCAGTGCCCAACAGCAACCACCACCACCACCGCAGCAACCACACACCTCGACGCCTGGCTGAAGCTGAACGGCTCGTGCCCGGTTTGCAGGAACTCGCCGCTGCCGACCCCTCTGTCCACGCCGCTCTCGGAGGTCGTTCCGCTCTCGCAGTACGCCACGGATCGGAGGCGGAGGAGGTGATAAGATTTGTGGGTTTTTTTTTTCCTCCGTTTCTTCTTGGGTGGTGGGAGGTTTGGGGTTTTGCCGTTTGATGTGTTTGTTTGGTTGCCCAGAAAAATGTGTCAATATTTTTGTATAGATAGATATCGGGGTTTCTGTTTTTTACTGAATTATGGGTGTTGGTCTTTCACATAATATTGAATTCTAGGATTGAAATTTTTTTGCCAAATGCATGTACATATACATCCCAAAATTAATCGAGCATGAGCTCAAGCCTGGCCTCAAAGTAAACGAGCCGAGCCCGGACAAGCCAAGCTCGCCCAAGCTCGGCTCGTTTACACCCATAGGTGCATTCATTGGCGCCTTTTTTTTTTTTTTTTTTTTTCAGAAGGTTGATTGCTGTTTGATTAAGGTTTTTGCATCTTATATTCTTATTGCTTTCTTACTTGATATTACTTATTTGTAGTATTTTACTCTTTTATATTGATCATTATTTTTATGTTTTGATTTGTTTGATTATTGAAGGAAGAAAATTTAAGGAATTGAAGGTAATCCATGTTAGGAGGTGGCTTAGTTGAGGCTTTATTTTTATTCTTTGATGGATTCTAAGTTTGCCAAGGTTTGGGATTGTCTGAATCTACCTATTTTTGTAACCAATTTGTGAACTGCATACCAATTTAAAACCATGAGAACAGAAAGAACTTTACACACCAGGACTGAACAGAAAAACCAAATTTAAAACCTTCGTTAAAGCTATAGGCTTGTACAGTAAATGTGTTATTTTGCCCAAAAAACATGTTCAATAAGTTATTTTAGGCCATAAAACAAATCTGGGCCCTCAAGATTGATCTTAGACCAAAAAAACATGTTCAATAAGTTATTTTTGTCGTTTTAGCCACCCCCCCCAAAAAAAAAATTGGGCTCCCAAAAACAACCAATTTTTGGACCGTTTAAAAATAGCATTGGCCCAATTAAAAAGGCCCACGGTTAACCAATTAACTGACTGAAATTAACCGACTACTGAAAATAACCAAAAATTTCGAAATACTTTGTTATTGAAATGCAATTGGTGAATTAACCGATTTAACTGACAATTTCGACGATTAACCGTCTGAAAATGACTCTTCCGAACCGAACTGAACCGATACCCGCCCCTGCTAGTGTAGATTTAGACAATTAATGAAAGGCATTCGCAAGGGTTTAGCCTCACTGTTTAGTTGGCATGTCATCATACTAGTCGAGTCGCAAATAATGTGGTGCTTGGTTTAGCAAATCTTGCCATCAAACACATCATAGATCATGCATGGTTGGAAAAAATTCCTAGTTGTATATGTGATAGATATTTTATTAGAGCAATTTACTCTATTTTCTTAAATGAAAAATTAAACTAACATATATATTTTTAATTAAAAAAAAAAACTGAATTTATGTCATTGGAAACAAAAATTGGTGAAGACACATATGTTAATTTGCAAATTTCCTATGCACACAAATCTTTCATTGGTTTTGTGGGTGATTAAGCTTGATATTGAATTGGGTGGGTGTGTGTGTTTGCTTGCTTGTGTGAAAGGAAGGAAAGAAAGAAAGAAAGATGAACAGAGACAAAATATTTAAGCTGGCAAAGGGGTTCAGGGGCAGGGCAAAGAACTGCATAAGAATAGCAACAGAGAGAGTGGAGAAGGCCTTGCAGTACTCCTACAGAGACCGCCGCAACAAGAAGCGCGACATGCGCTCCCTCTGGATCCAACGCATCAACGCCGGCACTCGCCAACATGGTGTATGTTATTCTTTTTTTCTGGTTATGTATACATGATTTTTTTCATATACTCACTGCTTGTGGCTTATCAAAATGTTGCTCACTAGTAAAAGGCTTATAAGGTTTGTTGTTACTTGCTGTTTCATATTCCTTTGTGGGCTAATCATGGTTTGTCTTTAGTGTACCTACTGAGTGTTCTTTTTTCTTTATTTTGTTAGTTTGTAATTTATTGTTTCTATTTATTGATCCAATGAATTAGAGAATTCCCATTTTTAAGTGGAAATCAATGTGTTGGTTATTGTAGTCTAAGCATTGACCTTAAGTAATCTAGAAAAATTGATCATCGTATTATGTGACCTGTAAATTGGAATGGGAACTTTGCATACAATTTATCCTGATGATGGAGATCGGCTTATAGACAGCTTATATAGATTGGTTCATTCCAAGTTTTTATAAGTAAATGATAAGGTAGTCTTCAAATAAAATTCTTTACGATTGTAGCTTGTTTTTTTCCCACAACCACAAACTTTATAACCCATATAAGATAGTGACGGTGCCTGGATATCTATATTGTGTTCAGAAAACAGTATACAAAGGAATGAAAGCTAGGAGATTTTTGCGGAAGTTTGTTTGTTGAATTTGGATGAAAGTGTACCACATTTTGAACAATCTAGGATTGTGGCTTTCCAGGGTGGTAGAATTGGACAACTTTAATTGAGCTCCTACAGATGTTTAATTGGTTTTGTTAGGACAGTTTTCTGGATGGTGAGCATCAAGATGTAATAACCTCTGAAAACAAAAGAATGTAAGCAAAAGAGCTTGTCGGTGTGTGCTGTCAGGGGATAGCTCCGATATTTAAGTTAGCAAGGGAAGAAAGAACAATGAAAGGGCATATAAGCATGAGTTTTGTAGGTGAGCAAAGCATCCCCTATACCTGGTTGACCCTTCTCTTTTATAGTGCATGAACATCGCAATTAGAGTTGTGTTTTTAACCTAGTAATTATAGCAGTGATTGATTGCCTCAAATCGAGGATTCAGGGTTAATTGTAGAGATTTCAGAATTCCTCAAGATATGGGGGTCTCGTATGGTAATCTGAGATCCAATATTATTTGATTTGCTGCTGATGGAGCTTTATTCCCTACTTCGCATTGCATGGTAAGATAGTGGTGGCGGGCCTGTTTGTGGGCGTTATTGAGCGTGTTCTGTCTGAAATGGGCCTAATGTGCTGATTTCTTGTGTTGGCCCAATTCCCGACAGTTACTGGAATGAAAAATTCTAGAGTTTAATGCAGAATGTTTTTACCTTTTTTCATATCTCCAATTTGTTTTGAGTTCTGCTATAGGCAGGAAATACAGCTTTTGGATGTAAGATAGTAAACAATTTAAGATGAAGAGAAAGTTGTCTTTCTATATTTAATTTTAGTTATCTAGTCCTCTGAAACTTCTATTTCCACCTACAAATTAGATCCTTCAAAATAAAGTTTACTTATTTGTGGATGTAATCATGCCACAGAACTAGTGATATACCATCTTGCCCTTTTTTCTTTTTTTCTTTTTATGAATGAGCAACTTTTTTGGAACCACAAACAATCCTTTTCTACAAATTCACTTTGGCAATGATCTAAAGTAACTATCAACTCTATACAAGCATCACACCTCACTTGTATTATCCTCCCCCCTTCTATCTATATCCCAATCAATCCAAAAGCAGACTTCCAGTAAATGAAACCACTACAAACAAGTATAAAATCTACAGAATTGTTATATATCACCAAATACAGGCAATGGGACCAACCCTACACTAAAATCCCTTTCTCAATACCCCAATTACAACAGATATCTGCATTTCCTTCTGTTCCCCGTAATTTACCTTTCACTAGAATCCTAGCTCAATCTTCCCACTGAATTTTTTGCAAGAGCTGTTCTTCTGTTTTTTTTGGCCGACCATCATGCTGAAGCTCATTCCCATTTCTCCATAAATTGTATACCGTTGATCCCATGATCAGTCAATAAAGATAAGCCCACAAAGTCTACAAAAAGTACATTTCAGTTCCCCTTTATAGCACAATTGTAACAACTTATCACCTGTGGTCAAAGCATCCCTCCCAACCAGCCAAGTGATGAAGGCTTGTTTTGGAATAGCTAATTGAAACCAAATCAGCTACCACCATGCTACTGGACTCTGTTTTTCTCAGATTGTATTTCAAGTTTCTAAGCTCATGTATTTACCTGATTTAGAAACCACCCACTTCAACTTAGCTTTTTCTCCAATCTTGACAAAAAAATAATTTGCTTTGGATTTCTACTAGTTGATCAGACTGTGCTGGCCGGTTCCAGTTATCAACCTTAATAACAGTAGATAACCATGCCTCTGGTTTGGTACATGCATCATAAACCACGCAATGGCCATATTTTTCTTAAAGCACACCAGCTAGGTGCCAATGATCAAAACCATAAATGAATATTTTGTCCACCATCGACATCACACTGCATAAAACTTATGGCTTCATCCCTTAGTTTGAGTAATTTCCTCTGGCTCCAAGTACAAACTTGAGGTATTTTGATTTGCTAAAAGCTCCTTCCCTTCAATAAAATTTCGTTCACCCAAGCAACCCATAATGAGCATGCTTTAACAAAAAGACTCCAAATGTGCCTCATCATAGCAACATGATTCCACTCCTCCAGCTTCCTTATCCCTAAGCCTCCTTGTTAGGAACACACAGCATTCTCCAAGAGACTTTAGCTTTTGCAGCACTGCCATCCATACAATTCCTTAAGAACCTACTGAATTTTTGTTCAATAGCTCATCTCTGCTTGCATTTTCTAGAATAACAACTAAAAAGAAATTTTGAAAAATCATACAAGGGTGATACAGGATAAAGATTGTTACCAAATTCTATAAGAAAAATCAAATAATATCAGTGGTGGGCTCGACGCATGTTTGCAACAGTACCTAGATTGTGATCTTGCCAAATAGTCAGAGTTGGAAAAAAAAGTTAAATTGGCAACTGGCAATGCCTATGGTGAAAAATCTGTAAAGATGGTACATGCTAATTGCCATGGTGGTCATAACATTTTTGCCAAAAATCAAAAGGTGCTGCAGCGATGGTTTCATGGAGGCAATTTTGTATTGTTTATATATCATTGAGAAGCCATTACTGATTTTTTTTTTCCTCCCCAAGGAATAAAATATCAATCGACTGCCATATTTGAGTTATCAACTACAAAAGATATTGATGGGGATATCAATGTGATTTCAAATATGAATATTTATTTGAAGAAACAGAGGAAATTTGTGATAAAATGGGAATAGGCTAATCACTATGGTGGTCATAAGCCCTAGGATTGTTAGATGTTGATTTGTTAAACCTTTAATCCTTAGGATCGGAACAACCCCTCTTAGTAATAAGTGTTATAAATGTTTAATTTTAATAGTTTGGGTGCATAACTAACTGAGATTATACTAAATAATTTGAGATCAAAATTTTTCTTCATAGAAATTACAACTTACCTCCTTTATAAATGGTTCTTCCTTTTGCATAGATAATCAGATATCTACATACCAAAACATTTCAGTTGACATGTGTTGTGATATTTCACTTCCTGAAATGACCTTGAGAAATATCATGTAACTTTGTGGGCAAGTCCAATTTTCACATGAGATCATGAAGTTGATTCTCCTGTCACTGGGAATGCAGATTCAGCCCCCAACCTCCCCTCCTTCTGTAGCGGATTATTTAATTTTTTTCTTGCATGTGAATCTATGCATAGACACATACCCAAAATAAAAGAAGAAATGTTTGCATAGTCATCATGTTTTACAAGCTTCTTTTATTGTTGTATATGTTTGAAGGAGAGAGTGACGTTTTTGTTGTTTCTGTTCATTGTTTGTTTGTCAGGTTAATTATGGAAACTTCATGCATGGGCTGATGAAAGAGAACATCCAACTGAACAGGAAAGTTTTGTCAGAACTATCAATGCACGAACCGTATAGTTTCAAGGCCCTGGTAGACATCTCTCGCACTGCATTCCCTGGAAATAAGAATGTGGTGATCCCTCCCAAAAAGGAAGGCATTTCAATTGTTGTGTAATTGGTGATTTAGATCACTCAATTCCCTCATCGCCTGTTTCAAAGAAAACTCAACAGTTAAGAATTAGTGACTTTTTTGGAACACTAGTGATTTTATTTACCTTCGTTTTTTTTTGGTTGCCCTCCCCTCTTTCTGGAAAGGGATCCTGTCCAGTTCATTATGAACTGGACAAGATCCAGTTAAGGGTTGGGATTCTTTTATACAGATCTAAAGGTTTAGATTTTAGACAGATTATTTTCTTAATAAAATAACCTTCCCCAGTCCCCTCGTTAACTACAAACGTTAACTGCAAACGTTAAGTGTCTTTTTCATTTAAGCACCAGAAACCAAGAACTCCTTTTGTTACAAAATACAAAAAAACTCCTTTCAAATCCTCCATGGTCACCAAAAACAAGAGCTCTTTTCAAAACCAGAGAACTCGCCGCCGACTCAGAGCTCGCCGACTCAAAACCTTCCGGCTCAAAACTTGCCGCCGGCGAGCTGGGGTCCATGGGTTTTATGGTTCGGGGGCCGTCGAGGGGAAAGATTGTTGGGGTACCATGGCGGTGCCGTTGGCGATGGAGAATGATCGGATGGACGGGCGGCGTTGTGAGATCCGTGGTCGTTGAAGTTCTTTTACGGACGGCGCGTTTTTCTCGGGCGAGATTTTGAGCTTGCCGACTCTAAACCTGCCGGCTCAGAACTTGCCGCCGGCGAGCTGGGGTCCATGGGTTTTATGGTTCGGGGGCCGTCGAGGGGAAGGATTGATGGGGTAACATGGCGGTGCTGTTGGCGTGGAGAATGACCGGAGCTGGACGGCGTTGACGATGGCGTTTTTGGACGAGATTTTGAGCTGGACGACAGCGTTGACGAAGTTTTTTTTTTTTTTTTTTTTCTGGGTTATTCATTTTTGGACTTTTGTAATTCGTGGGTCATTCTAATTTTCTCTATTTTTTTTATTTTTTTTTTCATATATTCAAAATGATAGAGATTGTTCATTGAAATTTGTATTTCTAAATACCCTTATTTTTTTTCAAGTGATTCTGGAAGTTTCCATTTTTGCAGTATTTTATAAAGAGAAAGGAGGTTATCTCCCAAATCTATTTTCCTTTGATTTTGAAGAAGTAATATGTAAAATCAACACAAAATGACGATGGCTTGATTCTCAATTGTTCTCGATCTTTTGTCTTTCTCGCCGCTCAATCTTTGCTTGATTCTCAATTGTTTCCGTTCTTACAGTAAAAAAGAACAGTTTTTTTTAGTTGTTTCCTACCCCTTTAGGGTTTTTTGTCCTTTTCTTCGTGTGACTCTCCCTATTCCCTAAGTTGCACGCAAGATCTTTTTTTGTTTGACTTTTCTTATTCTGCAGCTTCCCATCTTTAATAACCTTTTCTGTTAAAATAAAAAAAAAGTCTTTAACGTCTGTAGTTAACGTTTGCAGTTAACGGGGGAAAGATTATTTTATTAAGAAAATAATCTAAACCTTTAGATCTGTATAAAAGAATCCTAATCCTTAACTGGATCTTGTCCAGTTCATAATGAACTGGACAGGATCCGGATCCCCTCTTTCTCCTCTATTCATATGAGGTTTGCATTAGCATCACTGTTTTGGAAGAGCTTATTAAAATTTTTTGAAAAGCAACAACTTTACCGTCTAATATAAAGTTTTGCTCCTTGTTTCTTCATATTGATTTTTGGGAAAGCCCCTTGAATTCCTATTATTATTATTATTCTTTTAAAGTTAAAGAAACATATCGAACTTTCAATTTTTTGTAATGTTATCTTTTGGTTGTGTTGGTCAGGATTTAATGCAGTTTGCTAAAGTACATATGTTTGAATATTTGCAATTTTTTAAAAAACAAATAGGAGTATTTTTTAAATTTTGGGAGGATTTAACAGAAATGATAAAAGTTTTACTCCAAACTGAGTCGGAAGAACTTTTTTCAACTTAATATATAAAAATGACGTGTCTATTTATTTGAAGGACAAAGTTTTCTTCCAAACTAGGTTGAATGAATTTTTTCTAATTTAGTCTATAAAAGTGACATGTCATTTTTTTTTAATAACATGTGAGATGCATATAAATTTTTAATAAAACATGTGAAGTCTTGCTACGCAGCTACCAAATTTCAGCAGTCCAGTGTAGGGACTTTTTTTTATTTTTATGTTTTTGCATTTTGCATTCTATATGTTTGATAAAATTTTCATGAGAAAGAGAAAATGTTTTGAGTTGTGTTTTGAGATATTTGAGTGATAGCTAAATTTTAAATTTGGCAGGCTCCCACCTTGTAACATATTTTCTCTTCAATTAAAAATCCATATAATATGACATGTGTCTATTTTTTTAATATATGTGAGATGCATATAAGTTTTTAATAAATTTATTCCAACTTTGCCCCTACAATTAAAAATATATATACATTTCACATGTTCGAAAGATATATGTTATTTTTATAGACTAGGTTAGGAAATTTCACCAACCTAGTTTGGAGGAAAACTTTGTCTGAGTTTTTAATATTATTTATTCAACCTTTCTCCTTACCATTAAAAAACTTGTGCATTTCACATGTTCAAGTAATACATGTTATTTTTATAAATTGAATTAAAGGAAGTTATTTCAACCTAGTTTTTGGAGGAAAAATTTGTCTTTCAACGATTTTTGATTTGTTGTTGATATTGAAAATGCATTCTTAAATTACAATTTTTTGATTTTTTGTTGTTATTTTTAAAATTTTTCTTACCAAAAAGACAAAAAAATTACAAATTTTTTAAAATCCATTCTTAAACCATACACTTTTTGTAATTTAGTTTTAAAATGCATTTTGATCTATAAAATTGCATTGCAAAAAGCAATCATGTCGTCTTCTTGGGGTTCACCTAGACATTGGTTATTATGAATTTCAATGGTATTAATTAAGGGTGAAAAGGTGGATAGTTATTAATCGTTTACTAACTGTGATAACCGTTAACCGTATTAATTACTAATTTTTAAATATATAAATATTGTTGTATGTAGTAGGTAGGATAATATTGCCATAAAACGATGCTGTTTTTATTTTTTATTTTTACATTTTTATTTATTAAAAAGCGATTATTAAGATTATTAACTACTAACCGTCGGTATAGGTGGTTAGTAAATTTTACTAACTGTCTAAATAGTTATCAGTTATCGATTAAAACTGTTAATTGTAACCGCATTTTTAATCTTAGTGCTAATCAGGGGCCAAGCTCGCATAATTCCGTTATATATATATTATGGAATATTATATATATATATGAGGGAGAGCAAGAGAGAGAGATGCTGCTTGGCTCGGAAAGCGTCAAACCCCACAGGGCCACCAATTATAAATCTAGGGAAAAATGCATTTTTAATCAATGAACTTTCAGTGTTTTTTCAATGTTAATCCCAAAATTTAAAAATTTACAATCTACTCCCTTTGAAGTTTCAAAATTTGGTAATTTGAATATTTCTATTAGTTTTTCTGTCAAATTGGATGAAAAAGTATAAAATGACAAAAATGTCTTCAAACTTATTTTTTTAGGGTTCCATCCATTTTAACGGAAAAAACTGATCAGGAATTAAAATTATCAAATTTTGAAATTTCAGAGAATGAATTACAAATTTTCAAACTTTGGTATTAACATTGAAAAAACACTTAAACTTAATAAGGTAAATCTAAAAGTCCAACTCTGACCGAAGAAGAAGGATAAAAATGAAAGAAAGACCAACAACTGAAACATCGTCCTTCTCAAAATCCCAACGAACTGTGAATCTGATCAGACACAACTCTTTTCCAACTTTGGAAACTTTTCCGACAAATAACAACCATTCATTCTTACTAATAAGAGGAGGAAGAAAAAAAGAAGAATATCCCAGTTTTCTACGAGGTTCGTTTTTTGTTCTCTCCAGTTCTATATTTGTCGCAATCTGGGATTTCATTATTGGATCTATTAATCTGACATACTTGGGCTGTTTTCATTCTTCATTTTTGTGTTTTAGAAAAATTTAATTGATATCGAGAGTTTTACAAGAAATAGTAAAACTCTGATCATCTCACTAATTCAGGCGTGTAAGGCGGGATTTGACCAAATACAAACTTTGATCATCTCACTACTCAAATTGGTATACCCATTAAAGTACTTGTTCCATTTTAACTCATTATTGTAATTTGCATTCCTACAATGCTGGAAGTGGCCAACAGGTGTTTGCTTTGTTCGGCATGTTCTATCCATGCAGAACTTTTGGAATGTAGAAAAAGGGGGCAGCTGGGAAAGGAAAGTTACTATTGTGTGGAGTGCAGTCCCACTATGTCGATGTGGTGAATTTGGGATGAGGGAAATGATTGAGTTTTTAAGGGGATTGAGCTTTCTCAAGATAATGTTTTTTAGATCTTTATAGTCTCAGCTCTCAGCACTAAAGGTTAGGAAGTGGCTGCTTTTGTGTAGCTCCTCTATACTAACCTTTTGCTTTAGTAAAGCTTTCACATTAATGAAAATAAAGGAGAAAAATAAAATGAGCAGAAAATAGGTGACCAAAAATAAGCTCCACAAACCACCTGAGGGGAAAAAAAATGAGCAAAACCGGGGAGAAAAAACTCTTGTGGCAGGAAAGAAACTTGATTGGCATCTCCTTTTAATTTTCTTCAAGGTCACCGATGTTAAAAAAATTAATGTACTTTCCTTTTCATTCTATTCTTAGCATCCTTCATTTTTCTAGTCTTGTCCTTTTCACTATGCTGGTTGATGAGCATGAAGAGTGGATATGAAGTGAAATAAGCTATTGTCTTAAGTCTAAGGCACAATGGCAATTCCTTTGAAATGTAGAATAAAACTTTAACACCAACAATCAGTCAATGCAGGCTAGGCAGCAATTCTATCAATCAACCATCTCTATGGCGGATGATCGTTAACAATTAAAAATCATGTTATGTCATTATGCTACATGAAGTGGTTATGGAATTATGATACGAAGAGAGAGGCTTGTGGAGATTGGTGTTGAATACCAAATCTGATAGCATGAGTGGAGATTGGTGTTCCAAGGAGGTAGTGGGGCCTTTCGGAGTGGGAGTGTGGAAATATATAAGGTGGGGGGTAGGGAGTTTTTCGAGTTGGTGGAAAATGGGTCCAAGATAAGGTATTGGCATGATTTGTAGTGTTGGGGGACTAGCCCCTGAAGGTAGCTTTTCTGGAATTGTTTAGTATTGGACAATGTAAGGAGGCATGGATGGTGGATCAAATGCAGTTCTCTAATGTAAATCTTGAGTAGAATATATCTTTTTCCAGACCAGTCCATGATTTGGAGGTGGACTTGATCACTTCTTTCTTTGATATTTTGTCCTCTATCAAATTGAGACAAAGTGGTGAGGATAAAATATCTTGGGCTTCCTTTGGGTGCTCCCAATAACGCTTCCCATATTTGGGATGGTATTCTGGAGAAGATGGAACGTCGTTTGGCTGGTTGGAAACGGCCTCTTTTGTCTAAGGGGGGGAGAGTTACCTTGATAAAGAGCACTTTGGCCAACATTCCTACGTATTATATGTCTCTTTTCAAGATTCCTGTTAAAGTGGCCAATCGCATTGAGAAGCTTCAACGTGACTTCCTTTGGGGTGGAGTAGGGGAAGAATTCAAGTATCATTTGGTGAAGTGGTCCAAGGTTTGCTCCCCTCTTTCGGCGGGTGGGCTCGGTATAAGGAAACTAGTGGACTTCAATCGTGCTTTACTAGGTAAATGGCTGTGGCGGTATGGGCTTGAGAGGGAGGCTTTGTGGAGAGTTGTGGTGGAGGCCAAATATGGGAGCATGTGGGGCGGTTGGTGCACTATTCCTCACACAGGAGCAAGTTTGTGGAAGAATATTCGGATAGGGTGGGAGGCTTTTTCTAGTCACACTAGACTAGTGCTTGGGGATGGGTCTGGATCCAGTTTTGGCATGATAGGTGGTGTGGGATATGACGCTTAAAGAGGATTTCTGTTTCTAAAGATTGCTCGTGAGAAGGATGCTTCAGTGGCAGCCAATGTGGATTTTTTAGGCGGAGCTCCTTAGTGGAATGTTATCTTTAGCAGAAGTTCATGATTGGGAGTTGGATGTAAATCGCTTTTTCAGAAATTGCTGTTGCTATTCAAAGGGGTCTCAAGATAAATTGTGGTGGATTCCTTCCAAAAGGAACTTTTAAAGTCAAAGATTTCTTCAGAGCTTTATCTAGGGCGGAAGGGAGAGGTTTCCCTTGGAAGAGTGTGTGGAGGACCAAGTCTCCACCTAGGGCTGCGTTCTTTGTGTGGTCGGCGGCGCTTGGAAAAATTCTTACTTTGGATAATCTAAGGAAGCGGCAAGTGGTGGTCATCAATAGATGCTTCATGTGTAAGAAGGATGGAGAGTCGATCGATCATCTACTCCTTCATTGCGAGGTGGCCCATGCTTTGTGGTGTAACATTCTTAGCTGGCTTGGTTTTTCTTGGGTTATGCCTAGTAGTGTTTTGGATTTGTGTGCTTGTTGGTGTTCTTCTGGCAGGACTAGTAGCGCCGTGGTTTGGAAGATGGTGCCTATTTGTATTTTTTGGTCTATTTGGAGGGAGAGAAACAATAGGTGTTTTGAGGACGTGGAAAGCTCTTTGGAAGAGATTCTAGCCTCTTTGTTGTATTCCTTGTATTCGTGGTCTGCGGCTTACTTATCTCCTTTGTATCTTAGTTATGCGGACTTTCTTTCCCGTTTTTCTTTTTCTAGCTAGGAGTTCCTCTTGTATATATCTTATGTACTTTTGGGGCGACTACGCTTTTTAATAAAATTCCCTTTTGACTTATCAAAAAAAAAAAAAAAAAATGTTGGATCTTGTTTAAAAAAGAGAAAGTTTGAAGTAAGGTCCTTTTATCATGTGTTATCCATTCCAGTCAGTCCCCCATTTCCTTGAAAAAGTATTTGGAGAGTGAAGGTTCTTTCGAGAGTGGCATTCTTTTGGTGGACAGCGGCAGTTAGGAAGATATTGACATTAGATAATCTGAGGAAAATGAACGTCATAGTAGTGGAGTGGTGTTGTATGTGCAAAAGGAGTGGAGAGTGTATTATCTTCTTCTTCATTGTGGAATGGCTAGAAAATTATGGGTTTCAATTTTCCTCTTTTTGGTGTCAAATGGGTCATGCATTAAACGGTAATTGTGTTAATGGCAAGTTGGAGAAGTCAAATGGGAAGCCATAGCATTTTATAAGTTTGGAGAATGACAAGGCAGAACATTTTAGAAGTTCAGAGAATGATATCCTCATGCTATGTGGTGCATTTGAAGAGAGCGAAATATAAGGAGCTTTGAGTTCGCAAGATTTTGGTTGTAGAGTAAAAGAAAATTATGCTAAAATCGCTTTATATGTGAACAGTGGCATACAATAATAGCCTGCATTTTCACTACCGATTTTCAATAAATACAAGATTTTGAAGTTAGCAGGCTGAATTGCAAATTTTGCTTCAATTTGACTTCTGAATCTGTTCAGTTATATGAGTCATTTTGAAGGGCATTGCTATATGGAACCCCTTCAGATTCAGTATAATTATGTGTGGTATACCCATGAATTTATTAAAACTAGGGTATCTATGCTCACAATTTTGGTAGTCTGAATCATGCTCAAACCCTCCAAACTGTATTCTTTGCTTATGTTAAGTTATTTATTAAGATATAAATGATGTAATTATATATAAAAAAAAAAGGAAGGGACAAAGGTGTATTCATTTATTTACATCTCCATATCTATCTGCCTTGGCATATCTTCATTATAAATACTAAAGGAAAGCAACCCAAGACATAAACTTCTCTCGTGGGGAGTTACTTTGGGAGCCTACAGTTGAGGGAATAACACCTATTCATAGATTTTTTCCAAGTTTCAAGCAATCCAAGTATCTCATGTTCATAGAATGGGATCGACTTCTCCTTCCTGTCAGGATATTGATGCTCTTCCTTTTTAATTTATCAAGTAGCTATCATCCACAGTGTCTTGATATCGTTGTTTTAGAATTGTAGTTGTGGCTGCAACTGTATTATGATGTCTAGATAATATGCTCCATGTGGCATATAATCCTCCATTATACACAATTAAGCAATGTTCCATGTGCATCTAGTGTATTTAAGTTTAATCATATGTTCTTTCTCCATGCTTGTAGATGGGAGATGAAGCCCTGAGTTACACTGTTGATGAAGCTCTTGTAGCCACAGGGTTTGGAAATTTCCAGATTCTGGTGCTTGCTTATGCTGGCATGGGGTGGGTTTCAGAAGCAATGGAAATGATGCTACTCTCTTTTGTAGGACCTGCAGTTCAGTCTACATGGGGTCTTTCTTCTAATGAAGAGAGCCTAATAACTAGTGTGGTGTTTGCGGGCATGCTAGTTGGAGCATATTCATGGGGCATAGTTTCTGATACGCATGGAAGGAGGTTCTTCTTTCATTTTCTTATTATTTGTATTCAATCGCTGCATTATTTGAACCCTCTTCATTTTATGGAACCTGTTTAATATATCATTTACTTCACAGGCACTGGTAGTCATTCTAAGTTAATGTAATCATTTTGCAATACTTCAAAATGATTCTGAACACGTGACATTGACTGTATAAACCCATGATGCAACATGATTCATAGTTTTTTTTTTTTTTTGGGGGGGGGGGGGGGGGTGTCTGAGTTTAGTTAGAATGCACGCGAAGATCTTGCTTGGATACTCACCATCTCTCTCCTTTTTTCCTTTTTCCATTATATTGTGGGTTGTACAATAATATTCGCTATGTTAGCAATTAAGGTCTCTTGATCATCATACTGGAGACATCGGATCCAAAACTATTTTCACTGGGTGTTGGGGTTTGAGGGATAGGGAGCAGAGACTAAAATCCTGCTGTATAAAGCACCTATAACTATCTAAAACTTGTTTCTTAACTTGCAATATATATATAAAACTCCAATACTATGCTACTATAACCTTCAAATGTATTGAATCAAAACTCCAATACCATGCTACTATAATCTTCTCCGACCTTGATTTATTGGTTATAGTTACCTGAAGTTGTGTAGAATTTGCCCTTTTAGATGGACGTTATTGAGATATATTCTTCTTAATTATACTAGTGACCTACATATTTTTACTTCAATCCACTTCCCTGATTTTGTGTTTTTAAATTTATCTATTTCAATATAAAAGGAAATGGCAACACATACTTCCAACAAAGTGTCACACTTCTCAGTTAGCTGGAAGCTTGTATGTTATTGCCAGGAATAGCAGTTATTTTTAATTTGAGGTAACCAATCATTGCTAAGATTACTGATGAGCTACTCATATGTGAAATTAATAGTAATAAAGAAATATTTATATCCACAGATATTATTAGTACTCACCATTGCTTTACCTTAAATATCAATAGAAAAGCATGCTTCCATGTTTTCTTTGGAAGTACGCAAGCTACGATTAGAAAAAATATTTGCTTATCCTGCCTCCTCAAAACTCTTGCTGCATGCTTCTCTAGTTATTTTCTCTCTGCTATTTTAAGTGCTTGCTTTCAGTTTTTTCTTTCCAGATTTCCTAAATTCCCTATACTTCTCAACCTTATCAAAAAAAAGATTTCCTAAATTCCCCATTTGTTTCAGTAACTTCAGTTTTACTATTTTTGATAAAAAAAAATCACATTTGATTCATTCTTTTCTTGTTACTATAACTTATTTTTATATTGAATGCACTTTTTTACTGTCTCTTAACAATTCTGCTTGTTATTTTGTTTTGCGTGCTCCCTTCTATTCCTTCAGGAAAGGATTCATCATTACAGCAACAGTTACTTCAGCAGCGGGCTTTCTGAGTGCTTTTTCTCCTAATTATATATCATTGATTATTCTTCGTTGTTTGGTGGGTATTGGTCTTGGAGGTGGCCCTGTACTCTCATCCTGGTTTCTTGAGTTCATTCCTGCTCCTAGTAGAGGCACTTGGATGGTTGTTTTTTCAGCATTTTGGACGCTTGGAACAATTCTTGAGGCTTCGCTTGCATGGGTATGGTTTTGACTACCTTTTGTTTTTTAATGATCGAGTAAATCTTTCAAACCAATCAATGAAGTACAAACATACTATAGCAGACTTGCTGGAAAAACTCAAGGAAACAAAAGGGAATCCTAAACTCCAACCAACACATACAAAAACCAGAGGACAAAATCAGTCCCTATACCAAACTAAGATTCTAGAAAGAAAAAAGAAAGGGGAAATTAGCTTTACCCCCCATGAACTACCACTCTCTCTCCATTTGCCCCCATGAACTACCAAGGTTACCTAAGACCCCCCATAAACTACTATTTCGTTACCAACGACCCCCTACCGTTAGTCAAGGATGTTAAATATGATAGTCAACATGAATAGTACCGTGAACAGTATCGTTAACTAACGTAATAGTGTAATAAATGGCGGTCTGAGTTGACCGTTCGATTTAGCGTCTTTGGACTGACGGTAAGGGTCTTTAGTAACAAAAATGTAGTTCATGAAATCTTAAATAACCTTGGTAGTTCAAGGGGCAAATGGAGAAAGTAGTATGGGGGTAAAGCTAATTTCCCCAAAAAGAAAAAAAGAACCAGTATCCAACACTAAGGAACTTCACATCAAAACCAATCACACCCTCCCCAACCTGAGCCAGGTCTTTCCCCAAACGACCTTAACAGCATTTCTAATCACACTGAAACATCAGCTGACTATCACCATTTCCATCAGCAAACTGACACTGCTAAGCCACTGTTAAAAGGCATACCAGAAGCAGCAAACCCAGCTCTTCTACACTTCAAATATGCTAAGCCACTGATTTTCTGTACAAGTCTTTTCCTCTGTAAAAATCTGATTTCCATGCTCAATGCCGTTTCTCTCCCTCCATATGTTATACACAGAAGAGCTTGACACCAACTTGCATAGCTTTCAAAGTTCTTCCCTTCATTCCTGCTAACCTCTTTCCACAATATCAACCCAAATATAAGGGATATTACTCACCAAACAGTTTTCCAGATTCCCCCTCCACACTCTATGACAAAAACACAATAAAAAAACAAATGGTTTCTTCCTTCGATACCTTCCCTGCAAAAAACACACAGAACATCACCAACATTACCCCATCTGAGCAATCTATCACTTGTGGACAGATTATCACGAATAGCCAGCCATAGAATAAAAGCTTGCTCAGGAATTGCCTCAGGAAACCAAACAAGCTTACACCATGTAACAAGGGGCTGTTTGAAATGAATTGTTCATCACAATTAAGAACCTCTTTCTTTGAAATGCTCCAAATAGGTTTGTCCTCATCTTCAATATATACCAATGAACGCTTACTTTGAATCCTCACAAGGTTATCAGATCATGCTGCCTGCCAATACCACTCCTTATCCCGAATAACAGTAGAGAGCTCAGCGTAAAGGTGACTCCCTACTTCATAAATGATCCAGGATCCATAAGTTTCAAGAAGAACCCCATCAGGGTGCCAATGATCCAACCATAGGAAGATAGTCTCACCACCCCAACCTTATACTTTAAAAACTTTCTAGCGATATCTCTCAATTTGAGAAGCTTCCTCCAACACCATGAGCACCCTTGTGGAATTTTTATTTGCCAAAAGGATTTATCTTTTAGCAAATATTCCTTAACCCAAGCCAGCCATAAGGATCCAGCCCTAGCAAAGCGGTTCCATATATGCTGCATCATAGATGCTTTGTTCCAATCCTCCAACCTCTTAATCCCTAAACCCCCCTCCTTCTTAGGAACACAAATTAAATTCCAGCTGACCTTAGCTTGAGCTTTTGTTGCATCAGATCCAGACCATAGAAACCTATTGAACTTTTACTCCAATAACTTGATGATCTTCTTAGGAAGGATGAAAATGGACAACCAGTACACTTGAACACCATACGTTGAAATTCATTGAAAATGGACTACCTTCTCATTTTTGTTCTTGTACTACAGTTTCTTACTAGATTTTAGCATCTTAAATTTTCAATTTATTCTCAATTTCTTTATGTTGATTCAAGAAGTTAAAGGCAATTTTTGTCTTCTTAATAAATTTTTTATGTTGTTTTGGAGGGGACTTCAAAGAGATTTTTAGTACCTCATGTAGAGGGAACTTATTGCCTAGTTTTGCCTTTCAACTCTCTTCCACTTATATTATTATTATTATTATTATTATTTTCTTTTTTTTGTGGGCATCAATTATTATTAATGGAATTTATTCTTGCTATCTTACTCTGTTATGCTCTGCACCAATCTTATGTGATGATCCTAGCTATTTTCAAATTAAGTTTGGTCACTTGGGTATGTGAACTATAACACACTGGTATTTGATCATCATTGTCATCATAACTTGGGAAAACCTGGGGTAGTGAGCACTGAGCAGTGTTGTGGTCATAATGTGGCAACCTGTTCTCCATTTATCATATGGAGTGCTTTCAATGAATTCAGCTATATTCCACTGGAAGAATTGATGAGAAGAAAGCCTTCTTGTTGAGTAACTTATTCATGTTCAGATAATTAGATTTTTCCCTAGTTTGGGATTGTTAGTGAAAGGAAATGTATCGGCAGGTACCTTCATCCCTATGCTGTTACTTGCAGTTTGTCATGCCAAGATTGGGCTGGAGGTGGCTACTTGCATTGTCTTCTCTCCCGTCAGCACTCCTCCTCCTTTTCTACAGGGTAACACCCGAATCACCTAGGTACTTATGCCTAAAGGGTAGAACGAGTGATGCAATTAGTGTTTTGGAGAAAATTGCCAGAATGAATGGAACGAAACTCCCTTCTGGCATTCTTGTATCTGATCACCAGATTGAGCTACAAGAAAAGAGTATTCCATCAGAAGATACACATTTGCTCTCACCGGAAAGAACTGAAAGTGTGACCCCTAAACAAATAGATTCTAATATAGCGGGCATCTCATCACTGTTGGTGCTTTTTTCACCCAAATTATTTAGGTCTACCTTGCTCTTGTGGGTGGTATTCTTTGGAAATGCTTTTTCATATTATGGCCTTGTGTTGCTGACATCTGAGTTGAACAATGGACGTCGTAGATGCATGCAGACAAATTTGCAGTCAGAGAAGTCCCAGGATGTGAACTACAGAGATGTTTTCATAGCAAGTTTTGCAGGTAATCTGGTCTTCTTATATCAATATTATCTTTCTTGGTTATGAAAACAAACATTTCATACTGAATGATTGCCAAGTGACATTTAACTTTGATTTGCATGAAGAGTTTCCTGGGCTCCTCATATCAGCTGTTACAGTAGATAAACTGGGTCGTAAGTTTTCAATGTCGGCTATGTTCTTCCTGTGTTGCATTTTTCTACTTCCATTGGTATTCCATCAGCCTGAGGGTTTAACGACAGGCCTTCTGTTTGGAGCTCGCATATGCATCACGGCAACATTCACAATTGTATATATATATGCTCCAGAGGTAAATCATTGAATTAGTTTATCATCGTAAGAGCCAATAAATATCATAATGTCCTAATCAGTACCTCTTAGAGAGAGAGAGAGATGCAAGCCTATGCTTCATTAAGTTTTATCTTATATATGTTATTGCTTGGATCATATAATTCTCTGACATTTAAGCTGTGCTGAAATATCTCAGAATGTTTGAAGCCTTTTTGCTCAATATGTGTGTGAGTCCATTTCTGCAACGGTTACAATTCTCTTTTTAGGATTTATGAAACTCTAAAACAAGTTCTTGAAGATTAAAATTGATACATTCTACCTTTAATAAAAATTATACCTACAAGGCAGGGAATTGTATGACTTAGACCCTGAGACATGTAGGCAAGGTGTGGCTCACTTTGAAAACTTTGCTAATTGCTGCTTAAGAAATTACACAGAAACTACTTAAAGATTTATGTTGACATGGATTTGATTGATGTGAATACTAATAAAATGTGCAAATTACCCGAATATTGCTTATTCCACTGATAATATAGTCACTTATTTTCTCTTTTTATGTTGGGCTATTTTACACACCTAGACTGGTGATTTTATGGGAGTAGTTACTCTACTGTTGGAAGACCCAACTTGAGAGTCAAAGCCGAAATCGTTTACAGTCAGTCAAGACATTTTTAATTGTCAAAATGTTGATTGATATCTGGAGAAACCTGCTATTAGTGGAGGTAGCTTTACAACATTTCTTGCATGTTCTCATAAAAGTTATAAAAGTACCTTTTTTATTTTATTTACTTCTGTTTGTGGAATTCTTGTGGTTGCAACTATATATATAACTTTTTGTTTGATTTCAATATCAGATGCTCTAAGCACCACACAAGTCCATACTTTCATTTGTCTAAAGTAATTGTTTTAGCCTATGCAAGAGACATCATACAGATGAAGATTTGTCAAATTCTATCTTTTCTATTCTTCGTTAGTGTAGTTTGCATGCTTATCCATGAAAAAGTTTCGATCTAGGGCAAGAATTTAATCTTGTATATGATGTTACTTGAACTGTAGATATACCCAACCTCAGTCCGAACAACAGGCGTCGGAGTTGCTAGCTCGATGGGAAGAATTGGTGGAATTATATGTCCTCTTGTGGCAGTGGGTTTAGTACAGGGATGTCATGAAACGGCATCCATTGTTCTTTTTGAGATTGTAATTTTCCTTTCAGGGATCTGTGTAGTGCTGTTTCCGTTTGAAACCAAGGGGCGTGAATTGAGTGATAGTGTATCCAGTTCAAAACATACTAATGAATCAGTATGAATTGACCACAGTAAATGGGGCTCTCCCCCTATTTTATACAATTTTTATTCAAATAAGATGATATAAAAAAAAGAATTAGCTCTAACCTTCTCTTGATTGCCAAGTGCTTAGGTTCTAATTAGCTACTCAAGTAGCCTCATTTATGCATCTGGTACGGATAGGGTTATGCTGAGAAAGGCTAGAAGTTGTGTTAAACTAAGATTTTTATTTAATTAGGATTAGTGGTTGTTTTAAGATTAGTTTCATCAATTAGGATTATGATGTATTTTTTTGGGGAAAGTCCACGTTCCCAATTGGCAATGTCCCCCTTCAAATAAATTTTTAATTGTGATAATGTTCATTCAAATTACAAAAAATTGTCAATGTTCGTCCCAACGACAAAACTACCCTTAATAAAATTAAAAAAAAAAAAAAATTCTAAAACTTCTAGAAAAAACCTAAAGCTAAAAGAAAAAAAAAATCTTTTTATAAAAAAAAATTATTATTTTTTTGGTTATAAAAATTGAAAAATCATGTTTTTTTTTTTTGGTTTTATAACTTTTTGAAATAAAAATTTTCGTTTTCTAAAACGATTTTTTTTAAAAGGATTGATACCAAGTGGTCGGAAGTGCAATTTATAATAAAATGTAGATAAAATAATGCATATGATGAAGATAAAATGAAAAAGCAATATAAAACCAGCCAAGAAAGGCTATAGATATGATTATATAAAATAACAAGATAATTAAAGGATAAGATTGAAGTTTTATAAATGCAAACTTTCAATCAAAACATAAGCTTTGGAGCTTTGGAAATGGAAGACAAGTTACAGAGAGCAAAATGGTTACAAAGTACAAAGACAGGATTTTGAAGTGGAGGCTGAAATAGTTTTCTAGCTTCTGCCTCGAATGGGTAGGGAGAGTTACATTTTATAGACGAAGGCATTCCTTCATTTACAATAACAAAACAAAATTACATTATTACAAAAGTAAAAATGAATAGTAAAAGTTGCATCACTGTAGTGTCGGCAGAGCATGGGAGCAATTCACGCGCAGAACAGCAACAATGTAAAGGTAAGAGCATAATTCTGTCGGCATATCCAACAAAATTTCTTTTGGTGTAGAATCCAACTTTCATAGGGTAAGGACCCTTTCCAGCAAATACATAGGCCATAAAGTCATTGGAGGTCATCATGATTCATTAAAGGAGTCAAAAATCATCATGAACCATCATAGGAGCTTTAGACCTTGACAAAATGAGGGCATCTTCACCAGAGCTCGTGAATAAACAAGAAAATCTGCATAGGACCATAGTCCTTGTCATCAAGAAGCATAGGACTTTGAGTCCTTACAAGTCTTCTAGTCCTGGAACATCATCACCAAAACCAGAATTTCCAAAGAAGTCCCTTTGGGGGTCATAGATAGGAGCAGAGGAAGCAGAATCTTCTTTATCACTATCTTCTTTTTTCTCTAGAGCAATCATTTGTTGCAACAAAGCTTTCTTCCTTTCTTTCTTTGACAAAGAAGTAGAGGAAGATGCAGGAGAAGTAGCAGTCAAAGCCTTTGCAGGTGCATTACAAATTGGCTTTGGAGAAATTGTAGAAGGTAATGGAACATTTTGGGCTTTGGGGCTGAGCCATCGTTTCACTTCTTGAGTAATAGAATCTATGTGGAAATTTATCCCACCATTTAATAAACCAGTGTCTTTCAAGGCGATTTCCCACAATAATATATTGCCATTTGATAATCCAGGAAACGTTAAACATTTTGGCAAAATGAAAAATTATAGGGAAATTAGATCCATAGGCATCAACCTTATAACATGATCTGAAAAGATCGAAGGTTCCAACAAAGTTTAATGGTAGAATATCAGGGATTAGACCATAATGAGACCACCAATGAGCAAACCAGATGGGGAGAACTCTGGTAAAATTTTTATCAAAAGAGATGAACCAAGAATGATCCATCAAGGCAGTTTGGTAAAGAAAAACTCTTAACCATGCTTCAATATAATCATAATAATTGTAACGAATACTAAATCCCTTAAGTTCTTTTTCAACGGATGGGTGACCACCCCATTCTTTTTTAGAAATGACTTTAAAGAACTTAATACAGTGGAAAATGACTTTCGAAGGATCTTTATTATCAAAGATAGGACCAATTTGAACTGACTTGGTTTGTGTCAAAATATTGGAATAAAAAGAAAGAGATTTTAAAGGATGTTCATAGATCCAATGAAATCCTTTGGGAAAATAGGAGAGAGCAAGATTGCTGGCAGATTTTACATTAGAACGTTCAAGCTCTATAGAGAAAAGATATTGGCAATAGGGGAGGATTACATAGCCAGATGTTTTCTGGAAACTTGGCTTAGGAACATAGCCCGAAGGCTTCAAAGATACATCAGCAAAAGGGTCGAATGGAGTGACCAAAGTGCTGGAATAGGAAGCAATGGGATATTCAGTCCCTAAGGGAGCAAACCTATTTGCCAGATCAGTGGCAGAAATAGGAGGAGTAAGGGTATTGGACTCTGTTGAAATAACCAGAGCCTGGGATTTTCCTTTATCCTTTTTAGGACCCATCATGAGACTGCAAAAATTCACGAGTTAGGAAATCAGGAATAGAATTTTCAGATCCTTTAATATATTCAATATCAAAATCAAATGCACTCAAAATAGCTTGCCATCTTGCAAAAATTTGTTTTGATGCAATATTTTCAACATCCTTTTTCAAAATATATTTTGCTGATTTACAATCAATTCTTAAAAGGAATTTTTGATTAAGTAAATCAGACTAAAATTTAGTAATACATAAAACAATAGAAAGAATTTCTTTCTTAATAGTACTATAATTAGATTGCGCAGTGTTCCAGGATCCAAAATGGAATCAAACAATTTGTTCAGGAGATCCTGGTGAAACATGTTGTTTCATAATACCTCCAAAACCAATTTCAAAAGCATCAGTTTCAACAATTTTAAAAGCATGATCAGATGGAATACCAAGACAAGGAAGAGTCTTGACATGGATCTTGATCTGTTTAACAATAGTAGTATGTGCATCAGTCCAAGGAGACGGATTGCTTTTCAATCTGTCAAACAAAGGCTTGCAATATTTTCGCAAATCTTTGTAGAAATCAGCAATATAATTTAGGGAACCAAGGAATCTTTGGAGTTGAGTTTTTTCTGTGATGATATCAGGAAATTTATCAGCAAATTGAATGGCTCTATCAATGAGTCGTATTTTTCCTTCAGAAATGTCAAAACCAAGGAATCTGATCTTGGTTTGGAATAGTTTAATTTTTGAAGCAGAGACAACAAGACCATTGTGTTTTATGGTTTCAAGGAAAGCATTCAGATGTTTCCAATGTTCTTCAATACTTTTGGAGAAGATTAGAACATCATCAATATAAACAATAGTAAAATGGGAAACAGGATTGAAGATGTCATTCATGATATTTTGGAATTCACTGGGTGCATTCTTCAAACCAAAAGGCATAACATTCCACTCATAATGTCCAAAAGGAGTAGTGAAAGCGGTTTTATATCTATCTTGGTTACATATCTGAATTTGCCAAAATCCAGATTTCATATCAAACTTGGAAAAAACTAGAGCATTACTTAAACGGCTAACAAGGTCCTTCTTATTGGGGATAGGATACCTAATCCATTCAAATACATCATCGAGGGGTTTGTAATTAATGACTAATTTGGGGACACCTCTCTCAATCTCTGCGTTTTTCCTAACATAAAAAGCGGTACAAGACCAAGGGGATTTACTCTTACGAATTATTCCCTTAGCAAGTAAATCAAAAATTTCTTTTTGGCAAAAATCTAAGAGCTCGGCATTCATTTGAATGGGACGAGCCTTAGTGGGAATTTTCTTTTCAAAAAAATCTTTGACATAAGGGAGAGAAACTATGTGTTTCTTTCTATACCAAAATGCATTGGGTAAATCAGAACAAACAGAATCAACTATTTTGTTTTGAAAAGCAACAATTTTTTACTAAAGTAATTTGTCAGAAATTTGTTCAGAGATTTTTTTGTACATAACATCTTGTTTGAGGAAACTAAGATGCTTTGTTTTTGCAGAAATTATATTCATAGATTGATGACAAATATCAACCTCAAATTTGGAAGCAAATTGGAAAGTTATGGGAACTCCCATTACATTGGTTTTTACACCATGCAAATCAGCATTGAAAGGGTATATCGTGGCAATAAAAGGCATACCAAGAATAACCTGTTCAGACATGTTTTTGATAAGTACAGAAGGAATATGAAAGCAATTCTTATTTTGACAAACATGAGCATTGTTTAATTCAAAATTAATTTGCATTCTATTTCCACTGGCAGAAGAAAGAGTTTCAATAGATTTTTCAAAATATCTACTGGGGACTAATCCTTCTTGAATACAATTCAAATCAGCACCAGTATCTATTAAGGCAAGTGCGTCAAAAGAATAATCTTTTGCAACAATAATATGAACTTTAGTATACCATTTAGGAGGAAATACTTTGTTCAACAAACTAATAGCCTGAAAGTCATTAGGAAACATATTGTAGATTGTTCTTCATTAGTATGCTCAGAAGATTCAGATTTTGCATCTTCATTATCAGAATTACATTCAGGAAAACTTGTTTTCAGTTTTGAAAGCAAAATTTCTTGTTCTAAAGCTTTATTGTTAGTTTTCAAAACATTTATTTCCTTCTTTAATTCAACAATATCATTCTTGATATTACTAATCTCACACTGTAAATCAGAGATAGTAACAACTTTGGTTTTGGGTTTTGAGAACCTTTCCAAAGTTTCTTCAAGAGATATTTTTGACGTGGAAGGTGTTTTTTCTTTTCTAGTCATGAGTTTCTTGAGTTTTTGAAGATACTCTTCTTTTAACTCAGGATTCTCAATTTGAGAAATAAGTTTTAATAACATATCTTCATGTTCTTCAGTTTTGGTTAAAACAAAAACTTTCTTGTTGCAGCAAGAATCAAAACAACCAATTTTTACATCTTCATCAGAAGAATAAGAGCTTGCTGAATGATAATCAGAATCATCAGAAGTTAATATGTCTTCATCAGAAGTATAATCAGAAAAAGTATTATTTTGAAGAATCTGAAAAATGTTATGTTTTTCGTCTTCAGAAATATTTAAAGCATTAATTTCTTGTTTAATCTTTTTAGGAGGTTTAGGGCATTTATCAGCAAAATGTCCTGTTTCTCCACAGTTAAAACATTTTCCTTTTGAAAAGTATTTTTCAAATTTAGATTCAGGTTTCTTTTTCTTACTTTTCTTGAAATTTTTAGAAAAATTCTTTGAAGTAGAAGGCTTATTAAATTTTCTTTTCTTATAAGTATTATAATATGGAGCAGGTTCCCTTCTGGAGAATTTTTTAGATTTTTTCCTTTTTGCCTTTGAGGGAGCAATAGGAACTAATCCAAATTGTTCACAGAAGTTACCCATTTCATATTTAAGTTTTTAAGAATTTTTCAATACCTTACAAAATATGCATGACATTGTTGTGCCAAATACTACCTAAATTAATAGATAATATTTAGTACGTTTTAACTCGTAAGTGCACAAGATCAAACAATATTATAGTGCGGCAAATACGAGATCATTCCCACGAAGATTGCTGATTTTGTTTAGAATTTATTTAAAATATCAAGTTTTCATGAAATTGATATTGTGAAAAGAAATAAAAATAAATGAAAAGATAGGGCTTTGATATCTACCACTAATCATGCTCAATTAATATAACAGTATGCCAATGCTCCAATCATATTATGAATACTTAATGCTTGCCAACCTAAGGGTATGGTTGTCTACTCCTTAAGCTATTGATTTCCCTAAGAAATGAATTAGGCATGCATGTCTACTCTAATTCTTTTCTTTCTTAAAGGATTTAGTATAGATGTCTATTAAGTTGTTCTTTAAGAAAGCATAAATTTACGGAAATCGACAAACACATGGGGGCTAAGGCATGGGTGTCTACTCCCAGTTTCCCATGTTGATCACCCAAGAACGCGTGGTAAGGTTCTTTTGTTACTTTATTAAGCCTAAGACTTGATCATCTAAATTGAGTTAAATAACTAATCCATACTACATGCACATGTTGATCATACACATTCATATGAGGAATTCAGTTAAGCAAGAATTAATCAAGTTAAGCATCACAATATGATTATCACAAATGCGCCAATGTTGAAATATTAAATAAACATAATTAGGGCTTCAATCTAGCCCCACTAAGGAATTTAGTTACTCATAATTAAAATAAAACTAAAAAGAAAGGGAAAAGAAAGAACCGAAAACCGCTCCTAAAAGTAGCCTCAAATTCCTCTCCCCAAGATTATGTTTGGAATTGTCTCTTTCTAAGAGGCTTAGAGATCTATTTATAGACTTCCAAGGAAGACTCTAGAAACCCTAGAAATTTTGTAGGTTTTAGTCCTAGTACAACTATGACTTGTAAAGCCTAATATGCAAAGAAAAGGGAGTTTGGCCGCCTTTGACTTGTCTTTAGCGCATGAGTGTGCTTGATCGCAGCTTGAGTGCACTCGATCGTACTTTTGTGATCGATCTCATGTGTGTTGCACACGAGCGCATGTGCGCTCGAGCTTCTTCTTGTGCATGCGGTCGCATCTGCGCTCGATCCTTGGTTGTGGGCGCTCGATCGCAAGTCTCCTGTGCTCGATCACAATAACAGAATGCTGAATGCCCAAAATTGACCTTTGATGCTCAAATTTCTAGAAATGCTATCTTTTCTTCCATGACCTACAAAAACACAGAAAACACAAAAAAAAAAAAAAATAATAATAATAATAAAATGAAACAAAATAACAAAAATTAAGAGATTAAGAAATGTAAATTAAGGGTTAAAATATGAATATTTTGGCACTTATTAGACATGAGCCTTGAATAAATGGAAGTAAACGTGCAATTTGAGTAATGATCAAAAAGGGGCATTACCTCCATTAATACACCATTTAGTAGGGTTTCAGGTTTTTAAAGATTGTGGTGTACTACTGGCGATAATTGCCTAATTATTTTAATGCAAGAAAGACTAGTGCTTTATAGGTCATAACTCTCATGTATGGTCTACCCGAGATTTTACTCATTCTCAGCAGGGTTGGTCCTATCCTGAGGGACCTGTAGTACAATACTAGTGCCACAGCCATTGCACTCTACCGTGCATAACACTAGTAGCACGATCTAGTCCGAACTTGGGTGGCCCACATCGCTAATGATATCAGTCCTATAGTGACCATCCATTGGGAATGGTTGCACCTTGGTCACAAAACCATTGGATCCAAAGCCACCCTTACACACACATTTGACCATAGTATGAAGTCTATATAGTAAGCCCATGGTTATTTATACAGCATGTACCGGCGTACCATATCATACGATGCATCTTAACATTCAGTTTATAATACAATTACCATGTATTTACAAAAGTAGGCATGCTCATATCATACTCATGGTCAGTCAACAAACATATCCCACGTTTAAATAAAAAGGTTGTAAGTGTTCACTTACCTCGCACATTCAAGCGATTCTTCCTACATAATAAATCCTGTTATAACGGATACAAGACACCGTTACACTAAGCCTGATTTAATCCCAAAGGTGGCTAAGCTAAAGCGTACACTAGCGAAGCTTAAAATTGGTGCTCTGCCCCTTGACCGTACGTCTAGCCCCGATGGCGTACATCTATTGAGTGATTTAAGCACGTTGCCTAAGATTCAAACGGTACATGCTTCCTAGGATATTTCTAGGCTTCTATATCTCCTCTAAGCTAACAAATAAACACATGCAACATAGAAATCTTAACAACATGAAACTTAAAGAGGCTCTTTGAAAACATTAACACTTTTAAGGAGATGCTTAACAAACTCTTTGGAAAGCTCATCAAAATATAGATTCGGAAATGAAACAATGCTAAAAATGTAAGATTGGAAGGGGTTACCTCAAAACCAAGCAAGGACATGGGTTTCTCCTCACAAAAATCCTTTTGAACTCACAACTCACAAGAATACACTCTCACACAGTTATGGTAGCCTAAGGGCGAGCCAAAGGTTTGAAAATGGGGTGAAGAAGAAGGGAGGGACGAAAGGTATTTATAGCTGAGGGATGCTACCAATTCTCTGAAAAAGCAGTGGATGTCCTCTAACCTTAGTGTATGTCTAGTACTTTTACATAGCGATCCAAAGGCTGTCTCATACGTTCAGGTATTAACTAGAAGGTATTTCTGAAAAGTAGCGTAAGTCCGGTGTTTTCACGTATGCTTGTGTACTATTTACAGAGCGTACATCCAATGGTCCCCCCACGTACATCCGCACTAGAAATAGGGACAGATGTTTGCCGAACACCGCGTACGTCCGCACTAGAAACAAAAGCATACATCTGCCTCCTTAGCGTACGTCCATTCCAGTAGGTTAGTGTTTTGGCTTATATTTTTTTAAGGGATTTTAGGGTTTTACTAGGTTACCATTAAGGGTCTAGGTCCTTGCTAAAACCAATTTTATTAAAACCTCCTTAATTGTTCTTTGTAGAGAAAAATCATTTAGAAAAGAAAAATGGTTATTTCATCGGGGTATTACATGTGGTTAAGCTTGTACTTAAGCTATGTGGGACGCTTAGGATAGTGATAAGTACTTTTTATTACTTATTCACACCCCTTTATTTATGTTTGTTGGGCTTTTAGCGTTGTTAATATCTAATGAATTTACTTGTTTTTATTGTTGTGTGATAAACAGGTCCTTGCATCAAATCTTGACTAAAGGAGCAAAAGTGGACTTGAAGCCAAGTGAAGAAGTGGATCCCTGCAAGTGCGTTCGACCGCACCGCACTTGGTGCATTCGAACGCACTCACGGTAGCACGCAGGAGCAGCGGTCGAACGCAGGCCCAGTCAACCCGCGTCTCACATGCAAACCCTAGCTGGCCCTGGAGGTTATTTGCGGTCGACCGTATAGCGTGCGTTCGACCACAAATAACCTCTACGTTCGAACGCACGACCTGTGTTCGAATGCAGGCCCGTGACCTGTCAGCCCACCCAGCTCTATAAATAAGACCATTTGTGTTAGTTTGAAGGTGTTACGTTTTTGAGCGCCTTTCCACTATAAAAGCCACTGTGTGGCTCTGTTTCTTTGTTAGAAAAATGTCAACCATTTATTCTATTTTATTTTTAATGCTTATCCGCACGTTTAATTTGTCTCTTTTCTTTATGGGAGGCTAATCTTCAACTAAGGTTGAAGATGAAGCCTCCCCTCTAATTTATGCACATTTACATTACAGTTTTACATTCCGTCTTTTATTTTATGCTTAGTCGTTTCATTTTGATTTATGTGACAATTTCAATTGAAAATCGGTTTGTGTTGCACCTATGTCCAACATCAATACGTTCCAATCCGGATGTACGTTGGATGGTTGGAATGAGTCAAAGCACCCACTGTGATCAACGATACAGTGGATGATTTGAGCTCAAACCAACATCTATTGTAACTCTTTATACGGTAAACGTGTTGCATGGTTCGACTAGTTTCACTAACGATTTTAGATTAAGCAAAATGCTATATTGATAGATGGATTTTTAATTGTATTGTTTATTGTGTGTGGTTAGTGGGGAAGGTGGATTCATCAACCTTGGTTCCTTTATTTCCATATATTTACATTTTTAGAATAGTTTTATTTAATGCACGCTTAGTGTTCGATGTTGCTACCTTTGTGGAACTAGGTTAAAGTAGAGTCGATTTAATAGCAATATTAGTTTTATAGGCGAACACTCCGTTCCTTGAGGTTCGATCCTACGCTTCACAAAAGCTATACGACCTAATGGTTCGTACCATTGTGAGTGCAAATTAATTTGCACACCAAATTTTGGCGCCGTTGCCGGGGAACGGTTGTTTTTGTTTAAATTGATATTGTTTTTAGATTAACTTTATTTTTCTACTAGTCTTTATTTTATGCAATTTAAATTGTGTTAGTTTATTTTTACATTTTCTTTAATTTTGGTTAGTTTTTGCAATAGTGTTTGGCTTAATTTTTGTGTTGTTTGGTTTCGGAAAATCATAGGTCTGATCGAATCGATGCTACGATTGAGCATACGCCTATTCGGGGCGTTAAATGGCGAGCGCTCATCACGCATCTGCGTGCGAGCACGAGCCCACGGCGGAGGCGATGCGAGCTGCGTTGCGCGCACTTGAGTTGCGTTCGAACACACTTATAGAGACTGCCATATTGTTGCTTCTGTGCGAACGAACGTTGATAAGTGCTTAAATATTCATATTTAAGCCCCTTAATTTATATTTGTTACGCCTTTAGTTTATGTTATTTTGTCTATTTTATTTCCTTTTTGTGTTTTCTGTGTTTTTTGTAGGTCATGGAAGAAAATGAAGCGTTTCTAGAAATGTTCCAAGCTTAAAGGGAAAATTGGGAAGATCTAGAAGATGTGGAAAGGATTAAATCGGAATTTATCAAATTGAAGTCAAAATCGGATTAAATTTGGATCCTGAACATGTCTCGGTATTTTGGCCATAACTTTCAGCTCAAATATCGGATTGAGGTGATTCCAACGGCATTGGAAAGATAACTCAAAATTATACAAATCATTGTGAAATACCATTTTCCTAATTTGGACCGCCGCAATGCTAAAATCGCCCCGCAAGATAGGAGCCCAATTCTGGACGAATCCTTCTCCGATTTGTAATAGGATTGTCTCCTAATTTGTCTAGGAGATGGAATTCCGAATTTCTTAGGTTTACTAGTGTTTCTAGGACTCTCTTAAAGCCTATAAATAGACCTCTAAGCCTCACAATTATGGACACAAATTCGAGAGACGATTTTTGGGAGAAGAATTGACGACTTTCAAGGAGCAATTTTCCGGGTTTATTCTTTTCCTTTATTTATTTTATGAAGATGATTAGCATCAATTTCATGTGTAACTAAACCTTTTAGTAGGACTAGATTGAAGCCCTGATCATGTTTATATTTTAAATTCAATATTGGCGCCCTTGCGATAATTGCATGATAGTATTTAACTTGATTAATACCTGTTTTCATGAATTCCTCATGTGTGTCTGCCTGATCAACATATGCATGTGGTATGGACTTGTTAGTTAGATCAATTTGGATGACCGAGTCCTGGGTTTAACATTAGTAACAAAAGCAATCCACGCCGGGTTCTTGGGTTAATCAACATGGGAAACCGGGAGTATACACCATGCCCTAGGTCTCATGTGGTTGTCGGTTTTCACAGTTCATATGCTTTCTTAAAGAACAACTTAGTATACACCATGCTAAATCCTTTAGGAAAGAAAAGAGTTAGAGTATACACCATGCCTAATTCGTTGCTTAGGGAAACCAATAGCTTAAGGAGTATACACCATGCCCTTAGGTTGGCAACCATTAAATATTGATCATGTAATTAAAGCATTGGCATATTGATTTATTGTATAAACATGATTAGCGGTGGAAATCAAAGCCCTACCTCTTCCTTATTGCTTAATCAAAATTAATTTTTATCTCTTTTACTTTATATTGCGAATTTAATTTTAAGCATAATTTACTAATCCCTGTGGGATCGATCTTGCACTTACACTCTTTACTACATTTTTGACCTTGTGCACTTGCAAGTAAAACTGCGATTATTTGCTTATTAATTTAGGTAGATAATTTCACAACAAACGTCTTGACACAACTCGGCGCACCTCACCTTCTGCATCAACATACGAGGCGGTATGTTACATTTTGAATTCCTTTTATTGCAATTAATTGTTAGACTTATTTTAGTTGTTTAAACTGCCTATTTTGAGTATTTTGCTTGCTGTGATTAGTTGTGATTAGTTTATTTTTCGTTTTTAGTTGTTTATGTTCTTTGCATGTGTTTTAGTTATAGTTTAATTGATTTTAAGTGCTTGTTGTTTATACTATCTTGTTTTTGCTACTGTTATCTTAGCTAGTTTTGTTCTCTGTTTTTAATACTCTGCTATTGTTGTTTTTACTGCATCTGTTTATATTTGTTTAAATTTGTTTTGTTTTTGTTTACATGTTGTTGATAGGTTTTTGTTAAATAGTTTTTAGTTCATTACAATTTTTGCATATCTTGCTGTTTTTGGTTTTGTTTTCCTATTAATTATTGCATGTCTCTCTCTGTTTTTAGTTATATTATAGTCCTGTTTTACTTATATTTAGTTTACTTGGTTTATTGTTTTCTTTGTTTAGTTTTAATTGTTTTAGTGCATATAGGTTTTTTGCTTTTTATTTGCTGTTTTGTTCCTCTGGTTTTTGTTGTTTTTCTTGCATTTTTGCTAGTATAGCTTGCTGTTTTTCTTTAGTATTTTGTTAAACTTTTGTTAGTTTATGCATGGTTGGCGATCCTTGAACTTAGAATTAACACCATTAGATCCCCAACTTAGAAAGAAATCTTAGGAGAGATCTAGAACACGTGCGAGATGGGGATAATCAAAGGAACCCAAGGGTGGAGCAACACGAAGAAAATCAAGGAATGAGCAAGAGGAGAATGAGGTTCCAAGATGCGAGTGGGAGCAGGAGCATAGACGATGTATGAGTTGGATTTCACTACGTCCTGAATTGTTCGCACCCTACTGCGGTCGAGTTCCATTGCATAGTTACCACCGCTCATTATGATCTAAAGCCACATGTGATTCAAATGTTACCATCCTTTATGGCTTAGATCATGAAAACCCTTATTCCCATGTTAAGAAGTTTAGAAGCATAAGCCACCACCAAATTCAAAATTTCTCGAGGAATCATCAATCTTAGACTTTTCCTTTCTCCCTTCATGACAGAGCCATAGAGTGGTTAGATTCCTTGGCACCTGGCTCTATTACGTCTTGGGAAGAACTGTTGAAGTAGTTCTACCACAAATTTTTCCTAATGTCCAGAGTAAATGATGCAAGAAAGGAAATCAGTTCCTTTACTCAGGATGAGGACGAGAAATTCACAAAATATTGGACAAGATTTAAGGATATGTTGATGAAGTGTCCACCTCACGGATATGAAAAATGGCGTCTAGTACAATTCTTCTACCAAGGGCTGTCTCAGCCCAACTATAGTATGATTGAACTGACGAATGGAGGGGCATTTATGAATTTGACAGGAGATTTGGCCTACAAAGCTTTGGAGAAAATTGCTACCAACTTACAGGACTGGGACTTCACCAGCTGTCGAGATAAATCTACTCAAAAGGACAAGAAAGGAGGCATCCTAGAGCTAAAAAGTGAGCAAGAGTTGACTCAAAGGATGGATGCCATTGTGAAAAGATTGGACGCGCTGAGTGTAGGAAAGCCTGTAAATGCTGTAAACACATTCCTTGTTGAAAGTTGTTCTGTCTGTGCTAGTCCTATGCACCAAGCACAGAATTGTCCATCGATGACAGTTTTTGAGATGGAACAAGTGAATGCTTTCAACAGCTTTCAAAAGCCGTCCAGTGGGCCATATTCTGAGACTTATAATCTTGGGTGGAGGAATCACCCTAATTTCTCTTGGAAGCAGAATCAACCCACCATCAATCAAGGAGGAGCACCACATTATCCCCCAGGATTTTCTTCTTACCAAAATCAAGGACGCTCGGCTTCGCCAGCGTCATCATCATCTTATCAAGCCCCCACCCAAGCCCCCCTCATCAACCATCCTTGAAGAGACCATGAGAGAATCTATGAAGATGACTGGTCAATCAATCAGTGATGTGAGGCAGTCTACCATGGTGAACACCCAGGCGATCTCGAAGTTGGAGATGCAGATGGGACAATTAGCGAATCACCTGGGTGAGAGGGACAAGGGAAAGCTCCCTAGCCAAGCAGTGAACAACCCTAAAGCATGCAACAATGGAAATTCTTCAAATCAGGAGCATGTGTAGGCGATTGTCACTCTGAGGTTAGGAAAGAGAGTGGACAATAAGGTGGTGAACCCAGAAGAAGATCGAGGAAGAGAGGAAGAAGAGCAAAGAGGAAGAGTAGAAGAGGAAGAGGGTGACAATCAAGGAAGGAGATCTTGAGCCATCTCTATCACCCCCAGTTGTAAAGGAACCTCCTAGGGCACTTGTGCCAAAGCACCATACCCTGAAAGATTATAAGCGCCTAGGAATGGAGGGAAATTAGAGGACATTCTGGAGGTGTTCAAACAAGTCCAAATAAATATTCCATTTTGGGCGCCATCCAGCAAATCCTTCCTATGCCAAGTTCTTAAAGGACTTGGTCACGATGAAAGAGGAAAAGCGAATGTCCCTAAAAGGCATTCATGACCGCAGTCGGTGCTATCCTACAATGCAAGTTACCCCTCAAGTATAAGGACCCTGGATGTCCTACAATCACTTGCATGATAGGAGTTAGCCAGATTGAGAGGGCACTGTTGGATTTGGGAGCAAGTGTAAATTTGTCGCCCTACTCAGTCTATTTGTAGTTAGGGCTAAGAGAGCTGAAGCCCACATCTATGACACTGTAACTTGCTGATCGGTCAGTGAAGGTTCCACTGGGAATAGTTGAGGATGTTCTGATTAAGGTAGACAAATTTTATTTCCCCGTGGATTTCATTGTGTTGGACACAAAGCCAGTTCAGGTGATAGGAACTGAGATCCCTGTGATTCTAGGGTGACCATTTTTAGCTACGGCTACCGCCCTGATAAATTGTAGGTTGGGGGTCATGAAGATTTCTTTTGGTAATATGACAGTGGAGTTGAATATTTTTCACATTAGAAAACAACCACTTGATTATGACCAAATGAATCAAGTATACTTGATAGAGGAGATTTTGGATGAAGTCATTGAAGAATCAAGCATAGAGGACACCCTGGAAGCATGCCTCGCTTAGTTTGGTGAAGATTTGGATTTGGATAAACTGATGGAGCGGTAGAGGCACTTTTGGAGACAACTCCTTTGGTGAGCAAAGAAGAAGGAGAGGAGACGATACAGTCCCCCAAAGAAGGAACTTAAGCCTTTACGATAGTCTTAAGTATAAGTTCCTAGGTCGGTGAGTCTTTGCCGATGATTATAGCTTCTTGATAGATGCTCAAGAGGAGGAATTGTTAGAGTTTTGAGAGAGCATAGAAGCTATAGGCTGGACTATTGAGGACATCAAGGGAATCAGTCCTCGTTGGTTATGCATAAGATACATCTGGAGAGATTCCAAACCATCGAGGGAACCATAGAGAAGACTCAACCCAGCAATGCAAGAGGTTGTGAAGCAAAGTGATCAATGTTGGATCTTTGGGATCATCTATCCCATTTGACAAGTGGGTGAGTGAGCCGACATGTTGTGCTGCGGGCTGGATTGATGGTAGTAAAGAACAGGATAACGAGTTGGTACCAACTCATATTCAGTCAGGATGGAGAGTATGTATAGACTATTGGAAGTTGAACGCTGCCACCAGGAAAGATCACTTTCCTCTTCCATTGATCGATCAGATGGTGGAGCGTTTAGCTGGGCACGAGTACTATTGCTTCTTGGATGGTTATTCAGGATATAACTAGGTCCCAGTGGACCCCGAAGACTAGGAGAAAACTACCTTTACATGTCCCTTTGGGACATTCGCCTACCGTCGTATGCCTTTTGGGCTATGCAATGCACCTGCTACTTTCCAGCGGTGCATGATCAACATATTTTCTGACATGGTAGAGTGATTTATGGAGATCTTCATGGATGACTTCTCTGTCTTTGGTTCATCTTTTCAAGAGTGTTTGGACCGTCTCACTTTGGTGTTAGTGAGATGTAAAGAAGAACCTTGTGCTTAACTGGAAAAATGCCATTTTATGGTTAAGCAAGGGATTATCTTGGGGCATGTCATATCTCGAGAGGGATTGAGGTTGACAAAGGCGAAGGTAGATTTGATCTCTAACCTTCCACCCCACATCTTGTGAAGGAAATCCGTTCTCTTGGGCCATGCAGGTTCTACTCTGATTCATCAAGGATTTCAGCAAAATCGCCAGCCCTTGTGTAGGTTGTTGGCCAAAGAGACCCGTTTGAATTTGATGAAGAATGTGGTGAAAGCATTCGGACTTTGAAGGAGATTGACGCCCACACCAAAGGATTAGACCACCAATTGGGGTGAACTATTTGAGATCATGTGATGCATCGACTATGCTATAGGAGCTGTTTTGGGGCAAGCAGATTGAGAAACTTCTCCATGTGATTTACTATAGTGGACTTTGAACGACGACAACTCAATTACTCCACCACAAAAAGGAGTTGTTGGCGTCATTTTATGCTTAGACAAGTTTAGATCCTATTTGTTAGGATCTAAAATCATTATCTTTTCTCGATCACGCGTTGAAGTATCTTTTCTCCAAGAAAGATGCTAAATCCGTTTGATCGATGGATTTTGTTGCTTCAAGAGTTGACATATAGAAATCCGGGATAAGAAGGGACAGAGAATGTGGTGGTGATCATTTGTCTAGGTTGACCATGGATTTCACCGAGATGCCACACCCATCTCGAGACCTTTCACGATGAGCAATTGATGCACATTGCTCACAATCCCGCACCTTGGTTTGTCGATATAGTGAACTATCTTGTTACCACCAAATGCCTTTGCATTGGGGGCAACAAGATAAGCTCAAATTTTGTCCAAGGTGAAAACCTTTCTTTGGGATGATCCTTACTGTTCAAGTATTGTCCCAATCGAGATCATTAGGAGATGCATACCTGAATTTGACCAAACCAATGTCATCTCCTTTTGTCATGATCATGCATGTGAGGCCATTTCAAGCAAACAAGACCGCAAAGATTTTACGGTGGATTTTATTGGCCCACCATATTTATGACGCGTGCTTATTGCACTTCATGTGAGTCTGTAAACTCGGGGAGTATTTCAAAGAGGAATATGATGCCCTCAATCCCATATTGATAGTTGAGATTTTTGATGTATGGGGCATTTCATGGGACCTTTCCCAAACTCCTTCGGGTTTCAGACGTTTTGGTTGTGGACTATGTGTCCAAGTGGGTGGAAGCGATTGCGTGTAAGACCAATGACCATAGAGTGGTGGTCAAGTTTTTGAAGGACATGATTTTTGCTCGGTTTGGTACACCTAGAGTGATTATCAGTGATGGTGGTACGCACTTCTGCAACCGGATTTTTGAGCAGCTGATGAAGAAGTATTTCATCACACATAAGGTTGCTAATTTACCACCCACGCGAGTGGGTAGGTTGAAGTGTCAAATCGTGAGATCAAACACATTTTGGAGAAAACAGTGAACCCCAGTAGGAAAGATTGGTCTTCACGATTGAATGACACTTTATGGGCATATAGGATGGCATATAAGACACCGATTGGGATGTCACCATATCGGTTGGTGTACGGGAAAGCTTGTCATCTTCCTGTCAAGTTGGAGCATCGGGCATACTGGGCCATCAAGCAGCTGAACTTCAATTTTTTAAAGGCCGGCTCTCAAAGAAAGCTCCAACTCACTGAACTAGAGGAGTTGAGGAATGATGTGTATGACAGTTCGAGGAAGTACAAGGAACACATGAAGAAGGTTCATGACCAGGGCATTTTGAGGAGATCTTTTGAGCCAAGTCAGAAAGTCCTTCTTTACAACTCTCGTTTGCATCTTTTTCCTGGTAAGTTGAAATCTCGATGGACGGGCCCATTCATCATTAGGACGGTGTTTTCTCATGGGGCCATCGAGATAGAGGATCCCAAGAATGGTAACATTTTTAAGGTGAACAGACAAAGAGTTAAACCATTCTTGGAATTGAGGAGTTCAGAGGTTGAGGCTATTCTATTGGAGGATCCAATTTAAACTGAGTAATGTAGTCTCATATAACGAGTCTGGTTGAAGACGTTAAACTTAGCGCTTGTGGGAGGCACCCCTCATTATGTTTACTGCTTTGTGTTTTACTTTTTAGTCAAATTTGGGGACGCATTCTTTTATGCTGTACCTAAATTGACTTATCCCCTAGGTTAATTCGGTCACATTGTGGGCAATGTGACGTTTTAAGTTTGGGGGTGTTTGTGTAAATATTTTACTTGTGTTTTTGTAAATATGTGTGTAAATATTTTATTGTTTAAATTTTCTTTTTTGTGTGTTGTGTTTTTATTTTTTGTAAAAATCTTTGTGTAAAAATTTTGTAAATTTTTTTTTGTTTTGTTGTGTTTGCTCTCTGTGTTCAAACGCACTTATGTACGTTCAAACGTGTACTTAGCGCTGCGTTCGACCTCACCTGTATGTGCTCGACTGCAGCACCCCATCACTCACACACACTGTTGCACGTTTGTGTTCTAACGTCCACCTTTACGTTCGAACGTAGAGCTTACTTGACCCACCTGCACTAGGCACGAGTGCGGTCGAATGTACTTATGTACGTTCGAACGCACTCAAGCCGAGCCATTACAGGACCTATTTTTAGGTCATTTTTTTCATTTCCCCTCATTCTCCTGTAGCACCGTACACACCCACCGCCACCCATCTCCGTCTCTCCTCCTCCCTAACATCCAAATCCTCCACACCCACCGCCACCCATCACTTCGCCACCCCCTACTCATCACCGCCGGTCTCTCTCTGGCCATTTCCACCCTCCACCGCCCCCCCATTTCTGTATTTTCCCATTTTTCTCACAAAAAACCTGAAACCCCATTTCTCCAAAATCTTAAATTTTTTCATAGTATTTGGGCACAAATCCACTCTCGGATTGTGTCCCATTGATTTGGTGTTGGTTTTGTGACAATTTTTCAGGGGGTTGGGCTTGTTTGAAAGGGGTTTCCAAACCCTTTATTTTTGGGTCGCACACCAAGTGTTTGACAAAAAGCCCCAACCAACCTCCATAATGCCTAGAGGCCAAGGGTCTTCTTCTCGGTCCTTTGGGATCCAAGGCATGGTCGCCAGGCGGCCCATTGAGAGCCGTAAGCTCTTATTGGAGAACACCTTTGCCATCAAAGAGGAGTTCTCCAATAATGAGGCAACAAGTTGGGCAGTTCGAGAACTGAAGAATCGAGGCTTAAAAAGGCTTTTCAAGCCCGTCGCCTCCACTGCTTACGAGCACCTGATCAAAGAATTTTATGATAATTTGAGTTGTGAGTGCAACCAGCCGGATGTACTTTTTTCCTCCATTGACGGAAAAGAAGTATAGGTGACCATAGCCGACGTAGCAACCGTTCTGAAGTGTAGCCATGAGCCTCCTGAGTCGGATATTCCTTGGCTCGAATGCCCTCCCATGCTCACCGTCGAGGACATTGTTTCTGACATGTGTGAGGGGCAATTTGCGAACAGTCACCAAAATGCAGCCAACAAAATGAAGATTCCTCGAAATCTTTTATTCATTGACATGGTGCTGTATAGGAACGTGTGTCCTTTGGGACACAAGACACAGAGGAGGGACATTTTCCTCAGTGCTCTATATGCATTCCATAAAGGTTTCTGGTGCTCCATTCCCGAGATTATATGACGGCAGATTCAGAAATTCTAGGATGGAGTGCACCATCGAGGGGTTGAGAACACAAAGACCTGGGGTTTGCCTTTCCCTTTTCTCATCACTCACATTCTGAGAAAGAAAGGGATCAAAGGCACATCAGAGGACGGGCCAATCACTGAGAGCCCATATTTTGGCCGCATCCAGTGGAACCAGAGTTTGTCCCATATGCCTAGAGGTGCACCAGCACCAGTTCAGCACTAGAGCCATAGCCAGAGAGAGCGGCACAGCCAGAGCCAGAGCCCATGGATATTCCTGAGATGGTAGCTAAGCCAGAGAGAGCGGCAGAGCAGGAGGAGCAACTAGACAAGGGAGAGGAGTATGAAGAGGGGATCATAATCAGAGCCTCGGATCTATTACACTTTCAGGACACCCTCGTGGACATACGATCTCAGATTGCAGATCTACAGAGGGATGTTTGTCAGGATAGGCTCGAGGTCCAGGAGATGTTTGGAGCCATCTTGGACAGATTGCCACCAGCCGCAGGACCTTCTGCACCACCACCAGCCCTGTGATGTCTTTGTGACGTCTTGGTTTATTTTTCACCCCTTTGCACTATGTTTGTATTTTCTTTATCCGCACCTGTGGGCAGTGCGAGTTTTGAGTTTGGGGGTATTTTATTGTGTTGTGCACTTTTTATTTTTTACCAAGCATTTTATTTTAATTATGGTTTATTTTCCTTTGTGAGCTTAATTTTATGAACACATGATTACTTTGTGAAGGGAATTTTGATTGTGTTACTTTCTTTGGCAAACATGAGATATTACATTTCAATTTGTTTTTCACGAGCACATTTGGCACGTAGTTTGTAGGATTAAATGTTGAGTTTGGTCATGCTAGTTTTGTGAGCTTAAATGTAGTTGGATAACCTGTTGGGAAATAACCGTAGTTTATGTCAAAAAAAAAAATGATGATCATTTTGAGCTTTCCACCGAGTAACCGAATCTTGTGCCTCATTAAGTATAGAGTGTTCGCGTAAAAAAGTGAGAAGTTAGATTTGATTAGCAAAGCTTCGTAGCCTTTTTGACTCGAGTTAGTAGGTCCTTAGGGGTGTCTTTACACCTAATGCCCTAAAACCTTTTGGTTTAGGAGTCATTGACTTAACGCTTGATACATGGGTCAATTAGACAGCTTAAGGGAGCTATGCAATATATATATAGAGAAAAATCTTTGAAATAAACCTTGGTTATTGTGTCCGATAGGTAGTCTAATGAATTTTGAGTGTCAAAGCATGCATGACAAAGTTTAGTGTTGAAATCCCATGATTATGTGTTGAATTCAATTTCACTAGAATTGATTAGTGTGATGTCTCAGTTTGCCATGTTTGTAGCTTGATTAATAATTCCCTAAAAATTATGAAGATGGTGTTTGTTTGATTAAGTTTGCTCTTGAATTAAAGCCATGATTGTTATATTATTGCATGATTGAGAATAAAATGTTTGCACAAATGTTTGTGGGTATCATTCCTGAAAAACCTTCATGAGACTTCACTCGTCCTCTAGGGAACTCTTAAAGGTTTAAAAGGCTTGTTGCATACGCTCAATGCAACCGTTCTCCCACAAAAGTGGACTTATGTTTATTGTGTTTTTATTTTTTTGTTTTGCTAAGGGACTAGCAAAATATAAGTTTTGGGGTATTTGATAAGTGCTTTTTAGTGCTTATTCACACCCCTTTATTTATGTTTGTTGGGCCTTTAGCGTTGTTAATATCTAATGAATTTACTTGTTTTTATTGTTGTGTGATAAACAGGTCCTTACATCAAATCTTGACTTAAGGAGCAAAAGTGGACTTGAAGCCGAGTGAAGAAGTGGATCCTTGCAAGTGCGTTCGACCGCACTTGGTGTGTTTGAACGCACTCACGGTCGCACGCAGGAGCAGCGGTCGAACGCAGGCCCTGTCAACCCGTGTCTCACGCGCAAACCCTAGCCGACCCTAGAGGGTATTTGCTGTCGACTGTATAGCGTGCGTTCGACCACAAATAACCTCTGCGTTTGAACGCACGACCTGCATTCGAACGCAGGCCCGTGACCTGTCAGCCCACCCAGCTCTATAAATAGGACCATTTGTGTTAGTTTGAAGGTGTTACGTTTTTGAGCGCCTTTCCACTGTAAAAGCCACTGTGTGGCTCTGTTTCTTTGTTAGAAAAACGTTAACCATTTATTCTATTTTATTTTTAATGCTTATCCGCATGTTTAATTTGTCTCTTTTCTTTATGGGAGGCTAATTTTCAACTAAGGTTGAAGATGAAGCCTCCCCTCTAATTTATACACATTTACATTACAGTTTTAAATTCCGTCTTTTATTTTATGCTTAGTCGTTTCATTTTGATTTATGTGACAATTTCAATTGAAAATCGGTTTGTGTTGCACCTATGTCTAACATCAATACGTTCCAATCCGGAGGTACATTGGATGGTTGGAATGATTCGAAGCACCCACTATGATCAACGATACAGTGGATGATTTGAGCTCAAACCAACATCTTTCGTAACTCTTTATACGGTAAACGTGTTGCATGGTTCGACTAGCTTCACTAACGATTTTAGATTAAGCAAAATGCTATATTGATAGATGGATTTTTAATTGTATTGTTTATTGTGTGTGGTTAGTGGGGAAGGTGGATTCATCAACGTTGGTTCCTTTATTTCAATTTATTCACACTTTTAGAGTAGTTTTATTTAATGCATGCTTAGTGTTCGATGTTGCTACCTTTATGGAACTAGGTTAAAGTAGAGTCGATTTAATAGCAATATTAGTTTTATAGGCGAACACTTTGTTCCCTGAGGTTCGATCATACACTTCGCAAAAGCTATACGACCTAACGGTTCGTACCATTGCAAGTGCAAATTAATTGGCACACCAGATAGTAGCATACCACTACGTTCCATAGCCGGTTTCCATGGCGACTTACTCTAATTCATAGGTGGCCTCTTCCGTGACTTGAATCAGTGACGTGATGCTTAGCTCCAATACCAAATAATACAAATATTGGGTATAACACACTCTTAAAAAGTGGTTGGTAAAGGAAGGGTATTCAAGAACTTATATATACATTATTGAAATCGTACTTAAGTCATGTGAAACATTTAGGATTGTAATAGTTTAATGTTAATAAATGTTGGAATATTTTATATTTTCTAAATTAGGTTTATTAATATCTTCCTTAACAAGTTATTTCTCTTTATGTTATAATATTTTTATTCTCCATTATTATATTTCCTTATAAGGTTTATTCTCTTCCTTAATTAGTTTAAGTCTACTTTATGGTTTCTTGGTCATTACTCATTGTCTCTCTATAAATAGATAGTTATGTAGCTGTAATGCCCCGAGAATTAATTAACTGGTAATTAATTCTACGGTTTGTCTTCCAGCCTTGTTCCACACTGAACAAGACCTCCAGGACCTTTACTCCTCAAAACAAAGGATACTAAGTAGTATAAGTAATAAAGTCTTATAAACATTAATCATTATAACCAGAGCGTCTAACCAAAGATCATCAAAGTAGCGGAAATCATACTATATACATAACATAATTACAAGGGTCTATGCTAAACCTCAATATGCAAGCATGCATCAAACCTAAGTCTAAAGCATAACTCAAAAGTACTAGTTACCATGAGTACCCACTTAAGCTTGCAATACGTCCTAAAGCATCTCCTGGATCGAATCCTCCACAAGACCAAATTCTTCACAATATCCATTATCTATAACAACATAATCGTACATATGGAGAAAAATGAAAGTAATACAAGGGTAAGTTCGACGACTTAATGAGTAGAAATCCATATAACGTACCTGTCATTAATTTGTGGATTCTTTTATTTATAAAATACATGTAACATTATGAGATGACAGTTTATCATGTAGGTGATATATATATAATAATATATGCATATGATATGTAAAGTAACAGTCATAGTTCAACAATATGGTCTACTTGAGATACTACCCCTTCTTAGCAGGATTGACACTGTCTCGAGGGACCTGTAGTACAATGTTGATGCCCCAGCCATTGCACATTGTACGTTAGAGTAGACGAACGGTCTCGTGACCAGATGTACAGCCTGAAGTGTCATAACGGACGTAGGGCCCCAAGCCTGGATGTACAACTAGTGTGTGATAGGAAACTTTATTTTCATCAGCCGTCCTACAGCTCCTGTTTTCTTATTCTATAGTTGCTTTAATAGAAATAGAACTGATGATAGGTCTTTTCTCAGTATTTGAGGTTATAGAGTCTCAAGAGAATTACATGGAGGAGCTTTACAGTCCGAGTGAGTACAAACTCACATGGATGCTTTGTTGTTACTTTTCCTGCATTGCATATTTATTTTATATATGTCAAACATGCATATTTTGCAACTCTCGTGAAAGACAGTTTGAAACCACTGCAAACTCTCTTTTGTGAAAACGTATGTTGATAAGATAACAATGAGGCTTGTAAAACTGTGCATGTAAAATACTGATAAGACTAATTACATCGTATGATATGGTACACCGGTATGTGCGCTAGTAATGGCCATGGGCTTACTATATGGGTTAGTTTTATGGTCAATGTGTGTGTGGGGGAGGTAGGGGGCTCTGGATCCAATGATTTCTTGACCAATGATGCAGCCATTCCCAATGGATGGTCAGTATAGGATGAATGTCATAAGCGGTGTGGGCCACCAGAGGTCGGACTCGATCGTGCCGCTAGTGTATCAAAGGGCTTCCTCTAGTCTCCTAAGTCGAAATGAAACCTCAAAGAAACGCGATCATGCTAAGTTATCAAAATGCTAATCATAAACAAGATCTAAAGCATAACTAAGGTAACAACTACAACTAGCTCTACGAAACAACAATGGAGCAGCATAACAACGTATTTAAAAAGCTAAGGAGCTGAGCACTACCTCCTTAAAGCGAAACCTCAAGAGTTCTTCCTCCGGCAACACTGAAACACTCATGAAACCTCACAAACACTCACAAAACTGTCTACTAGTAGCCTGGGGGTGAAGAGAGGGGTTTAGGGACGGAATAGGTGTGAAATGGGCGATGGGGTGAGGGGGTATTTATAGGACCAAAAAGTAGCAGACGTCTGGTCCTAAGGGTGTACATCTGGTACTATTCCATAGCGGTCCAAAGGCTATTTTGTATGACTAGGTATTACCCAGTGGATTTTGTGAATAGTACCACGTACGTCCGCTTTACTATTCACAGAGTATGATTGTATTATCTGTCAGAGCATATGTCTGGTGGGGGACCATTGGACGTCAGCGCTAAAAGATGCCATCATACGTTTGCATTAAAAGACAAGAGCGTACGTCTGCCAACCCTAGCATACATCCGCACTAAAAGACAAACCAGAAGACAAATTCCCAAAATACCCTTCTGGCTGATCCTAGTGACCCAAAGTCCAAATTAACCTTATAGCTAAGTTACTTATGCCTAGTTAAATATTTGGGTCACTACATTCTCCCCTCCTTATAAAAATTTCATCATCGAAATTTCGTAGCCCAAAACATAAGAAGAAATAGTAACAACACCTTAACATCTGTAGTTTTATAAGGTTTGTGCTCATCCTTATCCTTAGAAAAATCTTATCCCATTCGCCCTAACCTTCTTCATCCAATATAGAGTGATCCACGCCGGCATCCTCACAAGTTATAGCCAATCCATTTGCAAATCACCAAGGGTGTCGTAGCCGATATTACCCATACTATATTAATCATCGTCAAACCTACGACTCTTACATACACCAAAACAAGCCAAGCCCGTGGGAATCTTTGACATGATTCCATACTTTCTAGTTGAAAGCAACTTTACCTTAATCAACTACTGTTGGAGAATCCAAATGTAATGGTTACCCAAAACCGTAAAAGATAGGCACACAACCCAAATTAACCATACGAATAAAATCCTTGAGTCGTCATGTACCAACATCATACTCAGTGTTTCCTACACTGTACCAATCCTTAACAATTTTGACACCCAAGTCGAGTAATTCCACATATAGTTTGAGTTGATTGGTATCCAAGCCATAAACTTATAGGCAAACTCTTTCTTACAAAACTATCCCTTCAACCAAAACAAGGATAGGTATACTGTCCAAGTATAATCTTAAGAAAAGAGTTATCAAGTTTGGGGGTAAGGCAATCTTGTATGCCAACTTCCCATTCCTTCCCAAATCGCATCACTCCTCTTGTCGATGATATCTTAAGGAACACACAATCTCCTACTCCTTGTTCTGAAGGTCATCCCTAGTTATTGGCATAACTCTTCTGCCGACCCTAAGATGGACCCATCCTTTGTCCAGTGGTAAGCACTTGAATCATTTCAGGCCCTAATGTTATCTCCTCCCAACGTTGTCCAAATACAAGGGCGACTGACACTTATGTCCATAAAGTGCTTTGTAAGGCGACAATCCAAAAGTCGCCTATAACAACCTCGATCAAAGGTAGGTACTAAACTCCAATTCTGACCTCTCCTCATCCTTGTACATCTTGGTATTTCTAGGATGTACAGTATACGGAGAATGACGAGTCTTGCTCAAGATCTCCTTTATCAATCCTTCATCCTTTGACACACACTCATCTGAAATGGGTGAGCAACCCATCATCGTTAAGGCAAAAATTCTTATGCCTTAACAACTGCCTGATCTTGGTGCACTTAGGGTCCTCCAACTGAGCGGCCTTAATCTAAGAAAGCAATCTTGATCCAACCACCAAGTTAGACAAGCGTGCAGATGCACTCTCATCTATGACTTCTACTCCTATCCTAGCGAATTCCGTAACTAACTAGGGTTGGGAAATTCTAAGAATGGCAAGCTCCTCCATCACCTTTCTACTCAAGGAATCCACTACTACGCTAGCCTGATCATAACCCTTAAATCAACCCTAGCCGCCTCCTTTGTCTCCACAGACAACTGCACCTAAGAACTCCTTAGTCCATTTAGGTACAAATAGACTCTCTAGAATCTCTTAGCTATTAAGTAACCCAAAATCATGTAATCCAATACAAGATCCATGAGTACAAGATTCACTAATTGCCCTTTACTAGAATCCAAGTCCAAAAACATCATGCCTTATCATACTTTTAATGGGCAATTAACAAAATTAGGAAACACATCAACAAAGCATAACAACATCATACATTAACAAAACTCTTAGTTAATGTTACACTTTTAGGTCCAAAACCCCAAATCAAGTGTAAGTACAAAACAAAAGACAATTGGTTGATGTATGAGCAAACATCCAGCAACCCAGCCCTTAGCTACAAAATAAGGCAAACCCACATGCTTAAACAACTTTGGTGGTTATGCTTAACCCTTTTCCCATCATCATTTCCTTCCAGGTGGACTAGTACCTTTCCTCTGGGCCTGGTTGTAGTTCTGAATGAAGTGTCTCACCTTGACACATCCATAGTACAAATTCTTCCTTGATCTGCATTTCCCAAAATGTAGTCTACCACACACCTATGACACCAACTCTACTTCTTGCTAGAATGCAACTCTCGGGGTGTACTCCTTCTTAAGTTCCATGAGTATTCCTGATAGAATTCTTCCTTGAATCGAGTTCACGTAATGGCTTCCTCGCTTCCTAATTCCATCACCAGTGAGTTCCTCTTAGCGTAGCACCATCGCCTTGCTTTTTCAGAGAACTTGTAGGCTGCATACTTGACTCTTTGCTCTTCAGTGCAGTCCATAACTCGTAGCAACTCCTCCAAGCTCGTATGCCACTCCCTCGCTTCTTCAGAGTTTAGGTTCCCCTTAAACATAGGAAAAGGATGGTCATAAAATTCCTTGAAAGAGCAACATTTTCCTCCACTTGGATTTCCTTCTCCTTGTACGTTGACTAATGCCTCCACAAGACGACTTGCCACAACTTTCAATGCTTGGGTAGCATCCAGAACGTTCCTTCGTCCTTTCATCTGGTTGAGATGGTCTCCTACCACCGTTGCTCCCAATGATGTCGTGTTGTGGTGACATCTTTGTAGTCACAACGATTATCAGCCCCTTACTTCGAAGCGCTACACTAAGTCTCACTTAAGACGTCAAACCTAATCGCAAAGCTATACGTACTAAGCGCCTATACTGCTAGTACCTTATCCAAAGACCTAATGCAGATCTAAGCTTAAGACCATATATAACTATCTTAGAGTAGATCAATCAAAATCTCCAAGGTTGCATCATCAAAGCGGTCCTAGTCTTGACTTCAATACCATACCAAATCCCTAAAATCCTTAAGTCCAACATCCTCAAGATCATAGGTATCAAAAATCTATATCCCTTGTATACATATAATCCAATCCTATGCTCTGGTAGATCATCTCCTATCAACAAATAAGTCAAGTCCTATAGTTCGCTGAGCAAAAAGCTCTGATAAATCATGACCTAATACTAAACAAAGCAATTCCTATGGTCTGAAGAGCAACTACTATGATACCAACTATAACACCCCAAGAATTAATTAACTGGTAATTAATTCCATAGTTCGTCTTCCAGCCTTATTCTACACTGAATAAGACCTCCGGGGCCTCTAGTCCTCAAAATAGAGGATACTAAAGGGTGGAAGTAATAAAGTCCTATAAACATTAATCATTATAACTATAGCGTCTAACCAAAGATAATCAAAGCATCAGAAATCATACTATATACATATTATAATTACAAGGGGTCTATGCTAAACCTCAATATTCAAGCATGCATCAAACCCTAAGTCTAAAGTATAACTCAAAAGTTCTAGTTACCATGAGTACTTGCTTAAGCTTGCAATACGTCCTAAAACATCTCTTGGATCGAATACTTTACAAGACTAGATGTTTCACGGTATCCGCTATCTATAACTGCATAATCGTACATATGGAGAAAAAGAGAAGTAATATAAGGGTAAGTTCGACGACTTAGTGACCAGAAATCCACATGACGTACTTGTCATTAATTTGTGAATTCTTTTATTTATAAAACATATGTAACATTATGAGATGATTTTTTATCATATAGGTTATATATATATAATAATATATGCATATGATATGTAAAGTAACAGTCATAGTTCAATAATGTGGTCTACCTGAGATATTACCCCTTCTTAGCAGGGTTGACGCTGCCCCGAGGGACCTGTAGTACAATGTTGGTGCCCCAGCCATTACACATCGTACCGTACGTAATACTAGCGACACGACCGAGTCTGACCTCAAGTGGCTCACACCGCTAATGACGTTTGTCCTATAGTGACCATCAATTGGGAGTGGCTGCATCATTGGTCACGAAACCATTGGATCTTGTAGTGACCCAAATATTTAACTAAGCATAAGTAGTTTCGTTAAAGGGTTAATTTGGACTTTGGGTCACTAGGATCTGCCAAAAGGGCATTTTGGAAATTTTCTTCTTATTTGTCTTTTAGTGTGGATGTACGCTAGGATTGGCGGACGACAATTTGGTCCTTTAGGGCAAACGTGACGGGTGGTCCCCACCGATGTACACTGCGGTAGAGTACAATTGTACTGTGAACAAGATAATGTATGTGCTTACTTTGGCTAACATATCGCGGGTGGCATTATTCACGTAATCCATCATGTAATTCCTTAATCGCATTTAAATAGTCTTTGGACCGTTGTGGAAAGGTACTGGACATACGCCATTCGGACCGGACGTCTGCTACTTTTTGGCCCTATAAATACCCCCTCACCCCCTCGCCCATTTCTAACCTATTCCGCCCCTAAACCCCTCTCTTCACCCCTAGGATGCTGGTAGGCCGTTTTGTGAGTGTTTGTGAGGTTTTATGAGTGTTTTGGTGTTACCGGATGAGGAACTCTTGAGGTTTTGCTTCAAGGAGGTAATGCTCGGTGTCCTTAGCTTTTTAATACATCATTATGCTGCTCGATTATAGTTCTATGTTGCTAGTTGTTAGCTTAGTTATACTTTAATCTTGCTTAGGCTAGAATTTTGTTAAGCTTAGCGTTGTTACTTTGCATAGAGGTTTCGATCTGTGTTAGGAGGCCTTAGGGAGCCCTTGTTGGCCTTAAGAGTCGGAGAATAGGTGGATAGAGGAGAGAAAATTAGGTTCTCCCTGAAAGACATCAGAGTAGACGTACGGTCTCGTGACCGGATGTACGGCCCTTTATGTCACAGTGGATGTACGGACCTGAGCCCGGACGTACAGTCAATGTGTGACAGGGAAACCATATTTTCACCAGCCGTCCCATAGCTTATGTTTCCTTATTATAGAGTTGTGCTTTAGTAGAAATAGAGCTGATGATAGGTATTTTCTTAGTATTCGAGGTTATGGAGCCTCAAGGGAATTACATGAAGGAGCTTTATAGCCCGAGTGAGTACAAAATCACATGAATGCTTTGTTGTTACTTTTCCTGCATTGCACATATTTTATATAGATGTCAAATATGCATATTTTGCAACTCTTATCAAATACATTTTGGAACTACGGGGAACTCTCTTTTGTCAAAATGTGTGTTGTTAACAAGATAATAATGAGACTTGTAAAATTGTGCATGTAAAAGACTGATACTACTAATTGCATCATATGATATGGTACACCGGTATGTGCGGTATAATGGCCATTGGCTTACTATACGGGTTAGCTTTATGGTCAATGTATGTGTGTGTGGGGGCTTTGAATCCAATGACTCGTGACCAATGATGCAGTCATTCCCAATGGATGGCCACTATAAGACGGACGTCATTAGCAGTGTGGGCTACCCAAGGCCAGACTCGGTCATGTCGCTAGTGTTACGTATGGTATGTTTCGTGCAATGGCTAGGGCACTGGCATTGTACTACAGGTCCCTCGGGACAGCGTCAACCTTGCTGAGAAATGGTAATATCTCGAGTAGACCACAACGTTAAACTATGACTATTACCTTATATCATATGCATATATTATATCTATATATATATTACCTGCATGATAACTGTCATCTCATAATGTTGCATGTGTTTTATAAATAAAAGAATCTACAAATTAATGATGGGTACGTCATGTGGATTTCTACTCACTAAGTCGTTAGACTTACCCTTGTATTATTTCTCTTTTTTCTCCATATGTACAATTATGCTGTTCTAGATAGTGGATACCATGAAGCATCCGGTTCTTGTGGAGGATTCGATCCAAGAGATGCTTGAGGACTCATTGCAAGCTTAAGCGGGTACTCATGGTAACTAGTACTTTTGAGTTATGCTGTAGACATTAGGGCTTGATGCATGCTTGCTTGCATATTAAGGTTTAGCATAGATCCTTTGTACTGATGTATATAGTTTGATTTCTGCTACTTTGATGATCTTTGGCTAGATGCTCTGGTTGTGTGATTCAATGATTATAGTACTTTATTACTTCCACTGCTTAGTATCCTCTGTTTCTGAGGAGTAAAGGTGTGACGCCCCACCCGATGGGAATATCAATTAACTAGTAATTGACCCTACGGTGCGCCATCCCAACCATGTCCCTTCGAGACACGACCTCCGAGAAATCACTTTCCTCGTCGTAACGAGAAAGCTGCAACGGAAGACTTTACCAAAATTATGGGATTTAAGTGATAGTAATTAAAACATCACACAACAATACCAGAGATAAAATACTACATCCATAACATAATAAGTAGTCACCAATGTACCTGTCATCAGACCGTCAGCAAGTGGTGTACCAAAAATAAAGTACTTGCAAGTGTACGAGTCGTGTAAAGTAAAGTGCGCGTAAAAATGCGAGGTCGATCCACAGGGAATTGTGTTTTGTGCTAAAATCAATTTTTCTATTCAAATAAATCCTATTTTAACCTAGTTCCTAGAGTTCGAAGTTCGTTGTGCAATTTTAACAAAACTAAATTAAAACGATAATTTAAACAACAATCAAAGCAAAATACTAAGGTTTCCGAATCCACCTCATCAAATCAAATAATATACTCTCGCATTTTGCACACACAATCGATAATTAAAATCATTTTTAAACAATGTTCAACAGTCGTGAACATGCATGTAAAATCATTCAGTGAATCCATCCGTTAAAGAATCACAACGAGTATTTAATTGAGATCAAATCATCCACCGTATCCGTAGATCACGATGGATATTAGTCTCAATCCAATCACTCGATGTACCCCCAGACGAAACACACCAAATATTGAACTATGCATGAAATCAAAAAGGGCGCTCAATCATACAAAGTAAATCAAGCAATGGAGGGACTTTGAACAACTAATATATAAAACATCGAATTGCATATATAAAATGACAAGAATACAATTATTTATCAAAGACGAGGCTTCATCTTCAACCTTAGTTGAAGGTTTTAGCCTCTCATGATAAAAGAAATCATAAGAAAACTAAACTTCTTTATTAAAATTAACAAACTTACAAAAGAATTGGAGTTTAACGCTCCAAAAACCAAGAAAAAAACCAGCGAAGAACGAGCGCCCCGTGCTCTCTCTCCGTTACAAAAGAAAGGGGTGATATTTATAAGCTAATTTTAGGGTTTCAATGCTGCCAGGTCACCCGAGTGCGATCGATCGCACTATAGGTGCGATCGATCCCACTCGTGCATCCATTTGCTCTTGCGGTGGGCACAAGTGCGCTCGATCGCACTATATGTGCGCTCGAGCGCACATACTTCAGAATTGGCCACATCTTGTGAAATATGAATTTGTAGATCTTCGTGTTAGCTTTCCAATGACACCAAGATCACTCAAATCGGAGTTCCACAACTCTAGATGTGGATGTTTTGGTGGGACTCGTCGGGTGCAAATCACCGCTCAACTCAAATTTGCTTCCAATGCTCCCCGAACTGTTTTAAGCCCCAGAGTTGATGGCATTATCCCCAAATGCAACTTAACAACCTGAAAAACACTAAAACACCAAAACTAACCAAAAAATCAGAAAATAACAAAACTAAGGGTTTAACAAATACAAGCTAAGGGGCCCAAATATGCAGTATTAGGCACTCATCAGCAAGAGAATAGATACATCCCAAAATACGTTACATCAACATAGTTCGCAAAAGATCAACATATCAAAGCCTAGACTTAAGTTTCAACAAAGCTAGTGATATCAAGATCTCGATCATGTTTGCATGGGCAGATCCTCCATCTTCCCACATCGTCCTAAGCCAAACTAGGTCCATTTCCTAAAAAATTACCCATATTAGGTCCTGAGCAATCACCCACATAACCTTCGATGGCATCCTCGTCTAGTGCAGTTAAACCGCACAATTATTCGTAATGATAGGGAAATACATAAACAAAAGGGTAAGTCTAAGACTTAGTGATTTTTAATGCAGATAATACCCATGCCAGTTTTCAGTAATGAACTCAGGTGTTTATTGAACAAAACAATTCCTTCATGACAGTTTATTTACGCGTGATATATATATAAGAATGATATATGCATAGGGTGTCAATAATAGTCATAGTTCAACAGTATGGTCTACCCGAGATATTACCCCTTCTCAACAGGGTTGATGTTGTCCCGAAAGACCTATAATACAATGCCAGTGCCCCAGCCATTGCATAACATTCCGTACATAACATTAGTGGCACGATCGGGTCCGACCCCGAGTGGCCTACACCTATTAATGACGTCCGTCCTGTAGTGACCGAATCATTGGGAATGGTTGAATCAAAGTCAAGAAACCAATGGATCCACAGCCCTCACATAATGCACACATTTGACACAAAGCTAACATGTATAGTAAGCCCATAGCCATTACTACCATACGTACCAGTATACCATGTCATACGATGCAAATCATTTTGTCTGTATTTTACATGCATGTCTTTTTACAAGTTTCATTTGGTTAATAGGTTCAACATAACATTTTTCCTAAAATGACAGAGTTCATGTGCAATAAGTACAAACAGTGAGAGTTGTAAAATATGCATGTTTGTTCGGTACACAAAATAGACGTGCAATGCGTGGAAAATAATAATGTGCATTATGTGAGTTAAAACTCACCTGAGTCAACACGCGTCTTTGAAAACTCCAAAAGGTCCGGGTTCTTCAAATCTGTGGAAAACCTTCTATTAGTCATAATTTCATTATACCAACCCTAAATCAAGGAAAACAGAAGGTATAGGACATTTGGCGAAAATAGGGTTTTCCACATTACACTGTGACGTCCGTCGGGCTGCAGTGCGTCACGCCTGTAACGACAAGCCATATGTTCGGTCTCGATATCGTACATTCGCTGTATGGGTTCTCAGGGAGAACCTCATTTTCTCTCCACTGTCTGCCTATCCTCCGACTCCTAAGGCTACTAGAAACTACCTAAAGCCCTTTAGTCCAGTTTGAAACTTCCATGCAACGTAACAACACCAAACTAACCAAACGTTAACCCAAACGGGTTTTAAGGTGCAACTAAGCTAACCACTACAACTAAACAATACCCAAGTAGCAAAACAACGTAACGTAAAGTAAAGCTATAGATCGAATGTTACTCCTTGAAATAAAACCGCAAGAGTTTTGCTTCACGAACGTTCCGAACTCGCAAACGCCTTGCACACACGCTCACCAAACACTCACAAAGCTTGGAAAACACTCTGGGAACACTCTGGCAGCCTAGGGGCATTCTGAAATTGTGAGAAATATGAAGGGGGTAATGCACTATTTATAGGCCTAGAAAGCAACGGCCGTCCGGCTAAGGGGTGTACGTTCGGTGGTTCTTGCCCAGTGGTTCAATGGTTGCCTCGTACGTCTAGGTATTATCTAGAGGGTATTCAAAAAATAGCGTATGTCCAGTGGTCCCACATACGTTCGCTTGTACGGTTTGCAGAGCGTACGTCTGGTGGTCCTCTCACGTACGTCCGCACTACGGACAACAGCGTACATCTGGCTAACCTAGCGTACGTCAGCCTAAAAGTCTAAATTACCCCTCTAGTAGCCTTAGTGACCCAAAGCCCAAATTAACTCCCCCAACTAAGCCACTTATGCCTAGTTAATAATTTGGGTCACTACAAAAGGTTCCGAAGGTCTTGTTCGGTATGGAACAAGGCTGAGAGACGAATCGTGAAATTAGTTACCAGTTAATTAATTCTTGGGACGTTACAGATCCAAAGCCCCCCCTCCCACACACATACATATACACATTGACCATAAAGCTAACTCGTATAGTAAGCCCATGGCCATTACTACCGTACATACCGGTGCACCATGTCATATGATGCAATTGGTCTTATCAATATTTTACATGCACAGTTTTACAAGCCTCATTGTTATCTTATCAACACACGTTTTCACAAAAAAGAGTTTGCAGTGGTTCTAAAATGTTTTTCATGAGAGTTACAAAATATGCATGTTTGACATATATAAAATAGATATGCAATGTAGGAAAAGTAACAATAAAGCATTATTGTTATCTTATCAACACACAGTTTTACAAGCCTCATTGTTATCTTATCAACACACGTTTTCACAAAAGAGAGTTTGCAGTGGTTCTAAAAAGTCTTTCATGAGAGTTGCAAAATATGCATGTTTGACATATATAAAATAGATATGCAATGCAGGAAAAGTAACAACAAAGCATCCATGTGAGTTTATACTCACTCGGGTCATAAAGCTCCTCCATGTAATTCCCTTGAGGCTCCATAACTTCAAATACTGAGAAAATACCTATCATCAGTTCTATTTCTATTAAAGCAACTCTAGAATAAGGAAACATTTGCTATGGGATGGCTGGTGAAAATAAAGTTTCCTATCACACACTGGCCGTACGTCTAGGCTTGGGGTCGTACATCCGTTGTGACACTTCGGGCCGTATGTCCGGTCTTGAGATCGTACGTCTGCTCTAATGTTTTCAGGGAGAACCTCATTTTCTCCACTCGTCCTCCTATTCTCTAAACAACTCCTAAGCCTATCAAAGGGCTTCTTATGGTCTCCTAAGTCGAAATAAAACCTCAAAGCAACGCAATCATGCTAAGTTATCAAAACACTAATCATAAACAAGATCTAAAGCATAACTAAGGTAACAACTACAACTAGCTCTACGAAATAACAATCGAGCAGCATAATGATGTATTTAAAAAGCTAAGGAACTGAGCATTACCTCTTTGAAGCGAAACCTCGAGAGTTCCTCCTCTGGCAACACCAAAACATTCACGAAACCTCACAAACACTCACAAAACGGTCTACCAGTAGCCTGGAGGCAAAGAGTGGGGTTTAGGGGTAGAATATGCATGAAATGGATGAGGGGGTGAGGGGGTATTTATAGGGCCAAAAAGTAGCAAACATCCTGTCCTAAGGGCATATGTTCGGTACTATTCCACAGCGGTCCAAAGGCTGTTTCGTATGATCAGGTATTACCCAGTGGATTCTATGAATAGTGCCGTGTACGTCCGGTACTTTGGCGTACGTTCATTGTACTATTCATAGAGTACGATTGTACTATCTGTCAGAGCGTACGTCTAGTGGGGGACCATCGTATGTTCACGGTAAAAGACAATAGCATACATTCGGCGTTTCAGCGTATGTCTACACTAAAAGACAAGAGTGTATCTCCTCCAACCCTAGCATACGTCTGCACTAAAAGACAAACCAGAAGACAAATTCCCAAAATGCCCTTCTGGCTGATCCTAGTGATCCAAAGTCCAAATTAACCCTGTAATTAAGCTACTTATGCCTAGTTAAATATTTGGGTCCTATAGTAGCCCATATGTCTCTCTCCGCTTCAGCTCTCTTTTTTGTCTCTTTCATATTTTAGTATTTTTATATTTCATATATATATATATTTCATCATAGTATCAGAGCCACGTTTTTGTTTATGTGGCTTTCACTAAATGTCTTATGACATTTCTATGGTGTTTTCTAGCATAATTCTTTTATGACGATCTCCCAATTTTGTTGTGATCCACGGCTTTATTCATTGGCAAATCTTGGAACAATGTGATTTGGCCCTTCACAGGATTTTTAATGGCAAGTTTTAGTTCTCTGGCCTCATTATCAGTTGCAGCTTGGCTTTTCCTCAGATTCTTTTAGTGGCTGGTCTCCGTTCTTTGATATTTCTCTAGCTGTCACTTTCAGCCTTTCTCATCTTTCTTGTCGGTGAATTTGGCACAATGTGGTTTGGCCCTTCATAGGATTTTTAACGGCTAGTTTTCATTCTCTAGCCTCATTGTCAGTTGCTGCTTGGCCCTTCGCATGATTGTTTTAGCAGCTTGTCTTCGTTCTTTGGTATTTCTCTAGCCATCACTTTCAACCTTTCTTGCCGGCATTGCCTTAATCCAACCATCAACTTTGAATGCCTTTAATTTCTTCCATTTTCCCAAATTCAAGCTTACACACTGAGTTTACAAGGGGATGTTGGAATATTTTATATTCTCTAAATTAAGTTTATTAATATTTTCCTTAACAAGTTATTTCTCTTTATGTTAGAATATTTTTATTCTTCGTTATTATATTTCATTGTAAGGTTTATTATCTTCTTTAATTAGTTTAGGTCTACTTTAGGGTTTCTTGGTCACTACTCATTGTCTCTCTATAAATAGAGAGTTATGTAATATTGTTTGATATATATATTGAAGATACAAGATTTACCTCATACGTCCAGCGATGGAATTAGGGGGGACCGCGGTAAGCCATACCCAAAAAAAATCCTTAGAAAAAATATTTTAGGCTGTAAAAAAAAAAAAAAAAAAAAGAAGGAAACTCTAATTCCCCAATAGAGCCACAACCCCTTCACCTTTAATGGTGGCTCTCAGCCAATAACCAACATATTCAAAAATCCATACACTATAGGAAACCACTCATCTTGTTCAAAGTTACAAAGGAGACAATTATACTCATCTACCAATAGAGAACTGCAATAAATACAACATTAATAATGATGACATAAATGGAAGAGGTAGCATTGGACACAATTTCGGCAACAACATCTATTCAACATGCCAATTTCTATAAGTACTCTTGTCATCAGAAAAGCAGCAAATTCATGTTACACAATGAGAGCTTCAAGCTTTATTTCTCATTGATGATAAAGACTTAGTGATTTTTAAGGCAGATAATACCCATGCCAGTTTAATAATGAACTTAGATGTTTAATAAGCAAAAATAGTTTCATCATGACAGCTTATTTTATACTTGATATATATATATAATAAATGATATATGCATATGATGTAAACAACAGTCATAGTTCAACAATATGGTCTACCTAAGATATTATCTCTTCTCAACAAGGTTGATGCTGTCCCGAGGGACCTACAATACAATGCCAGTGCCCTAGTCATTGCACAACATATCGTATGTAACATTAGTGGCACGATCGAGTCTGATCTCGAGTGGCCCACACCAACTAATGATGTCCGTCCTATAGTAACCAAATCATTGGGAATGGTTGCACTAGGGTCACAAAACCAATGGATCCAAAGCCCTGTATAACACATACATTTGACCATAAATCTAACATGTATAGTAAGCCCATGGCTATTACTACTGCACATACCGGTGTACCATGTCATATGATGCAAATTATCTTTTCTGTATTTTACATGCATGTCATTTTATAAGTCTCACTTGGTTAACATGTTTAGCACAACGTTTTTATCAAAATACTAGAGTTAATGTGCAATGAGCATAAACTGTGAGAGTTGTAAAGTATGCATGTTTTCTCGATACACAAAATAGATGTACAATGCATGGAAAAATAGCAATGAGCATTATGTGAGTTAAAAGTCACCTGGATCGATAAATGTCTCTAAATACTCCGAAAGATCCGAGTTCTCCAAATATGTGAAAAACCTTATATTAGTCATAATTTCACTAAAACAGCTATAAAGTAAGGAAAGCAGGAGCTATGGGACGACTGGTGAAAATTGGGTTTCCCTGTCACACACTGACTGTACGTCTGGGCTCAGGGTTGTACATCCACCATGTCATGACAGGCTGTACATTCGGTCACAATACCGTACATCCACTATGAGGGTTTTTAGGGAGAACCTCATTTTCTCTCCACTGTCCGCCTACTCTTCGACTCATAGGGCTACTAGAAACACCCTAAAGCCTCCTAGTCTAGTTTACAACCTCCATGCAATGTAACGACACTAAGCTTAACAAAAATGCTAACCTAAACACGGTTCAAAGTGAATCTAAGCTAATAGCTATAACTAAACAGAAATTGAGCAGCATGATGACGTAATTAAAAAGCTAAGGGTCGAACATTTCCTCTTTGAAACAAAACCGCAAGAGTTCCACCTCATGAACGTTTTGAAACACACAAACGCCTCACACACGCTCATAAAACACTCACAAACTCACACCGGTAGCCTAAGGGCATCTAAAAAACTGTGAGGAATGAAGAGGGGTAGGGGATATTTGTGGGAGAGGGCTACCAACAACTCCCTTAGCAAAGTAGTAGATGTCTAGCCAGAGGGGCTTACGTCTGGTGGCTCTTGCCCAGCGGTCCAAAGGCTACCTCGTACGTCCAGTTATTAACCAGAGGGTATTCAAAAAGTAGCGTATGTCCGGTGGTCCCACGTACGTCTGCTTGTACGATTTGCAAAGTGTACGTCCAATTGTCCCCACTGTATGTTACCTTTTGTCCGTAGAGTCTTCTTCATTGTGTTCAGTTGGTTCCTAGACCATCTTGTCCCATCCATTAATCAATATATCATCCTCTTCAAACAGTTGTAGAAAATCATCATGTAAGTCGTCGAGTGCATCGTACTCGATGTTACCCATGCTATACCAATCGTTGTCGATCTCTACTCCCAAGTCTATCCACTCACAAAAGGAGTAGTTCCATACGCAGTCCGAGTTGATTGGTATAGGTGCCATAATCCTGAAGAGAAAACAACCATTTCTTAGTCAACTATTCTCTTACCTAAAATGGAAATAGGTATACTGTCCAAGTATAATCTTATAAGAAAGAGTCATGCACAATCATTCAAACAAATGTGGGTAGCAACTCCGCTTATTGTGCTTTACTTCCCATGATGCTTCCTCAACTCCATGATTGCACCACAGTACCTTAATGATAGGAATCATCTTGGTATACAACACTTGCTCATTCTTGTTCACTATTTTCACCGGTTCCTCCACATATGTTAATCCCTCTTAAATTTCCAATGGCTCATACTCCACAATCACATTGGGGTTAGCGATGTACTTCCTTAGCATAGATACATGGAAAACGTCATGCGTTTTAACATAATCTGGGGGTAAGGCAATCCTATAAGCCAACCTCCCCACTCTCTGAGTAATCTCGAACAGTTCTACAAATATAGGGCTAAGCTTCCCTATCTTCCTAAACCACATCACTCCCCTTATAGGTGATACCTTCAGAAACACATGATCCCCTACTTTGAACTTTAAAGGTATCCTTCGGTTATCAACATAACTCTTTTGCCAACTCTACGCTCCACTCATTTGTTCCTTAATGACACGCACCTTGTCGTGATTGTCTTGAATCAGCTTCGACCCAAACGTCTGTCTCTCGCCAATGTTGTCCCAATACAAGGGCGACTGACACTTTTGTCCATAAAGTGCTTCATACAGCAACATTCCAATAGTCCCCTGATAATTGTTGTTGTAGGCAAACTCGATCAAAGGCAAGTATTGAACCTAGCTACCTTTAAACTCCAACACACATGCCCGTAACATAACCTCTAGGATCTGGTTTGTCTACTCATACTGACCATCTGTCTGAGGATGGAAAGCGGTATTAAACTTTAGCTCCATCCCCATTTCCTTCTAAAGACTTTGCCAAAACCTTGAAGTAAAATGAGAGTCTCTGTCCGAAATGATTGCCGATGGTACTCCATGCAAACAGACTATATTTTGGGCATATAGTCTGGCCAACTTATCCATCAGATCCTTAACCTTGATGGGAATAAAGTGAGCACTCTTCGTTAGACGATCGACAACAACCCAAATGGAATCTTCCCCAATGGGTGCCTTGCATAACCCCAAAAAAAAATCTATAGCGATCTCGTCCCACTTCCACTTCGGTATAAGCAATTGCTTAAGCGTCCTCATCGGTCTCGAATGCTCCACCTTCACTTGCTGATAGGTCAAACATTGCTCTACAAATTTTGCAATATCCCTCTTTATATTGTTCCACCAATATGACCCCTTCAAATCACGGTACATCTTAGTGCCTCCAGGATGCATAGTGTACGGAGAATGATGAGCCTCACTCATTATCTTCTTCCTCAGTCCTCTGATTCCTGGCACACACACTTGCTTGAAATGGGTGAGCAACCCATCCTTCTTAAGACAAAACTCATTTGCCTTACCTTCTGTAAGCAATTGCTTGATCTTGTCATACTCAGGGTCCTCAAGCTGAGCAGCCTTGATTCTTGCAACCAATTTTGACTAAACCATTAGGTTAGCCAGGTGTACAGGCGTACCTTCGCCTACTACTTCCAATCCCATCCTAGTGAGTTCCTTAATCAACTAGGGTTAAGAAATCCCAAGAGTGGCAAGCTCCACTGTTATTTTCCAGCTCAATGCGTCATCTACCACGTTAGCCTTGCCAAGATGATAGTTGATCTCATAATCATAATTATTGATCAGCTCTAGCCACCTCCTCTACCTTATGTTCAACTCCTTCTGAGTAAAGAAATATTTTAAGCTCTTGTGGTTCGTGTAGATCTTGCACCTCTCACCGTACAAGTAGTGCCTCCAAATCTTAAGAGCAAACACAACCACTACCAACTCCAGGTCGTGTGTAGGATAGTTCTGCTCATACGGCTTTAGCTGGCATGAAACATAGGCAATAACATTATTGTTCTACATCAGCACGCAACCTAAACCCTTCTTAGAAGCGTCACTAAACACCACGAAATTACCAGTTTTTGTAGGTAATGCCAACACTGGAGCAGTCACCAATCACCTCTTCAGCTCTTGGAAACTTTGCTCACACTCATTTGTCCAAACAAAACGAGCATTCTTCCGAGTCAAAGCAGTGAGTGGTTCAGACAACTTCAAAAAACCTTCGATGAAGCGTCGATAATAACCAGTGAGTCTTAAGAAACTTTGAATCTCAAACATGCTAGTTGGTCTTGTCCACTCCACCACAGCCTTCACCTTCTTCGGGTCAACTACTACTCCTTCACCAGAAATCACGTGTCCGAGGAAAGACATGCTATCCAACCAAAACTCGCACTTCTCGAGTTTAGCATAAAGCTTCTCCCTTCGAAGCCTCTCCAATGCCTTCCGTAGATGCTCCTCATGCTCCTCCAACGTCCTTGAATAGATCAAGATATTGTCAATAAAGACAATGGTGAATTGATCCAAGTAGTCATGAAAGACTCTGTTCATTGTGTCCATAAAGATGGCTGGTGTGTTAGTCCGAAAGACATAACGAAGAACTTGTAGTGTCCATAACAAGTCCTAAAGGCTGTTTTAGGAATGTCCTCTTCCTTTACTCTCACTTGGTGATAGCCTAAGCGCAAATTGACCTTAGAAAACACTCGTGCTCCTTGCAATTGATCCGATAGGTCATCAATCCTTGGCAAAGGATATTTATTCTTGATCATCACCTTATTCAACTCGCGATAGTTAATGCACATTCTCATTGACTTGTCCTTCTTCTTAACAAACAACGCTGGCGCTCCTTAAGATGATGTACTAGGGTGAATAAAACCGTTTTCCAAAAGCTCCTGAAGCTGTTCCTTTTGCTCCTTCAACTCTGATGATGCCATCCTTTACAGTGCCTTAGAGATAGGATTAGTGCCTAGCACACACTCAATCCTATACTCTACCTCCCTTTGTAGTGGTAATCCAGAGTAGTCTGTCAAAAAGACATTTGAATACTTGCACACCACATAAATATTTTCCAGATTCTTCTTTGGTTGCTTCATTGGGGCGACAACGAATGCCAAAAATGTCTGATCGCCTCTAATGATAAGCTTCCTAGCCTGTATGGCTGAAATCTTTGGAGGTAAAGACCTTGCTCGTGATCCAACGTACGTCACTTTTCCTTCTACCCACGGTGTAAGCATAACTTGCTTCTGAGCGCAATCGATAACCGCTGAATGCCTCATCAACCAATCCATTCTGAGAATAACATCGTAACTAAACATAGGGAGAACAACTAAGTTTGCGGGAAGTACTCTTCCACAAATGCTAACAGGGCATTCACAAACTACACACTTACAGACCATAGTTTTCCCTACGGGAGTAGTTACAGCTAGACCAAGTTCCAAAGTTCTCACAACAAGTCTAGACAACCTTACGAACACTATAGATACGAAAGAGTGGGTAGCCCCCGAATCAAACAAAACTGAATCTTCAAATCCAAGTATAGGGGCAGTACTTGTCACTACTTTCAATCCTCATTTCGGCTCTCCTGGAACAAGCACGTAAACCTGAGCTAGCATCAAAGGTTTTTGAGCAACCCCTTTGCCCACGCAATCCTTGCTGAAGTGACCAAATTGGCTGCACCAATAGCAAGTCCCAGTTGCAATCCTGCAGGGTTCCCAATGTACACGGTTACACTTCTTACATAGGTCCGACATCTGATTCTTCTAAGACAAAACTAGTGGGTTACTAGAGGTACATCCTTGTGACCTCTGGGGTGGAAAACTCCCCATCGCCATTCTTTTAGCTGGCCTGACTCCTCTGACTAAAGTACCAGTTCCTGGAGCCCTTCTTTTCTGATCTGCATACTTAGCCGCATTCTCCTTTGGACTTTCCTCATAAATTGAGGCCCTATTGACCAACTGGGAGAAATATTAAATGTCGAAACAACTCATCATGATCCGAATACGAGAGTTTAGACCTTGTTCGAACTTCTTCGCTTTCTTTTCCTCAATTGGGATGAGGTATAACCCAAAGCGCGATAGCTGTAGAAACTTCATGGCATATTCAATCACCGATATCCCTCATTGGACCAAATTCAAAAACTCTCGTGCCTTCACCTCATGCATTACTTGGGGAAAGATGTGCCGATTAAACTCGTGCTTGAAGACTTCCCAAGAAATGGCAGTCTCCGAACCTAAATTAGTGACAAGCACCACTTTCTTGTCCTGCCACCAGCGTTTAGCTTCTCCGGTAAGCTTGTAAGCAGCATAAGCCACCTTCTGCTCATTAGTACATCCAAGGGTAGTAAGCAACTCCTCCATGTCGTTCAACCAATTCTTAGCGCGGATGTGGTCGCCTCTCTCGTCAAAACTCTCAGAGTGATGACTACAGAAATCCTTCAGAAAACATCTAGTCCCTTCAGGTGGTTGTCTCGCAACCTTATCTTGATCTAAAGCCAAAACTAAAACCAAATGGCCAATCGCATCCATCACTTGGCTCCCTGGGAGTGTCGCCTCATCAATGGGAATGTCCATAGGCTTGGTGTGAACACTTCCTTCTCCAATCTCCAGAGCGTTAGGTCTGGTTGTAGGGTTCCTTCAGGGTGGCATTCTTTGCAGTGAAGAGTAGAGTTAGAACCGACTCTTCTAGAACCAAGCGACCAAGTCTAGAGACTAAGTCTTAATCGCTTATCTAGCCTAATTTCTGGTGTGATCATGGCCTAAGTTCTTTTTTCCACTTATCCTATAGTCCTTTCAGAGCAAAAGCTCTGATACCAATTGTGACGACCCCGATGGGCAAATCAATTAACTAGTAATTGATCTCACAGCACGCCATCCCAACCTTGTCCCTTACAGAACAAGACTTTCGGGAATTCACTTTCCTCGTCATAATGAGAAAACTGCAGTGAAAGACTTTACTAAGACTAAGGGATTAAGAGACAATAAATGAAGCATCACACAGCAAATACCAGAGATAAAGTGCTACATCACCATAATATCATAAATAGTCATCAAATATACTGGTCATCAGACCATCATCAAGAAAAAAAATACAACCAAGAATAACAAAATATCAACATAGTACATAAAATATTAACATATTAAAGCCTAGGCTTAAGCTTAAGCATAGCTAATGATATATGGATCTCTATCATGTTTGCACGAGCACATCCTCTAGTCTCCCACATCGAAACAACCAAATAGGGTCCATATCTTCAAAGATCACCCGTATCAAGTCCTAAGCTAGCACCCAAGTCTGCTCCGACGGCATCCTCTTCTAAAGCGGCTAAACCGTATAACAATCATAATGGGAGATGAAACATAAAGGAAAAAGGTAAGTCTAAGACTTAGTAATTTTTAACGTAGATAATACCTATACCAGTTTAGTAATGAACTCAGATGTTTAATAAGCAAAAGCAATTCCATCATGATAGCTTATTTTATACGTGATATATATATATAATAAATTATATATGCATATGTTTTAAACAACAATCATAGTTCAACAGTATGGTCTACCCGAGATATTACCCTTTCTCAAAAGGGTTAATGCTGTCTTGAGGCACCTATAATAAAATGCTAATGCTCCAACCATTACACAATATACCGTACGTAACATTAGTGGCACAATCGAGTCTGACCTCGAGTGGCCGGCACCAACTAATGGCATCCGTCCTATAGTGACCAAACCATTGGGAATAGTTGCACCAGTGTCACAAGACCAATGGATCCAAAGCGTCGTATAACACACACATTTGACCATAAAGTTAACATGTATAGTAAGCCCATGGCCATTACTACCGCACTTACCGGTGTACCATGTCATACGATACAAATTATCTTGTCTGTATTTTACATGCATGTCATTTTACAAGTCTCACTTGGTTAACATGTTTAGCACAACGTTTTCTTCAAAATGTCAAAGTTTATGTGCAATAAGTATAAACTGTGAGAGTTGTAAAGTATGCATGTTTTCTCAATACACAAAATAGACATGTAGTACATGGAAAAATAGCAATGAGCATTATATGAGTTAAAACTCACCTGAATTGATAAGCGTCTCCAAATACTTCGAAAGATCTGGGTTCTCCAAATCTATGGAAAACCTTCTATTAGTCCTAATTTCACTAAAACAGCTATAAAGTAAGGAAAGTAGGAGCTATTGGATGGCTGGTGAAAATAGGGTTTCCTTATCACACATTGACTGTACGTTCGGGCTCGAGGTCGTACGTCTACTGTGTCATGACGGGCCATACGTCTGGTCATAATACCATACGTTCACTCTAAGGGTTTTCAGCGAGAACCTAATTTTCTCTCCACTGTTCACCTACTCTTCGACTTTTAGGGCTACTAGAAACACCCTAAAGCCTCCCAGTCTAATTTACAACCTCCATGCAATGTAACGACACTAAGCTTAATAAAAATGCTAACCTAAATAAGATTCAAAGCGAATCTAAGCTAATAACTATAACTAAATAGAAATCGAGTAGCATAACGACGTAATTAAAAAGCTAAGGGTCGAACGTTACCTCCTTGAAACAAAACCACAAGAGTTCTGCCTCATGAACATTCTGAAACACACAAACACCTCACACACACTCATAAAACACTCACAAACTCACACCGGCAGCCTAGGGGCATCTAAAAAACTGAGGAATGAAGAGGGGTAAGGGGTATTTATAGGAGAGGGCTACCAACAACTCCCCTGGCAAAGTAGAGGACATCTGGCCAAAGGGGCGTACATTTAGTGGTTCTTGCCTAGCAGTCCAAAGGCTACCTCGTACGTCCAGGTATTAACTAGAGGGTATTCAAAAAGTAATGTATGTCCGGTGTCCCATGTACGTTCGCTTGTACAATTTGCAAAGCGTATGTCTGGTGGTCCCCACTGTACGTCCGCACTACAGATAGCTGCATACGTTTGCTAGACCTAGCGTACGTCTGCCCAAATATCTAAATTACCCCTCTAGTGTCCTTAGTGACCCAAAACCCAAATTAACACCCCCAGCTAAGCTACTTACACCTAGTTAATAATTTTGGTTACTATAGTCCAACCCAAGCATCCCTACTCCTAGAGGCATGTACCAAAATGCCCTTAAAAAATACCCCAATTCCAAATGCCTTGGAATTTAAGAAGCCTAATTGTGTATTAAAACTTAAACTCTAGGTTTACCTTTTCTTTTTACTTTTAGTTTCATTAAATAATTGTTAGGCTTGACTGAAGCGTAATCAAATATATTTAATATTAGTGCCTTTCGTTCAATATGTGTTTATTTTACTTGGTTATGCCTATTGTTAGTGCATAGTTTTTCAAGGATAACGTGGCTGACTTCTATTGGGTCTCCTCGATGGTATGAGGTTTGATTTTAGATTAGTTTTGCTACAAAAGAAGAAAAATAAATAGGATAAGAGCTGTCGGTGGTGGGACAACAAGGGATAGCTCCGATGCCTAAATCAGTGATATAATCTTTAAGAAGATTAATGAACTCAAAGAAGAGATATTATCTGAGAGTTATTGATTACCTTTGAAATAAAGTTGGAGCTTTCCTTTTATAGGCACTTGGTAGTAGCTGTCTTGCTGTAGGGTTATCCTCTGATAATCCAAGGATCATGTAATAGCTGCCTTGCTGGCAAGGTTGTCCTTATACCTTCCGAGGATTGTGTCTTTAAACTGTCCGAGGATTAGAGTAACGGGGCCAGAATTGTTTAAGCCTGGTATTTAGTGGGCTTGGGCCTTGGACAAGGTACTAGATTGTTTATTTGTCAAATTGGCTACTTTTGGTTTCTATAATTACCCCCCCCCCCAATTTCCTGGTTAGAAAGACTAAGGAAATTTATTGTTTGGTTAGGGTTTTTTTAATTTCAGGGACTTATAATGCCTATTTTTTGAAAATAAATTCTCTGTGCAAATGATAAACGGTTCAGATGACACCGTGGGCGGTTTAGGCGGCAACACAATTTCCAACATGGGACACATGTTAACTTAGGGCTAGCTTGAGGTATGGCTGATAAGATTGACAAGGGTTTCTTCGAGGAGTTCTAATTCAAAAATTTGAAATGTACTGTTTACCCTTTCGCCTTCCTCTTCCCCTTTCTTGCTTAGGATCCCTCTATTTCACTCATTCGTTTTAATAGAACAATTCGCAAACCCATTATCGCTCTTCCCTTCAATTTAGGTGTGGTTTAGATTGGGTCAAACTACTCAATATTTCTTCTTAAGAGCAGTGTCTTTTAGAGCTTCAATTGAGATTGTTCCCTTTGTAGAACCTTTTGTCGACCCATATAGTCCTATCTTGAGATACTTAAATTTCCTTCTTCCAATATTTGAACCTTCACTCGGACACCTTCATTTGTGGGTTACTCACCTTTTAATCCAAGAAGGATATCCCCTCATTCCTCAGAAGTTAGTCCCTAAACTTTTGTACCTTATGGTTCAAAATGATGGAGATGTTGATATATTGGGTAATACATACCCGGCTACATGGAAAAGAGAGATCACTGCTACTGACAAATCTCGACTTTGTCAAGCTTATTCCATTCCTTCTTCCATAAAATTGCGTTTTGACAACAAAGACACAGGTGTTGTGGTGCACGCAAAGGAAAATCAAGTCTATGTATATGAAGATATGTTCGAAGCAGGCTTCAAATTCCCTTTTCTGAGGGTTGTCAGGGAACCGCTTCGTTATCTTTGCATAGCTCCTCACCAATTAGCCCCAAACGCTTGGAGGACCTTCTTTGCTTGTGTTGTACTGTGGCTAAAAGTTCTCAGAGAAGCGAATGATCTCACGGTCATAGAATTCCTAAAGATTTACAAACTTGCAAAGAACTCAAATGCCAACTATATTATCAACTTCCAAGGTCGGCGAAAAGCTAAGTTCATGTTGTTGACAGACTATTCCAGCAAGAAATGCTGAAAAAATATTTACTTTTTCACTTGAGGTGAATGGGAATTTTCACCATCGAAAGCTATCAAAGACCTTAGTATTCCTTAAAAAACATTCCTTTCTTCAATCACAAGGCAAGAAAAACCAGTGCTGGATAAAAAAAGAAGAATCTCGGGTGAAACCGGCTATTTGCCTATGCTTGAGAAAATCCCTCCATAATGGAATTTGATGCCATATTTACCTAGGCATCTTTGGCAACATGCATAAAGTACCCCTCCAGCCGAGGGACCAAAAACTGTTGCACAATTGAAGAAGAAAAGACACATTCCATCCAAGGCTTCAGAGCCCTTATTGACTAAAATTTTGAAGCAAACAACATCTGCTCCTCTAGTGATAAGACTGGCTGTTGAGACTAAAGAGAGAAAGGCTTCTGAGGTTTGTCAGGAGTAAGCTTTTGAGGGATTACGGAAGCCTACCACTCAACCTTCCATGGGCAAGTTCAAAGAGCATCCTCGGAAATCAAAAGTAGAAACGGGGAAAAGGAAGATCGATGAAATCCAGTTGAGGATTCCTATTGCGGCCAGACCTCGCGATACCTGAGGGTTATGGATAAATTCAAGGAAGTTACATCTTTGAAAAAGATGAAGTTAGGAGATTAGGCTGACCTTGAAGCAGTGAGGCCTGGTTTTGAGGTGCTGGGAGCTTTTCCAAAGGAAAGCTCAAGAATTGAAAAACCCAAAGTTGTTTCAGAAGTCGAGACATGTGCTGCAGTTGCAACTCTGAAGAAGGCTTTCATTAACATTTTGACCAGCTCAAAGAAATTTATGGGGATAAATCTGACGATACAAGAAGTCTTTTTTTATGGTTGACCAATAAGGCAAGCAACAGTTACTCCTGAAGACTATGCGCCTTTAGCGGTGATGCCACTATCATCTGCACCTTCATCGTCGATTCCAGGTGAAATCGTCCACTTGTCTAATTCTAATGGAGACAATTCTTTGAACATCAATCAAATCTTGAAGGATGTTGCCTTCAAAAGGATGGTGGAAGAACCTATTGCTGTGGTGGTTCTAGAGCCGACTAATGTGGGAGAATCCTCGGTCTTTTTTGAACCCAATCGTGGTGGGGTTGTTATTAAGACAATGGATGTCAAGTTTCCAGTTGCTGAAACCACTCTGGTGACTAACAAAAATGGTAAGGAGGCACAATGTGACCCTGCAACCGCTAAGAAACCTGCAAAGTCTGGAGAACCAGCTCCAACACTTAGAAACAATCCAGTTGATATTAGAGGGTAGACTGCAACTAGTACACCATATGCCATTGGTTCTGTAAATGGTCGTACTCCAGAATCAATCAACTGGTCATTCGAGGAACCTCTTTCTCAACTAGGTAAGAATTGGCTAGGCAATCCCCTTATTGCATTAGTTGGTTTGATCCCAGCACCTTCCTCGGCAAACAACAGCTTGCTAACACCAAAGGAAGTAATGGAAAATATGTTGTTCCATCATCTTGATGTAAGTATTTCTATATATTATTATATATGTATTTTTAAAAGAATCATACTTATTCTCTCTCTTTACAGGGTTCAATGAAGAGTATGGACTTTTTCCTCAAATTTCGAAAATAGTTTGAGAGTTCCACTGTGGAGAATGGAATTTTGAAAAAAAAGTTGGAGGATTCTGAAGCTACCCTAGCTAACCTTCGTGAATCATACACTCAGAAAGAAAGTGAGCTTTTGCTTTCAAGAGAACGGATTGTCTTGTTGGAGACTCAATTGGCTGACAATAGTTCAAAAGCGCAATCAAGGATTCAGGAATTGGAGACTGAGCTTGCTGCTGCCAATGCTAAATCTAAGAGATTACTCACAAACTATTCAACTCTTTAGGATGAATTTGCTCAGATGAAGGGAAAACAGGCTACGACAGAACTTCAAATCAAGTCTCTTTCATCAAAACTCGAGATGACACAAGATGAAGCTGTGACTCAATGCAACAAGGCGGAATCAGCTGAAGAGTCATTTTTCGGTCTGAAAGAGAAATTTCACTGAGCAAAAGAACAATTGCGTAGATATAAGGCAAAAACTCAAAAATTTTTCAAATAGTTGTCTTTTGCTTCTTGGGCTCGAGATTCAGGATAGGGTGTAGGTTATATAGTAGGCTTTGAAACATTTCGCAAGTGGGCCAAACATTCTAAGAATCATGCCAAGATTGATACAGTTGTAGCATAAGATATTGTGCCATCTAGAGAGCTTGCATGAGAAGTAACTTCCATTGGTCAGCAAGAGATGCCTGACTGTAAGGGGATTACTTTCTTTAGTTACAAACCCCATCTTAAGTATGACCCCCAAGCTTAGGCCAAGGTAGGACTTCCCCCTATAGTTGATCCTGAACCTATATAACACTCAAATGATAATTCTACAAACTCAGTGAGTGTTATTGAAGAGACATTGGATATCTTGTCGGATGAGGATGCAAGTGATCTATACTTATGAGATGAAAAATGTAAATCAATGTTGCTTATTTTTCTTCAAAAATGTAATCCTTTCCAATCAATTTAATGAGAGCAGTTTTACTGAAAATCATTGCTTGAATCTTTACTCTTCTTTATATCTACAAATTTCAGAACGAAATCTATATTACTTGTAGAGAAAGAAAATTTTTTGGGCTTGTCCCTCGGACTTTGCCCTTTAAATAATCTTTGAAGCATGTCTAAGTTTGAACAAGTATTACACCAAACATAGTTGTTTCACTTACTCCTTTTCTCATTGATAATTCTAGAAGTTAAATTGAGGAGTTTTAACACTTATGATTATTCAACAAACGCTCGCTTGAGTTTTAGGAAAGCGCTTATTCGGCTATTTTTCTTGAATATTCAGAGTTTCATGAAAGCGCTTATTCAGCTATTTCTCTTGAATATTTGGATTTTCAAGAAAGCACCTATTTGGCTATGTTTCTTGAATATTTGGTATTTTCAATTGTAGAGAGTGATTGGTTCAGCTGTATCTCCAAAATGCTTGCCTTATGGAAAATGCTTTGCTCAGCTTTATTTCACCAAGGTCTTATAACCTTAGAACAATCCTTCTTTAGAGGCTTTATGTTCCTAAAGGGTATAGTTTCAGAAAGTACCTTTATAGCTATATTTCTCTGACCTCATCCTCGGGAAAGCACTCGGCTATATTTCACTGAGGAAAGCTCGGGAAAGTACCTGAGCTATATTTCATCAAAGGTTTTCAACCTTAGAGTAAACCTACTTGGAGGATTTAAATTTCTCAATTAGGTTGAGTTTGGAAAGCGCCCTATAGCTATATTTCCAAACACAATCTTTGGGAAAGTACTATTGTAGCTATATTCCTAGAGACTTACTTTTAAAATGAAACACCTCAATCGGCAAAACATACTTAGGCCTTGCTGGAAACTGTAACTTCAAAAAATTTCTTCATTTATCAAAAGTAGTTTATATTAAGAACATCATCAAACAAGATACAAACATTTTTTCAAAGAAGTTACAGTTTTCTTATATGAAATACTTCTTGAGATGCTTAGCGTTCCATGGCCTCGGGAGTGCTTTTCATTCTAAATTCTCAAGGTGATATGCTTATGCTCTTTGACAATTAGTTACCCTATATGGCCCTTCCCAACTTGAGGCCAATTTACCTTCCGCTAAATCTTTGGTAGCTATGGTCACCTTTCGCAAGACCCAATCTTCGACTTTGAAGCTTTGGTGCTGAACTTTCCAATTAAAATATCGAGCAGCTCTCTCTTGATATGCGGTCATGGTTACCTCCACTTGATCACGCTTTTCGTGTAACAAATCGAGGTGTAGCCTGAGACCTTCATCATTGGTTCTTGGTTGAAAAGCTTCCACATGGTAAGTCCCTAATCCTACTTCAACTGGGATGACAGCTTCGGTTCCAAAGGCGAGAGCATAAGGAGTTTCTTCGGTTAGGGTTTTTTTCGTGGTTCAATATGCCCACAAAACTTCTGAAAGATCCTTAGCCCAATCTTCCTTGTGATCACCAAGCTTTTTCTTTAAGATCTTGAAGATAGTCTTGTTAGTAGCTTCTACCTGTCCATTTGCCTGAGGATGTCTTGGGGATGAAAAATAATTCCTCATATGAAGCTTGGCACACCATCCTCGTAAAGAGTCACAATCGAATCGTTTCCCATTATCTGTGACAAATGCATGTGGAATACCATATCGATAGATGACATTCTTCCAAAGAAACCTCTCCATACATTAGCTATGATGCTTGATAAGGCTTCCACTTTTGCCCATTTAGTGAAATAATCTACTGCCACCACTGCAAATCAAACACCCCCTTGGCTCGGGGTAATGGTCCAACTACATCTACCCCCCTTTGCGAGAAAGTACAAGGTAAGGAAATGGAGCTTAAATCCTCGAGAGGTTGTTAAGATACATTGGCGAAACGTTGGCAACCATCACAAGTTTTGACCATATGCATTGAATCTCAGCTCATATTCGGCCAATAAAACCATACTCAAACTGCTTTGTGCGCCAGCACCCTAACTCCAGAATGGATTACCAAAAACCCCTTCATGAATTTCTTGGAGAATGTAATAACCCTCCTCCTTGGATACACATTTGAGAAGAGGTAGCATGAAACCCCATTTATAAAGCGTTCCATTTATCAGAATGAATTGAGCAGCTTTAGTCTTCAACTAAATTGCTGCTTTCTTATAAGTTGGAAGGACATCTTTCTATAAGTAGCTGACCAACTCCTCAGTCCATTGAGGCACCACTTCAAAAGTTAAAACTACAGTATCCTTTGGCTATGGCAGGTGATGAGTGTCAAATAGTGTTTATTTGGACCCCTTAATTTATGTTCGTCAGGCTCTTAGTTTTGTTAATATCTAATATTTAGGTTAGTTTTAGTGTTTTATAGTGTTGCAGGTCCTTGCAATCAAATTGCGGTTTAAACGGTGAATTTAGCAAAGAAGGCTCTTGGAAGTGCACTCGAGCCCAAGAGGCACGATCAAGCGCATGCCACGTTCGCCCGCATTTCCCATGTTGCCCTAGCCATCGCTTCCATTGCAATTCCATGGGATTTCTTTGCAGTTGATTCTACTCAAGTGCATCATCTGCAATCGAGGGCACAGCTTGCGATCGAGCGCACCCATGTGACCTGGCAGCATATTAGTTTTTCTTATAAATAGGACCTCTTGTATTTTTGTTAGACCTATATTTTGGAGGCATCCTTGAGGCTAGAAACATCTATGTTCTTCACTATTTAGCCTCTAATTCATCATTTAATTATTTAATGCTTAGTTTTGTTTTACATTTATCTCTCGTTAGCATGAGAGGCTAAATCTTCAACTAAGGTTGAAGATGAAGCCTCACCATGAATTTATTTACATGTTTTCATAGTTAGTTTGTACTTTAATCCGTCTTTTAACATCATTAATGTTCGTTTCAATTCAATTTCGTGAGAAGATTGTGATTGATTGTGCTGTAGTTGGATATTCATAGTGTTTTGTTCGATGGATACATTTCATCTTTTAATTTAAGTTTATTTATCCATTGTCTTTTGTGTTAAGCATGGATACATTGGATCCTTTGAACTAAGTTGAATATGCTTTGTCTTTTGTCAAGTGGATGGATTCTTTGAATCTTTCAATAGGCACAATAGAACATTCATAGGGCTTAAAGGGTGCATGAACTAGCGTGACACTAGAACATGCATTGTTTTTAATTGATAGACATATGTATAAATTAAGCATGATAATATGTGTATTTTAATGTGGTGAGGTGGATTCTAAGACCTTAGTATTTCTATTTATTTGTTTTTATAGCATTTAGATTAGTTTACAATTTATGCATGTCATATGTTCGATATTTGAAATTAGGTTAAGATAAAGTTAGTTTAGACATAGAATTAGTTTTTCACAAACACGATTTCATGTGGATACAATCTTGTACTTTCGCAACACTACATGAACAACGACTCGTGCTATTACGAGTACATTAAATATGTACACCAAATTTAGGCGCTGTTGCCGGGGAATCGTTTGTTTTATGGAAATTAATTTTTTGTCTAGATTAATTCTAATTTTCTACTAGTTATTTTATTTTGGCTCTTTTATTTCATTTTTATTTGTTTATGTGTTTTTGTATAGAGAAATTTTTTAAAAATAAATTAGAATAGTGTTTGTTTAGCAATTTTCCTAGTTTGTTAAGTTTCTGGAAAATCAATCTGTCATAGTGCGATCAAGCGCAATACTTGCGATCAAGGGCACTTGAGCCTATTCCAACATTGTTTGCATGTCTGCGCTCGATACATATGCAGTTGCACACGAGCACACTCATTCTAACAAACAACAGTGCAGTGTTATGCTCAATCGCACCTCTGTTGTGATCGAGCACATTTGCAGAGACTGCTACATTTGTCTTGCTTGCGATCGATCTCACCAACCTGCGCTCAAGCACATCTCTGTTGGCTGCACCAACAAATCCAAGGCAGTATGTGTTCAGTTTTTATTTTTTGTTTTGTTTAATTATTCGTTTATCTTTAATTGTTTTATCTGCCTGTTTTTAGTTTGTTTATCTGCTGTTTTTAATTTTTATTAGTTTTTCTTTATTTTCTTTTCTGTTAAATGGTTATTGTTTCATGTGGAGATTTGCATGCTAAATAGTTTGGGTGAAGCATGAGTCTTCCGTTCAGTAATTTTAATGTTTCCCCTAGTTGTAGGACACCAAATCCTACAAACTACCCTAAAAATTTGCAGCCATATGAACTAGGTTTATGCTGCTCCAACCCTTTCCATAGTTCAGGAGATTGTCCACATTGGGGACAATTTTTCAATTTTTTATATGGGCAAATAAACACCAATTTTTCCAACCAGGGGTTTGAATCACATTCTAATTCTTACACCCCGAACCAGAATAACCATTCTGATGTCTTGTGGTATGCTCATGCCACAAGAAATTATGCTCTCCAATCTGATAAACTACACCATCTTGAATATCTGCAGGTCAATACCCACTCTTCAATGCCTTCGTTGTATAATCATCCTCCTCAAGAGTCATTAATGCCACATTTTCCAACTGCTCATATTGATGACTTAGAGGAAAGGGTGAACCAATTCATGGCAGTTAGGCATGCCCATACCCAGCCTTCTCACACTCACTCACCTAATCCGTCATGTTCATTTTGTTATCATCCTTCTCATCGGATAGATGATTGCCCATTCATTAATCATTACGTGAGTGAAACTAACAAGTTTGCACATGAGCATGCTCAAACTACTACCAAACTTGTTAGTGAGGAAAAAGATGTCCACAAGGTGGAAGAAAAGGAGAAACAAGTTGAGCCCTTGCCAAATTTTTCCAATGACAAGGATGTGAGTACTGAAGCTCATTCTTTTGTCACAATCCCTCTCAAGACACAGCATGAATCACTAGCTTCACGTTTTCAATGTCTTGAAGAGCCATCTTATGTAGAGATCTTCAAAGAATCATGCACACAAGATCACAAATCTAGGAACCTTGTTCCTAAGTGGATCCTTCGAAGCAAGCAACTAGGCTACATAAGATGGCGAAACATCCTTCCAAAGGGATATCAAATTCTTAAGAAGAAAGGATGGAAGGGATTGGTTGGGCACCCATATGAACGGGGAAGGTGCGGTATTTTTTCTTTTTTATTTTTCGCACTTTATTTTTGAGTCATTTTCTTTTTATCATTTTATTTCTTGTCATTTCATTTCATTTTATTTTGTTTCTAACAACAATTAGCCCTTTGATATTTGTGCTTGTGAGAAAAGATTGCTGTTAGTTTTTGACAGGTGTTTTGGTGTTCAAGTTCAAGGGACGCCTTGGCCTTTGCACACTTCGGTTTCTCATCCCACTGTAATGTATTTCTTACCACATTGAAGACAATGTGTCATTTAAGTTTGGGGGTGTGTACAGACACACTGTCTGTTTGTTTGTTTGTTTATTTGCTTGTTTTGTTTTGTTTATTTGCTTATTTTGTTTGTTTTTGTATATAATTTTTTTTTTGTTTTGCTATGTTATTGATTTGGCATGACCTACATCATAATTGTGAATTGTATGTCATTGGTGTGTTTAACTTGTTTGAACATTGCATATCATTAGAAATCTCGGTTTTTTATTCATGTGTTGGATTAGAGAGACTCCACTTGTTTGATTGATATTTCACATGCACACTAGCATTAAGGTTTGTGAGATATAAGATTTGACTTTGAAGTGTGTTTCTTGAGATTTTTAGGTTTTTCTGATGTGATGATGAAAACCTTGGTTATAAAAAAAATTAAAAAAAAAAGAAGAAGAAAATCATCGTAAGTTGAACTTTTCATTGAGTAACTGGACCTCTTGCCTCACCAAGCATTGAGCGTTCACACAAAAAGATGAGAAATTCTAGCTAAGTGATTGTATGGCTAGTTAGGCTTCGTAACTCTTTTGACTTGAGTAATTAAGTCCCTAGAGATGTCTCTATATCTAGTGCCCTAAAACTGCCTGGTTTGGGAGTCACTGACCCAACACTCATTATATAGGTCATTTAGAAGCTTAAGAAAGTCAAGCATTGCACAACCTACACCAAAAAAAAAAAAAATTACACTTTTCAATTCAAGCCTTGGTTGTTTTTATCACATTGTTTTCCTATAAATTTTGGGATACACCTATTTTGAGAATAATTGAAACCCTATGCTCTTGTGTTAGTACACTTTGCACGTTATGGAGCATGTGTTGTCTCAATTTTCCAACTGTGAGTCGAATGATGTTTGGATGCCTGGATGATGTGGTTTGTATGTTCGACTTGTTAAATTTGCTAATGAAGTATGAACCATATATTTAAGTGAAGGACTTTGTCTATCAATAATGTAGTACCAATAACTTGTTTGTGGGTATCATTGCTGGTAAACCCTCACGAGACTTCACTCGTCTACTAAGGATGCCTAAGGGTTTAAAAGGCTTGTTGCATATGCTAAATGCAATCGTTTCTCCCACAAAAGTGGATTTATGTTTCTTGTTTTTATTGTGTTTTCATTTTTGTTTTGCTAAAGAACTAGCAAAATGTAAGTTTGGGGGTATTTATTATGATATTCCTATAGGAGAAATTTGGTTCAATAAAGAAATCTACTGCCTATAGTTAAGCCATGATCAACATGATTAATAGTGAAGAATGTAAAAATTGATCACAGTTTTCACTTCTCTTATAATACTTGTAATTAGATTAATTCAAAGCAGTGTTGAATAAGCTATTTGTGACAAGTTACATTACCGCACCTTTAGCATTCCTATATCATTACTATGCTTGACCTGTAGAGTCCCATCATTTCTGAAAAAAGCTAGACTACTCTCTTCTCTATGTTATTCCCTGGAGTTGGAAATCCATTTGGCTTTCTGCTGTAGCCCTAGGCTCTACAAAGTCTCCAGGGCAGGGCCTAATGGCTTCACTGACTTATTCTACAAGACCTACTAGAACACAATAAAGGATAGTTATTTTAGAGGTGAATTGAGCTTAAAAAGCAAAATCACACCTTCCTAGCTCTAGTCCCTAAGCATGCAACAATGTCCATTCTCAGTTCACTATTTCATGCCTATCATGGCGTTTGCAAAGTTTTCTACAAAGCCATTACCAAGATTTTAGCTAAACGGTTAAAATCTATTCTCCCCAAGATTATAGTTCCTAACCAATTGGCCATTATCCTGGGTAGAACCATCTAAGATAACTCTATCTTGACTCATGAGATAATGCATTCCCTTTAAAAAAAGAAAAAGAAGAGGGCTAATGTGATACCAAGGATTTTAAAAATAAATTTCAAACATTTGAAACTTATAGTAAAAATAGAAGTGCTCAAGTTAAGAATTTTACCCAATTTTCTCGAGTCAATAGGGAGTCAAGACTTTGACTTAACATGCTTTTTGGGATGGTTTTTTTATCAGATCCATTACACTTGGATGGTTTGGAGCTGGACAGGGACCCAATATCCCAAAACATTTATAACATGTTATGCTTATTGTACTGTAGTGGAGAAGTAGTTGACATTTATAACATGTTATGCTTATTGTATTGTAGTGGAGAAGTAGTTGCTCGTGTAGTTGTGATATTTATTATTGGTGGGGTACCTTTATTTAAAGGTTAGATTAAAATCCAGAATATTTCTCTAAGTTTATCTTTATAATTTACTAAGGTAGAAGAACAACTCAACATAACCCCTCAAGTCCAGGTACGAGGATACAATACTAAAAACCCCAATAGATTTTATTAAAAATCGATGGAAAAATGTTGGGGATTTTTCTTCCACTTGCATGGTTTTTTTTCTTGCACTTCCTAATTTAATGTCAAGTTTTATTTCACCTATATATTATTGTTTAAGGATTTTTATATCCTACGATTATTTTATTTCATTGTTTTATGAAAATAACTCTCAAAATTCATGGTATAGTATACAATTATAGATGAGCTTACAAGATTTTATGAAATGTTATATGTGCAATCATATCATAAATGTTTAACCTGAGACATTGCTAAAGTCACGAACGGTACCAGAGCGCATGGGTAGCATGGCAAGCACACCGAATGACGGTTACGAGGTGTTTGCTATCGGTCGAGTGACCTTCACCTAGGGGAAGTTTTCAATCTGGTAGTTCTTCCTTGTGACGACAAGATGAGTATATAGGTCCTTCACGATAAGCCAACATGCGCCGCACATGGTAAAATTGTGGTTATGGGTCAAAGGGTTAAGCATGATTTTTAGAAGAAAAATAAAATGAAATGCCTATACATTGTATAACTTACTTATTTACTATTCTTACTTTTTAATTATTTCATTCTGAAACAATTATTATTGTGCATGATTGAAATTATGATTTAAAAATCTGCATGACATATTTTATAGCATCTTAGTGTTGTGGCTACTTACTAAGTTGTCGAACTTACCCATTTTCCCTTTAAATTTCTCGTATGCCACTTTACATAATAGTGTTAAGAATGGGGCTTCTGGTGGGAGTTCTTGCACTTAGGGACCTGGTCATATAGCCCTATGACTGGGACACGTGGACGTACTGCTTTGTGGAGCCATAGGAGTCATAGCACCTGGGATTCCAGTAGATAGTTTGGGTCAAGCCCATATTGTGCGGCTTTTGTTTATGTAGATTGCATAGTTTTAATAATTTGTATATAGGAGGATATTGACTCTTGAGAAGGTTAAGACCTCTCTATAGTCTCTTTTGGTCTATACCTCCTTAAAAGGCTTGTAATGTGTTACTGGATTCCCAATATTTATATGCATACAAGATAAAGAAATGTTTATATTAAGATTATAAGTTTATCAGTTGCCTTTCTTATCTTTCCTTGGTTTAATCATGTATGTTTAATAATAATAATAATAATAATAATAATAAATATATCTCCTTAATTGTTACAAGTTTCTTTTAAGTTTGTGTTTCCCCTATTCGCCTTAAACAGGGTTGTGACATAGTCATATGCTATGCATGTTTGTGCTCATCATCTTGTGCCATTTCCATGGTAAGGCTAATCCTGCAATAGGAGACTTGTCATCACTACTGGAAGTTGTCATCATGTTTCTCTTTTACACTTTAGGCCAACCCTGTGGTAGGAGACTTGTCAATCGCTACCGGGGGCCGTCATGTTGTTTCCTATCATGCATGAGGCCAATCTTATGGTAGGAGACTTGTCAATCTGTAATACCTCGATAAGAATAACTATTTTTAAATGATTTTCTATAAAGAACGGTTAAAGAGGTTTTTAATAAAATTGGTTTTAACAAGACCCAGATCCTTAATAGTAACCTATTAAAGCCTTAAATTCCTCAGAAAATAAAAGCCAAAACACTAACCCTCTAGAGTGGACGTACGCTAGGGTGGCGGACGTTCGCATGTGTCTCTAGTGTAGATGTAAGTTGGGGGACCACCAAACGTACACCCTTGTCTGTAGTAGAAGACGTACGTAGGGGGACCACCAGACATACGCTAGGAAAGTACACTGTACTCTGTGAATAGTACGTAGACGTACGCTCAAAAGTATATGGACGTACATTACTTTTTGGAATATCATTTGGGTAATACCAAGACGTACACTACACCATTTCACCCATTGTGTAAATAGTACTGGACGTACACTACACCCTTTTACCCACTATGTAAATAGTATTGGACATACGCTAGGGCTTAGCGGACGTCCGTTACTTTTCAAAGAGTTGGAAGTAGCCCTCCCCTATAAATACCCCCTACCATATCTTCTTCTTCACACCATTCCAAAGCTCTGGCATGCCCTTAGGCTGCCAGAATTGTGTAAGCCTTGTGATCTTGAGAGAATTGTGAGTTTGAAGGAGTTTTGAGAGAAGAAGGCCATACCTTTGCTTGATTTTAAGGTAATCCCTACCCATTTTATATTTCTAGTACTATTCCTATACCTTATCTATATTGTAATGAATTTCTAAAGAGTTTTACTAAGCTTTTTCCTTAGAATGATAATGTTTTCAAAAAGCCGCTTTAAGTTTCATGTCATTAAGATTTCTATTTTGCATGTGTTTATTTGTTAGCTTAGAGGAGATATTGAAGCCTAGAAATATCCTAGGATACCGTTTGAATCTTAGGCAGTGTGCTTAACTCACTGAGTGGACATAAGCCATCGGGGCCAAACACACAGTCAAGGTGCAAAGCACTAGTTTTAAGTTTCACTTGTGTACACTTTAGTTTAGCCACCTTTTGGATTAAATAAGGCTCAATGTATCAGTGTGTTGTATCCGTTATAGCAGGGTCTAGCTATGTTGGAGGAATCGCTCGAATGTGTGAGGTAAGTGAACACTTACAACCTTTTTACTTAAAACCTGGGATATGTCAGTTGATTGACCACGAGTATGATATGAGCATGCCTACTTTTATAAATACTTGGTAACTGTATTATAAACTGGTTATTAAGATACATCATATGACATGATACGCTAATACGTGTGGTATAAATGGTCATGGGCTTACTATATAGACTTCATACTATGGTCAAATGTGTGTGTGTGTTGAGGGGGGCTTTGGATCCAATGATTTTGTGACCAAGGTGCTGTCATTCCTAATGGATGGTCACTATAGGATAGACATCACCCAAGGTCGAACTCGATTGTGCCACTAGTGTTATGTTGGTGCACTTAGGACAGCACCAACCCTGTTGAGAAGGGGTAAAATCTCGAGTAAACGATACATGAGAGTTATGACTTATAAATGTTTCTTGCATTAAAATACTTAGGCAATTATCATTGGTAATACACCACAATCTTTAAAAACACGAAACCCTAATAAATGGTGTATTAATGGAGGTAATGACCCTTTTTTATTCTTACTCAAATTGCATGTTTATTTCCGCATAATAAAGCTCATGTCATACCTATGTTGTAAGGTTTACTTACTAAGTCTTTAGACTTACGCTGTTGCTACTCTTTTAGGAAACTACACTTTACACTTTGAGAGTGGAATGGTTGCTGCTACCCGATTGGTTTAGGATTTGCTTAATGATACAAGTTTGTTATCGTTATTATTTAGTTTCTCCATGTCTTTGAATTGATGACTTATAGGTAACTCAAATTTATTTCACCTTCCTATACATTTACTTTGATGATGCTAGAGGGGTGATTCCCTGTTGAGTCACAAGTTGGCTTATTTGGGGTAATAGCCAGTAACTCTGCCAAATTAGCCAAGGCTAATTTTAGGGGCGTTATACAATCGCTACTGGGGGCCATCATGTTGTTTTCCATTATGCATATGAGACCAACATTGTGGTAGGAGACTTGTCATCGCTACCTGGGTCCATCATACGTTGTTTTCATTTTGTTTCATTGCTCATGCCATGTTCATGCTCATGTTAACAAAACCTTGAACTCTCATACTATCATAACTCATATCATAAAAATCATAGAATCATGTCATAAACCATATGAACCATCCAATGCTCATAACAACATAATCATCACATTATCTTGTGAACCCATAAACCTCATAGAAACATTTCATCAAACATTCATCTAACACATCTCATAAAACATCATCAATAGTCATAGTATCTCAAAACACCGTACATCAATCATTCAACTAAAACATCTTTTATACTTTAAAAATAGTATCTTTTTTCCTATTAAGTAAAATACATACCTTGTTCAGTTGAGTACCCTTCGGTCAACTCTTGACTCAACCGCAGTGCACCTAAGCAGTTACAACATAAACACATAATTAAGCTCCATACTTAGCTTAACCACTCATACTCTATAAAGATACTTGAGCACTACAAGTATCACACTCCATAAGTTAGCACAATAATTATTATTCTCTTCCTAAGCTATTTAATCGAGCAATTTACTCCCAATTTTATGATACTCATAACACTAACAATAATCATTATGATTCTAATATGACATATTAGAACCTAAACCCTATAGGTATCAATTTACATGGAACCCATGAAAACCTAGGATTAATTAATACTTTAAATGTAATTCATCCATTCAAACAACATTCCTAGTGTTCACATACCAAAAGTCTTAAATTAATTCAAATTATATAAAATTAGGGTTTATGTCCATATATGAACAATAGTGAAATTGAATCTTTCTACCTATTAATCTAATAGCCTGTAGCTTAAATCATGCTTAGCAATCCACTACACATAGAAGTCCCACATTAATTTTAGGAATTAGGTTTCTTATTAAAATTCTCCCAAATTCGGACCTAATCAAAAGTTCTCTAAATTATTATGATTTCAAGCTTGGAATCCAATGGGTAGAACAAAACCTTAAAGTGAACCTAGAGATTTTAACAATATAACAAAATCCCCAAAATCCCTTTCAAGAACCATAATGTTTTGACCTAAAGAAATCCCTAATGATTCATGTAATTTTTGTTTTCTATAATCAATGGGTAAGATGAAATCACAAATAAAAGCTTTAGCCCTTACCCGACAAGCTTTTATGGCCAAAATCGCCTCCAAGATTTCTTCTTTTTCTTTCTCTTTTCTTCTTCTTCTTCTCAAGGTAGCAACTCACTCTCTCTCTCTCTCTCACTCAGTTTCGTTCTCTCTCTCACTAGGCCATGAGTGTGTGTAGGAGAAGAATGAATGAGATTGTAATGCCCCCAAAATTAGTCTTGGCTAACCTGTTAGTGTCACTGGCAATTACCCTAGATAAGACAACTTGTGACTAAATTGGGAATCGTCCCTCTAAGCATTATCAGAGTAATTCATATGAAGGTGAAATAAAATCTGAGAAACTATTAAATCGTTAGATGGAAAGTATGTTCCTCAAAATAAAGACATGGGGCAACTAATGGTAATGTAAAACAAACTTGATAGTAGCATGCAAATTCTAAAGCACGGTCCTTAATGGCAGCCGGGCCATTCTTGGGTTCTAGTGACAAACTTCCTAAAAATGTAATAACAGCATAAGTCTAACGACTTAGTAAGTAAACCTCAAAATTATGTATGAAATGAGCCCATTTAAGTAGAAGTAAACATGCAGTTTTGGTAGTTGTTTTAAAAAGAGGTGTTGTCTTTGTTTATACACCATAAAAGTATTGTTTAGTTAATAAGAGAGTGGTGTACTTTCGGCAGCAATCACCTAAGTATTTTAATGTAGGTGAAAGTAATGCTTTATAGTCATAACTCTCATGTATGGTCTACCCAAAATTTTACCTATTCTCAGCAGGGTTGGCATTGTCCCGAGAGACCTATAGTATAATGCCGGTGTCCCAGTCATTGCATGCTACCGTACATGACACTAGCGGCACGATCGAGTCCAACCTCGGGTGGCCCACACCGCTAGTGATATCCGTCTTATAGTGACCATCTATTGAGAATAGTTGTGCCTTGGTTACGAAACCATTGGATCCAAAGCCACCCCCTACATACACACATTTGACTATAGTATGAAATCAATATAGTAAGCTCATGGCCGTTATATCGCACGTACCAATGTACCATGTCATACAATGCATCTTATCAACTAGTTATTAAAGCAGTTACCAAGTCGTTACAAAATATAGACATGCTCATATTATACGTGTAGTCAGTCAACTGACATATCCCACATTTTTAAGAAAAGAGTTTGTGAGTGTTTACTTACCTCGTACACTTGCTTGAATCCTCCGACATCGCTAAATCCTGTTATAATGGAATATAAAAAACGTTACACATAGTACTAGAGGACTCTTACATGTAGAATACTAGGTCAACTTGTTATAAAGTGTTGCTAGTTTCTAAAATACACGTGAGTTGGGCTTATGGGTAGGTGCCTGGCTTTCTGGTCATATGTCCAATAAGTGAGTTAGGCAATCTGTCAAAAGCTTCAAACGGTGTTCTAAGGCTTTCATGCAATATAAGGGCTTCTAAAACTCCTTCTAGTCTATTAAATAAACACATGCATTGTAAGAAAACTCAAATTAAGAAATTAAGGAAACTTTAAAACTCTTTTGAAAACGTTTCTTGGTTTTGTAAGGAAATGAACAAAAGCTTAGCATAACATCTTTCGAAAACTCACAACATTGAGAAAGCAATAAAACAGTAGTGAAAGCATAAAGCAGGCAAGGGGTTACCTCGATATTGGCAAAAATATGAGCTCTTTTCTCACAAAACTCTCCCTTCCACTCAAAACTCACAAGAACATAACTTGGCAGCCTGGGGGTGTGCCAATAGGTGAAAATGGCACGTGGAAAATGAACGGGGGTAGGGGTATTTATAGCATACGTTAAATACGATTTATACAGCGGTCCAAAGGGTGTATCATATGTCCAGGTATTATCCAAATGGTATTTCAAAAAGTAGCATACGTATGGTGGTCCCCTTGTGTACGTTCGTGTACTATTTGTAGAGTAAAATATACTGTTTGTAGAGGACATTCGGTGATCCCCTTGCGTACGTCCGATGCTAAAGACAAGAGTGTACATTTGGCAACCTAGCGTACGTCTGGTCAAAAAGGTGGAAATTTAGGTTTTGTCTCAAGGCTATTCGGCTAAGTATGATGGCTCTAGGTTATGATGATATAGCTTAGGGTTTTCTATTTAGGACTAATTTAGAAAGCTATCAACTCATTGAATAAGGGTTTAAGACTCTTTTTAAAACGATTTAAAAAGTCAGGGTATTATAGAGACAAAGGGAGAGCGAAAGGGGCTGCGTGAGATGAGGGGAGGGAGAAAGAAAGAAAGAAAGAAAGGAAAGAAAGAATGGGAGAAAGGGGCTGTTGCACGTAAGTTTTGGGAGGAAGGAGGAGGGAGGAGGTAAGAGTATGATGCAGAAATTACAGAAATGTCCCTCTAGCTTAAATGAATTTGAGAGAGAATTGGCCAAAAATTTGACATTTATGCTTGGGCTCAAAATGGGTGGTTTAGTTCTCTCATTAATTGGGCTTTACCAAATGACCCATAATAAAAGAAATCGGCATATTTTACCACATCAACCTATAATATACCTTCACTAAGAATTAAATTAATAAACTTTCTTTATTAAAATTTTAAGTGTAATTTTTCCACACAAATCTAACTTATTTTTATTTAATCATAATAAAGTCATTAAATAATTTGTTGGTCATTACAATGGAGGTATTATTTTGTGATAGGTGATCCTAGAAATCCTTTTGGTAGCTTTAAAAATAAGTTTGGGAGGATAGGAGGGCGTTTGGAACAAATAAGGTTCCACCTGAACCTTCTGGGCAAACATATGGCCTCGAGCCCAGACGTATGGTTAAAAGCATTCTAGGGAATGTCATTTTAACCAGTCGTCCGATAGCCTCTGTTTTCACGTCCTATGTTCATTTTAGTAGGATTTAAGACTACTAAAAAGTTTTCCATATATTTGGAGAACCTGGACCGTTTAGAGGAATACTCGGAGAATCAATATGACACAAGTGACTTTTAACTTACATAATGCTCACCATTTATTTTCCCGTATTGAACGACTATTTTATGTACCAAAACATGCATATTTACAACTCTTACAATATACACGTTGTTGCACATGAACTCTACCTTTCTGTGAAAATGTGCTAATTAACAAAATAATGACATTAAGACTTATAAAAGCATGCATGTAAAATTAAACAAGATTGATTGCATCATATGACATGGTACACTTGTACATGCGGGATAACGACCATGCGCTTTACTATACATGTTAACTTTATAGTCAAATGTATGGGTCTTGGATCCAATAGTTGCATGACCAACACAACTTTAGCGGGCGATCACTATATGATGTACATCATTAGTAGCATGGGCCACCTGAGGTTGGATTTGGTCGGGCTGCTAGTGTTATGGACGGTAGCATACAATGGTCGGGCATAGGCATTGTATTACAAGTCACTCGAGACAATGTCAATTTTGCTGAGAATGGGTAATATTTTGGGTAGACCATACTATTAAACTATTACTGTTACTCATGATTATAAGCATGTATTATATCTATATTGCATCCATGATTATCTAGCATAACTAAAATGCTGCATCCTTTAGCAAACAAAGTTCATTACTAAAAATGCATGAATATTATGTGTATTAACTCTCACTAAGTCCTTGGACTTACCTCTTTATTTTTCTCCCTCCATTATGTGTACTATGTGGTTTAGCATAATAGAGGAGGATGCCTACAGACCAGACTTGAGTGATTGCTCAAGACTTGATTAAAGTCATTTTTGAAGACATGGATCCAGTATGGCTGAAGTCCACATGGGATGGTGAAGGAACCACATGGGCAAACTTGATTGAGATTCTTATTTCCCTGACATTACTAAAAATTAGGCATTAATCTTAGTATCTTATTTTTAGACATTGTTATTTTGGGATGTAATATCTTGATGATCGATCTTTGACTAGTATAATTGATTACCTATTTATATTATGATGCTTTATCGTTATTCTAGTGATTACATTGTGGTATTTAGTTGTTGCTTTTTATTCTTATAGTTTAAAGTGTTCCATTGTATTATCTCGTCTAAGAGAGGTTAAGATCTGTAAGTCTTGTCCCGTGAATGATAGGGCTAGAAGATAAACTACGAAGTCAATTACCAGTTAATTAATTTTCATACAGATCATTACAATACACATCTCAAAGTCACATTGATTTTCTGATTGTTGTGTATTCTCGGTTTTCTTCAACAGACTCTCAATAAATTTTTCTAACAATTGTCTTTTCTGTCTAGTTATGAGCAGAATTAGATAATTGTTGAAATTGACTGATGTATTCTGAAATGTTAATTTCTGCTGAATGTTTGACAATTCGACATCAATGCTATCGAACTTGTAATAGCCAAATTGGGGAGCTTACATATACACTTTCTCTCTTCCTGAGTATATTTTAGGAGAACACAGACTTATAATCAATTCAAAATTCATCTCTTGCTTAACTTGTTTGATGGAATCAACAATGAATTCCTTCAATTGCTCCATAAATTTCGAGCCAAATCATAACACGATTGAAGTCATTTTTCTCCTCTCTCTCTTTTCTTTTCTTTTCTTTCTTTCTTTCTTTCTTTCCTTTTTTTTTTTTTTTTCTTCACTCACAAAACTAAAGACACTCTTAGGATAAGAACATCTTAACATTGTAACCTAACAGTGTTACAACTAAGGTTATCTTAAATAAATATCCAAACAGAACAGATATACAACTAAAACACAAAGCCTTAAATGAGGATAAGTACATCCTTGCACTGGAATAGGAATAAAATAACTCACACCTGGCGTGGATCTAGCTTGTAGCCAACCACCTCTTGTCTTCTTCAAATTCCTTTTTCGACTTCCAGCACTTTAAACCTCTTGTAGCCAAACCAAATGATCTTTCCAGAACCATCTACAATTCACGCATGGTAGAATCGGATAAGAAAAACCACTTCTCTCACAGCCTCTGCACGATACTGGATAAGAAAAACCAGCGATTTGGCTACCTTGAAGAAGAAAAACCAGCGTAGAATGAGGATCGTATCACACCTCCGTCTCAAAACAATTCACTATCAATCTCTCCTGCGGTGTCACCGGAAATAGATCCAACTCACGCAGCTCAACCATCGGAGCCGGCGACCCAGAGAACTTATCAGGTTATCCTGGTCAGCTTCATCTGGACCGGATCCGCATGTGTCGAATGCAAGAATTTAGGTTTGGTTGGTCAATAATTTGAACTGCCTGTGTTTCTAAGACTACTAAGTCACTGAGCATACTAATCATGGATGCAGAAGAAAAACCTGCTGAACCAGATAACAAGAAGGAACAGGTACTTATCAACCGCTTTCCATCTATTCCATTTTATTGCCTTTTCTATAGACACAAATATTTAGTGATATATTTCATCTGTATACATGTTCTCAGCCTCATTCAGTGAAAAATGAGAGGTCAGTTTCCCCCAACTCTTCTCAGGATGTTGCCACAATGGTCCCTCGAAGGGATGGTGCAGGTCAAACGGGCTCTTTTGTTTCAGGAGGAGATTGCGCTGTTTACCCACCTGATGTCTATGCTCCTCAGGCTCAGCCCTTCTACTATCGAGGTTAGTTTTTCATTCCTCTGGAGAAGCCTTAAAATTACGCAACTGCAGCTGAATCCAGCCTGAAAGTTTACCACTTTGTGGTGATCACCTTCCTCGTGTATGGTATTCAAGCTTTATTTAGAATGGATTTTCATTTTGCAGAGTAATCCAACAAGGTTCCTTTATGTTTTTGTAGGAAGGCTTATACTATACATATTTGTTGCTTGATTTGCTGAGTGTTTTCTCCTGTATACTCCTTATGTACTTGAGTTGTATCACTTGTGCTTTTTAATGAATTTGTTTTATTTATCTAAAAAAAATTGTTACATAACTAGGATACACTAAGTGCTGTGTTTTGAGAGATTATTTTGAAAATGATAATGCATAGTTCTATATTATGAAGAGAAATTAATAGGTTTCTACAAGCTAAGGCCACACTGTATGAAACTTCTTTTCTTGTCTAGGTGGGTTAATAGCTAATATGCTATACTCAGTTTATCAAGTCTTGTTTTCGCTCTTACTTTAGTTCCTGACTTAAATAGGAAAAAGAGGGCTGTGAAAGTTTGAGGTGGGGATTGGGTGCTGTCTACACATGGGAAAGAATTTGGCAAGTGAAAATTTCCCAAAAGTGCCTTTTTGTCTCTGTCAGTGGCTCTGGGTATGATCTTAAATGGTGGATAAGCTAAGAAAGCATGGAAAGATTTTATTAGATTTTTACTTATCAAAAAAAAAGAAGATTTTATTAGATTTTTTTTTTCTTGCAAATGCAATTGGGTGATAATTGGTTATCTTCTACTTCATTACCCTGTTTCCGTGGGGCTTTGGTCTTTTATCTTCTCCTTGTTTAGGATTTTGTGAGTTATGCCAAAGATTGTGGCAGTGCGAAAATATTTGAAAGAATTTTCTTCCTCTCCTCCCCACCCCTTTTCCCCCTCAGTGCGTGTAGGCGCGTGCCAACACTTTCTTCTTCTTCATTTCTATTGCATTTCATTTATGGGGTTGGGTGATTGTTGTATTCGGTGGAGATTGCTGACAATGGGCTGTGTGATTTGGTTTTATGTTGAGCTTAAAGCTTTTGAGGTCTCAATGGAAGAAGGGGGATCATTTCTTTGGTTGCAAAGAAGACAAGGGCTAGCCTGTGTTGTGCCATTGGGTAAATGGAGTGTTTTCTAGCTTAAAAACTTGGCTGAGTCATTAGTTGGTAAGACAAAGGTTACAAGGTTTATTAAGGGAGGGGAATAAGGCATTTATTGTCTAGAGAGGGGCTAATAGATCATGCCGGTATTTGGAGTTGGTAGAGTATGCGGTGGGAGGCCATAGAAGTATTATCATAATTTCGGAGGGGCGAGAAGGGTGGGGATGGAAAATATTTGCCACCAAGATGAGAAAGGTGATGACTTTCTTCTGGTCATCTCGGTGCAAGGAGTATCACCTAGCTTTTGAGATGTTTGGCTTGCCATCAATTGAGGCAGGAGGCGTCCCCAAGAAGTAGTTCAATCGGCTGGAATCACGTTTAATAAAGCGGAGGTCACTAGTTCGAATCCCTCTCCCCCCTCTTGTGCGGACATGTAAAAAAAAAAAAAAATTTGAGGTAGGAGCCTCTTCTCTGGGGTCCATGGGCAAGGAGTTTATGTTAGGGGGTGGCAAGAGAACATTTTCAGAAGTGGTGGGAAAGATGGGGCAGCTGGAGTGGCGCTTCTTAGCATCGATGAAGGCCGGGTGAGTTCCTCTGCCCTTGGACCTTTGGTAATGCAAGGTTTGAGCCCATTGCAAGGGCCGTTGCATCTGATTTGTTTGGTTAGAAGAGCTGTACTCGAGGTTTGGCTAGTTCCTCTTTTAGTGCTGAAGTAGGTAAGACGAGGAGGATAGAAGTGTTAGGGTGGTTTATTGTGATACACTTCGATTATCGAGATGTCAATTGGAACAAGTCAAAGAGGAGGTGGACCATGTAAGAGTTTAATGTCCCACATGACATGGCACATATGAGAATTTATTAGACTCCTAATGTTATAAGGTTATTTAATGCTAATCCTATTAAATTGTTGGTTAATTAAGAGAAGTGGTTTCCAACTTAATTAACTCTTCTTTGATGGGAAGTTGAGTTATCAATGAATTAAGGAAACCGGTCCTCTCTACTCTATAAATATATGCAATTTCCATCACTTTTATGTATCTCAAGAAGGTCAAGCGAGAGAAACCGTTTTCTAGTGTTTATGCTTTTAGATAAAGTTTTAAGAAGATTTTATTGCTATGGATTATGGTATGTTTCTTTTATCAATTTATTGTGAAAAATTCATGATAGTTAAGATCTTGGTATTTGTTGAATGTTATGTGGATTTTATTTTTACAGACCAAGCTTTGATGCTTGTCGTTGAGGGGCTGAATGTGTTTGGGCTGGAGGATTCTAAAGCCCATTCCAAGGTTTACAGCCTAGGCCTATGCTGTAAATGAACAAAGCTACCCGTGAGCTCACTTGGGCTCAGCTCGGGCATGACTCGGTTATTAAAGGAGTCGTTCGTGGACATGAAACTATACTCGATTATTAAATGATACATACCCATTTAAAATTCGGCTTGCTTGTTTAAAGTTCGTGAGCAAACACGTATAAGGCTCGACTTGCTTATTCTCACAACTCATATATATTTATTAATTAATAAATATATGTATATATTAATTAATTAATAAGCATAACTTATATAGTTTATTACTTATTAAGTAACAAATTAACAATAATCAATGTATATTAATTATTAAGTAACAATGATGGTTTAAGGTGGAAGCTAAAACTTTTTTCTTCTCGACGAAGGATGCTAAGCTTCGTTTGGAAGAAAGAAGGAAGGGTTTTTTAGGGCTTATTCTGGTGGGTCATCGAAGTGCATCATGGTTGGCTGCTACGGCGGAGGAGGCATCTCTGTCTTCGGTGCTAGAGGATTTTGTCAAGTCTTCTAGTGAGGGTAGGATGTTGTTGTCAGTGAGAGGAGGATGCAGCAAAGTTGGGAGATTCCTGGAGGTGGCTGCTTTTGTGGATGACGAGTGGAAGGGTTTCATCTGGATCCCTGAGGCCCGATTTGGGCGGGGCTGGCGAAGATTTGTGGTTGAGCTTCGATTGGTGCTAGCGGGGGTGGATAGCTCTCCTGGGTGCTCTTCTGAGGGCTTTTAAGGGGATCGAAAATGGTAGATCCTTCGCTACGCTCTGCGATCTCCTTCCTGTGAGTTGGACTCGGCTGGTTCGCAGATCTTTTCATCGCAGCAAATTGATTTGTTCCTGGTGGCGAGTAGTTATGAGTTGGGGTTTGATGGCAAGGAGGAGTGTTCCGCGTGGGATTGTTATGAAATGGAGTGTGCTTTTCCGACGTCTCTTCCGGTGAAGGTGGCGGCTAAAGGTAGGAGGAAGAAGAAGAAGTGTTTAGGGTTAAATGGTGAAAAATTGGATCAAATCCCTAGCGGATTGGGCCTTACTGGGTTGGATTCTGGATTGGTATCTAGATCAGATTCTTGGTCAATTCTTTCCGGGTCGGATTCTGGGTCAGCTCTTTCTTTTATGGGGGAGCTTGTTTTGGCCACACCAGTTTTTATTCCGGTATCCTCTCTGTTGGTCAAAGAAGTAGTTTTGGAGCCGCCATCTAGGTTTCCTTTGGGTCAGAATGTTGAGGATTGGCCGGCGAGTTCTACAGGGTTGGTTTTTGGGTTTGCAGCCTTGACGTGTTCTGGGTCTGCAACTTCAGCGGGTCTTGGGCTTGCATTGCCGGCGGGTTCTGGGTCTGCAATGCTGGTGTCTTCTCCGGCGATCCCCTCTTCTTCAGAGGCTTTTCCTGGGCCTGCTACGCTGTTGGTTTCCGAACCTGCCGAGGCCTCTGATTTGGTTCCTGTTTTCGGTTTTGTCCTTGACCCCGATTCCGTTTCGGCTTCTGGTCCTGCTCCTGCTCCTCATCCGTTGGTGGTTCCTGTTCTGGAGGCGTTGGATTCTGTCCTCTCTACTGGTTTGGTTTTTGGGTCTGCAACGCCGGCAGAGTCTTCTCCTTTTTATGAGCGGTCCTTGGATTTCGGGCCGTTCAAATTGCAAATTTGGCTACTTGAGAGGATTAAGGATTGGTTAAAGATCCATGAAGAGGTTAAGGATGAAGATCATTCAACGTTCTTGAAGGAAAAGGAGGAGTTTCATTGGATTAATTTAGTTGCTCGTGAGCAGGGGAGGTTGCTGGTCGATGAGGAGGATATCCGCTGGATTTGTGTGGTTGCTTGCGAGGACGGGCGGTGGGAGGTTGATAAGGAGTTGGATGATCGAAAAATTGCCTGGCTAAACGAGATGAAAGAGGAGCTTAGGCTAACGGTCGAGTGGCCTGGGCCGAAGGGCAAGATTATTTCCTTGTAATGCTTGGGCTGTAGTGGGTGTTTTCAGGTGTGGTTTTGTGAGGGAGATTATTTTGGGTGCTCCTTGTGAGCTTTGGGTGTTTCTTTGAGGGAGTTTTTCTTGAGGCCTCTTGTCGCTCTCTTGTATGTTGTGTTGTACACCCTTCTTTGTGGGGTGCGTCCCTGTGTATTTGTTTGCGCGCCCTTTTGGGTTTTTGATATATAACACATTACTTATAAAAAAAAAATATAATGATATCTATAAACTGTAATTAAATAATTATATCTATAAGTATCTACATGATATATAATTTAATGATAAAAGTTACCTATAAAAAAAAAAAAAAAAAAAATGAATGATGAAAGTTATCATATGGTTATATCTTAAAGGACCTAACCGTGAAGTATCTAATGATATTTGAATAAGCAATTTGAATTGTTAATAATATGATTTACTGAAAATTGTGATACTTAACATTATTCATATAATCATACCATATACAATGATAATGTATATGATATGATTATATACATATTATTAACATAATATGATCATAAGATTATCATATGATGATATGATATAGCAATTTATATCATATTAAATCTTAACTGATATATATGACACCATGTATCTTTATCATATAATGTAATAATAATATGATTCATATCAGCAATGCTTATTTTCTATGATTAAGTATGATCTAACAATCTATATGGATATGATCTAACAATTCATATGATTAAGTATGATCCATTATAAGCACATCATTTGATTAATATTTTTAGCTTATTTTAGCTTAAGTATATAATAATAATTTGTCCCCAAGAGGTAGCTCAATCGGCTGTGAACCACGCTTTATGAAGCGTAGGTCACAAGATCGAATCCCCCCCTACCCTTGTGTGGACATGTCAAAAAAAAAAAAAAATTAAGCATGGTTATTATTATTCGTATAATTATATACAATGACAGTGTGATTGGTATACTGTGTAATCCTAAATTTAGTGATTGAAAAGTACTACACATTTTAAATTTTCTTCTCAAAAGTTGTTTTCCAAATGATGTGTCTTAATCTCATTTTTTTTGATAAATAAGTAAGCATATCATTAAAAGTGTAGAGGGGCGTAACCCAAATACATAGAATGTGTCATAATCTCATGAGATTTATTATTTCGGAAAATGTGTCACCAACTCATGAGATGGTGACACACTATTTGGGAACCAACTTTTGGGAACAAAAATTTGGAATATTTAGCATTTCTCTTAGCGATTAGCATTAGGATCAACAATGTGTTTCTTATAATCACAAATTAAGTCTTATCATTAGAATTTATATCAAATGATCATTAAATTATTTTTTTTGATAAGTAATAACCAGTCTTATTAAAAGCGTAAGGCGCCCCTAAGTACACAGGGAGTATACAAAAGGATCACTTAACTAGAGAGGGAAAAACGAGTAAAGAAATCATCATAACTAATTGACAATGACGACAAATGAGCTACTGTCCAAAGATACAAAGTATGAAAACACGAGGATAGAATGTCCTCAAAAGACCTCTCTAAATCCTCAAAGCACCTATTGTTCCTTTCTTGCCATAAGTACCAAAAAAGGCAAGTAGGCATCTTTCAAACCGCAGCACTCCTCCGGCCCCCCCGAAGACCACCAGTAGGCTAGCAAGTCGAGCATCACCCAAGCCACCTCAAAGCGACTAAAAATGGCATCCCACAGAGTAGAGGCAACCTCACAATGCCAAAGGAGATGATCCACCATCTCCTTACTGCTCTTACACATGCCACATTTGTTTATCACAATAACTTGCCTCTTCCTAAGATTATCTAAGATCAGAATTTTGTCCAGCCCCGCCAACTAAACAAAAAAAGCTGCTCTTGGAGGAGCCTACGTCCGCCATACACTCTTCCAAGGAAAACTTCTTACTACATTACAATCCAAGGAATGATAGAGGACCTTAACCTTGAAGAGCCCCCTTTTGGAGGGAATCCACCATAATTTATCTTCTCCCCCTCGGCTCTCTCTAGCTGAATCCAACACATGAAAAAAAAGACACAAATATATCCAACTCCCAATCATGTGCCTCTCTAATGAAATTCATGTTCCACTGATTGAACCCCACAACACCTCCCTATGATCCGCCATAGAGGCATCCTTCACACAAGCAATACCAAATTACACTGGAAAAGCAACCTTGAGCACCATATCTCCACACCACAAGTCATACCAAAAGCTTATCCTTCTCCCATCCCCTACCACAAGTCTAGTAAAGCCTTTGAAAGTCTCCCACCCTTTCCTAATGTTCTTCCACAACCTACCCCAAAAGCTCCTCCAGGCTCAAGAGAGCACCATCCACCCCACAAGCTCCCATATTTTGAGTCTACCACCACTCTCCACCAGGCATCCCTCTCAATCCCGTAACACCACAACCATTTCCTTAAAAAGCTCAATTGAACACCAATAAATTCCTGATGCCCAACCCTCCCTCCTTAAATGGAGTGCAAACCTTCTCCTACTTCACCAAGTGAAACTTGAACTCTTCACCTAAACCACCCCACAAAAAATTCCGTTGAAGCTTCTTGATGTGCTTAGCGACACTCACCGGGACAGGGAAAAGGGACAAAAAATAAGTTGGCAAGTTAGCCAATGTTCTCTTGATGAGGGTAACCCTCCCACCCTTTGATAAGTACCTCCTTTTCTAGCTGGTCAACTGGTAATCAACCTTATCAAAAAAATCATCCCATATATGCTTGGCCTTATAAGAAGCCCCCAAAGGAAGGCCAAGATACTTTACTGGCAAAGAGGCAATCCCACATCCTAAAATATCGGCTAACAAGGTCACTTCCTCCACATTCCACACCGGAATTAACACTGACTTAGCCAAATTTACCTTCAACCCTAAAGCAACTTCAAACAGCAAAAACACACTCCGCAAATAACATAATTGGCTGGGGATAGCATTGCAAAAGAACAAAGTGTCATCGGCAAACAGAAGATGAGAAAAAGAGATATTACCCACTTTGAATCCTTCTAACAAACCCCCTTGCACCGTTGCAAAAATCATCCAACTCAAAGCCTCTATCACAAAGACAAACAATAAAGGAGAAAGAGGATCCCCTTGTCGTAAACCCTTGGAACTACCAAAAAAACCATTAGGAGATCCATTAACCAAAATGGAGAACCGCACAAAGGACACACAATGAGCAATCCAAGAGCACCATAACCTCCCAAAGCCACACCTCCTAAGCATATACAGTAGGAAATCCCAATTCACGTGATCAGATGCCTTTTCTAGATCCATCTTACAAACCACCCGTGGCTCCCCAAACCTTTGCCTACTATCAAGGCATTCATTAGCAATCAAAACTGGATCTAGAATTTGCCTACCCTTATTGAAGGCACTTTCCGACTTGGGGATAATTTTATCCAAAACTATCTTCAATCTATTAGCTAGCACCTTGGCAATGATTTTGTAAATACCTCCCACAAGGCTAATCGGGCGAAAGTCTTTGAGCTCAACCGCCCTTGGAACCTTTCGGAATAAGCGAAATGAATGAGGCATTGAGGCTCTTTTCAAACCTCCCCCTTGCATGAAGAGCCCCGAACACCTTCATAATGTCCATCCTCACAACATCCCAACAAACTTGGAAAAAAGCCATAGAGAACCCCTCAGGACCCGAAGCCTTGTTGCCATTCATCTTTGACACAACCTTTCTAACCTCTTCCTCTTCAAAATCTCTCTCCAACCAACCTGCCTCAACCTCTTAAATGGATTCAAAGGCGATCCCATCCACCTGCATTGAGGTAAACAACTTTTTATAGAACTCTATGATGTGCTCATTAATCTCTTCCTGATTAGAAGAAAGATGATCTCCAATCATAAGAGAATCAATAGTATTATGCATCTTATTAGAGTTCGCTATAGAGTGAAAGAATTTGGTATACTTATCCCCCTCCTTCAACCACATCACCCTCTCTTTCTGCCTCCAACTCACTTCCTCCATGAGAGTACACCTCTCCAACTCTCGGACTACCTCTACCTTCCTCATTAACTCCTCTTCATCCAATGCCCTACTTTCCTCATGCCTGTCGAAAACCTGAAGATCTTTTATGAGAATTCTCTTATTCCTTTCTATATTGCCAAATACCTTCTCATTCCACCTCTTTAAATCCAGCTTCAACACCTCATTAAATTATGCGATCGTACGATCTAAGTATTATCATATGATCATATGGCACAATGTTAGATCATATAATCTAACATTGCGTCATATCATCATTTGTTGATATGATCATATCACTGTTGATCCAATTATTATATGATCATATAATCTAATGATTTTATGATCATTAGATTATATGATTTTAAGTATAAATATGATTCATAATTTATGAATCACATAAGTATATGAATTCATATGTATACAATGATTAAATATCTAGATGCTTAGATATAATGATTAAATATGATCCAAGTATCTAACAAATTAAATATGGTGTGTTGTGATTTATCGTTAATTAATTGGATGATAGATTGATCTAAAGACCTAATTATCAAAAGAGAAATGCTACTCGGCATTCTCAAGTAGCATTCTCTTTTATTATTTATTTATTTTTAAAACAAGTGGATGTAAATGTGCCATGTAGACAAGAATGCTAGGAAAATGCTACTTGAGAATGTTAAGTAGCATTTCTCTTATCAAAATTGGAAACGTAAATATTAAATTAAAATCACATAAAAACTTAGAGACTAAATTTAATTAGAAAGTTTTAAAATTAGGTTAACTTGCCCATATAAACTCTATAATTAAGAGATATTCACAAATAAATAAATAAAATTACAATGATACATGTGACCTGCCATAAGTAACATTACTATACCAGTAACTAAAAAGTAGTAATAGCCCAGTTTTTAATAGGTTGTACTGTACTCTTTGGAAAGTAGAAATAGGTTATTTATTAGTACAAATTGAACCAAACACTGATATAGCCTAATTTTTTGTTTTGTTTGATGTATATAATGTTCCGATAATTATACTAAATATCCTATTTCTACTTTTCTTCTTTTGGTGAATTTTGTTTTAAGAGCTTTTTGGTTCAGTTTGTACAAGCCACTTCCTTTCTTTATTGAGCTACGTTCATTTGTATGTACCACTAAAAGACACATTTTTAAGAGCTTTTTGGTTCATTTTCAAGAGCTACATTTGAACACAACACTTCCTTTCTTGATTGGAAATTTGGAACCTTTTTTCCTCTCCATTTTTCTTCCTTATGCTAACTTCACATCTCCCCATTCTGACAGTCACTCTTCACCACATCTGATCCTTCCATCTTCCAAAGTCCACGTCATTTCTCTTCCATAATGCAACACACCTCTCTTTTCTTTCTTTCTCTCATTGATATTCGTTTTCTTTATTTCGTTTTCTGCTACTATCCTTTTCGGTGAAATCTGAAATGAACTGTTACACCCAAATCATGTCACCCTCCCAATCTTGCCAACTTTCAAATCTTTCCTCTCTTGCAACCATGGCATCCAAAACCCACATTCAGTCAAGGATTTGCAAAGAAGAAACAAGGAGGTAGAGGCAAAGGCTGGCAAGGCCTTCGAAAATGGGCGAGAACTAGAAGTGTGTGGTGGTGAGTGAGGCCTTTGCCATGGCCTCCATCTTCTCTGTGGTGGGTTTTTTATTTTTTATTATTTATTATTTTTTCTCTTTTCTTTTACCTAAATTGAAAAATTAAAAAATCTTACTTGAGTGAAGCCACACTCACAGAAAATTTTCTCCTTGGGTAGAAACTAAATGAGCTGAACTTGCATAGGCACTAGTCACCCGAGCTCGGCTTGTTTACAGCCCCACCTTGGCTGTTAAGAAGATTATTTTTAAGCCCCTTCAACACATGACATGTTTGTTTCATAAGTCCATCATAAAGTGGGTATTGAAGAAACGGGCTGGGGAGGGCCTTGTGTCTGGTAAAGAATTGGTTTTGTTTTGGGTTTGGAGAGATCCTTTTCTGCTTAGGCAAGCATAGCTTAGGAGGTCTCACTGGTACCAAGCTAATCGTAGAGCAAGGTATACAAATTCAGTTGGTGGTAAGAACCTGTCTGCCTTCCTGTGGCTCTTTCATGGACTTGTTGTCGGTTGTTGGTGCCAAGTTTGCTCTAGAGAAAGCATTACAGACTCCTTTGGTGGACTTGTTGGCGGCTAGAACCCTCCAGTCCAAGTTACTTACTCTAGTTTTGCAGTCAAAGAACGCAGTCATACCTCCCCCTCTTGACAAATTTTGTTGGGGAAGTGGTTGATTTGGTACCCTTTTCTTTTGAGCTTTCAGTGGTGAACCCTTGGGAACTAACAATAGGTTTGGAGGTGAGCCTACTCGGGTCTGGCAAGAAGGCAGGGTAAAGGGTCCAGTTCCTTGAATTCCAAAGTGAAGGAGGCCTCCAATTTTTTTGTATAATTTTCTTTTGAGGGGCTCTCTCTTCCAAATCGAGCGCTATGCTGGCTAACCCAAAATGGGCTGTTGCTGCCAAGGGGGTTTTCTCTTATCCCAAAGAAGCGGTGCAGGGGAAAAGTAAGGATAAAGATGTTGATTTTTTTGAGTTAGTTGGGGGTGTTGTGAGGGGAGTGGGTACGTGTGATACCATTGTTACTCTCACCTTGTTTGGAACTGGATATGTGCTCGGAGTTGGAGCCCACTCCATTGAACTTCTGTTTAATAGTAAAGAAAAAAAAAAAAAAGCTGGGACGTTGCCTTCAGCCTGGGTTTTGCAGATAGTAAAGAACTGCTATTTTGTGGGGCTTTTGCATGATGATTTGAAGAGGAGCTCCTTGCTTTATTGTAGCCATTGAAGAGAGAAATTTTGAGCAGGATTAGGCTCTTGTTTGAACATGGGAAAAAAAGGTAATAAAGAACTAAGAAGGTTATCCTGATCCATTTTAATTATTATGTAAACAATGGCCGTGCTTGCTGTCGTCGGAAAGGGTTGTGGAGGTTGTTTTCTTGGAATGTAAGGGTTGAATGAGGGTGGCAAGCATTTGAGAGTTAGAAACCTCCTTAGGCAATGGATGGCGGACATTTTGCGGGAAACTAAATTGGAGCTCATTTCTAGCAATGTTGTGTGAAGCTTGTGGGGATGTCAACATGTGGATTGGTGTTACTCAACTTTAAGAGGGGCGTCCGGTGGAATATTGCTTATATGGGATAGGAGGGTTGTGGATAAGATTGAAGAGTGTGGGGGAGTTTGTTATTGCCTGCTCATTTAGAGATGTGATGTAGAAGAGGGCTTTGCTTGGGCTTTCATGGGAGTTTATTGGCCTAATTCTAATAGCGTTAGAAGGTCTCTTCAGGAGGAGTTGGCTGGCCTAATTAGTTGGTGGGATATGCCGTGGTGCATTAAAGGTGATTTCAATGTCACATGTTTTCCTAGTGATACATTAGGGGAATCTGGCGGCCCAAGCTGGATGGCTTTGCTTTTGACTCTATAGATGTGGAGGAGGCCTCTTGGTTAGAGCATCCGTTTGTGGAAACAGAGGTTGTAGAGGTGGTGAAATGTATGGACAATGATAAGGCCCCATGTCCTGATTGTTTTTCTATGGCTTTCTTCCAAGTTTGTTGGAATGTGATCGACATAGACATTCTGTGGGTGCTCCATGACTTTCACACTTATTGTAAATTTGAAAGAAGGCTTAATGCCATGTTCATTGCTCTCAAATCGAATAAATCTGGGGCTATTAATCTTAAGATCTTTTGGCCTTTTAGTTTTGTGAGTGAAGTTATAAGGTCATTGCCAAAGTCCTTACCAATAGGTTGAGAAGGGTCGTGGAGAAGATTACTTTGAAGCCAATAATGCCTTTGTTAAAGGTAGGCAAATCCTTGATTCAGTGCTAATAGCAAAGAAGTATGGATAGTAGGATCAAATCTAGTGAACCAAGGTTGCTTTGCAAGCTAGATATTAAGAAGGCTTGTGATCATGTCAACTGATAGTTCTTAGTGTATTTGTTGAGAAGGTGCGGATTTGGAGAGAAATTGTGCTCTTGGATATCGCATTGTATCTCTTCGGTGTGCTTCTCCATTTTGATGAATGGTAATTTATTTGGTTTCTTCAATAGCTCTCGTGTGTTGAGACAGGGAGACCCCGTGTCTCATTTTCTATTTGTTATTGTCATTGAGATATTTAAGTAAAATGCTTTCTGCAACTGTTGATAGGGCTCTTCTCTTAGGCTTCTCTGTGGGGTCTAAGCACTCTAGTGTGGTTTATATATCACACATGTTGTTTGCAGACTATACCTTTGCTATATGTGTGGTTTATTCTTATGTTTTGAAGTTGTCTCAAGTTTGAAGGTTAACCTAGCTAAGTCATAATTGGTTCTTGTGGGTAATGTGGATAATGTAGATGGGCTAGCTGACATTTTGGGTTGTAAGGTTAAAGATTGAGTGTCAGTTGGTTAATAGGAAAAAAGATGTATTTTTCTAAGGGTTAAACGGTTACCCTTATAAAGAGCACAATTTCCAATTTACCTATGTGCTTCATGTCTCTTTTCCCCCTTCCTGCTGGTGTGGCAACTCGCATAGAGAAACTCCATCAAGATTTCTTATGGGGTGGAGTAGATGAAGAGTTCAAATATCAAATGGTTAACTGGTCCAAGGTTTACTTTCCAATTCTAAGGGAGGGTTGGAGGTTTGGAACTTGAAGATGTTTAATTGTGCTTTTTTAGGAAAATGATTGTGACGCTATGTGCATTAGAGAGGCATGTGGGAGAGTTGTGGATTCTAAATTTGCCAGTTCTTTGGGTGGGTGGTTTTATATTGATTCACCTAGGCTGTATGGGGTGGGGCTATGGAAGAATATTAGGAGTGGTCGGAGAATGTTTTCTAGTTGTACTAGATTTGAACTGGAGATGGCTGTAAAGTCTGATTTTGAGATGATGTGTGGTGTAGGGAGATGGCCCTTAAGGAAGATTTCCTAGATTTATGTAGTATTGCTTGTGTGAAGGATGCTTCTGTTGCAGTTCATTTGGATCTTTCTAGTAGTTTCCCTTGGTAGAATGTAAGCTTTATTAGAGCAGGTCACGATTGGGAGGTGGATCTCTTGGCTTTGTTCTTCAATTTGTTGTATTCCTTATTAAGTGAGATGAGAAGGGGAAGACGAGCTTTGATGGGGGCCCGATGTTAGCTTCTTTTTAGGGTCCTTGCACGTAATGATGACACATTTTTCTTGTAAGAGTATTTGGTGAACCAAGGTTCCTTTGATAGTGGCTTTTTTCACTTGGTCGGCGGTCCTAAGGAAGACCATTACCATAGACAACCTTAGGAAGTAGCATGCCATTGTGGTCGATAAGTGCTACATATGCAAGAGGAATGGAGAGTTTGTGGACCATCTTCTTCTCCATTGTGAGGTTTCTTGCACCTTATGAATCCTTTCTTCATTCAATTTGGGCTGTCTTGGGTTATGCCTAGCTAGGTGGTTGATTTGTTTGCTTGCTGGTGGATAGGTGGTTGCTCTCATAGTGCTATCATGTGGAAGATGGTGCCCTTTTGCCTTTTGTAGTCCCTTTGGAGGGAAAGATACGATAGAAATTTTGAGGACCAAGAGAGGACGTGGGAGGAGCTGAAGTCCTTTTTATTTTATTTTGTTCTAAATACTGGGACAGCTGTGTTTTTAGCTCCATTGGTGATTGGTTTTAATGATTTTTGTAGTTATTTTTTTTTTCTCTTTCTAATTATGCATTTCTCTTGTACACTTCCTGTGTATTGAGTTGCTCTTTTAGTGATATTTTGATTACTTGTTAAAAAAAATAGGAAATAGAAAATCAGCAATATTGGATTCCTTTCTTTCTTTTCTTTTCCTATGTTTTTAATACAATCATCTAATACTAATTTGCTTATACTGTAATTAATTCTGAATTCTTATGAAATTTGCAGATATCTAAATCCAATAGCTGAATATAGAAAAGCCAGTTGTTAGATTTAGACTTTGGGTTGAAAGTTGTTTCTTTTGCAGTTGGTTTGCGTTAAGAAATTTGAGTTAGTCATTGGGGTACTGAAATATGAGTTTATGAATTTCTTTGTCCTTTCAATCTAGGTCATAAATGTTTTTAATTTGTGAAAATTGGATAATTTGAAGGAGCATAATATTAAATGATAGAATATCAAGTCAGGATCATTAGTGCTGTAAATAGGATCAAGCTTTTGAGATTTATTTGTTATGGAGAATTAACAAGTTTCTTATTATGGTTAGAGGCTAAATGGCAATGTATTACTGTATCCCTGTGTTTGTGCTTTATCTTACCTACACTACTTATCAATCAAAAATAAAAATAAAAACTTACCAACGCATTTAGAAAAGGAAGTTCCATTTTCTTATCTGGGTGATGGAACTCCAGGTTATGATGGTGCCAATGGTGAATGGGATGAATATTCTCCATATGTCAATGCTGAGGGATTGGAAATTGGATCCCCTGTAAGTATCTTTTCTCTCCTCCTCATATTAGCATGTCCTCTCTCAGATTAAACTTACTGTTTTTTTTTTGGAATTTAATTAGGGTGTCTACAATGACAATCCTTCTGTTCTGTTCCATTCTGGATATGGCTACAATCCACAAATGCCATATGGACCATATTCCCCAGTCACAACACCTTTGCCTTCTGTAGGTGGAGATGCACAAATATATTCCCCCCAGCAATTTCCATTCTCTGGGCCACCTTATTACCAGCAGTTAGTTCCTCCTAGCATGCCATACCTTACTTCACCAATATCAGTTTCACAGCCAGAGCTGACCAGCTTAGTAAGTGTTGACCAACAGTGTGATAGAATGATTTTTGGACAAAGGCCTGCTTATCCTCCTGTGGGATCCTTCAACAGAGGCAGCTTCCCTGGTGGTCTAGGTTATCATGATTCTCAGCAAGGAGTTGATGGGTTAAGATCTGGAGGACTGTGGTCGGATTGGTCTAAACCTTCAGACAGGCAGAGGTCTTTGATGCCATTCTCACCACCAGTATCTCCACAGCCCATTGGCCCAGTTGGGTCATTTGGACAGAATGTTGGAATGGTTTGTTCTCTTACATATGCATCTCTATTTGTGGACATTCTTTTGAAGATATTGTTTTATACTACTTTTTCTTAACTGACAATATAGCAGACATTGGTTCCTTTTCTCCTGCCAAAGTGAGGGGAAAGGGAGAATATAGATATTACTCTAGGTGCAAAATGTTATATTTTCTAATTGAGATTTTTCAAGTCCTGATTACTTGTATCAGAACCTCAGTTTTTAATTTATTCTAAGCATTTGCATTAGAAGCCACATAGCTATTTTGGTGGACTGTCTTCATACAATGAAAAAGACATTGGCCATACATGCATAATGTCAAAATATTGTTTGGAAGGTTATGCTTGTTTTTTCAGGATGCAAGTCTTCAAGTTGGACTACGTGCATTAGAATTAGTAAAGCCAATAGATAACTCAAACTTATTTTTTCCGACCGTCTTCATTGCTTTAAACTAATGAAAACATTTACTTATCAAAAAATTAAAAAGGCTAACAGAAAGATAATATTTTTCTAAAACCATTCTTTGTTAGGATTGCAATGAGATTCAGGTTTATAAAAACTTGCCAAAATTTTTAGCTTGCAAACTATACAATATGTATTTGTTGTCCTTTTTTTTCGTAGTTGATGGCCAGAATAGCCTTTGGGCTAGATGGCATTTTCACAGTGAATGGAATGGTTGATGAGGTCATGAGTTTAAGTTCCATTGGGTGTCTGAATTATTTACCAATCAAAACAAAAGAAATTTTTAAAAATGTAATACTAATTATAATGCAATTTACTTGTTACGTACAACCCTCACATGTAACAGGATTTCCCCATATATGCTTGATTGGAGTTGCCATGTGTTGGTTTAGCTTGAACCGTGTTATGTGTTGGTCCAAAACATTGCAAATGTCTTCTGTTTTTATTTTTTATTTTATCTAGTATTGGAACTTTAGTACTGATTTCTACTCAAGAGCTTCCTTAGCAGCCCACTTTTGGATTGGATGAGTAAAGTCTCAAATGAAAGCAACGTTCGCTTTCAATTGATTTCACAAGTAGAGGCTTTCCATTGCTTAGTAGAAAAGAAGAACGAAGGAAGAGAGGAAGATAAAATACTCTTATTCAATGATGTTATTCCATACGGTTAGGCTTTGAATTCTGCTTCTACATTGGATCTGACAACCGCCTATTGTTTCTTATTATGGCATGTGACCAAATTACCTCCCACAAATGTACAATATCTTGACGTGGACTGTTGATCCATAATCGAACCAGCTTACTCTGCATTTGTATCGGCTTTATTTTCAAATGATCATGTCGGAAAAACAATTGTCCCTTAACTGGTGGGGATTTTAAGTTGTGAAAGATTTGGCAAACTACTTTCATATGAGGCTCCCAATGCATAAATTGATTCATCACACTAACAACATATGCAATGTCTAGGTGGGTGTGAGATAGATAAATCAACTGGCCAACCAATTATTGATGTCTACCCTTGTCCACCCAGGTACTCTAACTAGTTTACCCCAACTTAACATTTCCCCCCACTATATTATCATTGGCATTACATCCGAGCAATCTTGTTTCATTGAGAAGATCAATGATATATTTCCATTGGGAGATAAATATTCCATGTTTTGACCTTGTGACCTCGATGCCTAGAAAATACTTCAAATTGCTCAAGTCTTTTGTTGGCAAGAGTGTTTTAGGTTCTGTATATCCTTATCATCATTTCCCGTTACTACTCAAACTATTAGCTCATACGAATAAGCAAAGCAGTAAGGAAGCCTTATGGAACTACAAGCACAAGAAGGAAAGAGAGCTACTTCTTGTGCTGGTAGTGGAATAAGGCGAGTGCTCTGATATACGACCGCCTTCTGTACTATAGGTTTAGAGGAAGTTAGGGAATATTCTAACTAATAGGATATGGTTGCTAGTAGATAGTATAAAAATCTCTTTCCTGCTCTTATGATGTAGCTTAATTTCCTTCCCTTCCTCACTCATATTACAATGCTAAAAGTAAAAGCACACTTGTAACATCACCATACACAATCAAAGCTGTTCCCTTTCCTTCAGTGGAATGTTTAATAAAAAGTTTTTGATCAGCTTGACTTGGCTTGTAACTAATCTCTGCATAGCCCAGGAAACCGCTTGAACCATGCTCTTAAAGATTGTTTTAGGCCATACAAAGCTTTCTTTAGTTTGCACATAGAAAGTAGAACTGTAGTTGAGCAAATTGTTTCTCATAGTCAATCCTATAGGTTTGTGTAAAACCTTTTGCAACGAGTTAGCCTTGTATTGTTCCACAGAACCATCGGTCTTATGCTTCACAGTGAACACCCACTTGCATCCAAAGGTCTAATTAGGCAATGTAACAAGATCCCAAGTCTTGTTTTTGTGAAGAGCTTTCATTCTTTGTGCATCACCATCCACCACTTTGGATCATTGAGTGCCTCCTGTAGATAACATTTTGGACACAAAGGAACGATATGATGGTGAAAGGTGCTGATGGTGTGTGCATGATCTTACTTTGTATTGTGTAATGGGAAGATTCATATCATCGAAAATAGGTATTGCATAATTAATATCAAGAATATAAGTTGTATAACCTGAGTTAGGATCAGATGCTTGGCATATAGCATCAAGAATATTACTTTTTTGGCGCCTGGAATAAACTCTCAACTCTTCCATAGGTGATGTCGATGACTTCTCAATAGGTTCATTAGGAAATTCATTAGTAAGCTGTTGTTTCTCCATCACATAGTCAAAAAATCCTCTTCACTTATACTTTCCCCTAAAGAGGAGTTTGGGATGAGGAGAAATATGGTTGTGTTTCAAAGAAAGTAAGAGAAACTGTTTTCTCAATGAGGGAAGAAAAGAAGAACAAAGGAACAGAGGAAGAGAAAATATTTGAAGCTTATTAAGGAAAGCAAATATTGAGAGATTACAATCAGAATAATAGAGTAAATAAAATCAGAATAAAATGAGGGAGAGAATAAAATAGTTTCCATCTTCAACACTTGACATTAGGGGGCTGACCCTTGCCTTGCTGCTGAAGAGCAGGGAGGGACCTGTTTGTCGGGGATGATTCTGTAACGACCTAGGGAAAACCACATCTACGCTATCACCTCAAAATAACTAGTCAATTTGGAGTTTCCTTAGAATTTATTATAAAGCTCAATTTCATCTAGTAATTAGGCAATGTGGGACTTAACATCTATGACTATCTTTATAAACAACCCACTCTATGTGGGCTTTTTCTCATCTTCCCAAAATGGGACCGAGGTGTTACAAACTTCCCCTCTTAAATTCCTGACATCCTCGTCAGGTTCACGTCATGTAGTGTTCCAGTACCACATGACCTAGCATTATTAGGTAGCTCTGATACTATTTGTAACCACCCAGAGAAAAGTGTTAGTCACATCTGCGCTATCACCCCAAAATGATTAGTCAATTTGGAGCTTCTCTAGAATTCATTATAAAACCCAATTTCACTTAATAATTAGGCAATGTGAGACTTAGCACCTATGACTATCTTTATAAACCACCCACTTTATATGGCCTTTTTTTCATATTCCCAATATGGGACCGGGGTGTTACAGATTTAGTAAGGAGAACCCTTCAGTAGGACGCCTGCCTTTAGTAAGGGAGGAACCTTTGCCAAGGGAGAACTTGTCTATAAGTCATCTATGGTATAGATCAAAATCATTTTAATATATCCCACCCCCAGCCCTTCATTCCAATTAATGATGGGAATTTATTAAAGAAAAAAAAATGTAAGTAAATCAGGATGAAAATTAAGAGTTGAATGTCTCCATTTTTCTGGGAAACTTTTGAATTATTAATCAATGCTTCTAAAAATTCTTTATTGTTATGGGGATTGCTACTTATTACTTTTCTTTTCTGCAAATGAAAAAACAACATACAGTGCTGTCCTAAAATGACATGTCACTCATCATGAAATTTGATAGGATTCTAACTTGGAGTACCAAATTTATCTAAATTGAATTGAAGAATATAAGATCCAACTTGAGCCTTTGTAGTGGGACGTCATTAATGCTTTGATTGCCATCCTTGTGTCTTTGTTTGTGACAGCAGTGTTTGCTTATCTTTCATTGACATCTGAACTTAGGTGAAATAAAGTGTAATCTAAAGTGACAATGCTATGTAATTTTCTTCAGGCTTCTCAACACCAAAAGTCATTGTATGGGTTGGGATCTGGCTCGAATTCCTATAATAGAGGCTATCTGCCCAGTGGTTTCAATCAGGGCTCTAGCTTTGGAAGTGCATCGATTTCCAGTTTGGGAGCAAACAGTCGGAGCTGGCTTTCAATTGAAAATAGCAGAAGACATCTCAGGGGTAGTGGTTCTCTATGCAATTGTAATGGTACTCCTGATATCCTTAGTGAGCAGAACCGAGGACCAAGAGCCTCAAAGCCAAAGAGTCAAATAACAGCTGACAATAATTGTTCAGTAGACAATAATAAGAGGAGCACATCTACTGCCAACATCCATGATAATTCATACAACCAGCCAGATTTTGTCACCGAGTACAAGGATGCCAAGTTCTTCATCATCAAGTCTTACAGTGAAGATAATGTCCACAAGAGTATTAAATATGGTGTCTGGGCCAGCACACCAAATGGGAATAGAAAATTGGATGCCGCTTACCGTGAAGCCAAGGAGAAGCAAGATACTTGCCCGGTCTTCCTATTCTTTTCGGTAAATATCTGATCACCAAGTTTTTTAAGGGAAAAGAACATAGCTTGGTATGTATATTTTGTGATAATATTTATGCAGAATAACTGCTGTCAATTAGGGCTGCTGAAGAACCAGTGAAATATCATTAGGCGATTTTCTGGTGGTGGCATAAATTAGGGGTTACATGTACTTTTGTGAAAGAAATGCGATGAGCTTATTTGGTGTACCTTTGTTAGGCATGTTGAGTTCAATGTGTATCATTTTAGTTATGGTTGAAACCACTGTTGTATCATGTCCTTTGCAGAAAGGATTCCTGTCCAAGAGTTTTTTGACCTGCACCATTTTTGCATTGAAAATAGACAATGGATTTGGGTTTGACCATTTATTTTTAGATGTTATTTGTTTGACCATTTATGTTGAACTTTGAAGTGATTAATGAGGACTTGAAGTTGTATTCTACTGGTGGTGCCATGGGATGGGAGAGTGCTTGGCTGTAGATTCTGTTGCATTTGATGAACTTTTTTTGAGAGTGCTTTCTTTCTTTCTTTTATTTTTTTAATTTATTTTTTTATTTTTTTATGCCTATTATTTTAGCAGGATCTTGATATGCCTTAAAAGCACCCATATATATGTTGCAATTATTTGCAGGTGAATGCCAGTGCTCAGTTCTGTGGAGTGGCTGAAATGCTTGGACCTGTTGATTTTGACAAGAGTGTGGATTACTGGCAGCAAGATAAATGGAGTGGGCAGTTTGTTGTCAAGTGGCATATAATCAAAGATGTGCCAAATAGTCAGTTCCGTCACATTGTTCTTGAGAATAATGACAACAAGCCTGTAACTAATAGTCGAGACACTCAGGAGGTAGGAGTTTTGCAGAACACTTTTGATGGTTGCCAATATAGGAATCCATTGTTCTTTAGTTCCATGACAGGATTTGATATTATTTCCACTGGGCTGAGGGTGGAAGGTGTGGTTGCTGATTGTTCTTTGGTTCCATGATAAGATCTAAAATGTTCCAATGAGCTCTAGCTCAAAGGGCACCTTAAGTGTGTCCATAATTTGACAATCAAAGAAAAAGAAGGTTTTGATATGGAGAGAGAAATTATCAGAGTTTTGAGGACTGCAAATGGATGTGGAGGAACTAAAGGATTTTTTTTTCTTTTAAGACTCTTTACCATTAGGCATCTACCTTTGATTTAAATATTTCTAGCTATCATGTTTCTCTTTATCTTTTTTCTTCTTCTAGGTAGGTATATCTCTTGTATACTTTCTATGTTTAGATTATGCATTTTTTGCATTTAGTTACTTACAGCTACTGTTTCTGCACCCCTATTGGAATTAAAATATTGCAGGTGAAATTAGAGCAAGGTATTGAGATGTTGAACATTTTGAAGAACTATGAAACAGAGATGTCCATTCTAGATGATTTTGATTTCTACGAAGAGCGGCAGAAAGCGATGCAAGAAAGGAAGGCGAAACAGCAAGTGGGGCTGATGGGTGTTGGAGTAGTTGGAGATAATGAACACAGAAATGCTGTTGCATTATCCGGTGATTTCATTAAGCAGATGTCGAAGAGCTTTGCTCAAGTTGTTCGAATGGATGAGGGCAGTAAAGAAGTAACTCTTACAGAAAGAGCTTCTTCTGCTTCAGATGCCTTCATACTTGAAGATTCTCTTGCGGCAGCTGTCTCTTCTGCTCATACCAGTTAGGGCTACATACGAATGGTGGGAGCTTTTGCTGTACTTCTTATGTGATTACGAAAGCCATGGATTCTACTCCATTTTGTTTTTTCCAAAATCATTTTGTTAAAAGATGTCGAAATGAAAAGGTCTTACAGGTTTTACGAAGCCGATAGGGTTTGCTATGATATGTGCATTCTGAGTGCTTCTTTTCAGTTGTAGTCATCACTTCATTTCCTGTCATAAGCTTCTGCTTTTTGGTAAGACTAGTCTTGTTTAAGATAAGCTGCCCATCACTGCAGGCACTTTAATGAAAAGCAATGCGGTAAAAGAAAGCAGCCTGGACTTTTTTTATTTTTTATTTTTTATTTTTTGGAAATAAAATTCTAAGATGGGGTGAATTTCTTGATTGAATAAACAAAATATGGTAAAATGTGGTTACAGTAGCTCCTCTTCTACTATTTTCTTAGCCAATTTCTTGTTATTGTTAGTGGTCAGTGTGCCGCACTGCAGCCTGAAGCTATTTCTGGGTTTTGGGGGGTGCTCGGCCAAGTTTTTGACAATATCTTAGCGGTTTAGATTCAAATTTTAGTTTGAGTTTACTCTTAATAACTGGCTTGTAGGGAGTGGGTATTTGCTTTTTTTCTTTTTCGATCAATAAGATTATCTAGACCCGTTCTATGTGACTCCCAGAAGTGTGCTCTGCCTGTTATTTTAATCAGAAAAAAGAAAAGAAAAGAAAAAAAAAAGTCATAATATGTTTATGTTGCTAGGTAGGTGACAGGGACTGCACTTTTCCTGCCACTTACCGGGGTGGGGGTGGGGGTGGGGGGTGGGGGGGTGGGAAGGGGTAACCTCTCTTCCTCTGGATTGAAAAGTTCTGGAGTCCCAAGTAGTCGCTTCTCTTTGCGAGAGTATATTGCATCTGAAGCTCCACAACGCTCACCCTGGGCTGCCATCTCAATCAACGTATAGAGTTTCTAGATGGCCATCTACAAAGATAAATGAAACAGGAGTGAGAAGTGAGTATGAATAAAGTCCTTTTCTTACTATTTATTTATTTCTCCAAAAGTTGATTTCCAAATGATATGTCACCATCCAATGAGTTGGTGACATTTTTAAAAATAATAAATCTCATTGGATTGTAACACATCATTTAAAAACTAACTTTTGAAATAAACTTTTAGTAAGTGTAACATTTTTTGTTCCTTCACATTGTTTGGGATTTAGAGTTTTTACCATTCATTTATCATACATGTTAGGCATATTGGTGCAAAAGCTATAATTCAAACCAACTTTTTAAGGAAACTTTTTGGTTAAGTGTAACATCTCGTTCCTTTACATTGTCTAAGATTCAGAGTTTTTACTGTTTATTTATCATACATGTTAGACACACTGCTATAATTCAAATGTGGTTCACAAATCCAAAGTTAGAGCTATAAAGGATCATAAACAAAAACATTCAATGCCCCAAAAACGTGAAAAAAAAAAAGCAAAAGGATTAAGAGCAAAATAGAAAAGTTCAAATCTCATGAAATTATAATACTTCCCTTAAAAACTCTATAGTAATTGGTTTAAACGATCAATTTGAGTAGGGCTGTAAACGAACAAAGCTACCCATGAGCTCGCTTGGGCTTAGCTTGACAAAACTCAGCTCATGAGCATCTTGATTATTAAACGATACATACCCGTATAAAACTCAGCTCGCTCGTTTAAAGTTCATGAGCATGCTTGTATTAGAGTTCGGCTCACTTATTAGCATGGTTCATATATATTTACATATATACATGTTAATTAATTAATATATGTATATATATTAATTTAAAAATAACTTATATACTATATTACTTATTAAGTACAAAATTAACAATAGCCAATGAATATTAATGATTAACTAACAACAATTAGTTGGTATACAATATATAATTATAACTATGAGCTATAATTAAAAATTATATCTATAAGTATCTATATAATATATAAGTTATTCAAATATTCAGATGATTACATCTTAAATGATTTAACCATTAAGTATCTAATGGTAGTTGAAAAAAAAAATTAAATTGTTAATCATATAATTGGGAAATTATGATACTTAATCATATTATTCGTACAATCATATCATATACAATGACAACATGATTAGAATAATACCAAATGAAGTAATTAGTATTAGAATCAACAATAACAATGTATGCCAAAGGATATAGTGAGAGATAATGCACACAATACCTATGACATTTTAGTAATGAACTCCGTTTGGTAAGTATGAAACATTTTATGTATGATAGTTATCCATGTTTGCAATATAAATATAATAAATACTTTAATATCATGAGAATTAGTGATATCATAACAATATGGTTTATCCGAGATATTATCCATTCTTAGCAGGGTTGACACTATCATGAGAGACCTATATTACAATGTCGATACCTTGATCATTGTATGCTATCGTCCATAACACTAATAGTTTGACCAAGTTCTACCTTGGGTGGCCCACACTATTAATGATATACGACTTGTAGTGATTGCATGTTAAGGTTGTGCCGGTCACGAAACAATCATTGGATTTAATGCCCATATAACACACACATTTGACCATAAAATTAACATGTATAGTAAGCCCATAGCCGTTATCTCGTACGTACCGGTATACCATGTCATACGATGTAATTAGTCTTGTCCGTATTTTACATGCATATTTTTACAAATCTTAATGTCATTATCTTGTTTAAGCATCACGTTTTCACAAATGATAAAGTTTATAGTGCAATAAAGTGTATATCGTGAGAGTTGTAAATATACATGTTTTGGTATACAAAATAGTCATGCATTGTGGGAAAATAAATGGTGAGCATTATGTGAGTTAAAACTTACATGGGTCAAATAAATTCTCAGAGTACTCCTCCAAATGATTCGAATTCTCCAAATCTATGGAAAACCTACTATTAGTCCTAGGTCCAACTAAAACGAACATAAAACTTACAAATAAGGGTCGTAGGGTGCTCAGCCAAAGAGGCGTTAATTTGGGTTTTGGGTCACTAAGGACAAAAGAGGGGCATTTTGGACCTTTGGATGGACGTACGCTAGGTTAAGTGGACGCACATTCCTGCCTTTTGTGTAGACGTACGCTGGACCACCGAACGTACACTGCTGTTTATAGTGCGGACATACGTGGGGAGACCACCATATTTGCACTGTACTATGTGAATAGTACATTGACGTACACTCAAAAGTACACGATCGTACACTATTTTTTGAAATACCTGGATGTACGAAACAACCTTTGGACTGTTGTGTAATAGTACCGGACGTAGAGTAGGGTTGGGTAGACATTCGCTACTTTTCAAGGAGTTGGTAGTAGCCCTTCCTTATAAATACCCCTTATCCCCTCAGATTTCTCTTGCCTCTCTTCTCCCCCAGGCTACCAGTAGACCGTTTTGTGAGTGTTTTATATATTTCGTTGCTACCGAAAAAGGAATTCTTGAAGTTTCGCTTCAAGGAGGTAACATTCAGTTACCTAACTCTTTAATTACGTTGTTATGCTGCTCGATTTTTGTCTTGTGTTGTTAGTCGTAGTTTTAGCTTTAGTGATGCTTTAAATCTTGTTTAGGTTAGTGTTTTGTTAAGTTAGCATGATCGCGTTACATGAAGGTTTTATTTCAACTTAGGAGACCTTAAGAGCCCTTTGTTAGGCTTAGGAGTTGATTTGGAGAATAAAAGGACGAGTGGAGAAAAATGAGGTTCTTCCTAAAAACCTTGGAGCGGACGTACATACAAAAAACTCACATAGTGCTTTATATTATTTTCCATGCACTACTTGATTATTTTATGTACCAAGAAAACATGCATATTTGCAACTCTCACAATTTATATACTTGTTGCACATGAATTCTAACATTTTGAAAAAATGTTATGCTGAATATGTCAATAAAGTGAGACTTGTAAAAGTATGCATGAAAAATATAGATAAAATAATTTGCATCATATGACATGGTATATCAATACATATCGTATAATTGTGATGCCCTATAAATTATGTAGACTTAAAATAGAATTTAGAACATTTTTGGTGCTACTAATATTATAAATAAATTATTAGTATATTATTATTACTATTATTTTATTATGTTATTATTTTTATTATTATTATTACTTTTAGTATTATTATCATTATTATATATATCTATATATATACACGTGTGGTCCCTTGTGTTTTTTATTTATTAAAAAGAAAAGAAAGAAAGAAAAGTTGTCATGGCATGCAAAGGATAGGTTTAGGACACTTGTGTTTTTTTTTAAACAAAACTTTGACCACCTGTACACTATTTATTTAATAAAGCAAGAATTTTGACACACATCCACGCACTTGTCGTGTGAAACAGGACTTTGTCATGCATTGTACGTGTTGAAACACCATATTCATACAGTTGTTAAACAAAACATGGCTTTTTGCCACCTACAGTATATGTGGGTTTCGTTTGCCCACTTCAATTGCCTATATAAACTAACGAACTCTTAACACTCAACACACACATACAACTCTTTCAAGCAGATCGACTAGCTCAGTAGCTTTTCTTTACAGGTACGATTGGTATTATTTTTGTTTAGTCTTTATATATATATATAATTTTAATATATATGTTGTCTATTGACTTCTATAATAAGGGAATTGTCTTTTAATTTTACCATAATTGTCCATATTTTTCTGTTAAATGATTATGTCTAATTATATTAGTCTTTTTCCTACACTAGATTGCACAAAGACTATTTATTTTATAGCTATAATTTTAAATGCAGATTTTTATGAGGTATTATTAGAATTGTTTGTATAATATATCTGGAGGACAATTTTATACATGTAGCATTTTTGGATACTAGAAATTCTATATAATTTTAATATATATATGTACTTATATATATATATATATATATAGGCTGTTGTTGGGCTGTCTGTTTGCTTTGGAGGGCGATGAGTTATATATATGTATTTAATTATTTATATAAGTACCTTTAAATTAAATTTATGAATACTCCTCCAAATCCACATTTTTTATTTATTTAAGTAGTTAAAAGAATACTTCAATAACAAATCGTAGCAAATCCAGGTAAGGGGACACAACACTAAAATCCCCAACAAATTTTACTATAAATCTTTGGAATACGAAAACGTTAGGGATTTTATGAAGAATTCACTTATATGATTTTCAGTTGCACTTCCTATTTTTAATACATAATTTTATTCAATCATATGGCATGATTACAGAAATGTTACATATTACAATGAATTATGCATGGATATAATTATGAATGAAAGAGTTCATAAATGTTTCATGATATGTTATACAATTATAGATGAGCTTATAGAAATGTTACATGTGCATTTATATTCATAAATGTTTAACCCCGAGACACAATTATAGTTCGGTACCGCATAGGGTAGCAGGGCAAGCACACCGAAGGACGATTATGAGAAGATGTGTGCTACCGGTCGGGTGGCCTTCACCTAGGGGGAGTTTCCAACCCGGTAGCTCTCCCCTGTGATGACAGGATGAGCATATATGCCAATGTGCCCCGCTCACGATAAATGGCGGTGTCGGGTCACAAGGGTGAAACGGTCATTATTTTGACAGAAAAGTGAAACGGAAGTGTTAATTACTCATTTTGCAATAATCATGCTTTATTATGCATAGATTATTGTTGTACATGACAGAGATTTTGACATAAAAATCTACATATCATGTTTCATAGCATTTGGTGTTGTGACTACTTACTAAGTTGTCGAACTCACCCCTCCTCCCTTAAATATTTTTTCAGATGGCGCTATATGTTATTATGGTGAGGTCGGGCCTACCAGTGGGCCCACTAGTGATCCAAGATCCAATCATTTGGTTGTATGATTGAGACACATGGATGATATGTTTTGTAGACCCTTAGAAGCGTCAGTACCTGGGTTTCCTCTATAGATAGCAGAAGCAAGCCTTGACAGTTAAGTCTTTTTGTTTTTTTTGTAGACTGTACAGGTTGATTTTTGTATAGGAGGTCTCTGAATTATGGGATAGTTGTAATCTCCTTTAAAAGTCATTTTTTTTTTGTTATACATCCTTGTTTGGGCTGAAATCTTTGTATGGGAATCTCAGGTGACTTATATTACATGATAGCTGATATATAAATATTAAAGGTTCATCATAGTTGTCTCCTTTACTTTCGTCCTGATGTAGCTATGTATGTTCAAAATATTTTTCTTATTTACTTGCATTTCTTTAGTTCGTGTTCTCCTTTTTATTCCTTTGGGTGCGTGACAAACGTGGTATCAGAGCAAGGTCAACTAGGAGTTGACTTGTTAATAACCTAGGAAACATTGTGAAAACCTAGGTTTAGATTAGGTTGCATCTTTATGCTTAGAATTTATATTTCTGCAAGTAGTTAAAATAGGAAGCTCTAATTTATAACGCGATGCAGAGTTATGGCGGAAGGAGGAGAAGGTTCATCACAAGCCGTGGGAACTGAGGCTGCCCCAGATATGGCTTAGATGTTTCAAGCTATGCCTAGGCAATTTGTCATGACTATAACTGATTTTAGGAGGGAAGCACCAAATGAAGAGGAGCGCGGTTGCCCGTTCAAACGTTTCGAGCGACTCCACATTCCCCCGTTCGATGGGAAACAAGATCCTATAGAATGTGAGAATTGGCTGACTGACGTGGAATAAATTTTGCGACTTGCAGGCTACACAGAGGAACAGAAGGTGAAATATACTGCTTATCGACTGTCAAGTGAAGCCAAACATTGGTGGACCGCCAAGAAGGTACTACTAATTCAAGAATTAGGCAGTGAGGAAGCAATCTCTTGGCCACGATTTCAAAAAGAGTTTCTCCAGCAATATTTTCCCAAGATACTTATAGATGCAAAGGCTCAAGAATTCATAGATCTCACTCAAGATAATATGACAGTTGCCCAGTATGCTGGCCGCTTCAATGAATTGGCCCGTTTTGCTCCTTACATGGTGGCAGATGAAGAAAATCGAGTAAGGAAGTTTGAACAGAGCCTCAACCCACGGATCCATGACCGTGTTGTGTGCTTTGAAATTTGAAATTTTGTGAAATTGGTCAATAAGGCTTCCATAGTTGAGGAGAGTGTGAAGAAAAATGATGTGGCAATAGTGGAGTCACGAAAGAGGGTCGCACCTCCGCTAAATCGAAACCAAGTCGGATGGAAACGTAGACCGAAAGGAAATATTCAGGGAGTCAAACCCTTTGGAAACACACCGAGTTCAACCAACAACACACCCTACCCCAAATGCCAACGCCCCCACTATGGACCGTGTCGAGTAGGGACTAACATATGCTACCGATGCGGACAGGCCGACCACTTTGCACATGATTGCCCAAAACAAAAAAGAGGTGCTATACCATTACAGATGGGGAATAATCGCAAACCACCCATGCAAGCCAAGGTATATGCCTTCACACCAAGTGAAGCAGAGACAGAGAATGGAGTAGTCACAGGTACTCTATCTCTATTTTCTTGAAAGGCTGTTATTTTATTCAACTCTGGTGCTACTCATTCATTCATATCAACTAAGTATGCTCGGAAATTTCATATTAATTTAGAACCCATGGAAGTAGAAGTAATAGTATCTACCCCGGTGGGCAAATTAATGATATGTAGGAAAATAGTCATGGGTTGCCCAATTCACATTGAGGGGCGAACCCTCACAGCTAATTTGATAGTATTCGACATAGAGAGGTTTGACATCATCCTCGGAATGGATTGGTTATCAAACAATCATGCCATCATTGATTGTCACAATAAAGAAATAATATTCAGACTGCCAGTCGACTCTAAATTCAAATTTGTGGGGACCAAGGTGGAATCTACTCCCTAATTAATCTCAGCAACACAGGCCAAACAATTACTTCTAAAAGGGTGTCAAGTCTACCTGACATGCTTAAAGGAGTTGCCTCAGGAAGAGAGGAAGATGGAGGAAATACCCGTGGTGCAAGAATTTCTCGATGTTTTTCCAAAAGATTTTCCAAGACTTTCCCCTGACTGGGAAATAGAATTTTGTATTGATCTAATTCCGACAGCAACTCTAATATCCAAAGCACCTTACAGGATGGCACCAGTAGAATTAAAGGAATTGAAGACGCAGATTCAAGAATTGTTAGACAAAGGATTCATTCGCCCTAGTGTATCGCCTTGAAGGATGCCTGTACTTTTCGTGAAAAAGAAGGATGGTACTTTTTGGATATGCATTGATTATCGGAAAGTCAAAAAACTCACCATCAAGAATAAGTATCCATTGCCTTGCATAGACGACTTGTTCGACCAGCTACAAGGCGCTCAAATTTTCTCAAAGATCAACCTTCATTCGGGTTATCACCAGTTAAGGATAAGGAGAGAAGATATTTCCAAGATGGCTTTCCGCATCCGATATGGTCACTACGAATATGTGGTAATGCCATTTGGGTTAGCAAACGCGCTAGTAGCATTCATGGACCTGATGAATCGGGTGTTTCATGATTTCTTGGATCAATTTGTAGTGGTGTTCATTGACGATATTTTAATTTACTCCAAAAGTTTGGAGGAACATGAGGACCATCTGAGATGGGTTTTGCAAAGGCTTAGAGAGAAACAGTTGTACGCAAAGTTCTCGAAGTGCAAGTTTTGGATGGATAAGGCTATTTTTCTCGGGCATGTAGTATCAAAGGATGGTATCTCAGTAGATCCCAAGAAAGTTGAAGCTGTAGTAAATTGGGAAAGACCCACCAATGTACATGAAATTAGAAGTTTATTGGGTTTGGCTAGCTATTATAGACATGTTGTAGAAGGATTTTCAAAATTGTCTGGGCCACTGACTACGTTGACAAGGAAGAATGCTCGTTTCTTGTCGACAGATGAATGTGAGCAAAGTTTTCAAGAACTAAACTTGGCGGTTGGTAACTGCTCCAGTCCTAATGCTTCCATCAGATGAATGCTCGTTTCTTGTCGGTAGATGATTGGCAGTTGGTAACTACTCCAGTCCTAACGCTTCCATCAGAATCTTGCGGATTTGTTATTTATAGTGACACTTCCAGAAAGGGGCTCAGTTGTGTCCTCATGCAAAATGACAAAGTAGTAGCATATGCCTCTCGACAGCTTAAAAGTTATGAGCTGAATTATCCCACCCATGATTTGGAACTGGATGCAATAGTTTTTGTTTTAAAAATCTAGAGACATTATCTTTACGAAGAGAAGTGTGAGATTTTTACAGATCACAAGAGTCTTAAGTATTTGTTCACGCAGAAGGAGCTGAATTTAAGACAAGGGCGATGGTTGGAGCTAATAAAATACTACAACTGTGTGATCAATTACCACCCGGGGAAAGCTAACGTGGTTGCAAATGCCCTAAGTAGGAAATCAAGAAGTGAGATAACAGGTTTAAAAGCTTTAACCCATAATCTAAAGATAGACAATGAGAAGCTCGATATGGAGATTGTGATAGGAGAAGTGCAAGCGTTAATGGCGAAACTTGAAGTTAAATCTACACTGTTGGAGGATGTTCGCATGGCCTAAGAAAAAGATGAGAAGATCAAGCAAATCAAGGAGAGAGCCAGCAAAGGTCAAGCCCTAGGATTCAGTGTCACACCAGATGGTTTGTTCAGATATCAAAATAGAGTGTGTACCTAATAATGAGGAGATAAGGAAATTAATATTGGAGGAAGTACACTTCTCACCATATATAGTACACCCGGGAGGCACTAAAATGTATCAGGATCTTAAGAGGCGTTTTTGGTGGAATGGACTGAAGTGGAACGTTGTTGAATTTGTGGAACAGTGCTCGACGTGTTAACAAGTCAAAGCAAAACATCAAAGATCTGCATGACCATTGCAACCTCTAGAAATACCGGTATGGAAATGAAAAGCAATAGCCATGGACTTTTTAGTGGGGTTACCACAAACTCAAGTCGGGTATGATGCAGTATGGGTGATTGTGGACAGATTGACTAAGGCTGCTCACTTTATTCCAATAAAGGTGAAATACTCATTGGAAAAGCTAACAGAACTGTATTTACAAGAGATTGTTTGATTACAGGGAGTACCTGAATCAATTGTGTCGGACAGAGATCCTTGTTTCACGTCAAGATTTTGGAGGAGTCTACAGCAAGCAATGGGGACTAAATTATGATTTAGCACTGCATATCATCCTCAGACAGATGGACAGTTGAAGAGAACCATTCAAACATTGGAGGACATGTTAAGAGCTTATGTTTTAGATTACAATGGTAGCTGGGCACGCTATCTTCCTTTGATAGAATTCGCATATAATAACAGTTATCAAGCAAGTGTTGAGATGGCCCCATATGAAGCACTGTATGGATGGAAATGTCGTTCCCCACTTTATTAGGACAAGCTCGGTGAATGAAGAATTTTAGGCCAAGATATTGTGCAGGATACCATTGATAAAGTTGCATTAATCCGACAAAGGTTGTCAGCAGCCTAAGATCGACAAAAGAGTTATGCGGATATGTGTCAAAGAATCTTGGAATTTACAAAAAGTGACAAGGTGTTTCTTAGAGTGGCACCAATGAAGGGAGTCACTAGATTTGGCAAGGAAAATTGAATCCTCGCTACATTGGACCATTCAAAATTCTGGAAATATTAGGTCCCATGGCCTATCATCTAGCTTTGCCTCTTGGACTTACAAATATATATGATGTCTTTCACGTTTCGATGCTGAGGAAATACATCTCGAATCCTTCTCACATAATTCATTACGAACATTTGCAGTTACAAGGAGATTTGGCATATAAAGAAGTTCCGGTGAAAGTATTAGATCACAAGGTTCAAGAGTTATGTATAAAAAGTATCCCATTAGTGAAGGTTTTGTGGAGAAATCATGAAATCGAAGAAGCATCATGGGAATTAGAAGATGAAATACGCAAGAAATACCTGTCTTTGTTTAACGAGAATGAGTAGAATATAAGGTAGGGGTGTTCAAGCGGAGTGGTTATAACCGCTCCGCTAACCGCTAATTGCTTTGTAAAGCGATTACTAAAAACTGCGGTTTTAGGGGTACAAAAAAGCGGTTATAACCGCTAACCGCTTTTATTTATATATAATTATATAAAAAATATATATATTAATTACTTATTTATTTATATTAGTTAAAATGTTAAATAACTTATATATATATAAAACAAAACAGCCCATAGGCTACAACCATTCATCATTTTGTCCCACTTTGGCACTCTCTCACCCGTGAATCGTGATAACTGATTATGTTATATACTTATATTTACTATTTACTTATTTAGTCTATTTATATTATATAATACAAAATTGAAAACCCTATCATTTTCTTTTCTCCTAGTCCCAAACATTCACAGCCGCAGTCCTTCACACAGCCGTAGCCCTTCTCACTTGTTAGGTCTCACCATTTGATCTTACTTTGAGTTCTCCTGAAGCCGCAGGCCCGCAACCCCTCTCTCACTCGTCTCCGTCTCTATCTCACTATCGTCTCCCAGACGCTCACCAACCAGACACCAGGTACTGGCAATTTCTCATCGATTGTTCATTGGGTTCACTTCATTATCTATTTTCCTTGGACGGGTCTCGGCCATTTTAATTTGTATATGTTTTTTCTGAAAGATTGTCAAGAAATTTGTATATGTTTTTAATTTGTACATTTCACATTTCACACAGCCGCAGCCTTTCACAGTTCACATAGCTGCAGCCCCTCTCACTCATTTTAATTTGTATATGTTTTTATGATAATGTAGTTAAGAAATTTGTATATGTTTTTAATTTTTGCATTTTATATTTCACACAGCTGCAACCCTTCACAGTTCACATAGCCGCAGCCCCTCTCACTCATTTTAATTTGTATATGTTTATTTAATAATAGATGGAAGATTCTGTTAGTGGCACATTTGAAGGTTCTAGTGTTAGTGTGACTCCCATAGCCATGATTAGCCCTGTACTTATGGATGAGGACAGTCCTGGAACACCTTCCTCCATTAATACCGAAAGAGCAGAAGGTACTAAAGCTAAAAAACCAGTTGTTAATCAATCTGTTGTATGGGAGCACTTTAAAAAAGTAGACACAGTTGATAAGGAAAACCCTAAAGCTATGTGCAAATATTGTAATAGACTGATAGTGTGTCACCATAGAAGACAAGGCACTTCACCCATGATGACCCATCTTACCCCTAATTGCCTAAATTCTCCACTGAGAAAATCAAATCTTGGCAAAAATCAAACTTTGTTGACATTTAAGAAAAGGGTGGATGGTGATCAAAGCACAAGTCCCTCCCCACTTGGTTATGTGAAGTATGATGCAAATCATGCAAGGCCTTTGCTTTGTAGGTATTTAATCTTATGTGAGTTGCCTTTTAGTCAAGTGGAACATGAGGGGTTTAAAGAATATAGTACAGGATTGGAACCTAGGTTGAGAGTGCCAAGTCGTATCACTATGCAAAGAGATTGCTTAAAATTATATGAGGAAGAGAAGACTTTGTTGTAGGCTTTGTTGCACAATAAAAGGATTTGTCTCACCACCAATACTTGGACATCCATTCAAAATTTGAATTACATATGTATTATTGCTCATTTTATAGATTGTGATTGGAAATTGCATAAGAAAATCATTAAGTTTTGCATTGTTTTCGATCATAAGGGTGAGACCATTGGATGTGCGTTGGAGAATGCATTGCTAGAGTGGGGGATTGATAGTATATTCACAATTACAGTTGATAACACTGCCCCTAATGATGTGGGTGTTGAGCATATGAAAAAGAGGATAAAAGATAAGGATTCTGCTGTTTTGGGGGGTGAGTTTCTTCATATGAGGTGTGCTGCCCATATTTTGAACCTTGTAGTAAAAGAAGGTCTGGCTGAGTTAGAGGACTCAATTAAAAGGATTAGGAAAGCAGTTAAACATGTAAGGTTTTCACCGGCGAGGATGGCAAATTTTAAAAGTTGTATACAACGGGAAAACATTCAATGTATCAAAAAGGTATGTCTAGATATTGAGACTAGGTGGAACTCAACATACTTAATGTTGAGCATTGCTGAAAAGTACCAAAAAGCATTTGAATTGTTGAAGGAGGAAGATAGCCATTTATTTGTTCCTGGATCTCTTGATTGGGAAAATGCTAGGGCATCTGTGAAGTATTTGCAAATTTTTTATGATGCTACATTGAACATGTCTGGTTCAAATTATGTCACATCTAGTTTATATTTCATGTAACTTTGTATTATTCAAGATGTTTTGAATGCTGGATGTTTTGAATCTGATCCCATTTTGAGTGCCATGGCTACTAGTATGCAAGCAAAGTATGACAAATATTGGGAAAGTTTGAATAAGATCAACTTGATGTTATATATTGCTTTTATTGTTGACCCACGCTACAAGTTAAAGGTTTTGGTGTTTTGGTTGAAATGATGCCATAGGCCAACATGGGCAGAAGCAATTGAGGAAAAAGTGAAAGACCTTTTGAATCGTTTGATTGAGCAATATCGAAAATTTAGTGGGATTGAGAAGTCTACTTTGAATGTTGACATTGGATGTTTAGATGATACTCCCTTAAATGTTGTCGATGGAACAAAAAGTGTTATGAAAAAATTTAATCATATTTCCTTCCAACACCTTGTAGAGAGACGAATGATTTGGAATGCAAATCCGATGTGGATAGATATTTGATGGATGGGTGTGAGTCAGCAACACATGATTTTGACCTTTTAATTTGGTGGAAGAATAATGCATTTAGATATCCTATTCTTGCAGAAGTAGCTCGTGATGTATTGGCCATGCCCATTTCCACTGTTGCCTTGGAGTCCGCATTTAGTACTGGAGGACGTATATTGGATCCATTTAGGAGTTCATTGTCTCCACTTACTGTTGAGGCCTTGGTTGCACACAAAATTGGATAAGGAACACTCCAATAAACATTCGGAAGCTAGAGGAATTTGTGAAAAGCTATGATGATGTGCAAGAGTAAGAAGGTAAATCTTTGTAAATTATTGGACACCATTCAATTCACTAAAGCTTCTTCTATTGTCATTATATTTTACATATTATTTGACTTTATTGATTTTTATTTTTAGGGGATGTCCTATGCCTCCAAAAATGACAATGCTAGAGGATTTTGTGTACAAAAAAATTGTGCTTGGGGGATTTTGGGTGCCATCTGTGATCAGTTGAAGGCTTGTAATATTTATTTTGCTTGTAATATTTGTTTCCATTTGCTTTGGCTCAAGGATTTTGTGCCATGTGTTGAAGGCTTGTAATATCTATTTTGCTTGCATTTGTTGATTTCAAACTTTTAGTGGTTTGTACTTTGTAATATGTTTTAGAGTTTGGACCTTTTGGTTTTGGTTTCAATTTATTTTAAATATAAAAATCTATTGGTCCATCTAAGAAGCAGGTGGTTTTCTTTTATTTGACATATTTTTGTTGGATTGATATATTTTTGTTGTACTCAGATACTTGGTTTGTCTAGCAACTAAGAAGTAGAACTCTGCCAAGTTATTTTTTGTTCTTATTTTATCTTTTGTTTTGATTTTGGTTTAAAAAAAGCCCAAAAGTTTATTTTTAAAAAAGCGGTTATAACCGCTTGTTAGCAGTTTGAATAACCGCTAACTGCCAGTTATAAAATAACTGCTAACCACCTAGGCGGAGGCGGTTAATAAAAATCCAATAACCGCCTGAAGTAGAGGTGGGTGCGGTTATTGCAAATAATCGCCGGTTATAACCGCTTGAACACCCCTAATATAAGGTATGCGCTAGCAAATAGATTTATGTATGTTTGCCTATTGCATTATGTTACATAGGCTAAGCAAATTCCGGGGACGGAATTTTTATAAGGGGGGAGAATGTGACGCCCTATAAATTTTGTAGATTTAAAATAGAATTTAGGACATTTTTTGTGCTACTAATATTATAGATAAATTAGTATTATTAATATTATAATTATTATTATATTATTATTACTATTATTTTATTATGTTATTATTATTATTATTACTATTAGCATTATTATCATTATTATATATATCTATATATATGCACGTGTAGTCCTTTTTTTTTTTTGTTTTTTTGTTTTTTAAAAAAAAAAGGAAAAGAAAGAAAGAAAAGTTGTCGTGGCATGCAAAGGATAGGTTCAGGACACTTGTGTTTTTTTTTTAAAACAAAACTTTGACCACCTGTACACTATTTGTTTAATAAAGTAAGAATTTTGACACACACCCATGATCCTGTCGTGTAAAACAGGACCTTGTCACGCATTGTACGCGTTGAAACACCATATCCATACAGTTGTTAAATAAGGCATGGCCTTTTTGCCACTTGCAATATACGTGGGTTTCATCTATCCACTTCAATTGCCTATATAAACCAACGAACTCTTAACACTCAACACACACACACAACTCTTTCAAGCAGTTCAACTAGCTTAGTAGCTTTTCTTTACAGATATGATTAGTATTGTTTTGTTTAGTCTTTATATATATATAATTTTAATATATATGTTGTCCATTGACTTCTATAATAAGGGAATTGTCTTTTAATTTTACCATAATTGTCCCTATTTTTCTTTTAAATGATTATGTCTAATTATATTAATTTTTTTCCTACACTAGATTGCAAAAAGGCTATTTATTTTATAGCTATAATTTTAAATGCAAATTTTTCGGAGATATTATTAGAATTTTTTTGTACAATATATCTGGAGGACAATTTTATACATGTAGCATTTTTGGATACTGGAAATTCTATATAATTTTAATATATATATGTACTTATATATATATAAGCCGTTGTTGGGCTGTCTGTTTGCTTTGGAGGGCAGTGAGTTATATATATGTATTTAATTATTTATATAAGTACCTTTAAATTAAATTTATGAATACTCCTCTAAATCCACATTTTTGATTTATTTAGGTAGTTAAAAGAATACTTTGACAACAAACCGTAGCAAATCCAAATAAAGGGACACAACACTAAAACCCCAACAAATTTTACTATAAATCTTTGGAATACAAAAACATTGGGGATTTTATAAAGAATTCACTTACATGATTTTCAATTGCACTTCCTATTTTTAATGCATAATTTTATTCAATCATATGGCATAATTACAGAAATGTTATATATTACAATGAATTATACATGGATACGATTATGAATAAAAGAGCTCATAAAGGTTTCATGATATGTTATACATTATAGATAAGCTTATAGAAATGTTACATGTGCATTCATATTCATAAATGTTTAATCCCGAGACACGATTATAGTTCGGTACCATATAGGGTAGCAAGGCAAGTACAATGAAGGATGGCTACGAGAAGGTGTGTGTTACCGGCCGGGTGGCCTTCACCTAGGGGGAGTTTCCAACCCGGTAGCTCTCCGTTGTGACGACAGGATGAACATATAGGTCCTTCGGGACATGCCAACTTGCGCCACTCAAGGTAAATGGTGATGTCAGGTCACAAGGGTAAAATGATCATTATTTTGACAGAAAAGTGAAAAGGAAGTGTTGATCACTCATTTTGCAATTATCATTTATGCATAGATTGTTGTTGTATATGACAGAGATTTTGACATAAAAATCTGTATAGTATGTTTCATAGCATTTGGTGTTGTGGCTACTTACTAAATTATCGAACTCACCTCTTTTCCCTTAAATATTTTTTCAGATGGCGCTATATGTTATTATGGTGAGGTCGGGCCTACCAGTGGGCCTACTAGTGATCCAGGATCCAATCATTTGGTCATATGATTGGGGCACCTGGATGGTATGTTTTGCAGACCCTTAAAAGCATCAGCACCTGGGTTTCCTCTGTAGATAGCAAAAGCAAGCATTGACACTGCAGTCTTTTTGTTTTTTTTTTTTGTACACTGTATATGTTTATTTTTGTACAGGAGGACTCTGACTTACGGGATAGTTGTAATCTCCCCCTAAAGTCACTTTTTTTTTTTTTTTTGTTATACCTCCGTGTTTGGGCTGAAATCTTTGTATGGGAATCTTAGGTGATTTATATTACATGATAGCTGATATATAAATATTGAAGGTTCATCATAGCTATCTCCTTTACTTTCGTCTTGATGTAACTATGTATGTTCAAAATATTTTCCTTATTTACTTACATTTCTTTAGTTCGCGTTCCCCTTTTTATTCCTTTGGGGACGTGACAATAATGGCTATAGGCTTACTATATATGTTAGTTTTGTGGTCAAATATGTGTATTGTATCAGCATTGGATCCAATGGTTGTTCGTGGCTGGTGCAACCTTAATGTATGGTCACTATAGAACAGACATCATTAGCAGTGTGAGCCACCCAAGATTGGAGTCGATTGTGTCACTGGTGTTGTAGTGACCCAAATATTTAACTAGGCATAAGTAGCTCAGTTAAAAGGTTAATTTGGACTTTGGGTTACTAGGATCAGCCAGAAGGGCATTTTGAAAAATTAGACTTCTGGACTGGACATACACTACTTTTTGGCAAACATACACTTGTCTTTTAGTGTAGACATACGCTAGGTTAGGTGGACATATGCTCTAGTTTTTAGCACTGACGTACGCAAGGAGACCACTTGACATACGTTGTACGCAAGGAGACCACTTGACATACGTTGACAGATAGTATGTTGTACTCTATGAATAGTACACAAACGTACGCTCAAAAGTACCGGATGTACGCTACTTTTTAAAATATCTTCTGGTTAATACCTGGACATACAAGACAACATTTGGACTGCTGTGTAATAGTACCGGACGTACGCCCTTAGCACCAAACGTCCATTGCTTTCTAACCCTATAAATACCCCCTCATCCATTTCACACCAAATCCACCCCTCAACCCCCCTCTTCGCTCCTAGGTTGTTTGTTGGCCGTTTGTGAGTATTTTGTGAGGTTTTATGAGTTCGGAGCTAGTGGAGTGGAGCTTGTAGTTTTGCTTCAAGGAGGTAATGCTCAATTGCCTATCTCTTTAGTTACGTCGTTATGCTACTCGATTATAGTTCTATATTACTAGTTGTAGTTGTTAGCTTAGTTATGGTTTAGATCTTACTTAAGCTAGCATTTTGTTAAGCTTAGCATTGTTACTTTGTATGGAGGTTTAGGAGGCCTTAGGGAGTTTGTGTTGGCCTTAGGAGTCGGAGAATAAGCGGACAGTGGAGAGAAAATGAGGTTCTCCCTAAAAGATGTCCAAGTGGACGTACGGTCTTGTGACTAGACGACGACGTCGTGTCAGGATGATGGACGTCTGCCTCGAGTCTCGTATGGCGTAATGTTGCAGGAAACCCTATTTTCACCAACCGTCCCATAACTCTTGCTTCCTTGTAAGTTGTACTTTAGTAGAAATAGAATTGATGATATGTCTTTTCTCAGTATTCGAGGGTATAGAGCCTCAAGGGAATTACATGGAGAAGTTTTACAGCCTAAGTGAGTACAAATTCACATGGATGCTTTGTTGTTACTTTTCTTACATTGCACATCTATTTTATATATATCAAATATGCATATTTTACAATTCTCATGAAATACATTTTGGAATTACTGGGAACTCTCTTTTGTGAAAACGTGTGTCGATTAATAAGATAATAATGAGACTTGTAAAACTATGCATATAAAAGACTGATAAGACTAATTGCATTGTATAACATGGTACACTGGTATGTGTGGTATAATGGCTATGGGCTTACTATACGGGTTAATTTTTTGATCAATGTGTGTGTATTGGGGGGGGCGGCTTTGGATCCAATGGTTTTGTGACCAAGATGCAGTCATTCCCAGTAGATTGTCACTATAGGATGGACGCCATTAGTGGTGTAGGCCATCCGAGGTCGGACTCGGTCGTGCCGTTAGTATTACGTATGGTATGTTGTGCAATGGCTGGGGCACCGACATTGTACTATAGGTCCCTTGGGACAACATCAACTCTGTTGAAAAGGAATAATATCTTGGGTAGATCATATTGTTGAACTATGACTGTTACTTTATATATCATATGCATATATTATATGTATATATATATCACCTGCATGGTAAACTGTCATCTTATAATGCTGCATATGTTTTATAAATAACTGAATCTACAAATTAATGATGGGCACGTCATGTGCATTTATACTCACTAAGTCGTCGGACTTACCCTTGTATTATTTTCCTTTTTTTTTCATACATACGATTATGCTGTATAGATAGTAGATACCATGAAGCATCCGGTTATATTAAAGGATTTGATTCAAGAAATGCTTGAAGACTTATTGTAAGCTTAAGTGGGTACTCATGGTAATTAATACTTTTGAGTTATGTTGTAGACTTAAGGTTTGATACATGCTTGCATATTAAAGTTTAGCATAAATCCCTTGTATTGATGTTATAGTATGATTTTCACTGCTTTGATGATCTTTACCTAGATGCTCTAGTTGTATGATTCAATGATTATAGAACTTAATTACTTGCACTGCCTAGAATTCTCTGTTTTTTAGGAGTAGAGGTTCCTGAGTCTTGTTTGGAGTGGAACAAAGCTGGGAGACGAATTGTGGAATTAATTACCAGTTAATTAATTCTCAGAGCGTTACAAGTGTTATGTACTGTAGCGTGCAATCGTCGGGGCACAAGCATTGTACTACAGGTCCATCAGAACGGTGCTAACCCTGCTAAGAAAAGGTAACATATCGGGTAAACCATATTGTTGAACTATGACAATTATTATGTATCATATGCATATATTTCATATCTATATCACACTTAATGTAAACTGTCATATGCTTTAGAGAGACATTAGAGTTCATTACTAAACTGACATGGGTATTATTTGTGTTAATAACCACTAAGTTTTAGACTTATCCAATTTATTTATGTTTTCCCCTATTATTATGAATATTTGCACGGTTTAGCCACCCTAGACGAGGATGCCAATGGTGCCAACTTGGGTAATAGCACAAGACCTGATTTGTTTGATTTTTTAGGACATAGATCCTATTTGGCTGAGGACCATGTGGAAAGATGGAAGAACTGCTCGTAGTAACATGATTGAGATTCTAATATCATTAACCATACATAAGCTTAGATCTAGACTTTGATTTGTTAATCCTTTTTAAAAAACTATGTTAATTGTTATCTTATAGTTTGTACCCGTATTTGATGATGATCTGATGACCAGTACATTTCGGTAACTATCTATGCTATGATGATTTTATATTTTCTCTAGTGAATGATAAATTATTGATCTCTATTTCCTATACTCTTAATAAAGTCTTCTGTTGCAACTTTCTCATTACAGCAAGAAAAGTTGAAATTCCTGAGTCATGTCCCGTGAGAGATAGAGCTAGGAGACGAGTCATGGGATCAATTCCAAGTTAATTGATTTGTCAATCGGAGTCGTCACATGTTTTCTTGATAATCCTATTGATGGTTGTGAAGTCTATAGTTTTGATGATGCTATACGTGTTAATGAGTGGGATGATAATATGAATGATGAGATGAATGCTCTCATAAAAATCAAACACAGGATCGTGTGCCAAAGTCGAAGGAAGTGAAGCCTATTACTTGCAAATGGGTTTACAAAGTCAAACGTAAGTTAGATGATAGTATTGATAGATACAAGGCTAGTTGAATCCCTAAGAGAGAAGCCATATATCATTTCTAGAAATTCACTTTAAGGGGAAGTGTTAAATTTTAAAGTGTATTTTCTAGAATCTATAGTTATTAATTTTCTTCCTTTTGTTTCTAGGATGTAGTGAGAAATTTATATAAGTTTAAATGTGGGGGGACTCATTTGCATATGATGGATGACACATGTCATTCTCTCATTTAGTTCAACCTTTCTACCTTATCTCACCATCTCAAATTGGGAAATGACTTTAATACTATTTGTAACGCTCCACCCTAATGACATAATATTGTTTGTTTTGACTCCCCCGTACTAGACTTCATCGGAGGTCAGCCATTCTGTTACTACTATCACATAAACACACTTAAGTACGGAGTTCGGATAGGTTCATGGTCATCAAATAATTTATGCCAATTCTCTTATAAATAAGAGCCTTTGTATTATAATATCATCCAAGAATAAAAGTCAAATGTAGTACATTGCCTTTATCTTGTAAACGTAGGTTATAGATCGAACCAAGTAAAATTTTTGTATTTAATTTTTTTTTTCTTTATTTGTTTACATCTTTCCATTTGATTTAGATTCCATTCAATTCAAGACCTAACACTCTTTATTTAACCATATAATACTCTCTATTGGGCCCCCCTTTCATGAGACTGATGATTTGAGGATGGCTGTGAAAATATCTGCATAAGCAAGAAAACCTCAGCAGGTTTTTTTTTTTTTTTTTTTTTTTGAGCAGGGAATGGCTGTGAAAATATCTGAATAAGCAAGAAAACCTCTGCATTTTTTTTTTTTGAATGGATTTGCATTGTGCACACGCGCACATCCATATGAAATGAGAGAGAAGTTGATTCGTCATATCTTCCTATCCATCCACCGCAGTGATAGTGACAATGACAAGAGTCCCATTCCCTGATCTTATCCTTGTATTTTTTGGTCCATGCTCATACTCATATTCTTCTTTTAATTTATTATTTTATTATTTATCTTACTCTCATTTTATTAACCTTAAAGCGATAGTGTCCATTAATTATTGTATCAGATTTATTAAAAAAGAAAAATCAAAGAACTAATGGATAAGCCTAATTGTATGAGAGGAAATGAGTATTTAAAATTATTCTATTATTTTAGATTAATCAGATTGTTTGTATCCATTTAACTTAAAGTATTTTTTTTTTTCTTTTAACATATTCACATAAGAGGAAGAGAGGAATTAATTTTTTTTCTTTTTATTAAATAAAACTGAATAAAAGTATTACAACGTCAATCTTATAATAAATAAATAAATCAAGTGGGTAGTATTATTCATGCACATTAATATCCTTCCCCGTCGTTTCGTAGGTGGTGTATGGACCAGGATCCTCTCCATTTCCTTTGAAATGGAGAGGAGCCGGTTAGTGTTTTCATAAGGGTATTATAGTAATTACAATTTAAATATAAATGTTAAATAATTATAATACCCTTAAAAATACACTAACCGGCTCTTATCCATTTCAAAAGAAATGGAGAGGATCCTTATGCGTGGTGTATGAAGTGCCTCGTGTCGTGTCCCAATACCAAGCCAACGACAATAATAACGGGACCGCAGTGGTGGTTGGTGAAACATGTAGCGAATTTCGGATACGTATAACACAATTTCTCACCTCAGCTCCCAAGGACCAAGAACCAAACACGCCAAAACTCCAGTTTAGCCTTATAAATTATGTTAATGACTAGAATACCCTTTTCTAACAGCTAAGCACACCTTAGTTCGCCCGGACTTTTGGGGTCCAATTCCAAAGAGTAATGATAGGCGCAGTGCATCTATCCGGCCAAAATCCGAGTTCTTGGCGTGGCGCGACATGCCACGCCACCCTTTTTTTTTTTTTTTTTTTTTTTTTTTTTTTTCAGAAACAGGGATCGTGGGGCCTTGCTTTTAGGGTTACTATTCTTTTCCCTTTACTATTCTTTTCCCTCTCGCCCTCTCTCAGCCGCCGGAAAATCTTCGTCGCCGGATCTCCCTCTCCCCCTCCGTCGCGTCTCTCTCTCTCACTCCAACGAGAGATCTCCGGCGACCCACCCGGGACGAAAAGAACGCTATTTGGTGTCCTGTTCTCCGGTGACCCAAGGCATCCTGTTCTCCGGCGACCCAAACGGTAATACATGTTTTTCAGTCTGGGTTTTTTTTATTTAGATCAGAATATGATTTGAATGTTGATTATTGTTGATGATTGTTGATGGGTAAGCTTAAGCTGTATTTAGGGTTTATGGGTAGCATTCTTAAGTTAATTTTGGGGTTTTATTTTGGTTAACGCATAACACCCTTTAATGTGTGGTGCTTTCATTGGATGGGTGTTTTATGCTCTTGAGCTTCTTGGTAGCAGACATTGATCGGCCTCCCACGGCTCCCATTGTCTATAGGGGCTATGTGCAATCTGAAGAAAATCAACTAATTAGGTGTGAGTAAATTTGAGGGAAAAAATAAACTAGGTAATATTAATATATAGTATTTGGATCCGTATTTCCCATGATTTGGAGTTTGAAATAATGCGGTAGAACCTCAAACTGTAGAGAATGTAAAAAGCTAGCGACTACAAAGTCTCGAGTAGTACTGTGTGTGTGTGCATCCGTATATATATATATATAAATATATTCTTCTTCATTTCATCCACTATTTGAATATCTCCTTCATTGATTGGCATGAAACTCACTCGCTTTTGCTTCTGCAAGTTTTACCATTAAACAACATTAATAAATATAATTAATCGGTTCAAATTCATCAATATATATATTTCAGAATATTACACATGCATTCACATCTGGTTTGGAGTCCTTTTTGAGAGGGGACATCACATAACATATGAGTGAAGAGTTGTTGAAGTCTTGAAGAGTATAAGTAAATCTAAAAGGCAAGCCTATGACATGGGGTTTTATTCTGAAATTTTGGGGTCTTATTTTGGTTAATTTTTCTGTTATGTAGCTTGGAATTTTGGTTTAGTATCTAAGAAGTTTTATTTTTTTTTTTATTTTTTTGTGTTTGGCTTGGAAACTTGGACATTCCTGTTGTTATTTTGATGTTTGAATGTTACTGGCATATGCATTAATTTGTTTAGCTAATTTGAATTTTTCTTTTAATAACTAGATGGACTCGGGGAATGAGTGCGAAGTAGACTATTTGCGCGGACTCCTTTCAATTGATGAAGATTCACCCCTCCAAGCTGGCCCCCAAAATGGTTTGTTAGGCATTTAATTTTTCTTCAAATCATTTTATAGATTCTTATTATTATTATTTTTTTGACTTTGTTAATTTTTTTTTTTTTTGGTATAGATGGAAATGAAATCGTGCATGATGTAGAGTCTGACAATAAGGACAATACGTGCGAGTACAAGCTCTTAGATGGAGATGAATTTGTTGAGGAACCTATGAGAGGTATGACGTTTAACTCCATAGAAGAACTTATCTTATATTATAAGAAGTATGCTAAAAAAGAAGGTTTTGGGGTGGTTATAAAAAGGCTACTAAGAATGATAGTGGGCGTAATTCACATTACCCTTGCATGTTGTCGTCAAGGCAAACCAAGAACCAAGATAAGTAATACATTTTCTAAGCCAAGTACAAGTACCAAAACTGAGTGTAAGGCCAAGTTGAATGCAAAGTCTGTTGAGTCAAAATGGTTTGTGACTAGTGTATGCATTGACCATAATCATGGTTTAAGCCCAAGAAAAGCTAGATACTTTAAATGTTATAGGAATTTGGATTCTATCACGAAAAGAAAGCTTGAGGTAAATGATAGAAATGGGATTCCATTGAGTAAAAATTTTGACTCTTTAGGCATTGAAGCGGGGGTATGAGAACCTTCCATTTCTAGAAAGAGATTGCAATTATATTGATAAAGCAAGACATCTTCAACTTGGCGAAGGAGGTGCTGAATCACTTGACTATTTCACTAGGATCGACAAGTGAATGATGGTTTTACTTTCAAATGGATTTAGATGGTGAATCTAGGTTGAGAAATGTTTTTGGGCGATGCACGCGAAGTAGGGCATGCTATGAAGATTTTGGGGATGTCGTTACATTTGACACGACATACTTAACTAATAAATATGGAATGCCATTTGCTCCTTTCGTGGGAGTGAATCATCATGGTCAATCAATTCTATTTGGAGCAGGATTACTATCGTGTGAGGATCTTTGAAACTTTTGTATGGTTATTTCAAACATGGTTGAAATGCATGAATGACCGAGCTCCAAGTGCAATAATAACAAGATAGGGCTATGAAAATGCCATTGCAAGGGTTTTTCCAGAACTAGACATAGATTGTGTTTATGGCATATTTTAAAAAACTTCCGAAAAGTTTGGCTCACATTCACGCTTGATGGCATTAAGAGTAACTTACGAAAATGTGTATGATTCTCAAACATGTGGTGAGTTTGAGGAAAGTTGGAAGACTCTACTTGCTTATAATCTTGAGGATAATGATTGGTTGCGTGGATTATACAATGAGAGGACTTTTGGGTACCCATATTTGAAAGGGGTGTTTTAATGGAATGACTACAACACATGAGTGAAAGTATGAACGCTTTTTTGATGGATATGTGCACCCTACAACCACATTGAAGCAATTTGTTGACCAATATGATAGTGCTTTGCGTAAGAAGGTAGAGAATGAGAAGATTGCAGATTTTAATTCTTTCAATACTTCGATTCAATGTGTAACTGTATTTCAATTTGAGAAAAAATTTCAAGAATGTTACACAAATGAAAAATTCAAAGAAGTCCAAGAGGAGCTTAAGGGGAGGATGTATTGCACTCCGTATCTTTTGAGTAGTGAAGGTGCAATTCATACGTATCATGTGAATGAACAAGTAGTAGTTAATGATGCTTACATGAAACATGTTAAATTTTGTGTCTACTACAATGAAGATGATTGTGACTTAAAATGCAGTTGTGGCTTGTTTGAAACAAAAGGATTTTTGTGCAGCATATCTTTTGTGTACTTAGCGCATGTAATGTCATATCATTGCCCCAAAAGTATTTTCTTGATCGTTGGAGGAATGACTTGAAGCGAAGGTATACTTTCATGAAAAGTAGCTATGATTCTTTGAGTGGCAACTCTATTGCCCAAAAGTATGATGAGTTATGCAAAGATATGCATAAATTGGCAGCGCTTGCCGTAACAAACGTGGACAACTATACGGAAGCAAAAAAATATGTTCATATGTTAATGAATAAATTCAAAGGTTCAAGCTACGAATCTAGTCCACCCTCCCAAGCACTTGTTGGTGCATCTTCCGCATGTATTGAATCCGTGGATGACGTGGAAAATGTTAAGGTGCGTAATCCCCTTGCAGTTCGAGGTAAAGGAAAACCATCATCAAAAAGGAAAATGTCTCCGGTAGAAAAGGCGGTGTTGAAGAAGTCACAAAAAACAAATCAATCTAGTGACACAAATCCCAAACAAAAAAGAAGACAAAATCAGGTTATTATCATTTCCCTTGTGTTTATTTATGCTTATTAAAAACATGTTCATATTTATTATTATTATTTTTTGTAATGCAATATTATTTTTAATTGAAGACCTCCAAAGGAATGCAAGGGAACGCATTGAACGCATCAAACACAAATGAAGCTACATTGCCTACGAGAACTGATATTCAGCATGGTTTTGATGTATATGGAACTCAAAATAGTGTAATCAGTCAGGTATTTTTTTTTCTTTTTTAAGATAAGAATAATTTGGTTTATATTTTTTTTCTGAAAACTTGGTCATAATTTTACAGGAAACGTGGCATACCTAGATCGAAGAGTGAAATGTGGGTTTTGATGTTGTGGCATACCTCCCAAGCACTTTGCTTTGGCATACCTAGATCTTAGAGTGAAATGTGAAAATGTAGCATACCTCTCAACCACTTTGCTATTTTATTTTGAACTTGTATTTCACTTGTTATTTTATTTTGAAGGCTTTGAAAAAGCTTATGTCAATGTGATCTTTTTGTTCCTTGTTTGTAGAATTTGTGAATTTTTTTGGGTTGTGTTGTACCCTTGGAGGATGATGATAGAATCACAATTTGTGAATTTTTGGGTTGTGTTGTACCAAATTTCTGACAATAGAGAGAATCTCAGGGCATTTGACTGAGAAGTGTAGTGAAAGTCAATTTCAACTCATTATATGCAATACTCCAACAAAAGCAGGAGTCCTACCAAAAATTTTGAAATTCTTCTTTTTTTAAGTTTCATGGCAACCCTCTTCCCCACCAGAAATATCCTCCCTCCCTCCCAGAGACTTTGTATCTCAAGTTGTTAAGAGATGAGAACAACGTACATGGAAGTTCATGAATTGGATGGAAGTTCATGAATTGGGAAGTATTTGGCACAAAAACTTCCAGTTTGGACAGTAAAAATATTTCATTTGGCACTCCATAAATCTCTTCAGATTGAGGGTGTGATTTAATTGATCATTTTTCTAGAGTAGCCAAAAAATCACACAAGAAAATTAGGAAGTAATCTCATCTGTTTTCTTGTCCTTTGAAATTTTGCTCTTTTCTCCGTCTAATCCTTGTGGGTTTTCACTCGGCTTCATGGTTGCAGCAAAGCCATGTAACAGGTTGCAAGTGCCAAAAGCCTCCATGCCCAACTGATCACCGCTTAGTGATCGACCAAAAGGCAAAGCATGTGAAGTGGGTTTGCCAGACAATATAGAAAACTCCATTGATCAGACCCAAAAAACCAAGAAATTAAGTGCTTATGTTTGTGTGTCTTTTCTTGGAGGTTGTGGTGTGAGGGAACTGCGACCTATAAAGTCATATATGGGAGAGATCGAGTGCCCCTAAGATCCAAAAATATGCCTTGTTTGGGAATGCTATTTTTGGGTTTTGAACTCAATTCATTTTTGAGTTTTTTTTTAGTGTGAATATTAATGAGAAAAAAGAGTCGAGATTATATTTGGATGGTAATTGATAAAATTAAATAAAATTATAAAAATATATAATTAAAAAATTCTATCCAAAAATTTCTTTCCATGTTTCAAAATATGCAAAGTCATTCAAAGTAAAATAGTTGGGATTCCACAACAACAAAAGCCTTCAAAGTAAAATAGCAATATAACAACAAAAGCCTTCATACAACAACAAAGTCCTTAAAATAAACTGGCCACAACAACAAAGTCATTCAACATAACTTGGCCACAATAACAAAGTCCTTACAAATAAATTGGCCACAACAACAAAGTCCTTCAACATAACTTGGCCACAACAACAAAGTCCTTACAAATAAATTGGCCACAACAACAAAGTCCTTCAACATAACTTGGCCACAACAACAAAATCCTTCAAAATAACTTGGCCACAATAACAAAATCCTTCAAAATAACTAGGCCATAATTCTGCCTTCAATTCATTAGATTCGTTCGTTTTCTTGCATTCCTTTGGAGGACTTCAATTGCAGTCAATGTTCCTTGTTGCAAAAAACATGAAAAAATTAAGAAATATATACATGTTTTTAATAGGCATCAATAAAGACAAGGGAAACAAAAATATGCAACCTGATTTTGTCTTCTTTTTTGTTGCTGGTCTCCCTTTGTTCCCTTTGTCCATGCTTGAACTACTCAATGAAATCCCAGCTCTATCATTTACCTCCAGCTTTCTTTTAGTGGTAGAATCTAGGTATCTAGCTTCTTAGGCTTAAACCATGATTATGGTCAATGCATACACTAGTCACACACCACTTTGATTCAACAAAGTTTGCATTTAACCTAGCCTTACACTCAGTTTTGGTACTTGTATTTGGCTTAGAGAAGGTATTACTTAACTTGATTCTTGGTTTGCCTTGACAACCACATGCAAGGGTGATGTGAATTATGGCGCCACAATCATTTTTAGCATCCGCTTTTATAACCACCCAAAACCCTCTTTCTTGGCATACTTCTTATAATATAAGATAAGTTCTTCTAGGGAGTTAAATGTCATACCTGTCCTAGGTTCCTCAACAAATTCATTTCCATCTATACCAAAAAAATTAAATAATAAATTCACATAGTTGAGATATGAATAATAACATTCACCAGACAACATTCAACAAATAATTAGTAAAATATACTAATGAGAAAGAAATACAATGACTTTAAGAGAAATTAAAGGTCATAATTTTTTGCCTAACAACTATGCCCAAGTCTAAGTCTAAATCAATAAACTTATAAATTTGTAGAAGAGACTTCTTTTCCACCCTTTGCTTGTTTACCACTCATTTTATTGGGTTACTAGTCACTACAAAGGCAAACTGGGAGTATACAAGCCATGTAAATTGGAAAAGGGTTAAAGGGTTAATAATCCATGTTATGAAGAAAATTCATTGGGTTCGTTTTCTTTTCTCTGTTTTATAAGGAGTTACTATGACGATATCTTGAGCAATTCACAGTTCAAAAGACATCGAAAATAGTCATAGTTTGTCCCGTCAACAAATTCAGGAGGCAATATGACATGATCATTAGCATGCAATTGCAAAATTCACCAAAAGTACAGCATTACTTGAATATTTCATTGTTTGAAATTTCTGGAAGATTTCACCAGCTTGACTCAACAAAGCCTAGTACCAACTAAGAAAATAATTTACAATCTATTCTTTTCTTTCATCATAATTTCTAGAAAATTAAACAAATCAAGGCTAGAATGGCTAGATTTGCTGCAATCATACATCATTTAAATGTTAATGTTTGCTTCTAGAATAACGATTACTTGAGATGGATTCATTTGCTGAATAAAACAGAGAAAAAACAGAGGAAAAAAGGAAAAGAAAACGAACCCAATGGATGTTCGAGCTTGAACGAGGTTTCGGCCATGGTGAGATCCGCACTGCAATTACTCCCTGAGAAAACCAAACACCGAAACATCACAAACCCCACAATAATACCCTCTCAACCACATACCCAAATAAAATGAAAAAAAAAAAAACCGAGACTGAAAAACACGAATTACCGTTTGGGTCGCCGGAGAACAGGTCACTAACTATCGTTCTTTTCGTCCCGGTGGGTCGCCGGAGATCTCTCACTGGAGTGAGAGAGAGACGCGACGGAGGGGGGAGGGAGAGAGAAGCGCAACGGAGGGAGAGGAGAGAGAAGCGCGACGGAGGGGAGAGGGAGAGAGAAGCGCAACGGAGGGAGAGGAGAGAGAAGCGCGACGAAGGGGAGGGGAGAGGAGAGGCGTCTACTGAGAAGAGAGGAGAGGGAAAACAATAAGAGAAGAACCCTAAACCTAAAAGCCCCGTTTTTAATTTTTTTTTTTTTTAAAAAAATTTTTTTTTTTTAATAAGTGGGCTGACGTGGCATGCTGCCACGTCAGCAACTCCGGATTTTGGCCGGATAGATGCACTGCGCCTATCATTACTCAATTCCAAATCCCAAGTCATCGATTACTCCAACCAGCGCCCTAAACTTCTCCGTTCACAGAAGAATTCAGTTTACATTAATCATGGGGTGAGAAACAGAGAGGGAGATGAACATGTTAAAACCCTAGGACTCGAACATTGGTTACTTTCATAGTATGTTGTTTCAGGGGTCATTCGAGGATCTTTGGCGGGAAAACGGGCGTGGTGGTTGGGCTACTCTTTTTGCTTTGATTTTGATATTGGTTTGGCACTGGTGCAAGAGGTTCTCCTTTAGATCCCCAGCTTCCAATCCCACCACCACTATTTTTGGTGCTAGGAGTCGGAGTCATCCCCAATTCAGGTGTGTTGCCTTGTTTTTCTTTCTGGGTTTTGTCTAATTTTATGCGGGTCATTCTTGTTTTTCTTTATTTCGTTACTTGTTCATTGAATTGTGAGAAATTTGGTGATGGGTTTTTGACAAAGTTGATGTTGTGGTTTGGATTATTTTTATCTCTATGGATTTAGGTATGATACGATTGCGCCACTCTTATTTTCCTTCAGTATGATGCTTATTCATTGAACTATCAGAAATTTAGTGGCTGGGTTTTCTGAAATTTTCAATAAAAGGGGGTTCATATGTGATTATGGTTTTGTGATTACAACTGGCCTAATCATACTAGAGTTCCCAAGCTTTAGAAGAACCTGTTATATGGTGCTTCGTGTGAGTTCTCTCTAAATGCATCACGTCAAACAAAGGGGGACCATCCTCCAGACATTTATGCAACGTTGGCTATTAAACTGGCCCCTCAAGCTAACGAACAACTCCACCACCCGTTGTGGCATGACCCACTTTACACCAAAAAGATTGAACACCGATATCTACAAAACTCTAGCTACATTGGAGTGGAGCAGAAGATGGTCGATAGATTCCGTTCTCTTCTTGCAAATGCAACATCAGTCCATCACAATGACATGCATCTTCTTCAATATCTTTTCAAGTGTTAGCTATTCCAATCGGGTTATGGGGGTCCTTGTCTGGGTTTTTTTTGTGGGTTAATGCAGGTTTTCAATATACTTACTGTGTACTTAGAGGCGCATTGTGCCTTTTTTTGATATATACAATATTACTTATCAAAAAAACTATTCCAATCGGGGTGGGGAAAAGGGACAAGAAATAAGTGGGAAAATTGGATGAAGTACGTTTAATCAACATGACCCTACCATCCTTTGACAGATAAAGCCACTTCCAACCTGCCAAATGACGTTTCATCTTCTTTTAATTATACCATTCCATATAGATTTTCCCTTAAATTGTGCACCCAATGACAAACACAAATACTTCATAGGCAAGGAGAACACCTTGCAACCAAGGATACTAGCCAAGCTTCCCACATCTTCCATGAAGCCAACAAGGACTAGGTCAAATTTAGCCAACTTAATTTTCAACCCCAAAACTGCTTCAAAGCATAAGAGGAGGCAACACAACTGATAGAGATGATTAGGATTTGCCTCACAAAAATTCAATGTGTTGTCCACGAATTAGAGGTGACACAAGGAGCTCATTGTTGTTGGACCCCTCAAAAAAATCTGATAAAAGACCCCTATCCACAGTGGCTGACATGATCCTGTTCAAGGCTTCCATGACAATGACAAACAGCAGAGGGAATAGCGGGTCCCCTTGTCTTAGGCAATGAGAACTATCAAAGAATTCGGAAGAAGCTATGTAAATCATAATAGAGAAACAAACTGTGGAAATACAATGAGCGATCCATGCCATTGCTCCCTAAAACCACAAATGTTCGACAGATACAATAATTAACATGATTGTATGCCTTTTTTAGATCCAAATTGCCGAGCATACCTAGAATCTTTGAATGAATTCTACTATCAAGACATTCATTCGCAATGAGGACTAAGTCTTAAATTAGTCTTCCCTTGATAAAAGTGTTATGGGACTTGGAAATAAACTTTTCCAATGTTTTTTTATTTTTATTTTTAAGATTGTTAGCTAAAACTTTAAAGATAATTTTATAAATGTAGCCCATGAGGCTAGTAGCTCAAAAATCCTTAATATTCACTGACCATGCCTTATTGCGAATAATGGCAGTAAAAGTGGTATCGAGGCTTCTTTCAACTTCCGCAAGCATGAAACTCATGGAAAACAGTCATGACATCTACTCTAAAAACCTCCCAACAAACCTGAAATAAGGCCATAGAGAAATCTTTAAGGCCCATGGCCTTATCTCCTCTCAGAGCTTTTACCACATCGAAGACATCACTTTCCTTAAAATCTTGTTCCAACCGCATAGCCTCTTCAACATCAATAGAATTAACGGAAATATCACCATTAAGTTTAGGCCGCCAACTTTATTGTTCTAAGTACAAGCAGGTGTAAAACTATAGGATGTGCTCCCTTATTTCTGTAGAATCTGAAGAAATGTAGCCATCAACTACCAAGGAATCAACGAAATTGTTTGTTCTATTCAAATTGGCCACCTTGTGAAAGAACCCAATACTCTTATCTTCCCCCCTCATCTAAAGGGCCCTAGATTTCTGTCTCTAACTCACTTCTTTCAGGATAGTAGATCTCTCCAAGATACTAGAGATCTCAGCCATTTTAGCCTTTTCCTCATCAGTTAAAGAGATCACAGAGGTCGTCTAGGAAAACCTTTTTTGCTTCTCGACATTTCCAATAACCTCCACATTCCATTTTTTTTTTTTTTTTTAAATTTAATTAATTAATTAATTTATTTTTCAAGTTGAGTTTCTAGGATTTTAAGTTTGTGAGCCTAGACAAAGCTAGGATTGGAGATAGAAATAAGAAGTTTCAAAGTTTAAATATGTCAATGTTGATTGGAGATAGAAAAGTCATTTTACATAGAGAAACAAAAGCCTAATTGTATATAATGTGAAACCATTTGGACAAGTGCATCATGACTTTTAAATATAACTTCATGCTTAGCAAGCTATATATGTCTAAATTATTGAAGAGAAAAGATACCATATAGGCAATTCTGCAATATCAGATTTTTAATTGTTGTTTGTTTTTTTTTGTTGTTTTTGTCTTTTTTGTTGTTTGTTGTTTGTTTGTTTTGTTTGTTTTGTTTGTTTTGTTTTTTTCTGTATGTGTTCTTGTTTATAACAAATTGGCCTTACTGGTGGTGGACCTGTCGGATCCATGCTGCTTATTTGTTCTAAATTGACATTGACTGCTGGTTTTTTTCAATTTGTTTGTATTTCTGACGTGGAAGTTCTGTTTACTCCTGCAGAATCTTGGAGATAGTCTCAGATGCCGATTTAAAGTTTTTAATCGAAAGTTTGGATCAGAAGCTAAATGAGAATGAGAAGTGGGAACATGTCATAGACAAAAGAAATCATTTTCTATCTTACAATGCTAAATGCTGCAAGCCGAAGGTTACAGTTCATTTATGGGTTTTTTTTATGGCTTCTCTTGGCATTCAAGTTGAGTCGTCTTTTGATAGATTAAGAAGAAGCCTATATCTTTTAATGAGCCCATTATTATGTTGTATCAGCTGGTTTAAAGTTTTAAAAGAATGGTACTTCAGTTTTGGTCTCCATTATGGGAGACGCATTGTAAAACTATAGAATCTCTCTCTCTCCCTGCTTGGCATGCAACACTTACATCCACCATGTTGCGACTTGGAAATTATCTACTCATTTATCAAAAACTAGGTATGAGATGTTGGAAAAATAGTAGCTTGTTGTAAGTAACTAATATGTTTTTCCTTCTGCCTGTTGTTATGTTTATGGTTCTGTTTTTTTTTTGCTAGCCATTTGTGATTCATGTTAGTTTCCAAAAGTTCAGTCGATTTACTATTTTTTGTTTTTTCATGAGTTCATCTATGTTCACGTTGGTAATTGTGTCTCAATTATGTCCTTGATTTGGTATTTCTTTCTTGTTGACAGAATGGTCCCCTAAAATATGAGAGTGTGACAGTATTTGAGAACTGTTCGCCTGAGATGTTAAGAGACTTCTACATGGACAATGATTATAGAAAGCAATGGGACATGACCCTGGTTGAGCATGAGCAGCTGCAGGTGGATAAAACCAATGGCATTGAAATTGGTCGCACAATAAAAAAGTTTCCATTCTTGACACCCAGAGAATATTTATTAGCTTGGAGATTATGGGAGGGGGAAGATAAAGTGTTCTACTGTTTTACTAAGGTAACTTTGACCAAATGCTGATCGCACTGTGCAAATTTATTACGTTAGGGAATTGTTCATGGTCTTGTGATTATTATTTGTACATGGTTTTCGTTGGATGTTCATTGATAGCCTAAATTATGCATTGAGTTGAGGTTGCATCTCTTTTCGACCCTCCTACTGTCCTTTATAATGTAGCAGGTAAAAAACCTGTTACAAAAAGTAGCTACATGGAAATTCTTGGATTGAAAAATTTGAAATTCATAACATCAGAAGATACCCATATTTTGCTTGCAAGATGTTGCACTAAGTTATTAAAAAAAAAAAAAAAAAACAGAAGACACTACAACAACTTTAAAATTTTTTTTTTCCTTGTTTTTAGCTTGACCCATTGGTCTATTTGGATGTTTTTTGCATGTAGGTGCTTTTGTGCATGCATGCATGCGTGTGTGTACATGCGTTAAGATCAGATATCTTTCTGATTGTGCTTGTTGTAATCATGAAGATATTATTTATGTAGATATATGTATGCTTGCGCGCGCACACGTATATGTATGTATGTATGATAATATATCTATACACACACATACATATATGACCTTGAAGATACCCTTGTTTATATTTGCTATATCTTGGCAAGTATTGGTAATATAATAACGTGTACTGTGGTGACAGTGATAGGCTGTAATGGAACTAATATTTGCTTTTGCATTTGAAAGTTTTGGATTTTTCGAAGAGAAAAGGTGAATTAATATGGCTTTAATGAGGTATAGATTTGGACTATAATGCTAGATTCATGGATCTGGAACCTTTTCCATGGATGTTAGCATGTTCTGGTAAAAATTTGGTTTGTTTTATGTGGCATTCTGTCATTGTTTTTAAAAGTGTTTTAATTTTTCTTCGCACTGAAATGTGTTAACATTAAAATTGGGAATCATTGGACCTATCGAGATTTGCTAGTTGTTCTATGCTAGTGGATTTAGACCTAAATTTATATACTTTTATGTTCTAAGTTTAGCCGTCTCTCTTGTTTTTTTTAATTATTTTTCATCTTAAATTTCTGACATTTTTATAATTAAATTAACCACGTTTTAAAGCTTGTTAAGTCTGCATGTATGTGCACATAGATCTATTACATGACAAAGATGTTTTCACAAGATAATATGTGAGAAGAGGCTGTTGGTCAAGGTGAAGATCACTTCATTGATTTTAATTTAAAGTTTATCTTGGTATTGTTTGATAAGTAATTAAGATATCATTAAAAGTGTAAGGTGCTCCTAGGTACACATGAAATATACAAGAGAAAGCAAATCACCTATTTAATATTTGACTATGATATGACTATGAGATGATTGCTTAACATCTTTCAGTCTAGTAACGTGATTGATCATTTCAGAAACTTAAGGGCTCTATTTGGTTAGTGTTTTGGAATGTCTTTTCTCTTTTCAGACATAAGATCACACTTTTCCGAAAATAGTTATTAAATGAAACACTTTCAAAAGTCAAACACAACACTTTCAAAAAACAAAACTTACTTTTTGGAAAACCATACTTTTTAGAAAACTTCCCATACCTTCTTATAGGAATATTTTGAAAAAACATGTGCTTATTTTTTCAGATGTGGGGGTTGATTTGTTACTTAACAAAATGTTCTAACAATTTAAAAAATTTAACATAATTATATAGAAATATAAAGTAGCTACACGACAACCCCTAATAAAGGAGAGGTGTGGTTTTGTGGCCACCTCAATGAAGAGGTTCGGTTGTGAGTCATAGATGGTCGCATGGCCACCCCAATAGGATAGAGGCAGCTGTCCGGCTACCCCCTCTCCTTTGAAGAGGGGGAGGGAGGGTGAGGTGTGGCCATGTGCCACCTCTCTCTCTTTTATTTTATTTTATTTTATTTTATTACACTGTAAGAAGTCTGCCTCCATAGCTGAAAAGTAAGCACGTGTTTTTTCAAAATTAAGATGTTTAATGTTTATTTCTTTGAAAACACTAAGCACTAAACTGTTTACTAAACAATTTTTTTCCATGGATTCCATAGACTAATTTTTAAATGTGGATACCACTGAAAACACTCTTAACTTCCATAAAATCAGAAACCATTTTCAAATCAAAACACAAAAAAAAACTTTTCAAAACACTCATTAAAGATAGCCTTCGTTCTATTGTATGCAAAACCATATATATATATATATTTTGAAATCTATTACTTCAAAAATTCTCTCTTGATAGGCTTCTAAAGAAATGTGATCCGTGCTGTTTCTTTCCCCAACTAAAGAAGAGATCTTTGTGGAATTGCCACATGAAATTGAGCACAATTTTGCAAAGAAATAGTCCATTTTTTTGTGAGAAGAGTTGGGAAACATACTCAATATCATTTGATTGAATCATTGACCCAGCTTCTTGTTGTTTGAAGAAGAAACCCTCTTCTTCAATGGTATTTTTTTCATAAAAACCAAACATGAGATGAGAAATCCCATCTTTCACTAAGATTTTTAAATAGCTGTCTGAAATTCAAGTTGATTTAAATTTTAGATAATTAAATTAAATGCATGTTAAACCTTGTTTAGTCTACATGTAATGTGCATACTGATACTACATGACAGAGATGATTTAACAAGATAGGATCCGGCTTGTATGTTGTAGTTAAAATTACAGCATATGTGCTGTTAAAAAATTAAATGGTGAGGATTTCATTAAAGTAATTGAATGGTTCAGATGTGTCATAATAAATCTTTCATCTATTTATTAGTATTTATTATGATAGATCCCCATCCTTCAAGAACCCTTCAATTACTTCAATGAAATCTTCACCATTCAATTTATAATAGCATGTATGCTGTAGTTTTAACTACAACATGCAAGCCAGATCCCACATGATAATATGTGAGAAGAGGTTGGTCAAGGTGAAGATCACTTCATTAATTGTAATTTAAAATTTGTCTTATTGTTTTGACTGTGATATGATTGCTTAACATCTGTCTGTCTAATAATGTCATCAATGAGTTCAATATCTCGGTGAGAAAACTTTTGCTGTATGCAAAAACATGGGATATGTTTGATCATGGTTTCGAAAAGTGTTTTTTAGTTTAGTTTTGAAAAAGTGGTTTGAAGGGATATAAAGGTGAGAAGTGTTTTTTGGTGGGGTCCACATTTGAAAAGTATTGTGTTTTGAATTGTTTCTAATGGTTTTAAGAAAAGTGTGTTGGTTTTAAGGTTTTTTGGAGAAGGTTAACAAACATAGCCCTTATTTAAAAAAAAAAAAAAAAAACTATTTTTTCATTTATTGGTGCTCAAGTTGTTTTGCGAAGAAATATTTCTGGGAGAATCCCATATGCGCCCCCAGAGGTGGCAAGTAGATATTTCTTGGAGAGAGTGAAAGTGAGAAACAGCTCCCTGTCTTCCTTTCCTCTTTCCACGAGTGGTGGCAGCATTAACAGACCTTGTTGAAGATTCATAGAAAAAGAACCATTGTTTGATATGATGATTCTGAACTTGCTTTGATAATTATTTGAAGATGTGAAACAATTTCTTCATTGTATAGAAGAATTTACCCTTTAAGCTTTTGATGTTCTTAATCCCCTAAGAAGCGTTCTGCCTCTTTTTAACCATTATCTGAGGCTTCTAGTTCTTTTTTAATTCTGGTCATAGGAATGTGAACATCCTTCTGCACCACGACTGAAGAAGTATGTACGTGTTGAGTTTTTCAGATCAGGTTGGCGAATCAGGAAAGGCAAGTGCGTAACATATACTCTTTTTATTTTTTCCTCTTTTCTTTTATTTTTTTATTTATTTTTTGTTTTCCCTTAAGCTACTTCTGTTTTCCTTCCAAATGCTGATGAATTGTCCCATCTCAAACTGCTTTCATGTCTGTCCTGAGACTCGGTGCTAAACTGAATTACGGATTATGGCAACCAATTTTTATATAATCATTTTTTTTTTTTGTATTTTTTTTTTCATTTTCTTATTGTGGATAAATATTCTACTTAGCTCCACTTATACTTCAATTAGAACGAGTGATGACACTGGTAAGCTTGATGTTTTATTCTTCAAAGGTAAATTGATAGTTTTGTGATTCTCAATTATCTAATTACAGTACCTGGTCAAAATGCATGTGAGATCAAAATGTTTTACCAAGAAGATGCTGGTTTGAATGTCAAGATGGCAAAGCTGGCTTTTGCTAAGGGGATATGGAGCTATGTGTGTAAGATGGATTCCGCACTACGCAAATACTCTGTGATCAGCCATCCCCAATCAAGTTCAGCTGTCACTGCAGTCACTCTAATGCAGAAGGTCTGTACTATATTCTTTCACATTTCATTGCTGGTTTTATTCTTTGTTAATTTTTTTTAAGTACTCCTTGATTTTAAAGCTTTCAGACTAATGTTTATAGCCATATATCAAATTCACCAAAGAGGTGGTTGAGATAATATGTTATCTTGATTCTAAATAATATGAGATTGTTTTGATGTGATAATTTATGGCGTATAAAAACTTGTATGGATTATACTTCCCTTCTATTGTTGAGATGTTATTTAAGAGTTTTATAGAATTTAGTCACCTAGGTTGTGTTGGAAAAATGGTGGCTTCTGACTAGCCTTCTGCATTTTAAATACATTACTACTGTCGGCTTGTTTAGACTAGGTTCTTAACATTCCCTGTAAATAGTAGAATGTGATATATATATATATATATATATCATTTCATGGTTGGGTTACTCAAGGTTTCAATTTATTTCTTTGCACTGTGTTTTATAGCAGTGAATGCAGACAAACCCATCTAATTTGCTTTCCTGCCCAAGGTGATTAAGTCATTCTGATTTCGAAAGCATTTATTGAATCATGTTTGAAAAGTAGGACTATCCATGCCTTTGTGGGAGGAAACTAATGGTTTTAGCAAGTTTGAGGAGATTTTTTTTTTTTGTCAGTAGGTAAAGTAGATTGATTGGTACATTGCATATAGTTTTTTCATTTTTCTCAATACCATGATTGTGTTTATTGCAAACTTTTTCCTCCGCATAGATTCCGCCTGGATTCGATACCATGAATGGCATTAAGTCTTCAACAACCAGTGTAGTGACTAGTAAAGCTAAAGAGAGGAAGTTCTCAAGAAGACCATCGGCGAAATTACTAGCGAATGGTCTGCTTCTAGTTGGGGGTGCATTCTGCCTATCTCGCGGTCACTCTAGTCTGGGTGCTAAAGTTGCCATGGCCTACATCCTGGCAAAGCTGAGTAAGCGAAGTGCTGCATCAGACCAAAGCAGGGAAAGTTGAGGTACATGAAATTGATGCATCAGAACTGATTTTGGACAACCTTGTAAAGAATAAGGAGAAACATTAAAGTAACAACAACAAAAGGAATAAGAGGTTTGAAAGAGGGGAGGGTTATATATAAAATGAATTTTTATGAGTTTGTTTCAAGATGTGTAAATATAATGAGTACACTCTTGTTACGTAGTCATCTGCTTCCCATCTCCACATTGTAAATCATAATGATGTGAAGAGGATTCAACAGTAGTGTTCTAATTCATTTTCTTCCTTTTCCTAAAAGATTTTCAAATTAGAATTACATTCTTCCTGTCAAGATTACAAGATTTTTTGTTGGGTATTCTTTATATATATATGTAGTTTGAACTTTGAAGCAACAGGAATGCTCCTCCAAAGTCTACTCTTCATTATCATCTTCTCTACTTATGCTAGACATGCTTATGAATGTCCTAGTCTCCCTGCTTATTACAATTATAGAAATTGAATACTTAAATCTTTAAAAGGTTTTTGTTAGATAAGATGAATAAGATGGAAAACGTGGTTTTAGAGAGTGAGATGACTTCATCATTGATCTGAGTTAAGAAAGAAGCTAAGGCCCCAACCTCTTGGAATGTGCCTTGTGGTGTACGTGTGTGCACAAAACTTCATATTTAAAAACGCAACTTTTTAAAGCACCCCATAAAAATTTTACCAAACAAACCCAACAATTTAATAACACAACTTTTTCAAGTACATTTAAAAAAACTAGGGTAAAGTCTAAGTACTTTCCTCAAACTGTCACTCAATTGACAATGTTTTTCCAAATTTTCAATTGTGATAATGTTCCCTTAAACTACTAAAACATTGTTAATGTTCATAAAGTTATAGTTGATAGGGGTTTTAGGAAGAAAGTGGTAGTTTGATAGGATCGAGTAGTAAGGTTGTCAGTTCATGGGAGAAAATTGATAATGTGTTATAGTTGATGGGGAAAAAATTAATTAGCTCTTAATTTTTTTATGTTTCCCTTTGTTTCTATGTTTTTTCTATAGCTATTATCCAACTGGCATTTGAGGAGGGTTGAAAGGTATGTTGAGGGTCATGCCCCTATGTACGTCCCTTGCATTGAGGGTTTGGGTAGGGTTGAAGAGTTTCGCAACGATCACGGCCCTGTCCATGGCTTGTTTAACCGCCTTTATTGACAATCATTTTTTTTGTGTGTTTGTGTCAAGAATTTATAGGGTCGTGTCATTCATTTGATGCATTCTATTTTAAAAGATATTCAATTACTCTCTTTATTTTGGGATTATTGTTGGATTGCCCGATGTAGTTCTTGTTTGATGTACTTATAAAAAGGATTCAATACGTTCAAGTTGGATCCGTCATCCATGCCATGATGGAAAACCTGGTTCATCGGGACTTGAAATCCTATTTTAAAATAGACTCCTAATGAGATTAGGAGTCTTAAATTAAAAAGGGCTTTGATGGGATAAATGAATCTTGATTAGCCAAGATTGTTACCAGAACTTGGAATCCTAATGAGATTAGGAAAGTGTTCCAATTTGGAAAAGAATAAGAGGCGAAGGTCACAATTGTAATAAAGTTCCAACTAGTTCAAATAAACTCATATTTTTCAAAATATCAGATTCAAGAATTGGGTCTCACGGGCTTCATCATTCGTCTATATATAGTAATGTAATAGGCACCTTGTATTAACAAATAACAATAGAATATTTTTTCCGAGTGTCTTTATTTTGCAGATTAAAAGGATTAAGATCATGAGCAACCACCATTTGGTAGAGTTTTTATTTTTTATTATTATTATTATTTTTAACTAGTAACTTCCGCTTCATGAGGCGTGGTCACAACCAATTAAATTATCGGTGTGATTGTGTATACTTGACTAATTTAAGATGATATTCCTCATCTTATAGTAAGAGGCTAAGGAAAGAGTCGTACATGAGATGAGATGCTCAGGTGGCATTCATGATTTGAATAGTCCTCGTCTTTCTCTGCCTAAGGAGGGTGTTCTTTAGTTATGAGATTAGGCTGTCATTACGTTAAACATGGTGCTCACTACCGAAGAGCACAAGTTTGTGCTTACTAAGGCATGTTTGAATATATAAGCTTTATTGGCAGGGACAAAATTAGGAATTTTTATTGACATGGGCCAAAGTATAAATGAGAAATATATTAATATTAAATATTAAATCAACATATAAAAAATAAAATTATTATCCATTGAATGTTAAGAAAGCATAAGCAAAATAAAAGATACAAAATAATTGTTTATTAAAATATTTCAAATTTTCAATTCAATCACATTTTAAAATGGAACTTGATGTTCTCCTAAATCCTAGAAGTCATCTATGATTGAATTGGGGTGCCACAAGCAATTAAGCAAACTTTACCTATAGCTCTACGAAAAACCGCATTCTCCTCATGCACATTGCACTCCAGAATGGCAAAAAACAATATGGATTTTGGGGAAAGACATAGAGCATTTTAATTCATGGGCTTGGGACATTATGGTCATATGGATTTTCTTGTTTGAGAGGTCCAATGTAATTTTAAAAATTGTGGACTGGTTTTATATATCTAAACAAAAAATTATGGACTGCTTTCTTTTGGGCTCGAGGCTAAACAAAAATATTTTGTCTCAAATGCAAATTTTAGAAGTAAAATTAAAGTATAATTATTTCCTCCATTATTATATTACATTATTTTCATGAACCGACAACTATTGCCGACTTTATCAAACTATCATTTTGTGCCAAAAACTCCTATTCTATTAGTTAAATGCATTAACTCAAATGGTCAACCCATCACGTGCGCCCCACATGCCTTCTTCAAATTTTTTATCCCACTTTTGCCCATAGTAGGATTGTTAGTTCATGAGGGCAAAGTGACAATGCATTGTAGTTTATTGGAAAAAAGTGATAATGCATTGTCGTTAATGAGGGAAAATGTGGGATATAAAATTTCTAGATGGCATGTGGGGTGCACGTGACAAGTTGACCATTTGAGTTAACGCCTTTGATTGACAGAAATGAGGGTTTTGGGCTCAAAATGGTAGTTTGATAGTCGGGCAGCATGGCTGTCAGTTCATGAGGGCAAAGTGATAATGCGTTGTAGTTGATGGGAGAAAAATGTAATTACCCCTAAAATTAATAAAAAAATTGTAAAACTGGGATGGTCATGGCCCACCCCAGTTTGTGAATAGATCCACCTCTGCTTAGTGGCATCTTAAGAAGAGAAGCGACTATATGATCGTTGGCTTAATTTTGATGAGACAATGTGTTACGTAAATGTGTGACAATAGATTTAGTAACTCTGGTAGAAACTGGAAAAGTAGCAGGGCTCTGCTTCTTATTCTTCCTTATGGTTGCTAATTGAAATAACTAGTAATAGGAAATTAGAGGTTCTTGGGCCACGTATTAAACACAAAGTTTGGGATAAATTGCATAACTTTCATCGACTGGTCGTGCCTTTAGATAGAAAGCTTACAAGACATAAAGTAGGAGATGAACTCCTTAATCCTATTAGGTACGTGATCCTCTACCAAAGGAGATAACTCTTTATTCCTAATAAATGATAACTCCTATTCTATTAGAAGATAAGCACCTCTACCAATCAAAGTTCCAACCTTATTTAACCATTTAACATAAATTAACTAGAAAGCAAATAAACATAGATTCCTACTCCACTGCTGCACGCCATATTCATAACACAATGAGATCATACATCATAACCTATGTGTTAGATGTTATCCAGACATAGTAATTTGTCAGGAGGAGATGCTTTGTGAGTAGCATCTCCCCTTTTATAAATGCAACCATTGTAATACAATATTATCAAGTCAATACATTAAAAATGTTTCCTTGTTGAACATTTCCTAGGATGGATGTAGACCTCTAAGGCCCAACCACCTTAAATCTTCGAGTCCTCCCCTTATTCTCTCAGTCTATCATATATTATTATCTATTTTACCAGCAGCACACCATTAACAGTGAAGGGAAGAATCTACTAAAAGAAGTGAGCATGAGAAAGCACAGATAAATTCTTCTCAAGTTCAATAAACCCATGTGAGTTGACACCTTTTCTCTTCAAGAAATGCTTGTACCAATGAGCAGAGAGCTTTGGTTGTCTTTTTAAATCTGGGTCATCCAAATCTACATAGTAAAGGCCAAAGCCTGATTCATAGCCGTCCAACATCTCGAATACATCCAAGAAAGACCATTGAAAATAACCCTTTGTGTTCGATCCATTCCTTCCATAAATTTGAGATTGGAGAAGCAGAAAAATATCATAAATCCAGACAAAAGGAGTTATGTCACATAAACAATAACTGTAAATTCATGGAAAGAAAACATTTAGAAATTTAGAATAACACGAATGATTTCATTTTTTTAGTACTAAATATCCTAGAAAATTAAGTTTTGAGAGAAAAAAAAAAGAATAATCATATTAGACATTTATAATTCATCAATCAAACAACATTCTCCAATTGCATCAAATGGAATTAATATGAGCCCCAATATATATGGAGATATGTGACCAAATTATATTTTTAAAGAGACTATCCTTATCCCTACCAAATTAATACCTCATCTATTTCAATTTTATATAATGTCTTCCCCAATCTACTATTGGGATTGTAATGTTCCCAAAAAAATCTTAACAAAAGGGGTATAATGGACGTTCAACACGAGCCAAAGTGACAAAAATATCCTGCATAAGATAAAAGATTCTAAAACATAAAAAAAAATAAAGCAAATAATTCAGAAAAAAAAAACTATAAATTTAAAAAACAAGGAATTACCCTTCGTTTTTTTTTTTTTTTTTTTAATTAAGGTTATAATTGTTTTTGTTTTCAAATCTCATGGGAGTATAATAGTTAGTCTAGGTCAAAATATTGCATATTAAACTATTTAATAGAAAATCCAAGCATAAAGGGGATATTACAATCCAATTGACAAATTGGAAGGGCAAACATTACAAAAATTGAAACATTACGAGGATTGCAAATATGGAGGGAGGTGTAGTTTTCCTTTAAATTATTGTAGTAGAATCATGAAGTGTAGAGTTGCAAACACCCACATTATGGAGAAGGTATAATATGGTCAACAAAAACCGAATATACCTCAATGCATCAAGCAAAGCCCCAATATGCCCATATAAGTATTTCACCCTTGGCCAGTCTTCCATTGATGAATTACGTTGAGTTCGTTGTCCTGCAAGAACATTAAATGCAAGATTAATTTTATCAATTAAACGAACACATAAATTGGATTTTGAAGCTAGCCACATTATGCCACCCCTAAACGGGAATAATACCCAAGGAAGAGAAGGTGATATTTGAAAATGAAAAATATGCAGGATTCAATGACTTTTTTAGCTGCTCATTTCTTCATTGACTTTTACTTTAAATGGTACCTGCAGTTGAAAGCAAGAATCAAATGGTTTAAACCATATCAAACATTTAGTTTATTAATCGAGATCTCAAGCAGGCACCCAACACCTAGTGTGAATGTTGCACTATTAAGGGCTTATTTGATTTGCGGAATGCGTATTTTATTAGGAAAGAGAATAGTTATTACTGGAAATAGAGGAGAGCGGAATGTAATAGTTACTCTTATTCTTTAGTTTGGTAACAACACACATGCTCTAACTAGAATTGAATCAAAATTACTAAAAATCCCATATTATTATTATTATTATTATTATTATTATTATTATTATTATTATTATTTTCAACTCATATTAAAAAAAAAAAAAAAAAAACATAGAATATGAAGTGGGTGGTTGAACACCCCCATAGAAGCGGCTGGGGTGGAGTGCGGCCAACCACGAAGCAAATTTGGGTCGGCCGCAATCACCCCTGACGACCTCAAGGGTGGTTGTGGCCACCACAGAGGAGCTCTAAGGTGGCCGCAGGCACCCTTGAAGCAAATTTGGAGTGGCTGTAGCCACCCCAAAATGCTATGGTGGTGGTGTGATCACCCACAACCTCTTCTATAAGTGGCCGGCCACCCACTTTATTTTTTATGTTTTAGGGAAAAATACGTTTTAGTCTCCTTGAACTATCCACCTTTTTGTACTTTTAACCCCAATATTTAAAAAGTGACATTTTACACCCCAAAGTATCTGACATTTACACTTGACCCCTGATAAACGCCAAATGTTGCACATTTAAGCCCCTTAACTTGCATATGTTAATTCTTTAATGGTATTATTTGTTTGATTTTGTTGTATTTTTGTGTTTCAGGTCTTTATTTGTCAAATGCAAGAATTCCATTGAAAATTATGCTTAAAAGGCAATTTGGATGCATTCTGGTACATGGCTCGAGCACATTCAGCCCAGGATCGAGCACACACTAGCGCTTGCACGCACACCAGCTAAGCTCGAGTGCAACTGCACTCGAGTGCACACGGCTTCCAGAATGCACGAATACTCCTTGACCAGCTTGGAATTAGGTTTTCAGTCTCCCACTTGGACTGAGAGACTAACCTACAATTTTTCTAGGGCTTCTAAGGTTTTCCTAGTCCCTATAAATAGGCCTCTTAACTTATAAAAAAGATACACCACTTCCTAGAGCTAAAAATGAGAAAATAGTCTTTGGAGCTTAACGAAGTCTTGAGCAGCTAAACCCCTTTATGTGGTGTTAATGTAACCTTATCCAAGTACAATTGTTTGATTGTATCTAATTTGTAGATTTTCAATTTATGAATGTTGATTGTATAACTATGAGAATTGCTACAATTGAATTCTGCTCTTAATATTAAATGCAATTGTTTTTAATTTCAAATCAATATTAGTGAAATTCTTTTCTTGTCCTAGAAAGTCTTTTACTTTATTGAATTGAAATTATTCTTATTTTTCTGTGATCATGAGGATGATGGTTATGCAATAGTTTTTAATTGACATATAATCAATAGGATTAGATTGGCCATACCTAGGAAAAACGGATTGTACTACACCCTAGTTTAGTGTAATTTAGGTAGACAATCCATGCCAATTGAAGATAGGTTACACTTATCCATTGATTGTATGTATTCTGTTAAAGAATTTGATAATTTATACCTAAAGAAGACGGGTCGTGCTGCATTTTAGTGGTTAGATAAACGATTTGTGCCAAGCGAAGATAGATTATACTTATTCTTTAATAAGGTAGTTTCTTGTTTACTTATAACATGCATAGAATGAATTTTTGGATTAAATTTGATTAACCATTGTTGTATGGATAGAGGTGAAGTCAATACTCTATACTCACTCTCATAATTTAATTCTCTTTTAATTTCATGCACTTTAGTTACACAAATCAAAATCAATCTCTTTTTAATTAACTTTTTTTTTTTTTTTTTTTTATAAAAAATCTTTCAAATTTGATAACAAAACCATGCAATTCTTGAGGTTCGACACCCTCCATATAGCCCTATCTTATAGGATTCGTACTATTGCAAGTGGTTACTTTATAGTTGATATATTTTGGTAAATAGAAGACCACATCAACCCCTATGAAGTACAACACTTGATCCCCTAAAGTATTTTGAATTGACACTCTACTCCCCAAAACTTAGTTACTTTGGGGGGGTGGTAAAGTGCACTTCATGGGAGTCAAGTATTAATGCTAAATACTTTAGGGGGGGTAAAGTGTAACTTTTTAAACATTGGGATTAAAAGTGTAAATGAGTGGATAGTTCAGAGGGTAAAATGTATTTTTCCCTATGTTTTATTTAATTATTTGTTGTTTATAAGTATAAAATAAAATAAAAAATAGGGAAAATGTATAATAACTCCCTGTGTCAATCCTCCAAAATTAAAAACTCATTTTTTTTTTCCGAAAATTTACTCCCTGAGTTAGTGAAAATGAAAATAAAATTCACGCCATCAATTTTTTGATAATTCCCGTTAACTAGGGTCAAAACGCATCATTTGACCTTATTAAAATATTAATTTTAAAATTTAAATATATTTTTCTTTTAAAATGAAAAATTACAGGATTGGCCAACCACCCCATTTTGTCTGGGGGTGGCCGAGGGCCAAGCCCTCAAAATCTTTTTGAGGGTTTGGCCCTAGAGGGTGGTTGAACCACCCTTTTTGAGAGTTTGGCCCTAGGGAGTGGCCAAACCACCCCCTTAGGCCATGGGGGTGGTTCGACCACCCCTGGTTTTTCTTTTTAGATTTAAATTTTAATATTAAATTAAAAAAATTAATATTTTAATAAGGTCAAATGGTGCGTTTTGACCCTAGTTAACGGTAGTTATCAAAAAATTGACTGCTGGGATTTTATTTTCATTTTCACAGACTTAGGGAGTAAATTTTCGAAAAAAAAAACTTAGAGAGTTTTTAATTTTGGAGGGCTGACTCAGGAAGTTATTGTATATTTTCCCTAAAAAATAATATAGGTGTTTTTGGAAATTGTATTTCATTCCTTAATGAATAACTATTCCTCTCATTTTGTAGAGAAATATCTATTGCTCTATGTAAAGGATTAGTCATTCCCATGGGAATAACTATTCCTAAGAATAGACCCCTACCAAACAAAAGAATAATGAGTAATGCTATAAGTCTTTTTAGAGTCTTTCTAGAGTCATCCCAAATGTGATGTGACTTTTAAAATCACTAATAGATCAAAAGTCAATAAATCTCATATCAAATTCAATGGTAATTTTAAAAGTTACATCACAATTGGGATGACTCTAGAAAGACTCTAGGAAGCCTTATAATATTACTCAAGAATAACTATTCCATAGGAATAATTATTTCATTCCAAGGGTCCATTTTGCAAACTAAATGGGGCATAAATCCCAAAAATTCAATCTCTATTTGGGGGGTTTGCTGGTGGAGAAGAATCCAAGGCGGCAAGGAAGGCTTATGCTCAATGGGCGCAACGTCTGGAGGTCTATGACATGGGTATGTCCAAAAGGATGATTTGACAATGGCCAAGCTTCAGCCCAATTAAGTCCACATGCTCAACATAATGTTATCTCTTGGGTGGTGAACTTCTATCTTTCATTTGAGTGTGAGTTTGTGTAGTTGTTTCCATCTCCATTTCTGTTTGGTATCAAATTGGTATCACAACTAAAGTTGCTCAAAGTCTTGATTTCTATGGCTGTTTGTGGTTGTCGTGCTAAGGCTAACCAACCCTGAGCAGCTCCAGAAAGAGAACTGCAAGATATCGAAATGGATAACCTGAGGAGACAAATACAGCAACTCCAAGAACGTTTAGAAGGTTATGAAGCCTCTAAACATGAGGCCCCTCCTCATGGTTTGGATGTCAAAGTTCCCAGTGATGATGAGATGATGTTAATCCCTTTTACTAGGCTCGTAGTCACGCCTCAAGTGACAGCACTCCACCTCATCCTTGAAACCTAAGAATTCATGGTGTCCAAGGCCATTATGTTGTCAAGGTGGACATTCCAGAATTTGAAGGAAGAATGCAGCCTGATGAATTCATTGATTGGGTTAATACCATTGAGCGAGTCTTTGATTACAAAGATGTACCAAAAAACCACAAGGTGAATATTGTTGTCATCAAGTTGAGGAAGCATGCTTCTATTTGGTGGGAGTACCTTAAGAAATAGCGGAAACATGAAAGAAAAAGCCACATTGTGACATGGGTGGAATTGAAAAAGGCTCTCAAGAAGAAGTAATTTCCAGATCATTATTGGCAAGATGCTTTTCTTAAGTTCCACAACTTTCGGTAGAACGAACTTTCTATGGAGGAGTACGTGGTGGAATTTGATCATTCTATGATGCGTTGTGATATTGTAGAACCAAAAGAGCAAATGGTAGCCCATTACCTTGAAGGGTTACATTTCAAAATCGGTAATGTTGTACAATTACAACCTTATTGGACTTACAATGATGTTTTTAAGCTAGCACTTAAGGTAGAAAAACAATTGAAGGAAGGACGCAGGAATACCTATCGACCTTTCAATCAAGGAGGAATCACCAATCGGGGGAGTAGTTCTATTGTCAAGGCCACTCCATCTTCCAAAATTGCAGCTGCCAAACCAGCTTAGAGTGAAGCCAAACCACTAGTTAAGAGTGAAGCTCCATCGGGTTTGAAGCACTCCAATACTTTTAACTCAAGTAGAAAATGCTTTAAATGTCATGGTTTTGGGCATATTGCTTTTGATTATCCAAATCGCAAGATAATCTCACTTGTTGAGGAAGACTTGGAAGATGATGTTGAGGATCAACTAGTTGATGAAGAATCTAAAGAGGACATGACATATGTAGATCAAGGTGAGTCTCTTCTAATTTGTAGGATCTTGAAGTCAACCCTACACAGAAGAAGATTGGCTTTGGAACAACATCTTCCATACCAAATGCACCTCTAGTGGAAAGGTGTGTAATGTCATCATTGATGGGGGAAGTTGTGAAAAGTGGTGTCTACAATCATGGTGGAGAAGTTGAATCTGAAAATAGAACCTCATTCCTATCCTTACAAGCTCCAATGGCTTCGAAAGGGCAATGATATCAAGGTAAGTAAGAAATGCTTAGTTCAATTCTCTATTGGGAAGAATTACAAAGATGAAGTTTTGTGTGATGTTATTCCTATGGATGCATGTCATATATTACTTGATAGACCATGGCAGTTTGATAGAAAAACTTTTCATGATAGTTTCAAAAATACTTATTCTTTTGAAAAAGATGGAGCCATGATTACATTAGCTCTTTTGGGAATGTTGACTGCTCATAAGCCTTCTAAAGGGGAGGGTAGTAATTTACTTTCTATATGTGAAGTTGAGGGAGTTTTAACAAAATGTGGGGAAAGATATGCTCTAGTGGTGGTTAAAAAGAAAGATCCAATTGAAATTCCTCTTATCTTACAACCACTTCTTGAGAAATTTCCTGATGTCATTCCAGAAAAGCTTCCACTGGGTCTTCCACCCATGAGAGACATATAGCACCACATTGACCTTGTTTCAGGTTCTGTTCTACCTACCAAGGCAGCCTATCAAATGAATCGAAGAGAGTATGAAGAGTTGTAAAGACAAGTTGATGAGTTTATTACCAAAGGCCTTATGAGAGAAAGCATGAGTGCTTGTGTTGTTTCGGCACTTTTAGTACCAAAGAAGGATGGTTCTTGGCATATGTGCATCGACAGTAGGGTTGTGAACAAGATCACCGTCAGGTATCTCTTTCCTATTCCATGGCTAGATGATCTCCTTGATCAGCTGCATGGAGCCGCAATCTTCTCCAACTCGGACCTTCGTAGTGGATACCATCAAATTCGCATGAGAGATGGTGATGAATGGAAGATAGCTTTTAAAACTAGAGATGGTCTTTATGAATGGAAGGTCATGTCATTTGGACTTTCTAATGCTCCTAGTACATTTATGCGTCCCATGAATCATGTTTTTAAACCTTTTGTGGGGAAATTTGTTATTGTCTACTTTGATTATATCTTAATTTATAGCAAATCTCCATAACAGCATTTGGAGCACCTTCAACAAGTTTTTCAAACCCTACAAGAGTAGAAGTTGCATGTCAACTTGAAGAAGTGTTGCTTCTTCACAGATACCATAGTGTCCTTAGGCTATGTTGTTTCTAAGGAAGGAATCATGATGGATCCCAGCAAAGTAAAAGCAATCACCAGCTAGCCTATTCCCAAGTCCCTTCATGACATAAGAAGCTTTCATGGACTTGCATCATTCTATCGGCGCTCCATCAAAGGCTTCAGCACAATTATTGCTCCCACCATAGAATGCCTTAGGGGAAGAACGTTTCAATGGACAAAAGAAGCCCAAAAGAAGTTTGAACTTCTCAAGCAAAAAGTAACTAAGGCACCAATCCTTATACTTCCAAATTTCTCCAAAGTATTTGAAATTGATTGTGATGCTTCTAATCAAGAAATTGGTGGTGTTCTTAGCCAAGAAGGCAAGCCAACTGCTTTTTTCAGTGAAAAGCTCAATGACTCCTAAAAGAAGTATTCCACCTATAACAAAGAATTCTATGCTCTTGTCTGTGCCCTAGAACATTGAAGTGATTATCTACTCTCCAAAGAGTTTATACTTCATTCTGACCATGAAGCTTTAAAGTATTTGAACAGCCAAGAAAAGCTCAACACACGACATGTAAAATGGAGTGAGTTTTTGTAAGCGTATTCATTCTCAATCAAGCACAAGGCAGGTAAACTCAATCAAGTAGCTGATGCTTTAAGTCGAAAACACTCTTTACTTAATACCATGCAAGTGCAGATTGTGGGTTTTGAAGTTGTGAAACAACTTTACAAAGATGATCTTGATTTTCGCTATGCTTGGAAGGAATGTTCTAATGGTCTTAACAACCAATTCTTAGTGCAAGATAGTTTTCTTTTCAAAAGCAACCATTTGTGCATTCCCTAATGTTCATTACGAGAAACCATTATCAAAGAAGCCCATAGAGGAAGTCTTCCTGGTCATTTTGGTAGGGACAAAACTTTAACTCTTGTGCAGGAGAATTTCATTTGGCCCAAAATGGTATGAGATGTTGTGCAACACATGAAGCAATGTCAAACTTGCCACCTCACAAAGAGTCACAAACAGAACATCGGACTATATATCCCATTGCCTGTTTCAAATGCCCTATGGGAGGATATTAGTCTTGACTTTGTTGTGGGTTTACCCAGAACTCAAAGGAACAAAGATTCCATTATGGTGGTGGTTGGTTGATTCTCAAAGATGGCTCATTTTGTTCCTTGCAAAAAAACTCTTGATGCACTCATGTTGCTGATTTGTATTTCAAAGAGATAGTTAAACTTCATGTCATTCCCAAAACGATTACTTATGATCATGATTCCAAGTCTGTTGGTCATTTTTGGCATACACTTTGGCGAAAGCTTAGAACTATCCTCCAATTTAGCTTTGCATATCATCCCTAAACAGTCGGTTAAACTGAAGTTGTTAATCAAAGTTTGGGGAATCTATTGAGGAGTTTTGTTGGAAAGAACATCCATTAGTGGGATCTCCTCCTTGTTCAAGCTAAATTTGCCTATAATAGGTATGCTAATCAAACCACTGGTTGTAGTCCTTTTAAAGTTGTCAATTCCTACTACCATTCAATTTTGTGGCAATTCTGAAGAACAAGCCAAGGGAATCAAGAAGTTGCATGAGCAGATTTGAGGTTATATTGAGAAGTGAAATAAGAAGTATCGTATGCAGGCCAATAAGCATAGAAAGCCAATGGCTTTCAAAGAAGGAGATTTGGTATGGATTTATCTTTGAAAAGAATGTTTTCTAGCGAAACGGCAATCTAAGCTCCTGCCACTAGCCATTGGTCCTTTCAAAGTGTTTCAACGCATTGGAGAAAATGCTTACAAGATTGAGCTCCCTGTAGAGTGTGGTGTATCTGCCACTGTCAGTGTGAGTGACTTATCACCATATGAAGAAAACGAAGAGACCACGGACTTGAGGGAAAGTCCTCATCAACCAGGGGAGCCTGACATGGGTATGTCCAACAAGGATGATTTAACAATGGCCCAAGCTTCAGCCTAATTAAGTCCTGATGTAGTGTAGAGAGTTCTAAAAAACCTTGTGGCCATCAAATTATCCATGATTTCGATCACATGCTTAAGTTTAACTTGAAGTTCAGAATCTTATCTTTCTAGCTAAAAAGGTTTTATACCTTTTGGGGTTGTGTGCCAAAAGTTATGACCGTTTGAAGTTGGGTGGTCAAGCTTCTTAGAAATATGCATTAAGGTGGCTGTTTGTCCCTTCGTCTATTGCTCATGATTTAATGTTTGTTTTTTGGACCCATGAAGTGCTCGAGGAAGAAATCACTCTTGGTTGGCTTTTTTGACGAAGATTATTTCAGGGGTTTCATTGCCCTCCATGGATGCTTTGATGGTCAACTTAACAATGGCTAACCACAATGTCCATCGATTTGTGGTGGACAATGGTAGGTGGGCTGATATCTTATATTAATCGGTATTCAAGCAACTGAATCTCGGACATGAGAAGATCATCCTAGCCCGCTTTCCACTAATGGGTTTCACAAGAGACCAGGTTCAGCCTGTTGGTTCAATTGCATTCCTATTGACAACAAAGGACATTCTTGAGGTAAGCGACGATCATGGTGATTTTTTTTTTTTTTTGGTGGACCAGCCATCAGCAAATAATGCTATCACTTGGAGGGCAGCTCTTAACCAACTCAAGGCAATAATTTGCACCCCACAGCTAAAAATGAAATTTCTAACTGGTTGTGGGGTAGATAAAGTTAGGGGATATCAACAAGCAGCCTAGTAGTGCTACAATGTCTTCATGAAAGACTACCTCGATAATAAGGGATTCGAGCAAAGTGTAAGGAAGATAGAAAATAGCAATTATAGAGTGGAGAGCCAGTCAGAGACTTGGAGGAATTCTTGATTGGTGACTTTGACAAGAAGGTGAAGGTTGAGTCTTAGTTGGACCCAGAAGTAAAGGAGGAACTAGTGGCCTTCCTCCAAGATAACCACGACATATTCTCCTGGAGCCATGAACACATGTCAGGAATCGATTTGTCGGTAATGGTTCATAAACTGAAAGTTGATCCAAGCCATCGGCTAGTAAAGCAAAAGCAGAGGGGTGACATTCCCAAGAGAAGTCAGGTAGACTCGAATGAAAGTTAGAAGCAGTATGAGACCGGGTTTATAAGGGAGGTATAGTACCTAGAATGGTTGGCCAATGTGGTGGTAGTGAAGAAGTCCAATGGAAAACGGCAAATTTACATGGACTTCATAGACATGAATAAGGCATGCCCAAAAGATAGCTATACGCTACCTTGGATAGATCTACTTGTCGAATCCAGCTCTAGCAATGAACTTTTAAGTTTCTTGGATGCCTTCTCTAGGTACAACCATATGTCAAGCCATAAAGCGGACTAGGAAAAGACATCTTTCACGATTGACTGGGCATTATACTACTACAAGGAAATGCCTTTCAGACTGAAGAATGCGGGGCTACATATCAAAGGTTGGTCAACAAAATGTTTTGGGAGAAAATCTGGAAAAACATGGAAGTCTACATGGATGACATATATTATCCAGAATGGTTGGCCAATGTGGTGTTAGTGAAGAAGTCCAATGGTAAATGGAGGGTGTGTGTGGTCTTCACCGACATGAATAAGGCATGCCCCAAAGACAACTATATGTTGCCTCAGATAGAACTACTTGTCGACTCCACCTATAGCCATGAACTTTTAAGTTTCATAGAAGCCATCACTAGGTACAACCATATATCAAGGCAAAAACCAGACTAGGAAAAAACATCTTTCATGACCGACTGGGCATTGTACTACTACAAGGTATTGCCCTTAAGATTGAAGAATACGGGGGCTACAGATCAAAGGTTGGTCAAGAGCAAATCTGGAAAAAAAAGGAAGTCTACATGGATGACATGCTAGTGAAAAGCGTGCAAGCAACTAAACACATTAATGACCTAACCGAGGCATTCTAGACTTTGAGGTAGTATGGTATGAAATTTAACCCTTCCAATTGTGCATTTGGGTTATCTTTGGGTAAGTTTCTGGGATTCATAGTCTCGAGAAGGGGAATTAAGGCTAATCCCAAGAAAGTAAGGGTGGTACTAGAAATGCAGGCTCCTTGGAATATCAACCAGTTGCAACAACTCACTAGAACGAATGTAGCATTAAACCAGTTCATTTCCAGTCCATCAATAAGTGTTTTCCATTCTTCCAGATCTTGAGAAATGCCTTTTCCTAGAATGAAGAGTACAAAGGAGCTTCAAAGTAGTTGAAAGAGTACCTCGGGAGCCCTCCATTGCTTAGCAGACCCACTAAGGTAGAGATACTGTAACATCCCACCCCAATGACACACAATATTGTCCGCTTTTGGCTCCCCTGAATCAGGCATCCCAAGAGGTCACCCATCCTGGTACTACTCCATCAGAAACACGCTTAACTGCGGAGTTCTGATGGGATCATTACCATCACGGCTTTAAAATGCGTTGTTGTCATTGAAGGTGGAAGTATACATATAAGCACATCTCCATACCCAGGCAATGTGGGACGTCACAATCACCCCCTCTTAGGACCCAGCGTCCCCGCTAGCGGCCTTCATGGGCTTGTGCACGCTCCCTCACATCTTAGGCTGGGCAATGGCTCTGATACCATTTCATATATATATATATATATACATATATATTATAAACAAATATATATATATATATTGATATACACATATATATAATCATATTAAATAAAACAATTATTTAATATACTAATATCTCCATTACCATTAACACTTAGGCACTTAATTAGGTAAATCTTAAATGCCAAATAATTCACAATTTAGATATCAAATATATTTTCCCCAATATATTTGATTTTACTTGAAATTCACACTAAAGCATTCCTAATAATCCTATTAAAATCTGGGGTGTTACATCCTCCCCTCCTTATTGGAATTTCGTCCTCGAAATTCTAGATGTAATCGCAATATGCACACATGCTCATAAATATATTCAAATATGGTGATAGCATCACTTACCTATTCTTTATTCACAGCATGCATAGCTAGAGATGGAAGAATCTCACTCTAGCTCTTAGGATCATCAAGCTGGTTACGTCCTCAACATCATCTTTCCCTTTTTGAGTCCATCTTCAAACAGATAAGGATATCTGTTTTTCATTTCTTGTTCTAGCTCCCATGAAGCTTCTTCTATACCATGATTTCGCCATATCACTTTCACGAGCGGAATAGTCTTTGACCGCAGTTGTTGCTCTTTGCGATATCCACGATTTCAATCCAGACTTCCTCATAAGTTAAGTTTTCTTGAATACATAGAGGTTTGAAGTTGATAACTTGTGAAGGATCATGTACATACTTTCATAGCGTAGATACGTGGAATACATCATGCACTCCAGCTAACTCGGGTGGCAAAGCAACCCTATATGCTACTGGTCCCACTACTTCTTTCACCTCAAAAGGTCCTACATACCTCGGACTCAGTTTTCCCTTCTTACCAAAACGAAGTACACCCTTTATTGACGAAACCTTAAGAAACACTTGGTCGCCGATTTCAAATTCCAGATTGCGGCAATGACGATCCGCATAGCTCTTTTGTCGACTTTGAGCTGTTAGCATTCTCTTTCGAATGAGAGCAATCTTGTCTTTGGTGTCCTGCACTATCTCTGGTCCCAAAAGTTGTCTTTCGCCGACTTCATCCCAATACAAAGGTGACCTACATTTGCGTCCATATAGCGCCTCATATGGTGCCATCCCGATAGTTGCTTGAAAACTATTGTTATAAGCAAACTCAACTAAAGGTAGGAATTGAATTCAGTTACCTTTAAAATCAAGTACACATAACCTTAGCATATCTTCAAGGATTCGAATGGTCCTTCTCTTGAGCTAACTTAATCTGATCTGCTAGTGTTGGTAGGACAACAAGCGTTGCAAGGCTTACGTCTCTATTTGTTGGCCTGGTGGATCATTCCAATTTGTTGAGCAAGTTGATCTAGAGTTGGCTCAAATTTTACTACTCCACCCTGTGATTTCCTACTTAAAGCATCGGCAACAACGTTCGCCTTACCCGGATGATAGAAGATACAACAATCATAATCCTTAATTAATTCTAACCACCTTCGTTGCCTCATGTTTAGATCTTTCTGAGTGAAAATATACTTAAGGCTCTTATGATCAGTATAAATCTCACACCTTGCTCCATAAAGGTAGTGTCTCCAAATTTTTAAGGCAAAAACTATTGCTGCTAACTCTAAGTCATGGGTAGGGTAATTCCTTTCATAATTCTTTAACTATCTAGAGGCATAGGCTATCACTTTACCTTGTTGCATAAGCACACATCCCAACCCGCTATGAGAAGCGTCACTATATACCACAAATCCTTCTTTACTCGATGGAAGAGTAAGAACAGGTGCCGTCACCAATCTCCTTTTAAGTTCTTGAAAACTTGCTTCACACTCATCACTCCAAACATAGCGGACATTCTTCTTTGTCAATGCCGTAAGTGGTCCTGAAAGTGTGGAGAATCCTTTTACAAATCTCCGATAATAACCCGCAAGTCCTAAGAAACTACGAATCTCATGGACATTTGTTGGCGTCTCCCATTTAACCATAGCTTCAATCTTACTTGGATCTACTTCAATCCCATCTCCTGAGACTACATGTCCTAAAAATGATACCTTCTTCAACCAAAACTCACATTTCTTAAGCTTGGCAAACAACTTTTTCTCCCTAAGAATATCCAATACCTTCTTCAAATGTTCACCATGTTCATTATGATTAGTTGAATAAACTAATATATCATCAATGAATACGACTACAAATTGATCAAGGTAATTATGGAATACTCAGTTCATCAAATCCATGAACACCGAGGGTGCATTGGTTAATCCAAAAGGCATAACCATAAATTCATAATGGCCATACCGTGTTCGAATAGCTATTTTCTGCACATCTTCTTCCCGTACCTTAAGTTGATGATATCCAGACCAAAGATCAATCTTAGAGAAAACTGAAGCTTCCTTTAATTGATCGAATAGATCATCGATTCTGGGTAAAGGATACTTATTCTTTATAGTCACCCGATTCAATTCTCGATAATCTATGCACAGCCGCATAGTTCCATCCTTCTTTTTCACAAACAACACTGGTGCTCCCTATGGTGACACACTCGGACGGATAAAACCCCGATCTAATAGCTCTTGAAGCTGTTCTTTCAGTTCCTTTAACTCCGTTGGTGCCATACGATATGGTGCCTTATGAATTGGTTGAGTTCCTGGCACTAAATCAATAGTGAACTCAATTTCCTGATCAGGTGGTAATCCTGAATAAACTTCTGAAAATACATCAGGATAATCACACACTATCGGAACATCTTCCAATTTCAATTCACCCTCCAACTTAGTTGTTACATAAGCCAGATATGCACAATCGCCTTCTCTAATACTCCGTTTTGCTTGGATTGCGGAGATGAATGGCAGAGTAGCTCGCACTTGAGACCCGCAATACTTAACTTCTTCAGCACCAGATGGCTGAAAGGATATTTCTTTCCTTCGACAATCAATACTTGCACAGTGGTTTGACAACCAATCCATCCCCAAAATAACATCATAGCCCAGCATATCAAAAACTACTAAATTTGCTGGTAATGTTCTTCCTCCAATTACGATAGGGCAATTTTCTACCACTTTCCTACATATTAAGGAGTCACCTATAGGCGTAACTACTGAGATATTTTGCCTTAAGGGTTCGATCTTCATACAAGAAAGTTTCGCATATGCAGCAGAGACAAATGAATGTGTTGCACCCAAATCAAACAACGTACACGCAAGGCTACCAAATAAAGGAATGGTACCTGTCACCACGTCAGCATTCTCTTCATTTTCTTCATCATCAGCGCTCCCTGGAGTAAGAGAGTACACTCGTGCTTGCGTTGGTTGCTTTTGTTGACTACTGCCTCCTTATGGCTTTTATGCTCCTGCTGCTGCAACTGGGCAGTTCCTTTGAAAATGTCCACTTTGACCGCATCGATAGCAAGTTTCAGTTCCTAGGCTACAGTTTCCGAAATGAGACTTCCCGCATTTTGTACAAAAAGGTCTCTGGTTTCCTTGAGTTGTCGAAAAACTTCTCTTCACTGGTACACTAGAGTTTCCACCCCACCTTGGCTTCTTGATTGGATATGATGCTTGAGGCATTGGTCGGTTCTTTCTGGCAAAAGCAGCCACTGCATCATTAAGGCTTCTTTCAGCTAAAGATGCCACATCCACCAGTTTGGTGAAATCTTTGATCTCGTGGCAAATTACCTTCCCTTTGATTCGAGGGTTAAGGCCATTCTCAAATCGCTCAGCCTTGGATTCTTCATCAGGGACTAGATTTGGAGTAAACCTTGATAGTTCTAGAAATTTAGCAGAGTACTGCTCCACCATCATTGCACCTTGAACTAGGTTTTGGAACTCGATTGCCTTTAACTATCATTGAGCCCTCGGGAAAAATCGCTTATTAAATTCTACTTTAAGCATTTCCCATTTGATTATAGGGTCACACCCCTGTTCGTTCACCCATAGCTGCTTTCTTGCCTTCCACCACTTTATAGCTTCACCAGTAAACTTTAATCCTGCGTACCTGACTTTTTGATCATAGTACAACCAAGATTCTCAAATAAATCCTGGATATCAGTAATCCAAGCTTCTGCCACCATTGGCCCTTGCATGCCATCAACACCGGAATTGATAAGTGGCAAAATCAAGTGAGCATCCTATAGTTTCTCATTGTGGCATTCGTGCCACTGCTTCACCAAATTGTCGAGTGGTATCAGCCATAAATTGCGCCATAACTGGGTGCACTCCAGCATAATATGGTGGAGGAGGTGGTAAATCCTCATTACCACGATTTTCCTCTAACCTTCGCAGGTTACTCAGGTTTCGATGTCTAGGCGGCATGATGTCTACGTTAACCCAATTTGTTAATAATTATAGAAACCAAAATCTATAGAACAAGTTGGCTAGAAAAGCCATTTTATTTCTATTTTACAAAAAGTACAATTTACATAATTAAGGTTATGCATCAGACTTCCTATATGAAGTTTCTTAGTGCATTAACCTTAACAACTTAAAACTACTTCTTCTTCTTATTCCGAAGTGATTCTTTCTTAGGGGTCCAATCCGAATCAGAGTCATCTCCTTCTTCCGATTCACTCCTAGTTTCTGATTCAGATTTTTCTTTCTCAGACTCCAATTTACTACAATTAGCTTCCGATTCTTCTTCCACAAAATTGGAGTCTTCACTCTCTATAAACCCACTTGCTTTGACCTGGGCCCTTCTTTCTCTTAACTGTTTGCTGGTTAGAGCAAAAGGTTGCTCATAATCAGGAGAACTTGATCTTTCCGTCATAGTTGGTCCATGCTTCACTGGCCATGCCCGCATGGCTAGTTTTGTTTTGTACACTAGTTTAGTAGCCACCCTACAACTAGCATCGCTTATAGACATAATCTGTAATCGCTAAGATCAAGCTTTTAGACATAATATTTTTAATACCCTACAGCTCTGGTATAGTTTCCTTAAACTCTAGTCTAGTAGGGCTAATTCTCATGGTCCTCAGAGCCAATTGCTCTAATACCAAAATAACATCCCACCCCAATGACACACAATATTGTCCGCTTTTGGCTCCCCTGAATTAGACTTCCCAGGAGGTCACCCATCCTGGTACTACTCCAGCAGAAGCACGCTTAACTGCGGAGTTCTGATGGAATCATTACCATCACGGCTTTAAAACGCGTTGTTGTCATTGAAGGTGGAAGTATACATATAAGCACATCTCCATACCAGTGCAATGTGGGACGCCACAATCACCTCTTAGGACCCGTCCTGGTGGCCTTCATGGGCTTGTGCACGCTCCCTCACATCTCAGGCTGGGCAATGGCTCTGATACCATTTCATATATATATATATATATATATACATATATATTATAAACAAATATATATATATATATATTGATATACACATATATATATATAATCATATTAAATAAAACAATTATTTAATATACTAATATCTCCATTACCATTAACACTTAGGCACTTAATTAGGTAAATCTTAAATGCCAAATAATTCACAATTTAGATATCAAATATATTTTCTCCAGTATATTTGATTTAACTTGAAATTCACACTAAAGCATTCCTAATAATCCTATTAAAATCTGGGGTGTTACAGATACTCTTCCTCTATTTGGCAATGTTCCCTTCTAACAGTATGTACAATTGATGACTAATGTGGTCCTGTTCAGTGTATGACACAACCTTGCCAATACCCCCAACATATTAACTTGAATGGATGGCTTGGAAATGTAAAAATACTAGATATACATCTTCTTCTTTTTTAATAGGGAATAACCAAGTAAACCGACTAAACCAATCAATAAAGGTAAAATAATATTTATTTCCTTGAAATGAAGTTATAGGAGATGGCCCCTATACATTAGAGAAAATTAAATCTAAAGGATGTAAAGAAGTAGAACTAGAACTGGGAAAAGGTATTTGATGGCTCTTGGACTGCAGGCAAGTTGATTATGAAGATGTAAGGTATGTAAATAAGTAGAACAAGAACTAGGAAAAGGTAATTGATGGCTCTTGGATTGCAGGCATGCTGATCATGAAGATCTAAAGTATGTAAAGAAGTAGAACAAGAACTAGGAAAAGATAATTGATGGCTCTTAGACTGCAGGCATGCTGATCATGAAGAGGCTAACTTATTCGGAGAGACTGCTAAAGTAAACTTCAACCAAACATGATGGACTATGCAAAAAGTAGGATGTCCCAAATGGCAATGCTGGTGAGGAGTGGTACGTTCCCTAACAAGCATTTGTTTTATTGGACTTGTAAACTAAGATGGAAAGAACTAGAACATACCATCTTTTAAGTGGTCCTTGATGAAGAAGGATTCTGATTTGACAATCCTTGATGATAAAGTTAGAAGAGTGAAACTCAAAACACACAGAATTATCAGAGGCAAATTTACTAACCGAGAGTAAGTTTGTGCAAATATTAGAAACTAAAAGAAGTTGTTTAAGAATAAAATCATGACGACATGTAGATATAGAATTTGAGCCATTGTCACTGATATGCAAACCTGATCCATTACTCATTCCAATTTGGTCATTGCCAGCATATTCTTCGTCTGAGAGATTAAGGTTGGCTAGGTCATTGGTGAGATGATGCATTGCACTAGTATTTGGGTACTAATTTTCATACAACATGAGAGAAGGGGATGAATAAAATGTTTGTGGAGAGGCAGGAGAATCATGTTGGCATGCATGATCAAAGCGATGATAACAAGTCATCTTTGACTATCCTAGCTTGGTGTAAACTTCGCAACAAGGATGAGAACCACTTCAAGCGTCAGAGGAGGAATGTCCACATCCTCTGCCAAAAGATGGAGAACCATGACCACCTCTGCCATGATTTGTAGAGGCACAGGTTGAGACATGGTAGAGGAGAGCAACAAATATAAAGTGGGTTAATTATGTTCCAGTTGCATCTCATAGGAAAGTAGATACATGTATATTTCATCAATAGATAGTGGGTCAACCCATGTGGTGATGGAGGTTACAAAATGATCATACTCAGATCCCAAACAAGCCAAAAGGAAAGCAGTTGTCTCAAAATCATTGAGAGGCTGTCTAGTAGTAGCCAAAACATCACTAGCGGACTTGACTAACTAGAATTGCAATTGTCAATGGGGCTCCAATAGTAGTGGATGTGTTGGGGATGGTGCGAGGAGGAGGTGGAACGAAACCATTAGCAAACCTTAAAGTATTATGACCAATAAGATAGGGAAGAATGATTCTTTGCCAAACAGGGTAAATGCCTTTGGACAGTGTGATAAAATTCTATAGGCATGACAAGGTAATTTGGAAAAAGGTGTTGGATGAGGGAACAAGGGAATTAGTTCATGTAGGTATAGACATGATGGAAGAAAGGATTAAAAAAGATGTTAGTCTTGGAAATGCTCTGATACCATAATAGAATAAATAATATTGTAGGTTGTAATGCTTCTTATCTCCTATCTACCAGGTTCTAATGATACATATAGATTATACAAGTTGATAGACTTTACAATTGAATGAGCTAATGGTATATTAGATACATTGTTGTATATCAAATTACATAGTGATCATCTATGTTACATCAATATCTTTTAAGTTTGTATTATGCTTATCATGAGGTTTCCTACACTTATCACAACTCTTGTTTTGATCACATTGCTTGTTATCACTTGGCTTCTAATCCTTATCATACTTTAAGCGAGAGTCATTATTTGCTTCAACGTTCTCTCTCTTTCATATTTTATTTCTCATAATATATTTCCACATTACATATTATAGGAGTCTAAGTGATGTAGATTAGGATGACCTATCTTATCTTTTAGTCTTTTATTTAAATTAGGTTTTTTTATTAGTCTTTTAATTGTTTTAGTTTACTTTTTCTTCTAGTACGCGGTTTTAGATTACTTTTCCTTCTAGGATATGTAATCCTAGTTTATCTTAGATTACTTTTCCTTCTAAGATATGTAATCCTAGTTTATGTTAACCTCTTTTATGTTTTAGCCTCTAAGCCTATAAATACAGGCTTAGACCCTTTGGAAAAACAGTTTATTATTATTATTGAGTTTGTTTAATAAGAATACTCAGAGTTGAGTTTCTTGGTTATTTTCCTTCAAGCTTTAGATAGCATCTTTTGCTTAGAGAAGATTTCTTTGATTTTGTGATAGTCTCACAATCTTAGGAATATTTATCCCTTTCTTGTTTTCTTGATTATTTATGTTCTAACCTGCATCGTTGGTATCGAGCCAGTCTCTTTCCATGGCACCATCCACAAGGGAAGGTAACAGCACGCTTTGCGAAGACGTGAATAATCGCCAAGAACCAGTTAGAGAAGAACCACCGCAACCTATCAAGCACAATCAAAGGTACAATTTGCGAGCTTGAGGAACAAATTGCAGCCCTCACAAAACTATTGTCCATCGAGAGTGGTCGAGACAAGTCGGCATATACCCTCACCGCCGAATCGGAAGAGGATGACGCAATTGTGGAGGATGAAGACGGAGACCCTTTGTGGAGCGCTGAGTGTGCATCAACCCCTTGTACAAGCTCGAGCCAATCGATGGGAATCCGGTTTCAAACTCGATACACGAATTCCAAAGTTGCGGCAACCCAAAAGAGTTCATGGTGGCAGAAAAAAATAAAAACATTCCACCAAAAGAAGTACCAAGGAAGATGGCAAAGATGGTGCCTAAGGAGGGGGCGGAGATAAAGCATCAATCGGTGTCTCGATACATTGGAGGTCTGTGCCAACAATTTCAACGTACATGCATCTTATGAGGCAAGGTGGCCAAGCTTATCATAGATCCAAGGAGTGGTATGAATATCGTCTCGGAGGAAGCGGTAAGAAAGCTAGGGCTTGAGATCAAAAGTCATCCTAGTCCCTATCAATTGGAGTGGCTCACGAAAGGAAACGAGGTAAGGGTATCTAAATATTGCCAAGTTCCTTTTTCTATTGGGGCTAAATATATGGATCATGTGTGGTGTGACGTGGTCGACATGACTATGTGTCACTTGTTATTGGGCAAACTGTGGCAAGATGATAAAACTGCCGTCTATAATGAAACCAAGAATACGTCTGACTTCTTGTTGGGTAAAACCAAGTTGACGTTGTTACAAAGCTCATGGCCGAAGCCACAACCTTCACAAGGAAATACAGAATCTGTGGATGAAGAGCATCAGGAATCCGAAGTCATTGATGAAGAGTTCGAGCGTGAATGTGTTGAAGATGTAGATCCTTCACAAGGGTTTGTAGATTGGGATTCTCCACCAACCTATGATGAAGACATCAATGAGAAAGATCCAATTGAAGAACCTTTGGCATTCCCTAGAGGAAGAGCATGAAGAATTAGGCAAACAAGTGGACGAGGTAAATCATCGGAGAGTTTTGCACTTTTGACAACAATTCTACATATTATGTGCTGTTAAGAGCCTCGAAGGTAAAGTCTTTGATTTTAGTGTTGAGCCAATTGACTACGTTGATTTCATTGGGATAGATGCTATTTTATCAAATTATTCTAGCCAAAACTGTGATGAAATCTATATGGTGGAAGATGCTTTTTTGTCAAAGATTGAAAGGGTCTTTGTGAGTTCTTTGGGGATTCGTATGGCTTGTAGGAAGAGCAAAGCACGAGAGAAGCATAACAAGTCTACACAGAAAAGAGGTGTGTGGGGATTTCACAACAACCATCAAGATACTCCACTAATGAAGATCACTATGATTATTATGGGGCGTGGCCTTGCTGTAAAGTTGAGAAGAGACGATTGGAATGAGTTGACCGGACATCCAAAAGACCGTGGAAGAGACCGGCCAATTCGAGGGAATTCTCTCCAACGGGAGGATGATGTAGATTAGGATGACCTATCTTATCTTTTAGTCTTTTATTTAAATTAGGTTTTTTTATTAGTCTTTTAATTGTTTTAGTTTACTTTTCCTTCTAGTACGCGGTTTTAGATTACTTTTCCTTCTAGGATGTGTAATCCTAGTTTATCTTAGATTACTTTTCCTTCTAGGATATGTAATCCTAGTTTATGTTAACCTCTTTTATGTTTTAGCCTCTAAGCCTATAAATACAGGCTTAGTAGACCCTTTGGAAAAACAGTTTATTATTATTATTGAGTTTGTTTAATAAGAATACTCAGAGTTGAGTTTCTTGGTTATTTTCCTTCAAGCTTTAGATAGCATCTTTTGCTTAGAGAAGATTTCTTTGATTTTGTGATAGTCTCACAATCTTAGGAATATTTATCCCTTCTGTTTGCTGTTTTCTTGATTATTTATGTTCTAACCCTGCATCACTAAGTATATGTGGTTGCATGTTTTTGTGTGTCTATAATGTGTGTATGTGTGCATGAGAGAGAGAGAGAGAGAAAGAGAGAGAGAGAGAGAAAGACCATTCTCATGAATGTAAATAGGAGGATTTCCATAAACTTGCTTAAAGTACTCCAATAGTCCTTGCAAACCCCAAGGCATAAGTGTAAACTGGTTCAAACAAGTTAGATAGTATTAGACTAATATAACCTTAAATAGGAAAATCATCTCTATAGTTTAATGTTCATTCCCTCACCTCAGCTGTAGACGAATCCTTTTGAATAACTGTCTTAGTAGGAAAAGAGTAAACTATTTCAGTTTCTTTTATAAAGACTTGGTATGAAAATGGTGAATTTGTTAAGGACATCACAAAGATATAATGTATAGATGAAAGAACATACATTTAAAATTTACTGCCATGTCTGCCACAACGTCTCTGACCTCCATCTCTAGTTTGCTAGAATCATCCTTAACATATGATGTGGAATAGTAGTTTACTCCTAGGAAGTCAAATGAACCCTTGACTCGATTAGATTCAAGATTGGTGAAGGTTGGAAGTCTTGTTCCTACATTCCTTTTCATTACATCAGGATAGTCACCGTAGATCAAGGGATCCAAATACCTGAAATGTCATTCAAACCAAGTATAAATAAATTCTGAACTTAGCTTATATGCAACTTACAAATGCAAAATGAGAAATCAATAATTTTTTCATTGAAAAAGTGAATGAATTCCAAACTTTTTGATGATTATTTGCCTTTAGGGCTATACTAGGTTAACATTACAATTTATAGATGAACAATGCCTCTTTATTCATCAATGTGTAACTTACCAACCAATCAGAAAGTCCATAGCTCTTCGAAAGGCACTTGCATCTTCAGTTGTGTTTGTTAGGGGAACAAGCCAATAAGCGAAGAGATTAATTCCTATAAATCCATGTTGCTTGTCCTGCATTGCCCAAAGTTCGAATTCATGAGCATTTTGGTGATGTTCCATAGGAATAAAGTTCTATATATATATATATATATATTGTGTGGTTCCTCCATTCCATAAATCCCAATGATTTTATATCTATATTGGCATTCAAATGTTTGTAATGAATATATGTTTTATTTACTCATTAAATGATTTGAACATATGACATATAAAATGTCTTTGACATGCTTAATGCAAGAAAATTCATCATATTTACTATGCATGTGAAAATTCATCATTTGAAAGGATGGAGGCTCACCTCAAGCAACTATTAGATACTTTTAAAGAAGAAGAAGAAGAGTGCCAAAGTCAGTCGGTGACCACTCCTCATGGATACTATACCTCATGGATATTATATGGTGAAGAGGAGTCATCTCTAATTAATTGGTCTCAACACTATCATGAAGAAGAATCATTTCCCATCTATTGGCCTCGGCAATACGAAGAAGAAGAGGGTCAAAGTCAATTGGTGGCCAATCCTAATGGGCACTACATGTAGGATGAGGGGACCTACTATCATGAGCAAGCTATCACATTAAGGAGTGAAGAAGTGGTTGAAAATCAAGTGGATGAAAGGAAGGAGGACCAAATTGAAGTTCTACAGGAGCCATATTAGTAAAAAGAAGAAAGCACTAAGACGTCTTCAACATTAGCTCTTATTCCTAAAACACCAGAAGACCAAGAGAGAAGTCTATTAGAGCTGCCAAGTGAGCAAACTGAGGATATCAAGAAGGAAAAACTCCTTGAGAACTCTCCTTATATTATTACAGATCATGATTCCCTTCTAGATGAGAAATTGTTTGAGAAGACTCAGAGTGGTCCACCCCGATCTATAGATACTTGGAGTCCCCCTGCAATAGGAAAAATTCATTCTCTTTGGTGCAAGAGAAGAAAATACTGGAGCTTCAAGTTTAAGGGGAGGACAACAATCTGGCTAAAGACATTAAACTAGTGCTCAGGGGAGGCACTCTATACCATATCCTTTTTATTTCCTATTTGTTTTTCATTTTATTTTTCTATTGGTCATTTTTAGTGTCTTTCTGTTTTCCATTGTTATTTTAGTATTTTTTTTTCAAGGAAAAGTATGTTTGCATTCAAGTTTAGGGGTGTGCTAGGAGCCATACCAGTCCAGACAAATCTCCATCTTATAGGTCAACTCTTTCCATATTATACACACATTGGGGACAATGTGTAATTTAAATTTGGGGGTATGGGAGATACATTACACACACTTTATCCCTATTTTTGTTAGTATTTTTTTTTTTGCTTTTTTTTTAAAAAAAAAAAAAAAAGAAAACAAATTTACATGTACATGTTTGTCTTTAAAATGTTGGTTGATCTAAGAATTGTGATTTGATTTTCATTGGTGAGCTTAAAATTTTAAGCATATGATTTGATGATAGAATTTTTAAGTTTGGTTATTTATTTTAGGCATTTGAGAATTCACATGTTTGATCTAATCTACCAACATTTTCACATAATTTGTGGGGTATGACATGAGAGTCTAATGTGTATGTTTCTATGTCTTGGGTGAAACTTGATGAATTGTTAGATAGATACCTTGGCATACTTTTTTTTTTTTTTAAAAAAAAAAAAATCATTGATAAGTTTTTCACTAAGTAACTAAAGGTCTTGCCTCATTAAGCACTGAGTGTTCATGTCAAATTGTGAGAATTTTGATTTGGTTAAATTATGGCTAGTTCAGTTTTGTAGCCTTTTTCACTTGAATTAGTAAGTCCGTAGAGGTGTTTTACACCTAATGCCCTAAAACCATCTGCTTTGGGAGTTATTGGCTCAACACTTGTTACATAGGTCAATTAGAAAGTTAAAAGGGAATTAAACATTGCAAAGCCTGACATCACAAAAAAAAAAAAAAAGGGGAAAGAAAGAAAGAAAGAAAGCTATGCCATTGTTATTTATTCTGGGGGTTCAGTGAATTTGAGATGTTGAGACATTTCACATTGGAATTTATTGAAAGCTTCATATTTATGTGTTAATTCACTTTACACTGTTTCGAACTTGTGAAGCCTTAGCCTGCATTTTGTAAGTAATTAGATTTTTAAATTTTTATTCATTATGAAGATGGAGTTTATCTTTTTAAGTGCGCTAAATATCCCTATTTTAGCCTCTTAAATTACATTTGTTAAATTCTTAGTCTTGTTATTTTGAGCAATTTGACTTTCTTTTTGTGTTTTCTAGCATTTTGAAGAAAATAAAGCAAATCTAGAAATTGGAGCTTAAAAGGGAAATTTTGGGCACGAAGCACACTCTGCGCTTGAGCACAGGAAGTCTAGGCTCAAGCGCACTAGCGCTCAAGGGCCCCAGCCAATGATCGAGCACAAACATGTGCTCAAGTTCACAACATGAAGGCTCGATCGCCCTTCAAAAAAAAAAAAACATGAAGGCTCGATCGTAGGTGCGATCGAGTGCACTCGGGCTACGATCGAGCGCACTTCCAAAAGCCAGAGAAGAGTGCGGTTTACCCTATTATGGAAATAGCTTTAGGGTTTGTTTTATGATTTCTAGGGTTTCTAAGTGCTTTTAGGGTCCACCTAAACTCTATAAATAGGCTTATAAACATAGAAGAAGACACACATACTTTAGGATAAGTATTGACAGCTCTTCAAGGAAGCGTTTTTCAGGTTTATTCTTTTCCTTTTATTTTATTATTATGATGATATTTAGCATCAAACTCATGTGTAACTAACTCTTTATTATGATGATATTTAGCATCAAAGCCATAGTTATGTTTATTTAATATTTCAATATTGGCGCCTTTGTGATAATCATATTGTGATGCTTAACTTGATTAATTCTTGTTTTACTGAATTCCTCATATGAATGTGCCTGATCAACATATACATGTGGTATGAATTAGTTATTTAAGTCAATTTGGATAATTGTGTCATGCGCTTAATAGAGTAACAAAAGAATCTCCTCATGGGTTCTTGGATTAATCAACATAGGAAACTGGGAGTAGACACCCATGCCCTAGGCCTCATGCGGTTTAGCTAGCTTAGATGAGGTGCCTTCGAATCAGACATGGGTGATTGCGCAGAACTTGATTCGAATCAGTTTTGAGGATATGGACTCAGTTTGGTTGAAGTCCATGTGGGATGATGGAGGAGCCACCCGAGCAAACATGATTGAGATTCTTATCTCTTTAGCATTACGTAAGCTTATGATTTAATCTGTTGATCTTTTGTAAGACAATTATGACGTAATATTTTGATGATGGTCTGATGACTATTTTATGAGGTATTATGTTTATTATGGTATATGAATGTGTGATTGTATATTTATTGCTCTCTATTCCTATAGTTTAGAAAGTCTTCCGCTGAGGTCTCTCACTTATGAGAAGTTGAAATCCTTGAGTCTTATTGATAAGTGCCAAAATATTCATATTTTAGCCCTTAATTTACATTTTGTTAATTTCTTAGTCTTATTATTTTCTGCTATTTTATTTCATTTTTGTGTCTTCTATGTTTTTGTAGGTCATGAAAGAAAAGAAAGCGTTTATGAAAAAGTTCCAAGATTAAATGGAAAATTGGGAAGACCTAGAAGATGTGGTTAAGTTTAACCAAATAAAGGAAATGATTAAATCGGAATTTCTCAAATTGGAGTCAAAATCGAATTGGATTCAAATTTGGATTTTGCACATGTTTCGGTATTTTGACCATAACTTTCAGCTCAATTATTGAATTGAGGCGATTCTAACGGTATTGGAAAGCTAACTCAAAATTATACAAATCATTATGAAATATAATTTTCCTAATTTTGACGTGTGCTATGCCAAAATTGTCCAGCAAGATAAGAACGCAAATCTGGACGAATCCTATTCCGATTTGGATTTAGGTTTGCTCCATCCTAATTGGACTAGGACTTAAATCTCCGAATTTCCTAGGATAAAAAGGGCTTCTAGGACTCTCCTAAGCCCTATAAATATACCTCTAAGCCACACAATTCCATGGGGGAATTTCAGACAATCTTGGGGAGTGGAATTGGAGACCACTTCTAGGAGTGATTTTTAGGTCTTTCTTTTCCTTTTCTTTTAGTTTTATTTTAATTATGTGTAACTAAACTCTTTAGTATGGCTAGATTGAAGCCCTAATTATATTTCTTTAATATATCAATATTGGCACCTTTGTGATAATCATATTGTGATATTTAACTTGATTATTTCCTACTTAACTGAATTCCCCATTTGTATGTGATTGGCCATTATATTCATGTGTTATGGACTAGTTATTTTGGTCAATTTGGATGACTGGGTCCTGGGCATAATAGAGTAACAAAAGAACTTCGCCACAGGTTCTTGGGGTAATCAACATAGGGAGCCGGGAGTATAAACCCATGCCCTAGGCCTCGTGTGTTTGTCGATTTCCATAGATTTATGATTTCTTAAAGAACAACTTAGTATACACCCATACTATAAATCCTTTAAGAAAGAAAAGAGTTAGAGTATACACCTATGACTAATTCATTGCTTAGGGATATCAATAGCTTAACGAATATACACCCATGCTCTTAGGTTAGTAAACATTAAGTAGTCATAATATGATTGGAGCATTGGCATATTGATATATTAATTGAGCATGATTAGTGGTGGATATCAAAGCCCTACCTTTTCATTTATATTTATTTCCTTTTGCAATATCAATTTGTTGGCAAAGTTGATATTTTAATTTAGAAACTAAATTCTAAGCAAAATTACAATCCTCGTGGGAATGATCTCATATTTGCCGCACTATACTATTGTTTGATTTTGTGTACTTGCGAGAAAATGTACATTTATTCGCCTATTAATTTAGGTGGATATTTCCGTAAGTTTTTTAATTTTGTTTAGAATTATTTTCTTTAGTTAATTATTATTTATTTTTTTTAATTATTTTTTATCTCCCTAGTTTTATAGTTTCTATTTTGTTCTTTGGAGGTGCGTTCGTGCGCCCATTCTAAGGCAATCGGGTGCACCAGTGTGATCAAGTGCACCTTACGGTGTGATTGATCGTATATCCGGACAGCAGCGCTGAAACTGTGTTATTGACGGATATGATTTATTTCTCATATTTTTGCTTTTATTTTTATTTTTCTTTTTTAATTTAAATTTCTTTTTGTTTTAATCATGTTGAGAGAAAATACACCTCCGATGCGAAGACCTATGAAAAGTTCTTTCAATCCCTAGATTCTCAACCAACCATCATGCGTTAATTTCCAGCCCATTGTGCAGAGCAGTTACAATCTATCTCCGCAATGGCTCAATATGGGTTCACACTATAAAGGCACCACATTGGCATATTCGAGAATTCTTTGATTTCTGCACGACTCAAAATGTTCAGGGTTGAACTCCTAATGAAATTAGGTTAATCCTCTTCCCTTTTTCTTTAAAAGATAATACTAAGATATGGTATAATTTGGCCACAGGTTCTATTCATATTTGGGAGGAGATGGCCACAAAGTTCTTAAAGAAGTTTTTCCCAGCCCAAAAGACAAGGCAATTGAGAAGGGGAATTCTGACTTTCCAACAAAAAGACGGATCCCTTTTCTTCGAGGCATGGGAGCACTTTAATGAACTACTTCTCAGATGCCCTCATCACAATTTATCTCAAGATGATCAGGTATGGGCATTCTATGAGGATTTAAATTATCCTAGCAAGAGTCTTGTAGATTTAGCTTGTGGTTACATGTTGTGCAGAAAAGCAGCAAGGAAGCCATAGAACTCTTTGAGACCTTAAGTGAGAACTCCCAACAATTCCCATCTAAAGGTTGACAAGGACTCAAAGGAAAAGGCATACATGAAGAGACCACCAATGGTGGAATTCATGCTCAAATGTCTGCCATGGAGAAAAAGCTGGACATGCCCGTGAAAGCTATAACTAGTCATAGCAGTGCTCTTATTCAACAAGTTACACAAGTCAAGGTATGTGCCATATGTTCCCATATTGACCACACCACTAAGACTTGTCCCATGTTTTCAATTGTAGATCAAGAGTCATTTCTCATAAATTTGTCCCAACATTATTATGAAGAGAAGCCATCTCCCATCTATTGGCCTTCACAATACCAAGAAGAAGAGCCATCTCTCATATATGAATATTGCAAGAAGCACATCAAGGCTCAGTCAACGAACCTTGAGGAGAGCACCTCCAAAGACGATCTCAGCGCCTGGGCCTGAAAAAATTCCAAGTAATTAAAATCTGCTCTTTTGTGGTTTGTGGTGTTTGGGAGTGATTAATTGGTTTGTGGTTTATGGTCTTTGGACTCTTTTTGGATCTGCTTTTGGCATTTTGCTTATGATATTCCAACTTGACCAACCTGCCCAACCAACCCGCCCGTGCAACCTGATCCATCCTACCTGAATACTCGATGAGTTTGTTGTTTTTACTATTTATTGCGGGTTAGAATTGTCCAAACCCGATGGTCACGGGTTGGGTGGTCGAATGGGCCGAAACCTGCCCAAACCAACCCATGCCCAGCCCTAGTTTTTTTAATAAAAAAAATAAGGGCATTTTAAGAATTTCACACCCCTCCGTTAGGATTTAACAGAAAATCCTAACAGAAGGGGTAACTGAAACGAAATGAAAGTTCAATATACCAAAATAAGAAACTTTAAAGATTGGGGGTGTTTGCAAAAGGCACATAAGTTTAGGGGTAGGTGAAGTTTTCCCAAAAAAAAAAAAAAAATTCATTCATTCTTAAAATCTACAACTTAATTATTCCATGTAACAAAATCTTTTAGTTTTTTTAATAGATTTATAAGAGTATTAAATGTAAGAGAAAGTAAAAGAGACCATTTAATGGATGGAGTCAATTTAGCAAACTAGATAAAAGGCTCTTGATTTCTTTATCAATTCGTGCAAAATGTTTGTTGGAAAAATTAAGCTAGTTAAAGTATATTTTGTGACCAATGACAAAGAAACTATAATTTTTTTTGTAATTTTTGGGGTAAGGGCAAAATTAAAATTGTATTTTCACCACTACTTTGGGCTAACAATAATATTTTTCATTGAAGATAAGACCAATCATATTAATGGGCATGCATAGGGGTGAAAAGGAACAACCCACTAACCATTAACCACACTAACTGTTAACCGTTAACTGCATCAACTACTAACCACTTTTGAAGGTGGTTAGAAAAACCGTTAACCTCCTAAACTGTTACAGTTAGCAGTTTTGGGTTTTGAAAAAACTGCTAACCACTTATATGCATATTATATAATATATATGTATAAAAATACATGAAATGACATCGTTTTTGTGTTTAAATATATATAAAAATTAGAAATAATCTTGTATGTAGTAGAGTATTATCATATTACCATAAAAATGAAGTCATTCTGGTTTTTTCCTTTTTAAAAAATTTTGTTTTAACTTTTAAAATTTTTCTTTAAAAAACGGTTAGCAATAGTTATTAGGGTTATTAACAACTAACTGCCGGTTGATAGCGTAGGCAGTTAGTGAATTTTACTAACCGCCTAGGTGGTAGCCAATAACCGTTAACTATAACTGCCTTTTTACCCCTATACATGCACATCTATGAACTACTCTACTACAACAAGGCCTTAGAATTACTCTAGCATAAAATTTCATCGTTAAATGATATATTCTCACCCTACAAAATATATTATATAGTGATGAATGATAATAGCATACTTAATGAAAAAAGCATTGACATCAAAGATACATAATGCCCTAGATAGAATAATTTAGCAAATCGACCAAAGCATTTTATATGAAAAGCTTATAGAATACCTGATACTTTTCCTTGTATAATACAGAAGCTGATGCATGCGCCAACAAAATATGATGAGCTGCCAGGTATGGCTCAATTGAGGAATTGCCTCTTGTGCAGTTAAATCCGAACGGAGAAGAACAATGTTGAGGTTGTAGAAGTCCTGTATCATAACCCTCGAGCACGAACACATTGGCCTCGTTCACAGTTGTCCAGTGTGAAACCCTGTCACCAAACATCCTAAAACACACATCTGCATATGCCGTGAAGTCTTTCCTGCATTCAAATATAGATTATTCAAATAACATACCTTGCCATGTTCTGCGCTTTGTGGATAGATTGTTTATATATATAAACACATTTCAAGCACAAAACCATACACAATTCTTCGATCAATCCATCCTCCATACTCGTCTTCCAGTGCCTGTGGAAGGTCACTGTGGTGTAATGTAACATGTAGTTGGATTCCTACTTGATCAAGCAAGAAAGGCATGGAGAAATTAGCATTTTGGAACTACTCTTTCTTGCTTTAAATTGAAAGTACTCTCACATTGCTGTGAGATAGGCAATAACCATTGCTGATAAGTTCATTGATAAGATTGTTGTAATATTGTAGACCCTTTGGATTGACAAGTCCTCTTCCATCTGAAAAAGTAAAAAATGTGAGGAAAAATACCATAAATCACTTGTTATTTAGTTAAATGTGGGGCTAATTTTTCTTTCCCCCATGAACTACCAAGCAATTACCATTTCTCCCCATGAACTACCAACTTTACATTACACCTCCCATGAACTACTATTTCGTTACCAAAACCCCCTTCCGTTACTCAAAGCCATTAAGTTGAACAGTCAACCATACTGTTCATGACACTATTTACGATATTGTTCATTATTGACAGCACTATTCATGATACTATTTATAAGTACTATTCACCGACTGTGACAAAAGAGGGGTTTTGATAACAAAATGGTAGTTTATGGGGAATATGATGTAAAATTGGTAGTTCATGGGGGAAAATTGTTGGAGTTAGTGGCTTATATTAACACCAGTGAGGGCCAAGTAGACGGGAGCGTAGTGAACATCGCGATAGCGACGTTCACCCCCCACTGTATGGTACGGGTGTACGAGGGTATTTTAGGGATTTCGTACAGTTCCGTATGGAGTACGTATGCGTAGGGTTTTGGGTGTTTTCTTATATATATATATATATATATATATATCTAATTAATGTAAACCTAGATTATTTATCAGAATAATAGACGCCTCTCTGTGGACGTAGGCAAATTGCTGAACTACGTTAAATCTGTGTCTCTCTCTCTTGATCTCTCTCTTTTCGATTTTATATATTGTTCATCATTATTGTGTGCAGTTACAACAATTGGTATCAAAGCCTAATCATACAATGACTGGGATTGGCACATCTTCTACAAAGTTCAATGTGATGAAGTTCGATGGATCTGGAAATTTCGGGTTGTGGTAGAGACGTGTCAAGGATTTATTGGTGCAACAAGGGATGGTGAAGGCACTATATGGGACGAAACCAAAAGGGATGGCTGACATAGATTGGAAGGAACTTGAGGCAAAAGCGGTGGCTACTTTTCGACTTTGTTTGGGAGATGATGTGATGTATCATGTCATGGATGAAGTATCTCCGACGGTAGTTTGGTTGAAATTGGAAAGTCAGTATATGTCAAAGTCGTTGATGAACAAGCTCTATCTAAAGCAGCGGTTATACGTCTTGAAGATGGCAGAGGGCTCGGATCTGAGCCAACACATCAATGTATTCAATCGGATAATCAACAATTTGAAGAGGGTTGATGTGAAGTTCGAAGACGAAGACAAGGCGTTGATGCTGCTAAATTCACTCCCAACTTCTTCTACCTATGAGAATTTGGTTATAACTCTGACATGGGGGAAAGAAACCTTGGAGTTGGAGGATGTTACAGGAGCCCTGTTGGCTTTTCATCAAAGGAAGAAAAATATTGATGAAAATTCCCAAGGAGAAGGGCTAGTTGTAAAGGGTAACTATGAGCATGGAAGAAGCAATAACAGGGGTGATTCGAAAAGCAAGAATTCTCGGTCAAAATCCAGGAGGAGGAAGGACATCAATTTCTATAAGTGCGGAAAGAAAGGGCATATGAAGCGGGATTGTCTAGACCAGAAAAAGAACAAGGACAACGAGAATGAAGGTTCCTCAAAGTTTGCGAACGTAGTGGAAGACAATTCAGACGATGCTGATGGTGATATGCTTTCTGTTGCATCTACTTCAGAGCATCCTGTGGATTTTGGACTCAGCATGTTCATTTCACGTGAGGCCCAACAGAGATTGGTTTGACACCTACAGGTCAGTTAATTCTGGTATAGTTACAATGGGTAATGGTGCACATTACAAAATTACTGGCATAGGAAATATTATAATTAAAATGTTTGATGGTGTTGTTAGAACGTTATGTGATGTTAAACATGTACCAGAAGTGGAAAAGAACTTAATTTCATTAGGCACCTTAGACTCAAATGGTTATGGTTATAAGTCTGTAAGTGGAGTAATGAAGGTAACTATGGGTGCGATGGTAGTGATGAAGGGACAGATAATTTCAAAGAATATCTATAAACTGTTAGGAAGTACAGTTATAGGTGGAATTACCTCTGTGGAGTCTGAATATGATTGTACTATTTTGTGGCATATGCGGTTGGGTTATATGAGTGAGCGGGGCATGTTAGAGCTTCATAAGAAAAATCTATTGAAGGGTATCAAGACATGCAAACTTGATTTTTGTAAGTTTTGTGTTCTAGGGAAGCAGAATCGAGTATAATTCAAGACAGCCACACACAAGACAAAGGACATTTTGGATTATGTTCATTCTAATGTATGGGGACCAGTGAGAACAGTGTCACGGGGAGGACATATGTATTTTGTCATCTTTATTGATGATTTTTCTAGAAAGGTTTGGATGTACTTCATGAGGCACAAGTTAGAAACGTGTGCGTGGTACGGTACGGGTGTACGGGGGTATTTTAGGGATTCCATACAGTTCCGTACGAAGTCCGTACACGTCCGTACGCGTAAGGTTTTGGGTGTTTTCTTATATATATATCTCATTGATGTAAACCTAGATTATTTATCAGAATAATAGCCGCCTCTCTATGGACATAGGCAAATTGCTGAACCACGTTAAATCTGTGTCTCTCTCTCTTGATCTCTCTCTTTTCGATTTTATATACTGTTCATCATTATTGTACGCAGTTACAACAAAAATAGTAATTGCATGGTAGTTCATGGGGGGAAAAAGATAATTTCCCCTTAAATGTGAGTAAAAGATTGGTGGCCATACTTGGAATAAGTCTTGACCATGAGATGGAAAATCTATAGGCCTCTAAGCCAGTCTCCACCATGAGCTGGACATCTTCCTGCAAGAGTGGATTTATCCTAATCATACCAGATGGTTTAAAATCAACATACAATTAACTGGTTGTGTGATGCTCAACAAATTAATGGCTGAATTATAACTTGCAATACTCATCTTATAGTCAGATGAAAATACTTATAATTTATACCTTGTATTTGTGATATTGATCACATGCTATGTCAGCATTGTCTCCATGCATTTTCCCTAAAAATTTGAGGTTGAAGATCAATCTCGTAAGATACATTTGATACATCTCAGCAAATGGTCAATTGAGACAATTTTACTCAACTTTGCATTTCAAAGTTAATTTGAGCTCCTCAATTCAATGCAGTATAATGTGCGCCTTACATTACCCAAACCAAAGCCCATTGCCCGAGTTAGTGTGCGTATGTTGCATAATGTGAGCGACATTTCTGCTACAAGTGGCTAGCTCTCTTTCCCATCATTCAATTTATTCTTAAAGTGTTGAGGATACCTTATAAACTAGTTGACTTCTTTGTATTTAACCAATGTGTGAAAAACTTTTCTCCATACACTTCAAAATTTTGGTTTGCCTTCAAAATTTTAGATTGACATGAATGATGTAAATCTTTCAATAAAATGCACACAATAATTTAGATAGAAAATATGTTTTATAATTATTTGAAACATCCAAAAACAAATAATGTTATTTATTTACTTAGATAGAAAATATGTTTTAGCTAAGTTTTATAAAGAGTAATGAAGTTAGTTTTCATACTGAACTGAGTGTAGTTGTAACTCTATCCTACGAGATCTGGCAATTTCCTAAAGCTTGATTTGGATTGGGAGTCGTAGTTGTATACAGACTATAACTCTTTCCTTGTCATATCAAAATCTGATGAGACAGATACCGAGATTGTACAAGAGTCAATCATTGTAAATTAAGGGTTGGTTTGTAGTAGGGCTTTGACGCGGAGTAAAGGGACGCCTAGGTGATTCTTAGCGTCGGGGTGGAATTCGGTATCTTTGGGAGATACCGGTCTCGGAATTTGGGAATCAGTGATTAACTAGGAGAGCCTTCCTTTCCTGACTACTTCTAGAAAGTTGTTTGGGCCTTTTGAAGCCCAATAGAAATGGCAAGGGTTTTCATTTTTTGTGTGACATTAAATAAATCATATTGTTTTTACTAGTACACACACATAAGCCATGTTTAGTATTGGCGAACAAAGTATGTCAACAGGTTTATATCAGCTTTCTCACATGAGTGATCGCCTCTAATGTTGTGATAGCAAGGTAAAGATGAGACATTGTGTCATTTTTCGCTTTGATAGCAAGCAAGTTAAGATAAGGTTGCCTTAGTTGGTGCTAAGGTGAGACACATTTATAGATATGTCACCTTAGTTGGTTCTAAGATGAGTTTTATGATGAGTGGACAGTGCATGGATATCCCATAGTCCATTTAACTTGTGATTAGCCAGATGCGAGACCTTAATTTGTTGCCTAAGGTGAAGAGCAAATAGAGGACTCGGGTTAGGCGCTTGGGTAATGACTAGACTAAGATTTGTATGGTGTTTTTTTGAGCTTAGACATATACTCTTTTGGAAAGAGAACTCCACCATAGCATGTATTTCATACTACATGGGCTTGTAAGACTGACAATGGAGGTGAGTGAATCGATCCCTTCTTCCTGATCGTGTGAGTCTGATGGGTCATTATTAAGACCCCAATTATGCCCTATGTGACCTTTGACTATGTTGTGAGGCAAAAGATTCAGCGTTTACTACTTTAGCATGTTGTCTATGGCCATGAATGATGCGGTCTAAAGAGACATGACTGGGAAAGCGGTTGAACTTAAGCTAAGTAACATAAGGGTGAGGGAAGATTATTTGGTAACACATTCACATATTGTATTTATAGTCGACAGGTTATGTTGCATCTGAATGTTGCGACATAATTGTGAATGCATTATAGTTAGTGAGGGTTTAACATATTTGTGAAAAATTAAATTCATGAGGGATCCGAGTGTGTAATCTGTTGTGACCAAATGGGTATGGGGCATAACGATAGCTTGTTTTGTTTTTAGGGATGTTGTTATGCAAGTCTTTAACAAGACTTAGTGTAATGCTCCCCGATCTTTCTATAGTGTGCTCAACCTATTTGCTAGTATGAATGATGTCAAAGATTGATAAGAGAGACATATGGTTAGCCCATGCTCACTATGTGTAAGTGGGAGATGTTAGTAATTGGACTCCAATATACCCATAGTGAAGCTAGTCCATACAATACCAAAAGTTGTATCTCTTAACTAAGAGTTGTCTCTTGGTTGGTTATAAATACCTATGGGATAAAAGTTAAATCTATAGATTATTCATAATATCATTTCAGAATTAGAAATTCTGAATCTCTCTCAATTCTCTCTTCTATTCTCCATCAAAGAGTATTTAGGTTTGGGCATATGTGTTTTGTTCTTGTAATAAAATATCATCGTTGAGTTCTTTCAAATATGTACGTGAGAGACATCGCTATAAATTATAGAACACTTACCAAAGATCCTTATTTGTGAGTTCTAGAATAAAGGTACACATAAAACTTTATGTTTTTATGTTTATGTTTTCCAACACCCACAATCTGACTGCTGGGTCTTTATGGAAGGAGATCCATATAAGGGATATAGTTAGTGGGCCTTTAAGTGTAATGGGCCATTATAATGTGGGCCTTTTAGTGTAATAGGTGTTGGAAGTTAGTATTGTGTAGCTGAATGTCGGTTGTATAAAATATATTAGCAACCCAGTTCATTAGAGGTATGAAAAATGACTCTAGTGTTTTAGTTGCTTTTATCTAGAGAGTGGGTTTCTCGAACAACCTATTTATCAATACAATTTCTATATCCATTTCATCATCATCTTTCCATTATAATCTTATATCTTTCATATTCCATATACAATATCCATACATCTTATAGATTATGACTTGAAGAGTAGAAAAACCCATTACAATCCACGATCAGGCAATAGGTCTATGTGGAAGGAGAGCCACGACTAGGCCATGGGTCGCAGTACGTAGCCAAGACTATCTCCATAACTTTTTTTTTTTAATAAATTTTTAATCTAAACGTATGGTGGTATTTTCACATATCCGACAGAGGGTATAATGGACCATTTCAGTCATTACTATCACACAAGACATGTTTATCTACGGAGTTGATAGAAAATCCTAACAGGGCTAGATAATTTAAGGGAGTTGATTGTCACTTTTTTTAAAGTTTGCGGTGATTAGAAATAAGATGTAAGTTCAAGGGTCTAAGTCCAATTTCTCCAATAAAATAAAATAAAATGTTATACTTTGTTTAGCATGGAAAAAAATGCTTAAGATACAGAATCTTGATTATGAACAAGTTTGTTGTATTAGTAAAAAGCAAAACAAAAGAAAAGCATACCATCATGAGTTAATGTATCCCAAATGCTAGGCTTCCTACCCTCTTGGTCTGCTGCACCTTCAACCTTTCATATATAATTTTTCACATAAAAATTAAAATAATATATATTTCTTTTTAAGAATACAAGATAAATAAAATATATATATAAAGTAAATTTATAATACAAAGAAATAAATTATTCATCAAAATATTTTTTCATTTGTTCCTGTCTATAATGAAATAATTTCACCCTTTTTTTTTCTTTCTAAAATTCTGAAGAGACAAACAAAAGAAAAAAAATATGTACTGACCTGGTATGCTGAGGTCCCAGACCCAAACACAAAGCCTGGTGGGAAGTCATCTCTGCTAAATCTATCAGCAGCTAAAATTACTGCTGCTAAGTTTATAAGAAGAAACAGAGAGAAAGAGAGGCTGATCAGCATTTTCCCAAAGCTGGTTATGATCCTTCAGCTTGACCCAAATGATTACTTTATTTTTAGCCAGACAAAGTGTTCTCTTAGTTTAGTAAAAAGACAAATATGTCCCGGTTGCAGGCTCGAGCATATTATTGGACCTCTTTTCAACTTGTAGGGACTGTCGGCTAGGGGAAAACAGTAGGGTAGTCTCAAATAACCACACATTATCATTCAATAATTTTAAGTGCGCTTTCGTGCTAACTTTTAATGTGCGTAATTACTCCCATCAAATATAGGGAATGCACTTTCAGAGCGTTCTCATGGAACAGGGTCAATGAAAACACTCAAGACCAGAGACAAAGCATAAACGAACCAGCTCGATCTGATACCAAATGTTACAACCTAAGGAACGGTTCAACCCCAACAACAAACGCACAAGCAACATATATATGGAAAATAATTTGTAATGCATAACAGTAAAACAATACAACCAAAAAAATATTTACACATCCACAACACAGCTTTGTTGACGAAGTAGAAAATTATTTTACTTTCTTTTTTTTTTTTAGAAAATTATTTTACTTACTAAGCAAGAGAGTAGTTTTTCAAGATGCTTTTAAAACATGTTATATGAATTGAGTCAAGCCGATAGTATATTATTTTTATAGATGTTTTGTGATTACCTTCGATGATTTTACGTTAAGATATGTTTTGATGAATCAAGTTGATGAAAGGTTTGTCGAATGTTGAAGTCTCCAACATATGAAGTGAAATGACATGAAAAGGTAATGGAAATGGGAATGTAATGAACGAATAAAAGCATGCATGTCATAGTTTTATGATGATATTCCATGATATGTTTTATACGGGATTTCGTGCTACATGTATCGGTATGTATATGTGTCTGCATGGAATAGAGCATATTATACCGTTACAACTGAAATGCATATGATGTTTTATGTAGTTCTTGCTCAAATAAGCCCATATGCACGTGTTTCGCTTGAGGTAGTGAATGCATGTATATATGTATAGCTGAGTTATATGATGTCTAGAAATATATGACTTGGATGAGTTATATATGTATGTTTCCAAGCAAGAGATTGGATCGTACAGATATACTCCCAGCTAAATTTTATGTTTCAAAGGTTACTTTAAACTTATAGCTGCTACTTTAAACTCATGAATGTTAGCAACTGAAAACTCGGTTCAATACGAAAAGTCATTAAATTTTATACACTTATTGAGCCTGTGAGCTCATAAATCCAACTATGAAAAGTAGTAACCCTATGATCGCATAGATAATGTTGTTCATGTAGGTACCGACGATATTGATAAGGACCCATTAACCTTGTACTTGGGCTACTAATAAAGGGCCGGCTCAATGTATTTTGGAGCCGTAAGCGAAACTCTTAAATAGGGCATTATATTTTTTTAATATTTAAATATTAATTAAATAATATTTATGTTAATATTATTATTATATTTAGAGTTCTCAATCTCTAGAGTTCTCATTTTTATTAATCCTTACAAAAATAAACACAACAATAAAAAAAGAATCAATTTTTATTTATTTATTTATTTTATGAATCAATCCTTGAACCGCACCATATCTCTGCTAAGCACATATTCCAAAACTGAAGTACACAAAAGCAAACTAACCAAAAGAAAACCCACCAAAAATATTATCAAGAACCCATACAAAATTATCAAAAATAAAAACAAAAATAAAAACAAAAAATAAATATCCATATTGTGGTAGTAATTTTCTCACTTGATTCTTTGGTACACCTCTGTTTAAAAAAAAAACCTACCAAAAAATTTGTCAAAAACCCATACAAAATCCACCAGAAAAATCAAGCACAAAAATAAACATTACAAAAAAAATAATAACAAAAAAAAATTGTTTATGAATCCTTACCGCTTTGATACACCTATTTCAAACAAAACACCAAATAAATTGACAAAAACCCATACAAAACCCACAAGAAAAATCAAGCGCAAAAATAAACATTAGAAAAAAATAATAATAAAAAAAATTATGTCTCCTTACCTCATTGATACACTTGCTTCAAACAAAATCCACTAAAAAAATTGTCAAAAAGCTCATACAAAACCCACAAGAAACCTTTTTAAGTATAAAAATATTTGCTTTTCTGGGTTAATTGGTCTTATTTTACCATGGGCTTATTATATTGGGGCTTATTAAATTGAGGCCTTTTTAAAATTACTTCCTTATCATGATGAGAGGCCTTAAGTTTTTATTTAAAAATAAATAAAAATGGGACATATTAAAAATAAATAAATAAAAAGCCTTAAATTTAAAAAAAAATGATTAAAAAAAAATTTTGGGCCAAATTTTTTTTCTTTTTGGGCTTTATTAATCCGGGTGCCTTGGGCGAGTGCCTCACTCGCCTAGTGGTCTAGCCAGCCATAAGCTACTATGACCAAGGCCATTCGATGTTAGATGCTTGAGAAATCAGACTATTAGCTCATCCATTTTCTGGTTGTATATTTTTTGTATGTTCTATTCATAGACTATGTGGTATATATATATGGCATTTGTGTCATGTGTTACACTTTTGTATAGCCAGTTTTTTGTATATAAGAGATACAATGTATAAGCTTTATATATAGAGAAATATTAGGGCCTCGTTTGATTCGTGGATTGTCTAATCCATTAGAAAAAGATTAGCTATCACTGGGAATAGAAGAGTGTGGAATAGATTAGCTATTCATATTCCTTTGTTTGGTTGTAACGATAGAATAGACTGCCTAATCATATTCCTTCATTTGATACAATGCAATATGTTGATGAAATGAAATCGTATTGTGATCAAATATCCTAATATACCCTTATTATAATACAAATACAATTTATATTATTGTTGGAGAAAACAAAATAAAACTCAATCTTGAATTCTAATGTCAATCAAACTCAATCAAAAGAAATAAAAAATAAAAGTATAGAGAAAGGTAGATAGAGAAACAGAATGAAACTCAATCTTGAATTCTAATGTCAATCAAATACAATCAAAAGAAAAAAAAAAAAAAAAAAAAGAAAGGTGCAAAGAAAGAGAGACGGAGAAACAAAATCAAAATAAACGGTACATAAATAAATAATAGGGAGACATAGAAACAGAGTTAAAGAGAAACGGTACAAAGAATCAAAAAATAGAATAAAAAAAATTGAGAAACGGTACAGAAAAAAAAAATCCAAGAAACAGAGAAAAAACGAAATAATCAAGAAACAAAGAAGAGAGATTGAAGAGAAGAGAGGGGGAGAGGAATACTTTGGTAAGAAAAAAGAGATCGTTGCAGTTTGCACTAAGAGAGTTGATTTGAGAGAAGTGTCTTGGGTGTGAGAAGGGTGGGGTTTTTTTTGGAAATTTACATGGTAATTTTAATCACACAGGAAAAGATTAGCTAAGCCACTCATTTTTTAGTGGCTTAGCTAACCTTGTGTGTATGGGATTAGTAGTCCCATGAAAATAGAATATTCCCAAGAATAGAGTGTTACCAAACAAAGGACTAGCTATACCTAGTGTTAGATAATCCAATGCAAGGATCTAATCTGCGAACCAAACAAGGCCTAGGTGTTCTTCTCGTGTTTTCATGGTATTCTCTAGTCCTATGTGGATATTATTTTTTTAAAACTATGTATATAAGAGAAATAATGGCCAATTTTTTTTTTTTTTTTGCTTGTATTATATGTTGTAAGCTCTGTGTGTTATGTTTACTCGCACCATGCTAGGTTATGGAACTCTATTATATGTGTTCACGTCCTTGTCCATGTGTTATTATAAAATGTATGTATGGTACAAGTTATTGTAATGACTTGGGTAAAAATTTATTCTATGACTTCGGTACTTTTTTGTTTTGTTTTGGTTTTTTTTAATTTATTTTTATTTTTTATACAAACTTTGAACTCAAAAACCAGAGAAATTACAGAAGGTCCAAAGAGGGAAGGAGAGAAATGGGGGTGGTTTTTTTTACTACAAAATGCGATGGAAGAAAGGGGTGCAAGAAGTAGGTAGGAATGCAGTTCAAGTAAACTCTTTCCAAGACCCAATATGTCACATGATGGGCATAGAACCCAGTAGCAAGTCAACTTACTATAGTAGTATAGCACCGAGGTAACTTAATACACCTAAGCTAACTTCATTGTTCTTATAATGTTATTATAACTTATAGGTTGTAGTTTGGTAATTGTGGTTTCTTTAATATTTCATGAATTTAAATGTAAAATTTATTTTAAGAATAGGTTTAATTTAATGATAAATGTTAGAATTGCCTTAAAAATTAAACTCATCCAAGGCTTCACTGATTTAACTCATCCAAACTTTGTGTGCAAACTTCACAAGGCCCTTTATGGCCTCAAGCAAGCACCTAGAACTTGGCTCAATAGGTTGTCATCCTTTTTGTTGCTCATTACCTTCACTGCTTCCCTATTGGATTCCTCTCTCTTTTCATTACACTTGGGATCTACATTTTTATATTAATGTATGTAGATGATATCATTCTTACAAGAACCAATGACAAAATCTTTCAATCTATCATAGCTCAACTGCAACAAAAATTTCCTTTGAAGGATCTTGGGTCACTTCATTTCTTCCTTGGCATTCATGTCTCTCGCACTGACTAAGGATTACATCTATGCCAAGCCAAACACATAGCTAACCTACTGCATCACACTAATATGCAAGCTGCCAAGCCTTCAACATCACCATTATCTTTTGGACTAAAACTCTCTAAATTTGAGGTGATCCCTTGCCAAGTCCTACAGAATACAGACAAGTTGTTTGTGCACTTTTGTATTGCACCTTAACTAGAATTGAGATTGCCTTTTCAATAAACCAGCTCTGTCAATATATGTATGCTCCTTTAACCACTTACTAGTCTACTGTGAAGAGGGTTCTTGGATACCTCAAGGATTATGTTCATCATGGACTACTGTATTCCAAAGGATCTCTTCAACTCACTGCCTACTATGACAATGACTGGGCTAGCTGAATTGATGACAGACGATCCACTACTGGTTTTGCTATCTTCCTTTGTAGTGATCCAAATAATTAACTAAGCTTAGGTAGCTTAGTTAGAGGGTTAATTTAGGTTTTGGGTCACTAAGGACACTAAAGGGGCAATTTAAAGTTTTGGACCAAACGTACACTTCTATTTTTAGTGCGGATGTATGCAAGGAGATCATAGGACGTATGCCTACAAATAGTACACAGACGTTCTTTGGGGACCACACAATGTACACTACTTTTTAGAATACCCCTTGGATAATATCTAGACGTACGCTACAGCTTTTGGACCACTGTGTAAATAATACTGAACGTACACTAGGGTTGCCAGACATCTGCTACTTTTTTGGAGTTTTGCTTCAAGGTGGTAATACCCTTAAGCCTAGCTCGTTTTTATGTCATTATGCTGCTTAAATGTTCTCTTAAGTTGTTAGTTTTACCTTTAACTAGGTTATGCTTTAAATCTTGATGAGGTTAGCATTTGTCTTGGTTTAACATGATTTCATATGCATGGGGATTTTGTTTTGAGTAAGGAGACCATAGGGAGCCTTTTAATAGCCTTAGAATTTGATTTGGGAGAATAGGAGGATGAGTGGACAAAATGAGGTTCTCCCTGAAAACCTCGAAACGGACGTACGGTCCAATGTGTTCCAGGGAACATTGTTTTGACCAGCAATCCAATAACTTCTAGTTTCTTATTATAGAGTTGTTTTAGTGGGATTATGACTAATAGAAGGTTTCTCACAGATTTGTGGAACCCTGATCATTTGGAATATTCGAAGACGTTATACGACTCAGGTGAGTTTTATCTCACATAATGCTCACTGTTATTTTCCCATGTACTATATGACTATTTTGTGTTCCAAAAACATTCATATTTATAACTTTCACGATATACACTTTGTTGCACACAAACTCTAGCTTTTTGTGAAAAACATTATGCTAAATATGTTAAGAAAGTGAGACTTGTAAAAGCATGCATGTAAAATACAGACAAGATAATTTGCATCATATGACATGGTATACCGGTACGTGCGGGATAACAGCCATAGACTTATTATATATGTTAACTTTATGGTCAAATGTATGTGTTATATGAGTCTTGGATCTAATAATTGTTTTGTGACCAGCGTAGCCTTAATGGGTGGTTACTACAAGACAAACATCATTAGCAGGGTGGGCCACCAGAGGTTGGACTTGGTTGTGCTGTTAGTGTTATATATAGTAGCATACAATATCTGGGGCACCGGTGTTGTATTACAGGTCCTTCGGGACAACGCCAACCTTACTGAGAATGGGTAATATCTTGGGTAGACCATACTGTTGAACTATGACTGTCACTCTATATCATATGCATATATTATATATGTATATTATACTTATGAAAAACTGCCATAATGGATTTGTTGTATACCTTACAAAATCAAAGTTCATTACTAAACTAACATGGGCATTATATGCGTTAACATTCACTAAGTCTTTATACTTATCCTGTTATTTTATCTTTCCCCCTCCATTACAAATATTTGCGCGGTTTAGCTATCCTAGGAGAGGATGGCACCAGAGCTGACTTGGGTGATTGCACAGGATTTGATTCAGGTCATTTTTTAGGATATGGATCCTATATAGCTGAAGTCTATGTGGGATGACGAAGGAACCACCGGTGCTAATATGATCGAGATTGTAATCTCGTTAGCCCTACTTAAGCTTAGGATTTGATTGTTGATCTTTTGTTAAGACAATGATGTTATAGTCTGTAACCCTTATTTTGATGATGATCTGATAACCAGTACACTATGATAACTATTTCTATGTTATAAGGTATTGTGTTTACTTTGGTGTGTAATTGTGTTGTTGTTTATTTACTATTTTCTATTTTCTATAGTTTTATAAAGTCTTCCACCAAGGTCTCTTGCTTTTGAGAGGTTGAAATTTCTAAGTCTTATCTCGTGAGGGATAGGGCTGGGAGACGAACCATGAGGTCAATTACTAGTTAATTGATTTGTCCATCGTGGTCATTACATCTTTGGCTCAAACCTTATCTTTTGGTGTGCTAAAAAGCAAACTGTTGTCTCTCGAAGCAGTACTGAGTTAGAATACAGGGCTCTTGCAATCACCACTATAGAGGTTTATTGGCTAAGAATGCTTTTATGTGAAATTTAGTTCCACCTTTCTTGTGCTCTTACAGTATGGTGTGACAATGTTAGTGCCTTAGCTTTAGCTTCCAATCCTGTGTACCATGCTCGCACTAAACGCATTGAGATTGACCGCTACTTTATGCGAGAAAAGGTTCTCAGTCATGACATCATCCTTAAACTCATTTCAACTCATGATCAAATTGCTGACATCTTCACTAAGGGCCTCTCCTCAACACGATTTCTTCAACTTAGGTCCAAGCTCATGATGGATTCCACCCCCATCAACTTGAAGGGGGCTAATAGAGAATCTTCTCCAGCTAAGCCTTCTCTCCCAACTGCTCAAAGTAAATCATCTCCAACTCAATCCACTGATTGTGGAATTAGACAAGCTCCAGCTCACTCCACCGATTGTGGATCCAGACAAGCCACTACATATCATGCTCCACTCATCAAACCATGCAATCCCCTTGATCTTGGCAATCCATATCAATCTAGATCATGCACACCAGAGTTAAGGAAACCATATCAAAGATCACACGGTTTTAGTGCAACATGCCTTGCACAGAATGATACTCCTCCTCTCCTCAATCTCCGTGCATAAGGAAACTTATTTACACTCATTCCTTTGTAATCCATTATACAATATGTACCTTAATTCTCTATGTTTCATATTTTGTAAATACTTTGTTTATATAATGCCTCGAGCATTCCCTTGTAATATTCATTGAGAAATACAAATAATTATTCTCTGTACTTTTTAGTTTAGACACTTGCTTTATTTTTAGGAAAAAAAATACAAAAACACTCCTCGTAGTTTACCCAATTTACAATTAGTTCCCAAAAATACTAAAATGACCTCAGAGGCCTTGGTCCTATGGTGTACCAAAAAAGCAATTTAGTCCTTACAGGAAAATATTGTCCACTAACTTGATAGATTTTGATAGTATGACACATTAGAGTCAATAAAATTGTGACACATGTCCTGTTTAAATCAATGTCATGCTTACGGAATCTATTAAGTAAGTGGACGAAATTTGACTGTATTGAGTAAATTTATTTTTTTCAGCATACCTTAAGGACCTCTAAATTCATTTCAATATCACAGTGTTTAAATGTAAATCACGTAAACCACATAAACTAATTTTATAATTTTTCCTTATTTTAAAAAAAAAAGAAAAATATTCCATGACAGTTTCTAGTTTATGTTGTTGAAGTAGTGCAAGAACTTAATTATTTATAATATATATATTTGTGAGTACATATTTATAATTTAATTAATGAAGTATTAAATTGGCTTATCCTTAGCACGTCATGCATGAGATCACTATCTTTGGTTTTTTTTTTTTTTTTTTTGGGGGGGGGGGGGGGTAAGGGGTTTTTTTTTATTTTATTTTGTAAAAAACCAAACAAACCAGAACCAACAACCAGTTGCAAGCTCAAACAATAGCAAGCAGCTAAGCAAATAGAAACTTCTGACTTACATCCTACAGACCAGCAAGCAGCAGGCCAAAACCACCAAAAGACCAACACTAAGGGGGGTTGAAGAAAGGGGGATCTTTCCCACTACAAATGGGGATAGAGCTAGGGGGAGAGACTAAGGAGGGAATGCAGCTCAGGAGAACCCTTGCCGTGGCCCTATAAGCGACATAAAGGGTGCAGAAGTTTGCACTTCTGGATATATTTCTAGCCTCCCATAAGGAGGAAAGAGGAAAGCTAGTTAAAGTATCATGAATAACATGTTCAATTTGACCATCCCTAAAATGAGTAGGGGACTTAAGAGTAGACATAATTACATTGGAAACACCTTCTAAGATATACTTATAAAGCTTCAAGGAGGAAGCCAAAAAACCAGCCAGATGAGCAGCAAGGGCTGCACCATAGATAGGACTGTAGGGGGGGCTGAAACTGAGAGATCATTTGGATGATCATTCCATTGGAGTTCCTGCAAACAGCTGCTTGGGTTGAGAAGTCTTCACTGGAAATAGCATCAAAATTCACCATGTAGCATTCCAGTGGAGGCTTGGACCAGGTCTTCTTGTCTGGTTTTTGCTTGGATGACCATGCTGCATAGTGTTCCATGGAGACTCATTTTATGTTTTCTGCTAGCTTTAAGGCATCAGGAAGGATCCCTTTATGAATTGCTTGATTTTTGGAGAAACAAATTATGTCACATAGAACAGCTGCAAAATCTGGAACAAATGTGAGTCTGCAGAAGGGAAACCAAAAGCAATATGAGGAGCTATAATACCTTTGATCCAATTTGAAAGGCTAAGAGATGACCATTTCAGAGAATCAAGGGGCCAGAGAGATAATCTCCAAGATATTCTAGCAAAAAAGCAACTAAAAAAGAGGTGAGAAAGGGAGTCCTCTTCTACATTGTATAGGAGGCACACTAAATAAGAAGGAATGGGAAAAATAGCATTCAACCTAATCTTGGAGGGGACAATGTCCCAAGCAATTTTCCAAAGAAAAAGTTTTAACCTGTCATTTAGATTGATTTTCCAGAAAAGCTTCCATTGAGAAGGAGAGAGAGGGATTTCAGTTGGAACAATTCTCTGACTGCTAATAAGAGAATGAGTAGACTTTGCAGAGAACTCATCTTTGGACCTATGAGTCCAGATGAATTTAGTTTCAGAATGAGAAGTAAAATGTATCTTGAGTATCTCTCTGGTGCTGGCTAAGTCAAAAAGAGATTGCATCATGGGGATATTCCAATTTGTAACAGACTGCGGTCTAAAATGAAGAGGTCAGAGACAAGTAGATTGGGGAACGGATGAGAAATCAAAGAAGAGGGGGTGGGAGAGAAAGAGGCAACGGTGGGAATCCGAGGGGAGCTCCATATAGGGAGAGAAGACGAGCTATGAATTCTGAAATAGGCTCATTTTGTGATGAAGGATTGGGATTTCAGGATGTCTTTCCATAGCCAAGAAGAAGAAGAAGAAAGGATGGGGGTGGGGGGGTGTAGAGAAAGGAGCTTGAGTTTAGATACTTACCTTGTAGTTGAGATACCCACAGAGAGTCTGAATTGTTGAGCAGCTGCCAACCCAATTTTGAGATGAGAACCAAATTGACTTCTCTCATCTTTCTAATTCCTAAACCACCCAATGCCTTAGGAGTGCAAATGGAATCCCAAACCTTCAAGGAGAGATTTTGTAATACCCCGAAATTTATACCTTAGACCAAAGGTTATCTTAATATCAAGGATAAAGAGGATTTGCAATTTTATAGGTAAATATAGATTAAATGTGAAAGATGTTGGGAATTGAATTTTAGTGGGTTATTGGAAGAAAAGTCACATTATTTTGAGCGCCAAAAATGTAATGAGAGACTTTGAGCAAAAATTTTTTCAATTCCTTGTATAATGATGAGAAATGAAGATTTTAAAAGTGGTTTCATGATTTTTGGATGCTTGTAGAAGAAGTTATGGTTTTTAGAAGTTGCAAGTATCAAAACTGGAATTTTGGTCAAGCAGGGGCACTAAATTTCGAGGGACTTTTGAGGTATTAAAAAGTTATGGATTGCTATAATTTTTGGATATGTTGTGAATCTTTGAATAAGGAAATTTTTAAGACAAATTTCGTGTCATTTGGAGTTCAATTGATAAAGTTATGATTTTTTGAAGATTAATAGGTTAATCTATCAAGTAGTTAAAGTATTTGAGATTTGGGAAATTAATTGGATGGGTTAATGATTTCATTAGACCACGAATTTTGGATATATTGTAATAGACATATTTAGGTTCATAAGGGAATTATTTTGAATTTTATGGACATTTAGGTAAATGCAAATTCATCTTTACAGCACATGTGTTGTGCTGTCAAGCTATGAAAACTCAAGTGAGTACAGGTGTTGAACTACATGATTCTCTCATTTCTCTCATGGGCACGTTGCTGTATAAGTGTTGCATTGCATGATGCTCTTATTCTCGCATGGACACATGGGTCAAGTACTTGTCAAGAGGCATGTTGACTGAAGGGCAGCTTGCTGCCACGGAAGAAGAAAAAGAAAAGAAAAGAGACATGTGGTGGGACACTTGTCTCTCATGTGGCAACCCATAGCAAGTATATAAGGATATGTTTTCCCTCACTTTTTCAACAGCTCAAGTGAGCGTGAGAAGGAGAGAAGAAGAAAAAAAAAAAAAAGAGGAAGAAAAGAAAGGAAGAGAGGAGAAAAGAAGAGAAGAGAGGAAGAAAAGAAAGGAAAGAGAGAAGAAAAAGAAAGGAAAAAAGAGAAAAGAAGGGGAGGAAGAGGAAAGAAAAATATGAGAATTCTATGGTAATATTTTTTTTTTATGGTATTTTAGTATGAAGCTAAATTTATAGAATTAAATTGGGGCTTCTAGGGCATGAATATTTGAATTGCTATTTGGAGGGATTAGTTATAATTGTTGTAAATGTTTCTAAGCTTGTGATATTTGGGAGTAAGTTGCTAAATTAAATGGCATAGGATGAGAGCAATATTATGGCTTGGTAGACTCCTTAAGCTGTTAATTATAGTCGAATGATTTTGAAATCTTAGTTGAGTTGATTATTAGAATCTTATGAGAGACTATAAATCAAGCATGGGGGGTTTGATGTTAAGGATAAAAGAATTGATGATTAAGGTACTTTTTATCTTTGTTGTAGGAATTGTAAGTTGGATGCAGAATCAGATTAAGGACATGCGATGCTAGGTAAGAGGATACATCACCAAAAACCCCAACATATTTTATTATAAATCTTTGGAAACAAAATGTTGGGGATTTTATGAAGGATTCACTTACATGATTTTCAATTGGACTTCCTTTCATATTTTTAATACAATTACCTCATTTTTATGAGTTATGCATGAGTGCAATTATGAATGAAAGAGTTCATAAAAGTTTCATGATATGTTATAAAATATGGATGAGCTTATAAGATTATATGAAATGTTATAACTGTACTGTTTAAGAGATTATTGAATACTAGCACATTATGTATTTGGGTTGATAGTATTCTAGAAATGTTATGTTTCTATGAAAGAATTTGTTAAAATTTCTCTCAATCACTCTACTTCTAGAACTTGGGGCATTTCAGGTTTCTAGTTTTTTTTTGGAAGGGAAACCCCACGAAAAATTCTTGAATGTTCTGTCTAGCTCTTTGCAGCAACTATTTGGAATCAAAAAAGAACTCATTGCATAGGTGGGGATATGCATAGGTGGGGATAGCTGCAGCAACTAACTTGAGCAAGACCAATTTGTCAACTTGAGATAGAGTTTTTGCCCTCCAACCATCAATTCTGCTATGAACCTTGTCAATAATGCCTTGAAACCCTCTCCTATCTGCCAGCTTAAGATAGAGTTTTTGCCCTCCAACCATCAATTCTGCTGTGAACCTTGTCAATAATGCCTTGAAACCCTCTCCTCGTTGAGTTCTCCAAAAATATTGGTAAACCAAGGTAAAAAGATTTTGGGGGATTTTCATTAAAGGGAAAACAGATTCTGATGGCTACAAAGGTTGCAGGATTGGTATTCCTACTAAAACGGATGGAAGACTTTGAGGCATTGATTGACTGACCATACCAACAGCAATATTTATCCAAGCAGGACTTAAAACAAGCAGCTTCTGAGATAGAAGCTTTCCCAAACAAAAGCAGATCATCTGCAAACAATAGATGGTTGATAGGAGAACAATTTCTGGCTATCCTTAGACCTTTGATAGATCCTTTACTTTCCTCACTAAGTAATAGTCTAGATAAAACTTATGAGCCCAAGATAAAGAGGAATGGGGAGAAGGGATCTCCTTGTCTCAACCCTCTCTTAGGGGAAAAGTGACCAAAGGGGCTTCCATTCAGCAAGATGGAAAAAGATGCAGAAGAAATGTAGATTCTGACCCATGCAATCCATATTGAGCTGAACCCTAGCTGTTCCAAAATAGCTAAAAGAAAGGACCACTCCATTCTATCAAAAGCCTTCTCCATGTCCATTTTGAGGAACATAAACCCTCCCTTGCCCCTTTTGGACTTGAAAGAATGAAGGAATTCATGTGCTAGAATCGTGTTATCCTGAATATTTCTTTTTGTGACAAAAGCAGACTGAAAAGGAGAGGTAATCTTGTGCATATGAACTTTCAATCTGTTAGCCAGAATCTTGGAGATGATCTTATAGACAATATTACAAAGGCTTATAGGTTTGAATTGGTGAGCAGTGTGAGAGCCACTGAGTTTTGGAACCAATGCAATGAAGGAGTGATTCTAGCCCCTCTACAAAAAGTTGTTTTTGAAGAAAAACCAGATGCACTGCAGGACATCCTCTCTAACAATATCCCAATACTTCTTATAGAATAGAGCTGTAAAGCCATCTAGTCCTGGGGCTTTAGTAGAACCTAGACTGGCCAAAGCATCCAAAATTTCCTCTTCAACAAGAATGAAACTTAGGAGGGCATTCTCCTCTTCAATTATAAGGGGCGAAAATAGGTTCAGCATTTCAGGTTCAATAGGAGGATTGGAAGCAGTGAAGATATTGGTGAAATGTGCAGTAAAATTGTCACCAATTTCAGTTCTAGAAGACACCCAAACACCATAATCAAGCTTAAGAAAATTTACTGCATTGGACCTTCTTCTAATCAAAGTAGAAATGTGAAAATATTTTGTGTTGAGGTCCTTGCAGGTAGGCCAAGATTCTTTGGATTTAGATCTCCATAGAGTCTCCTCTTTGACCAGAAGATTATCAAGATCCACCTTTAAACTGATTTCAAGCTCAGAGGAGTTTCAAGAGGGAGGGGTTTTCTGAGCAATATCTAAGAGGTTGAGGATTTCTTTGATCTTCTTGTGGATAGAAAATGCAGTGAGTTCCATTTCAGAAGAGCAACCTTGGTGTTTTCTAACTTCTTTGGAAGACAGAAAGCTTGATGAATGGGAACAAAATTCTTCCAAGCTGCTTTAATAACCTATCCACAAGAAGAATCTTTGGTCCAAAATTCCTCAAACCTAAAGGGCCTAGAAAGAAAACAGGGGGTGGAGTTTGTGTTTAGGGATATAGGGTTATGGTCAGAGTTATAAACAGGGAGATGGATCAAAGAGTATTCAAGGTGAAGGTGGATCCAAAAAGGAAAAGCCAGACCCCTATCCAACCTTTCTTTGATATTTTTCAAACCCATCCTGTTATTACTCCAAGTGAATGGATTTCCAGCAAATCATAGATCAATCATTCCAAAGTGATCAATGAACCTTTTGAAAGGGCAATGAGAGGAACCAGCTACAGGTCTACCACCTTGCTTCTCAGATTGCATCAAGATAGAGTTAAAATCCCCTATACACAGCCAAGAGGCTTCAAAACTTTCCCCAATAGAAGTGACGGAGTCCTAAAAAGCCCTTCTGTCACTTCTGTTGGATAGGCCATAAACACAAGAAATGATCCAAGGAGAGCTTAGGGGATCAGAGTAACACCAAGCTGAGATGTTGTTCTTGTTTAAGACAAAGCATTCAAGATCAATACTTGGCCTCCAAGTGAGAACTAGACCTCCACTGATACCATTAGCAGCAACTTAAGACATGAGAAAGAAGCAAAGTCTGTTCAAAGTAGCAGAGACTTGGGGGGGTGGGGAGATTTTGGTTTCAGAAAGGAAGAGAATATCAGGAGATTGATCCCTGATCAATCTCCTCAAAGTCCGAACTGCAACAGGCCTAGCAAGCCCCCTGCAGTTCTAAGCAAGTATCTTCATAGCTACTGGGGAGGCTAACAAAGCCCCCCTTGCTTGCAGAATCCATATCAGAAGCTAACACAACTGGAACCATCTTATTCTTTCCTTTTCTGGCAGCTTTAAAAATAGCTCTAGCTGGTGCCTTTTTAGTATAACCGGGGTTGAACACTGGGGAGGAAGTGGGAGGTGTATCTTGAGGGTCCCCTTCTCTTTAGCTATCCCAGGACCTTTTTTAGGGGATGAAACCAAACCAGTTGTATTCAGTCTTTTTCTGGACACCTGCTGAGGGGTGGTGATGGTTGGGTTTTAGATAATGGGTAAAGGCTTGTCTTGTGAAGTTGGGATAGGCTATTTTGTTGTTCTAGGGGATTTTCTGGTTTGTTTGTTGAGCATACTAGTTTTGGCGGGAACAAGGGAGGTTTTGGTGGTGAAAGTAGCCGTTATATTGGCATTCTCAGTGGAGAAGGGCTCTGAGTCACTGCTGAGGGAAGTTATAAGTTGGGAGGGGTCCACCTAGAAAGATGTCAGGGGGTTAGTTTGGTTTGTCAAACTAGTTGATGGGGAGGAGAATAGCTGAACTGGTTTCTAAAAGAGAGAGAGTGCATTTAAGGTGCACTCAACTGGGGTCTCAGGTTTGGCAGCAAGGGTTGAGGAGTGACTAGGGATGTCTAGGGCATGTGGTTTTGCTGCTGCAGCAGATTTTTGGGATGTTAGAGAAGTTTGGGAACTTGTGAGGATATTTGTTTGGTTTGTATGGGGTTTTGAGCTTCCCATGAATGGTTGAATGGTGTTTTTTTTGGTAGAGGAAGATGGAGATGCAAAGCTTGCAAGTTGGCTTGAGATAGAAATAGAAGGGATCAAATTTGAAAAAACATGAACCTTGAGAGAGATGATATACTTGGAAGAAATTCTGTCATCTTTAGGGGCTAGGCACGAAGCTTGGTAATAACTAATCAATCCACAATCAGTGCAATAGATATCCAGCCTCTCATACTTCAGATTGACCCAAGAAGAAGAACCATCCTCCCTAGAAAGATAGAAACCAGAATTCAATGGTTTGAAGACATCAATGCTGACCAAGATTCTCAAAAAGCTTCTAAAGGTGACTTCCACATCACTGTTGTCCTCCACCATGATCAGAGAACCTAAGCCTTTCCTTATAGCTATGGCATTTTTTATGGTCAAGTTTTTCAGAGGGGGACCATGTATCTAAATCCAGATAGGGACTGTTGAAAGAGAGAGGTCTCCTAAGGTTGCAAAGGGGACCAGACTTGAATGGATAACATATATCCATTGACATTCCACACATTGTTAAGGATTCTAGAAGCATGTTCTTTCTTTGTGAACTTGAACAAAAACAAATTTGGTCCAAGCACAGCAAAAGAGAAAGGTGTGGCAAAAATCCAGGCTTTAGTCAAAGCTGCATTCACTGACTGGTTGTTTTGGGTTTTTTGGGAAATAACTTTGCCAACAAGGGGAAGCAGCTCAGAGCTGCCCAGCTCATGAGGAATAGATTCTAGTTGAGAGGAGGGGTCCTCCCAAGGAAGAGCAGCTGTTTGAGCAATGAGGGAATCAATATCAAGAGCTTTTGATTCCATTATCTGAGAAAAAGGAGCCTAGAAAAAGAAAGTGAGGATAGACGGCAAGAAAGGGATGCTTATCAGACAATAATAATGAAGGAAGTGGAGAAAAGGCCAAAGTGTATGAGAGAAATATGTAGGAGCAGAAGCATAGAGGAGGAGCTGAAAGTAGAAGCTCAGTAACACTGCTAAGCAGCAAGCAAGAAAGAAGGAAAAAATGCCACGTGAACAGTAGACCAAGCAGCAGGAGAGTGTTTTGAAGAAGATGATATAAGTAGCTGAAGAGGAAAATATCTAGCAGAAGGTATTTGAAGACAGGAGCAAGGATGAAGATGAGAAGAAGAGGATCAGAGCAGATCAGTAGCTAGCTGTGAAGTGATGAAGAGAAGAGGAGGAAGAAAACAGAGTTTTCTTAGGAGAGCTCAAGGAGAGGAGAGTTTACTAGTGCTAGAGGGTGGGGGTGTGGGTGGTGGTTGTTTGGGGGGTGGGGAAATTGACATGTTTTCTCCAAATCACCGGCGAAGAATCGAGTTCATCCAACAATAAAAATAAATTAGAAAACTTAAAATAAATAAATAAAACACTCACATTCTCATGCAATATATAAATAAATTATGAAGAAAAAAAAAATCATCCTCCCAATCTTTTGAATTTCAAACTCAAGCTTGAACTTGAGTACAGTTGTTAATGTAATAAATAAATAAATATATATATATTATTACAGCACTAAGAACAATTTCTCTAAATCTCGTTATTATTTCGAGTAAATATCATTACAGGCTCCATTAATGTTCTCTATACATTATTTTTGGATAGAACTTTTAGTTTCCTCATCCTTATTTTAATATAAAAAGCTTTTTCTTTCCTCTCACATTTATTGAAATAATATTTGAATAGTTTCCCTTTTTTCCTCTTTCACCTATCATTTAACTTAAAGAATATTTAAATAGTATGAAGAGAGAATAAGAAAAATTATTGTAAAATTTATTTGGATTCAAAAATAAAAAGCAGTTTCATTTCTTAAATTTAAGAAAAATCTTAAGAAATTTGCCAGTAATACTCTTAGGTATTAACTTAACTAGCTTAGAGCCCGCGCTATGCGCCGGGTTATTTTATATATATATATATATAATTAAGTCGAAAAATCTTTAAAAGATTATAAACAACAAATTTTATTTCTTCTCCTAATTAACAATTTAGCTACCAAAAATTACAAATACTCATAAGATCATTTTAAACCATAGTTTTACTTAATAGCATAAACCCACAAATCCAATAAATTTAAAAATTCATAAATTTTATTTCTTATAAATTGAAACATGTTAAATATTTGTTTCCATGCATATATGTAGTTTAAAATGAAATATAAAGGAAAAAGATTCAAAATAAAAACCTAGATTAATCAATTATAGAAAATGATTGATTACATTATATTCCAACAATGATACCACTTCTCCTCCACTACACAATCCATTGTGGTAAACTTTTGTCTTTCAAGAGTTGAAGCTTTCTCTTCATAAACAAACTTTTGAGAAATTTTACCATTATCGGCAAAAATAAAGAAATATTCTAAAATATATAAGTATGTTAATATCGATTCTGATTATGTTTATTAATTTTGTAAACAAAAGAAGGTTGGTAATTTAATTTTTAAAAATACTAATATAATAAAAAGAACTATCTTTTGGTATCTTTTTCTCAGTTCAATAAAATCCACAAATATAAGAAAATGAAACTAATTTTAAGACATACGAAAAGGATAGGCAAAAAAATCTACAATTGGAAAATTGAATATGAAATATATTAAAAAATTGAGTTCTACAAAAGAAACTCTCACTATTATTTCATGAATTCAATGTAAAATTTACAAAAGAAAAGTAATCATTTGAATAAAAAATATATAAATTAAAAAGGGTCAAAAAAAAAGAACAAAAGAACCGGGAAATAAAGATTAAAAAAATGAAAATATTAATATAATTGAAAATAAATATTCTAGCAAAAACAAAACAAAATCAAAAACAAAACAAAAAACAAAAACAAAAACAAAAACAAAAAACAAAGCAAAAAGTTTTAGTATAATTTTTCATTGAGAAATAAAGATTAAAAATTGAAAAGAACTTATAGGAAAAAAAATATAAAAAGAAAATAGCTACAATATAATTTTTATTGAGAAACAATGAATAGAATCTCTCTTGTCTTTTATTGAATTGATTGATATAAATAGAAAGTGAAAGAAGAAAAAATAAAAAATATAAGGGACAAAAACAAAATGGAAGAACATAAGTACCGAAAATAAAGATAAAAAAAACATATAAAATGACAATACTAATATAATGGAAAAATAATTTTTTTTTCAACCATCCTTCATGTATATAAAAGTAAAAGAAACTAATTTTAGTCATACAGGAAAACAAAAAAAAAATTATCGATTGAAAAATTGAGTGTGAAATATATTGAAAAATTGAGTTTCTACAAAAGAAACTCTCTCACTATTATTTTATGAATTCAATGTAAAATTTACAAAAATAAAATTAATTATTTGAATAAAAATAATATATAAATTAGAAAAAATAAGGGTCAAAACTAAAATGGAAGACCATAAGCATTGGAAATAAAGACAAAGACAAAAAAAAAAAAAAAAAGGAAAAGGAAAGAAAATATGAAAATAACTATTCTAGCAAAAAAAGAAAGAAAGAAAGAAAAAAACTATAATATAATTTTTCATTGAGAAACATTGACTGGAAAATTGAAAATAATTGTTATAGGAGAAAAAAAGAGAACAAAATAACTATAGTATAATTTTTCATTTAGAAACAATGAATAGAAACTCTTTCTTGTCTTTTTCCAGAATTGATTGATATAAAATAGAAAGTAAAAGAAGAGAAATTAAAAATAAAAGAAAAAAATATATAAGGGACCAAAACAAAATGAAAAACATAAGCACGAAAATAAAGATAGAAAAATATAAAATGACAATACTAATATAATGTAAAATAAATATTCTAGCAAAAAAGAAAAGAAAAGAACCGTAGTATAATTTTTCATTGAAACAACGATTGAAACTCTCTCTATATTTCTCGTCTTTTCTTAAATTAAGTGTGAAATTTACAAAGAAACATTGAGATATAAATAGAAAGAAATGAGGAAAAAGAAAAATAAACGCAAATAAAGAATTCGGGAACTTTTTGTTTTCCTTATTAAGATATCAATTAAATGCATTCCAAATAAAATTCATACGTTTTAATTGTCTCACATTGAAATATAAAGAGAAAGCGCGCAAGAGAAGATAAAAAGAAAAATAAAGAGAGATAATTTGTGAACTTTTTGTTTTCTTCATTAAGACAATTAAATATATTACAAATCAAACCCTTATGTTTTAATTGTCTCACTAAAAGGCTAAAATCTAAAACATCAATTCTAGGCAAGAGAATTTGTGAACCTTTTGTTTTTTTTCATTAAGACAATTAAATATATTACAATTAAAATTTATACGTTTTAATTGTCTCACGTTAAGATAAAAGCATAAAGTAAGAGAAGATGAAAATAAAATTAGATAAAGAGATAGAAAGAGAGAATTTGAAAACCTTTCGTTTTCTTCATTTAGACAATTCTATGCATTACAAATAAAATTCTTATGTTTTAATTATCTCATTAAAATGCTAACATTTATTTTCTTCTCTTAATTAACAATTTAGCTACCAAAAATTACAAATATTCATAAGATCATTTTAAACCATAGTTTTACTTAATAGCATAAACCCACATATCCAATAAATTTAAAATTCATAAATTTTATTTCTTATAAATTGAAACATGTTAAATATTTGTTTCCATGCATATATGTAGTTTAAAATGAAATATAAAGGAAAAAATTCAAAATAAAAACATAGATTAAACAATTATAGAAAATGATTGATTACATTATATTCCAACAATGATACCACTTCTCCTCCACTACACAATCCATTGTGGTAAACTTTTGTCTTTCAAGAGTTGAAGCTTTCTCTTCATAAACAAACTTTTTGAGATATTTTACCATTACACTGGCAAAAATAAAGAAATGTTCTCAAATATATGAGTATGTTGATATCTAATTACAATTATGTTTACTAATTTTGTAAACAAAAGAATGTTGGTAATTTAATTTTTAAAAAATACTAATCTAATAAAAAAGAACTATCTTTTTGGTATCTTTTTCTCAGTTCCAATGAAATCCACAAATATAAGAAAATGAAATAATTTTAAGACATACTAGGAAAGAAAGGCAAAAAAAATCTACAATTAGAAAATTGAATGTGAAATATATTGGAAAAATTGAGTTTCTACGAAAAAACACTCTCACTATTATTTCATGAATTCAATGTAAAATTTACAAAAGAAAAGTAATCATTTGAATAAAAATAATATATAAATTAAAAAAGGGTCAAAAAAAAAGAAAAGAACAAAAGCACGGAAATAAAGATTAAAAATGAAAATATTAATATAATTGAAAAGAACTATTCTAGCAAAAAAAAAAACAAAGCAAAAAATTGTAGTTTAATTTTTCATTGAGAAATAAAGATTAAAAAATTGAAAAGAACTATTATAGGAAAAAATATAAAAAAAATAATTACAGTATAATTTTTCATTGAGAAACAACGAATAGAATCTCTCTCTCTTGTCTTTTTTTCGGAATTGATTGATATAAATAGAAAGTGAAAGAAGAAAAAAATATATGGGACAAAAACAAAAATGAAAGAACATAAGCACCGAAAATAAAAATAAAAAAAACATATAAAATGACAATACTAATATAATGGAATTTTTTTTTTTCAACCATCCTTCACGTATATAAAAGTAAAAGAAACTAATTTTAAGACATACAGGAAAAAAATAAAATAAATTATACGATTGAAAAATTGAGTGTGAAATATATTGAAAAAATTGAGTTTCTACAAAAAGAAACTCTCTCACTATTATTTTATGAATTCAATGTAAAATTTACAAAAAATAAAATTAATTATTTGAATAAAATATAATATTTAAATTAGAAAAAAATAAGGGTCAAAACAAAAAATGGAAGAGCATAAGCATTGGAAATAAAGAAAAAAAAAAGATCGAAAATATGAAAATAACTATTCAAGCAAAAAAAAACAAAAAAAACTATAATATAATTTTTCATTGAGAAACATTGACAAAAATTGAAAATAATTGTTATAGGGGCAAAAAAAAAAACAAAAAATAACTATAGTATAATTTTCTTGAGAAACAATGAATAGAAACTCTTTCTCTTGTCTTTTGGAATTGATTGATATAGAATAGAAAGTAAAAGAAGAAAATTAAAAACAAAAGCAAAAAAAAAAAAATATAAGGGACCAAAACAAAATGAAAAACATAAGCACGAAAATAAAGATAGAAAAAATATAAAATGACAATACTACTATAATGTAAAATAAATATTCTAGCAAAAAAAAAATGAAAAGAAAAGAAAAGAACCGTAGTATAATTTTTCATTGAGAAACAACGATTGGAAACTCTCTCTACATTTCTCTAAATCTTTTTCCGAATTTGGTGAAATTTACAAATGAAACATTGAGATATAAATAGAAAGCAAGTGAAAAAAGAAAAATAAACACAAATAAAGAATTTGGGAACTTTTGTTTTCCTCATTAAGATATCAATTAAATGCATTCCAAATAAAATTAAATACGTTTTTAATTGTCTCACATTGAAATATAAAGAGAAAGCAAGAGAGAGTTATTTTCAAAAAAAAAAAAAAAGCAAGTGAAGATAAAAGAAAAATAAAGAAAGAGAATTTATAAACCTTTTGTTTTCTTCATTAAGACAATTAAATATATTACAAATAAAACCCATATTTTAATTGTCTCACTAAAAAACTAAAATCTAAAACACCAATTCTAGGCAAGAGAATTTGTGAACCTTTTGTTTTTTCATTAAGACAATTAAATATATTACAAATAAAACCTATACGTTTTAATTGTCTCACATTAAGATAAAAGCATAAAGTAAGAGAAGATGAAAAGAAAATTAGATAAAGAGATAGAAAGAGAAAATTTAAAACCTTTCGTTTTCTTCATTTAGACAATTCAATGTATTACAATGAAACTCCTATGTTTTAATTATCTCATTAAAAGGCTAACATTTAAAAGCATGTCGCAATTCTAGGTACTTTCTAATATGATGATTGAGGACACGTGCATTCTGGGTCTCTTGAGCAAAAACTCGCTTTTATATATATAGAATTTGTGAACCTTTTTTTTTTCATTAAGACAATTAAATATATTACAAATAAAACTTATACGTTTTAATTGTCTCACATTAAGATAAAAGCATAAAGTAAGAGAAGATGAAAAGAAAATTAGATAAAGAGATAGAAAGAAAAATTTAAAAACCTTTCGTTTCTTCATTTAGACAATTCAATGTATTACAAATGAAACTCCTATGTTTTAATTATCTCATTAAAGGCTAACATTTAAGCATACATGTTGCAATTCTAGGTACTTTCTAATATGGTGATTGAGAACACGTTATACATTGCAGTCTCTCCGAGCAAAAACTCGGCTTTTATATATATATATGATTATATTGTATCACACAACTCATCTATCACCACCAACCCACCCACCCACCACATCGTACTCTTTATAAATACAAACATTATAATTCAAAATTATCAAATCAATACAACGAATGTTACCGTATTGACCATATCATATAATGAATGTAGAGTACCTCTAAGGCCCGACCACCTTAAATCTTTGAGTTATTCTCTCATTATTCTCCGACTCCATCATATAATTTAAAAATGTTACCCTATTGACCATTTTCCATTTGTATATTTTATCAAGTACCACCAGCACATCATTAACAATTTTGGGAAGAGTCTACTGAAAGTAGTGTGCATGAGAAGATAAATTCTTCTCATGTTCTATAAACCCATGTGAGCTGAGATGTTCTCCTTTCAAGAAATGCTTGTACCAATGAGCAGAGAGCTTCGGTTGTCTTTTTAAATCTGGGTCATCCAAATCTACATAGTAAAGGCCAAAGCCTGACTTATAGCCGTCCAACATCTCGAATACATCCAAGAAAGACCACTGAAAATAACCCTTCGTGTTTGATCCATTCCTTTCAGAAAGTTGAGATTGGAGAAAGAGAAAAGGATTAGAAAACCAGAAGAGGGAATTATGTCACATAAATAATAAGTATACATCCATGGAAAGAAACATTTAAAAATTTAGAATAATACTAGATCTTTAATTATTTCAATTTTTTAATACTAAAAATCCTATCAAATTCAGGTTTTAGAAAGAAAAAAAAAATCATATTAGGTATCTAAAATTAATCAGACAAACTAGTTTAATTAATTACATTCTCCAAGTGTATGAAATGGAACTAATGTGAACTCCAATATGGAGATATGTGACCAAATTGTATTTTTATGGAGCAACTACATTTATTCCTATCAAACTATCACCATATTTGCATTTTCTTCAATATTTCAGTTTTTGCAATTTCTTCCATATAATCTAGTATTGGGATTGTAGCGTCCTCTAAAAATCTTAACAAAGGGGATATGATGGACATTTTATGCAAGATAAAATGACAAAAATACCATGCATAAGATATGATATGAAAGAAACAAAAAGCAAAAAGCACAAAAATTCAGTAAAAGGGGGAAAAAATTCAGTAAAAAGGGAGTTTTTTTTTTAAAGGTAGTTGTATTTTTACAAAATTTTCATGGGGTTATAATAGTCAATCTGGGTCAAAATATTGCACATGAAACACACATAAGTTAGGATTTAACATAAAATGATTAAAATCTAAATGGAAAAGGGACATTACAACCACATTGATAAATTGCAAAAATTAAAACACTAGGAACATTGCAAATTGCTGGCAAGTGTAATTTCCCCTTTAAATCACTGTAGTAGGATCATGACAGCTAGAGTTGCGAACACCCAAATTATGGTTGAAGGTATTATTTATAGGACTTTTGGATCATATCTTGAGATTGTAAGAAGGTCAACAGAAAAAGGATATACCTCAATGAATCAAGCAAAGCCCCAATATATCCATGCAAGTATTTTACCCTTGGCCAGTCTTCCAATGACGAATTACGTTGTGTTTCTTGTCCTGTGAGAACATTAAATGTATGATTAATTGTCTCAATTAGATGAACACATATAATGATAAGGGAACTGGATTTTGAGCCTAGCCACATTATGCCACCCCTAAACAGGAAAAACAATTCCCAAGAAAGCGAAGGTGATATTTGAAAATGCAAAATATGGCGGATTCAATGGCTTTTTCAGCAGCTCATTTGGTCATTGTTTGATCACTTGTACTTTAAATGGTACATGCAGTTGAAAGCAAGAATGAACATCTTAAGCAGGCAGCCAATCGCTTGTTATGCACCTAAAATGTCTACATACTTCCAGAATAACATAAACCATTCCCCTTATACTAAAATTGCCAATTGCTTGTACAAAATCTTTTTTTTTTTTTTTTGATAAGCCAGAGAAATTCATTTCACTTGAAACCGAATTTACAAAACATGCCTATGAACTTTGGAATTTTCCTAATATTAGCAATTTAAAAACATGAAACTTATCCTAAGAGGGCTACGATCACGAAAAGCAAATATTGCACTAGAAATGCCCTCTAGCTCTATTCTGAATGGAATTTCACCAGAAAAAAAGCAAGAACAACTCATACTTGCATATTATAGGAGTCTGCATATGTGCGTTTGCATGTATTTTTTTGTGTCTATAATGTGTTTAAGTGTGTGTGTGAGAGAGAGAGAGAGACAGACCATTCTCATAAATGTAAATAGGAGGATTTCCATAAGCTTGCTTAAAGTACTCCAGCAGTCCTTGCAAACCCCAGGGCGTAATTGAAAACTGATTCAAACTGGCATCTCTACAGTTTAATGTGTATTCTCTCACCTCAGATGAAGACATATCCTTTTGAGTAACAGCTACAGGTCGGAAAAGAGTAAACTATTTCAATTTCATCTCTAAAGGCTTGGTAAGATATAATAGAATAGCCTTAATTCAACTGCAGGGCTAGCAGAGTTGAATTGGTAAGCTCCACTGAGCTGACACAAGTAATTAATTAAAAGAAATCTAATTATCACTACTGAAATTAGTCTTCATTGTGATTAGAACATACGTGTTATATCTACTGCCATGTCTGCATCAAAGTTTCTGAGCTCCATCTCTAGTTTGCTGGAGTCGTCCTTCACATACACTGTGAGATAGTAATTTACTCCTAGGAAGTCAACTGAACCCTTAACTTGATTAGATTCAAAATCGGTGAAGGTAGGAAGTCTTGTTCCTGCATTCCTTTTCATTACATCAGGATAGTCTCCGTACATCAAGGGATTCACAAACCTGCAATGCCATGCAAACCAAGCATAAATAAACTCAGAACATAGCTTATAGGCGGCTTATAGATGCAAAATGGTCAAAGGTTTATTCATGGAGAAGTGAAAGAATCCCAAACTTTTTTAATGATTGCTTGCCTCTGTATTCGTGAATGTGTAACTTACCAACCAATCAAAAAGTCCATGGCTCTTTGAGAAGCAATTGCATCTTCAGTTGTGTTAGTTAAAGGAACAATCCAATATGCAAAGAGATTGATTCCTATAAATCCACGTTGCTTGTCCTGCATTGCCCATAGTCTAAATTCATGAGCATTTTGGTCAAGTTCCATAGCAATAAAGTTATATATATATATAACGAGCATGCATATTTTTAAAATCCCAATAGATTACTATGTGATGAATGAGGATAATATATGCATTGAATTTATTAAAGGGAAAAATTACCAAAGTAATGTTCGCTAAAATTTTTAATGTACATTTCATTCACTCGTGAAATCTACAACTTAAATATTTCATATAACATAATCTTTTAGGAATATTTAAGCTTACCTGATACTTTTCCTTGTAGAGTACAACAGCTGATGCATGCGCCAACAAGATATGATGAGCTGCCAGGTATGGCTCAGTTGAGGAGTTGCCTTTTGTGCAGTTAAATCCGAACGGGGAAGAACAATGTTGAGGTGGTAGAGATCCTGTATCATAACCCCCGAGCACGAACACATTGGCCTCATTCACAGTCGTCCAATATGAAACCCTGTCACCAAACTTCCTGAAACACACATCTGCGTATGCCGTGAAGTCTTTCCTGCGTTCAAATCTAGATTATTCAATAACATACCTTGCCACGTTCTGCACTTTGTGCATAGATTGCATATATATAAACACATTTCAAGCACAAAATCATACACAATTTTTCGATCAATCCATCCTCCATACTCGTCTTCCAGTGCTTGTGGAAGGTCACTGTGGTGTAATGTAACATGCGGTTGTATTCCTGCTTGATCAAGAATTTAATAAAAAATATCAGTAGGAGAAAGGCATGGAGAAATTAGCAATTTGGAAGTACTCTTTCTTTTCTTAGATTGAAAGTACTCTCGCAATGCTGAGAAAATTGTATCATCTTCATTTATGATAGAAATAGCCAGTAACCATTGCTGATTAGTTCATTGATAAGATTGTTGTAATACTGTAGGCCTTTTGGATTCACAAGTCCTCTTCCATCTGAAAAAGTAGAAAATGTGCAGCAACTCAAGTGTTAAGAAAAGTATCAGACATCACTTATTGTTTAGTTAAATGTGAGTAAAAGATTGGTGATCATACTTGGAATCAGTCTTGACCATGAGATGGAAAATCTATATGCCTCTAAGCCAGTATCCACCATGAGCTGGACATCTTCCTGCAAGAGTGGATTTATCCTAATCATTCATGGACCATTCTTAATACTATTTGTTCTTAAAATCAACATACACTTAGTTGGTTAAGTCATTTATTATTATTATTATTATCAGGGGATTAACATCTGTCATGCAGAATAGATTCATTCTTGTTCAACAAATTAATGGTTGAATTAAACTGTAGACTTATTGTTTATACCTTGTATTTGTGATACTGATCACATGTTATGTCAGCATTGTCTCCATGCATTTTCCCTGAAAATATGAGGTTGGAGATCAATCACCTAAGATACATATCAGATACAAACACATATAAATCTATGCAGATATCTATCTGCCTATACTCAAGAGACCAAGGGGCAAGGAAACACATGTTCTTTACCCTTAACAAGGAGCCTAGAGCTCATGCATATTAAAAGATACGAGATTATTTATTGTATATGATAATCCTGCATTTTTAGGTCGAATACAAGATTATTTATTGTATACATTATGACACTTCAGATAATATTCTCACGATCATTCAAAAGCTTGGCCACATTCAGATAACAATTTTCATCACCTTCCATAACTATAGAATTTACACTAGTATTTACTCGTCTTTATTCTCTATATTGTAAAGCAAGAACATGTTTAATTGACGTGTTGCAGTTACTCTTTGTAAATATTCTATCAATTCATCAGATGCCTATCATTTCAGTGGGTAATTTCACCACAATTGCTATGTGATGTTATATGGTATCAGCGCTACCTAAAGACTCGCGTTATTTTTTTTTTCTTCCTAAATGGCTTCCACACAATCTCCATCATCTTCTAGCCTCACCCTACTTGCAAACCTTTAATCATCATATCACCCTCAATCATCATCTTATATGGTAACTCTTACCATTTCACCAACTTCCGCAACTCTCGGTTCCACCTCATTGAACTCTGATTCTATCTCAAGTAATTCGACCTCATCGATTTCTCATTATGATCCAGTTGTTTCACAATAAGTGTTGAATGTTACACATTCAAAGCCCTTAATTCACATATGTTAAGCTCTTAGTTTTGTTATAGTTTGATGTTTTTGTTAAATTATCAATTATCCCAAAAGCTTAAGCTGATAAGAAGAGGTAAATTTAATCACTTAATCATTAGTTTAACACTCTCCCTCACGTGTGGGCTCAAACTCCCTTTTAATAGGTGAAACCCAACACGTGGAATATTTAATTTAAATGGGGATGAATTGACGGAGTCAAGGTTCGATCCTTTGACCTTTGGCTCTGATACCATGTTAAATTACCAATTATCCCAAAAGCTTAAGCTAATATGAAAAAGTAAATTTAATCACTTAATCACTAGCTTAACAGTTTTGTGTTGTTTTTGTGTTCTCTTGCAATTTTGAGGATTTTGAAGAAAAGCAATCGTCTCTAGCAAGTTCCAAGATTAAAAGACATTTTCGGGAAAAACTAGAGCTAAGGGATCGAGCGCAGGCAACGCTAAGCTCGAGCACATCAGCAAGGATCAAGCGCAGCCATGTGCTCGAGTGCACAACCATGGGATCCAACGCACTCGAGCGCCCAACATGCGGCCAGACTCCTTTTCCACATCAGATTAGGTTTTCAGTCTCCTATTTTCACTAGGAGACTGACCTACAATTTTTATAGGGTTTCTAGGGTTTTTTTAAGCCTATAAATAGACCTATAAACATTGAGAAAAGGGGTGAACAATTTGGGGATCTATAGGAGGAAGCTAGAAAGGAATTGGAGGCTCAATCAAGAAACGGTTTCGGGTTCTTCTTTTCCCTTTTTTTTATTATAAAGATGATTAGCATTCAAATTATGTGTAACTAATATTTTAGTTAGGGCTTGATTGAAGTCCTAATAATGTCTCTTTAGGATTTCAATATTGGCGTCTTTGTTGCAATTATATTTGAGTACTTAACTTGGTTAATTCCTATTTAATCGAATTTCTCATATGAATGTGCTTGATCAACATATGCATGTGTTTAGATGTGTTATTTATGTCAATTTGGATGACCGAGTCCTAGGTATAATAGAGTGACAAAAGAACCTCCTTATGGGTTCTTGGATTAATTAACATGGAGAACTGTGAGTAGATACCATGCCCTAGGCTTCATGTGTTTGTTAATTTCCATAGATTTATGCTTTTTTTAAGAACAACTTAGTATTATGTTAAATCCTTTAAGAGAGAGAAGAATTAGAGTAGATATCATGCCTGATTCGTTGTTTAGAGAGATCAATAGCTTAATGAGTAGATATCATGCCCTCAGGTTGGTAAACATTAAGTATATTGATATGATTATGATTGTTAGCATTATCATATTATTTATCTTAATTGAGTATGATTAGTGGTGGATGTCAAAACCCTAACCCTCGTTCTTATTATTCAATTCAACCTTTGATATATATATTTTATTTAAATCTGTTAATTAATTAGGAAATTACTTTTAAGCATAATTTTCATAATCCTCGTGGGAGTGATCTCATATTTGCTTATTATACTATTGGTTTTGGTCTTATGCACTTGCGAGTAAAACGTACAATTATTCGCCTATTAATTTAAGTAGGTAATTGCACAACATTTCACCCACATACAACATGGACCATTGTTTACAAGACTGTTTCGATGAACATTATTGGTGTGAAGTGGGCTTTCGCATTAAACACAAAGCTGATGGTAGTGTTGAATGCTTACAAACAAAGCTCACCTTCTTGGGAAAGGATTTTGAGATTTTTATGAAACATATAACCCTGTTGTTAAGCCAATCATTATTTGTGCTATGATATCCTTGGTTGTTTCTACACGTTAGTGTATAAGACAAGTTGATGTGAGCAATGCCTTCCTTCACACTCATTTGCAAGAGACTGTTTATACGTCTCAACCTCTTGGGTTTGTTAATCCTATGTTTCCTGATTTTTTGTCTCTTGAAGAAGCATTATACAAACTCAAACAAGTTTGTTACAGGCATTTCCATATTAGGTTTATGTATTACGTTTATATTATTTTAGCATAAGGCAGCTAACCTTGTATTTGAAATGTCTAGGTTCCCTTAGAACCTAATTTATCCCATTGCGAACTTAGGTTCGTATCAACTCGGTATCAGAGCCAACAATGGCTTCACCATCTTCCAATTTCAATCAAAGGCTTGATTGTTTAGAGGCAAAATAGGCAAAATTGAATTCTGCAATAGATGGTGAGATTCGAGAGTGATTTGACGCCCTTCTCTCCAAGATGGACAAGCTAATTGCTTCCCAATCTCCGCTACCATCAAAGCCACAAATAGTATCGTACCCACACCTTTCTCCACCCGAAAACCCACAATCACAACCATCTCCCAAAATCTCACCCCAAGCCCAAAGAAAAAGAACCTCCCAACCAAAACCTATCAAATAAACCCACACTGCCTCACGTTGCCATCGCCCTAGCTCACACCGTCAACACAACCAGTCAACATTGCGCAGTCACAAATCTCAGCGCAGCCACAAACGTCCCAATCACCGCCACAATTCCATTCAACAGCCACAATCGCGCACTGACCCTTACGGCTGCCGATCCGGAACTCACCGCACCACAACCTCACCACGCTGCCAATATCGTTTGTCTCACAATTCGTATACATAGTCATGCCATTCCAATCGTCCTCTCCTCCCACTAGTTCCAAGGAGACTCCTTTGTGGTTCATTAGAAAGAAGAAAAAAAAATGGGGTAATTACCTTTTGCCCCCATGAACTACAGCGCCTTGACACTTTTCTCCCATGAACTACCAACTATGACACTTTACCCAATCAAACTACCATCTTATGGCATTTTCTCCCCTTCTGTTAGTCAAAGGGACGGTCAACATAAAGAGAAATTTCTTTTTTCTATTTTTGCCCTCACTTCAAATCACTAAAATGACACTTATAACCTCCTAAAGTGGGGGCAAAAATGGAAATAAATAAATAAATAAATTTCTCTCTCCATTGATTGTCCCTTTGACTGATAGAAGGGAAAAAGTGTCATAAGGTAGTAGTTTGATGGGGTCAAGTGTCATAATTGGTAATTCATGAGGGAAAAGTGTTAAGGCGCTGTAATTCATAGGGGCAAAAGGCAATTACCCAAAAAAAAAAAAAAAAGGCATGTCTTCTGTCTTTTCAATAAAAAAGGAAAAAAAATAAGAGAAAAAAATGTTGTCCTAGTTTAAATGTGTTGGATTAGATATGGAAGATTTGACCTTGACAATGTCCTATTCAAGAGGGAAGGAGTGTTATGGGTCTTTCCATATTAGGTTTATGTATTAAGTTTATATTATTTTAGCATAAGGCGGCTAACCCTAGTCGTATTAGAGTTATGATATTTTTCAATAAGAGTCTTATGATGACTTAGCCCTAGTTTATATTTTAATAAGAGCTGTTGACTCAGCCCTATCTTTCTTATGTAATATATAATGAATCATTTATTTAAATGGGTTATGCTATGAATAAAGGTATGAAAAGAATTAATCATAAACCTTGTGTTTGAAAGGTCCATGTTACTTTAGAACCTAATTTATCCCGTTGCAAACTTAGGTTCGTAAAAAAGCTCCATAGGCTTGGTATCACAGTTTGAGTTCTTGGTTGTTGGAGTGGCTTTCATTTGCTCTAAATCAAATAAATCTTTATGCATTTTCCAGATCGATGTGGTTATGATTATCGCACTTGTATATGTTGATGATATCATCTTTGCTGGCTTTAAATCTACTACTATTATATATATAAAGAAATTTATTTTATTCATTCTGATGATTTTTTTTTACATGTCTACACAAGAGCGGAAAGGGGGGATTCGAACTAATTACCTCTACTTCATAAAGCATAGTTCCCAACCGATTGAGTTATCATATGGGGACATTCATTTCTCCTTATTTAAGTCAAATGCATCAAATCATAGAGAGGAGATTTATTTTCTTTAAATCTTAACTACTGATTACTGCCACCTAATCAAGAAGTAGTGAAAATGTAGTTTCACAAACCCTACACTAGTAACACTACACAAACACATGCCACCTATGCTAGTACCCAATTTATTTTCTTTCAAAATTTTGCATATCTAGTTAATTGCATCAAACCTAGAAATTTAATCCCAGCATTTATTTTGTCAAAAGAATAAAAACAAATGAGGCATGTTACACATCATTCTCTCAACCCTAATTTAACAAACCTAACCCAAAGAGGCCAAGGTGTTACCGTTATAGTAATGTTATTGAGTAGCATGTGCATAGAAATTAAATATTATAATTAATGTTACTGCATGAAATCACATCATTTAGTTTCATGATTAAGCATGTTAATATCTTACCACATGAATCTAATTCTCCATGAAATAAATCGTCATCTTCTTTAGTTGCATGAAATACATAATGTTGTCCAAAAATAATAACTTCCTGTGCCTCTCATCTTGTTGATGATGGCTCAAATTGTCAACAACTATTTACTTGGTGGTCAAGGTTTGTTTACTTGTTGATCAAGAATTATTTACTTATTGGTCAAGGCATGTTTACTTGTTGGCCAAGGATTACTTATTTATTGGTCAAGGCTTGTTTACTTGTTGGCCAAGGATTGTTTACTTATTGGTCAAGGTTTGTTTACTTGTTGGCCAAGATTGTCTACTTCTTGATCAAGACTTGATTACTTTGTGAAGAAGCAACTGACGTTATAAAAGGACATGCAGTCCTTGCTGAGACCATCCGGAAATCCCAAGATGTAGAAATCCAGAGCTCTTTCTTCAATGTGAGGAAGAGAAGAAGAGAGCTAGGGTGGGGATGGGGCAAGAGAGTGAGTTTATTGTCTAGTTCAATTATCATTTGTTGAGAGGAGTGTATGGGGCTTTTCTCTGAAGCAAAGTGTAATTGAGTGGTGTGGGCATGTACTGTGAGTTGTAAGAATTTGCTCATAGTGAAACTCTCTTGTTGGTGGATGTAGGCCAGGTTTTGGGCCGAACCACGTTAACTCTTTGTGTACGTGTGAGAGTGGTGTATGTTCTTGTGTGCTTTATTTCCGAACTTGTTTTTCGCATAAAGGGCTGGTGGGAAATTGGTTGTCAATTAATTACCGATTTTCCCAACACATCTAACCTAAATACATAATGAAATATGTATTAATCTATTTTAATACCAATGAAATACACGTAGAAAAAACGATATTGTATTAAGATGTATAAACCAAGTGTCCGAATCTATGCATTGTATTTAATACTAATCTTTAATATTTTATTTAATCTAAATATTAGCTATTTAGATTAAATAGCTATACAGTTGTTATTAACAATTTAACATAATATTAATTATGAGAGGAAGAGGGGGCAGGCTTCCTCCTCTTCCCCTTCCTAATCTCCCCCTCCCCCTTCTACTTGTTTTTTCCTAGTTTTCTTTATATTTTTAGGTGTTTTTCGGCCATATGCAGCAACTCCGGCCACTTTCATCTGCCCTCCAAGGTGTTGTGCTGCCCGTCTCTTCCGTTTGCTCCACCATGTGCCAATGCTGGCCAGCGCCCATCATCTCCTACACTCCGTTCGCTGCTGATTTTGATGGTAGTGTTTCTTGTTTTGTTTGTTTTAAATAAGAGTTTTTCTTCTTAGATCTGCTCTTGTGAGCAATCTACGAGGAGAAGGATTTAGTTTCACGGCCATTTTGGGTTGAGGAGAAGTAGATCTAGCCTTCTCAGGAGCAAATTTGTGCATTTCTGGCTGTTTTTCTGTGGGGGCTAGGCTTTCTCTGTTTTTTGTTTTATGTAGTTCTGTTTTTATAAGGATTACTTAGACCTTTGGGTTGCTTAGGAGAAAGTTTTAGCATGGATTTTCTGCTGCCAGGGCTGAGAAAAATAAACTATCTATGCATTGAGTTGAATATGCCTAAAACAGATTTGATGTTATAACTGAAAATTAGTTAAAGGTTAGTGGATATTATTGTCATAGATAGGTTTTGAATTTTGATTTTTATGTAAACATATATGACTTGTAACCTCGTAACTTCGGTTATGATTTTTTCAAAGCTTTTTGCTCTGTGATGTAAGAGCATTTATGCTCGTAATCCTTCTTCAATTAGACTAGAATGATTTTCCCTTTAAAAAAAAATTAAATAATTATGTTATTAGAACTTTATGGCTGAGGTAGCTAGCAAATAGTGTTGCCAACTATTTTGACTTCTAAGCCTTTCCGCTCACCCATTTTGTATTTCTCGTTCTTTTCAGCTAATGAGGAAGCGAGGTGTTATGTTATTTTATTTTATTAAATAAGCACCTAGGGCACAGAGAACATTTTAAGACTTATGTTATTTTCTTTTTTTAAAAAAAAATTGACCATATGGTTATTCATTAAAGTCTAATATATGATTTTTATATCATGCACTAATTAAATTATTTAGTTGCTCTGGTTTTACCCATGTGTACCTTTGCGCCCGCTACGTTAACAAACCTAGTCCTAATAGTCCGAGGTGTTACCGTTATAGTAATGTTCTAAGTAGCATGTGCATGGAAATTAAAAACGAAGTTAACACCATTAGTCAAGGATCTGTTTTTTTGACGTAAAATGTTTTCCGTTGGAAATGTTTTCAGGAAAAAATATTTTCCTAAAAAATAATTTATTGGAAAACATTTTTCAGTATTTGGCACCCACGAAAAAATCACAAATTTTGATTTATATATATTTTTTCATTCAATTATATATATATTTTTTTTTTATTGGCAACGGGGTGTCCAGAGTTTCACTCACTAAAATATTTTTTCATTCAATTATATTAAACATTTAAATTATGAAAATGTCTCGATCAAGTCCTGGAGGAGTCCTAATCGAGTCCCGATAGTATCTCATGTCAAAGCAGGGTCTCGATTGACTCCCAACAGGTCCCAGTTGAGTCTTTGCATATCCAAGTTTTGTCCATGCAGAGTTCTACTCAAGTCCCAACCGAGTCCTGGCACGATCCCATCAATGTCCTAATGGTTTCCCAATCGGGTACCAACAAGATCCCGGAGGGTCTCAACCGGGTCCTAATCGAGTCCCAATGGTGTCCTGGTCGAATTTCAACGGTGTTCTAACCGGGTTTCGACGATGCTCCAATCAGGTCTCAATCAAGTCCTAGTGGGGTCTTAATCAAGTCTCAATGGGTTCAAGTTGAGTCCCGGCGAGTCTCGACCAGGTTTCAATAATTTCCTGGTCAGGTCCCAACAGGATCTTGTCAGTGTCATGACTTGGTCTCGACAGTGTCCTAGTTGGGTCATAACAATGTTTTGGTTGGGTTTGTCAATTTGAGAATAAGATGTTCAAACTCAACAAATGTTTATGGTTTTCAAAAATGGAAACCATTTTCAAGAAATTAAATAGGCTTTTTTGGTCAAGCTAATAACATTTTTCATTGACTACTATTTTCCATCACACTAAACACCAAAAAATATTGAAAAAATTTAATGCCGAAACAATTTTTCGAGTTTAAGCCTCTTATTTTCAAATCTACAAACCCAACAAGGACGTCATCGAGACCTACCAGAACTTCATCAAGCTAGGACCCAATGTAATGACCCAAATAATTAACTAGGCATAAGTAGCTTAGTTAGGGGGATAAATTTGGACTTTGGGTCACTAAAACCACTTAAGGAGCAATTTGGACTACAGCGCGGACATACGCTTGGTCAAGCAAACGTATGCTGCTATTTTTAGTACGGACGTACATGTGGGGACCACCGGACGTACACTACTTTTTGAAATACCTCCTGGTTAATACTTAGACATATGAGACACCTTTTGAACCGCTGTGCAAAAGCGCCAGATGTATGCTTTGGGTGGACGTCCGCTACTTTTCTGAGGAGTTGGTAGAGCCCCTTAGCTATAAATAACCCCTACCCTCTTCAGTTCTTCACGTTCTCAGACGCCCCCAGGCTACCAGTATACTGTTTGTAAGTGTTTGTGAGGTTTCGTGAGTGTTTCGGTGCTAACGATGGAGGAACTCTTGAGGTTTCGCTTCACGAAGGTAACATTCGATTACTTAGCTTTTTAAATACATCGTTATACTGCTCGATTGTTGTTTTGCATAGCTAATTGTAGTTGTTAGCTTAGTTACGTTTTAAATCTTGTTTAGGTTAACGTTTTGTTAACTTAGCATTGTTACATTGCATAGAGGTTATATTCTGAGTTAAGAGACCTTAAGAAGTCTTTAATAGCCTTAAGAGTCGGAGAGTAGACGGACAGTTGAGAGAAAATGAGGTTTTCACTGAAAACCTCGGAGCGGACGTATGGTTTCAAGATCGGATGTACGGCCTAAAATGTCATAGTGGACGTACGGCCCCGAGCCTGCACGTACGGCAAGAGTGTGATAGGAGAACTTTGTTTTTATCAGTCGTCCCATAGCTTCTGTTTTCCTTATTCTAGAGTTGTTTTAGTAAAAATATGACTAATAAAAAGTTTTCTATATATTTAAAAAACGTAGATCAGTTGGATTACTCAAAGACACTTTTTGACCCAGATGAGTTTTAACTCACATAATACTCAATGTTACTTTTTTCATGCATTGTACGTCTATTTTGTGTATCAAGAAAACAAGCAAATTTTACAATTCTCACAGTTTATACTTGTTGCACATGAACTCTAGCATTTTTTAGAAAAACGTTGTGATAATATGTTAATAATGTAAGACTTTTAAAAAAAACATGCATATAAAATACAGATAAAATAATTTGCATCGTATGATATGCTACATCGGTACGTGCGATATAATGGCAATGGACTTACTATACATGTTAACTTTTTGGTCAAAAGTGTGAATTATATGAGCCTTGAATCCAATGGTTATTTGTGGCTAATGCAGCCTTGACAGGCAGTTACTACAGGACGAATATCATTAGCAATGTGAGCCACCCGAGGTCAAACTCGATCGTGCCGCTAATGTTATATACGGTAGCATGTAATAGTTGGGGTACGGGCATTATACTATAGGTAGGGACGGAGGATGGGGGGACTGGCAGTGGCCAGGGCCCCCCTCAAATGACCCAAAAAAAAAATTTAAGGTAAAAACAATTTTTTATGGTTAAATTTTTCCTTTTTTTGCTAATGGGCCCTTGCTCATTAAATATTTTCAGCCATGGGCCCCTGCCCATTCTCAAGGCTGGCTCCGTCTCTGACTACAAGTCCCTCGGGAAAACACCAACCCTACTAAGAAGAGATAATATCTCGAATAGATCATACCGTTAAACTATGACTATTACTTTGTATCATATATATATATATAAGCTGTCATGATAGGACTATCATTTTCTTTATAAAAACATCTGAGTTCATTAATAAACTAGCAGGGGTATTATTTACGTTAAAAATCACTAAGTCTTAGACTTACCTTTTTATTTATGTTTTCCCCCATCATTACGAATACTTGTACGGTTTAGCTACATTAGAAGAAGATGCCATTAGAGCAAACTTGGGTGATTGCATAGGATCTGATACGGGTCATTTTTTAAGACATGAACCCCATTTGGCTTAGGACCATGTGGGAGGATGAAGACATTACTCGTGCAAATATGATCGAGATTATGATCTCGTTAGCTTTTCTTAAGTTTAGGTCTAGGCTGTGATCTATTGATCCTTTTAAAAAACCATGATGTTATGTTATTTATGGTATGTATCCCCTATTTAATAATGGTCTGATGACCAGCATATTTAACGTTTATCTACTTGATGATGATGTTATTATATTTTCTCTGGTGCATGTTGTATAATATTTCAATTACTATCTCTTATTCCCATAATCTTAGTAAAGTCTTTCGCTGCAATTTTTTCGTTACGACGAGAAAGATTGAAATCCCAGAATCTTGTTCTGCGAAGGACAGGACTGGGAGGCGAGCCATGGGATCAATTACTAGTTAAATTAATTTGCCAATCAGAGTCATCACACCTAACCAAGAATCCACTAGGACCCACCGGGAAACCATTGGGACCCACCGAGAACCCGTTAGGACCCTGTTGATACCTAGTTGGGTCATTGCCAAGACTCGGGGACTTGATTGGGACTCGTGGGGCCATTGCCTGGACTTTACTGAGACCCAGGCGAACCACCATTAGACTACGCCGGGGCCCAGTTCGTACTTGCCAGGACCTAGTCGAGACCACGCTTGGGCCTAATTGGGACTTGTTGGACCTAACCAAGTCACCACAAGGACCCAATCGGAAAATTATCATAATTTAAAGTTTAGTATGATTGGATGAATATATTATATATACTATGATTTTCCATTGAAAGCATTTTCTAACAAAAAATATTTTGGGGAAATTAGCTTTACCTCCCATAAACTACCACTCTTTCTCCATTTGCCCCCATGAATTATCAAGGTTACCTAAGATCTCCCCCATGAACTACCATTTCAGTACCAAAGACTCCCTATTGTCAGTCAAAGCCATTAAATTGAACGGTCAACTGTACTGTTCACGACATTATTCCGTCAGTCAACGATACTATTTACAGTACTATTCACGCATGTGACCCGTTGACCGTCACGTATGACACCTTTAACTAATGGTAAGGGTCTTTGGTAATGAAATGACAGTTAATTGGGGCTCTTAGGTAACCTTGGTAATTTATGGGGGCAAACGGAAAGAGAGGTAGTTTATGAGGGGTAGAGCTAATTTCCTCAAATATTTTAGTTCGAAACAACTCAACGTAAAAGGGCTATATTTGAATATTTGAATATTGTATGCATGGGTGGAAGAAGGGGGAGTTAATGGCCTGCTTCAAAGATTTTGCAAACAAGTTATTTGAAATTATACCCGGCTCTTCCTAAATAAAATATCTTGGTTTCGTTCCTAATTGTATACACATGATCCCATTTATTTTGATTAACAAGTTTGCTGCTTTAGAATATAACATTAAAAAGCAAAACTAAAGAAAAGCATACCCTCATGAGCGAATGTATCCCATATGCTAGGCTTCCTACCCTCTTGGTCTGCTGCACCTTCAACCTTTCATATATAATTTTTCACCAGAGAAAAAGACCGAATATAAGGAAACAATATTAATGAAATAATAATATAAAGAAATATATAATCCACCAGAGCCTTTCAAATACAATTTTCAACGAATACGAAGAAAAAGACAAACAAAAAGAAAGTAAATATATACACTGACCTGGTACGCTGAGGTCCCAGACCCAAACACAAAGCCTGGTGGGAAGTCTCCTCTGCTAAGTCTATCGGCAGCTAAAATCACTGCTGCTAAGTTTATAAGAAGAAGCAGAGAGAAATAGAGGCTAAGCATCTTTCCAAAGCTTGTTAGCTTTACCCAGAAGAATACTTCCATTTATAGCCAGTAAAAGAGTGGCTCGTCTTATTATCCTTTAAGCTTGAACCAAATTAATTCACCTACTTTATTCAAAAAGACAAATCTGTCCTGTCGCCGGCTCAAGCATATTTGACCATTCCAAGTTTTACGATTTTTTATGCACCGAGTACTTATTGTGCAAAATTATTATTATTATTATTATTATTATTATTATTATTATTTTTGAAACCATGTTAGAAGAGAATAGTAAAAAAAAATATGAAAAAGAAAGCATCATAAACTAACCGTCGTTTTTAAAAATAGAGTTATGAAGTTTAAAATGTGCTAAAGTGATGTATCAAATTAATGAACAGTATCAAAAAGGGTAGTTTTTTTATATGGATAAATAAAATAAAATTTTGGGTAAAGTCCACTTAACCCTCTCAAACTATTATTTAATCGATATCTACCTCTATCAATTCGACAATTTACTCCAACTAAACAATGACAATGTACCCCCTAATGCTAACAAAATGACGAAATTACCCCTATAAAATTTTCAATAAAATAAAAATATCCTTAAAAATTTGAAAAAGAAATTAAATTTTAGTATTTTTGTTTTCATTTTGGTAAAGGTAATTTGGTCATTTTTAAAAATTTGGAGGTACATCGTCATTATTTTGGTAGTTTGGGAGGTAAATTGTCGCAATTGATAATTTGGGGGGTAGATTGTCATTGGAGTGGTAGTTTAAGGAGGTTAAGTGGACTTTACCCTAAAATTTTAAAAAAGATTTTAAAAAAATAAAAAATAAAAAACTTTATCAACTAACGGCCACTATTAAAAAGCTCCATGAAGTTTAAAGTACATTAAAGTGGTACATCAAACTACCAAAATGTGCCATAAATGTCACCTTTTTTATTATATTTTTATAATACCCTTATTTTCTTAAAAACTAAAATAAAAAAGCCCCATGAAGTTTCAAGTGTGTTGTACTTAGGGGTGGGCACATGTCAGGGCGGGTTGATTTTTGGGCTTTTCTCGTACCCAACCTGCACCCCTCTATTGGGAATAGGATTGCAAATCAAAGTATTTGCGCAATGAGAAGAATCAAATTCACATGCCAAGATCCTTTATGAAGAACTATTGCCATTTAAAATTAAATTTTAAGAACGACAACACATACTTGACATAAACGACCGCTCTTAGCTTTAGGCAAAAATATTTTGCTTCTCCAAGAACATTTTCTTTATTGTTCAAGAACATGAAGAACAATTTCTTCTTACTTCAAGAACACGAGGAACAAGCTCTTCTTTCTTAAAAAACACAATAGATCTTTGGGATATAAAGACCTCTAGATCTTCTCACCAATGACTAATTATAACCAACTGCTTATAATCAAGAGAGTATGGGCTCTTACTTAACTCTTAAATATTGAACTTTTGTTCTTCGTAAGTTAACAAAAAGAACTAATATAGTTTTCAAAGAGTTTCTAAAAACTATGTATTAAAATCACTTGATTGAATAATTTGAGAACCCTAGGCTCCTCTCTATTTATAGCCAGAGCAGCGAGGCAGAGACTTAGATTTAAGTAATGTGAGGCAAGCCTAGTGAATTCAAATAGAACTATGTAGCACCAATCCAATGGTTGATAGGAGAGTAGCATGGATGGCTAGGATTAAATCCTAGCCTCCATGTTGCCGCATGGATGAAGGAGAATATCTCCCCGGTCCATGCATCTCCTTGCCCAAGGGACTAGGCCTTGGTTTTACCTCATGACTTTCTCATTGTCTCCAATACAAAAGCCCAATGAATAATCTTTGTCCTTATTCCACTTATGCTCATTGGGCCTCTAGGTTTTATCATAAGCTCAATTGCACTAAATCTCTTAAGCCCATGGTTTTAAATAAATAAAACACTTAGCCCAATAAATAAGAAAGCTTTATTGTTAAATTACATTTGTTTGGTGAGGGACCTAAAGGAAAAAAAATATTATTGGCCTAAATATGTTCATAATCATGTCACTCTAACATTTATTACAGAACAATATTTTAATCACAATTCATTCCAATAAATAATTATGACCGAATTCCAATAAATATTTTTTATTAAAACAATTAATCCCATTGACTTTTGACTTATGATTCCTCTATGAAATATTCCGTAGCAAAATTAAGGCTAAAGATACTGGCACTTAATTCTCTACCTCTTTATCTTTGAGTCACTGATTTTACGTTTTTCTCATACATGTGAAAAATACATGTATATATATTTCGGTATGCCAACCAAAATACTTCGACCAAACACTTTGAGAATAATATCCACAAATTTTTTCTCAATAAATAAATTTATTGTCTCTTTGTAATCAACACTTCACATTTAAGTCCACAAACTTATTAGAATTTAGAATCAAAGTCTAAATAGTCTCTAAAAAGTTTATATTCTTTCCTTAATATACAATATATTTATGAAAAGACAACTCTTTGATCAAGGTAGATCATCAAGATTCGATGTGTAACAATCTTTTACTCAAAATGGAATGCCGAATTCCATTTACTAACTAGAAGCTTTATACTTTAAGGATACAGGGATTATGGACTATGACCTTGTGTGATAACTCTGTGAAGTGACTCAAATAATTAACTAAGCTTAGGTAACTTAGTTAGAGAATTAATTTGGATTTTGGGTCATAGCTAGAATGACATTTTGGGAATTTTGGACTTTCTGACCAGACGTATGCCTAGGAACCACTGTACATATGCTCTTTGTCTTTAGTGAGAATGTACAGTTGTTTGCAATATAGCTTTTGCAAGTGTAAGGTCGAATCCATAGGGAATTATGTCGCGAAAATAAACTTCTATCTAAACTAATTAAATTTTAACCTAATTCCGAAATTTTGGAATTTAGTAAATTGAAAATTAACAAACATAAATTGAAACAAAATGAAATTAAACAATGGATAAAATACTAAGGTATTGGAATCAACCCTCACAAACTTATAGCAACAACTTTCTCATTCATCAATATTTTTCAATGTTTCAAACGACACATTTTATGTGTGTTCTATTTTTGTAAAACAAATGTATCAAAACGTCCAAAGTATCCGTTCTTTGTACAAATCACAAAGAATATCTGATTTAGTTCAAAAGATCCAATGTATCCATACTTTGCACAAATCACAAGGGATATCCAAAGTAAACCAAGAGATCCGATATATCCATTGAACAAAAGACAATGGATGTCCAATATATAACAAATTAAAATGAGCATTCAATTAAAAGTGATCAATAATTAATTGAAATAGAAATAAAACAATGAGAAATACAATTCTTATCATTGGAAAATATCTGTTTACATGAAAATTATCTGTTGGTAATCATTTGTAAGGCTTCATCCTCAACCTTAGTTGGTAATTTAGCCTCTCACGGAATTGAGGGAAAAAACAACCTAACGGGAATCCATAGAAATTGAGAAACTTACAATGAGAAAATTCAAATTGAAAGCCACAAAATCCTAGCCTCTTTGCTTCTATTCTCTACAATTTTTGGACCTAGCAAGCCCCCCCTCTCTCGAACATTTTTTTTTCCTCTTTTTATATGCCTTTTCTAGGGTTTTGTGGGGCAAAATTGGTGCTGAAAATTTATAACTAACGTGGCCTATCCAGATATGCCTTTGCCATGTCCAAACACCTTTTGCTTCCTCGAATGTGCTCGAGCGCGTGCTCATTACACTCAAGCGTACGTCTGTTACAATAGGTGCTGTTTTCCCTAATTGAACTTTCTTTAAAAATCTTTTATTTTTCTCATCAATTCTGCAATTTCTCCTTAGCAAACTGCAAAACACTAAAAACACAAACTACCACAAAACATCATAACATAATAAAGCTAAAGGATTAACAAGTTTAAATTAAAGGGTCCAAATATATAATAAATGGCATTCAACAGGGACTACTGGATGTACTTTGCCAATAGTATGTCGTACTCTATAAATAGTACACAGATGTACGCCCATATAGTATAGGACGTACTCTACTTTTTGGGTTGACCGCTTGTTAATACCCATACGTACAATGCAACCTTTGAACTGCTGAGTGAATAGTACCAGACATATGCCCTTAGTGTTGAATGTATGCTACTTTCCAACCCTTTAAATACCCTTCCCCACTTGACCCTTAAGCTTCATTCTACTTGCTTGAGTGATTTTGTGAGTTATGAGAATTCTTGGAGGAGATGGAGAGATTTCTCGAAGGTTCCACTTGAAGGAGGTAATCTTCTAAGCCTAGTTTGTTACTTAGTTGTTATTCTATTTAAATGCTTTTCATAGTTAGCTTAGTTGGTAGTTTGTAACTTTTAGTTATGTTGTTGCCCTTAATCTTGGTTTAAGCATGGGTTTGCATTTAATTCTTCTTGGACATATATCCTTTTGTATGGAGGTGTTGTTTTGAGATAGAATGTCCTAGAAATCCTTTTGGTAGCTTTAGAACCAGTTTGGAAGGATAAGAGGATGGTTAAACCAAATGAGGTTCTACTTTAAACTCTTTGAGCGGACATACGTGTTATGGAAATATCTACCTAAATTAATAGGCAAATAAATATACGTTTTAACTTGCAAGCACACAATATCAAATGATAGTATAGTACAGCAAATATGAGATCATTCCCACAAGGATTGTTGATTTTGTTTAGAATTAATTTTCTAAATTTAAAATATCAAAGTTTGTTACGAACTTGATATTATGGAAAATAAATAAAGATAAATGAAAAGTTAGGGCTTTGATATTCAGCATTAATCATGCTCAATTAATAAATATGTCAATGTTCCAATCATATTATGAATACTTAATGCTTGCTAACCTAAAGGTATGAGTGTTTACTCCTTAAGCTATATATTTACCTAAGCAAGGAATTAGGCATGGGTATCTACTCCTGGTTCTCCATGTTGATTAATCCAAGAACCCGTGGCGAGGTTCTTAGTTACTCTATTAAGCTTAGGACTCAATCATCTAAATTGACCTAAATAACTAAACCATACCATATGCATATGTTGATTAGGCACATTCATATGAGAAATTCAGTAAATCAAGAATTAATCAAGTTAAGCATCACAATATGATTATCACAAAGACGTCAATATTGAAATATTAAATAAACATAATTAGGCTTCAATCTAGCTCTACTAAAATATTTAGTTACACATAATTAAAATAAAACTAAGAAGAAAGGGAAAAGAAAGAACTGAAAATCGCTACTAGAAGTAGCCTCCAATTCCTCTACCCAAGATTGTCTCCCAAATTCTGTGTTTACAAGCCTATTTATAGAATTTAAGAGAACCCTAGAAGCACCTAGAAACCCTAGAAAAATCGTAGATTTAAGTCCAAGTACAACTAGGACTTGTAAAACCTAATATGAAAAGAAAAGAAAGTCTAGCCGCCTCTGATTTGTCTCCAGCGCACAAGTGCACTAGATCGCTTCTCGTGTACACTCGATCTCATTTCCACAATCAATTCTTCTTCAAATGCGCACGAGCGCATGCGGTGCACGATCCATGGCTTGGGTGCTAGCGCTTAAGCCTAGGTTTCCTGCGATTGATCATAGTGACAGAATGCAAACTACCCCAAAACGCCCTTTCAAGCTCCAATTTCCAAAATTGATTCGTTTTCTCCAAAATTCTATAAAAACACAGAAAACACACACACACACACACACACAAAAGTAAAATAGAACAAGAATGTTCGCTACTTTACATGAATATTCCTATAGTGTCCACATCTTTTCCTACCCTATAAATGCCCCTCCCCCACTTGACCTTCTATTTGAGTGATTTTGTGAGTTATGAGAGTTTTTGAAGGAGAATGAGAGATTTCTTGAACATTTTGCTTCAAGTAAGTAATCTTCTAAGCCTAGCTTGTTCCTTAGTTGTTATGTTATTTAAGTGCTTTTCATAGTTAGCTTAGTTGGTAGTTTTGAACTTCTAGTTATATTGTTAGATTTTAATCTTGGTTAAAGCATGTGTTAGCATTTCATTCTTGTTGGGTATATTTCATTTTGTATGGAGATGTTATTTTGGGCTAGGAGTATATTAGGAACCTTGTTGTAGCCTTAGAAGCTTAGGAGTGATTATAAGGTTGTTTGGTTCGAGATGGTTTTCTAGGAGAACGTTTGCACATTTTGACCAAACATTTGACTTCAAGGTCGAACATTTTTCAAGGTTGAATGTTTGCTAGTTTTGGCAGAATGTTCAGGCAGAAACTCTAATTGGACTTTCTAGGTTGAAGACTCGTTTTAGTTTGAGTTTAGAACTAATGATAGTTCTTTTTTTAGCATTCGAGGTTGTGGAGCCTTAAGATGATTTTATAGAGGAGCCTTATGACCCGGGTTAGTACAAACTCAAATAGATACTTGTTACTTTTACAACGCTCATGAAATATATTTTGGATTATTGTGAACTCTATTTTGTGAAAACGTAGGTTGATTAACAAAATAATCAAATAATGAGATTTGTAAAAGCATACATATAAAAGACAGATAAGATTAATTGCATCGTATGACATGGTATATCGGTATGTGCAGGATAACGACCATTGCCTTACTATATATGTTAACTCTATGGTTAAATGTGTGTGTGTTTATATAGGCATTGGATTCAATGATTCTTCATGATCGGTGCAACCATGTTTGATTGGTTTATCATTATATGATGAACATCATTAGTAACGTGGGCCACACAAAGTTGGACTCAATTAGGCTACTAGTGATGGACAATAGCATGCAATATCCAAGGCATCGATATTGTACTACAGGTCCCTCGGGACAATACTAGCCCTGTCGAGAACGGGTAATATCTTAGATAGACCATACAGTTTGAACTATCACATAATTCCCATATTACAACATATATTATATATATATATTACATCCATGATAAACTATCATCTTATAATGCTGCATATGCTTTGCAAATAATTGAATTCACCATTTAATGACAGGTACGTTATATGCATTTATACTTACTAAGTAGTCGAACTTACCTTTGTATTCTTTTTCTCTCATATGTACATATGTGCTATCATAGATAGTTTAGCAGAAGTTGGAACTGCGAAGCATCCAATTGTTGTAGAGGACTTGATCCGGGTGACGCTTGAGGACTTATTATAAAATTAGGCAAATGCTCATAGTAACTAGTACTGTTAGGTTACATTGTAGACGTAAGAGTTTTAATGCATGTTTCCATATTTAAGGTATGGCATGGATCCCTTGTAACGATGATATGTATAGTGTAAATTTAGTTGTTGTGATGATCTTTAGTAGATGTTTTGGTTGTAATGATTAATGTTTATATAATCTTAATGGGAAATTAGTTTTACCTCCCATGAACTACCACTTTCTCTCCATTTGCTCACATGAACTGTCATTTTGCTACCAACAACCCCCTATCGTTAGTCAAAGGCATCAAACGTGATGGTCAACGGATCATGTGCGTGAATATTACCATGAACAGTGTTGTAAATAGTACAATTGACCGTTTAATTTAACGGCTTTGACTGACGATAGGGGGTCTTTGGTAACGAAATGGTAGTTCATGGAGGGTCTTAGGTAACCTTGATAGTTCATGAGAGCAAATAGAGAGAGAGTGATAGTTCATGGGGAGTAAAGCTAATTTTCCTTAATATTAATGTTTCCGTTGCTTAGTATCCTTTTTTGAAGAGTAAAGATCCTTAAGTCTTGTTCCTCTCGGAATAAGATTGTGAGATAAACTGTAGAGTTAATTACCAGTTAATTAATTTTCGGGGCGTTACATACCACCACCCACCCACTACATTGTACTCTATAAATACAACTATTGTAATTCAAAATTATCAAATCAATACATTAAAATGAATGTTACCTCATTGAGCATTTTCTGTGATGGATGTAGATATCTCTAAGGCCTAACCACCTTAAATCTTTGAGTCCTTCTCTCATTATTCTCCAACTTTATCATATGAATTAAAATTGTTACCTTATTGACCATTTCCCATTTGCATATTTTATCAAGTACCAGCAGCACACCATTAACAATTTAGAGAAGAGTCTACTAAAAGTAGTGAGCATGAGCAGATAAATTCTTCTCAAGTTCTATAAACCCATGTGAGCTGACACCTTCTCCTTTCAAGAAATGCTTGTACCAACGAGCAGAGAGCTTTGGTTGTCTTTTTAAATCTGGGTCATCCAAATCTACATAGTAAAGGCCAAAGCCTGATTCATAGCCGTCCATCTCAAATACATCCAAGAAAGACCATTGAAAATAGCCCCTTGTGTTTGATCCATTCCTTCCATAAATTTCAGATTGGAGAAAGAGAAAAAGAAAAAGATTAGAAAACCTGAAAAGGGAATTATGTCACATAAATAATAAGTATGTATCCATGGAAAGAAACGTTTTATAAATTTAAAGTAATGATTTCAAGTTTTTAGTTCTAAAAATCCTATCAAAATTAGTTTTGAGAAGAAGGAAAAAAAAAAAAGAAGAATATTCATATTAGATACCTAAAATTCATCAGACAAACCAAATTGTATTTTCGCGGAGAAACTAAACTTACCCATGTTAAACTATAACCATCTTTCAATGTTCTCCAATATTCAGTTTTTGCAATGTCTCCCTTTGAATTTAGTATTGGGATTGTGATGTCCTCCAAAAATCTTAATAGGGGGATATGATGGACATTTTACGTGAGCTCAAATGACAAAAATATCACGCATAAGATAAGATATGATAGAAACAAAAAACAAAAGGCACAAAAATTCAGGGAGTTTTTTTTTAAAGTACTTTTACAAAATTTTCATGAGGTTATAATAGTCAGTCTAGGTCAAAATATTACACATGAAACACACATAACGACCCTCCATTAAGATTTAACATAAAATCTAAATGGAAAAAGGACATTACAAACCCATTGATAAATTAGGAGGAGGGTATTGCAAAAATTGAAACATTAAGAACATTGCAAATAGCGGGCAAGTGTAATTTCCCGTTTAAATCATTGTAGTAGGATCATGACAATTAGAGTTGCAAACACCCAAATTATGGTGAAGGTATTATTTATAGGACTTTTGGATCATATCTTGAGATTGTGAAAAGGTCAACAGAAAACGGATGTACCTCAATGCATCAAGCAAAGCCCCAATATATCCATGCAAGTATTTCACCCGTGGCCAGTCTTCCAATGATGAATTACGTTGTGTTTCTTGTCCTGTAAGAACATTAAATGTCTGATTAATTGTCTCAATTAGATGGAAACATATAATGATAAGGGAACTGGATTTTGAGCCTTCATATGTGCGTTTGCATGTGTTTTTGTGTCTATAATGTGTTTGCGTGTGTGTGTGTGTGAGAGAGAGTAATAGAAGTTAAACAAACTTCAATTATAATTGTCTCCCACACTTCATTACATTGGAGACTTCTCCTTTCATTTAAATAGAGACATTCTTACATGTGTATTAAATAACAATTAAATAAAACCACATTAATTGAGGCTATTCATTTTCTATAACTGTTAGAACATGAAGTGGAATAGACTTTGATAACAGTTGAAACGAACGGAAGTGTAATAGACTTCGGACTTTTATGTATTTTTCTTTTCCTTTAATAATTATGTTCTAATAGAGAGAGAGAGAGAGAGAGAGAGAGACCATTCTCATAAATGTAAATAGGAGGATTTCCATAAGCTTGCTTAAAGTACTCCAGCAGTCCTTGCAAACCCCAGGGCGTAATTGAAAACTGATTCAAACTGGCATCTCTATAGTTCAATGTGCATTCTCTGACCTCAGATGAAGACATATCCTTTTGGGTAACTGCCACAGTTTGGAAAAGAGTAAACTATTTCAATTTCATCTCTAAAGACTTGGTAAGATATAATAGAATAGCCTTAATTCAACTGCAGGGCTAGCAGAATTGAATTGGTAAGCTCCATTGAGCTGACACAATTACTTAATTAAAGGAAATCTAATTATCACTATTGAAATTAGTCTTCATTGTGATTAGAACATACATGTTATATCTACTGCCATGTCTGCATCAAAGTTTCTGAGCTCCATCTCTAGTTTGCTGGAGTCGTCCTTCACATACACTGTGAGATAGTAATTTACTCCAAGGAAGTCAATTGAACCCTTAACTTGATTAGATTCAAGATCGGTGAAGGTAGGAAGTCTTGTTCCTGCATTTCTTTTCATTACATCAGGATAGTCTCCGTACATCAAGGGATTCACAAACCTGCAATGCCATGCAAACCAAGCATAAATTAACTCAGAACATAGCTTATAAGCGGCTTATAGATGCAAAATGAAAACCAATGGTTTATTTATTGAAAAAGTGAAAGAATCCCCATTTTTTTGATGATTACTTGCCTTTAGGGCTCTTAACAATGCCTCTTTATTCATGAATGTGTAACTTACCAACCAATCATAAAGTCCATGGCTCTCTGAGAGGCAATTGCATCTTCAGTTGTGTTTGTTAGAGGAACAATCCAAAAAGCAAAGAGATTGATTCCTATAAATCCATGTTGCTTGTCCTGCATTGCCCATAGTCTAAGTTCATGAGCATTTTGGTCAAGTTCCATAGCAATAAAGTTCTATATATATACACATCTGCAAAATTAACGAAGGCATAAATGGCAGGTAGTGCTTTTTTCAAGCTCACATGCATGCTTAGACAGAATCCTCATTATTGGATATCATATACTTATAGTGAAGTCATTGTTGGAAATTTAGAACTACATATGGCCTTCATGATCACTGGAAAAAGTTTAACCAGCATGCACATTATTAAATTGCCAACGAAAATTTTTAATGTACAATTCAATCATTCGTGAAATCTACAATTTAAATATTCCAGATAACATAATTTTTTAGGAATATTTAAGCTTATAGAATACCTGATACTTTTCCTTGTAGAGTACAGCAGCTGATGCATGCGCCAACAAGATATGATGAGCTGCCAGGTATGGCTCGGTTGAGGAGTTGCCTCTTGTGCAGTTAAATCCGAACGGGGAAGAACAATGTTGAGGTGGTAGATAACCACCATCATAACCCGCGATCACGAACACATTGGCCTCGTTCACAGTTGTCCAATGTGAAACCCTGTCACCAAACTTCCTAAAACACACATCTGCATATGCCGTGAAGTCTTTCCTGCATTCAAATCTAGATTATTCAATAACATACCTTGCCATGTTCTGCACTTTGTGCATAGATTGAATATATATAAACACATTTCAAGCACAAAATCATACACAATTTTTCGATCAATCCATCCTCCATACTCGTCTTCCAGTGCCTGTGGAAGGTCATTGTGGTGTAATGTAACATGTGGTTGGATTCCTGCTTGATCAAGAATTTAATAAAGAAATATCAGTAGGAAAAAGGCATGGAGAAATTAGCATTTTGTAAGTACTCTTTCTTCCCTTAGATTGAAAGTACTCTCACAACGCTGAGAAAATTGTATTATCTTCATTTATGATGGAAATAGCCAATAACCATTGCTAATAAGTTCATTGATAAGATTGTTGTAATATTGTAGACCCTTTGGATTGACAAGTCCTCTTCCATCTGAAAAAGTTGAAAATTTGCAGCAACTTAAGTGTGAGGAAAAATACCAGACATCACTTGTTGTTTAATTAAATGTGAGTAAAAGATTGGTGATCATACTTGGAATCAGTCTTGACCATGAGATGGAAAATCTATATGCCTCTAAGCCAGTATCCACCATGAGCTGGATATCTTCCTGCAAGAGTGGATTTCTCCTAATCATTCATGGACCATTCTCTTAATACCAGATGGTTCTTAAAATCAGCATACAGTTAGCTGTGTTAAAGAATATGTAGGCTTGTTTCACAATGCTAATGTATGAGTCTTTTTCCCTTTGGCTTCTAACGTTAATTGTTAGATCCTGAATTGCAAATAGGCTAACCCTAATTTTTAGATCCTGAATTGCGATTTTCTTTTATGCTTATTATCATTTGTTTTAATTGATTTCACAATCACAAAACCCTTTTATCTATACTGTTTTATTTTTGTTGAAAAAAAAAAAAAAGTTTTTGTCGTCAGTCAGATCCACGCAGAGCCAACCCACCTCCTCCGGCCGACCCATCCACGGCCATCGCCAGTGTGGTTCTCAGCCCTTCAGTTCTTCTCGGCGTCATTAAATTTTGCCATCACCAGCCACTCACAGTTCAATCACCGGCTACCCTCACGGCCTTATCACAGATCATGGTGCTCGATCTGCGACCCCAACAACCCAGGCTACGCTCGGTCGCGCATCTGGTTAGATCTCAGGAGTATGGCAACACTATCAGATCGAGGCTGTCAACCACAGATCCGGGTCCACCATCGCCCAGCTCTCCGTTCGACGGCCCACGAGTGCACCACTAGTCGTCCACCATCACACAGCTCTTCGTTCGCCGACCCACGAGTGCACCACGCCGAAAATCTTCCCCTCGTGACCTAGAGGCGCCGCCCCTGCTGGCCAGCATCTGCCCATCGTCCAGAACTCAGCCGCGCCACAACCTAGGCCCCATCGCCGGTACCCGCTGTAAATCGGGAGAAAGAAATTGAAGAGGAAGAAGGGTGTTTGGCAATAGGTTTACTTCTTATTCAGCATATATTCCTACTCTAGTTTAGGAATATGCTATTCTTGGTTAAGTCAGATTTAGTTCCGTTTGGTTATGGAATAAGGTGATACTTATCGCAGCTTATCTAATCTGAGAACAGGATCTTACTTCAAAAAAAAAATTAAAAATTAAAAGACGCCGGCTCGTATCATTTAGGCCCTTTGTTGGGAGAAAAGAAAAGACATGAGCCCAAAGTGGCATGTTTGGCCCAAGTGGTGAAAAAAAAAAAAATTCAAAAGAGGCCGGCTTGTATCATTTAGGCCCTTTGTTGGCCTAATTCATTTGGTCTTTTATTGGTCATTTGTCGACCTAGACCGATTTTTTGGCCCATTGTTAGTCCATTATTTGGTATTCTATTGTTATGTTGACATAGACTCATCTTTTGTCCTTTATGGTATGGTTGAGTTACGTCTAATAAAGGAGTTCTTAATTTGAATTTCTTTCCCCCATCTTGTGCGGACATGTCAAAAAAAAAAAAAAAAAAAAAAACCAGGCCTTTTTTAGCCCATTGTTGGCTTCCTTTTTAAGGCTCATGTTTGTCCAATTTTGGCCAAAAGTTGCCGATGTTGAAATCTCGGCCATAGTAGCCAAAGTTCACAACCACCGATGTTTCCAATTTCAGGGCCATCAATTCCAATCACTTCCCAGCCGCCATCATCTCCAACAAGTTTCTGGCCGCCCATCTCGGCCTCCGTCGCCGATCAAAAACAAATTTAAAATTTCACAAGTCTACACCTTGCGTTTGAGAGGGAATATTATAGAATATGTAGGCTTATCCCACATTACTTATATATGAGATCGAGTCACTCTCCTTTTTGGCTTCTATATATTGAAGCCTTCTATGTACTATCAATTAATTTAATAAAGCAAGATATAGCCTATAGCCTATATAGCCTATAGGGCATTAGTATGTGGATATAGGCATATTATCGAACTACCTTAATCTTATGTCTATTTATCTCCTCTTGTTTATTATTATTTTGCTTTATATTTCTGCATTTTACATTCTACCAAGCTGGCTATGTTATGGTGTTTTTTTTTTTTTTTTTAATTGTCACAAGATATACCTCATCCAGAATAGATTCATTCTTGTTCAAACAATTAATGGTTGAATTAACCTGTAGTACTCGTCTCATAGTTATAAGAAAAGACTTGACGTTTATACCTTGTATTTGTGATACTGATCACATGTTATGTCAGCATTGTCTCCATGCACTTTTCCTGAAAATATGAGGTTGGAGATCAATCACCTAAGTTACATATCAGATACAAACACATATAAATCTATGCAGATGTCTATTTGCCTAAGCATATGCTTGTGATTCTGAGGATCAAGTTTGTACCAACGAGCCTAGAGCTCATGCACATTAGAAGATATGAGATTATTTATTGTATATGATAATCCTGCATTTTTAGGTAGAATACAAGACTATTTATTGTATATATTACGACACTTAAGATAATATTCTCACGGTTTCTCAATTCTCTTGATCATTCAAAAGCTTGGCCTCTTTCAGATAACAATTTTCATCATCTATAATTTACTCTTGTATTTAACACTTGTATATTTACTCGTCTTTATTCTCTATATTGTAAATCAAGACCATGTTTAATTGACGTGTTGCAATTACTCTTTGTAAATATTCTTTAAATTCATCAGATGCCTATCATTTGAGAGGGTTATTTCACCACAATTGTTGTATGATGTTATATGGTATCAGAGCTAACTAAAGACTCACGTCATTTTTTTTATTCTTCCAAAATGGCTTCCACCCAATCTCCATCATCTTCTAGCCTCGCCCTACTTGCAAACCTTAATCATCATATCACCCTCAATCATCATCTTATATGGTAACTCCTGCCATTTCGCCAACTTCCGCATCTCTTGGTTTGTGGTGTCCCACACGGCTTGTGTATGAAAATGGAGGTGTGCTTATATGTATACTTGCACTCTTCACAACAACAACGCATTTTAAAATCATGATGATGATCCCATTAGAACTTCGTAGTTAAATAAGCTTATGCGAAAGTAGTACTAGGATAGGTGATCTCTTAAGAACTGAATCCTCTTAAGAACTTTGGTTCAGGAGAGCCAAAAGTAGACGATATTGAATCAATAGGGTGAGGTGTAACAAATGGCATCAGAGCCATTACCCAGCCTGAGATGAAAGGAGTGTGCATAAGCCCATGGGGTCACCAGCGGGCACTCACTGGGATGCCAAGAATGTGATGATCCCATGAGGATGGCTAGTGGAGACGCTAGGTCCCAAGAGGGGTTGATTATGACGTTCCACATCCCTTGGGTATGGAGATGCAAATGTTCTTATATGTATACTTATATCTTTCATGAAAACACATTTTAAAGCCATGATGATAATGATATCATAAAAATACTGTAGCTAAGCAAACTTATACGAGAATAGTAACAAAATGGGTGACCTCCTGAGAAGTCTGATTGAGGAGAGCCAAAAGTAGACAATATTGTATATCAATTAGGTGGGGTATTACACGGTTCCACCCCATCGAACTCTAATTCTCTCTCAAGTAATTCAACTTCATTTATTTCTGATTCTACTCCAATTGTTTCACCCACATCCAACATAGACCCTTGTTTACAAGACCGCTTTGATGAACAATATAGTTGCGAAGTGGGTTTTTTCTCATTAAATACAAAGCTGATGGTAGTGTCAAATCCTACAACCTACATAGCTCACCTTCTTGGGAAAGGATTTTGGGATTTTTTTGAAACATATAGCCCAGTTGTTAAGCCAATCATTATTCATGCTATGCTTTCCTTGGTTGTTTCTACAGGTTATTGTATTAGAAAAGTTGATGCAAGCAATGCCTTCCTTCACAATCACTTGCAAGAGACTGTTTATATGTCTTAACCTCCTAGGTTTGTTAATCCTATGTTCCTTGATTTTTTGTCTCTTGAAGAAAGCATTATACAAACTCAAACAAGCTAATGATTATTGCCACCTAATCAAGTAGTAGTGAAAGTGTAGTTTCACAAACCCTACACCACAAACACATGCCACCAATGCTAGTAGCCAATATATTTTCTTTCAAAATTTTCTATATCTAGTTAATTGCAATTCAATTGGAGCTTTATTGGATAATCTGGGATATAGATTTTCTAGTTCAAACCTTTTCTAAAAGAGCCTAAATCCAATTACAACTCTCAGGATTTTTAGATAAACTCAAAGAAGACCAAGTTCAAATCAATTGCAACTCTTCAGCTTATAAATAGGCCCTTATACAAGGTACAAAGACATTTTGAATTCTCTCATACTCTCATAATCTGAGATTTACTGTTGTATGTTAGGACCTTTATAATATGGTTTTAGAACTTTATGGCGCAGGTAGCTACCAGACAGTCTTGCCAATCGTTTTGACTTCTAAGCCTTTCCGCTCACCTATTTTGTATTTTTCCTTCTTTTTAGCTTAGGAGGAAGCCAGGAGGCCAGAAACAATGTGTATATGTCATTTTATTTTATTATATAAGTGCCTAGGGCATAGAGATCATTTTATCTAGTGATCCAAATAATTAACTAAGCATAAGTAGCTTAGTTAATGGGATGAATTTGGGCTTTGGGTCACCAAAACCACTTAAGGGGCAATTTGAACTGTAGTGCGGACATACACTAGGTCAAGCGGATGTATGTTGGAGGACTACTGAACGTACGCTCTACAAATAGTACAACGGACGTACGCGGGACCACCAGACGTATGCTACTTTTTGGTATACCCTTGGGTAATACTTAAACGTACGAGATAACCTCTGGATCACTGTGCAACAGTACCGAACATATGCTAAGATTGGGCGGACGTCCGCTACTTTTCAGAGAGTTGGTGGCAACCCTCTCTTATAAATAGCCCCCACCCCCCTTTGTTTTTCACACCTTCCAAACGCCCCCAGGCTACCAGTTGGTCTTCTGAGTGAGTTTTGTGAGTGTTTGTGAGCGTATCGTGTGTTTCGAAGCTTTTGGTGAGGAGGTTCTTGAAGTCTTGCTTCAAGAAGGTAACGTTCGGTTCCTTAACTTTTTAAATACATCGTTATGCTGCTCGATTGTTGTTTTGTGTAGTTAATCGTAGTTTTAGCTTTGTTAATGTTTTGGATCTTGTTTAAGTTAGCATTGTGTTAACTTAGCTTAATCTTGTTGCATGAAGGTTATATTCTGAGTTAGGAGGCCTTATGGAGTCTTTAATAGCCCAAGGAGTAAGAGAATAGGCAGACAGTGAAGAGAAAATAAGGTTTTTCCAGAAAACCTCGAAGCGGACATACGGTTCGTAATATCACAGTGGACATACGGCCCCGAGACCGGACGTACAGTCAGAGTGTGACAAGAAAACTCTATTTTTACCAGCCATCCCATAGCTCCTATTTCCTTATTTTAAGTTGTTGTGAGGTAGAAGTAAGACTAATAAAAGGTTTTTCACAGATTTAGAGAACCCGGATCAGTTGGATTACTTAGAGATGTTATTCAACCCCGGTAAGATTTAACTCACATAATGCTTAAAGTTATTTTCCATACATTGCACGTCTATTTTGTGTATCAAGAAAACATGCATATTCGCAATTCTCATAGTTTTATACTTGCTGCACATGAACTCTAAAATTTTAAGAAAAACGTTGTGCTGAATATGTTAATAAAATGAGACTTATAAAGAGACATGCATGTAAAATACATACAAGATAATTTGTATCGTATGACATGGTACACTGATACATGCGGTATAATGGCCATGGGCTTACTATACATGTTAACTTTACGGTGAAATGTGTATTGTGTTATATAGGCCTTAGATCCAATGGTTGTTTGTGGCCGGTGCAGCCATAACGGGTGGTCATTACAAAATAAACATTATTAGCGGTGTGGGCCATTTGAGGTCGGACTCGATCGTACTACTAGGATTATATACGGTAGCGTATGATATCCGGGGCACCAATATTATATTACAGGTCTCACGGGACAACACCAACCTTGCTGAGAAGGGGTACTATCTTTGGTAGACCATACCATTGATCTATGATTGTTATTTTGTATCATATGTATATACTACATATATCTATATCACATCTGAGTTAAATTGTCATGATGAAACTATCATATGCTTTATAAAAACATTAGAGTTCATTACTAAACTGGCATGGACTTTATCTGTGTTAATAATCACTAAGTCTTAGACTTACTCCTTTTATTTATGTTTCCTCCATCATTATAGATATTGTGCAGTTTAGCTATCCTAGGAGAAGATGCCGTAGGAGCAAACTTAGATGATTGCCCAAGACCTGATACGGGTCATCTTTGAGGACTTGGACCCAAAGTGGTTGAAGTCAATGTGGGACGAAAGAGGAGTTGTTCGTGGTAACATGATGGAGATTGTAATCTCCCTAGCTCTCCTTAAGCTTAGTGATTGATATTATGATCCTTCTATTAGAACAATATGATGGTGATGTTGAATTATATGTGGTTGTATCTTGATGACAGTCTGATGACCAATACATTGATGGTTATTTATGCTATGAGGCTTTGTAGTTACTCTGGCGGATGTTGTGTGATGTTTCATTTATTGCTCTATTTCCTATAGTCTTAATAAAGTTTTCCACTGTAGCTTTCTCGTTACGACGAGAAAAGTTGAAATCCTTGAGTCTTGTTCCGCGAGGGACAGGGCTGGGAGGCAAACTATGAGATCAATTACAAGTTAATTGATTTACCCATGCGGATCATCACAATTGGTATCAGAGCTTTATGCTCTGAAAAGACTATAGGGTAGAGGAAAAAGAGCTCAAGCCATGATCACACTAGAGAATAGGTTAGATAGGCAGCTAGGGTTTAGTCCTTAGATTTGGTCGCTTGGTTCTAGAAGAGTCGGTTCTAACTCTGCTCTTCAACGTAGGGAATGCCGCCTTGAAGGAACCCTGCAACCAGATCTAATGCGCTGGAGATCGAAAGCCCTGAGGGAAATGTTCATCCCAAGCCTGTGGACATCCTCGTTTATGAAGCAGCACCATCGGGAAGTCAAGTGATGGATGCGATTGGCAAGTTGGTATCGGCCTTAGATCGCAATAGGGTTGCGAGACAGCTAGTTGAAGGGATTGGATGTACTTTGAAGGACTTCTGTAGTCATCTCTTGGAGAGTTTTGACGGGAGAGGCGATCACATCTGCGCAGAGAACTGGCTGAACGATGTGGAAGAGTTGTTAGCCATTATTGGATGCATGAATGTGCAGAAGGTAGCTTATACTGCTTACAAGCTGACGGGAGAGGCCAAGTGTTGGTGGCAGGACAAGAAATTTGTGCTTGTCATTGACTTGGGCTTAAAGACTGCCATTTCTTGGGAAGTCTTCAAGTACGAGTTCAATCGGCACTTTTTTCCTCGAGTCGTGCAAGAGACAAAGGCATGGGAATTCTTGGATCTGGTCCAGGGAGGGATGACGGTGATCGAGTATGCCACACAGTTTTTGCAACTATCGCGTTTTGGCATGTACCTCATTTTGAATGAAGAGAAGAAGACGAAGAAGTTTGAGTGAGGCCTAAACTCTCGCATTTGGATCATGATGAGCTGTTTCGACATTCGGGATTTCTCCTAGTTGGTCAATCGAGCATCGATCTATGAGGAGAGTCTGAAGGAGAATACGACTGAGTACGCGGATCAAAAGAGGAGGGCTCAAGGACCACTCACTACTTTGACCAAGAAGAACACTCGTTTCGTTTGGACGGAAGAGTGTGAGCATAGTTTTCAAGAATTGAAGAAGCAATTGGCGACTACTTTAGTGTTGGCATTACCTACGGAATCTGGCAATTTCGCAGTGTATAGCGACACCTCTAAGAAAGGTTTAGGGTGTGTGCTTACGCAGAATGACAATGTTATTGCCTATGCTCACGCTAGCTAAAGCCGTACGAGCAGAACTATCCTACACACGACTTGGAGTCGACAACGGTCGTGTTTGCTCTTAAGTTCTAGAGACATTGCTTATATGGCGAGAAGTGTGAGATCTACACGAACTATAAGAGCTTGAAGTACTTCTTTACCTAGAAGGAGCTTAACATGAGGCAAATGAGGTGGTTAGAGTTAATCAAGGATTATGATTGTGAGATCAATTATCATCCTAACAAAGCTAATGTAGTAGCAGACACATTGAGCAGGAAATCAACGGTGGAACTTTCCTCTCTTGGAATATCTCAACCCCAGCTGATAAAGGAATTCGTTGGGATTAGATTGGAGGTAGTAGGTGAAGGTACACTTGTACACCTGGCTAACTTGATGGTTCAGTCAAAATTACTTGCATGGATCAAAGCTACTCAATTGGAGGACCCTGAGTGTGCCAAGATCAAGCAATTGCTGAAGGAAGGGAAGGCAAAGGAGTTTTGTCTTAAGAAGGATGGGTTGCTCACACATTCAAGCAAGTGTGTGTATCGAGAAGAGGAGGATTGAGGAAGGAGATAAAGAGCGAGGCTCATCGTTCCCCGTACACTGTACATCCTGGAGCTACCAAGATGTACAAGGACGTGATGGGTCATATTGGTAGAACAATATGAAGAAGGACATTGCAAAGTTTGTGGAGTAATGTTCAACCTGCCAACAAGTGAAGGCAAAGCATTAGAGGCCTGCAGGGACATTCAAACTGTTGCTTATACCGAAGTGAAAGTGAGATGAGATCGCTATAGACTTTATTTTGGGGTTACCCAAGACACTCACCGGAGAAGATTCCATTTGGGTAGTCGTCGATCATCTCAAGAAGAGTGCTCACTTCATTTCAATGAAGGTTAAGGATCTGATGGAAAAGTTGGCCAGACTATATGTTCAAAATATAGTCTGTTTGCATGGAGTACCATCAACGATCATTTCGGACAAAGACTCGTTTTACCTCGAGATTTTGGCAAAGTCTCCAGAAGGAAATAGGGACGGAGTTGAAGTTTAGTACCGCTTTTCATACTCAGACAGATGGTCAATCTGAGCGAACGAACCAGATTTTGGAGGATATGTTAAGGGCATGCGTGCTAGAATTCAGAGGTAGTTGGGTTCAGTACCTACCTTTGATCGAGTTTGCCTACAACAACTATCAAGCGACTATTGGAATGCCGCTGTATGAAGCACTCTACGGACGTAAGTGTCAGTCGCCCTTATATTAGGACAACATTGGTGAGAGGCAAACATTAGGGCCAAAGTTGATTCAGGACACTCATGACAAGGTGCTTGTTATCAAAGAAAGGATGAGTGCAGCTCAAAGTCGGCAGAAGAGTTATGCTAATAACTAAAGGAGACGCTTGGAGTTCAAAATGGGAGATCGTGTATTCCTTAAGGTGAGTGATGCGATTTGGGAAGAAGGGGAAGCTCAGCCCCTGATTTATTGGATCGTTTGAGATCACCCAGAGAATGGGGATGTTGGCATATAGGATTGCCTTAACCTCAGACTTGGTCGGGACACATAACATTTTTCACGTATCTATGCTGAGGAAGTACATCGCTAACCCCGATGTAGTTGTGGAATACGAGCCGTTGGAAATTCAGAAGGAATTAACCTACGTTGAGAAACCAGTGAAGATCATGGATAAGAAGGAGCAAGTGCTACGTACCAAGACGATTCCTATGGTTAAGGTATTGTGGCGTAACCATGGAATCGAGGAAGCATCGTGGGAAGCAGAGCACGACATACGGAGTCGCTATCTGCATTTGTTTGAATGTCTATGTATGATTCTTTTCTTTAAGATTATATTTGGACAATATACCTATTTCCGTTTTAGGTAATGGAATAGTTGACTAAGAAAAAATTGTTCTCTCTACAGGATTATGGCACCTATATCGATCGACCCGGATTGCATGTAGAACGACTCTTTTTGTGAGCTAATGGGCCTAGGAGTAGAAATTGATGAAGATTGGTATAGTGTGGGCAACATCGAGTATGACACGCTCAATGACTTACGAGGTGATTTTCCGTAGTTGTTCGAGGATGATGACATGCCAGTTGGTGATTGGGAGGAGATACCCTAGCAACCCACTAAGCATGTTATCAATTAGGCTACGTACGAGAGGTAACGTTTTATTTCTTTTTAAGTGATGTTCTTTTGGAATTTGTCTAGAAAATTCGATGTTAAAATTTTATAAGGAGGGGAGAATCTAGTGACCCAAATAATTAACTAGACATAAATAGCTTAGTTAAGGGAATGGATTTGGGCTTTGGGTCACTAAAACCACTTAAGGGGCAATTTGGATTGTAGTGCGGACATACGCTAGGTTAAGCGGACGTATGTTACTTTTTTAGTGTGGACATACGCTGGGGGACCATCGAACATACGCTCTACAAATAGTATAGCGGACGTATATAGGACCACCGGATGTACGCTACTTTTTAGTATACCCCCTAGGTAATATTTGAAAATAGGAGACAGCCTCTGGACCGCTGTGCAACAATACCAGACGTATGCTAGGGTGTGGCGGACATCTGCTACTTATCAGAGAGTTGGTAGCAGCCCTCTCCTATAAATAGCCCCTACCCCCCCTTTGTTTTTCACACCTTTCAGATTCCCCCAAGCTGCCAGTTGGTCTTTTGAGTGAGTTTTGTGAGTGTTTGTGAGTGTATTGTATGTTTCGAAGCTTTTGGTGAGGAGGTTCTTGAAGTCTTGCTTGAAGAAGGTAACGTTCGGTTCCTTAACTTTTTAAATACGTCGTTATGCTGCTCGATTGTTGTTTTGTAAAGCTCGTTGTAGTTTTAGCTTTGTTAATGCTTTGGATCTTGTTTAGGTTAGCATTTTGTTAACTTAGCTTAATCTTGTTGCATGAAGGTTATATTTTGAGTTAGGAGGCCTTAGGAAGTCTTTAATAGCCCATAGGAGTCGAAGAATAAGTTAACAATGGAGAGAAAATGAGGTTCTCCCAGAAAACCTCAAAGCGGACATATGGTCTCGTGACTGGAAGTATGGTCCGTAATATCACAGCAAACGTACGGCCTCGAGCTTGGACGTATAGTCAGAGTATGACAAGCGAACTCCATTTTTACCAGCCATCTCATTGCTCCTATTTCTTTATTCTAAGTTATTGTGAGGTAGAAGTAAGACTAATAAAAGGTTTTCCACAGATTTGGAGAACCCAGATTAGTTAGATTACTCAGAGACATTATTCGACCCAAGTGAGTTTTAACTCACATAATGCTCAATATTATTTTCCATGCATTGTACGTCTATTTTGTATACCAAAAAGACATGCATATTTGCAACTCTCACTATTTATACTTGTTGCACATGAACTCTAACATTTTGAGAAAAACATTGTGCTAAATATGTTAATAAAGTGAGACTTGTAAAAAGACAAGCATGTAAAATATAGATAAAATAATTTGTATCGTATGACATGATACACCAACACATGCGGTATAATGGTCATGAGCTTACTATACATGTTATCTTTATGGTTAAACCTGTGTTGTGTTATATAAGCCTTGGATCCAATGGTTGTTCGTGGCCGGCGTAGCCTTAACAAGCGGTCACTACAGGACGAACATCATTAGCAATGTAGGCCACCCGAAGTCAAACTCGGTCGTGTCGCTAGTGTTATATACGGTAGCGTATGATATCCGGGGCACCGATATTGTACTACAGGCCCCTTAGGACAGCGCCAACCCTATTGAGAATTGGTAATATCTCAGGTAGACCATACTATTGAACTATAATTGTTATTCTGTATCATATGCGTATACTATATATATCTATATCACATCTGAGGTAAACTGTTATGATGGAACTGTCATATGCTTTATAAAAACATTAGAGTTCATTACTAAACTAGCATAGGCCTTATCTGTGTTAGTAATCACTAAGTCTTAGACTTACCCTATTTATTTATGTTTCTCCCATTATTATGGATACTGTACAGTTTAGCTATCCTAGAAGAGGATGCCGTCATAACAAATTTGGGTGATTGTCCAGGACCTGATACGGGTCATCTTTGGAGACTTGGATCCAGAGTGGCTGAAGTCAATATGGGGCAAAGGAGGAGCCGTTCGTGGTGACATGATGTAGATTGTAATCTCCCTAGCTCTCCTTAAGCTTAGTGATTGATGTTATGATCATTTTCTTAGAATAGTATGATGATGATGTTTAATTATATGTGGTTGTATCTTGATGACAGTTTGATGACCGATACATTGATGATTATTTATGCTATGAAGCTTTGTAGTTATTTTGGTAGATGTTGTGTGATGTTTCATTTATTGCTCTATTTCCTGTAGTCTTAGTAAAGTCTTTCACTGTAGCTTTTTCGTTACGATGAGAAAGGTTGAAATCCTTGAGTCTTGTCCCGCAAGGGACAGGATTGGGAAGCGAACCATGGGATCAATTACAAGTTAATTAATTTGTCCATGCAAGTCGTCACATTTTAAGACTTATGATATTTTCTTTAAAAAAAAAAAAAAAATTTGACCATATGGTTGTACATTAAAGTATAATAAATGGTTTTCATATCATGCACTAATTGAGTTATTTAGTTGCTTTGGTTTTACCTATATGTACCTTTGCACCCACTAAGTTAAAAAACTTAGCCCTAACAGGCCAAGGTGTTACCATTATAGTAATGTTTTGAGTAGCATGTACATGGAAATTAAAAACCAAGTTAACACCATTAGCTAAGGATCTGTTTGTTTTGACATAAAATATTTTCCGTCGGAAAATGTTTTCAGTGAAAAATAATTTCGTGGAAAATTATTTATTGGTTAACATTTTTTCAGTTTTTGGCGCCTAAGAAAAATCACAAATTTTGATTTATATATACTTTTTCATTCAATTATATTAAAATTCAAATTACGAAAATGTCTCAATCAAGTCCCGACAGTATCCTAATCGGGTCTCAACGGTATCCTAGTCAGGTCCCAGTGGGGTCTCGATTGAGTCCCAACAGACCTCAATTGAGTCTTGGCAGGTCCCAGTTGAGTCCCACGGGGTTCTATTTAGGTCCCAACCAAGTCCTAGTAGGATCCCATCAATGTCCTAACAGAGTTCCAATGGTGTCATGTTCGGTTCCCGACAGGGTTCTGAAGGGTCTCTATAATACCCCGATAAAAATAATCATCTTTATTAAAATATTTTCTACAAAGAGTGACTAAAGATTTTATTTAGAACATGGTTTTATAACAAATGACCTATGCTTATACACATAACCAAGATTCCTAGAAGTTTTAAGGCAAAAACCCAACCTCACCCCTTTTTGACCGTACGTACGTTAGTCAGTGACAATGTACGAGAGAGGACCACCAAACGTACGCGTCTAACCTGTAGTGAGTACGTACTAGGGACCATACCGGACGTACGCTACTTTTGGGATGACCACTAGTTAATGACTGTACGTACGATGTAACCTTTGGACCATTGAGTAAACAGTACCGGATGTATACCCCTATAGTACCAGACGTACGCTGCTTTTCATAATAGTTTGCAACGCTCTCAACTTTTTTCACCTATAAATAACCTACTTCCCTTGTCCCTTGAGCAAATTTTTCACCCCAGACTCTTTGAAACCCCTTGTGTGAGTGTCTTGTGAGTTTTGTAATTTGAGAGAGAGAATGAAGAAAAGTTGTGTTCTTAACATTCTCTAAGGTAACCCCTGCCCATTTCTATGCTTTTAGTATTGTTCTTACTATGTTATAAGTTTCAAAGACACTGTGTTAAGCTCTTCCATTCTTTTCTTACAAAAAACAAAGAAACATTTCAAGAGAGTACAAACCACCTCTTTTCTTTGTGTTTCATGTTAATGAGTTTTTCTTACAAAGCATATGCTTATCTAGTAGCCTAGAAGGAGCTATTGTAGCCTCTAGATTTCATAGAAGCTTTAAAACTCAGTTTGGAGCTTTTTGTCGGAATAACTAACTCATTGATCGAACGTACGCTCTCGAGCTTGTACGTATGGCCAGAAGGTCAGGCGTCTGCCCTTTAGCTCCACTTGTGCAACTTAGGTTCTAGCAACCCTTTTTGGTAGATCGGACCTAGTATCCTACTTGTAAGGGTCCTTTAGTACTGTACATAACGATGTATCGTATTTCATTATAGCAGGGTTTAGCAATGTTGGAAGATTCAAGCGAGCATACGAGGTAAGTAAATGCTTACGAACATTTTCCTTATAAACGTGTGATGTGTCAGTTGACTGACCACAAGTATGATATGAGCATGTCTACATTGTATATTTACTTGGTAATTGTTATATTAACTTGTTTATAAGATGCATTGTATAACATGGTATATGGTACGTGCGGTATAATGGCCATGTGCTTACTATATAAATTTAATGTTATGGTCAAATGTATGTGTTATATGTATCTTGGATCCAATTGTTATTTCGTGACCATCGCATCCTTATCAGGCGGTCACTACAGGGTGTACATCATTAGTGGTGTGGAGCCATCAGAGGTCGGACTTAGCCATGCCGCTAGTATTATATATGGTATTGTACAATATCCGAGGAATCGGTGTTGTATTACAGGTCCTTCAAGACAATGCCAACCTTTCTGAAAATTGGTAATATCTCGGATAAACATTACATGAGAGTTATGACCTATAAAACACTTGTCTTTCTACATTAAAATATTTGGGTGATTGCCACCGAGAGTACACCACTCTTTATTAACTAAACGATACTTTTATGGTGTACTAATGAGGACAACACCTCCTTTCGAATGCTTACTAAAACTGCACGTTTATTTCTGCTAAAATAGGCTCATGTCATACCTAGTTGTGAGATTTACTTCTAAGTTTTTAGACTTACGCTGTTATTACTTTTATTGGGAGCAAGTTTTTAGAACCCAAGAGTGGCACAACTACTACTACAAGATTTGCTTTAAAGCTTATCAAGTTTGTTTATTATTGTTAAATGCTCCATGCCTTTGAATTTGAGGATTATACTTGTCCATTTGATGATTTAATAGTTTCTCAGATTTGTTTCACCTTACTATGCATTAACTATGATAATGCTTAGATGGGCGATTTCTCTTTTTTTTTTTGTGGATAAGATGAGAGTGTGTAATAGACGGAAGGGCTTCGTATCGATTTCTCATTTGGCTACAAGTTGTTTTAATTGGGATGATTGCCAGTAACCCTGCCAGGTTAGCTAAGGCTAATTTTGGAGGCATTACAGTCTCAACCGAGTCCTAGCAATGTCCTAGTTGGGTTTCAACAGTGTTCTAACCAGGTCTCGACAATGTTCCAATCAAGTCTCAACTGAATCTTGCTAGGGTTTCAATCAAGTCTCGACAGGTCCCGGTTGAGTCCTAGCAAAGTCCCGACCAGGTTTCAACAGTGTCCTAGTCATGACCCAGTAAAATCTTATCGGTGTCTTGACTAGGTCTTGAAAGTGTCCTAGTTGGATCTTAGCAATGTTCTCATTGAGTCTGTTAATTTGAGAATAATATGCTCAAACTTGGAAAGTGGCTTATTGTTTTAAAAAATGAAAACCATTTTCCGGAAATTAAATAGGTTTTTTGTCAAATTGATAATATTTTTCGTTAACTACTATTTTCCATCACAACAACCACCTGAAAATATGGAAAACATTTTAGGTCAAAACAAACGGAATGTTAAAGGGCTATATTTGAATATTGTATGCATGGGTGGAAGAAGGGGGAGTTAATGGCCTGCCCCCAAAGATTTTGCAAACAAGTTATTTGAAATTATATCCGGCTCTTCCTAAATAAAATATCTTGGTTTCGTTCCTAATTGTATACACACGATCCCATTTATGATTAACAAGTTTGCTGCATTAGAATGTAACATTAAAAAGCAACACTAAAGAAAAGCATACCCTCATGAGCGAATGTATCCCATATGCTAGGCTTCCTACCCTCTTGGTCTGCTGCACCTTCAACCTTTCATATATAATTTTTCGACAGAGAAAAAGACCGAATATAAGGAAACAATATTCTTGTCCACCAGAGCCTTTCATATACAATTTTCATCGGATACAAAGAAAAAGACAAACAAAAAGAAAGTAAATATATACACTGACCTGGTATGCTGAGGTCCCAGACCCAAAAACAAAGCCTGGTGGGAAGTCTCCTCTGCTAAGTCTATCGGCAGCTAAAATCACTGCTGCTAAGTTTATAAGAAGAAGCAGAGAGAAAGAGAGGCTCAGCATCTTCCCAAAGCTTGTTAGCTTTACCCAGATGAATACTTCCATTTATAGCCAGAAAAGGAGTTGCTCAGCTTATTATCCTTTAAGCTTGAACCAAATTAATTCTCTTACTTTATTCAAAAAGACAAATCTGTCCGCCCCACCGGCTCAAGCATTTTTTTTTTTTAACCATTTCTAAGCTTTACGATTTTTATTTTTATTTTTTTGCCAAGGGAAACCGTACAGCTAAATTTAGGCACCGAAATTGTGCAAAATTTTTATTATTTTTTTTTTTAAAAAAAAAAACTATAGTAAAAAATATATGAAAAAAAAACTTCCTAAACTAACAACTTTTTTTAAAAAGCTCCATTACGTTTAAAGTGTGTTAAAAAGTGGCATATCAAACTACCAAACAATGTCATAAAAGCCATTTTTTTTAATTATAAGGATAAATGCAAAATTTGTCCCTATAATTCGCTTAAATTACAAATTGTTCCATATAGTATCAAAATGAATTCAAAGCTCCCTAGGGTATGTCAAAAAAATAATTTAGTTATTGAAGTCAAATTTCGTTAAAATATTTGATGAATTCCATTAAATGTCACGTTAGTGCCAATAAAATAATGACATATGTCATTCTTAATAAAAAGATAAAAATACATAAATAATAAAAAAAACTAAAAATTAGTTTTTTTAACCAAAAAAATAATATTTTTATTTTTATTTTTTTTAGTTTTATATATTTTATTTTTTTATTTTTTTATTAAGAATGATACGTGTCATTATTTTATTAGCCCGTGACGTGGCATTTAATGGAATCTGTTAAATATTTTAATGGAATTTGACCATAGGGAGTAAATTGTTTTTTTGGCATATCCTAGGAACCTTTAAGTTTATTTTATTTTTTTTTGTTTTTTGACATGACCTTTGAGTTCATTTTGATACCATATGAAACGATTTATAATTTAAACCAACCATAAGTACTAATTTTGCATTTATCCCTTAATTATATTCCTAAAATAAAAAAGCCCCATAAATTTGTTTTAAAGCGGTACATCAAATTACCAATTTATGATAAAAAGGCTATTTTTTTATTAAATTCCTATAATACCCTTATTCTCTTAAAATCTAAAATAAAAAACTAAACTAAATTAAACTATTTTAAAAAAAAAAAAAACACCTAATGGGTGGAAAATTAAAAAAATAATAAAAAAAAGATTTTTTTTTTAGATAAATAAAACATTAGTCAGTGTAGTTGGCATATATTACAAATTGCTCATGTAGTATAAAAAATAAAGATAAATACAAAATCAAATCCTTGAAGTCAAATTCGGTTAAAACATTTGACAAATTATATTAAATGTCACGTCAACGCTAATAAAATGGCAATACATGTTACTCTTACTAAGAAACTATGAATATATTAAACTAAAAAAATAAAAAATTAATTTTTTTTTTAAAAAAAAAAAACGGAAAGGGCTGGCTTGTAGACCCTCATCTCCTTATAATCATTATTTATTCTTTATTCCATTTATTTTATCCGACAAGATCACATACAATAATTTTAAAACCTGGATTCATAATTTAGTGACGAGGCTAAAGTCATTACCACCAATTATGAATATTGAGGATTAAGGACTAATGTTATGAGTCTTTTTAGAGTCTTTCCAAAGTCATCTTAAATGTGATATGACTTTTAAAATCACCAATAGATAAAAATTCAATAAATCACCTTTCAAATTCAACAGTAATTTTAAAAGTCACATCACATTTGAGATAACTTCAAAAAGACTCTAAAAAAACTTATAGTATTACTCAGAATTAAGATATACCATAAAGACAAAAAAGTAAGTTATGATAATCAAAACAGTTCAAGAAAAGAAAACATAAATAAGCAGAAAACAGATGCAGAGTGAATCCTAAGATATTATATGTTAAAGCTTCACATTCAAATCCATGGTCTTTGGAGCTTTTACACTCAATATGGTAGAAGTGACTTCGAATTGATTTCTAGAGAATATCTAAGAGACAACTCCATGCATTAAGAACTTATCAAGTAGGTTGGAAGAAAACTCTCCAAAATCACTCTAGGTGGCTGGGTGCTATCTTGAAATGGATGAACTCTTCAACACCAAATGAAGATTAAAGTAATGCAAGATGATGCTAAATCAGAACCTAAACCTCCATTCTATGCTTGTTCAAGGTTGACTTAATGAAAGAGACCAAAACACAAGGTGGTTGAGTGGCTTGAAAAGAGAAACCAAGGAAAGCTACCTGGAAGGAAAAACTCAAGTAAGCTTAAGGAAATGAGGTGCTAATCAAATGGTAACAAAGTGACGAGGCTTAACATGCCTTTTATAGAAAAGATCAAGGCCAAGAGCAAGTGGGTGTTCGGCCATTGAAGAGTAGCTTAGGGTTTTGAAAAAATTAAGCCTCCAAAATCCCCTTCCGTAATGTTTTTTAGTAAAAATATCCTTACTAACTAATGATATTATAAAGGCTCTGTTAAGTTTTAGATTGACCTTATTCAATGAAAAATATCTTGTATTAAGATTGGTGTTTAAAACCATGGGTTAAGGGTTTAGATTGTTTTGTGTTTGTAAGGCACCTCTGTTTTCCCATTAGGAAGCATGTCATGACAGGCTTGTGACAGCAAATAGAAGTGCTCTCTGATTTCAGGAAGCACACCATGACGAGCTCATAACGGCTCCTGAAGAAATGCTCATTGCTTTCCCATCAAGAAACACGTCATGACAGGCTTGTGACAAAACCTAAATGTGATCTCACTGTTTTCTTGTTAGCTGCATCGTCAGGACGGGCTTATAACGGGACTGAAGTTGAACTTTCTGTTTTCTCATCAGTTGGATCGTTAGGATGGAACATGTGATGCAAATGAAGAATAAGCTTCCTGATATCTCGTAAGATGCCTTGTTAGGATAGACTCATAACGAGGATGAGTTATTTTGTTCTTCACGTCATGATGGCACACTTTTCCCGTTAAGATGTGGACATTTCTAGATGTCAGATCTGTGAAGTTTTGTTCATCACGTCTTAACGAGAAACGAGTCTCGTTACGACGCAAAGAGTAAAATGTTTTACCATAAAGGTTTTTTTTTGTTACTATTCAAAGTAGACTTTTTGGGAAAATTTTCTCTCAATGGTCTCGAAGGTTTTCTTTGAGCTATGTGTCTTGGGAGTTGGATTTGCAAGAGAGAATGTGGTGAAAGCTTTGGGTTGTGATGTAATGCTTTCAAAGCAAAATAATATCAATAATAATTTACCACTCACAATAGGACGAATTCTTGTAGGATAAGGCTTATAGAGAGGGTGTCGAGCCTTAAGGACTGCAGGAGTGTTGTTATCAAGTTTATGAAGATTAAAATTAACTTAAGAAAAGATGATTGAATTGTTTTTGTAATTAAAGTGCATAAAATAAACACAAAGGAGAATTTGAAATATGAGAGAGAGAGAGTAGGGTATTGACTTCACCGCTATTCGGACATCAATGATTAATCATATTTAATTCAAGAAATTCATTCTACACATGTTAAAAATAAACAAGAAAATACCTTATTAAAGAATGATTATAATCCATCTTCGGTTGGTACAGACTGTCCACCTAACCACTAAGATGCGGTACAACCTGTCTTCCCTGAGTAATGATATTACTACAACCGGCGTGATTCTACAGTAATCACACCGGTGATGTGGCATGTGCCACGTTTGTTACGTTTCTACTTTCTTTTCTTTTTTTCTTTTTTTTTTTTATAAAAAAAAAATCACAAATCAAAACAGGGCCCCAACTATTTCATTTCCACCCCCTCTCCAAAAATTTCCCCCCAAACCCAAGCCTATTCTCCCTCCCTCAGATTCTCCCTCCACCAGCATCCAGATTCTCCCTCCATCGGCACTAGTGCCGTGATCCCCCACCTAAACCGGCAGCGTGATCTCCTCTCAGGCCGAAAACCCTTTCCTTTCCCCCCTTTTCTTCCCCAACCCCGTTTTCTCCCCCCACCAGCACCGTGCGTCCTTTCCTTTCCCTGCCATCACTGTCGCCGACGACCACCTCCATTTTCTTCCATCATCTCCAGCCGGAACCCATTCCCCCACGAGAGGTAGTGTGACACCTCGCCTGATGGGAATATCAATTAACTAGTAATTGACCCCACGACGCGCCATCCCAGCCATGTCCCTCCGAGACACGACCTCCGAGAAATCACTTTCTTCGTTGTAACGAGAAAACTGCAGCAAAAGACTTTACCAAGATTATGGGATTTAAGAGATGGTAAATGAAACATCATACAATAATATCAGAGATAAAGTACTACATCCATAATATCATAAATAGTCACCAATGTACCAGTCATCAGACCGTCAATCAAGGAAATAGATACATCCCAAAATACATTACATCAACATAATTCATAAAAGATCAATAGATCAAAGCCTAGACTTAAGCTTCAATAGAGCTAATGATATCAAGATCTTAATTATGTCTGCACGGGCAGATCCTCCGTCCTCCCACATCGTCCTAAGCCAAACCCGGTCCATGTCCTCAAAAATTACCTGTATCAGGTCCTAAGCAATCACCTAGGTAACCTCCGACGGTATTTTCGTCTAGTACAACTAAACCGCATAATTATTCGTAATGATGGGGAAAGACATAAACAAAAGGGTAAGTCTAAGACTTAGTGATTTTTAATGCAGATAATACCCATGCCAGTTTTCAGTAATGAACTCAGATGTTTATTAAGCAAAAGCAGTTCTATTATGACAGTTTAATTATGCGTGATATATATAAGAGTGATATATACATATAGTGTCAACAATAGTCATAGTTCAACAGTATGGGCTACCTGAGATATTACTCATTCTCAGTAGGGTTGATGCTATCCTGAGGGACCTATAATACAATGCCAGTGCCCAAGCCATTGCATAACATATCGTACATAACATTAGTGACACAATCGAGTCCGACCCCAAGTGACCCACACCAACTAATGATGTCTGTCCTGTAATGACCGAACCATTGAGAATGGTTGCATCAAGGTCACGAAACCAATGAATCCACAGCCCTCACATAACGCACAAATTTGACCATAAAACTAACATGTATAGTAAGCTCATGGCCATTACTATCGCACATACCGGTGTACCATGTTATACGATGCAAATTATTTGTCTGTATTTTACATGCATGTCTTTTTACAAGTCTCACTTGGTTCACAAATTCAGCACAACGTTTTTTTCAAAATGACAGAGTTCATATGCAATAAGTACAAACTATGAGAGTTGTAAAATATGTATGTTTGTTCGGTACACAAAATAGAGGTGTAGTGCATGAAAAATAACAATACGCATTATGTGAGTTAAAACTCACTTAGGTCGATACGCGTCTCCGAAAACTCCAAAAGGTCCGGGTTCTCCATAACAACCTTAAATCAAGAAAAACAGGAGCTATGGGACATTTGGTTAAAATAAGGTTTCCCAGCCACATAGTGATCGTACGTCTGAGCTCGAGTGCATACGTCCGTCGTGTAACGACAAGCCGTATGTTCGGTCTCGACACCGTACGTCTGTTATATGGGTTTTTGGGGAGAACCTCATTTTCTCTCCACTGTCCACCTATCCTTCGACTCCTAAGGCTACTAGGAACTACCTAAAGCTCTCTAGTTCAGTTTACAACCCCCATGCAACGTAATAACGCTAAACTAACCAAAATGTTAACCCAAACGGGTTTTAAGGTGCAACTAAGCTAACCACTACAACTAACAATATCCAAGCAGCATAACAACGTAAATTAGAGCTATGGATCGAATGTTACCTCCTTGAAATAAAACCGCGAGAGTTTCGCTTCTCGAACGTTTCGAACTCGCAAACGCTTCGCACACATGCTCACCAAACACTCACAAAGCTTGGAAAACACTCTGGAAACACTCTAGCAGCCTAGGGGCATTCTAAAATTGTGAGAAATACGAAGGGGGTAGGGCTCTATTTATAGGCCCAAAAAGTAACGAACGTCCATCCAAGGGGCATACGTCCGGTGGTTCTTGCCCTGTGGTTCAACAGCTATCTCGTACATTCAAGTATTATCCAGAAGGTATTCAAAAAGTAGCGTACATCTAGTGGTCCTGCGACGTCACGTCAGACGGTTTGCAGAGCGCATCCTGGTGGTCCCCGACGTCTCAAGACTTTCTGACAACAGCAGTACATCACTAACCTAACGACGCCCAAAAGTCCAAATTACCCCTCTAGCAGCCTTAGTGACCCAAAGTCCAAATTAACTCCCCCAACTAAGCCATTTATGCCTAGTTAATAATTTGGGTCACTACAGGTAGTTTGTCCCCCCACAAACCCTCATTTTTCTGAAACCCAAAATGAGAGGCAGCTCTTCCCCCACCATCATTGCCGCTTCCAAAACACATTTCACTGCCACGTCTTCAGGGAACACCACTATGTGGTACCTTTTCTTTTCCTTTCTTTGAGAATCATTTCCGTATGTCGTGGGTTAGTTTTTCTAAATGGTTTTGCAGAGGAGCTGTGATTGTGTTTCTGGGGTTCTAGTAAATTCCATTTTTGTATCTTGGATCTTTCGATTTGTCCTTGATTTTTTTAATAGATTTTTCTCGTTAATTTTACCTATGCTAAAAATTTGGGTTGTTTATTGGATATTTGGGTTGTTTATTGTTTGAGCTTTGGGATAGAAGAAAAAGAGAATTTGGGAGACATGGAAGATGTAAATGAATTGAGGAAAGAGATAGCCTCAGAGTAAATAGGCTCATCTTATAATTGAAATTTCTGTTTAGCACTCCCTAATCCATAAAAGTTTTGTTAAAAGAGTGAGGAAGACAATCATGAGGCCGTGAAATTACCTTAATTGCAAAGACATTGACCTATTCCTTCATAAAATTAATAACTCCCGCAGATAAAATAATAGAGACAAAAATATGGTAGGACATAGCATATCTTTTGAAGTTCAAAAATCAAATTATACCACTTGCATAAAAGGTCATATGAGTTGTGTGTATGTCTAAACAGAGCAACTTAGTCAAGATACAATACGACTTATCACAACAACCACCAACAGAGGGAGCTGGTGAACTTACAAAATAAGTAGATAGGCTGAAATTCATCTCAATAAATCTACTTCTATATGGAACTATCAAAATTGTGATTGCATCAGAAATATAAAGGAGGTGGTGAAACTAAAGTATCAAATTATATGTTCTGAAGGATATGAGTACCATTGAAGATCTCACTAAAGACGTTCCTCACAGAAAGACGCAATGCCTCGTACCATTCTTTTGAGAAATAGATACAAAATTTAAGATTCAAATTTGGGTTCTTTAGATATGGAAAGACTGCATCACATGCCCAAAGTAAAAATCAAGGAAACAATAGCCCATTAGAGACAATAGAGTGAATAAAAGAGAAACCCACCAAACCATGCATTCCAATCCTCGCCTCTGTAACAAATCATTGACATTCATCTCAAACAACTCCACAACTTTGTCCCTTCTTCCTGATTGTATGGCATGAGCAATGTAGTATCGTAAAATAGAGACTCCCAATTTAGACAAAGTAGAAACAAGCATAGTTTTGGACAAGGAAGAAAAGCACTTTTTGAAAAAGCTCAACATACCAACTAATTTTTCTATGTGAAATTTGGGTACGTATACTGAGAGATTGAATTAGAGATTTCTCTAACAATGTTTAATTAAGTTCTATGTCTTTTGTTAACTTCATATGTTGTTAGTTGACTTTGTAATGTTGTGTTTAGTGGTGTGGCTGAAATTTGTCCATGTGTAAGCTTCCTAATCCTATTGGATATACTCCCATATATAAAAACTTGCTTGAAACTCATATCCAAGCTCAATCATGTACATCCCATCATAATTGTTTATTGTTGATCAAAATTGGAGGCAACCCCTTTAATTTATTTCCTTACCCTCCAATAAGGAGATAAAGTTTTTTAGTGTTTTACTGGTTTGACATTTATGGATGCAAATTTGTTTGCAGGCTATATATAGACATTATTGTGGATATAAGTGATCTTGTCATAAAAAAGGTGAGTTGAAGGCTTCTATTTTTGAAATAACTCAATAGGGATAGGAGAAAAGGGCAAGCCTCCTAATCCTTCCAAACCAGCTTCTTTAGCTTAGGTATCCTTGTCTTTTTCTTAACCCTAATTATATTCTTTTACATTCCTTTTTATTTTAATTTTTTTTTTCAAGTGTTTTAAAGCATTCTCATTTATTTTTACAGGAAATACAAACACTGCATTATTTTGATTGGTCGAGCTACATGCAGGTTCGTGACAATAATATGTTTAGTTTTCTTTGTGGTTTTTTTTTTTTCTGTTAAAAAAATTACCAAAAAACCATTATGACTGAATTTTTTTCATTATTTATATAGATTAGCTTTTAGATAATCAATGTTTCTTGATTAGGCTTATTATTGTCATAGAGCTACACAACCCCCATTTTTCGCATCAACAATTGCTTCTACAACTCTCCACCCCTATCTATTAAGAAGCCAGGTAATTATAACTTTTCTTTGGATCATGTAGATGCATATGTTATGTACATGATATAAGTTTCTTATTTTCTTGTTGGTAATGTTTCAGCATCTATTGATCCCACTGTATGGGACGCCAATTCCATACCCTGGTTTATTGCCTCCATGGGGAGTTTATACTCATCCTAATATGACCACGGTAATCCTAGTCACTTATATAAGCACATCGCTATTGCTTATAAATATTATGAAGTTTAAGAATTTGTCATCTAAGTTTGTTACTATATCTTCTGTAGACTCCAAACCCACTACATGTCAATGTAGAGTTGGAAGGGGAGGGCCCCTATAAAAATGATCAAGTTTGTACTAAAAAATCCATGAAAACTTCTAGAAGCGTAGGCAATGATGGTGCTTCACATTGTTTCTCTTACCCTCTTATTAATGGTGTTGAGAGTGGTAATGAGGTTACATTAGAAGCAATTAATAAGAATAATGAGAAACAGGTACATTATATCATGCATCAATAGGGTTTAGTTTCTCAATTGATCAATTTGGTGTTTTATGTATGCATATGCCCTAATCATCGAAATATTTATTTATACCATTAGCTTTACATTGCTCAGTTGATATGTTGTTCTTTATTTTTTTTTTCTTATGAAAACGTGCCAATCAATGTAAGATTCTGATGGAAGTAAGAAAAGAAGGTTTCGCCATATGGTTGCAAATGGTATATTTTTCAGTTTCAACCTAAACGATTCTTGCTTATATTACTTTGGTTGTTATGATTTTGTACTCACTATAACTTTCGCAGGAGCCGATGCACAAAGTCACATTATTGGGGCCATTGGTGAAGCTTCAATATCTCCTATCTTATTACCACTTGTGATGTGATCTGAATATATAATGCCTGAACAATTGATGCAGGTACAAATGTTAGAGGTTCCCCCCCAACCCCAAGTTCATAATCATTTCACATTCCTATTCTCAATGTAAAGCATTTATATGTTTTTTTAAAAGAAAATGCTACACTTACTAAAATTTTTCCATAAAATTCATTTCCTAACTAATGTTTTAACATTCACTAAGATCTATTATTTTGGAAAATGTGTGACCATATCATGGGATGTTGACACATCACTTGGAAACCAATTTTAGGGGAGAAATTTGGTAAGTATAGCATTTCTCTACTTTTAAATGGAAAAATATATTGTGTTAAAAGTTGGCAATGGAGTTTTTACGACTTAACAATTCTCTGCTTACATAGATTCCAAATGAAGACGAGCTGTTCATTTAAGTTCTCCCTCAAATTTGTTAGTTAGTCTTTACACTCTTTTATTAATATCATTGAATTTCTTTCTTATAGTAAATTTTATTCATTAGTTGTTGATTGTCGTTTAGTGAATATTCTAATTCCAATCTTGTTCTGATCTGTTGATTGGTTGACTATACCTTTTTTTTTTCTCATCTAAATGGAAATGAAGTTGTTTGTAATTTAGAGTTAGAAGACAAAGATGACAATAATGTGCAATGCAATAAAAAAGAAGTAGAACCAAAGGTGGGAATGAAGTTTAGTTCTGAAAAAGAATTAAAACTATATTATAGGCAATATGCTCAGCAATCGTGGTTTGAGGTCACATTTTGATCAAGTAAAACTAATCCATACGGGAGTCATAAGTATGCCATCCTATCATGTGCTCGTTATAGCAAGAAAAATTAGATGTAGATTAAACTCTTCCGGCAAAAGTAATAGTTAGAAAGTTCTTGGATCTTAAATTGGGAAAGGATAATCTTGACAAATCAACAAATAGCTACCATATTAATTAAGGAAAAAACATGAAATCTCTCTAAAATAGTGTCTTTTGCACCCAATTCTATAAAGTAAACCATGAATATATATACTTACCCACAAACCATTCATAAATAGAGGAAATTAGTAATTGTTTCACACCCATGTGTTTGCTTTTGTTATCATGTTGATGAATGTTTGATATATAAATATATATATATATTAATCTTGCATCGCTATAAATGCAAACTAACCACAATATGATAGATAGGCAAACTTCTTTTTCTTGAGTTTGGGGTTTTTATTTTTTATAATCAAATATAAAAAAATGAGGGCATGTGCACTGTGATTTGGTTTTAGTCAATGATGAATGATATTGGAGAGTGGTGGTAATGATAGTAGTGATGTTGGGGGAGTTTCCCGAATGAGTAGCGTGCATGTGGCGGGGTCAAATCTTAAACCTAACATGGCACATGTAACACTTCCATTGTTGTCGATGTTTATATAGTGAGAGATAGAAGGTGGGGGTTGTGTATGAACTTATAATAATAGGGCCTTACTCTATGTTTTTAGAGAGAGACAGAAAGTGAAGTTTCTATATATTTGTTTTATTCATTACTTTTAGGATAACATGTGTTTGATAGTAATAATATTTCTTTGGGACAATAGGATTTGAATTTGTCTATTGTAAATGCTTAATAATGTCAACATGATGGTTATCCTTTAGAGAGAATGGGCATTTGTTATGAAGAAAGATATCACAGCTTGTGGCAAAAGTTTCTTCAAATAGTAGTGGTTACATCATTAAGCGATGAGCATTACATGGATGCCATGCGTGTTATACATATGTTAAAGTTGAAATATTGCGACTTAATGTTTGAATCCAATCAACCTTCTCATCACTGCAAATGTATATCCTTTAAAAGTAATGAAGGTAGTGTGGTAACTCAAAGGAAGGTGCCACTATCAAAAAGGAAGATGCTTATAGTGAAAAGAATTGTGGAACAAGCAACAAAAAAACAACTAAATAAATTCCTTGCCAAACAGAAGAGAAGAAAAAATTAGGTTTCCCATTATTTTTCTTTCTTTACGTATGCTTAATTATGCTTACTAAAATTGGTTCTGCATCCAAAACATTTCATGCGTATTGTAACACACTTAGTACTTTGTTTAATTGAAGACTTATGAATCAATACAAGAATAAGAAATGAACACAAGTGAAGTTCCATTGAATTCGACAACTTATATTCATCATGGTCATGTAATTGGAACTGAAGATAGTGTAATGACTCAGGAACATATTAAATTGTAGAAGCTCCATTTCCTTTGATTTATATACTTGTAAGTGTCAAAACTATTAAATACTTGTAGGGTTCACAAGAAATCACAAAGTTTATTGTAGTTGGGATGAAGAAGTTGGCATTAGCACATGTTGGTGGTGGCACTTTTGATTGTGTGATGTTTCTCTGAGTCTCAAATTTTTTAATTTTTTTGTTCCATTGTCAAAAGAAATTATGTACTTGCTTGTCTCCCTTATCTTTTTAATTTTTTTAAAGCTTTTTATAATTTATACAAGTTTGTTTAATTTGCTAACTTAATAAATTTGTTTTGCTGTAGAATATAGGTTTCAACCTCTTCAACTAGGCGATTGAGCTTGCTATTTTGTTTCTTTTTGAAAGTATTACTTTTTTTCGTTCAACTAGTGCTTTTAGTAGATGATACTACATTTTGAGTATATAGTTGTCTAATGGTAGTGTAAAGTTTTTGTAGTATCACTTAGTTGGAATGGTATATAGTTTTTGTAAGTATGAAATAGTTGGAATAGTGTATGGTTTTTGTAAGTACTAAACTTGTGGAATGGTTTTTGTGTGGTTTTATTAAGCAATGAATAAATAAACGCCACCACTTCTGACTACAGCAAGTACCTATCTCATGAATGATGGAACCTGTTGGAAGGTCTTTGAGTTTAGGGGCAATGTTGTTGATTTTGGTTGACGATGCTACTAGTTTGTAGTTTCAAATTATGTATTGTTGTACAAGTTTATTATGCTAAGATTGACTTGGAAGGTTTGTGAAACATCTCACTTTTTTAGTGTTTTGAGGATGGACATGAAACTATATTTAATAGTATCCATCTTTGTGTTCTTTTTTTGGTTGGTATCTTTCTGATTGCAAGATCTTACACATAAAATTAAACAATTGTAATACAATATAGAAGGAAAAAGAAAATATTTAAGCAAATAAAGTAAAACAAGACAAAACCCCACTTTTTTCTCTCCATCTTTGAGTTATCCAAAAAGAAAGAGATTGTTGGTCCCTTATAGAATAATATTAATAAAATCTACTTCTCTAAATTACTAACAGTAGATTGTTTACTTCTTCTCAAGAAATGACCAATCACCAAAACAAGACTTGAGCAGAATTGAGTTATCCAAAAAGAGTGATATACCTATATGAATTCTACCTTAAAGCATCAGCAGGTTGTGGAAGTTTATTTATTTCTCCTAATTTTGGACATTTTGATTGTTTCACATATTGCAATAATAGTGTTTTTACTTTTTCATTCTTATATGTATCTATGAGAGATTATTTTTTTTTATGAAAGCAAAACCAGCTAAGGTCGTATGGCTTAGCTGCTGTAAACAAAAATTACAGTAATTTTTTAAACGGTTCATATTTAATCTTACACGCTCTTTGAGCATGTATGGGATTGCGATTTAGAGCATTAAAAGAGCTTTTAGGCTCCAAAAAGGACTTTCAAAGAAAAAATGGGTTGTTTGGGTTTTTTTTAACAAAGTGCGTTTTGTCCTCCCAAACACTGAAACATGCGTTTAGTCATGTTGATACACAGTTTTCTGATTGGTGACGTGGCACGCTTGTTGAACTCCTAGTTTGATCACTTCGAGGGTGAGTACCTACATAGGGTGGAAGGAAACAGGATTGAAGAGAGACCGGGGGTGAGCCAGCGGGGTCACTCCGATGTCTAAGTAAGTGTTTGTTTTATGGAGAGAATGAGAAAGCTGTTAACCTATCTCCACCTGTCAACATGATTGCAGCCCACCAAGGTGCCACTTTCCTTCCAGAACAAGACAGCACCAAGTCTGCAGAAGATAATGGACAGCATCCCATGACTGCCGTGATGTCAAGCTACAATAAGGGAGGATCCACAAATATCAAATCCTACCATATTGAAAGGCAACCATACAAGGAAATGATACACTACAGTAGTAAAGACAATTTGGTTATTGAAGGAAAATAATCAATCTGTTATATATAGAAAATCATTATTCTTTGCCATTGCCTTGTAAATTCACACACTGGATGTGTATATATAGCCCTGTATATTGAAGAAATATAATACAGTGAATACAATTCTTTCATGGTATCAAAGCCATAAATCAAGCTCACGCTTGTCTCTCTTTTCTGCCCTGTTTCTTACCCAATTTTTTTTTTCTCAATGGCCTCAAACACTGCTGCTTCTACCTTTCCCAATATCACTACATTTGTCTCTGTCAAACTTGATGGGCCAAATTACCTTATGTGGCTCAATCAATTTCTCCCTGTTTTACGGAGTAATGATCTTCTGGGCATCGTGGATGGTTCTGAACCATGCCCCAACCAGTTTCTTCCTGATGATCAAGGAAAAGATACAACCACCGTCAATCCTGCCTTTGTCATATGGACAAAGAAAGATCAAAGCCTCTTGAGTTGGATTAATGCCACTCTTACCGAGAAGGTTCTGGCGACTGTGTATGGCGTCAATACGTCCCGCCAGGCTTGGGTTTCCCTTGCCACCAAATTTGCTTCGCAATCCCCATGTCGGGTTGCTCAACTCAAACGGCAACTTCAACACCTTCACCAAGGGTCGAAGTCTTGCTCTGAATATCTCCAGTCAGCTAAGGAGTGCGCTGACCAACTCGCCATTTTAGGCAAGCCTGTTGATGACGAAGACCTGATCTCCTATGTGATCAGTGGCCTCAATGCCTCTTATGGCCCATTTGTCATATCTCTCTCATTTGCCACTCGAAAAGACAAGATCTCCTTTGAAGACTTCCAAGCTGAACTACTGTCCCATGAGATTTTCTTGGAAAATCAGCACAGTTCTATTCCACCGGGTAATACTTCATTTGCTCTTTTCTCTAACAAAAAGCAATCTCCTCCATTTTTCAACAGAAAATCACGTGGCTCTTTCTCATCTTTCCCAAGAAGACATACTCATCCACCACATCAAATGAAGTAGCCCCGCACTCCATTTTTCTCTAGATCATCACCATCTGGAGCACCACAGTCAAACTCTGCTACTCCACGGGCTGCTTGCCAGATATGTGGCAAATCCAGCCATCTGGCCTTGGATTGTTTCCATCGTATGGACTACAGATATCAGGGACGCCACCCACCTTCTCAACTAGCAGCCATGGTTGCTCAGAACAATACTCTTGTGGATGATGAGTGGTATGCTGACAGTGGGGCGAATGCTCATCTCACAGCTGATCTTGAGAACCTGACAATCCAGCAACCATTCACCGGCAAGGATATAGTGGCAGTAGGTAATGGGTCTGGACTCCAAATTCAGAACACAGGTTTCACTCTTTTTCGCACCCCTCAATCTAAATTTCTCTTAACCCGTGTTCTTCATTGTCCTAACATTGCAGCCAATCTCCTCTCTATTAATAGATTTTGTATCGACAATGATTGTTTCTTTATACTTACTGGCTCCAATTTTTTTATAAGGGACAATCAGACCGACAAAACACTCCTTGATGGTCCCAGTATCAACGGCCTTTACCCAATAAAATTGCAAAATTGTTCTCTCAACAAAGCTCGTTCCTGCGTTGCATTTCTTGGCGTGTCTGCATCCTTTGATACTTGGCATGCACGTTTGGGCCACGCCTCTTCTCCCATTGTCTCCCGTGTTCTCAATTCCAATCACCTTCCAGTCTCGTCTTCTCTAAATAAAAACTCGATATGTGAATTTTGCCAATATGGGAAATCCAAGAAGTTGCCATTTGCTCCCTCCTCCAGAATCTCATTGTCGCCTTTGGAGTTGATTCACTCTGATGTCTGGACGTTACCTACCATCTCCATTGGTGGCTGTCACTACTACGTTGTGTTTATCGACGATTTTAGTCGCTTCTCTTGGGTCTATCCTCTTGCTAAAAAATCTGATGTATTTCTTTCCTTTGTCAAATTCAAAGCTCTTGTTGAGAATCAATTTTGTACTCGAATAAAACAATTTCAAACAGATAATGGAGGCGAATTTGTTTCTAAATCCTTTTCTGACTTTCTTGCTCTCCATGGAATTTTTCATTGCCGTTCTTGCCCACACACAGCACAGCAAAACGGTTTGGCCGAGAGAAAACATCGCCATTTAATGGAGATGGGTCTCTCTCTTCTTGCTTAGTCTCAATTGCCAACTACGTTTTGGGTTGATGCCTTCTTACATGCTGCATATATTATTAACCAGTTGCCCACTCCCCAGCTGTCTAATGTCTCCCCATTTTTTAAATTATTTCACCGTTCTCCAGATTACTCGCTACTTCGTGTTTTTGGATGTGCTTGTTATCCGCTTTTACGACCTTATCTCCCCAACAAATTAACATTTAAAAGCAAGCAATGCATTTTTATTGGGTTCAGTCCTAACCATAAAGGCTACAAGTGTTTTAATCCGGTTTCTCAACGTGTATATCTATCTCGCCATGTGGTCTTTGACGAGATTCTGTTTCCTGCTGCACAACATTCTATTAATTCCATGTCTCCACAAAATATATGCCCAATGTGAGTCCTGCTGTAATTCAATTGCCAGACATTTCTTCCACTTTTCCTATTCCTCCCACTCCTCCTACGTCAACCCCACCAACACTACATCATACTCCACCTGTTCACTACGTGTCATCACCACCCCATCCCTCTACTGCCCCCCAGTACACATATTGCCTTATACTTCTCCCAACACATCCCTGCTGATCGGTGCCTAAAAGTGCTTATTTGGACCCCTTAATTTATATTCGTTAAGCCTTTGGCATTGTTAATATTTAATCATTTTTAGTGTTTTTAGTATTTTGTGTTGTGTAGGACATTGCATTAAAACATGGCTAGCAAAAGGCAAAATGCACCAAGCGAAGAAGCTGATTTCTGCCAAGTGCATTCGAACGCACTTAGGTGCGTTCGCATCACGCATAATCACGCCGCGCATGAGCAGGGTAACGCATGCCCAGCCGGCCCTAGCGGTTATCTGCGTTGACAAGGGACCTGCGATCGACGCCCGTCCGGTCGACCTAACCGCCCGCCGGTTATTCACGGTCGGCGAGCGGACCCGTGTATTTTCTTATTTCACACGTTTGGGGCGCCCTAGGGCCTCAAGCCCTCTGCTTTTTCAGAAATTCCTCCTAAATTGTCATTTATTTAATTAATGTTTTATTTTACTTTTATTTAGTCTCTTATTCCCTTTACTTTAATTTGTTTATATATATATTGTGCTTAGTTCATATTATTCATCATTTAATTTATGTCTATTCGTTTCAATGCATTTTAGTGACAAAAGTGTATTGATTGTTGTTTGCCAATCGCAACGTCGACTATCGTTGCTAGGAGATACATCGGATATTCGTCTTGGACCATTATCCGTTGTGACCTCTTATATGATGTTTGTCTAGATCGACAAGATTGTGTAGCAACAATAGGATATACATATGTGCTTATCGATAGACGGAAATATGAACAATGCGTTAACGCTCAAAATATGCCTTGTAGCATAAATGTTAATACATATGAGCTAAGCATGTTTATATTTTAGATTAATTAATTGTGAAGTGGATTAGGAACTGTAGTCGCTTTTATTTCTTTATTTCAATACATTTTAATTTAGTTTAATTTTCTGCACGTTACCTGCTCGATATTGGGACTAGATTAAGATTTTATTAGTTTAAACGTTTAAAAGTTAGTTTTCGACAAACATGATTCTCTGTGGGTTCGACCTCGCACTTGCACAGCCACATTACTACAATCGACTCGTGCAATTGGCGAGTACTATTTTTGGTACGACCACCTGCCCACATTAACAACAAATCTCAGTCCTCTCCCATCCCTCTCGCCCACTCCCCATGACCCTACGACCCTCTCTCCTACCTTAGCTCTCCCTACACCTATGTCTGAATCTGGTTTTTCTGATTTAGCATCTACTGCTCAAGTATCTTCCTTGCAGGTGGCGACCTTACCAACTACTCAGAATCAAGCAAGTTCTCCCTTGCAGGAACCTCATCAAATGATAACACGTTCCAAGACCGGGTCTCTCAAGCCCAAAATTTTTGGTGATTACAAGGTTTTTTATTCCACAAAACACCCACTACTGGCCCTGCACAGCTCTGTCACTGTGGCTGAACCTTCATGCTTATCTGACGCCATTAAATCACCATCATGGCGTGAAGCAATGAACCAAGAATTTGATGCACTCTTGAAGAACCATACATGGTCCTTATGACCACTTCCGCCAGGTCGTCATCCAGTTCGAACCAAGTAGGTCTACAAACTCAAACTCAAGCCTGATGGTTCCATTAAACGCTATAAAGCACGCTTGGTGGCCAAAGGATTTGACCAAAGGAGCGGTATTGATTACACCGACACCTTCAGCCCCGTCATCAAACCATCTACTGTCCGGGTTGTTCTTGCAATTGCTGTTCACTTTAATTGGCCCATTCGTCAATTGGATATTTCAAATGCCTTCCTTCATGGCAAACTGCAAGATGTTTATATGACCCAACCTCAAGGCTTCGTGCATCCTGAGTTCCCTGGTCACGTGTGCAAATTACACAAAGCCATCTATGGCTTGAAGCAAGCCCCACGGGCTTGGTTTAATAGATTGTCTGATTCTCTCCTTGAGTTTGGGTTTATTCAGTCTCTGGTTGATAGCTCCTTATTCTTATATCATCAAGGCACCACTCACTTATTTATCTTAATTTATGTTGATGATATTCTAGTTACAGGGACTCATGGCTCTATTATTTCTACCCTTCTTGACAAGCTTTAGACAGAATTTGCCTTAAAAGACCTTGGAGAGTTAAATTATTTTTTGGGCATTCAAGTGCATCGTGAAGCCTCCAGCCTTCACCTACGGCAGTCCAAGTATATTGTGGACTTACTGCACAAAGCCAGAATGGTGGGAGCCAAAGCAGCTCGCTCACCTTGTGTCTCAGGATCCAAACTATCTTCCTTGGATGGTGCTCCACTTGATAATGTCACTGAGTATAGGCAGCTTGTGGGAGGACTTCAATATTGCACATTAACTCGCCCTGAAATTGCCTACTCTGTGAATCAGCTCTGCCAACACCTACACTCTCCGACATCCAGTCATTGGACAGCCCTCAAACGTGTTCTTCGCTATCTTAAAGGCTCAGTGGATCATGGTCTCGTTTATTCTAAGGGTACCCTCTCGTTACAGGCCTACTGTGATTCCGATTGGGCAGGGAACATTAATGATAGGCAAGAATTGCGTTACCGGAATGTGTGGTATATGCTTGTATTATATAGGCATGGAGTGGTAGTTCCCTAACCAATGACTGACTCTTCCCTGATTTGCTGCGAGGCAGTCTGTTATCGAGGGATTTGAGTAGTTATCCGCCCCTTGATTTTCGGGGATCAAGAGAGGATTTGGTTGTTGGCATTTTGAATTTTGAATTCTTGTAGATGTAGTATCTGATTCCGTATTTTCCGGTGTTCAATATTTGAATTGGATGGATAAGATCACATCGCACATTATTCAATTGGATTCAAATTCCGATCCCTAGCTTTCAGGGCTTTGGATACATGGGCCTTGGATTCGGAGGTCTCGGGCTCGATGGCCTCTGATGTCTTGGACACAATCAGCCTCGAACACTTTGAATTTGAGGATTTGGTCTTGGATGTCCGAGGCCTGAGAAAGGGTCTCGGATGCTCGAGGTCTGAGAAGGGGTTTCGGATGTCCGAGGTCTGAGAAGGGGTCTCAGATGCTCGAGGTCCGAGGCGTTCGCTGGGTCTGGCTCCAGTGGGTTTCGACTTGGCCCACTAGACTATCGGGCCTATACTAGGGGGTTGGTCCATGGCCTAACAAGTCATAAGCTCGGATTTGAGGCTTTCGACCATACGCACTTCAAATGGAAAAGGCGCACCGTAGTTTTGCTTAATGAAAATAACAACGTTGCCAAAAATATCCAAAATATTTCACATATTTACAATATTATCGATATATATACAATTTTTTTTTTCATGTTATTCATATAAATATGATTTTTTGCATTCTGTCAACTAATCACTTTAAACAAATTTTTAATTGTCAATAACGTTTAACATATTTGTTTATTTATAATTTTATTAGCTTATTTATTGTGTAAAAAGCATGAGTAAAAAAGGTCAAAGCAATGTTGTTGCTACTATTACAAATACTCAGATAAATAAAGTAGTTTGGACTAAAAAAATGTTAGAAGATTATCTTGACATATGTATTTATGAGATTCATGCTGGTAACCACCCAGGAACACATTTTAATAGAACTGAATGGAAAAATGTGATAGATAAATTTAGTGAAAAAACTGGAAAACAATATTGATATAAACAACTAAAGAACAAGTGGGATAATTTGAAAAAAGAGTGAAACATTTGGAAGAGATTGATAGGCAAGGAAACTGGCCTTGGATGGGATCCGGTGAAAAAGACAATTGATGTGTCCGATGATTGGTGGGAAAAAAAATTGTAGGTATTATATTTGTATTTTTTTTTTAAAATGATTTAAAAAATATTTATTATTGATTTTTACATATACCTAAATACAGGAAGTTTCAGAAGCAACCAAGTTTCGCACGATAGGTTTAGCTTATGCTATGAAGGTAGAAATATTGTTTAGAGATATAACTGCCACTGGGGAGGGATCTTGGACACCATCCATAGGGTTAGTTCCTAATGATATTGGTGCCATACATGGTAAAGATGCAATACTTGATGAAAATGGCAATGTTGTAAAAGGTTTAGATGCTTTGGATGATGAATCAAATCTCAATACACATGACATTGATGATATTCCTACTGATTTAGATACGCAGGATAAAAGACATAAGAAGGTTGGCCTTACTGTTCAATGTAAGAAAAGGAAGAAAATAGTTCAAATTGTTAGTCAACATTTGAGTCGCATTTGTGATATAATAGAAAGTAAAAATACAATGACATGTAAGAGCTACGATAAACTTGGATGTAGTATTGAAGAGGTTATGGATGTTGTTCAAGGGATTGCTGAAAGAGAAAATAACATTGACATCCTTAAGTATGCAACAGAGGTATTTCTTAAGAGATCACATAGAGAGATGTTTGTGACTATTAAGGAGCCATGGTTGCAAATTGACTTTATCAAGCGAATGAGAAATTCAGAAATTAGCCATCGTATCATGGAATAATGTTGTTATTTTTTTAATGTTGTTTTGCTATGGATCATTTGAAAAGTTGTAAGGATTTATTTGAATGTTCTTTATTATTATTATTATTATTATTATTTCTTTCTATGTGTTGATCTATGTACTACATTGACATCCTTATAATATTTCATAACTACGTAGATATCTATTTTTCTTATTTTTATGGGTGTTTATTTATTTATTATTTATTTATTTATTTATTTATTGTACAGACATGGACAATAGTGATTATAGCACCTAAAATGATACAAGTGATAATGACTACGGTGAAGAGGAAAATGAAACTAAAAATGATATTTTTATTCTAGCAGTAGAATTTGTTGAGAACTATTATATGTCATATATTGCAAAGGAACCTTGTAGGATATTTTCTCAAACAGGTTATAAATGGGTTCTACAAGGTAATCCTGATATGTGCAAACAAAATTTCAAAATGAAAATACATGTATTCTTTTACTTGTGTAAAGAGTTGAAGGAAAGATACCATCTAAGAGGTACTAGAAAATTAACTGTTGAGAAGTTGGTGGCTATGTTTTTTATTACTTTAGGCCATGGGTTTGGAAATAGAATAGTACAAGAAAGGTTTCAACATTTAGGGGAAACTATTGGTAAACATTTTACTCGTGTTTTAATGGCTGTTTCAAGAATGGCGATTGAAATTATTAATCCTATTGATAGAGAGTTTATGGATGGTTCAAGCAAAATTCGTGATGATAAACGGTATTGGCCATACTTTAATGATTGTATTGGAGCTATTAATGGAATTCATGTGTCAGTTAAAATTTCTCCATCAAAACAAATACCATATATTGGTCAAAAAGTGACTCCTACTCAGAATGTTATGGCTGTTTGTGATTTTCGTATATATTTCACATTTGTTTCGGTTGGATGAGAAGGTACTGCACATAATACATGTATTTTTTTTTTTTTTGGAAGTTATTTGAAAGGAAGAATTGTGATTTCCACACCCACCTAGAGGTTTGTATTTAATAAAAATAATTATTATGAATTATACATGAAAAAAATATAATTTACAATATTTGTATGACTGTTATTCATATATTTTTTGTAGGCAAGTATTACTTGGTAGACGTAGGATATCCTCACATGAAGAGATACATGGGACCATACAAAGGGGAACGATATGATCTACTAGACTTTCGTCGTGGAAGCCAGCCGAGGGGTATGCATGAAATCTTTAATCATGCACATTCATTACTTAGATGCACTATTGAAAGAACATTTGGTATTTGAAAAAATAAGTGGAAGTTATTGCATTACATATCAAATTTTTCTTATGATAAGCAAGTAAAAATTGTAGTAGCGTTTATGGCTCTTTATAACTTCATTAGGAAGCACGCAATAAAGAATGCTGAATTCCAACCATATGATGATAATGAGGATTTACTATCTACTGACAGTATAGGCGACGACGAAGCACTAGAAGAGTCAAACATACAAGGATCAGAGACATCGAATCAAAATTTTATGAACATTGAGCGTGATCATATTGCTAATCTACTTATGGCCCGTTGATGCTATTATTTATTTTTATGTGTTCTTTAAAGGGTTATAATGCTACTTTTGACAAATTATATATTCTTATTTGAATGATGAATTTGTGTTAATTATTGCACACGCATGTTTATTTGTTTCTTTTTACTATTATTATGATTTTTTTATTTAATTATTTATAGCTTAGAACCAATACATAAACTATTACAAAATAATTTTTTTTTTTTGTTTTTTTTTTTAAAAAAGGTTAATATTAACCATTTTTATATTAAAAGGGTGCTACGAAATGAAAAAAAGAAAAAAAGAAAACATTACATGCCCTTTATTGTCATTTTTTGCAACTAAAAGCACTTTTTTAGTTTGTTACCAAACATTAATAATATTAAAAAAGTACTTAAGACATGCAGTTACCAAACATGTAAATAGCTTTTCAGTAATAGTACTTTTGACAAAAACTCACAGACAAAAGCTCTAAGTTCAAAAGTTCTATTGTCCACCTCAATCCCAAACATACTCTTTCTCTCTTATGAAAAATGTGGAACTCTATTTATTGCCAAATTTCCCAAGCCCAAGGTCATTAAAAGCCACATTTACACTAATTAAGAACTTGTTAATTGTTTAATCTTCAATGCCTTTGACTATAAAATAGTTGCGTTAAGACTTAAATTGTATATTCAACAAAATCCGTCTTAGATTCACCATTGGGAATAATTAGTATATTTTGTTGCACATACTACAAATAAAACCTTTCTTGTTCATTTTAAATTCCCAATAAAATCTAAAACCTTTTCTAAATACAATCTCTTCTTTTCACTGAGATTGTGAGAGCTGTCACAATACAGAATAGTTGAGAACAACTTTTACAAACAATAGCTGTTAGGCAAAAAGCTGGTAAGAGAATAGGTCCAAACCATAATTTCCACTACAATCATGCAAAAGGATAAAAATTAAAAAAAAAAAAATTACACCCTTCATGATGTGAACAGAATTGGGAAAAATTTGCTCTTGATGGAAGAAGAAACCACAATCAACAAAGCATGCATTCAAGAGCTACTTCAATGGTCTTAAGAGGTAACTCAATCGGCTGTGAACCCCGCCTTATAAAGCGGAGGTCACAAGTTCAAATCCCCACTCCCCCTATCCTTGTGTGGACATGTCAAAAAAAAAAAAGAGCCACTTCAATGTTTGAACATCTCTCCACCCTTGGCCTCTTCATTATCATCTATGATCTATCTTTACCATCCAGGCCATCATTGGTCCAAAAACCAGCTCAAGGAAACAAAAATTAGTAAATTGCCACACAAATATACAACATTTGACCAACCCAAAAGAACATAAACATACACTTCGGTCTCTATCCCAACATATTCTCAACAATCAAACATAGAATACCAAAAATGTCAAACACCCATAAAGCAAAACAACAAATCACTAAAACAAGAAATACCCATTAAAATCAAATCCAAAACGACCACGAATGCTCACATAACCATGCGAAAATTAAAAACCTAAAAACAAAGGGGAAGGGATGGATTTCCGGCCACCCCTTCATTTTTTTTTTCTACACAAAAAAAATAATTTTAAAATTAAATTAATAAAAAATTATTATGCTGACGTGGCAAAACAATGCATTTTGATTGGAACTATCGGGCGTTACAAAAATTTAACGGTAGATATTTTATTGGTATTTCGATTAATTCATGGAGTAAATTTTCCAAAAAAAAAAAAAAGAAAAAAACATAGAGATTTTTTAATTTTGGCGTGGTGACTCAATGACTTATAATATACTTACACAAAAAATTAATAATAAATAAAAAAAAGAATTCAAGGCTTTCAATTTTTGGTAAAGAAATTAGATGGGCAAAGAAGAAGATTGTATGGGACCTACTTGCGGATTGGTCTAAATTTTCTGCTTTTTGCAACTCAATTGTTTTAAATGAAATCTCTACATCAACCTGGAAGAAAGGTAAAAGATACATGGAGAATTAGTACATTTTTTTATGACTATAGCATCACTACTAAGTACCAACAACAAAAAACCAAATCAATATTCTTAGTGGGTTTTGATCAACTTGTACAATTACATACATATTGAAACATTTTAACGGCATAGACTAAGCTGCATGTTGATGATGCCAAGACTTTTCAACGTCAAAAGTCTAACATATGTGCAAATAATTAAATATCACATATGATTTCCTCTCATTTTCTGTATGCAATAACTTTTGTATATTTTTCAATGTAGCTATTCTAATGAATCCCCATAATAAAAATATTATATAACGCCACAAATAAATTTTCACTTTCAGTTTTTGGATGCATGTTGCAACCAATTGACATTCTATAGCCCTCCACAATTTCAAAAACTAGGACATATCTGGTTAATTAGTTAGATCACAATAAAGCTCTTCAGCTCTTTAATATCATAAACAGATGAATCATATACTCATCTATGAAAAATAAAATAGAAAATTAAATTCTGTCAATGTGCTATCCAATTCAAAAGTTAGTATAATAATTATTTCAGTGTTGGTCAACAATTGATTTGGAAATACTTGAAGGATACAGTAAATATATAGGTTGCTATTGTAACTACAAGTGGCTTTCATCTATTTGACGCTTACAAAAACTATACACCATTCCACATGTGTAGCAGCTTACATCTATTTAACGCGTATAAAAACCATACACAGAACTTACAAAAACCATGCACTATTCCAATTATTTCACACTTGCAAAAACTATACACCATCATCAGCCAAAAAAGAGCAATGCTTCCAAAAACTTATTCTAACATGTATTAAAAGTACTAGTTAAACAAAAAAGAGCAATGCTTTCAAAAAAATAAAACAACATGCTCAATTGCCTATTCAAATAGGTTGAAACCTCTATCCTACAGCGAATCAAATTAGTAAGTTAGAAAAACAAAAAAACCGTTCTAAGTTATTAAAGAATAAAGTAAAATAAATGGAAAAATGATAATGACAATAACATAACAATGTAATTTGACAATAGCAGATAGCTTCATGTGTGTTTACCTTACTAAAAGGAATATCTAGTGTTCCAATTATGCGATCATATTGAGTATCAGTTATTGAAAGCAATGGAGCTTCATTTGTGTTCACTTCCCTTTCTTGGATTCCTTGGCAAGCCTTCAATTTAAAAAGATACCAAGTGTTATAATATGCTTGAAAAGTTTGTATGTGATCATGTGTTTAGTAAGAATAAGTGAACACCCGTAAAAAGAAGAAAAATAAGCAACCTAGTTTTTGCTCCTTTTCTTGTTGGCATTGTTGTCATTTTGTTGTTTCTTTTTTGCTTATGTCACAACTTTTTCAACTGTAGACACCTTTCTTTTGATTGGTGCTTTGCCTTTACATTTTACCATTATAGGTCTAAGAACCTTGGTATTTTTCACTAGTACACCATCAATGGCTTCATTACTTTTGGAAGATACGAGTGAAATTTCATGGGAGGGTGGACTGGGTTCATACCTTGAGCACTTGTATTTTTCTAGCAACATGTCTACACAACGCATGACATCCATGTAATGGTCTTTACTGGTTGATGTAAGCGTTGCTAATTCATTAAATTTTATTATGAAGCAATCATATCTTTGGGCATCAGGGTTGCAACTAAAGGCATTATAACTACTCTCAACAAGTGTATATGCGCACTTCAAATCCTTTCTCCATCGATCAAGAAAATATTTTCTGGGCAAAGATATAACTTTCTTTAAGGTCAACACAAAAAGAGCATGCCTACTCAACGTTCATTTACATTCAAACAACACACACTTGCATTTAACTTCAGTTTCATCTCCATTGAAGTAAACGCAAAAATTTCATTCTTTTATGTAATCATCAATTGTTACCTCATTAGATACTTCGTAGGTATAAATTGCACATTCATTTTTAATAAGTGAGCAATGACAATATATCAAGCAACTAAACTCCTTACGAACCTTTTTGAACTTTGCATTGGTGTAAAGTTCTTAAATTTCTTCTCAATAGAAAAATGAGATATATAAGGAATGATGACATTAGAAGAATTGAAATCAGCTATTTTTTTCATTCTCAGCCTTTCTCCTCAAAGCATTGTCAAATTGGTCAACAAATTCCTTCAATGTGCTCTTGGAGTGCACATAATTATCAAAAAAAAATATTTATACTTTCATTTCGTTGTGTAGTTTACATTTCGGCCCAAAAAATGTATCTTTTAAATATGCTAGTACACAATAAGCCAACACACTTTATAACCAATACAACCATGTATTATCCCAAAGATTATACCTTTCAAATACACATTGCCAACTACTATTAAATTCATCACAAGTTTGAGAGTCGTAGATTGCACTACGTATGGCACTTTTCAAGCCACGTTTGTATTGAGCATATGATCCTAACTACTCTAGGAATTTTTTTCATAATGTGTCATAAACAAAATTTACGTCAAGCTCTAGGAAAAACTTGTGCAATTGCACTTTTCATAACTTTATCCTGAACTGTTATTATTGCAAGTGGAGCTCGGCCATTCATGCATTTCAACCATGTTTCAAACAACCAAACAAACGTGGTTGTATTCTCACCTGATAGTAATCCTGCCCCCAAAAGTATTGACTGACCATGATGATTTACTCCTACGAAAGGAGCAAATGGCATTTTGTATATATTGGTCAAATACGTCGTGTCAAATGTAACCACATCCTCAAAATACTCATATGCAACCCTGCTTCATGCATCAACCCAAAACACATTCCTTCGCCTAGAGTCTTCATCCAAATCCATCATAGCGTAGAAGCTATCATTCATTTCTTGCATTCTAGTAAAGTCATCATAAAGAACTCCATCACCTCCTTTGCCAAGCTGAAGATGTCTTGCCTTGTTAAGAAAATTCTGACAATCTCTCTCTATGAATGACAGATTCTCATACACTCCACCTTCAACAACAAGAGAGTTAAAGTTCTTATTCACACCTATCCTAGATATATCGTTTAATTCAAGCCTTCTTTTCACAGTATTATCTATCATCCTATTGCATCGATAAAATCTTGATTTACTAGGGCTTAAAGCATGATTATGGTTCATATTAACAGTAGTCAAACACCATGCTCCATCCTTCTACAATGCATTGATCCTGGCCTTACACCCAATTTTTGTTGTTAGATTTGGCGTCTCAATATTAATTACATCAATTTGCTTTTTGCCATAACGAGCACATGTAAGAGTGACATACTTATGACTCTCGTCTGGATTAGTTTTGCTTGATCGAGATGTCACCCCAAACCCTGATTGTTGAGCATATCGACTATAATATAGTTTTAGTTCTTTTGAACTAAACTTCATTCCCACGTTTTGTTTTGCTTCTTTTTTATTGCATTACACATCATTGTCATCATTGTCATCTTTATCTTTCAACTCTAAATTATAGACAACTTCATTTTTATCTGGATGAGAAAAAAAAAAATATAGTCAACCAATCAACAAATTGGAACAAGATTGGAATCACAACATTCACTAAACGACAATCAACAACTAATGAGTAACATTTACTATAAGAAAGAAACTTAATGATATTAGTAAAAGAATGTAAAGACTAACTAACCAATTTGAGGGAGAACTTCGACGAATGGCTTATCTTCATTTGGAATCTATGTAAGCATAGAATTGTTAGGTCATAAGAACCCCATTGCCAACTTTTAACACATAATATATTCTCCCATTTAACACACTTACCAAATTTTCTCCCTAAAATTGGTTTCCAAGTGATGTGTCACTATCCCATTATATGGTCACACATTTTTCAAAATAATAGATCTTATAGAATGTTAAAACATCAGTTGGAAAAGGAATTTTATGTAGAAATTTTAGTAAGTGTAGCATTTTCTTTAAATAAAACATATAAATGCTTTACATTGAGAATATGAATGTGAAACAATTATGAACTTGGGGGGGGGGACCTCTAACATTAGTACTTACATCAATTATTCAGGCATTACATATTCAAATCCTATCACAAGTGGTAATGAGGCAGGAGGTACTAAAGCTTCACCAATGGCTACAACAGTGTGACTTTGTGCATCGGCCCCTACGAAAGTTATAGTGAATGCAAAATCATAACAACCAAAGTAATATAAGCAAAAATTGTTTAGGTTGAAACTGAAAAATATACAATTTGCAACCATATGGCAAAACCTTCTTTTCTTCTTGTTCTTGAAAAAAACGTTGTAAGCCCACTCACAATCTTCAATTACCAAAGAGAAGACCCTATGGAGAAATCTTTAAACCATTTGGTGAAAAATCTTGAAATTTTTGATGTGAGATCAAGTGTTCAGGAAATACTTTGTGAAAATGAAGAAGAGCATAAAGATATTCTTGAAATTCTCGAAGAACACGATTAAGGCGAGATGAGTTTGGAAGCATGTTGAAACTTTAATTACTCAGTCCAACGATGTTAGAAGAATCAAATGATACTTTTATGACTACTTGCCTAGGAGAGGCTGAATCTACGTGTAAGTAATTATAACTTATATTTTTATTTTTAAGTTCTAAATATGTTTATCTTGAATGACAATGTCTTGGGGATTGTTTTATTTTGCTGCATATATAAAAGAAATTTTTTGAAGTTTACTTTCTTCAACATACACATAGATCTTAATAGAGAGAGTTATGACTCCCTCCTCCTCGCCCTTTCTCTCCTTCTCCCTTTCCCCTTATTTTTCCCCATATCCACTGTAAATCAATCAGGGTGTGTGTGATAATGGTCCCCAAGGTGTTTTCTGTTTGCGGGTAGTGGGCCAGCAGTAGCACATGGAATGCATAAGGGTGTGCGAGGCTGTAACGCCCAAGAAATTAGATGAAAATCTGTCAGTTCTAAATTTGGCTAAGTCTGAAAAATAACTTTTTCAACTATTGAGATTTTTATGATAATTCCGAACTACACTTGCTCCTCATATATTAGATAGTCAATTGTGATTTTATGAGATTTTATTATGCGGTTTACATTGGTGAACATCGATGAAACTTTTGTCATGAGCTGTCGAAAATCACATTTTGTACTAAAACTGGATTTTTGGATTTTGATCTATTAGGAATTTAGTTTTTTAGTATTTTTATTTGAATCCAAATGGGAGGTATTTCATTATTTACAATGTAAACTTAAAGTAAATGGACATATAAAGAAATATAAAGACATTTATTTAAATGTTTACAGTGGAAATAAGTGTTGTAGACGGGTTCACAGTGGAATAGTGTTGTGGATGAGCATTAGAACAATTTTTTAGAAGTGGTGTCTGGACAAGGAGATTAGGTGTTCGGACAACTTAGGCAGGGAGTTTCTGTCATGGCCCCAAAGAAAATAAAAAAAGGAGAACCCCAAACTAATGAACTGTGAGTAAATAACAAAAATATTTAGACATATCAAAGTAAAAATTAGAAGACACAGCTAGAATAATAAGACTTTAATATAGGTATTTGAACTATTGTTTAATTACATACAACCTGAGATTCTCACAAAACAAAAAACAAAAGTGACTATACAGGAATTTATATCCTATCCAAGTCATAGCCCCTCTACTATAATATCCAAGCGTATAGTCCACAAAAAAAAAAAACAAAGTTAAGACTGTACTATCAGGGCTTAAGCTAGCTCTTTACACGGAAATCCCAGGTCTTGCAGCTCCTAAGGATCTACAAAGCAGTACGTGAAGGAATGCCATTCATGTGGTCATATAACAGGGTCCATGATCTCAAGGATTGCTACAGGGATCCCCTCCTTTAGGATCACAGTAAATAAAACCATCTGAAAAAGATTTAAGGAAAAAGGGGTGAGTTCGACAACTGAGTAAGTAATCACAATACCAAATATGCAATAAAATATGCCATGCAAATTGTTGATGTCATATCTAAATACAATAAGGATAATAAGTAAATAATAATTAATTCAAGAATGACCATTAATTTTAAAAATAAGCTAACACTTCCTTTTTAATTTTTGTTAAAATAATGTCTGTATCACCCTTGTGACCCGACACCGCCGTTTACCATGAGCGACACATGTTGGCATGTCCCAAGAAACCTATATGCTCACCCTGCTGTCACAGGGGAGAGCTACCGGGTTGGAAACTCCCCTTAGGTGAAGGCCACCCGGTTGGTAGCATACGCCTTTTCGTAACCATCCTTCGGTGTGCTTGCCCTGCTACCCTATACGGTACCGAAACTATAATCGTGTCTTGAGGTTAAACATTTATGAATGTACTATAACGTTCCTATAAGCTCATCTGTAACTATATATTTCATTCATGAAACATTTCTGTAACTGTACATTCGTATAATCTATCATGAGCTCTTTCATTCGTAATCGTATCCATGCATAATTCATTGTAAAAATGTAACATTTTTGTAATCATGCAATATGATTGAATAACACTATGCATTAAAAATGGGAAGTGCAACTATAAATCATGTAAGAAAGTTCGTCATAAAATTCCCAACGTTTTCGTTTCCAAATATTTATCATAAAATCTGTTGGAGTTTTTGGTATTGTGTTCCCTTACCTGGATTTGCTACGGGTTGTTGTTGTTGAAGGGTTACCTAAATAAATCGAAAATATGGATTTAGAGAAGTAGTCGTAAAATTAATATCAATTTTAAGTCAAATAGGATGCATCTTATAAATATATAAATAAATATATCTATATATATGCATATACATATACATATATAGAAATTAATACCCCCCCCCCTTGGTTCACATTAACAGGTCAGTGTATAGACACATATATGTATATATATATAAGGCATCCTAAACCCATCTCATCGTATATGTTAGTTTGAAGTATTGGCTAAGTTTCGTGATCAAAATGAAAAGAAAAGAGCCAAGCGTTCGGACGGGATTCATTGTTCGACGACGGGATGCAATCAAATACTTCAATACTAAAACCCGAGAGCTCCGTTAGCCCGTTCGCATCCCGTTAGCAGCCCGTTCGGGCGCCTTGACGCGGCGCATAAGATTGAAGAATGCGGCGTAAAGCGATGGAAACCTAGAAATTTCCACATCGGGAATAGTGACCGTCCGAGACGCCCATCGACCCGTCCGAATGTATATTAAGTGACCGTCCGAACGGCCAATCTTCCCGTCACGCTACCTACATAGTTTTATTGGATTCTAACTGTCCTAGGTTTAGGTTTTGTGGGGCTATTATAAATACACCTCTATAGAATGTTAGAGGTAATGGATTTTCACCCCAGAGTTCGTGAGAGGCTGTGATTAAAGAGAGATTTATTGTGAGCCTTGTTGTTCCTCTTAGAGGATCTTTGTTAGTTTGTTTGTGGCGTAAGTTGAGAAGCCTATCGGAAGGGTCCGGTAAAGGAGAATCACGTTGAAGAAGATTGTGAGCAAGGAGGCGAGTTGGAGGCTTGTCGATCTTCTGAGCCAAGGTCTTGCAAAGGGTTGTAAGTGTTCTAGTGTCGTAATCTCTGGATAATCTTTTGATAGTGATTTCTGGGTTTGGCTGCCGGAGAGGTTTTACTTTTAGGTTTCCTCTTCGTCACCAAAATCCTTTGTGTTTGATTGTTTATATTTTGGTGATTATCCGTTAATTCCGCATAAAGCTTGATATTTATCATTTAGCGTTTTTCAATTGGTATCGAGCAGTTCACTTTGTTTGGATTAAATTCTAAGTGTGATCCTTGTTTGTTTTCTAACATGTCTCAAACCCTTAATTCATGCCTAATTTTGATGGAACTAATTATGGCTATTGGAAGTCCGTATGAGATTTTTCTTAAAGTCAATAGCGTTTGGTCATTATTGAATTTGGATTTCAAGCTCCGGATAAGCCGACAAATGAATGGTCTATTCTTTGAAAACAAATCTCGTGTGGCGAATGACAAAGCTATGAATGCATTGTTCTTAGCAATTTCACAAACCGAGCACTCTAAATTTCAAATTGTGATAGTGCTAAAGATGCTTGGGAGATTCTAGAAACTACTTATGAAGGAACAAATCTTGTTAAAGCTACAAAACTTCAAATGTTAGTTTCTAAGTTTGAAAGAATTGAAATGTTAGAAGATGAGACTTTTGATGACTTCTTTGGTAAACTTAGTGAAATTAGAAACTCCATGATAAATCTAGGAAAGAAAGTTTACGACACTAAGATTGTGAGAAAGGTTATGAGATCACTCCCGGATAGATTCAAAATGAAGGTATGACCATTGAGTCATGCGATTTGGAGACCTTGAGGATAGAAGAGTTAGTTGGTGCCTTACAAACTTATGAGTTTTCTTTGTCTAAACCTAGGAATCATAAGGATCTTGCCCTTAGAACTCTTAGAAAGAACTCTGATGAGTCATCTGATGAGGAACCAGACGATGAGAAAATAGCATTGGCAGCTAGACAGTACCATAAGTATAGGCATCGATTTCCCAAGAGACTTGAAAAGCTAGAAGAGAGTTACAAGGATAGAAATGAAAGAGACCCACGTGGTCCAAAATGTTATGAGTGCTCTGGTTATGGTCATTTGCGCAAGGATTGTGCTAACCTCATGAGTAATAAACCAAAGGATAAAAAGGCTTTCAATATTACCATGAGTGACACTGATGAGGAGGTTCCTGATGATTCCCCTAATTATGTAGCTTTTGGGATTTCCTATGATTCTGATGATTCTAATCAATCAGATGATAAGTCTGCTTCTGATAATGAATCAAATAGGGTTAGTGACCTTCAAAACTCCTTTAACAATTTGCGGAAAATTTTTCTACAATTAGAAATTCTAACCTAAAACTTGTTAAGGATGTCAAGAATCTTGAACTTGAAAGGATAATTTCTGAAAGAATTGAGTGATTCACATCTTTGTTTGCAATTCTGAAATCTGAAAATCATGTGTTAATTGCTAAGAATAAATCCCTCCAAAATGATCTGATTGAAACTAGAAATCACTTGAGTACTTTCTCTAGTGAAAAGCTTAATCAAATGTTGCATGCTCAGAAGCGCTCTAGTGACAGATCTGGTTTAGGATTTGATAAAACTGCATCTTGTTCTTCTAACCATGCCTCTGCTTCAAAGATTGTGTTTGTTAAACCAGTTGAAGTAGAAAAATCTTCAGGTGAAGAAAAGCCAGCAATTGCTCCGACTAAAGAGGTAAGAAAGGTAACTCTCTTGTATCTCATGCATCTTACCCTAAGTCTAGAGTTGTACATCCTCCTAGGAAATTACCTTCTCAAAGGTTTGTCCCTACATGCCACCATTGTGGGAAAGTGGGTCACATTCAACCTCACTGTTTTAATTTGGAAACTCATGTGCAGAAGAATAAAAATTCTGTACCTAGGATAGATTGTGAGGGTTTGGTCACAATGATGAAAGGAGTGCTATCTAGGTTAGACCAGTTTGAAAAAGTTCATAAACCTAGACCTAAGATCACTCAAGTGTGGGTTAGGAAGGATGATACCATTCACCCATTGAGGGGGAGTGGTAATGAACTCACCTTATTTTAGGTGAGCCAATAACATGCCTAGGATTGTTTTTCCTATTTATCCTTGAAATTCCTAGAGCATGTTATCTTTGTTTTTTTGTTTTGTTTAATTTTTTTTGTGTGCATTTTTTTGTTGTTAAAAATTTTCAAAAAGACAAAAATATGTTTAGTTTCTTCTTTTGTCTTATGCACCTAGATTGTCCATTAAATTCTCATGTTGCCTTTATGGATTTAATTCCTTGCGTCTTGGAATGTTCTTGGTATGCATGAGATGAACTTTTGTTAAATGGACTTGTTATTGTGGTTACCTAAAGCTTGAGTTTACCTGGTGCGTTTTGCCTATGCTTAACTTCTTGTGCACATTTAAGCTTATTTTTTTTGGGTAACCATATGAGGTTTTTGACTAGTATTTGTTTCAAATTGACCATTTGCTAGTTGAACCTAGGGCTTAAAAATTTCCTGCTTTCTCGGTTGTGATAAGCACTACATGTTTAAGGACACTTTCTCATAGAAAAAGAAACAAAATAGTGAAACAAATGAATCAAAGATCACATTCCAAAAGGAAGTTATTTCACTGTGTCAAACTTGTACAAATTGTTTTACAATGAGAAATGTATAGGATGAGAGTGGCTAGGCCCTAGTGTGATAAGGTTTGACTTTTGATCGAGATACTTGTCAAAACCTCATGGTGGTGAAACTCAAGTTTTGATGGCTCACACACACTACACACAAGCATGGGTTGGATGAAACATTTTATTGACTTGAGTTAAACAATTTCAATGTCTGGTTGTCACTTCAAATCTCATGTATATTTTGTATATTTGGAGCATGCTTGGGTTATTCATTGCTGAATTTTCATGAGATTTTATGGGTGTATCATGTGTGTTCATTTGACTTTTGAGGGAGAAACATGGTTTGATTTCCAGTTTCTTGTTGATTTTTGAGTCACATATTGAGGGGGAGTTTCTATTGTTCATGATTATGCATTATCTCTTTGCATTTTTATTCATGAGTTGAGTTTATTTTTTGTTCCACATGTGCCTTGATCGTTTGTTAAGTGTTTGAAACATGTTACCTTTGTCAATTTGTGACAAAAGGGGAGTTTATTGGAAATGATTTTGTTCCCGAAATTGCCAAAGGGGGAGTTTGTTAGTTTGAAGTATTGGCTAAGTTTCGTGATCAAAATGAAAAGAAAAGAGCCAAGCGTTCGGACGGGATTCATTGCCGTTCGGACGGGATGCAATCAAGTACTTCAATACTAAAACCCGAGAGCTCCGTTCGCAGCCCGTTAGCATCCGTTCGCAGCCGTTCGACGCCTTGACGCCGCGCCAAGATTGAAGAATGCAACGTAAGCGATGAAACCTAGAAATTTCCACATCAGAATAGTGACCGTCCAGCGCCCATCATGACCGTCCGACGGCCACCTTTATTCACAGCCCATCATCCATGTATATTTAAGTGACCGTCGACGGCCAATCTTCCCGTCCGACGCTACCTACACCTTAACTTTTATTTGGATTCTAACTGTGTCCTAGGTTTAGGTTTTGTGGGGCTATTATAAATACACCTCTATAGAATGTTAGAGGTACGGATTTTCACCCCCAGAGAGTTCGTGAGAGGCTGTGATTAAAGAGAGATTTATTGTGAGCCTTGTTGTTCCTCTTAGAGGATCTTTGTTAGTTTGTTTGTGAGCGTAAGTTGAGAAGCCTATCGGAAGGGTCCGGTAAAGGAGAATCACGTTGAAGAAGATTGTGAGCAAGGAGACGAGTTGGAGGCTTGTCGATCTTACAGAGCCAAGGTCTTGCAAAGGGTTGTAAGTGTTCCTAGTGTCTGTAATCTCTGGATAATCTTTTGATAGTGATTTCCTGGGTTTGGCTGCCCTGGAGAGGTTTTACTTTTAGATCTGTTTCTAAAAGGTTTCCTCTTCGTCATCAAAATCCTTTGTGTTTGATTGTTTATATTTTGGTGATTGCTTGCTTAAAGTTAAATATCCGTTAATTCCGCATAAACTGTGATATTTATCTGTTTAGCGTTTTTCAGTATATATATGTATATATATATTCCAAAAAAAACATAACCCTCTCCTTGGGGTGGGGAAAAAACGAGAGAGGTGACAAAACTTAAAACAAATATATATATATATATATATATATGTATCATCTAATGTAATTAAATAGATAAATAAGAAATATAGAGTTTTCTTAACCACACATTTAGAAAACATTTTCCTAATCATATTCACAAGTCTACGCTTATTACAACTGCCAAATGTTGTCCTTATGTCTGGTGACTACAACTACTCATAAGAGAATGTAAATCTTGTAATTATTTACTACTCAAAATTCATTTAATATATATATAACCCTTCAAATTTATGGATAATTATGAGTATGTAAACAAAGTAACGAATATAATCTGTATACATCCTAACATATTATTAGTGACCCATAAAATTCACAAAAGGTAACGGGGTTGATTGTCATGCCCATCTCAACCTAATAAAAACATTTAACAAAATAAATAAGTTAAATTGTGGTTGTTAGATGTGAGTAAAAGATGAACAACTAAAAGTTGTAAGTAGCCAAAATCAAATATTAATCGACTTGAGTATAAAATCAGATTTATTAAAAAAAAAAAACTAGAATAACCAATTTATCAAGAAAATAAAACGGAAGGGAAAATCAAAAAGGTAAGGCAAAGTAGTGAACCAAGCATAAAATTTAAGGAAAGAAAAGACAAGAACTCAAAAATCAGAATATACCTTCGAGGATTTCTGCTACTGAGCTACTGAGTAGTAAGAAGCAGTGTGAGTATGCGAGGAAAGGAGAAGAGTGGGCCTTTAAATAGCCCACGAGAAGGGAGGATAGTGAGACACGTAATACCTCATATGTGTCCTTAATTGTGACGACTTGCTTGATAAAAGTATGATTAAATTTTTTTTTTTTTTTAAAACCAATAACCCACAACAAAGCGGATTGTCACAGTGGCATGGCTATACCGCAATATGCCACGAACTCATGCATTAACCTGATAGACTAATAAGTCTCCCAAATCTATATGCATCGTCTATGATAAATTAGAGTTTACATCTTTGCAACGGAATATAAATAGCATTAGACATAACTTAACACATTAGAGTTGACAAATACATCTATGTGAATAAAGCTTACACATAAAAGAATGGCTATACATACGATGTCACAAGTGACACGTGCCATATACAAAAATACTCATATCTAAGCATATACATATGTGCTCTACCAAATATGACTAACAACTAGTCCCACAACGTCAACCACATCTATCCTCTCTGTACCTGCAACCACAACATCATCTGCACCCCAGAAATTCGAGATATAGGTGGAATTATAAGCCCACCGTCTCTATAAAATAGAGACCTCAACAGTATAGAACTTACTAGGCTTTTCCAAAATAATCATTTAACTTGTTCACATTTACATATCATAACTCAACAATAAAATATATTAGATGTCATCATGTAATGTCTAGCCATAACAATATACATATGCATTCTGTCCCATACCAGTCACATATGCATACTAATACGTCTAGTATCAAATTCATACAAACTAATCATCAGCATCATACAATCATATGCTATGCATGCTCATGCTCATCATCTTATGCCTTTTTCATTGTGAGGCCAACTCTGCAATAGGAGGCTTGCCATCACTACCGGAGTTGAACCCCGTTTTTGTTACATTGCTCATGCTATGATCATGTTCATAATAACAAAACCTTAAACTCATATTATCATATCTCATATCATGAACATCATATAATCATGCCTTAAACCATGTGAACCAACCAATGCTCATAACATTTCATCCAACTCATCTCATAAAACATCATTACATAAACATATTATCACAACACTTTATATCAACCATCCAAACATCAATACATAATCATATTATCACAATCACTTTACATCAATTATTCATCCAAACATATCATGAAACATCATAAATAATCATAGTATCTCAAACACCATACATCAATCATTCAACCAAATCGTCTTTTGTACTTTAAAAATAATAACTTTTTTCTTTTGCCCAGTAAGTAAAATACTTACCTTGGTCTGCTTGAGTTCTCTTAGTAATCTTGACCCTCTTACATGCACCTATGTATTTACATAATAAGCACATAATTAATCTCAACTCAAACTTCACTAAGATACTTGAACCTCTCACTTCACACAACTAAGTAGACATCACAACCTTCTTATCTTAAATCATTTGACTTAATACTTATTCTTCAATCAAGTAAATGCATTACTTAACCATTCTAATTAGACCAAGTCTTTAACCATTTAATGTCTTAATAACTTTGTTAAACTAAACTATTATCTTATAACATAATATATATTTAATCACCAACTCTAGAGGCATACACATAGATTCTAGGTTAGGCATTACACTTAACCCTATAATTGTTATTATCCTCTAATGCTCATTTATCCTATAACCTTATCATGCATACTCTATGTTTATCATCATGCTTACTATTAAAACTCATTATCATTGTTAAACCATTAAACCCCTCTACTTATCTACTTACTACTTACTATATCTCACATTATATACTTGTTTACCATATTATATACTTATCACTAGCATATTCATGCTCATTGTCATTTACCCCAATTTATAATACTCATAAACAATTATAATAATCACTATGATTCTAATATGACATTAGAACTTAAACTAGGTATTAATCTACATGGAACCCATAAAAACCTAGAGTTAATTAATACTTTAAATACAATTGACCCATTTAAACAACTCTCTTAGTCTTCACTTACCGAAAGCCCTAAATAAACTCAACATATATAAAGTTAGGGTTTATGCCCATTAATTCACTAACCCGGAACTTGAATAATACATATAAATCTATTACACATAAAAGCCCTACATTAATTCTAGGCATTTAGCTACTTATTAAAATTTCTCAAATCTTAAACCTAATTAGAGATTACCCTAAGCCACTATGATTTCAAGCTTAGAATCAATTGGGTAGCACAAAATCATAAAGAGAGACTAGGCATTTCAACAATATAGCAAAATCCCCAAAATCCCATATAAGAACCCTAATTTTCGGACCTAAACACAAATCCACAAATCCATATGTTTTCAAGCTCCAATCCTAATGGGTATAATGAAAATAGAGAGGGAGACTAGAGATTTTTACCCCACAAGCTCCCATGGCCAGAATCGCCTCCAAAACGGAGCTACTATTCATGTGGTAGGAAATGACTACAAATTGTTCCAAATCCAATCTCCACCGTTCACAATGGAGATTCACGTGTTGTGAACCTCCCCTACAAAATTTCAGCTCGATTGGGCCACGGATGATCGTTGATCGGAGCTGTTGATGCTGACTGGACGAGCTTTCCCAAAAACCCATCTTTTTCTTCTTCTTCTTCTTGACCGCACAGTTTTCTCTCTCTCTCTCTCTCTCTTTCTCTCACGTTCTCTCTTCTGTCTCGGTCTCTCTCTCTGTGGGTGTCGGTGAGGGGAAGAAAGACAAAGGGAGAAGAAAAGATGAAGGGGGAGAAGAGAGAGACGTGCGTGAAAGTGAGGGGAAGGGAAAAGAAAGAAGGAAAGGGGAATGGGGAGGGAGGGCTGCACGTGGGTTTTTGGGAGGAGGAAGGGGATAAGATTTTATTATCCCATCCATCCATGGGCTGACACGTGGCACTTGCAAGATTTTTCTATTAAATAAAATCCCCATCTATTTAAAATTGCATGATAACCCAACATCATATTAAATCTATCTTTATTACCTCTTATAATTCCCTACACTACTATTATTTATTCTAACTACAACTTACCATTAACCCATTTTATTTATTAATCATTTGTCACACTAACATTATTATTAGTTAAATATCTTTATCACTAAAACTTATATTACATAAATATACCATCATTAGATAATATTGTTATCATATTATTATTAATCAATATCATATATATATCTCAATTATGATAATCACTATTATTGTTATATCTATTATTCTAAATCATCAAATATGCTAGTTACTCTATTAATTAATTCAGATTACTATGAGCTTATTAATAATAAATTTAATTATATTCTCGGGTCTTACATTAACTGATGGTAAATAAAACACAAGTGTCTTTTTGTAATAGTGAGGTGGCGCTTAGAAGGTGTCCTCATGTGCTGGTGAGGGCACGACCTTGTCTTTAATGAACTTGGTGAAGACATGTGAGTGATCAATTGGCCTTGCATGCAAATATTTTTTTTTATTTTTTTTTCAAAACCATGGGCTGAAACCCACGGCAGTAATTGGGTTGAAATAATGATAAGAATAATATAATAATAATAAAAATAAAAATAATAAATACTTAATATACATATTTATACATGTATCACTAATACCACTTATGAAATATAAAATACTCTAAAATTCTATTTTTAAGTCTATAAAATTTATAGGGTATCACATTCTCCCCTCCTTATAAAAATTCTGTCCCCAGAATTTGCTTAGCTTATGGGACATAATGCAATAGGAAACATACACAAATCCATTTGCTAACACATACCTTTATTCTACTTGTTCTCGTCAAACAAAGACGGGTATTTCTTGTGTATTTCATCTTCTAATTCCCATGACGCTTCTTCGATTTCATGATTTCTCCATAAAACTTTCACTAATGGAATACTTTTTGTACGTAACTCTTGAACCTTACGATCTAATTCTTTTACCGGAACTTCTTTATATGCCAAATCTCCTTGTAATTGCAAAGGTTTGTAACAAATTACGTGAGAAGAATCCGGGATGTATTTCTCAGCATCGAGACGTGAAAGACATCATGTATATTTGCAAGTTCAGGAGGCAAAGCTAGACGATAGGCCACGGGACCTACTCTTTCCAGAATTTCAAATGGTCCGATGTAGCGAGGATTCAATTTCCCTTTCTTGCCAAATCTAGTGATTCCCTTCATTGGTGCCACTCTAAGAAACACCTTGTCACCCTTTGTAAATTCCAAGTTTCTTCGACGTACATCCGCATAACTTTTTTGCCAATCTTGAGCTGCTGACAACCTGTGTCGGATTAACGTAACTTTATTAATGGTATCCTACACAATATCTGGGCCTAAAATTTTTCGTTCATCGAGCTCGTCCCAATAAAGTGGAGAACGATATTTTCGTCCATACATTGCTTCATATGGGGCCATCCCAATACTTGCTTGATAACTGTTATTATAAGCGAATTCTATCAAAAGATAAGTTGCCCTGCCATGAAATCTGTCGTAAGCTCTTAACATATCCTCCAATGTTTGGATGGTTCTCTCCGACTGTCCATCTGTCTGAGGATGATATGCAGTGCTAAATCGTAATTTAGTCCCCATTGCTTGCTGCAGACTCCTGCAAAATCTTGACGTGAATCGAGGATCTATGTCCGACACAATTGATTAAGGTACTCTATGTTATCAAACAATCTCCTGTAAATACAGTTTTGCTAGCTTCTCTAATGAGTATTTCACCTTTATTGGAATAAAGTGAGCAGCCTTAGTCAATTTGTCTATGATTACCCATACTGCATCATACCCAGCTTGAGTTCGTGGTAATCCCACTAAAAAGTCCATGGCTATTGCTTCCCACTTCCATACCGATATCTCCAAAGGTTGCAATGGTCCTGTAGGTCGTTGATGTTCTGCCTTGACTTGTTGACATGTCGAGCATCGCTCCACAAACTAAGCAACGTCCCGCTTCATTCCATTCCACCAAAAATGCTTCTTAAGATCTTGATACATGTGTCTTGTATATGGTGAGAAATGTGCTTCCTCCAATATTAGTTTCATTATCTCCTCATTATTAGGTACACACACTCTATTATGATATCTGAACAAACTATCTGGTGTGACACTAAATCCCAAAGCTTGACCTTTGCTGGCTCTCTCCTTGATTCGCTTGATCTCCTCATCTTTTCCTTAGGCCATACGGACATCCTCCAACAGTGTAGATTTAACTTCAAGTTTCACCATTAATGCTTGCACTTCTCCTATCACAATCTCTATATCTAGCTTCTCAATGTCTATCTTTAGATTATGGGGTAAAGCTTTTAAACCTACTATCTCACTTCTTGATTTCCTACTTAGGGCATCTGCAACCATGTTAGCTTTCACCGGGTGGTAACTGATTACACAATTGTAGTCTTTTATTAACTCCAACCATCGCCTTTGTCTTAAATTTAGTTCCTTCTGCGTGAACAAATATTTAAGACTTTTGCGATCTGTAAAAATCTCACACTTCTCTTCGTAAAGATAATGCCTCCAAATTTTTAAAGCAAAAACTACTGCAGCCAGTTCTAAATCATAAATGGGGTAATTTAGTTCATAACTCTTGAGCTGTCGAGAGGCATAAGCTACTACCTTACCATTTTGCATGAGAACACATCCAAGCCCTTTTCTGGAAGCGACACTATAAATAACAAATCCGCAAGATTCTGATGGAAGCGTTAGGACTGGAGTAGTTACCAACCTCTGTTTTAGTTCTTGAAAATTTTGCTCACATTCATCCGTCCACAAGAAGCGGGCATTCTTCCTTGTCAACGCAGTCAGTGGCCCAAACAATTTTGAAAATCCTTCTACAAAACGTCTATAATACCAGCCAGACCCAAGAAACTTCTGATTTCATGCATATTGATGGGTCTTTCCCAATTTACTACAGCTTTAACTTTCTTGGGATCCACCGAGATACCATCCTTTGATACTACATACCCGAGAAAAATAACCTTATCCAGCCAAAACTCGCATTTCAAGAATTTTGCATATAACCGTTTCTCTCTAAGCCTTTGCAAAACCCATCTCAGATGGTCCTCATGTTCTTCCAAACTTTTGGAGTAGATTAAAATATCATCAATGAACACCACTACAAATTGATCCAAGAAATCATGAAACACTCGATTCATCAGGTCTATGAATGCTGCTGGCATGTTAGCTAACCCAAATGGCATTACCACATATTCGTAGTGACCATATCGGGTGCAAAAGGCCGTCTTGGAAATATCTCCTTTCCTTATCCTTAATTGGTGATAACCCGAACGAAGGTCAATCTTTGAGAAAATTTGAGCACCTTGCAGTTGGTCGAACAAGTCATCTATGCGAGGCAATGGATACTTATTCTTGATGGTGATTTTGTTGAGCTCCCAATAGTCAATGCACAATCGAAAAGTGCCATCCTTCTTCTTCACAAAAAGTACAGGTGCCCCCCAAGGTGATACGCTAGGGCGAACGAATCCTTTGTCTAACAATTCTTGAATCTGTGTCTTCAATTCTTTGAGTTCTGCTGGTGCCATCCTGTAAGGTGCTTTGGATATTGGAGCTGCTCCTGGAATTAGATCAATACAGAATTCTATTTCCTAGTCAGGGGAATTCCTGAAAAATCTTCTGGAAAAACGTCGAGAAATTCTTGCACCACGGGTATTTCTTCCATCTTCCTCTCTTCCTGAGGCAACTCCTTTAAGCATGCCAGGTAGACTTAACATCCTTCTAGAAGTAATTGCTTGGCCTGCGTTGCTGAGATTAATTAGGGAGTAGCGTTCACCTTGGTCCCCACAAATTTGAATTCAGAGTCGGCTGGCAATTTGAATATTATTTCTTTGTTGTGGCAATCAATGATGGCATGATTGTTTGATAACCAATCCATTCCGAGGATGATATCGAACCCTTCCATATCGAATACTATCAAATTGGCAGTAAGGTTTCGCCCCTCAATGTGGATTGGGTAACCCATGACTATTTTCCTACATATCACTGATTTGCCCATCGGGGTAGATACTACTACTACTTTCATGGGTTCTAAATTAATATGAAATCTCCTAGCATACTTAGTTGATATGAATGAATGAGTAGCATCAGAGTCAAATAAAATAACAGCCTTGCCAGATAATAGAGGTAGAGTACTTGTGACTACTCCAGTCTCTGTCTCTGCTTCACTTAGTGTGAAGGCATATACCTTGGCTTGAGTGGGTGGTTTACGATTATTTCCTATTTGCAATGGTGCAGTACCTCCTTTTTGTTTTGGGCAATCACGTGCAAAGTGGCCGGTCTATCCGCATTAATAGCATATGTTAGTCCCCACTCGACACGGTCCATAATGGAGGCGTTGACATTTGGGGCAAGGTGTGCCATTGGCTAAATTTGGTGTATTTCCAAAGGGTTTGACTCCTTGAATACCTCCATTCGGTCTACGTTTCCATCCAACTTGATTTAGATTCAGTGGAGGTGCGACTCTCTTTCGTGACTCCACTACTGCCATAGCATTTTTCTTTACACTCTCCTCAGCTTTGGAAGCTTTGTTGACTAAATCCACAAAATTTCAAATTTAAAAGCACACCACACGGTCATGGATCCGTGGGTTGAGGCCTTGCTCAAACTTCCTTACTCGATTCTCTTCATCTGCTACCATGTAAGGAGCAAAACAGGCCAATTCGTTGAAGTGACCAGCATACTGGGCAACTGTCATATTACCTTGAGTGAGATCCATAAATTCCCGGGCCTTCGCATCTCTAAGTATCTTGGGAAAATATTGCTGAAGAAACTCTTTTTGAAAACGTGGCCAAGAGATTGCTTCCTCACTGCCTAATTCTTGAATCAACAGTACCTTCTTAGCGGTCCACCAATGTCTGGCTTCACCTGACAACTGATAAGCAGTGTATTGCACCTTCTGTTCCTCCATACAGCCTGCAAGTCTCAAAATTTCTTCCACGTCAGTCAACCAATTCTCGCATTCTATAGGATCTCGTTTCCCATCGAACGGGGGGATGTAGAGTCGCTCGAAACGTTTGAACGGGCAACTGCGCTCCTCTTCACGGGGTACTTCCCTCCTAAGATCAGTTATAGCCGTGACGAATTGCCTAGCCATGGCTTGGAACATTTGAGCCATATCTGGGGCAGCCTCAGCTCCCACACCTTGTGATGAACCTTCCCCTCCTTCAGCCATACTCTGCATCACGTTATAAATTAGAGCTTCCTATTTTAACTACTTGCAAAAATATTACCTCTAAGTGTAGTGATGCAACCTAATCTAAACTTGGGTTTCCACATTGTTTCCTAGGTTATAAACAAGTCAACTTCTAGTTAACCTTGCTTTGATACCACAATTGTCACGCCCACAAAGAAAATAAAAAAAAAGGGAAACGCGAACTAATGAACTGTGAGTAAATAACAAAAATATTTAGACATATCAAAGTAAAAATTAGAAGATACAACTATAATAGTAAGACTTTAATATAGGTATTTGAACTATTGTTTAATCACATACAACCTGAGATTCCCACAAAACAAAAAACAAAAGTGACTATACAGAAATTTATATCCTATCCAAGTCATAGCCCCTCTACTATAATATCCAAGCGTACAGTCCACAAAAAAAACAACAAAATTAAGATTGCACTATCAGGGCTTAAGCTAGTTCTTTACACGGAAATCTCAGGTCTTGCAGCTCCTAAGGATCTACAAAGCAGTACGTGAAGGAATGCCATTCATGTGGCCATATAACAGGGTCCATGATCTCAAGGATTGCTATAGGGATCCCCTCCTTTAGGATCACAATAAATAAAACCATTTGAAAAGATTTAAGGAAAAAGAGGTGAGTTCGACAACTCAGTAAGTAGTCACAATACCAAATATGCAATAAAATATGCCATGCAAATTGTTGATGTCATATCTAAATACAGTAAGGGTAATAAGTAAATAATAATTAATTCAAGAATGACCATTAATTTTAAAAATAAGCTAGCACTTCCTTTTTAGTTTCTGTCAAAATAATGTTCGTTTCACCCTTGTGACCCAACACCGCCGTTTACCATGAGCGGCGCACGTTGGCATGTCCCAAGGGACCTATATGCTCACCATGTCGTCACAAAGGAGAGCTACCAAGTTGGAAACTCCCCCTAGGTGAAGGACACCCGGCTGGTAGCACACACCTTTTCGTAACCATCATTCGGTGTGCTTGCCCTGCTACTCTATGCGGTACTGAAACTATAATTGTGTCTCGGGGTTAAACATTTATGAATACACTATAACATTCCTATAAGCTCATCTGTAACTATATATTTCATTCATGTAACATTTCTGTAACTGTACATTTGTATAATCTATCATGAGCACTTTCATTCATAATCATATCTATGCATAATTCATTATAAAAATATAACATTTCTGTAATCATGCAATATGATTGAATAACACTATGCATTAAAAATGGGAAGTGCAACTATAAATCATGTAAGTAAGTTCGTCATAAAATCCCCAACATTTTCGTTTCCAAATATTTATCATAAAATCTATTGGGGCTTTTGGTATTGTGTCCCTTTACCTGGATTTGCCATGGGTTGTTGTTGTTGAAGGGTTACCTAAATAAATCAAAAATTTGGATTTAGAGAAGTAGTCGTAAAATTAATATCAATTTTAAGTCAAATATGATGCATCTTATAAATAAATAAATAAATATATCTATATATATACATATACATATATATTAGTTCTTTAGCAATGTGTCAGTGTATAGACACATATATGTATATATATAAGGCATCCTAAACCCATCTCACCGTACAAATATGTATATATATTCCAAAAAAAACGTAACCCTCTCCTTGGGGTGGGGAAAAAATGAGAGGTGACAAAACTTAAAACAAATATAGATATATATATATATATATATATATATATATGTATCCTCTAATGTAATTAAATAGATAAATAAGAAAGATGGAGTTTTCTTAACCACACATTTAGAAAACATTTTCCTGATCATATTCACAAGTCTGTGCTTATTACAAGCAAATGTCAATCTTTCCTGGTGACTACAACTACTCAGAAGAGAATGTAAATCTTGTAATTATTTACTACTCAAAATTCATTTAATATATATATAACCCTTAAAATTTATGGATAATTATGAGTATGTAAACAAAGTAACAAGTATAATCTGTATACATCCTAACAGATTATTAGAGACCCATAAAATTCACAAAAAGTAATGGGGTTGATCGTTATGCCCATCTCAACCTAATAAAAACATTTAACAAAATAAATAAACTAAATTGTGATTGTTAGAAGTGAGTAAAAGATGAACAACTAAAAGTTGTAAATAGCCAAAATCAAAGATTAATCGACTTGAGTATAAAATCAGATTTATTAAAAAAAAACTAGAATAACCAATTTATTAAGAAAATAAAACAGAAGGGAAAACCAAAGAGGTAAGGCAAAGCAGTGAACCAAGCATAAAACTTAAGGAAAGAAAAGATAAGAACTCAAAAATTAGAATATACCTTCGAGGATTTCTGCTACTGAGCTACTGAGTGGTAAGAAGTAGTGTGAGTATGCGAGGAAAGGAGAAGAGTGGGCCTTTAAATAGCCCACGAGAAGGGAGGATAGTGAGACACGTAATACCTCATATGTGTCCTTAACTGATGGTAAATAAAATACAAGTGTCTTTTTGTAATAGTGAGGTGGCGCTTAGAAGGTGTCCTCATGTACTAGTGAGGACACGACCTTGTCTTTAGTGAACTTGATGAAGACACGTGAGTGATCAATTGGCCTTGCATGCAAATATATATATTTTTCAAAACCATGGGTTGAAACCCATGACAATAACTGGGTTGAAATAATGATAAGAATAATATAATAAAAATAAAAATAAAAATAAAATAATAATAATAATAGTACTAATAATAATAAAAATAATAATAACAAAATAATGATAATAATTACTTAATATACATATTTATACATATATCACTAGTACCACTTATGAAATATAAAATACTCTAAATTTCTATTTTTAAGTTTATAAAATTTATAGGGTATCACAGTTTCGGTGTTTTAGGTGTCTGGATATCCCACTAGTATGTCCGAACATAGCTCAAATAAAAAATGACTGAACCACAAATTCAGCTCATTTTCTCTCAATTTCTCCCCTTTCACCCGATTTCCTTCTCTCTTTCACCTAGGGTTTGTACCCAAAGCTTAGGTATCAATTATTTGAAGCTTCCTAAGGCAAATCCAACCCCGGAAACGTGTTTCTTGAAGTTAGATCATTGTTTCCACCGATTGGTTTGAGGTAAATCTATAAACCCTTAGTTTTGTTAATTTAACATAGATTGTTGGGGGTTTTTGCTAAATCTCTCAATTTCTTTGGGGTTTTTGTGTTTAGAGGACTTCTAAACCTTCATTGAACATTGGGTTGGTGTTGGGTGGCCTGAAACTCCAAACTTCACCAAAGACCAAGGTAAGACCCAAAATTCTAATTTTTTCTAAGTGTTTATTTAGGTATTTTTGAAGTATTTAACCCTCTTGATTTTTATGGATTAGTGTTATAAATAAAAATTATGTTAAATAGAAACCCTAGAATTCTATGAGTTCCCTTGTAATGAGAGAAGCTTGCAGAATCTATGTATCATGGAGAAGTTTGAGTTGTTAGAGCTTTGTATAAAGTTTAACTATATATTTATCATGCAAATATAGTATTCACAAGTGGGTCAAGTTGCTAAGTGAATATAAGCGGATCAAGGTAAGTATTTTACTTACTGGGTGAAAGATACGATGCTTTAAGGTTTACAATATGTTTTATGATTCTTTGATGATTTAGTGATATTTCATGATTTAAGTTTTATGATAATTATTTGATTTAATGATATTTTATGGTTTAAGTTTTATGATGCTTTATTGAGTTAATGATGTTTTATAAGATATTTTGACGAAGGGCTTTTATAAACATTTATGAGTTTATAAGATGATATGATGATTATATTATGAATATGATTTTATGATATGAGTATTTATGAGATGAGCATTTATGTACATGAGCATGAAAATGAAAATAGTGATACAACTCTGGTAGTGATAAGATAACCTCACACTATCATAGAAGATGGCCAGTACATAAAGAAATTGGTAATGCAACTCCGATAGTGATGAGATAATATCACACTATCATAAAAGATGACTCGTATTTAATGAAAATGATGTTATATATGTTATATGTTTATGATGGATGATATGAAAGAGATGATATTTATGTATATGTACGAATGATATGAAGAAGATAATGATGTTTATGTATATGTATAGATGATATGAAGAAGATGATGTTACATAAGCATGCATGGCATATGACTTTACGATGATGAGATTTGTTTATGTGAGTTTTAATACGAGACGTATCCGTATGCCTATGTGTAGGAGATACAACTGCATATAATATATATCGATATGAATGGTTGCATATGATGTTTTATGATGTTTTCTGATGAATTCTATGCTAGATGTTTCAATGTGCATATGAGACGGGAGATGTAACTATACATATGTACATTATTATGGATAGATGATGTATTATGACTTTTAGTTGTGATGATTTATGATGTTTTCTGATGATTCTTATGTTAGACGTATTAGTATGCATATGAGGTGGGAGATGTAACCGTGCATATGTACATTGTTATAGATGAATGATGCATGATGACTTTTAATATGTTTTATTGCTAAAATATATAATTTGTAAGTATGTATTAAGTTAGATGGGTTAGTATGCGCATGCCTCGAAGCGGATAAGCAGGTTTACGTATACTCTCATAGCTAATATAGTATGTTTTCAAATGTTGACTTTTTTGTAAAGTCTAGTGCGTTCTATACTACTAAGGTCTCTATTTTATAGAGACGGTGGGCTCATAATTTCACCTGCATCTCGGGTTACCGGGGTGCAAATGATGTTGACGTAGATGTAGGGACAGACGCCTTGGACGATGACCTAGTGGCAAGGTATCTGGGCTGCTATGACATTTGAGGCATCGATGCGTTAGATGTATATATATATATATATATATATATATATTTTGTTAGACTTGTTGATAGCCCTATTTTATAGAGTATTCATGTAAATGCTTAGACCTAGATATTTTGTAAATGGCTCGTGTCGCATGTGATACTTTTGTATAGTCATTCTTTTTTATGTAAACTTTAATTACTTAGATTTAATATTTAACTCTGTGGTGTTATGTATATTTAACATATTTAGTTTTCGCTGCAAAAGATATGAACTCTGATGAAATAATGATCATGCATGTGCCTCTGTAAGGCATATTATATTGTCAATCAGATTAATGCATAAGTTTGTAGCATATTACGGTATTGCCATGCCACTATAACAATTCGCTTGTTATGGGTAATGTTTCTTTTTAAAAAAAAAATTAGTCATCTTTTTATTTAGGCAGGTTGTCACATAGGCTTTTGTTATTATATTTTTGTTGTTTTTAAATAAGAATATATTATCTCTAAATTTACTTTTAGTAGCGATCTATAGGGTGAAGTTTTATTTTTTCTTTCTTAGGTTTTCTTTTCACGAATCCTTAAAAATAATGGAATTGGTTTCTGATTGGTCTTTTGTTTTCTTATGGTTACATTTTTTGGAGCAAACCATAAATCCATGACAAATGAGTTATCAGACATAAAGAATAATTGTTACTATGATAAAGGTAGCAAAAAGGATTGTGATTGATAAAGATCTAATAGCAGAGATAAAAAAAAAAAAAAAAAGAAATCAATGACCTGGCAACGGATAGAGATGTGATTCGTCAAAATTTTCTATAGATCTGAAACTGATTAGAACAGTAAGTTTTCATAGATATTGTCTTATAATAGCCTGAGAAGCTATTATGTATGTCATAAATAATGTTTGAGTTGTAAGATTCAAAATTGTATCTTTGGTATTGTATGGCGCATTTTGTGCCATTTGATTATTATATCAATGAAGAGATAGTTCATTCAATATATATATTACACAATTTTTTTCTAATTTTCTATTAATGCTTTAATATTGAGAATTTAGATTTTATTTTTACTATTTTTTTTTCTTTGTACTTCTTTTCATTATAAGTTACACATATGAGAACAAATATTTAACATGTTTTACTTTTTATAGATTAAAATAAAATTAAGTATCTTGTTATAGAGTTTTTTTTTTTTTTTTTAGCGATTTATAAATTCATGTAATGTTTTGTGTAACTTTGTGTCACTATGTTGAGTAATGTACTAATGTATAACTTTAAATGTTTTTTTCTTTTTATTTAAAGAAGTGAAATATATATTTATGTTTTTTTTAACTTCATATAAAAACAACTATAAACTACAATAAAGATACTTTTAAATTTTAAAATTAAATTATAGTTATGAGCTAGTGTAACTAATGATAAAACTATACTTTTATCCTACCAAGTACCAATATTCTACCCGTTGACGAGGCAACATTTGTAAAAAATAAAAATAAAAAATTGGAAGGACGGCTTTCTTTGTCTTTTGGGAGTGACTTGAAAAAGGTAATGACTAAAACTGTAACAGATTTGATTGATGTGAGGAAAAAGAAAAAGTAAAAATGTTTTGTATGAAAAGGTAAAAAAAAAAAATTATTTTGTAATGATTTTTTTATTTGAATAATAATAAAAAATAATTGATGTGATATAAAAAGAATGAATGTTTAGATTGATTTTGAAGAAAAAAAAAATTGAAACTTTGGGTTCGCCCTCTCCCAAACACAGCCTTGATTCCTTTAAAAAAACAAAAAGTTCAAAAAAGAAAAAAAAAAAAGTGGCATCCAAACACGCCCTTAGAAATTAGTTGAAAGAGGCAGGCAGGGGGAGCATACAGAGGTAAGAGAGTCCGAAAAACGTTGCAAGGCTCTCATTCTCTCCTCACCTTTCGCTCTTGACAGTCGCAATGCCACTCTCTCATTCTCAACCATTGTTAGCTGTCAATGTCTTCGTTCTCCTTCCTTTTCCCTCTAATTTTAGCCACCAGAATCAACCTAAGAAAACCCATCAAATCTTCAGCAAAAGTATCATCATTTCCTCTTGGTGGGTTTACATTACTTGTTTTCTCTTTCTGGATTCTCATTCTTTTGGGTGGGAAAGATGTGCCACAACAGCATTGTTGTTTTGTGGTATGTTTTCTTTGGGGTCCTGACGTCTCCTGTCCATTCCAAGACTGCCTCTCCAGATGGTACGCTTTTTATTTTATTTTCTGGCTTTTATTTTCTTTTTCTTTTTTTGACATTTCGATTATGATATAGTTGTGAGATGTTATCAGGGTTTCATTTACTTTTGATGCTTGCGGTAATTTCAAATGTGAAAGTGGCGATTCTGTTGATACTTGATAGGCTCCAATCTGAGTAACAGAATTATAACTAATATTTAATACAATAGAAAGATAATACACGATACAAATCTATCCACTTATGGCTGGAGTATAACACAATGCAAACACTCTCCATATTCCATTTTACATGACACATGTTAACTAAAGAAAACTAACTCTACCCATGCTACAAGGATGACTGAAACATAAGGAGTGAATGCTAACTACTTTGGACGTGCGTCTTGCAATTCCTCTCCACATTATGGGTAGTTAACAACATGGCCTGTCAAAATTGTTGCGCTTTTATGTATTCTATTGAATTTATATAACACAAGGTTTTTTATTTTATTTTTATTTTTTAGATAGAAGTAAGAATCAAATCTCATTAAAAGTGTAAGGTGTCCTTAGTACATAAGAGATATACAAAGGAAACACCTAACTAGAAAGGGAAAAACGAATAAGGAAATCATCAAAACCAATCGACAGAGGGGACACATAAGCTGTAGTCCAAAGATACAAAGTATGGTAAAAAGTGGCAAAAATCTCTTCCAAGGTCCTCTCTAAGTGCTCAAAGCTCCTATTGTTTTTTAACCTTCATTAGAGCATTCCCAATGGAGGAGCCAAACTTTTATGCAAAATAACTCCTCAAAACTCACATTATCAAAAGTTTTGCTAATGAATTTTTAAAGGCCTTCTATATCCGATTAGCTATATTTTTATCTATATCATTTAAATATCTTTTTAATATATTTTTATAAAAAATTGTGAAAGAATATTCTCATAATGATCCCTTGTAAAGTGGGAAAAGTTTTGGGAAAAAGCGAAAACAGGTGAGAGAAGCAATAAAAAGTAAAATGGCTCCCTTTAAAAGTGTTGCTATCTGTAGCTTTTTTTTTTTTTTTTGCTAATCCAATCAAATATCCATTTTGTATTTTTTCTTGCTAATCCAGTGTGGGGGGCTTTTTACAAATCTTATTAGCTATTTTAGATAAAAGTACCATTTGGCTTCTCCATTGGGAATGCTTTAAGCACCAAAGAAGGCAAATAGGTGTCACTTTTCATACCACAGCAGTTTTTAGCCTTCTAGAAGACCACCAACAAGCAAGCAAGTCAAAAACCCGTCTGGGCATAACCCAAGACATCCCAAAGCGACTAAAGAGAACACTCCACATAGCAAAAGTAACATCACAATGAAGAAGAAGGTTGTCCACGAATTTCCCAGTCTTCTTACGCATGCAACATTTGTTTATCATGATAACACGCTGCTTCTTGAGATTATCCAAGGTAAGGATCTTGCCAAGAACTGCTGGCCATGCACAAAAAGCCGCCCTTGAGGGAGCTTGAGTCCACCACACACTCTTCCAAGGGAAACGACTACTGTCAGAACAAGCCAAGGAACAAAAGGACTTGACCTTGAACAAAACTTTTATAGCAGGGACCCACCACAACTTTTCTTCACCACCTTTTCTCACTTGAACTGAATGAAAAACTTTGAGAAAAGATGCAAAAACGTCTACCTCCCAATCATGAGCCTCTCTAGTAAAGTTTACGTTCCACTAATTGGAAATGCCCAAAAACTCCAAATTGTCCACAACAAAGGTGTCCTTCTTACAAGCAATGCCAAATAGAAGTGGAAAATCTACCTTAAGAGCCAAGTCCCCACACCATAACTCATGCCGAAAGCTAGTCCTGGTTCCATCCCCCGCATAGAATCTAATATAACCTGTGAAAGACTCCCAACCTTTTCTGATGTTCTTCCACAACCCCACCCCAAAGGCTCCTACCGGCTTGAGAGAGCACCACCCATTCCATAAATTGCCGTATTTGGAGTTCACCGCTACTCTCCACCAAGTGTCTCTCTCAATCCCATAGTGCAACAGCCATTTACCTAGCAAAGCACAATTGAAAACCCTCAAGTTTCTAATACCCAACCCCTAGAGATCGGAGAGCAAACCTTGGCCCAGCTAACCATGTGATATTTGAATTTTTCACCTGTCCCTCCCTATAAAAAGTCTCGTTGGAGCTTCTTTATTCGATTGGCCACACTAGCAAGAATAGGGAAAAGAGATAAGAAAGATGTAGGTAAGTCGAAAAGAGTTCCTTTATAAGCATAACCCTGCCACCCTTAGACAAATAAATCATTTTCCAACTAGCCAACCGATGCTCCATCTTTTCCATAATGCCGTCCCAAATAGCCTTAGCCTTGTAAGAGCCCCTAGCAAAATACCAAGATACTTTAGGGGTAGAGGGGAAGTCCCACAACCCAAAATGCCAGCCAATTCGTCCACATTATTCACATTAACCACATGAACCAAAGCTGATTTGGATAGATTAACCTTTAAACCAGAAACAACTTCGAAAAATAAAAGGATCACGCACAAAGATTAAAGATGAACAAAGTTGGCCCCACAAAAAACCAAAGTATCATTCGTGAAGAGCAAGTGAGAAATATTTACAACAGGGAGCCTAGATCCCATAGAGAAGCCTGAGAGAAGACACATGTCAACAATAGTAGTAATCATTTCATTCAAAGCCTCCATGACTACTACAAAAAGAAGAGGAGATAGAGGATCACGCCTCAAGCCTCGAGAACTACCAAAAAAGCCGGACGGATAACCATTAACCATAACGGAGAAACGTACCAAAGAAATGCACTGCGCTTTCCATGAAACCCAAAACCACACCTTCTCAACATGTACAAAAAGAACTTCCAATTGATGTAATCAAAGGACTTCTCAATATCTAGCTTGCAAAGCACCCCAAGAACACCATACTTGGTACAACTATCTACACATTCGTTTGCAATGAGAACCGAATCCATAATTTGCTTACCTTGAACAAAAGAATTGTAAGGCTTTGAAATGATCACAACAACATTACTCATTTTGTTAGCAAGAACTTTAGCGATCATCTTGTAAACACCACTCATAAGACTAATAGGCTGAAAGTCCATGAGATCAATCGCCCTAGAGTTCTTCGGGATAAGAGCAATTGAAGAAGCATTAAGATAAGAACACAAATTTAGATAAGAACACTAGTACCAATCATCTGCTTCAGCTGAAGATCCTGAAATATGAACAAAAATGGATAAAAACTGACACAACAATGAAGAGTTTTAGTAATGTTGCTAATGGATAGTAAATTAAAACAAAAACTAGGAGTATGCAACACAAATACTAATTGAATGTCAGGGCTAAAATGTGTGTTTCCCGAGCTTGCAACTTTTGCTAGGGACTCTAAGATGAGCCAGCAAAGTGATAATCAAATAGTGTGGTAGATGAACTAATCGTATGGTCAAATGCTCCATAATTGATGATGTATGAAAATTGATGCGTCACATGCAAATGATACGCAGTTAAGAGCTTTTCAAAAATCATACCAGGATCATGCATCATAGTTTTTCACAAATCACAAGTTTTCAATTTTATTTTTTTTCCCAACTAGACAAGAGAAACATGGGTTGTTAATGTAATTTCAGCTTATTTATATTGGGTTTAATGCGTTTTCTTGATAATGTCTTATTTATAAAGTTTGTCTTCATGTTTGTGTGTTCGAAGCTGTTCTAACTTGAGGGGGAGTATTAGGCAGGGGTGTCAACCTAGCTGGTTATAACCGGCCAATTGGCCAATAGCTTTTTAAAGTAGTTGGAAATAACTGGTAACTAGCCCTCTCGATTCGGTTTCCGGTTTTTGAATTTTAAACCACCTGGTTATAGCTGGTAACCGGGTGTGTATATATATAATATATATTAATATATTTATTTTTGTAAATGGTAAGTTTGTTTAAATACTTGTTTGTTTAATATATATATACACACTTTGGGTTTGTAGTAGTAACTATTTAGTGCTTAATCTCGTAAGAATGAGATTTGTAGTTGATATATGTAGATGAAGTTGTTTAATCTCATTAAAGCTTTTAAAATGAAATTTTTGGGCATTTTTAAACATTGGATTTCACACCCAAAAAGGCAAAAGCACTGATAGACTAATATAACTTTTTTTAAGGTTTTCATTTTTTTGAACAACCACAACAAAACCTAGCTTATTGGGCCAAAAAAGCCCTAATTGTTTTTTTTGGATAACCGGCTAGCAACTGGTAACCGATAGTTACTACACATAACCGGGTAACTGGTAGCCGGTTACCGGTTTTAGTTTTCTAAATTAAATAATCGGCTACCCTGGTTCTGGTTAGCGATTTTGGCCAATAATCACTAACCGGAACCTAGTTGACACCCCTAATATTAAGGGCCAATTGATACAACTTTTTTATCCTCCTTTTTACTGTTTACACAAATAGGAGAAATGAAATGCATTTATTAAGCCATAGAAATGAGAGTGAATTTTGAAAATGGATATTAGCCACCTAACAAAATCGTTATAGTTGGACTACCAACAACCACTCTAATCTTGACATGTCATAAGAGACCTCTAACATGTTCGTTTTTTATACAATCCTCATAAAACTAAATAAAAAAATAAAAAAATAGAAAGAAAATGAAGAAGTTATCAATCCATTATAAGAAGTGGGTTTTAGAAGGAAGCAAAAAGGAGTCAGGACTGTTTGATCGCCGAAAATTAGAAAATAAATGGTTAACAAACAGGAGTTTCATCTATTGATGTTCAAAGGCTTATTAGGTTTTGTTAGTCATTAGGGTTTGGGAATATTTTGGTTATTTTTATATTTCTCCAAGCCTATATAATAAGATGTGTGTGGTAGGCCATGTAACAAGTTGAATAGCCTCCATCTATTGTATTTAAACCATACATGCAAACTATAACATGGTATTAGAGCTATAGATATAGATCCTCGTTCTAATCACTTTTTTTTTGTACTATTCTTTTTCTTTTTTTCCTATGTTTTTTGGTTGAACTTCATGTCTTGCTGTTGGTGAGTCTTTCTTTGGCGGTAGAACCGCCCATATGGGCTTAGCCAATTTTGGCATTTTCTGGCAAGATCCTATTGGCTTTTGGTGTTTTGCGGCGAGATATGACCGGCCTTGGTGTTTCATGGTGGTTTCCAAATAGTCCTTATTGTTTTCAGCAAGATCATACTGGTGTTGGTGTTTTGCAATGAGATCCAATCGTCCATTGCAGTTTCCGACAAGTTACATTGAAGTTTTTTAGCAAATTTTCTTGTTATTTTAATTTTAATTTTGTAAGTCTTTGTTTTGTGTGCTCCAAGTTGTTCTAGCTTGAGGGGGAGTGTTAGAGTATGTTTTTATTGGCATTCTTTGTTTGCTTGTTTCTTCCAAGCTGGACTTATATGATATATATGCTTCAGCTTGAGGGGGAGTGTTGGAAGAATTATTTGGGTTTATAAACCGTTAGGATTTAGGAATATTTTGGTCATTGATATATTTCTGTAAGCCTATCTACTAAGATGTGTGTGGTAGGCTACGTAACAAGTTGTATAGCTTCCACCTTTTGTAACTAAGTCGTTCATGCAAACTATAACAATTTAATTCATTGTTATTGAAACCAAGTTTCTTTTCTTTGAAAGAAATGGAATGGATAATTATATACCTTTGAAAGTGAAGATCATGATGTTTACTAACTATATTTTGCAGTCTCTGCCCTTAATGTGATGTATAGCAGCTTAAAATCTCCTTCACAACTGACTGGCTGGAAATCGAGTGGGGGTGACCCTTGTGGTGACTCCTGGGAAGGGATCAAATGCTCAGGCTCATCTGTAACTGAAATGTATTAACCTTTTTTTTAATATTTGTTGATAATTGCATGCATCTAAATCCACCTCGTTTAGAGACGTTATTGTTTAACTATTTTATGTGATGTGCTTAAATTTCTGACTTGGAACCTTGTTTCTATTAAAAAATATGCAGAAACTTATCTGGCCTTGGACTCACTGGATCAATGGGCTACCAGCTTTCGAGCTTGACATCTGTCACTCGCTTGTGAGGCCTAGTTTTAAAAGATATGCCTTTTTTATTGCTAAACTTTTCTATTTCGTAGACAGAAATTCACCTGAAAGCAAATCATTTGTTTGTCTAGTACAGTGATTTAAGCAGTAACAACCTCAAGGGTGATATACCATATCAGCTCCCTCCTAATGCAGTTAACATGTAAGTCAGCTAATAAATGACTCATATACCAATAGTAAATTATCCTCAAGAGAATATATTGTGACACCATAAATGATGTTTTTTTGGAATTACTCTTTTGGTTCGTGAACTTAATTTGATGGTCTTCTGCAATGGTCTTTTGAAGTTTTACACTGTTCCCCTAGATTCATTTTACTTATTTATATTCTTTTATTTCTTGTGATCTTTTTGTTGTTTTTCACTGATATTCACAACGTTGTGGAATAGTTAAATCTAATTTCGGTCATTGGATTAGGTTTCATCTGCAATTCCTTTGGTATTGCTTTAATTGGTGACCCTGGTGGCTTGCATGATGAACTTAGTGATTGTGTTTGGTGTCAAATATGACAATTTATATTTTGCTGGAAGACATTATGTACAACTTTTTTTGTTAAGATTAAGACATTAGTCTTTGAGAACTTTCTTCTGAATAATTAGCTTCTTGTTATTACATTGATACTTATCCAGGTCTCTCTTTACTGATCTTATGAGCTTGATGTGCAGAGATCTTTCTCAGAATGACTTCACTGGTGGTGTGCCTTATTCGATTTCCCAGATGACTGACCTTCAATACCTGTATGAATTTGTTCCTATTTTGACACACACACACACACACATATATTGTCATTTCTCATTTCTTTGTGGTGGGTGCAGAAAGCTTGGTCATAATCAGCTTAATAACCAGTTGAGTGATATGTTTGGAAAACTTTCAAAACTGAAAGAGCTGTAAGTATTGCTAACATGGCAGAAAAGGTCTTCCCTTTTCCCTTTTTATTTTTATTTTTTTTTCTTTCTTCTATATGCATTGCATTATCTTGTTTGTTGCAAGCAAATTTATGGATTCATGGTCTTGCATTGAATATGAATTAAGCTGGCTTCGGGCTTGTCACACACATTTTTTATACGTGCTTAAGTCTCTCTATTTGGTACATTGCAAACTTTTATTTTAGTTTTGTAGAGGGTTGCTCTAATTTCTCAAGTTCATTATAAGATCAAGCCTTCATAATCTTCAAAATTATTTCCTTGCACAGAAAAGTATGATATAATTGTGAATTGTATGACTGAATTTGAAATTTATTCTAGTGGTTTCTAGGATTGTATGACTTCTTATGTTTTGAAAAAACTAATCCTTGGAGGAGCTCACGGCCTTTTTCTTCTTTACTCTTGTCACTTGGATAGCTGCTTGGCTTGCTTCGTTAGTAATTAGTTTTTCATATTTTCTTGTTCTTTTTTCTTCTCCTAATTAGGCATTCTCTTGTATGCTTCCTTTTGGTATATACAACATTACTTAAGGAGAAAACTCTTGAAGAAAAGTTCTTTATGATCTTGCCTTGGTTAAAGCACAAGAAGGACCCAAAAGCCAGAGTTAAAGCAGTGACTACCAATTTTTAGTATCACTAACCTGATAAGCATCAGAATAGGTTTAAAGCTGAAATTAGAAGCAAGAAGTTAAAGCGATTAGTAGTAATGGTGCAATTATTACTTATACGCACAGAATCAATCATCTACTGACTATTGATTGTTCATTCTCTTTCTAGAATTTTGGTTGATTTACAAACTCATTTCTTTGTGACTTCTAGTCTATTTGGAAAAGACTAATTGGAGATTTCTAAACAGAGGTGAATGGTATTATTGTGATTTTGGTATTCTGGCCTGGCTTATGCAAGGAGGTCACATATTTTTTGTTTTGAAAGACGATTGATGTTGTCTTGCATCTTGTGATATGTAGTAATCTTAGAGGTCTTTTTGCTCTTCCTGACTCTTCATTTCATTTATCCCAAAGTTTGCATCCTCGTGTTTAATAAGGTTAAAATTATTGCAATGACTTAATTTATCCTTTCTAATTTTTTTTTTTCCTTCGTAGAAATTTATTGAGATGTTTTTCTTTCCTGTTTTACTGGGGATACGCAATATATATCTGCAACTATGGATGAGTGAAAAAGTTGTGTTGGTTAGTGTAGATCATAACAACCCTCTAACACCCTCTCATATTCTAATCCGGCTTCCCTTCATGTAAATCTATAGAATCATGTATTAATTGTCTAACATGTTTTATTACATTTCTATATTCGATCCAGTAGACATGCCTCTTTATTTTTATCCCCTTTGAAAAATTTCTTTCTTCCAAATCTTTTGTTTTTGAAACTCAATTCGGCGGCACTAATGGCTACCCTACTAGCTTTTTTTGTTACTTATCAAACTAGATGTCTTTTGTAAGAACATGTTCTTGCACCATTTTATCAAGTCCTATTAGTTGGCTTGATTAAAATTACAATTGTGCTTCTTGGTTTGAGGAATAGAAAGGAAGCAAGTAGATAGAATTGCAGCATGAGAGTGGAGTGACATTCTTGAGTTTGCTATTTGACTGCATTTGAATTTTTTTTTTTTAATTATTATTATTTTTTTAAAATTTTATGATGCATGTTAAGATCAAAAATGCCATCTATGATAATGCTCCCCCTCGAGTTGGTCGATGTAGTTTACCTTCCTACGAAGTTTTGTCACTTAATTAGAATTACAAATAAGAATTCTATTGTTTAGGCCTTGGTCTTGGGGGTTTGCTCCTTTAAGGTCCAAGGTTCAATACCTCATGGGTGCAAACAATTCCTTGGGGCCACACCTCCTGGTGAAAAAGTCAGTGATTTAATCAGTTCCGCATAAGGAAACTTTTGAGGGTGTAGTGCACGGTACTGAGATTTACTTTGCAGGGGTGGGTCCAAAAGGCGCTGCCTTGGAGAGGTTTCCCGACATTTAAAAAAAAAAAAACTATTGTGAGACTAATAATTGGCTTATCATTTATTTTTACGAATCAATAAGTGTTGCCATGTTCTTATGGCTTCTTTATTGAACTTCATTGTTACATCATTAGTTACCCTAAAAGTTTAAGCTTATGAGAAATGGTAAATTTATATATTTAATTAAATATTTTCACACTACCCTCAAGTCTTTAAGTAAAACATAACATGTGAAATATTTAAATTGAAATGAGGGGTAAACTATAGAATACAAATTTGAACTCAAGACTTCTATTCTGATACTATGTTAACTTACTAGTTATTTTAAAAGTTTCAGCTAAAGAAAAAGAATGAATTTAATCATTTAGTTAATATTGTAACATTCTTACAGGGACCTTTCCTACAACTCACTGTCAGGCAATTTGCCCCAAAGTTTCAAATCACTCTCAAGCCTCAAAAAATTGTAAGAAGCAATTCATTTTAAATTTAGATCATTGAAGTTCCTTGCTGCTAACTTCCTTATATCTTCTTACAGAAATTTGGAGAACAATCAATTCAGTGGTCCAATTAATGTCCTTGTCGATCTTCCCCTCACGGATTTGTAAGGAGATCTCCACTTCATGTTTATTATTCAAGAGTTCATAATCAGTCTTTTCAATTACTTGAGATTTAGTTTATCCTTTTAGTTGACAATGGCTTCTGGCAATCATAGATCACTGGGTGTTTTAGAACTTCATTAAACTATTATAATGTTGGCAGGAATGTTGAAAACAACCAATTTACTGGCTGGATTCCCAAGGAATTAGAGAATATAAACTTAGAGTGAGTTTTGTATTCAAATTAATTTTGCATATTTGAGGATGCAATGCTTAAGTTGTATTTTTTTCTGAGTTTGTGATTATGTATATTGAAGAACTGGAGGGAACTCCTGGTCATCTGGGGCTGCTCCTCCTCCTCCCCCTGGCGCAAAACATCATGCTAATCGACACCCAACCAATAATGGTGATGGTAAGTCTGTCAAGGGTGGAGTGGCAATAGCTGGAATAGCTATGGGTGTACTGGTGGTAATTGGGGTTCTAATTACTCTTTTTTCAAGAAGAAAGTCTTCTCCTTCTTCAAATTTCCTCGATGAAGAGATGATTAGCCAGCGTAGATCATTTACCCCCCTTGCATCTCAAGAATTATCCCAAGACTTGCGTGCTGATATAACCAAAGGCTTTAAAGGTATTTTTGCTTTTTTTTCCTTGGGAGATTCACTATAGTAGGCATCAAAAGTAGTCTTAATCATTTTGTTTAAGTCTCCCTTTGGGGCCAATTACTTATAAAAAATGACTAAAATTAAATTGTGTGGACGATATAATGGTGACAGAGCTTAAGTCATTGGATCGGTGTGCTTCAATTGACATCAAGTCTTTGCAAAAATCTCCTTCAATTGGCCCTAAGCATTCACCTTATGATTTGAAGCGATCATATGATGAAAATGAGTTTGCAAACCGTTTGAATGCCCGAAGAAGTACCTCCCTTCGTGCTACATCTTACTCCTTGCCAGATTTACAGCTTGCTACTGTTAATTTCGCAACAGGCCGCCTTCTTGGTGAGGGATCTATTGGACGTGTTTATCGGGCTAAATATGCTGATGGGAAGGTATTTTCTGCTTGGTCATTATATTTCCTACTTTTATTGAAAAGCTACAATCCCAATTCCACTAAAAATAATGTGCTCTGAGGAGAAGGTGAATTTGATATTTTAGTAATTAGATCTACTCATATTTTTCAGGTTTTAGCTGTGAAAAAGATTGACTCCTCACTTTTTCAAGGAGCGCGATCAGCAGAATTTCCTGAAATTGTTTCAAACATCTCCAAGCTTCACCATCCCAACTTTGCTGAACTTGTTGGTTACTGTTCAGAACAGGGCCATAACATGTTAATTTATGAGTATTTCAGGAATGGCTCACTTCACGAGTTCTTGCACATGTCAGATGACTATAGCAAACCACTAACTTGGAACACAAGAATCAGAATTGCATTGGGCACTGCCCGAGCTGTTGAGTAAGTCAACTTATATACTACATTTTGGATGACTTATATTCTTTTTTTGCTGTGAAATAAGAGCAAATAATATCGATTGTTACATGTAAATTCCCTTTAGGTATGTGCATGTTTCTTGTGCACCTAGATACTCCTTAAATTTATGTGTTCCTTAATGATTCCTATGAACAATACAATTTTTTTTTTCTCCCTCACTTTCTAGTTGCAAGCCATTAATTCCATTGTCTAATTGGCAGCCTCATTGAATTTAGCCTTATGAAGATTTAAAATCCCATAATGTGGAATTTTAGACACATCCCTATATGCAATTTTTTTTTTCCTTCTCAAGTTTGCCTCATAATGCGTATTAGTGTAAATATACACTAATTGATCAAGGTTTATATGGGCAGCAACTGATTAAGTTTAACAAGACAACTAATTAAGGTGAGCTTTGCTAGAGCAACTCATGACTGGGAGGTGAATGTCTTTGTCTTGTTTTTTAGGGCATTGTATTTAGTGAGAGAGAAGAAGATGGGGACAAGCTATGTGGGTTCCCTTCAAAAGAGGGTTGTTTAGTATTAAATCCTTTTACAGTGTCATGTGTTGTAATGACGGCTGCCCTATCCCTTGGAAGAGTATTTGGTGGACTAAGGTTTCGCTAAGGTTGACCTTTTTTGCTTGGCCAGCAGCATTAGGAAAGATCCTTACCTTGGACAACCATAGGAAATAGCATGTCGTTGTAGTTGATAGGTGTTACATGTGTAAAAGGAATGGGGAGTCTATTAACCATCTTCTTCTCCATTGTGAGGTTCTTTGTGCTATTTGAAATGTTTTCTTCAGTTGATTTGAGTTGTCTTGGGTTATGCATAAACTAGTAGTCAACTTGTATGCCTTTTGGTGGACTGCCTGCAGTACTGGGAGTGTTCTTGTGTGGAAGATAGTGCCTTCGTGCCTTTGTGGTGTCTATATACGAAAATGAATGACATAAATTTTGAGGACCTTTATGGGACTTTGGAGGAGATTAAGTCTTTATTTTTTAATACTTTGTATCTTTGGACAGCTACTTATGTTCCTCCTTTGGTATTCTGAGCAGTGTTCTTGACGGCCAAGGATGGATGGTCTTTCCTTTCTATCCATTGATGCGGATGAGAGTACTTGGTTAGAAAGAGAATTTGAGAAGCAGGAGGTGAGGTTATTGGATGGAGATAAGGCACTAGGGCCTAATAGCTTCACTATGGCCTTTTTTCAGAATTGTTGGGAAGTACTGAAATATGATATCATGGCTGTTTTTTTGGAATTCCATAGTTGACTACAGTTTGAGAAGAGTTAATGCAACTTTTGTTTCTCTGATTCCAAACTAGGTAGGTGTTGTGGAGGCAAAGGATTTTTTGTCTATTTGCCTGGTAGGTGGGGTGTGTAAAATCATATCCAAGCTTCTTGCCACTAGGTTTAAGTCTATTTTGGAAAAGATTATTTCCAACTCACAAGATGCCTTTATTGTAGGTCGCCAAATTTTAGATTCAATGCTTATTGCTATTGTTTGGATAGTCTTCTTAGATTGGGGGAAGCCAGGGTACTGTGCAAATTGGATTTGGAGAAGGCATATGATCATATCAATTGGGATTTCTTGCTTTATTAGCTTAAGTGATGTGGTTTTAGGGAGAAATGGCAGGGTTGGATATAGTTTTGTATTTCTACAGTGAGATTTTCCATACTTGTGAATGGAACTCCTTCGGGTTATTTTAATAGCTCTCATGGGATACGGCAGGGGGATCCACTCTTGTCGCTTTTGTTTGTGGTGATTATGGAGGCTTTGAGCATGTTGACTACAAAAATGGATTAGGGACTCTTGACAGGGTTTTTAGTGGGGTCCAAGGATAATGAAGCCTTGGTAGACACTGATTTTTGGTGGTGTGTAGTCTGAACAAATTCGACATCTGCGATTTATTTTCTTACGTTTTGAAGCAGTGTCAGGTTTGAGAATCAATTTAGGCAAATTAGAACTTGTTCCTATAGGAAAGGTGGAAGATGTCAAAGATATGGCTCATATTCTTGGGTGTCGAGTCATTTCTGTGCCTATGAAGTATTTTGGCTTGCTGCTGAGAGCCTCTTATAAGGCCACTTCTATTTGGAATGGAGTTATTGGGCAAATGGAATGTCAATTAGCTGGTTAGAAGAAACTTTATTTGTCTAAGGCTCGTTGGTTGACTCTGCTTAAAAGTACTCTTTCCAACCTACCTACATATTACTTATCACTACTTTTTTCCTATCCTAGTGGGAGTGGCTAATAGGCTAGAGACATTCCAAAGGGATTTCCTTTGGGATGGCATTGGGGATGAGGCAAAATTCCATTTAGTAAATTGGAAGAAAATCTGCACTCCGATAAAAACGGGAGGGCTAGGAGTTCGAAATTTGCTTCAATTTAATCAAGCCTTATTTGAAAAGTGGTTGTGGCGGTATGCTTTGGAGAGAGAGGCCTGATGGAGATTGGTGATCAAAGCTAAATATGAGAGTATGAGGGGTGGTTGGTGTTCAAAGGAGGTTATGGGGATATTTGGAGTGGGCGTTTGGAAACACATTAGAAAGGGGTGGGATAATTTTTCCAACTTTCTTCACTTTGAGGGGGGCAATGGGTTTAAAGTAAGTTTCTAGCATGATTTTTGTTGTGGGGATAAACTGTTGAAGCAAGTTTTTCCAACTTTGTTGACTATTGCTAGGCACAAAGATGTGTGGGTTGTGGATAATTTTCAATATCAAGATGGAGTTCTTCAATGGAATGTCCATTTTATGTGACCAATCCAGCATTGGGAGATGGAGCTGGTACTCTCCTTCTTCAAGTGGCTGTATTCTTTCAAGTTACGTCATGGAGAGGGGGATTGCTTAGGATGGAGTCGGTCCAAAAGGGGTCAGTTTGAAGGGAAGTTGTTCTATAAAGTGTTGACTAGCCAGGATAATCCTACATTTCCATGGAAGAGTATTTGGCAAGTAAAGGCTCCTTCAAGGGTTGCATTCTTTGTGCGGATAGCAGCCTTTGGGGAAATATTGACGCATGATAATTTGCGAAAAAGGAATGTTGTGATGGTTGAGTGGTGTTGTATGTGTAAGAAGAGCGGGCAGTCCATTGATCACCTATTGCTTCATTGCGATGTTGTAGGCGAACTCTAGAGTTACATTCTTACATTGTTTGGGGTAGAGCTGGTTATGCCAAGACAGGTAATGGATTTGTTGACAAGTTGGGGTGGTTTGGTTGGGTGTTGTCTAGCTAAGGAAGTATAGAGGCTGGTTCCATTGTGTTTTATGTGGTGTATCTGGTGTGAGAGGAATGCTCAGCTCTTTGAAGACATAGAGACTTTGTCAGTAGAGTTGTGGAAGTCTGCTTAACACGTTATATATATGGATAGCAGTTCATCATAGATTGGATGTTTCTACTTTTGCAGATTTTTTGAATTGATTTTCTTCTTCTTCTTCTTCCTATTAGGGTTTCCTTGTATACTCCCTGTACACTAGGGTTGCATCCCTCTGCGCTTTATTAATAATATAAAATTACTTATATATATATATATAAAAAAAAAAAAAAGTTATCATGATTTTCTTGTTCTTTTTGTTCGTTTAAGTTAGGTGGTTTCTCTTCTATACTCTCTGTGTACCTGGGGATGCCTTACACTTTTAATGATATCTCGATTATTTGTAAGAGAAAAAAAAAAAAAAAAAAAAAGAGAGAGAGAAAGAGAGAGAGAGAGAGAGGGAGACAACTGAGTTGACTTGAGCAAATGCAAGAAACTTCATTTGAGGTTACTTTGGATCAGATCTGGTTAATTTGCTTAAAAAAATAAATCTAGCCAAATACATTTAATTACTTAAATACTTATAAACACATACAATGAATGTTAAAGGTCAACCATCACTTTCATAACCTTTCGTTAGTTTTTAACTTGTTAACATTTTACCAACTTAGTGTTCAGGTACTATCGACCGGGTTTGGCTGATTTCATCTTGATTTGGATTCATACAACTTGCTTTTACAATTAGTGTGCACACAAGTTCATATATATTTTCTTGTAATATGAGCTTTTTAGTCAGTATAGGTTGGGGTGGCCTACATTGGATTTATATGAAGCAGTGACAATGATCACAGCCATTTTCAATAGATTAATATAGTTGTTGAATTACATTCTTGCTGTCAAAGCCAAAAGGGATTTTTGTTTTATGATGAATGCCACCAATTTTATTCAACTAATTCATTTATGCATCTAGGTACCTCCATGAGGTCTGTTCTCCATCGTTACTTCACAAGAACATCAAGTCATCCAATATATTGCTCGATACTGAACTCAATCCTCATCTCTCAGACTGCGGCTTGGCAACCTTTCATCAGGTCACTATTTCTGAAAATATGTTATATCCTCTTATCCTAATATTGGTTTGTATAAGATTTGATTTGAACTCTAATAGTACTTGCATTTACCAATTATACCTGAAGTTGGTTTTGTATTCTGGAAGTAAAAGCTAGGTCTGCCAAAGGAGTGGGCTGTGATTTAAATCAGACCTGTTTAGTTAGATCTTGTGCTGCATTATGATGTGGTGATCTATTGATGCTCAAATATGATACCTGTTTGAATATGGGCATAGTTATGTGAGCACAACAGGTGTCCCCACTTGATTTGTCAGTATGTTACTAGAAATGGAATATAGGTTAAACAGATTGGTTGTTATATGATCATATCTATCCATGTTATTGGGTTACATCAAACTTGGAAAGTTTCTTGAGTGATCTTAGACTAGAATATGCCATTCTTCTCCCAGGTCGACCTCTTCAAGGGCTTAATTGTAGATGTTCCTAATTACTATATACCCAGTATTTTGGGTCTTTATAAGAGTACCTAGTTTTGTACTGTTACTATCATGCTTGCCAAAAGATCTTAGGGTGACTAGGGCTTCATGGAATCCGTTTTGGAAAATGAAATATGCCTTTTTTCTGTAGATTAGCTCAAAAGAACAAGAATAATAAGAAAAGGAGCCAGCCCTGTAGTTCATTCTAGGGGCCTACATCATCAAGCTTTGAGGTTTTATAAAAAAATTTAAACTATAGTGGTTTCTTATTCGTTAATAATGAACCTCTTAATTTGGCTCACTTTTGATAAATAGTATATGGATTTGGTTAAGGATATGTAAATCAAGCTTAGATCAACAACCATAGCAAATGCAACAAGGATAGCACTATGCCTCACTAGGTCAAGATTATTTTCTTGTGTTGATAGTAGGCATTGGATTTAGCGGAGACCTTGTGTGCACAAAGAATACAAACTTGCTAATATCAATGTGAGGTGAATCATGTTTCCTTTTGACACTAAAGTTTCATGGGTGTTCACTAAAAGCTGTGTTGTTTGTCAATATTTTTGGTTCATGTACTGATTTTATAGTTAGATCACAACATAAATAGAGTTCCATAAATGTCCAAGTATGGTTTTGATGTACAATGCCAATCAATTGAATTATTTTGTTCTGCTTCAGGTACTATGTTGTCATTTGCTGTTTCAAGTTACCAAGAATGCTTTACACATTCTTTCACACAAATGAATTTTAACCATTATTAGATCTGTAATGTACCACTGTGCCTCCAACGTTGCCTATTTATTTGTCTCAAGATAATTGCCACTTGCTGCTTTCTTAAAGCAAGAAATACATTTTATTTATTTTATGTTTATTTCTTTATGAAGAAGTAACTTTTCTTTACAGCGCACTAGCCAAAACCTTGGGGTTGGATATAATGCTCCAGAGTGCACAAAACCTTCTGCCTATACACTAAAGAGTGATGTTTACAGTTTTGGGGTGGTGATGTTGGAATTATTGACAGGGCGGATGCCTTTGGACAGGTAGATTACATGGTTGATTCAATCTTTCATTCACAAATCTGATTTATGCAATCCCCACATCTGAAATACTATTGTTTCCATCTTCTTTTTAGTTCAAAACCAAGACCCGAACAATGCCTTGTACGATGGGCCACCCCACAGCTCCATGACATCGACGCATTGGGAAAAATGGTTGACCCAGCCTTGCGTGGGCTGTACCCTCCCAAGTCACTTTCACAATTTGCTGATATTATTGCCCTGTGTGTTCAGGTGAGAACCACCCCCTTCCCTATCTCTAAAAGCTTGTTCATCAAGAAAATATATTAGACATGTCAATGAAGTAGAAGTTACACACGAAGGTAGAAAGGAGAATCAATCATGCACTTGCACATAGCTTGGATCTTGTTCTTTCATATTTTTCACTCTGTACCAAGGTGATTGTAGAGGATTAGACATCCTGTGGGCCCTAGTCTTGTTTGGCTTTGGGCTAACTTGGATTTTACGTCATCCAGCAATCTTAATTAGTAGGCAAGGTGCAACAAAGGTTCAATGTCAAGTGTTAACTCAATTTTCTCTTAAATGATCTCTGTACCAAGGGGTAATGCTTGATGAGCACTTAACAAACTATGTGGCTGGTGCTTTTGTTTCATTATTGATTTATCTTCTAACTGTTCTAACATTTTTACTTGATCTTTGTATTAGTCGGAGCCCGAATTTCGGCCACCAATGTCAGAGGTTGTGCAGGCATTGGTGAGGTTAGTCCAGCGGTCAAGTATAAACATGAGAGATGATCTTGGGGCTTCTCGTCGGATGGATGACTATGACTATTAGTGATTTATGCTCAGAATATTGTATATACATATATGTTATTAGATAGAATCAGGGCAAGGAGAGTATTTTTCTTTTTGCATTTTCCCGGCATGGATATTTCTGGTAATAGATATATGATCTGAAAATTTTCCCAAACATTGGAGACTTTTATCTGTCCTCTCTTTGTGACACCTACTAGGGCTATGGCTGTTTGATGTCAATTTTCTTTGAGATGATCCATCACACTTCCAGATATTTTCGTAGATGTAGTGCAAGTTGTGAGTTTTAAATGATACTCACAAGTATACAAGTTGTTTGCAATATAGATTTTACAAGTGCAAGGTCAAATCCATAGGGAATTATGTCCTTAAAATAAATTTCTATCTAAACTAATTATATTTTAACCTAGTTCCAAAAGTGACGTGATTTTTTTCTTTCAAAAATATAAATTAAATGAAATTGATTAAATCAAATGATAAAAAATACTAAGGTTTTAGAATTCACCTCACCAAATTAAAACAACACATTCTCATGTTTTATTCATATATCCAAAAAACGATAAAAACGCATTTTCTATTTTTTATAAAAATATCCTATAAAAAAATTCAATGAATCCATCCATTGTACAAATCACAACAAATACCCAACTGAAACTAAATCATCCAATGTATCCATTTAATTTATGAACCACAATGGATATTCGATTTAAATTGAATGATTTGATTTATCTGTCAGATGAAACACATCAAATATCCAATTTGCACAATTAATAAACAACACAATCAATCACAAAAATTTACTCAAATAATTGAATTGAAATAAAATATCAAACTTTATTAATTAATGGAATTGTATGAATATTACATGAAAGTATTAACGTAAATCAATGGTGAAGCTTCATCTTCAACCTTAATTGAAGGTTTTAGCTGCTCATGATTGCATAAAGCATAATAAAATGAATTGAAATCATTAAAATTAACAAACTTACATAGGAAAACGAATTTAGGGCTAAAAATGCGAAGAAACTCGAAAATATAGACTGAATGGCACCCCTTGGTGCATTTCCCTAGAAAAATATGCTATTTATAACCCTGATTTAGGGTTTCAGCGCTGCTAGATGTGTGTCTGACATGTCTTTTTGGACAGGTACTCTTTTGGTGCTTCGCCCGAGTGTGCTCGAGTGACACCGAGCACACGTCTGTCCAGATGGGCCTTGCTACCTTGGTGGTTTTCTTCCCAAAAACGTGTATTTCTCACATTAATTCCACGTTTTTCCCTTAACAACCTTCAAAACCCTAAGAACGCATAACTAACACAAAACATCATATTATAAAACGGCTAAATAATTAACAAATGTAAATTAAGATGCCTAAATATGCAAAATTTGAAACTCATGACATGTTTTTTTTTTTTTTTCCTTAAATAATAGTATTATTTTGGGGACAATATACTTTATCCCTTTAAGTATCCACCTATTTTCATTTTGGCGTCCAATGTTTAAAAATCAACTAAAGACCTCCAAAATATATCTGACATTAGCAAAAAATACTATCCATCAGTTTTTGTAACACCCTCAAAATTAGCCTTAACTAACCTAACAGGGTTATTGGCAATTCCCCAGTTAAGCTAACTTATGATTAAATAGGAAATCGCCCCTCTAAGCATTATTAGAGTTAATGCATAGGAAGGTAAAATAAATCTAAGTTAACTATAAATCATTACAGGAATAAGTATATTCCTCAAAATAAAAACATGGAGCATCTACTTAATAATAATAAACAAACCTGATAACCGCAAGTAAACTTCTAATCAAAGTCTGTAGTGGCAGCCATGTCACTTTTGTGTCTTAGAGATGGATTCCCTATAATGCTAATAATAGCAAAAGTCTAAAGACTTAGTAAGTAAACCTCACAATTAGGTATAACATGAGCCTATTTAAGCGGAAATAAACGTGCAGGTTTGGTAAATATTCAAAAGGAGGTGTTGTCTCCTTTAATGCACCATAAGTAGTGTTTTGGTTTTCAAAGAGAGGTGTACTATCGACAGCAATCACTTAGGTATTTTAATGTATAAAAACTAATGCTTTATAAGTCATAACTCTTGTGTATGGTCTACCAGAGATATTGCCCCTTCTCAATAGGGTTGGCACTGTCCCAAGGGACCAGTAATACAACACCAGTGCTCTGAATATTGTACGTTACTATACATAACATTAACGGCACGACCGAGTCCAACTTCAGGTGACCTATACCGCTAATAATGTTCGTCCTGTAATGACCACCCGTTAAGGCTGCGCCAGTCACAAAACAAACCATTGGATCTAAGGCCCACATAACACACATGTTTGACCATATCACTAAGTTTATATAATAAGCCCATGGCCATTATACCACACGTATCGGTGTACTATGTCATATAATTCGTCTTAGCAATCAATTTATAAGACAATTACCAAGTAATTATAAAAGTAGACATACTCATATCATACTCGTAGTCAGTCAACTGACGTATCCCACATTTTAAGGAAAAAGGTTCGTAAGTATTTACTTACATCGCACGCTTGCTTGAGTCCTCCGACATTGCTAAAGCTTTCTATAATGAAATATAACACATCGTTATACGTAATGCTAGAGGACCCATACGAGTAAAATACTAGGACTTTTCTAACAAAAAGTTACTAGATGCTAAAATACATGAGAATGAGGCTTAAGGTAGATGCCTAGCTCCCTGACTGTACGTGCTTGAAGGCATACGTCTGGTCAGTGAGTTAAGCATTCCATTAAGGCTTAAATGGTTCCTACAAAACCTATAGTCTACTGTATCTCTTATAGGCTAATGAATAAACACATGCAACATAAGAAAACTCAACAAAAACTCAACATCATGCAACACAAAGAATCAAAGGAGCTTTAGAAACTATTTTGAAAACATTTCTTGTTTTTGAGTAAAAAGCTTAACACAACATCTTTTAACACTCACAATATTAAGAAAGCATTAAAGCAGTAGTGAAAGCTTAAAACAGGCAAAGGGTTACCTCTAAAATCGGCAAGAACACAAGCTTCCATCTTCTCTCTTTCTCAAACCTCAAAACTCAGAAGAAACACAACCTCATCGGGTTCTAGAGCCTGGGGGAGTAAATAGGCAAGTTAAAATGGGTGAATGGGGTGGGTATTTATAGGGGAAGGAAGGTTGAGAGTGCTACCAACTCCTCTAAAAAGTAGCGTACATTTGGTACTATGGGCATACGTCCGGTACTATTTACACAGCTATCCAAAGGATGTAGCGTATATCCAAGTATTATCTAAAGGGTATTCCAAAAGTAGCGTACATCCGTATGGTCCCCAGTGTACATCTGTGTACTATTTGCAGGCTTACATCCGGTGGTCCCTTCACGTACATTCACACTAGAAACATGAGCGTTCATCCGCTAACCCTAGCGTATGTTCCTTCAAAATGATTAGGTTTAGGCTTTTAGGCTTCAAAGGAGATTCGGGGGTTGTTAAACTACAACTATGGGCTTAGTTTCTTGTTAAAAATCTTCTGAACCGTTCTTTTGTAGAAAATATTTTTAAATAAAAACGATTGTTTTTATTAGGGTATTATAGTTTTGTCCGTCACTTTGGATGGAAATGAATCCAAGCACGATGTACGTGACTTTTTTAGAATAAATATTCCCATATTGCCCCTCAATCATGTGTGCCTTTCATAATCCCTTTATTATGCATCTTGAAAGTGACAGATTTTTATCACTCGAAAACATAACCCCAGGTTATGAAGTTTTCAAAAACAACCATCTTTCTACCCAAGATGGAACAATGGGGCCTACAAACTCCAACTCTACAAAGAGTCGGGCAACATCTAGTAGGAGAACACTTTGTTATTGCAAGTGTCTAGCTTGTGTTATAACGTCCTACATTGATCAAAATTTCAGTAGAAGGTTTATGAAATGCGAGAATTACAAGGTAAGTCACAAACTAACATTACCTTTGGTATATGTTTTATGAGGGGTATTTTAAAGATATGTGATGGGTGTGTCATGGATCTGTGTTGGATGTGTTGTGGAACTGAGTATTTTCAATATTGTGATCAATTTTCTATCTTTTTCTTGAGAAAATAAATTGTTGTTGGATAAAATGACAATGTCTAATTGTGTATTAGCTTATTGTATATTATATGTTTGGAATCTTCAAATCAACGAGTTTTTTTAGTCATTGACTTCATATGTGTTAAAATCAGGTGTGTGATGTCTAGTGTTAGTGTTTTTGTCAGGGTTTTGCAGATAAATGAGGTGTGTGGTTTTTGGGAATGAGTTGATCCTAAAATGTGTGAACATAGAGCGTGTGGTAGCTCTTTTGCGGCAAAAGCATCTAAGTTTGATTGAAGAAACTGAAAGATATCGTATAATAGTTGAAACTAAAGTTAGGAAGTTGAAGTCAAAGATCAAGATTGAAAATGTTTCCCTTCGCAAAGAAATCGAGATTGGAGAGATCAATTACCAAGTAATGAAGAACATTATTGTACAATAATTGCATGTACATGAATATTGATTGTATTGTATTTGGTTATGACTAGAACAACTTCAAAGGGTGTATTGGAAGTCATACATGACCATATATTGTTACCTTGAAGTGTGCATGAGCGTGTGATAAGCGTTGTGAGTTTTAAATGTTACTCACAAGTGTATGAGTCGTTTGCAATATAGCTTTTACAATTGCAAGGTCGAATCTACAGGGAATTGTATTGTGAAAGCCAATTTCTATCTAAACTAATTTTACTTTAACCTAGTTCCAAAGTTCAAAAGGTTTGTCATGCAAAATAAAAATAAACTGAGAATAAAGTTGAATAAATGAATAATAAAAAGGTACTAAGGCTTTCAGAATCTACCTTATCAAATCAAAACTCACATTCTTATATTTTGTTCATACATCCATCAAAAATTAAACCCTAAGCATGTTCTATTGTTTTTATAAAATCCTATTGAAAGATTCGATGAATCCAATTTTATTACGAAAGACAACGAATATCCAATTGAGATAAAAAAATCCAATTTATCCGTTTGTACAACGAAAGACAAACATCCAATTTCAATCAAAAGATTCGATATATCAGTTGGATGAAAAACATCGAATATCTAATGTTTCAACAATTCTATAAACAACAATCAATTCAACTTTGTCACATAAATGGATTGAAACGAAAATATTTCATATTAAAGTTGGAATTGTACGAACAAAAACATGAGAAATATAAAACTAATCAATGATGAGGCTTGATCTTCAACTTTAATTGAAGGTTTTAGCCTCTCATGATAACAAAATACATAATTAAATTAATTAAAATTATAACAAAACTAAAACTTACAAAGGAAAATGTTCGAAAAGCTTAAGAACGACTCTAGGTCGAATTTTTGGACTCAACGGCACCCTAAGTGTGTTTACAATGAAAAAAATAGTATTTATAAGCTAATTTTAGGGTTTCAATATTACCAGGTCGGCCAAGTGCGCTCAATCATACTTTATCGCACCCGAGCATGCATTTCCAATTGTGATGGGCGCAAGTGCGTTCGATTGCACTATATGTGCGCTTGAGTGCACTATCTTGTGAAATGTAACTTTGTAGATCTTCGAGTTAGCTTTTCAATGACATCAATAACGCACCAATCGGAGTTCTACAACTCTAGATATGGCCTTTTTAGTGAGACTCGATGGGTGCGAATCATCGCTCGACTTAAATTTGCTGCCAGTACTTCCTGAACTGTCTTAGGCTCCAGAATTAATGGAATTAGCCACAAATGTACCTTAGCAACCTGTAAAACACTAAAACACCAAAATTAACCAAAAACATAAGAAAATAACAAAACTAAGGGTTTAGCAAATACAAATTAAGGGGTTCAAATATGCAATATTTGGCGCTCAACAATGAGTGTTGAATGTTGTACATTTAAGCCCATTAAACTCTCATACATTAATTCATTAGCATTGTTATTTGTTTGATTTTGTTTTTTTTTTTTGTGTTTTACGGTTTTAAATAAAAGATACAAGAATTCCATTGAAAATTGGGCGAAAAAAGTAAACTTTGGATGCATTTTGGAGACTTGGGATCGAGCCCACCTTAGAAGAGCTCAAGTGTGCAAGCAATTAGGCTCGAGCGCACTTCCCCTTGGACTCAAGCACACTTGGCTTTCCAAAACACGGCAAGATACCTTTTTCACCTTGGATTGGGTTTTCAGTCTTCAACTCGGACTAGGAGACTGACCTACAATTTTTCTAGGATTTCTAGGGCTTCTAGGGTTCTCCTAATCCCTATTAATAGGCCTTTAAACGTTGAAGAACAACACACTACCGCCTAAAGAAAAAATTGAGTAAATACTTCTTGGAGGCTTGAAGAGTTGAAGTGAAGTAGATCATGGTAGGGGGCCATCGTAGCAAAGTCATGAGTGGCTAAACTACTCATGAGGTATTGATGTAACCATATCCAACCATAGTGGTTTGAGTATATCTTAATTTAGACATTTTCAGTTTATGCATGTTGGTTGTATAATTATGAGGATTGTTACAATTTGATATTATTCTTAACGTTTAAATGCAATTGTTCTTGAATTCAAAATAAATATTGGTGAATTTCTTATCTTGTCTTAGAAAGCTTTTTACCTTTACTGAACTCAAACCATTCTTTTTTTTGTGATTATGGGGTGATGATTATATGTCTTTAATTGACATATGATCAAGAGGGTTAGATAGGCCATACATAGAGAAGACGAATCGTACTGCATCTTAGTAGTTAGGTGGACGGTCCCTGTCAACTGAATATAGATTATACTTATTCTTTTATAAGGTAATTTCTTGTTTATTTTTATCAAGCATAGAATGAATTTCTCTAATAAAAATATGATTGACTATTAATGTGCAGATAGTGGTGAAATCAATACCCTGCACTCTCTCTCTCTCTCTCTCTCTCTCTTATATTTCAATCCTCTTTTGCGTTTACTTTATGGACTTTAGTCAACAACAAAATCAATCATCTTCTCTTAAGTTACTTTTAATCTTGCAAAACTTGATAACAATTTTTACACAGTTCTTGAGGTTTGACACCCTCAATATAACCCTATCCTACGAGGATTTGTATTATCGCGAGTAGTTTATTATTATTGATATCATTTTTCCTTAAAATGACCACATATGGGTTCATTACCATCATTTTGTTAACCTTTATTTTATTTGTGAAGAAATTATGATTTTAAAACTACAAACATACATACTGTAATGAATGTGCGCATGATGCTTTGTTGTTTTGTACATGATGATTGACTTTTGTGCACATGGTTCTTTGTTATGTAATGAAGTATATTTACTTATGATATTAATGAAGTTAATGTAAGTAAATTCAATGAATGTTGAAGATGATATTAATGAAGGTTGTTTAAGGGCTCAACAATAATTTTCAGTCAATTTCGTATTTGTTTAATGAGCATTATATATTTTGGTATGTTCTATGCTTATAATTTACACTAGAATCCATCTCTTAGCAACATGTCACTTTTCAACAACGTCAATGCCATTTTACAAAGAGTGTATTAATGGAATAATTATGGGATGACCGGCCACTTTCTTAAATATCAACTTTGAAATCACAAGATTATAGGGTAATTGATTTATGGTTAAGTTTCTTTTAGGTATGCATCATAAGACCATTGAAAGCAACTCAAATGAGAATAGCTAATCAAGGTCAATAGCTAATCAATAACTGGAAATTAACAAAATATTTATCTTAAACACTACAATACTACATAGAAAATAGCATAATATTTGACCAAAACACATCATCTAAAATAACACTAGTTGTTTGAAACACTACATAGAAAACATATCATCCAAATTAACACAACATTTGTCCAAAACACTACATCCACCATGCACAACCACAAGCTGAAACTCAACTCACATTCAATTTTCGAAAATCGTAAACCATTTTTTGAGTTTGGGCATCTCATTCCCAAATCCATTGACCCAACCAAGGCCCAACTAGGACACTACTGAGACTTAGTTGGGACACCCCCGGTGTAATACCTGAGGAATTTATTAGATGACTAAGAATGCCTTAATATAGATTATGATCTTAAGCTAAATCAAATATATTGGAAAAATATATTTAATGTCTAATTTAATATTCTCAGTTAGAATTGAGAATTAGTTAGTTAGAGCTAGCTATGATTCATATTATGTATTAATTGGCATTCAAGATTTACCTAGTTAGTTGCCCAAGAATTAGTAGTAATGATAGAATATGTGGAATAAATAATTAGTTTGATTAAGTTATTAAGATATATATATATATATATATAGATATATATATATATATATATATGGTAACACCTAGGTGAACGTGTAGTTAATATTTAATATATATATATATGGTAATGAATATCCAAGTGAACGTTCATGTGAAGGTTGGTTTTTACATTAGATTATATATATATATATAGGCGAGGCAGTAGGTGTCATCATGTTTCTCGAAAACTTAAAGCTTTGGAAATTTCTACAAAAACCCCTCACCCATGTGAATAAAAATAGATGCAATAAATGTGAGTGGCCTGCTACTCGATGCCTGCAAGAAATGAAATTTCGGCGCCTACCATAAAATGACGGAAGTTTAAAATTTTGTTTTTACAGTCTTTTGAGTTATTGCCATCCATGTCCTAAATTTTCTCTATAAATAGCCAAAGCTACATCACTTCTATTTCATTCAGAAAATTGTTGTCCCTTTCTCACGAGTCACGTACTAAGAGTAGAATTGTAAGAATTATATAAGCTTTGGAGCTACTTAAAGTGGGAGTGCTAGAAAGTGTATAAACAAAGGAAACTACGAATAAGGACCTTTAATCTTGAGAATGGTAAGTTCAAACTTACTGATTCTGCATTATTTTACAAAAGCATGTTATGCATATTTTGTTGAGCCCTATTATTTTAGTTACACATATAAATATATTTTGAAATGTTTTACATGAAAATGTGTTTCCAAATGAAATGATTTATGAAAAGAAGTTGAGTTTTGGAAGGAAAACAAGATTTACGAAAACAATGATGATATGAAAAATATAATGCTATATATGAATGCATGTAATGCCCAGTGGTCAGGGGGGATTATGCGCTTGATACCCCGATGTTAGGAAGGGGGAAACAAAGTTGCCTAATAGCCTAGCAGTTGAGTGGGGTTACACTCTCAACACCTCAGAGCTAAGAGAAGAATAAATTATTAGCAACCTTGTGATTAAGTGGGGTAACACTTAGCAAACTTCTGAGGATAAGTGGGAGTATAAATTCACTTATTATCATGATGATGTTATAATATGTCATGCTATATAATTAAATTATGCTGATTTCATTAATGTTTTATTCATTATGTTATGAACTGTTTTACTGCTTCATATTGTAAAATGTGAAGTTAATTATGTAGTAAGAAAATGTAAGAAATATTATTCTATTTATTTATTAAGTATGAAAATGTCTATCACCTAGTTTACTATCTAGCTATAAATTTATTAAAACTCATTTATGAAAACTTTGCATACATGGCTGTTTAGTAAACACCGGTGAGAAGATAGATTTTTTTAAAACAAAAAGGGGGCTCTAATAAAAATGGTCAATTCGCTTGAACTTGCTGAGTCATGGACTCACCCTTCCACCTTTAAAATTGTGTGTTACAATTTTTTGGATGTGGTTGAAGAAGATGAGGAAGAGGATACGGCTCCGTATGAAAGTCCATACTATTATGCATTGGACTGATAGGAGGCCCCAGTCTTTTTAGAGATACTCAAGACAGTTGTAGAAATACTAGTAATATTTTGATATGTGTATTTCAGTAGGTCACTTATGACATCTTGTAATATATTAGAGTGGGTTACTAGTAAATTTGTTAGTGATATGCCGTTTGTGGCAGAGTTTGAAGAAACTGAAATGCTAGTTGAGGATGAAGATATTATATAAAGTATAAATTAGATACTCTAGTACATTTATATTTATGAGAAAACTCTGATGAAAAAAAAAAGGAGCTACCAATGTGCAGCAAGGATTTAGATAATCCCACTTACGGCTTGTTTAAAAAGTCAGGGAGTTACACCCAGGACATGACAAGGACCTTGTTGGGACCTCGCCAATACTCGGTCGAGACACCATCGAGGCCTCGTTAGGACCTAATCGGGACATTGCTAGGACTCAATCAGGAAATTACGGAGACCCTATTGATACCCTCTAGACCTTGTTGGGACCCAATCGCAACCCCACTGGGACGTGATCGAGACCCTACAAGGATCCAACCCCGAGACACCGTTGGGACCCGATTAGGACACCGCCACGACTCGTTTGACACTTGCTCGGACACAATTGGGACACCACTAAAACCCGGCTAGGACCCATGCAGGACCTTGCCAAGACCCGACCAAGACACTACTGGGACCTTATTAGGAAACCATCGAGACTCAGTCAAGACTTGGCGGGAACCCGCTTGGACCCAGTCAGAAATCAAGAGACCCAAACCCGGCCAGGTCACCATTGGGACTTAGTTAGGACATTTTCATAATTAAAGTTTAATATGATTGAATGAAAATATATATATAACAAAATTTTATATTTTTTGTACATGCCAAAAACTAGAAAAAAATTTCTAGTAAATCATTTTTTACGAAAAAATTTTTCACTAAAAATATTTTCCGATGGAAAACATTTTATGTCGAAATAAATTGAGCCCTCGTATTCTTCAAGTTGTTTTATTTTGTAGGAAACCTTATTTATTCATTGTAGGATTTGGAAGTGGCGGAGGTGTTGAATGACCATTTGTTTAGTGAGAGTCATCGCCACCAGTCTTTTGGTTGATCTCTCTAAAAGCTTCTCGGGTAACCTTCAAGTGCTTTGTTCATGTTAATGTATATGTGGGGCTTGTCCCACATTGGTCTTACCAATGTGGGACAAGCCCCACATATACATTAACAGTTCACAATTTTTGTTTTGTCCATCCATTTGAGAATGATAGGCTAGGTCGAGGACTAATTGGGTTCCATGCATGTGAAACATATCCTTCCAAACGTTGCTGGTGAAGACTAGATCTCAGTCACTCACTAAGCTACTCGACATCCTATGTAATCTGAAAACATTGTCTAAGAACAAATTTGAGCATTTAAACTTAGAAAACTATGCTACTCAACATCCCATGCTACCAAACCTAGAAAACTAGGCAGCCCCATTAAGCTAGGCAGCCCCAAATTTGAGTATTTAAACTTAGAAAACTGTGCTACTCAACATCCCTTGCTACCGAACTTGGAAAACTAGGCAGCCCCATTAAGCTCATCTAGTAATTCATCAATAATGGGGATGGTGTACTTATCTTTTGTGGTCTCATTGTTAAGTGCTCGATAATTCACACACACCTACCATCCCACATCTGCCTTTCTATCTAACAAAATATGAGATGAGTGTTGTGCCAAATACCCACCTAAATTAATGGGCAAATACTTTGTGCATTTTACTCACAAGTGTACAAAATCAAACGATAGTATAGTTTGGCAAATATGAGATCATCCCACAAGGATTGTTGATTTTGTTTAAAATTGATTTTCCAAATTAAAATAACAAGATTGTCACAAAGTTGATATATTGAAAAGAGAGAAATATAATGAAAGTATTAGAGTTTTGACATCCACCACTAATCAGACTAATTAAGATAATACTAGGCCAATATTCCAATCATATGATATATTTAATGCTTGTCAACCTAAGGGCATGGTATCTACTTCTTAAGCTATTGATCTCCCTAAGCAATGAATTAGGCATGGTATCTACTCTAATTCTTTTCTTCCCTAAGGGATTTAGTATGGTATCTACTAAATTGTTCTTTAGGGAAACATAATTCTATCGAGATTGACAAACACATAAGTCCTAGGGCATGGTATCTACTCCCAGTTCCTCATGTTAATTAAGCCAAGAACCCGTGATGAGGTTCTTTTGTCACTTTATTAAGCTCAAGATTCGGTCATCTAAATTGACTTAATTAACAAATCCATAACATAAGCATATGAGGAATTCAATCATATAGACAACAATCAATTAAAATAAACCAAAATATGATTGAAACAAAGGCACTAGTGTTGAAATCCTAAAAAGACATAATTAGGACTTCAATCTAAGCCCTAACAAGGAGTTTAGTTGTGCATAATTAACTAAAGCTAAAAAGAAAAAGGGAAAGAAGAAACCGGAAAACAATTCTTGAAGTAGCTTCTAATTCTTCTCTCCAAGATTGATCTATTCTGTGAAGTTTAGAGGTCTATTTATAGGCTTAGGAAAACCATAAAGGCTCTAGTAAACTTGACAAAGTCGTAGATTTATCTCCCTAGTTCAATTAGGGTTTGGAAAACCTAATTTTAAGTGAAAAATGAGTCTTTCTGCATCTAGGCCGCATGAGTGTGCTCGATCATAGGGGGGTGCGCTCGATCCTCTATTTGATGTGCTCGAGCACAAATGCGCTTGAGCTTGCTTTTAGTGCACTCAATCCCATGTTTCAGAATTTTCCAAAAAATGTCATTTGAGCTCAAAACTTCCAAAAATGCTTCCTTTTCCTTCAAACACCTTAAAAAAAAAACAAAAACAAAAAAAGAAAATAAACAACACCAAAAAAAAAAAAAAAAGACTACGAGATTAACATATATTTAAGAGGCTAAAATATACATATTTTAGCCCTCATAGCTTGCCCATATGATTCTTTCTTCTAGCATTGCTTTGATCAACCCTTTTATTTCCTCCTTTTGGTAGCAAGGGTACCAATAGTATAATACCAAACAAAAACCTATTTATTAAACACACATGGATTTTAAAAATCGAGGGAATATTAAACTCATAAGGATAAAAATTGTAATATTCACTATTAAAAAAATAGTGTAATAAAATGGGTAAAACAAACAATTGAAAACCCTTGAATAAACAAAGACCCTTTTATAATAGTTTATGTGATTAATGGCTTAAATATTGGATATTTGAAGGAGTGATTGATCACTGTGTGAAGGGTGGTCAATTAGTGCCATGCCACAAGAAGTGACCAATCAATGTCAGAACAACATGCAAAATCAATGCATACAAAATATGGGGAAACATTGGCATTGACTTATAACAAGCCCTAGAACCCTATGAAGCCCATTTGCTTGACATTCAACAACCTATTGAGAGAAAGAGAGAAATGAACCATTTTTAGGGTTTCTTGAGGACAAGGAGGATGAAACCAACACCATCCTGAGGTATAATCCGAAATCTTAGCCTCCATTTTTGGTTTGTTAAGTTACATTTTGTTTATATGTTTTTTAAGGTGGTTTAATGTGTAGATGAAGTTAGGTTATGTGTTATTTTTAAAGGAAGGTTGAGGCTTTATACGTTGCTTGTAATTTTTGTGGCTTTATGGTCTAAGATTTTTGGTAAAGTTGAGAGCTTGGACATGAAAATGACCCAAAATAAGTTCTAAACAATGAGAGATCGATCAGTTCCTATCAATGATTGATCACTGCTCGAGGAGTGATTGATTAACCTCTAACAATGACTAATCAGTAAAGCCTACAAATCAAGGTTTAGGTTTGTAAGTGTGATTAGGGGTTTGTATTTTAGAAGTGGTTAATAATAGAGTATGAATTTGTAGAAATAAGGAGCTTGACTCTTCGGAAACTAATTTTCCCATGAGAATGCCAAAACAATTTATCGTTGAGCATGGCTATTTTCATTTATAAATTGTACATTTTGACATACATGGTTTCTCTCGAAGATATGTTGTGACCTCTAATAAGGTTACAAAAATCTACAATTTTCACACCAAACCGTTGTGATATGAAAACCACAATAAGACTTGTTTTGACACGTGGAATATGGTCAAATTCTATAAATTAACAAGTTTAATCCTACAAAAAAAGGATGAATAATTCCCGTCAATATTTTTCCATCTTTTTCACATCTTGTCCCATAAATTCAATATATCAATCATTAAATTTATGAACTCATGGATCACACACAAATTCAATAATGGATTTATTCATTCATTATGCAGATGGTTAAAAAATCGATGAAAATAGAGTGAATTCCATCATTTCTCCAAACAAACAAAAAAAATCTTAACAGCCCAATAACATAATTAGTTAAAATATGATGCATATGAAAATTCTATACTATTCAACAAAATAATACATATGCGAATGCAAACATAGGTTTAGTATGAAAACATAGGCTAAAGTCTAAATGTTTCGATTTTTTTTACAAGTAAAAGCAGTATTCTAAATGTTATGAATAATATTGTTATTTTTTTGTTTTTTTTTTAAAAAAAGCATTTACAAGAAAAATCTTAAGATTACATAATAATGGGGTTAATCTTAGTTTAATGGAATAAAATCTGCGCATAGCTAGTTCATTATTATATGCAATTTGCAAACTTAGGCTTGGCTTGTTTCGATGTAAAATATTTTCTAGAGAATGTTTTTGACATTTTACAATGTTTGATGCGAAGTAAAATAATAATCAAACTGAAAATGATTTATGTTTGACCAAAAATCCTTTACATTTTTTGAAAACGGTATACATTTTTTAATTTCGTAAACCATTTTCCCCAATCTCATTTAAGACGCACTCGACTCAGCCCTAAAGCCCGATACAATCATCTTCTCCTTCACACTCAACACGCACAGCTCCTCTCTCTCTCGGTTAAGCTTCTCATCTTCTCCTTCACGCTCAACACCGCACAAGTCCTCTCTCTCTCGGTTAGCATCTCAATACTCTCATCTCTCTCTTTCTTTGTTGAATCGTATAGAGTGTTTCATTCTCTAGAGAAAGAAAATTTCAAATCTGTGAAATTTTCTTTATAGATTTGGTAATTTTCAATTGATTTTGGTTTCTTCTCTGTCATTTTCATTTTCATCTAAAGCTTTTCAATCTAGAGAAAGAAAAGTTTCAGATTTGCGAATTTGTCTTTATAGATTTGGTCATTTTCGTTTGATTTTGGTTTCTTTCTTTGTCATTTTAATTTTCGCCTAAAGCTTTTCGATCTAATGAGAGAAAAGTTTCATATCTGCATTCACTATATATATATATATATTGAGTTGTGCATTCACTATATTAATGGCTTCTATAAGATGGGTGGGGAGGGGAGAAGGTGGGTAATTTAGAAGAAGCGTGATTTTTCCTTTTACCATTTTCACACGATCTGGTATAGAGAGATAAGCAACCTTTCTTCAATTCCATTGTCTTACATGTTGTGATAATGATTGTTCTTGATTGTTCTATTCTGGGTATTTTGTTTCAAGTTTTGTTCAAATTTTGTGTCGTTTCTTGTATGAAGATGAATTGCTCAATTCTCCTTATTTATTTTTCTTTGACTTAGGATGTCTTAAACATTTCCCAATAAAGCCATACACTTGGAAATATTTGAGGCAACAAATTCACTCTAAAACTATTTTATCTCCAAAGTTCAGTTGTTGATTTGGTTCATGAATTATTGAATTTTAATTGCTCTGTTTAAATATCAAATTGATTATATTTTTCTATCAAATCTTGCTTGTGTTTAGGATTTGTTCATTTGAAGGAACAAATGAATTAAAAGAATTGTTGGTTTTTTATTTTTTTATTTTTTATTTTTAAAAAAGTGCTAGTTTTGTATTGCTCTCTATGCAATACATTTGCTACTTTAAGAGCATGTACCTGGAAAATTGGAAAAAGAAAAGGAAGAAAAAAATATTGAATTTGATAGAAAGAATTACTCTGTTTTTACTTATTGCTTCTCGTACTTGGGAATTATTGAATTTGGCATTACTTTTGACGTAAAATTTATGTATGTGTTAGCTGGTTGGGAAAGAAGTGCACATGATTCTTGTGTTTTAAATAGCGCACTCACTAGGCTAGGTGGTTCAAATTCCTAATGGTATATTAAAATAAAAAGTATGTTTTGTTATGGGTAATTATCTTTTATTAATTATGATTATATTTTTGTTGTAAATTTGTAGGTAAGTATTATCTTAGTGATACTAGTTATGAAAATCGAAATAGAATTCTCTCCCCCTATTGTGGTGTCAGATATTATTTGAAAGAGTTTGGCAATCATCCACCTAAAAATGAAAAAAAAAAAAAAAAAGAAAAAAAAATCATTCTTTGTCATTTGTCCTTAAGAGTTAAGAACCACCATTGAACAAGGGTTTGGAATTTTGAAGAGACATTTATGTGTGTTTGATGCAGAACCATTTTGGTCATTCGAAACACAAGTCGATGTAGTTTTAGTATGTTGTGTCATTCACAATCACATTATGTATATTTTCAAACCTGCGTCATTTGTACCAGCTGCATTGTAATTTTTTGTAGTTGAATTTGAACTAATGGTAATATTTATGGATACTTTGGATTATTGATTTGTAGTGCCAACTATACTAAGTATTTCTGAATTTATTGTGGAATTATCATGTTTAATTAATGTATACAAATAAATGAATGGAAAAATTCACTTTATCCCTTGAAGTCTGAGATATTTTTAATTTGAATCTCAATGTTTAAAAATTTGCAATATACTCTCCTAATATCTCAAAAATTTACAATTAATACTCTATGTTACTAATTGCCATCTAAGTACATGGAAATTGTAGGCATAGGAGCAGGTAAGAGGCATCTGCTCCATTTTTTTCACTCCAACACCCACATGACATCCAAAAAGAGTTTAAAAGGGGTTTACAAGAAAAAAATCAAAACAAACGTTGGATTTTAATGATAGGCAATTATGTCATTTCACTAGTTAGGTTGGGTGTAAAATTAGATGATGCAGCATAAAAATCTCACATGAGATACACGTCATGTTATTTACATTTACTTAGACAACAATTAATAACGGATGGTGTTAATTACAAATTTTTGAAATATTAAAGAGGTATATTACAAATTTTTAAACATTGAGGTTCAAATTGAAAACGCCCATAACTTTAGGGGGGTAAAGTGAATTTTTTCCTTTAATTAAATATAATTTTTAGTTTGATTCTTTTAATTATTGTATATTGGTATTTTTATGTTGTGAATAAAAATTGCATTTTATAGGTTAGTATGAAATGAAAATATAAAAAATATTTGTGATTTTTCGTGTATGCATCAAACGCCGAAAAATGTTTTAAACAAAAAATATTTTATTGAAAAATGACTTTTCTGAAAATATTTTACATCAAAACAATGGGAGCCTTAGTCAAATGATCAATTCAATTTTCTAACTAGAAAGAAATGAAAATGACGAAAAATAAATAAAATGAAATAAAAACGAGAGTCCTCAACTCAAGATAGAGCTTGGGCTTTCTAAACAGGTATGGTGGATCAAGGCCTAGGCTTGTAGGATTGTCCTTGCATAGGCCTCTCTAAATGGTAGGCTGAAAGCAGCAGGACAACTTAATTGGTGCGCCCAATTGCCCAAAGATCATGGAGGTATTTCACTATTTCCTGATGTTCATTCAATTTTTTTTAGGGGTAATTATCTTTTGTCCCATAGGACCTTGGCACCTTTTTTTTTTTTTTTTTTATGAACTACTAATTATAACACTTCACCCTATTAAATTATCAACTTATGACACTTTTCATCCTTCCGTTAGTCAAAGGGGTTAAATCTAACGGTTAATAGTCATGTGACTTACATGTATCATTTTTAATTTTTTTTCATTTTTTTTTTTCATTTTTGCCCTCACTTCAATCAATGGACCACAATTGGCCACGTGTAGGGTTTAACAATTTGAAAAAATAAAAATGAAAATTAGGACCACTACTCAGTCGTCAATCGTCGTTCTCCTCAAGCAAATTCTTTTCTTTTCTTTTTTCTCTTCTATGTCTCGTCCTCTTCCTTCTTCCTTTTTTCTTTTTTTTTTTTTTTTTGTCAAGCCGAATTGAGGTGTAGTGAAGCAACATCTGGGGTTTGAAAAAAAAAAAAAAACTCCTCAAGCTTGAAACAGAATTTCCCTTTTGGTTTCTCTTCTCCCTTGTCCCCTTTTGGTGTCTTCTCTATGGTTTCAACATTAGGGATGGCAAGAATTGGTAGTGGGCTTGTGAGGACTTCAAGAGGTAGCTCAATTAGTTAGAATCACGCTTAATAAAGTAGAGGTCATTAGTTTGAATCTATCACCTCCTCTTATGCAGACATGTAAAAAAAAATCAAAATAATAATAATAACAAAAAAAGTAACGTTTGAAATCATATCATGTGGTCCACAACCAATAGATTAACATGGGCCAGCCACGTTAGAAGCCATCCCACATTTATTTTCTCATTGGGAAGGTGAGGATGTGGCTGTTCATATTGATAATGATGCAACCTCAATTATTTTTTTGGGTAAAGTCCATATTTCCTTCTTAGATTACTACCCAATTGATAATTTCTCCGAACTTTTAATTGTGACAATATTTCTCCTATTTTTTTTCAATCCCAAACAAGATTTGACAGTTGCTGCCACAGCGTAGCTTCTCTTCTTCCTCTTCAATACGCTTCTACTTGAAAGATTTTGTCCATGATTTTCTACACATGCGGGCCTTTCCTATACTGTATACACACATCTGTGATTCTGTCTCTCTCACTCCTTTTCCCTCTCTCAATGGAATTATTTCTTTCCTTTTCTTGTCACAATGGGCAAAAGTTTTTGACTATTAATTTTACGTTCAAACCAACCATTGGTCCATATCGTTTTTATATGGAAATATATATAAATAAATAAAAATATATTAGTACAAATGTCTTTTTCAATCACCTAATCTTGCTTCCTCTTTATGCTTTTTTTTTTTTTCTTCCTCATATTTTTCTTTTCTGAAAATATTATGTAAACTCATTCAAGACCGCCAAATTGTTTACCTCTCAGCTCATGTGCTTGTACTATTAATTTTACGTTCAAACCAACCATTGGTCCATATCGTTTTTATATGGAAATATATATAAATAAATAAAAATATATTAGTACAAATGTCTTTTTCAATCACCTAATCTTGCTTCCTCTTTATGTTGTTTTTTCTTTTTTTTTTCTCATATTTTTCTTTTCTGAAAATATTATGTAAACTCATTCAAGGCCGCCAAATTGGTTACCTCTCAGCTCATGTGCTTGTATTGGTGGGGTTTGTTCACATGGGAACAAGAAGGGTTTTTGGGGTAATCATCCTTTTAATTGATATGGTGGTAGTGATTTCCAACCGGTTATTAGAGAAGTTGTCTCTATCCTTTATCAATGGCCACCGTCCAGGGAAACCCACCTCTTGGGAATAGACGGAGGGGATGGCTACGGAATATAGTACTCATAAATGACTTTTGAGATCTAAGAAAATGTCAGAATTCTATTTTTAATAGGTATTTGAGTTGAAAATTGAAATATATCTCCTGTTAACGCGGAATGAATATTAATTTTATATACTACTTTAATCTTTATTTAGTCTTAATTAAAATATATATTTTCATTCATACTTTAACACGTTTCGATAAAAATTTATAGTTTCATCTAGGGACGGATCCAAAACAAGGACTGGGGGGGACCAGCCCTTGTTCTTCTTTCATGGGAGGGGATAATTGAATATATGGAGTTAAGCCTTGAGTTAGGTAATTGATTTAAAAAAGAAAAAAGGTGATCGAGTGCAAAGGAAATAGGAAGAAGAAAAAAAGAAAAGGTGAACAGTAAGTGTACACATGGGTGGCGTACCCTGTATATGATTTGGAAGTTAAGTAAGGCGAATGTAGAAAGAATATACACAAGGAGGATTAGTCCCATGATGTTTACAGATGTCTGGCCAATGTAATTGAAGTCAACTGTGGAGGTGGGTGGCTGCTATGTAACACGTTTGGGATTATTTCTACTCCATCCACTACGCGTTTATTCGTGCTTTTGGTGGGACTCGATTAAGCTATAGTTGAACCGATTTGAGAAAGCATTTGAAGTTTCTCAGTGTAGGCTCTTTCTACCATTAATTTTCAGCGAGTACAGGTTAATTACCATGATCATGCCAAGGCATGAAAGTCACTCCAATCACTTGCCTACCTTTTTCGTGTAAAAATAAAATTGGAAAAAAAAAATCCCTTAAACTTTCACACCTTTTGAAATTATTTCCCAATGTTCACAAACTCTCGATTAAGGGTATCGAATTTTTCAATTTCTTTCAATTATCTCATTTCATTATGATTTTCTCTTAAATATTGTCATAATTTCTAAAATACCATTTTTATTATAAAAAATAAAATAAAAAATTGTAAAGATTCATACGTTTACTTTTTCATATATATATATATGTAAAACATCTTTGCAATATTTTTTTTATTGAGAATTTGAAAATATTTAACGAAACAACATAATTGAGAATTTTAAACTTTAAGGATAATGTTAAAACAAGTAAAAATTTATAGAATTTTGTAAAGTTTTTTTTTTGGAAAAAAGGTAGGTGGCTAAAAATGACCAGCGCTGCCTAAATTCTTTTTATTTGAACACAATCTTAGAAAGTCCAAAGCGTATTATTTGTATAATCTGCTTGCATTCTGGACAGGTCAATGTCCCCCATGAGTGTCGCGTAGTGCAAGTACTGGAGTGCTTGTGTGAATCGTGAGGCATATTTTTTCCATGTTTCCACGTTCATGGGGGTAGAAAAATGAGATTAATTAGCATTTACCCAATTTGCTAAAACAGATTTTTTTTGTGATTTCTTTGGTAGATTCCACGAAACATGCATGCGATGACGGGTGATGCCAGGTAATTGCCAAATCCTCTATTGCTAGTGGTGAATGACAAGGCTAGGAATATTTTTGTAGTCGTGAAACCAATCACGAGAATTATTTAAAAATAAATAAATAAAAACAAGGAGAAGAATCATAGGACTTTAGAGCTATTGCCTATTTGCTATCATCAGGAATTGAGGTTTTTTTTTTTTTTGTGACAATTTACGATTAGGATTTGATTAACCCAATTAATTTGTTCTTATTGAGATAACATAGTACACCCAAAAAAAAAATCATCTCTTTTAAATGGAATGAAATTCTCTTTAAAAAAATAATTTTGTTTTATCTACAGCTAGAGGTCGAAGAACTCTTAAACGACCCGCGTATTCGGGTCCAATATACGTTGCTGCTGAGATTTGACATCACTCTCATTTTTTTGACAAGACAAAATCTTCCTAAAAACTGGGTTGAATTTTTTTTTTTTTTTTAACATTTTCTCTGAGATCCAGAAAATGCTACGAAATCCAGAAAGTGGTTTCGATACCTCTCCTCTAAGTGCTTCAGCACTACGAACCAAAAACTGATTTATTTCAAACACGTACATTATTATATAAAAACCATTTATTTTAATATTTACTGTTGACTAATGTGACGCTTTGATCAGCTTGAGCAATGTGCATATATATATATATAAAAGAAAACAGTAGGCAATTAGGTTACTTAACATTCAAGTTTGTGGTTAATTTTTTCAACAAAATCGAATTGGAAAGTGTAACAGGACGGGAGTGTGAGTTTTTCTTATGGGCGGCAAGGCGATTGGACAGAAGCAGCTACCCACGTGGCGACATGGTGCATGCATAATGCATTAATGCCATTTATTTTGTGATTTATTATTATGATACGTGATACAATCACAACAAAGATTCAATAAAGATCCAACTTCTTTCCTATTTTAAATTTAATTTATAGTTTAAAGCTCTCTCTTTTTCACTGTCAGTTTTTTTTTCTTCAAAAAATCTAATACTTAAAGAAAGAAGTTGGGTCTTTATTGGATATATGTCGTGCTTTTAACATTTCTCTATTATTATATTAGCTATGATGAGATTAATGCATGCATGCGCGCATGATACGAGGATTACGGAACCAAACAACATAAGATCAGAAATGGCAATTTTGGTACGTACTTCACCCTACCCACCCTTCTTTTTCTTAATAAAATTATTTTTCTATCTTCTTTTAAACATAAACAAAAGTTTTTTTTTTTAATTTCTGAAAATATATATTACTCTTTACACATAGCCTCCCTCCCTTTGTTTTGAAAATCATAAATCATTTGTAAAAAATTAAAGAAGAATTTTTTGTCAAAGAAAAAATATTTTTTGTTGATCACTATTTTATGTCGCACTAAACTAGGGGTGGCAAAACAGGTACCTATACACGACCCATTTACGACCCACGGGTACCCGTTACACGATTAGCCTATACCTAGACACTACCCGTTTAGTTAAACGGGTAATTGGGTCTGACACGATTATGACACGAAAATAACCGGGTAATCCGACACGACCCGTTTTACCCGTTTAAAACAACTGGATATTCGGGTAGACTCGACCCGACCCGTTTAAAAAACTTAAAACACTTTTTTTTTTTTTTTTTAAATGTAGTAATAATAATACCAATAACATTGTTAATTTAATTGTTAACAAATTATTAGCTCGTTCAAAGATCTTATATATATATATATACAAAATATATTACAAAAAATAGTTATATATATTTAAATCCATATAATAGTAATTAAATAATATATGTTATATGGGTTATACTTAATTCAATAGCATTATATTATATGCATATTAAATAATATAATTATAAATATATAAGATCAATACTTAATCATAGTATTCATATACAATGATAATGCCATTCGTATAATATCAAATTAAGTAATTAACATTTGATTCAACAATATATTACTTATAACCACAATTAAGTATTAATGTATTATCATTGAAATTTATATGATTATATCACATGATCAATTGATTATTAAATCTTATGATTATCTAATAACAAATTATACATATATAATATGATATAAGTATATAAATTGATACTAATACAATAATTAACTAGAAACTTCTTTATCACTTCTAGTGTATGTTATAGGTCCATATGCATTATAAATTATAATTATACATATATATTGAATAATAAAAATGCATAAGATCAATACTTAATCATATGATTTAATGATAATTTAAATACTTAAACACAGTATTCATGTACAATGATAATGTTATTCGTATAATATCAAATTAAGTAATTAACATTGGATTCAACGATATATTACTTTTAACCACAATTGAATTATTAATGTATTGTTATTGAAATTTATACGATTATATCACATGATTAATTGATCATTAAATCATATGATTATCTAATAATAATTATATAATGAAATTTATAAATTAAGCCAATCAAATTGACCAATTTTATGTTTATTCCTAAATTATAATTATACATGTATGATACCAATTTTACACTAAGCTTAGGGTTAGTTTAGTTTAGGATTTAAAAAAATAAAAAAAAAAAATTTATGTATTAAAAAAAAAGTGAATAAGATTCGGCTGGTGTAATTGCAGACCCAATTGTACCAATAACCAACGAAAGAATTAGTCTAGTGGGTACCCGCCAAACCCGACGAAAGAATCGTCTCAAGGGTAGACTCACCGACATTTATCGGTCATAATCGGGTAGACCCGATTAAGACCCGAACCCGATAAGCCAAAACCCATTACCTTTTTTTTTCGTGTCGTGTTTGTGTCATTTTAGCGGGTTGTGTCAAAATTGTCAACCCTACATTAAACACCATAAAATGCAGAAATTATTTTCTGAAAAACCATTTTACGTCAAAAGAAACGGAGCCTAAAACAAAAGGAGGAGGAAAATAGAAATAATAAAAAAAAAAATACATGGGGTCGGCCTTTTATTATAGATGAGTGCTATACATCCCAAATTTCTTTCTCAAAAGTTAGTTTTCAAATGATGTGTCACCATCTCATGAGATTTATTATTTTGGAAAGTGTGTCACCAAATTAGAGGATGATGACACATCATTTAAGAATCAATTTTTAAGAGAAAAAAAAATTTAAGATGTGTAGCATTTCTCTACTAGGATAACACCATTTTGAAATGCTAAGGACATATATTACTTTTAAAAGCTTATTTGTAACAAATTAATAAATTTTTTAAAACCCAATTTGTAAAAAATTTATTTTTATTTAAATAGTGAGGTGAAATTAAAGGCTAGTTGGGTAGGTAGGTTTGGTGAAGTACTGTCGAGCTTTTACGTGGAGGCCGGCTAGGAGAATTGCTTGGGCAAGCTTCACTTAATTAATATATTCTTTCTCTTGTTTTCAATGCTTAATTTGCCCTCTTTTGGGAAATTCTTAGACGAGTTTTTTATTTTATTTTTTTGTCTTATCTTATTTTTTAGGTTTAAGGAAATGGCCGGGTCTTGTATATTTTAGACTAACCAAGATTCTCATTTTATCATTTATTGTCAGATCTATTTTTTTTCATTGTCACTTAAAAAAACAAGAAATGGTTCTTTTGCATGTTTTTTTTGCTAATAATAATAATAATATTATGCCAACTGTAACATGAAACAACTTACTGAGGATGCCAACTGTTAACTGATCTGCCCAAATTGTATGATATGATAGTTCACCACAAAAAATAGAATATTTACTAACGCTCATTTACTAACGTGTTACATTTCTTAAAACGTTAGTAAATGGGCCGTACATACAAATCCTGACGTTTATAACACGTTGGGAAAGTGGGAGTTAGAAATGGAAATTTCCTAACGTGTTATACTATAAAACGTTAGCATTTGCTAACGTGTGACTGTTCCAACGTTAGTAAATGGAAAATATTAAAAAAAAAATATTAAAAACAAAAGCTAACGTGGCTGAAAATAACACGTTACTAAAGCGTAACGTTGCCTTTTATTGCCACGTTAGGTTATGTTTTTTTTTAAAAAAAAATAATTTACATTTACTAACGTTTTAGCTAGACACACGTTAGCAATTGAAATCCTATTTCCTAACGTTTTACTCATAGACACGTTAGCAATTGCAATTCTTATTTTTTATTCCCACGTTAGCATATGTTTTTAAAAAAAAAAAATCAATTTCCTAACGTGGAAGTCATATACACGTTAGAAATTTTAATTCCATTTCCTAACTTTTTAGTTATATACACGTTAGAAATTGTAATTCCAATTCCTAACGTTTTACTCATAGACACGTTAGTAATTGCAATTCCATTTACGATTTTATTTTCCATTTTCTAACGTTCTACTCATAGGCACATTACTTTTTATTTTACATTTGCTAACGTGCTACTGACAAAAACGTTAGTAATTGCAATTCCATTTACTAACGTTGTATTTGGTGCACACGTTAGGTTTTGTGTTTCCTTTCCTAACGTGCTATGAATCTAGACGTTAGTAATTGAGCTTCCATTTTCTAACGTTCCATATCATACACACGTTAGCAAATGTGTTTTGTAATTTCTCATTTACCAACGTGGGGGACATCAAACACATTAGGAAAAGTTAAATTTTTTTTTTTTTTTTTAATCACCTAATTCACTCCAACAATCACCTAATTCACTCCAACAAACATCCAACCTAATAGCATCATCTATAATGAAAAGCAAAAAAACAGTCCATCCATCACATTTATATCAAAAAAAGTACATCTTATACACACATTAATGCTATCCAAACTATCATCTATAATGAAAAGCAAAAAAACAGTCCATCCATCACATTTATATCAAAAAAAGTACATCTTATACACACATTAATGCTATCCAAACTATACACACAACAAGTAACCACATTCATCCTATATAACCATTAATTAACAAACAACTTAAGTAAAAATAAATCAACACTTTGGTCCAATATATATATACACAACATAGAAAAACAAAAAAAATACAATGATACAAAAATACAAGTCACGTGGTCGACAACAGTCGATCTCATGTATATATCCAACACACCACCTAGAGTCCTCCGTGGAATTGAAGTGATCGAACAATGTAGAGACCACCTTGATCGAGAATCTGTAGAAAAATATATAAATTGTCAAGAAATCATGAAAACAACTTAATGATTAAAAAAAAAAGATAACAAATTAAATTTTGCTGTTTTGGTATTAAAAAACACTACGAGGTGACGAATAAAATTAGATACTAACATTTCCTTTTTGAGCATATATAACACACAGTCTGACACTTTAAAACTAGACAATCGACTTGGTCCATGTTGGAAACCTGTATTTTTTTTTTATTTTTTTTTTTATTGACCACAATCCAACCAATGATCCAATGATCCAATGATCATTCAACAGACAATTTACATCCAAGCATGATTTATTTTCTTTTACCACCGTAAAAGAAATTTTGTGTTTAAGTAGAGTTTTTGAGGGAATTTTGTGCTACGTAGAAAATACACTTTTTTGCCTTAACTATTCATTTATTTATATTTTTAATCATAATATTTAAAAGGTAGCACTATGATAAATTTCCATATTTGGTTTTCTTTGGTTCTTTTTTTTTTAATCTTATGTACTTAAATCTTTGGTCTTGACCATTTTAGGAGATGGTTTTGAACTTCTCTTCTCTAGGGCCATCAGTTTTATGCAGAATTACCAATATACTTTTCTTAGCCTGATTATGGTCCTTGTTTTTCTTTTTCTGTATGAAAGATGATTTCCTTTCAATTTGTGACACATATTTTGAGAGATCTCTAGTTTATTTAAATTTTACGATTCTTGAATAATTGCTCACAATTGTAAATATATTTTATTCAGTGGAGAATGATAATGCTACTGGTAAAAGCAAAGAATATCCCCATAGATGGCACTCTTAAAGTAAAACATTGAAGACAAGATGCTCGCTTTCTTCCTCCTTCGCAAGGTAATTCTTTCTATTGTCATTTGTTGTATGATAATGCATAGGTCAATCTGTTTGTAACTCTGTATCTACTTTCCTTGTACTTGTTTTTTTTTCCTTGTGTAGACTTGAGATGTTTTGATGTGGAAAAGGAGAAAGAAGACGTGTCATCTCCTAGAGGAGTTTTAGAAGCATTAGAGGATTTGAATCGGATGCGTGTTCTTCCAAAATATCTCCAATGAAATGGGCACTCGTTCAAATTCAAGCTGGAGCAGGTTCTTTAAATTATGGAAGAAAAGATCATTTAAATGCTTAGGCTCTTTCCCTCCTCTTGGTGTATCAAAAGGAAAAAACAGCACTAGAGAAACCCCGGAACTTAGTAATTTATCTAACTTCAAGTCTTTTGGTGAACTTCACCTCTGAACTCCAAACTGCAACAAACAATTTTAACCCTGGTTTGTACTACAATTCATAAATGTTGGCATACTTCTTTCAATTTTATAGTAGACTGTACTTGAACCTTAATTGCAAGATATGAATGATTCTTTGGAAAATGTTACTTTCTTGTTCATTAAGATGGTTTTATGGTCCTGTTTCTTGTAGAAAATTTAATTGGAAAGGGTGGTTATGCTGAAGTTTACAAGGGTTGTTTGCAAGATGGGCAGGTGATAGCGATTAAGCGGTGACAAAAGGAACGCTGATGAGAGAACATTAGGGTTTCTATCTGAGCTTGGCATTATAGCCCATGTACTAACAACCTAATACTGCTAAGTTAATTGGCTGTGGGATTGAGGGTGGAATGCACCTCATTTTTCAATTATCTCCACTTGGGAGTTTAGGATCTCTTCTTCATGATCTGTTCATATTTTGCATACTCCTATTCTTGAGCTAAAATCGGCCTCGTTTATGGTCTCATGGGTTTTCTCTAATTAAATTTTCTAGGTTCAAAGGATAATAAAATAGTTTGGAGCAAAAGGTATAAAATTGCTCTGGGAACAGCAGACGGTCTGCTCTATCTTCATGAGAGTTGTCAGCGGCGAATCATCCACAAAGATATTAAGGCTGATAACTTTTTTGCTTACGGAGGATTTTGAGCCTCAGGTATCATTTAACATTGTTATCTAGAAGTTATGCAACTTGCTCTGCGATCCATTTTATCAAAGCTAATATGAAAAATTCATTGATTTTAGTACCATGTCCTTGTTGAATAATGTGATGTAGCTTAAGAATGACCCAAAGTTTGAGTTAATAGGCAATGCTTCACGGGTTGTGGTTTTGAGGGATTGAGCAACGGCAATGTTGTTGGGGTTATGCCTTAAGGTATGTGCCTTGGCCACGATCTTGCACATGTAGATGTCAACAGGCCCCTATCTTAGTGATACACTTGTCTTTATCCTTTGTTGATGTCAGGATTGTGACACTTTGCATGACCCAATTATTGATTCGAATATCTCATCACTCAAAGACACCAAATCCAACATCTTTACCCTCTTCAAGTATAACCTTATTCGAACTCAACTATGGAATCTCATCAAAGATCCCTCAGTAATTGTCATTGACCTGAAACTCACCTTTGGCTGCCCTGCTTTTTCTTCCTGTTATTCCTTAAGGGCTTCCATTTGTGTGGTTGATTGCACCTCTCGTCCAACTACCCCCAGATTAACTTTAAGCCTAATCCTCCTTAGCTTAAACCCCCAAAACACACTTTTTTTCTTTATGTTTGTTTGGTTGTGCAGAATTATGTGATAAATTTGCTGCTCTCTTGGGTTTGGGATTGCAATACTTGAAGGCCACCTCATCCTTCCTTTGGTTTCCTAGTCTCCCTTGTAGACTTCATCGCTACCCTTGATATTAGCATTTGGTTATAACAATTTTTTCTTTCTTTTATCTCTTTATTAGGGGTTCCCTTCTGTACCCATGTGTACTTGGGTTTTATTTTTCAATAAAATTAACACTAAGCCTAGCCTTTTGACATACTTGGAGCATGGCCACAAACTAAGTTTTATTGGAGTATATTTAGAAGATTCAGAAAACATGGGGGGGGGTTAGAAACAAAAAGAGTTATGATTCTTATATATCTTGTGGCAAAGTTTTCATTTGTAATCGCATGTGCTATAGTGTAGCTGCATCTGGCGAGTATGTAAAGATATAGTTTTGTTGTTGTTATAAGCTGTATCCACATTCCCAGTGTATGTTGTAGTTTCGGGAGTTATACTCTTCCAATCATTAGGTTGATAATATTAACACTATTGTGTTTTTTATTGACTAACCATCTCAAATTTTCAGTTTGATTTTAATAATAGCCAGAGCTTTAAATCTTAGTCTGTATTTCAAGGATAGGTTCTTACCCTGTTTCTTATGTACAGATGATACTAAGTGCTGTCTACATTGTCTGCCCGGTTTACATTATTCCAAAAGGTATGTTGCTGCTTGTACATCTTATTTGTTGAATTCTTTTGGTGAACATGTTTTGGTAACCGAAGGTGATATAATCTATCAACTGTACTACATGAATGTTGGGAATTGTTGGACTCTTGGATGATCTCATGACCAATATTTCATATGTTTTTTACCGGGTAGTTTCCTATTACCATATCAAATAAGTCTTTTGATATTTTTAGGATTCGTAGTTTGATTAGTATAGTTTAATTCTATGTAATAATTCATAAAAGTCACTTCTTCTTTTTAGTTATTTAAACCCAACTCGTGGGCTTAGATCCACACTTCAAATTTGAATATGATTTTCAATATTTTTAGATATATTTCTTCAGCCATGCCAGCTGCTAGGGTTTGTTTTCAACCTTATTCAATACTTTATTTTTCTCTTCTTGAATTATTATTTTTTTTTTTCTTTTAAAAATTCTTCTGAAATTAATTATGTTACTTGTAAATGTTAGTATTAGCTTAAGTAGTCATTAGTGCCTAAATATTGGCCTAAAATAATAGCCTATTTGCCCATTGATCGATCAGGTGTAGCCTAGAATAGAGCATCCTTATATATTTCTCTCACGCTAGGAGACACAAGATCACTGACAAATTAATTAATTAAGCTTTCTGATCGATCACCTTGAAAGACAAACTTCTAATTAAATTAATCTTTATTCATGCATATATTATATGGTGTCCTCCTGTTGGTACGTAGGGCATGGATGATGGCTTTCAAAGAAAACACTCCAACGGATGCCCTAGCTCTTGGCTCTAACCAAGAGGCACCATTTTCCCAAAAATGAAGTGGATCTCTACAAGTTGTGGCGGCCGGCCAGGAAGTAAAGGATATAGAAAATTAATAGACAACAAATTAGCATGCAAATTAATAGACAACAAAATCAGATTTCATTTCAATATATAGGTTTTCGATATCTCTCTACTCATGCTAAGATTTAATTCCTTCATCTGTCAACGTTCATAATTTTAGTTCTAGCTAGCTAGATGCCTCTAATACAACAACAGATGGGTGCAATATTGGCCTGCACCCATTACAATATATATCAACTATATCATAAACAGCTAATTATTTGAATGAGTTGGGCCTAGCTAAGCTTTACGCTGTGAAACTAGCCGGATTTAGAGAATGAATTTTAAACGAAATGGAGATAGTGACAGAATGAATGAGGCCAATATAGGCCATCCCCCAAAAAAAATTATTTAGGGGAAAAAAATTTTAAGGCTACAATTTTAGTTTTTAGTCAATTGACTCTTACCCAAGCTAGAAAAAATAAAAACTGCCTCCTACCCAAAAATTTTTTGGCCATATCCAATAAAAAAAAATCTTTTGAGCCATACCCATTAAAACCTATGGTTACTCATTCTCAAATCTTTTTGCCATTGTCCATTAAAAACTATATTAACCCTACTTTTGGTCATAACCCGTTAAACTAGTTACCTATTTGAGATTTGGTCCAACGTACCCACTAAATTTTATCTTTCTTGTGCATTTTGTTGTACAGTTCGTTACCTTTCTAACCATAAACAAGCACAAGTCTACAATTAAAACCCCTAAAATTTGAAATTAGAGCTTAGTTTCTTATACTAGTTTAATTTTCCAAAAGAAAAATAATCTTTTTCGTGTGATTTTCAATCTAGGTCTTTAATTTTTTTTTTCTTTCTTTCTTCTAATTTATGTCATAGTGTTTACCTAATCATTTTGAGAATTTCCGTAAACTATTGAACCACCACCTTAAATGATAAAAAAATATTAAAAAATATTAAAAAAATGAGGTGATTAATGAAGTGAACCCTTGTTAATTAACCAATCATATTAGTTAACAACTAAAACCCGAGTTAATTAACATACTCCCTAAGTAATCAACTAACATAATTAACTAATTGAACTCACAAAAGAATAACAATAATTTATCCCCAAAAAAAAAAAATACATTTACTAACGTGGTGTTGAGGGACACGTTGGCAATTCCTAACGTGTTAGCTTCTCACACGTTAGCAATTTCTAACGTGTAACCCAGACCCACGTTAGTAACTGTGAATGGTTTTTTTTTTTTTTTTTGCCTTTAATGTGTACTACTATTTTCATGTTGATCAATGATCTTCACACTCAAATTGATAAACCGAAAGAATTCAAAATTGGGCCAGTTGTGAACGAAACTCATAAACAAAACTCCGATTGCAGTGGCAAAGATAAAGGAAGTCTCGAGAGCAAGGGTCGTAAGAGATCCGTTCGCATGCAGAGATTGAGAAGAACCAGCTTCATGAGGCGCGCACCTTAAAAATAAGCGAAATTGTGAAAAAAAAAACCACTGAGTGTAAATAACAAAATATGTACTTAAATATTTAATCGAGTTAATGAATATAAAGTTATTAATTCACCAACCTAAGTTAATATCTAATTAGTTAATATAACATAATTAAACAACACATGATAATAAGTTCACCAAAAAAAAAATAAACTTACATTTGCTAACGTGGGATTTGGAAACACGTTAGCAATTTCTAACGTGGCAATCAATCCCACGTTAGGAAATGTAATTTTTTAATTTATGGTTTTTTTTTCCCTCTGTTCTTAAACTAATCAATGAATAATGAGCTGATTAATGATTAAACCCTAAAACGGTCATTAACGAAGTGAACCCTTGTTAATTAACCAATCATATTAGTTAACGACTAAAACCCTAGTTAATTAACATACTCCCTAAGTAATCAACTAACATAATTAACTAATTGAACTCACAAAAGAATAACAATAATTTATCCCCCAAAAAAAAAAATACATTTACTAACGTGGTGTTGAACGACACGTTGGCAATTCCTAACGTGTTAGATTCTCACACGTTAGCAATTTCTAATGTGTAACCTAGACCCACGTTAGTAAGTGTGAATTTTTTTTTTTTTTTTTGCCATTAATGTGTGCTACTATTTTCATGTTGATCAATGATCTTCACACTCAAATTGATAAACCGAAAGAATTCAAAATTGGGCCAGTTGTGAACGAAACTCATAAACAAAACTCCGATTTCAGTGGCAAAGATAAAGGAAGTCTCGAGAGCAAGGGTCGCAAGAGATCCGTCACATGCAGAGAGAGAAGAACCACTTGATGAGACGCGCACCTTAAAAATAAGCGAAATCGTGAAAAAAAAAACCACTGAGTGTAAATAACAAAATATGTACTTAAATATTTAATCGAGTTAATGAATATAAAGTTATTAATTCACCAACCTAAGTTAATATCTAATTAGTTAATATAACATAATTAAACAACACATGATAATAAGTTCACCAAAAAAAAATAAACTTACATTTGCTAACGTGGGATTTGGAAACACGTTAGCAATTTCTAACGTGGCAATCAATCCCACGTTAGGAAATGTAATTTTTTAATTTATGGTTTTTTTTTTCCTCTGTTCTTAAACTAATCAATGAATAATGAGGTGATTAACGATTAAACCCTAAAACAGTCATTAACGAAGTGAACCCTTGTTAATTAACCAATCATATTAGTTAACGACTAAAACCCGAGTTAATTAACATACTCCCTAAGTAATCAACTAACATAATTAACTAATTGAACTCACAAAAGAATAACAATAATTTATCCCCCCAAAAAAAAAATACATTTACTAACGTGGTGTTGAAGGACACGTTGGCAATTCCTAACGTGTTAGATTCTCACAAGTTAGCAATTTCTAACGTGTAACCTAGACCCACGTTAGTAAGTGTGAATTTTTTTTTTGCCATTAATGTGTTCTACTATTTTCATGTTGATCAATGATCTTCACACTCAAATTGATAAACCGAAGAATTCAAAATTGGGCGAACGAAACTCATAAACAAAACTCCGATTGCGTTGGCAAAGATAAAGGAAGTCTAGAGCAAGGGTACTTAAGAGATCCGTTCGCATGCGAGAGATTGAGAAGAACCACTTGATGAGGCGCACCTTAAAAATAAGCGAAATCGTGAAAAAAAACCACCGAGTGTAAATAACAAAATATGTACTTAAATATTTAATCGAGTTAATGAATATAAAGTTATTAATTCACCAACCTAAGTTAATATCTAATTAGTTAATATAACATAATTAAACAACACATGATAATAAGTTCAAAAAAAAAAACTTACATTTGCTAACGGATTTGGAAACACGTTAGCAATTTCTAACGTGGCAATCAATCCCACGTTAGGAAATGTAATTTTTAATTTCTTTTTTTTTTCCTCTCATTCTTAAACTAATCAATGAATAATGAGGTGATTAATGATTAAACCCTAAAACGGTCATTAAAGTGAACCCTTGTTAATTTACCAATCATATTAGTTAACGAACTAAAACCCTAGTTAATTAACATACTCCCAAGTAATCAACTAACATAATTAAGTAATTGAACTCACAAAACAATAACAATAATTTATCAAAAAAAAAAAATACATTTACTAACGTGGTGTTGAAGGACACGTTGGCAATTCCTAACGTGTTAGATTCTCACACGTTAGCAATTTCTAACGTGTAACCTAGACCCACGTTAGTAAGTGTGAATTTTTTTTTTTTGCCATTAATGTGTGCTACTATTTTCATGTTGATCAATGATCTTCAAACTCAAATTGATAAACCGAAAGAATTCAAAATTGGGCCAGTTGTGAACGAAACTCATAAACAAAACTCCGATTGCAGTGGCAAAGATAAAGGAAGTCTCGAGAGCAAGGGTCGCAAGAGATCCGTTCGCATGCAGAGATTGAGAACCAGCTTGATGAGACGCGCACCTTAAAAATAAGCGAAATCGTGAAAAAAAAAACCACTGAGTGTAAATAACAAAATATGTACTTAAATATTTAATCGAGTTAATGAATATAAAGTTATTAATTCACCAACCTAAGTTAATATCTAATTAGTTAATATAACATAATTAAACAACACATGATAATAAGTTCCCCAAAAAAAAAAAACTTACATTTGCTAACGTGGGATTTGGAAACACGTTAGCAATTTCTAACGTGGCAATCAATCCCACGTTAGGAAATGTAATTTTTTAATTTCTGGTTTTTTTTTTCCTCTGTTCTTAAACTAATCAATGAATAATGAGGTGATTAATGATTAAACCCTAAAACGGTCATTAACGAAGTGAACCCTTGTTAATTAACCAATCATATTAGTTAACGACTAAAACCCTAGTTAATTAACATACTCCCTAAGTAATCAACTAACATAATTAACTAATTGAACTCACAAAAGAATAACAATAATTTATCCCCCCAAAAAAAAAAAAATACATTTACTAACGTGTTGTTGAGAGACACGTTGGTAATTCCTAACGTGCTAGATTCTCACACGTTAGCAATTTCTAACGTGTAACCTAGACCCACGTTAGTAAGTGTGAATTTTTTTTTTTTTTTTTTTTGCCATTAATTTGTGCTACTATTTTCATGTTGATCAATGATCTTCAAACTCAAATTGATAAACCGAAAGAATTCAAAATTGGGCCAGTTGTGAACGAAACTCATAAACAAAACTCCGATTGCAGTAGCAAAGATAAAGGAAGTCTCGAGAGCAAGGGTCGCAAGAGATCCGTTCGCATGCAGAGATTGAGAACAACCAGCTTGATGAGGCGCGCACCTTAAAAATAAGCGAAATCGTGAAAAAAAAAAACCATTGAGTGTAAATAACAAAATATGTACTTAAATATTTAATCGAGTTAATGAATATAAAGTTATTAATTCACCAACCTAAGTCAATATCTAATTAGTTAATATAACATAATTAAACAACACATGATAATAAGTTCCTAAAAAAAAAAAAACTTACATTTGCTAACGTGGGATTTGGTTACATGTTAGCAATTTCTAACGTTCCAATCAATCCCACGTTAGGAAATGTAATTTTTTAATTTCTTTTTTTTTTTTCCTCTGTTCTGAAACTAATCAATGGATAATGAGGTAATTAATGATTAAACCCTAAAACGGTCATTAACGAAGTGAACCCTTGTTAATTAACCAATCATATTAGTTAACGAACTAAAACCCTAGTTAATTAACATACTCCCAAAGTAATCAACTAACATAATTAAGTAATTGAACTCACAAAACAATAACAATAATTTATGCCCAAAAAAAAAAAAATACATTTACTAACGTGTTGTTGAGAGACACGTTGGTAATTACTAACGTGTTGAATTTAGCACGTCAGTATTTGGAGCCGCATTTACTAACGTGTTACAATATATACGTTACTAAAATATAAATATATTTTTTTTAAGAAATTAATAAAAAAATTTATTTTCCATTAGTAACGTGATATGAACCACACGTTACCAATTGCTAACGTTTGGTTCATGCCACGTTAGTAATTACTAACGTGTTTATAAGGACACGTTACTAAAATTTTTATTTTTTGGTCCCATTACTAACGTGTTGAATCTTAACACGTTACTAATTGCTAACGTGGGAAAAAAAATGAACAGTAGCCACGTTAGTAAATGCCGTGTTTTTTGTAGTGGTTGTGTTTTGTTTTGTCTCTTGTGTATGTTAAGAAATCCAAAAATAAATTTCTTTTCTTTTTTTTCTAGTTAATTCTAAAATGAATTTAAATATACAGAACAAGATGAAGCTTGGCCAGGAAAAAAAAAAGACTTGTACATATATACTTCATATAAAGATAAGTCAACAGCAGAAAACGACCAAAGTGAAAGTGAATGTCTTGTTTTTCCTCTTCCTCTAAAAAGAATAGTTTGATTTTTTCTTTGTTAATTAGGTGCAAAAGAGTACAAGTTAGAGCCTAAATTGTGGTTTACGTCGGCGTGGGAAGTATGGACATTGACTTTTGAGTTTATATAAAGCTTTCTGGCCGGCCGGGGACCATCTTTTTAATATATAATATATGGTCCACCCTAGCTCGATCCTCTCCCTATTAAGATTTCAGGCCATGCATTTCACATTTTGAAGATATTGAATTGGATCTTTGGCATCTTCATTAATTGCAGCATTCATACAACTTAAAATGCATATCTACGTGGACGGCCAAAAAGTCTTATGGATACTAACTTTATAAAGAATAAAGTTACGTAATCGTATAGGACTCTTTGGAAAAGTTAGAAAAGATATGCCCAATTAAGTAAAGAACAACTCACACGAATTCAAAGAATAATAAATTATAATAGATGGGAAAATTTCACATATATACTTCGTTCAAGCTATTAGAACAAAATTCTTAGAGGGCAATAAAAGTTAGAAGGCTATAAAAAAGTTATAGGAGTTACAGCAATGACAAGGAGTTTGTTTACGTGAGATTTAAATCACTTGAAGTGGCATGGAAGAATTTGTAAGGTGTAGTGGAGAATTGTTAACGTCCAGAGTCTTAAAAAGTGTACTTATTAAAAAGTCTTAATTAGATCTAGAGTCTCGTTAAATTACTATTTATTTATTTATTTATTTGGCGTGTTTGTATAAAGGAAAAAGATTATTCAAATTAATGACTTCCACTTAATGAAACGTGGTCCTTAGTTGATGGAGGTACCCAGCCCTTGGGGATTTATCCTAAAAGTTTAAGTTTATAGAAAAATAAATAAATTTAATCAATTAATTTGCTTATTAATTAATTTGGGTTTTTTTTTTTAAGAGAGAGAGAGAAAAAAAAAAAAAACGGGAAAATGGCTGAGCTAAATTGAGAATGCTTGCCCTGAGTATAAAAGTTGACCAAAAAGGGAGTCAATGAGTGGAGATGGCAGTATGAACACATTCCCCATGTCAAATTACATCTGCAAGTGATGGAATTATTAAAAAAACGAGTGAGCTATATATCATTGAACTTTATGAATCTAGGGCGAGTAAAGGTAATGGGATCCTCTCCATTTCGAGCCGCTCCCTTGGACAATTTTGCTCCTCCCATACTAGAATCGGGCTTCTCTAAATTTCATTTGAAATGAAAAAAAAAAAAAAAAATCATTTTCCCAAGTAATAGCAAAAAGAGATGGATAAGACCTAGTTTTGTTATATCATATTACATGCATGCATGTGAGTTCGTTCTTTAGTCACATCTTTTATATATATATATATATATATATATATATATATATATATATATATACACATATCTGAGCATCTTTTTCATTTATTTATTTTTATTTTAATGTGGGTTGTCTTTTCCATAGGTGATCGATCGCTCCTGCCACCTTTTTAGGGGTGGTGACCTTTGATGACGCATCGAGAGTAGCTGCGATTATATATCCAACAGTAGTTATGTTACTCTTATTTTAGAAGAATAATTAGTCAACATTTTAATGTGGTTTGAAATAGCTATTTCATTCTTAGCATTTATTTGGTTTATCAATTTCAAAACGTACTGTTTGAAAAAATAACAATAATTAAAAAAAATGTGATTTTTTTTTAACGCAGTTTGTAAAATTAGCATTTTTATTTTTTTAAATATGAATTTTCCTATGTTGTCAAACCACCTTAACTTATCTGTAATTATGTCTAAAAACGTTATATAATGAAATTGGTAAATGCCATATTTTGGTTTGACATAAAATGTTGTGACTTTACAAAGAGAGAGAGAGAGAGAGAGAGATGGAGATAAGTATGAAAGGAAAATGTCACTCATAATCATACATACCTTCATCTCTATTTAAAAGGTTGGTATGAGTCTCTTCACATATCACAATTGAAAAGTACTGTTCCTACGGTAAGCCCTGCCCCTCCCATTCCTCACCAATCACCATCTCTATCCGTGGAAACCTCACCATCTCTCACAAACTTCATTGCAGACTTCACCGCCACAATATCTCATTCTCTCTCTCTCTCTCTCTCCTCCTCCTCCTCTTCTTCTTCTTCTTCTTCTTCTTCTTCTTCTTCTTCTCTCTCTCTATATATATAAAGGAAGAATGTGGAGGCTGAAGATAGCGGAGGGTGGCAATGACCCTTACATCTACTCTACAAATAACTTCGTTGGGAGGCAAACATGGGAGTTTGACCCTCACGCCGGTTCCCCTGAAGAGCGTGCTGAGGTTGAAGAAGCTCGTCTCAATTTCTACAACAACCGATATCAGGTTAAACCAAGTGGTGATCTCCTTTGGCGCATGCAGGTACCCTCTCCCCCATCTTCTTTCTCCATCATTTCTGACCAACCATATTTACTTTTCTTTTTTTGACTGGCATGGCGTTACGTGACACTAAAATTTAGGCTTTGGCTCAACAATTATAAGTGTTTGTTTCGGTATGCATTTCATGGGTCCAAAACTGTGTGTTTAACACTTAAAAAGTTGATTTGAAGAAAAAACATACTTGTGTGATAAAAAAAAAAAATTAACCGTTTTTTAGGGCCCAAATATGGCTGAAAGACACTTTTGAGCATTTTTTTATTTAAAATCTTTATTTCTCAAATATAATCCCAAACATACTCTAAGTGTAATGTTATTAATTAGTGAACTACTATATAACTTTCCTATAACTGACAGCATTTGAATTAACTTCTTAAAAAAAAAAATGAATGACAAATTTTCACTGTTATGTCATTCCAATTAGATGGCAGTCTGATATATATATATATATATATATATATATATATATCAATTTATTGAATAATATTTCTAAAATAAAATTAATGACTAATTTTTGCTATCATATCGTTTTAATTATATAATAATTAGGGTAAAGTCCACATTTTCCCTTTAAACTACCACTCAATTGACAATGTATCCCTCAAACTTTCAATTGTGACAATGTCCCCTCTAAACTACCAAAACATTATCAATGTCCCTTCTAAAACTAGCAAAAAAATAAAAATGCCCATATATATTTCTTAATAAGACAAAAATACTCCTATAAAATAAAAATATATATTTTTTAAATTTTTTTTTTTTTTTAAAAAATTATAATTTAAAAAGAACAATTTTTTTAACGAACTTTTTTTTAAATGGAAATTTTTATTTAAAAGAAATTTTTTTAGAAAACAAAAATTTTTATTTTATTACATGAAAATTGTTAATTTTTTTAAAACAGAAATTTTTATTTAAAAAGGTTATAAAAAAATTGAAAATTGAATTTTTTTTTTTCTTATACAAATGATTTTTTTTTTAATGTTTTTTCTAGAAGTTTTAGTATTTTTATTATTATTTTATTTTACTAAGGGTAATTTCATCATTGGGGGGAACATTGACAATTATTGATAGTTTGGGGGAGACATTGTCACAATTGAAAGTTTGAGGAAGACATTGTCAATTTGATAGTAGTTTGAGTGGAGTATATGGACTTTCCCCTAATAATTAAAACAATTATTGATGGATTGATTTTTTGTTTTTGGTCTCTTTCCCAATAGAGAAATACTAGGCCGTATTTTCTTAACCATTTTGTAATCATCCTTTTTTTTAAAAAAAAAAAAATGGATTAAAATTTGCTATTGAATTTATAGGTCTACATATAGGTATTACATATTCAAATGGTAGAATTTTTTTAAAAATATACGTATAAAGATGGTTGAGAAATAATTAGGAGAAGAAAATCTAGAATTTTTCATATAACTAAAACCCTCCCCTGGCCTGCACTGCAGGTATAGGGAATTGCCCCAATATTCTGTATATTCATATTTATATATGTCAGGAAATTCTCCACCGAGTCAATGGATTATTTTATTTCCATGAGCTACAATAATTGATGAAACAGTGCTGGTGCCTAGTTGAGTTGGCTTTTATGGGGCTTCTCCTTGGCCAAAGGGGCCTAAATCTTAGGGGCATTATGTTTAGGTATATCATAATATAACTTTTTCTATTGCAATGATGTCATCTGGCTTTTAGAAACCCATAAATCAAATGTATATTCTTGACCATGTCTATGCAGTTGGCTATTTGCTAGTCAAACAGAACATTTGGGCAAGTAATCAACTTTTCCTACTCATAAAACACATGAATTGATATGTTTGTTAAATTATTACTTATCCCAAAAGTTTAATCTAATAAGAAGAGGTAAATTTAATTACTTAAACATTAGTTTAACACTTTCCCTTACATGTGGGCTCAAACTCCTTTTTAATAGGTAAGGTCCAACATGTAAAATATTTAATTTAAGTGGAGGGTGAATGAAAAAGTTAAGGTTTGATTCCAGAACTTTTAGCTCTGATACCATGTTAAATTACTAGTTATTCCAAAAACTTAATATGATAGGAAGAGATAAATTTAATCACTTAAACATTAGTTTAACAATGTTGCCACCAACGATGCTTTTGGTATCAAATAAAAAAAAGACAAGATGCTCTTGTACATTGTAGTTAGCCATGGCCAAACCTAATCGAATAAACAATTTGTTGGAAGAAAACAACAAACAAAGATAGATTATAAGCTAAACTAAGATTTGCTAATAATAAGAGAAACTTGTCTTTGAATCCACTGTTGTCTTTGACCATATATATATATTGAAAATGTCTACATAATTAAAGAGGTTGAGAAAACAGAAGTAATGGGGTTGTTGGTCAACATTCAAAGACTAATATGATGGGTTCTCAAATGGAATTTATGTAATGGTGGGGACAATTTTTAAAAAGGAAAAGAAAAAAGGTAATTGGGGGACTTGACCAAAAACGAGTTCCTCGTGCCTTCCCCCCCCCCCCTTCTCTTTTTTTAATATATTGTATAAATTGTTTACTCAAATGTATAGACGCTAATTTCTTTTTGCCAAAATGATTGCAGTTTCTCAAGGAGAAAAACTTCAAACAAACAATTCCCCCTGTAAAAATTGAGGATGGAGAAGAAATCACATACGAAAAGGCCACAGATTCATTAAAAAGGACCGTCCATTTCTTTTCAACCTTGCAAGCCAGCGATGGCCATTGGCCTGCTGAAAATGCCGGTCCATTGTTTTTTCTTCCCCCATTGGTGAGACTCACAATCTTTTTTATTGCCACATAATCAAAACAAACTATTTTGAGATATTTATGTAAAAAGCATGCGTCATGCAACTTTTTGTGATACCACCCCAAATCATCAACAATATAACATGTTTTGGTTTTCATCTTGATGCGACCGCTAATTGTATTAATTCTTTTTAACCCCCAAAAAACATGCAGGTAATGTGTTTGTACATTACAGGACATCTTAATACCGTGTTCCCGGCTGAGTATCAAAAAGAAATCCTTCGATACATATACTATCATCAGGTACATATTCTTGGATTAATTAAGATTTAAAAAAAAACAAAATTACATGTTTAACAAGTATGCATGGTGTGAATATTTGGCATATTGTACATAGAATGAAGATGGTGGATGGGGATTACACATAGAGGGGCACAGCACCATGTTTTGCACGGCTCTGAGCTACATTTGTATGCGTATACTCGGAGAAGGAGCAGATGGTGGTGAGGACAATGCTTGTGCAAGAGCGCGAAAGTGGATTCTTGATCATGGTGGCGTCACACACATGCCTTCTTGGGGAAAGACCTGGCTTTCGGTATCACTTTGTTTCATAAATATTAACATATATATAACTAGATTTTTTGTACACTAAAAATTATGATTTCTATTGTAAATTAAAATCTAGTCATATTTCTTTCAGAGCCAATTCACTATGCATGATGACTATTTGCTGATATTTAACTCTATAATACAATTCCCTTTGTTGTAGATACTTGGTGTATTTGAGTGGATTGGAAGTAACCCAATGCCTCCAGAATTTTGGATCCTTCCTTCATGTCTTCCCATGCATCCAGGTCTGTACATATATGCTTGCTACTACTACATCATTTTTTTCTAAGGTAATATGGGTATCTGGGCTTTGCCCCAACTAGATACTCGAGACATCATGCAAAGCATCCCCTTAATGGTTGGGCAAAGCTCAAGCTTTCGCCCGTGGGCGTGACCTTAAAAATTTGTTTGCATTCAAGTAGGTCGAACTTTGGACCTTATGCTTCATAAGGCACTAGGGCCAAGTGAATACCACTTCATGATTGTTCCGGAAGACGAAAGTATAATGAAGTAGAGACATTTTACTTTCCTCTCTTTGAGAATTGAACTTAGTACATACTGCTTATTAATTGCTTGCCTTTCCCCTAAAATGCAGCCAAAATGTGGTGCTACTGCCGCATGGTGTACATGCCCATGTCATACCTGTATGGGAAAAGGTTTGTAGGCCCAATCACACCTCTCATTCTTCAATTGAGGGAGGAACTCTACACTCAACCTTACAACCAAGTTAATTGGAAGCAAGTGCGTCATTTGTGTGCGAAAGTGAGTTTATCTTAATCTGTTCCTCATGTATGATATTTGCTCATGCTAGATATATATGTTTTTCAATATTAGCCTTCCAACGCATGCATTGATTAAGCAAAACTCTTCTTCTTCTTCTTCTTCTTCTTTTAGGAGGATATTTACTATCCCCATCCTTTGATACAAGATATGCTCTGGGATAGTCTATACATATTTACTGAGCCTCTTCTCACTCGTTGGCCCTTTAACAAGTTGGTGAGAGAAAAGGCTCTTCAAGTAACAATGAAGCACATTCATTATGAAGATGAGAATAGTCGATACATCACCATTGGATGCGTGGAAAAGGTAATGTTGTCATACAACAATTAAGGGAAGCAATGGAGATCAACATTTATTAGGGCTATATAACACTACCGCTAAAGCTATTTGCATTGAACAGGTTCTATGTATGCTTGCTTGTTGGGCTGAAGATCCAAATGGGGATTATTTCAAGAAGCATATTGCTAGGATCCCTGATTACATATGGGTTGCTGAAGATGGAATCAAGATGCAGGTTAGTATGCATATTCTGCAGAACCAATTGTAGAATCTTTTGCCTCTCTGTTGAAAATTTGAATGAAGAGACTCCCTAAAATAAATTTCCTTCTAGGGTTGGTTTTGTAAATATAACTATTCAAAATTGAGTATAAACCCAAAGCTCGTGGTTTCTAGATTCAAGTCTATAAGTCTTAATAGTCTTTTAGGATAAGTAGCGATTTAATATGATATCAAACCAAAGGTCCTGTATTCGAACTTTGTCTCCATCAATTCACCTTTCATTTCAGTTAATTAATATTTTACGTGTTGGATCTCACTCATTAAGGGGTGAGTTGGAGTCCGCATGCATAAGGTGGAGTGTTAGAATATAAATTAAAGGATGAAATTAACTATTTCATATTTGCTTAAAAATTTTGGGACTACTGATGATTTAACAACAAAAGAAAAAAAAAAAGGGATCACAAAAATTGATTTATGCCATTTGTATGTAGAGTTTTGGAAGTCAAGAGTGGGATACTGGTTTTGCTGTTCAAGCTTTACTAGCTAGTAATCTCACTGATGAAATTGGACCTATACTTGCAAGAGGGCATGACTTCATAAAGAAATCTCAGGTTTGATTTTCAATTCTAAAAGCATCTCTTCACCACAATCATCAAATCTACATTTTGCTTAAAAAAATGTATACTATATATCCCATATTCATTTAGACTAATTATTCCATTTTATCTTTAAAAATTGTAAAGGTTAAGGACAACCCTTCTGGAGACTTTGAAAGCATGTACCGTCACATTTCTAAAGGATCATGGACTTTCTCTGATCAAGATCACGGATGGCAGGTTTCTGATTGCACTGCAGAAGGTTTGAAGGTAATTCATTTTGTTTAAATGCGTCAAGGGGGTGAAGTGTTTGCACCCTCTCTATAATTAAGGGGAAATTACACTTTATCCCCTTGAAGTATCCACCCATTTTCACTTTTGTCTCCAAAATTTAAAATGTGACACTTTACCCTCCCAAACTTTCAAATTGTGGTAATTTAACCCATTTGGCCTATTTATTCCCAAAATGCCCCCGACACATTTTTAAAAAAAAAAAATCCAAAAAAACAAAAATAAATAAATAATAAATATATATGCTGGGGTGGCCGAACCACCCCATAGGTGGTGGCCGGCCACCCCGTTTGGCCTGGGGTGGTTTGGCCACCCCCAGGCCAGCCGGTCTAGGGGTGGTAGAACCAACCCCAGTGGCCCAGGGGGTGGTTCAGCCGCCCTTTGGGCCAAACGCTCAAATTTTTGTTTGGCGCAAGGGGCGGCCGAACAACCCCATGGGCCACTAGGGGTAGTTCGGCCACCCCTAGGCAGACTTGGTGGAACCACCACCCAGGCCAAACGAGGTGGCCGGCCACCACCTATGGGGTGGTTCGGCCATCCCAACATATATTTATATATTTTTTTGGTTTTTTTTTTTGAAATTTTTTTTTTAGAAAAAAAATTGTGCTGGGGGCATTTTGGAAATAAATAGGCCAAATGGATTAAATTGCCACAATTTGAAAGTTTGGGGGGTAAAGTGTTACATTTTAAACTTTGGAGGCAAAAGTGAAAATGGGTAGATACTTCAAGGGGTAAAATGTAACTTCCCCCATAATTAATGTGTTCCTCACCAAATTCTCCTCTATTGTAGTGTTGCTTGCTTTTCTCCATGATGCCACCAGAAATTGTTGGAGAGAAAATGGAACCCGAGCGATTTTATGATTCTGTAAATGTCCTACTTTCTCTACAAGTAAGGATTAATTTTCACAAGCTTTGTATTTTTATGTACAAATGTTTGGAAAACCTGCAAGATCATTTATTTCACAAGTGTTTCATAATGTTCATATCAATAAGCTTTATTGTATGCCTTAATGTAGAGTAAAAATGGTGGTTTAGCTGCTTGGGAACCAGCAGGAGCCCAAGAGTGGTTGGAAGTAAGCACCTTAACATATTAAAGTAGCCTTGAAATATGCTTATGGCAATACTTCAAAACTCACCCTTAATGAAATTTTGTTTGCATCAGCTACTTAATCCCACAGAATTCTTTGCTGACATTGTCATTGAGCATGAGTATGTTGAGTGCACTGCATCAGCAATCCAAGCTTTAGTTTTGTTTAAGAAGTTATACCCTGGGCATAAGAAGAAAGAGATAGAAAATTTTATAAAAAATGCTGCTCAGTTTCTTCAAGACATACAAATGCCTGATGGTTCATGGTATGTTCCTCCATTGGGTTTTTTTAGCTATGTTTCAAAAGATGTGTCTGTTTTTATATAGATTTACATGATTAATTTTGCATTTCCATAGGTATGGAAATTGGGGAGTTTGCTTCACATATGGTACATGGTTTGCACTTGGAGGATTGGCTGCAGCTGGCAAGACTTACAACAATTGTCCAACTATACGTAGAGCTGTTGATTTTCTACTCAGAGCACAAAGAGATAGTGGTGGATGGGGGGAGAGCTATCTCTCATGCCCAAACAAGGTAATGTACTTCTAACACGTACACATAATTCTTAATATATATTTTTTTTCATCCTTATTCCCAACATCATTAGTTATCTCTTACTCTCAACATCATTGACAACAGTTTAAGAATTTTTGATCAATTTGTGAAAGAAAAGTCTTTCTAAGATTTTTCAGATGGGAGATAGTAAAATTATAAACTGTCTGTGCTTGTTTATTATACAGGAATATGTAGCTCTTGAAGGAAACCGATCAAATTTGGTACACACTGCATGGGCATTGATGGGTCTCATTCATTCTGGACAAGTGAGTTCATGGTTTAAAAATCTAGTATTGTCTATCTTATGTCATGCTTTTTTGGCATATTCTGATGTGAAAATTGCATCTGTAATAGGCTGAAAGAGACCCCACACCTCTTCACCGTGCAGCAAAGCTGATAATTAATTCTCAGTTAGAAGATGGTGATTTTCCTCAACAGGTACCTCTCTTTAACAAAGCTTCAAGTGCACTACACAAATATTTCTATGAATTTTACACTATATATAGATTTCATCACTCTTTCATTTATACAGGAAATCACTGGGGTCTTCATGAAGAATTGTATGCTGCACTATGCAGCATATAGAAATATATACCCATTGTGGGCTCTTGCAGAATATCGCAAGCATATCCCATTGCCGTCCATAAAAATGTAAATCAGCCAGTCAAATGTATAGCACAAAGGCACCCATAAGAAAACCAACTCTTATTAATTGTCCTACTTTTTTCTTTAGCAGTTGTGTTAATGTTGTATGTAGGAAGTTTTTAAACACACACCATCTAAGATAGATAGGAGTAAGCATTATACAATGTTGTATAAGTAAACAATATAGTAAATGGAAAGGTCGACCACCACCACCGTCGGCCTTCCCCACCATGTGATGATCGGTTCTACCACACCGGAGACCCTCACCAACGAAGCCTTCTTGTCTATTATGTTTTTTTCGTTCTCAATTTTTTCATGGGTTCTCAAATTTTTCATGGGTTATTCTCTGTGTCAAATGATTTGTTGGTAATTTCTATGTGGAAATGAAGTTCTCTATCATATTTGATTTAATTGTATGTTTGTTGAAGAAGAAAATAAGTGGGTTTAATTCATCCAAAGAAAGTGGGTTTAGTTTGTGGCAATATATGAGAATTGATGAGCTTCAGTCATTAGCAGTCGTAGCTTGTTGTTGGAGATGTGGATGGCTCGTTGTGAGCAGTGCTCAGCTTCATGGTCTTTGTTGCTGGCCGTTGGTGAGGGGAGAGGGAAGAGAGATGAAATGGGGGAAGAGACAAAGATGAAAAGGGGGAGGAGATAATGATAAAATGGTGAAAGAGAGAACACTGTGCATTTTTCTAACCTAAAAAAAATTAATTATTATTTAAAGTCAGACATGGACTTCTTAGGACCATAGATTTCTTATTCTCCTTCATATTAGTATTCTCCATCAACCTAAACGACGTTGGTTTGGTAATTATATGGGTTAAGTACTACGCGTTCCATAAGGGCATCTTAGGAAGTTCAAGTCAAAAAAACTCACGTGGATGGCACGTGATCGATTTTCCTTCCAAACTGATGGAGCGACTAACGAAGTGGCCACTTTGACACATGTTGGTACTTTATTGGGCTACTTTAGTACCTTTTGAATATTTTGTGGCCAATTCGCAAAGGCCTGTCAATTTGGGGGGCCTTTTATATTTTTTCTAGTTGAGAATGAGTTAGTTTGTGAGACTAACTTCTATCTGCTACTTAACAAACTCCAATGTTCTCATTCTAGATAGTAGAAAATAAAATTAAAAGAAGAAGAAAAAGAAAAGAAATCGACCTTCTACTTATGCTTTTTTTTTAAAAAAAAAAAAATTAAGATTATGCAAGTTTTTGACATTTGGAAATGGTCATAAAATATTATGAAAAATATTTATTTAATTCTTAAGCAATTGTGAAATTTCAATTTAGTTGTTCGGCTTTTGAATATGACTTAACCCTTTAAGTTTTTCGTGTTTTCTACTTCACTCTTTCCATTCAAAGTCGTCTACAACATGTTTATGAGGCATTAACGTGTTTAATATCATTTATGTATTTTTGCCATGTCAGTTAAAAAATTAATGTTTTACTTTATTAAAAAATTTAAAATTTGGCAAAAAAACAAAAACAAAAACAAAAATAAAGATGGAACATCCCCTCTCCCTTGCCCCTAGTGTTGTCGCCAAAAGGGAGATTGTGTAGCGCCCTGTGAAAATCAATTCATTATTAATTGACTTTATGGTTCACCTTCTAGTATTACTCATTTTGAAAACAAGACTTAGGGATATCATCCTTTCCAAAGAGAGACTATAGCGGAAGACTGTTTACTAATGGACAAAGATAACAATAATTTTAAGCCACAATCACAATAACCAAAGTAAACATAAAGAATCATAACATAACTGGATCCCCAAATGTATCGGTGAGAGACCAATCACCAAAATAATAATATAGAGTACTTGTGATTGTTTTGAAATAGTATCAATGCCTAAGCTTAACTAAAGATAACATAAATACAATCTTGATCAATTCCTAACGGGTAATTCCTCCAACATCCCACATGGATTTGAGCCATACTAAGTTTAGATCCTAAAAAATGACTTGAATCAAGTTGTGACGTCTCACATTGTCTGAGGGTGAAAAAGATGAAGTGTTTATATAGAATATGCTCTCTCTAAATGATATGAGGCCTTTTAGGGGTAAACCCAATACTAAAACCATGCGAGCTTAGTCCAAAGTAGATAATATCATATCATTTAGGGCAGGTGTTACATATGGTATCAGAGTCATAGCCCAACCTAAGATGGGGGAGTATGCACAAGCCCATAGAGGTCACCAATGAGGGCGCTGGGTCCTAAGAGGGGGTGATTATAATGTCGCACATTGCATGGGTGTGGAAAAGATGATGTGTTTATATGGAATATGCTAAATGGTATGAGGCCTTTTGGGGGTAAACTCAATACTAAAACTGTGCGGGCTTAGCCCAAAGTGGATGATATCATATCATTTAGGCCGGGTGTCACATAATTTGTAACACCTCGGTCCCATATTGGAAAGATAAGAAGAAGCCCACATAGAGTGGGTGGTTTACAAAGATAGTCATAAATGTTAAGTCCCACATTACCTAGTTTCTAGGTGAAACTAGGCTTTATAATGAATTTTAGGAAAGCTCTAAATTGACTAATCCTTTTGGGATGATAGCGCAGATGTGGCTAGCGCTTTTCTTTAAATCATTACAAATGATATTAGATCCACCTAGTAACGTCATGTCATGTGGTACTGGAGTACTGCATGACGTGGCCCTGAAGAGGATGTCAAGAATTTAAGAGGGAGAGTCTGTAACACCCCGGTCCCACATTGGGAGAAGAAGCCCACATAGAGTATGTAGTTTATAAAGATAGTCGTTTGTGTTAAGTCCCACATTACCTAATTACTAGGTGAAACTGGGCTTTATAATGAATTATAGGGAAGCTTCAAATTGACTAGTCCTTTTGGGATGATAGTGCAGATGTGGACAGCGTTTTTCTCTGGGTTGTCACACAAGTCCTTCACCACCACTAATTGGCTCCCTAAATCTATCATTTGCTAAACTAGTTATGACAGAACATATTTCATAATGGAGGAAAGAAGAATACAAGTGCAAGTTCGATAACTTAGTGAGTAAAAATGTACACAATGCACATGCCATTAGAATGGTGAACTTAGTTGTTGATAAATCTATGTAATATTGTGACATGACAATTATGGATGCTGATGAGTGCCAAATATTGCATATTTGAGCATCTTAATTTGCATTTGTTAATCATTTAGCCTTATTATTTTCTGATGTTTGTATTAGTTTTAGTATCTTAATGCTTTGTAGGTTGCTAAGTGTTGTGCAAATTTATTTAATTTGCAAGTGCACGAATCGTTTATAGTTTAATAGATGGCAAGTGCGAGGTCAAACTCACTAAGAATTGTATTTTTGAAAACTCAATTTATATCTAAACTAATTAAATCCTAACCTAGTTCCAAAAGGGGTTTTGAAAATTAAAAACATAAGCATAAATAAAATAAAATAAAACTAACGATAAAGTACTAAGGATGCGGAATCCACACTTACCAACTCATAACAACATACTTCATGTTCATCAATATTAATCCAAAGTTCTCACAAATTAAATCTTATGTATGTTCTACTATGCTTCAAAGAATTAATCAAAATCATCTCATGTATCCATTCATTACACAAATTACAAAAGGAATCCAAATTTAATTGAAACACCAAATGTATCCGAAGAACAAATCACAAGAGATATCCAATTTTTAGGCATATAAAATCAAGCAATCAATTATGTGAAATTATTCTAAATCATCAAGTGTATCCCTGAATCACAACAAGATATCCAAGAATCATTCCACACATTGAAAAGAAGTAAAACAATTAAAATATTAAACCATAAAATCGGACAACAAAGACTTACATAAAAGTACAATTGTTTTTCATAGGTGAGGCTTCATCCCCAACCTTAGTTGGAAATTAACTTGACATAAAAATAAATCCTAGGTCTATTTATTGGCTTAGAGAAGTCCTAGAAGCCCTAGTAAACCTAGATAATTCGAATGTCAGTCTCCCAATCCAATTAGAAGTCTGAAATAGGAATAGAATTCGTCTAGATTTACGTTCTCATATTGCGAGACGATTTTAGCATAGTAAACGTTTGAATTAAGAAACTCCTATTTTACAATAAATTGTATCATTTTGAGTTAGCTTTCTAATGTCATTAGAATCACTTCAATCTAATATTTGAGCAAAAAGTTATGGTCAAAATACTAAGACGTGTGCAGAATCTGAATTTGAATCCAATCTGAATTTGACTCTAATTACATAAATTCCGAATTTATCATTTCCTTGATTTGGTTTAACTTAATCATATCTTCTAGGTCTTCTCAAGGTTTGCTTTATTCCAAGACTTTGCAATTTTCCCCTTTAAGATGCAATTTCTCTTCAACAACCTACAAAACATTAAAACACAAATCTAACATAAAACATTAGATAATGACACAGCTAAATGATTAACTAATAGAAATTAAGGAGTCAAAATATGTAATATTTGGCTCTTATCAAACACTCCCAAACTTACATTTTGCTAGTCCCTTAGCAAAACAAAATGAAAATAAAATGAAAGCAATAACATAAATCCTCTTTCGTAGAAGAGACGATTGCATTTAGCATATGCAACAAGCCTTTTAAACCCTTAGACATCCTTAGTGGACGAGTGAAGTCTCGTGGGGGTTTACAACCAAAGCAAGATAAACACACACACACGTTTATATATATATATATATATATATATATATTCTTTTTATGTAGGCTATGTAATGTTTAACTCCCTTAAGCTTTCTAATTGACCCTGGTACCGAGTGTTAAGCCAATGACTCCCAAGCCAGTTGGCTTTAGGGCACTAGATGTAAACATCCCTAAGGGCTTATTAACTCAAGTAAAAAAGGTTACGAAGCCAAGCTAGCTATACCATCAATCAACTTTAAACTCCATACCTTTTGATGCGAACATTTAATGCTTAATGAGGCAAAAGGTTCAGTTACTTAGTGAAAAACTCAAAATGATATCTCTTTTTTTTTTTTTTTTTTTTAACTACCAAGGTTATTTATTAATACGTTATCCAACAAATCTAAAAAAGAACAGGCTTAAGCTCAAACATCATACCTCACAGAAAACATGCTAATATGCTTATAAAAATTTATCTCAAAACAAGTGAAATCTCTTTTACCCCAAAATGAGTCAAAGGACTCAAACTCCTACTGACATAATGATATGTTCAACCCTTTAAGCAAGTCGATCAAATGTAAATCACAGTCACAGTTTAACTCAAACTTGACAAAAACATTACACAATTTTTTTAGCACAAAAAGACAAATAAAAATAAACATATAAAAACAAAAATAAATAAACAAATTGTTTTTCCATATACCCAAATTTGAATCACACATTGCCCTCAATGTATAGTATAGAAATACATTACCAGAAATAAGGAAACGTCAAAGTGTGAAAAAGGCCAGGGCATCCCCCAAACTCAAATACCAAAACACCTGTCAATAAAACTAATAGCAATATGTATATTTATAGAAACAAAACATCAAAAGATTAATTGTTGTTAGAAACAAAAACAAAACTAAAAACATGTAATGAAAAAGGAAAGAAAGAATTTGTAGAGAGAAGTGCAGAAAATAAACAAGAGGAGAAAACTTTATAGTGTTTCCCCCTATCATACTGATGTCCAACAAATTCCTTCCACCCCTTCTTCTTCAAAACTTCATACCTCTTTGGAATGATATTTCGCCATCTTATATAGAATTGCTTGCTTTAAAGAATCTTCTTAGGAAAGTGGTTCCTAGATTTTCGTGCTTTTGTGCATAGATCCTTGAGTATCTTGACATAAGATGGCTCTTGGAGACATTTTAGAGATAAAGCTTTGGGCTCTTGATGTGTCTCAAGAGAGATAGTGATGCAGGCAGGAGCTTTAATACTCACTTCCATGTCACTGGATAGATTAGGAACTATTGGGGGCTTACTTTTCTCATGGTGCTCAACTCGCTCAATGTGCTCAACTTGCTCCTCTTCGTTATCCACAACTTCATCATCATCCACTAGGTAGTGCTTTTCAATCATCATTTGACTTTGAAACTCTTCTTCCTCTATTCTATTTAATTCAACAAGATGATTCATCTGTCCTTCCAACCTTGACATAGCTTGATGGAATCCTTGTATGTCTTTGGTATTGCTTATGATGGCATTCTTAAGTTCTTGTATAGCTTGGGAGTTGGCATTCTTCAGCTCTTGCATGTCTTTGCTATTTGACTGCAAGGTTTTGTCAGTAGACTATATGAATGCTTTGAGTGTGTCTTCCAGTGAAGCTTGAGGTGTAAGTTGTGGCACTTGATAAGCAAGTGGTTGAGCTTGGTGATCGAACTGCAGATAGTCTAAATGGTGCACTTCATCAAATTGATGAGCATAATTTCTTGTAGCCTAAGCTAACCATGAGAAATCAGATCGGTTGCTCCAGTTCGGGTTGTAAAAATTGAAATTTGTTTCAAACCCTAGACTGGAGAAATTAGTGTTCATTTGCTCATATGAAGAATTAGAAAGTTATCCCCAAGATGGATAATTACTAGAATAATGATAAGGATTAAAGCAGTATAAACATGGTTTATATGGATAAAAATTTTGAGGGTAGTTGGTAGGAGCTAGTGTCCTACAATTAGGAGAAGCATTTTGTATAGAAAAATTATTAAAATCATTAAAATGAAAACCCATACTCACCCTCACTTTTTAACATGCAAATATCCCACATAAACATTAATCATCTCTTATTTTTTTTATAATTTTTTTAAATAAAATAAACTAAAGAAACAACTAACTAATAAAACTAAAATTTTAAAACTCACAAAAATGACCAAAAATAAATTTTTGGCAAAAATCTATGGAACTGTTGCAGTTGCTGCCTTTGTTGTGAGTGCCCTTGAATGTACTGCAGTTGCGCTCAATTGCACTCGAGTCAATGTATGAATGAAGATGCGGTAGTTGATGAGTACAGGTGCGCTTGACTTGCAGTCTTGGCCGTGAATGCACTTAATCGTAGTGGGGTTGCGATCGATCGCACTAGTAAGGATGTGCCAAAGGTGCTACGGTAGAACTATAAAACAAGCCAACAAAACAAGAAAAATCTTTTTATTTTTATTTTTTATTAGAAACAAGGATAAAATAAAACAAATTGTAAAAATTGAAATCCTAATTATAACTAGTAGAAAGATAAAATCAATTTAGACATAAATTTGTTTTCAAAAATAAATAGTTCCCCGGCAACCACTCCAAAAACTTGTTGTGCAAATTTATTTAACTAGCAAGTGCATGAATTGTTTGTAGTTTAATGGATTGCAAGTACGAGGTTGAACCCACAAAGAATTGTATTTTTGAAAGCTTAATTTATATCTAAACTAATTAAATCTTAACCTAGTTCCAAAAGGAGTTTTGAAAATTAAAAACATAAACATAAATTAAATAAAATAAAACTAACGATAAAGTACTAAGGATGCGGAATCCATACTCATCAACTCATAACAACATACTTCATGTTCATCAATATTAATCCGAAGTTCTTACAAATTAAATCTTATGTATGTTTTACTATGCTTCAAAGAATTAATCAAAACCATCTAATGTATCAATTTATTGCACAAATCACAAAAGAAATCCAAATTTAATTGAAACACCAAATGTATCCAAGAACAAATCACAAGGGATATCTAATTTTTAGGCATATAAAACCAAGCAATCAATTATGTGAAATTATCCTAAATCATCAAGTGTATCATTGAATCATAACAAGATATCCAAGAATCATTTCACACATTGAAAAGAAGTAAAACAATTAAAATATTAAATTATAAAATTGGACAACAAAGACTTACATGAAAATACTGTTGTTCTTTATAAGTGAGGCTTCATTCCCAACCTTAGTTGGAAGTTAGTTCGACATAAAAATAAATCCTAAAATAAACTAAATTGAAAAGCTGTGAATTTTTGTCTCCAGACTTGTCTCCCTTTCTTGAATGCAAAGAGGTCTATTTATAGGCTTAAAGATTATGACAATAGATTTTAATTCGACACGATTCACGACCGACGATTAATTAAATGTGTCAACTCCCACGACCCAAACACGACACGATTAATAAACGGGTAATACAACACGAACCCATTTATATAAATGTGTCATGTCAAGACACGTGAACACGGCCTGACACGACCCGTTTACGACCCAAATGTATTTTTTTTTTTTAGTTTAGTTTTTTTTTTTAATAGCAAAATTTTAGCAACCAAAGCAACAAAATGACAAATACAATGTTCTTCTCTCTAATAACACATTCTAATAGATGAAAGCAATTACAAATATAATTTAAAGAATATAAAAGATCTTGATCCATTTATTTGCTAGCCACATATACCATTTGTGACATTTTTAAAAACCAAAGTGGCTATTTGATTTTGGCTAAAAGCACAAGTACTAGAAAGAAATTTAACCCTTTTTGTAAATACTTAACACCCGAAAGCACAAATAATTTCCACATAATGTTTTCTTCAAAAAGCGAAAAAACACCCTTCAAAAGGCATACATGATTCATGTCATTATAAATCCATAAATATAATATTAGTTCTATTTCTACTTCTATTTCTACTAAAACACAACTTTATAACAAGGAAACAAGAGCTATAGGATGGCTGGTGAAAATAGGGTTTCGCTGTCACACTCTAGCCATACGTCCGGCTCGAGGCCATATGTCCACTGAGTCACAATGGGCCATACATCTAGTCACGAGACCGTACATCCGCTTCAATGTCTTTCAGGGAGAACCTCATTTTCTCTCTACTGTCCGCCTATTCTCCGACTCTTAAAGCCAATACAGACTCCTTAAGGCCTCCTAACACAGATCAAAAACTCCATACAAAGTAACAACACTAAGTTATCAAAACGTTAGCCTAAGCAAGATTAAAGCATAACTAAGCTAACAACTACAACATAGAACTATAATCGAGCAGCATAACAATGTATCTAAAGAGATAGGCGACCAAGCATTACCTCTTTGAAGTGAAACCTCGAAAGTTCCTCTTCAGGCAGCACCGAAACACTCACGAAACCTCACAACACTCACAAAACCGTCTATTAGCAGCCTGGGAGCGAAGATGGGGGTTAAGGGGTGGAATAGGTATGAAATGGGTGAGGGGGTGAGGGGGCATTTATAGGGCCAAAAAGTAGTGGATGTTTGGTCCTAAGGGCGTACGTTCGATACTATTTCACAGTGGTCCAAAAGTTGTTTCGTACGATGAAGTATTACCTAGTGGATTCTATGAATAGTGCCATGTACGTTCGCCATTTTGGCGTACGTCCGTTGTACTATTCACAGAGTATGGTTGTACTATCTATTAGAGCATACGTCTAGTAGGGGACCACCGTATGTCTACGCTAAAGACAGCAGTGTACATTCAGTGTTTCAGCGTATGTCCACATTAAAAGACAAGAGAGTATGTCCGCCAACCCTAGCATACGTCCACATTAAAAGACAAACCAGAAGACAAATTTTTAAAATGCCCTTCTAGCTAATCATAATGACCCAAAGTCCAAATTAACCCTGTAATTAAGCTACTTATGTCTAGTCAAATATTTGGGTCACTACAGTTTACTCTGGTGTATAATTGTGTTGTTATTTATTTATTGTTTTCTATTTCCTATGGCTTTAGAAAGTCTTCCACTAAGGTCTCTCATTTATGAGAAGGTGAAATCCCTGAGTCTTGTCCTATAAGGGATAAGGCTAGGACATAAACCACGAGGTCAATTACTAGCTAATTGATTTTCTCATCGAGGTCGTTACAGTTGTAAAGCTTCCTTAAATAATGGATTAGTTTTATTGCAGTCCTTGTGAATAAAGTTGTGAACTGCGTAACATACTACCACAAATAGTCACTAGTTCTCAATTAGATATGGCAACATATTTTTGAGTATTTGAAATCGAGCATTCCAAATATCAACGTTCTTTCAACAATTGATCAAAGGGAGGAGTACCTATAATTAAACAACTTCATTGCATTCCTAGGTTTGACCCCTGAATTATGAAAGACTTCCAAATGGTATTGTTTGTTCTTGTGTAGGGGTAGAAACCTCTTGAAGCAACCGTATTCAGAATCCACCAAGTAATAATATCTATAAAAAAAAATATATTTTTGTAAGACATCCAAGATACAACAGCGAATTAACTTACACAACCCATGCAAACTGCACAAAACAAATATAACTTGTTATATTGTACCTTCAACTAGGGTGAAAAAGCGGACTTTGGGATAGTTAACGCACTCTAAGAAAATCAGCGAGTCACGTGTTGTTGCACAAATTTAATTATACTCATCAATTGCACGAGTTGTTATGTAGTGTAACGGGTATGCAAGTGCGAGGTCGAATCCCATAGAGAATTGAGTTTGTTAAAAACTAATTTTAAAGTGTCTAAACTAATATTGCCTTAACCTAGTCCCAAAATCAAATATTTGGTGTGTAGAAAATAAAAACTAATTAAAATGCAATAAAATAAATAAATAAAAACGACTAAGGTCCCTAATTCATCTCACCACAATTTAATCAACATATAAGCATGTTAATTCACACATCTATCAATAAATTAGGCTAAAATGCATGTCCTATTCTCACGATAGCACATACACCCGTCGTACGGCCTAACTCTACGCATGTTCTTTTGCCTTTACAAAATCTAGTCGAATCATTTGATGTATTAACCCATAAACGATCACAATGGATGTTGAATCAAAATCGAATCATCCGATGTGTCGTTGACGACAACGAATATTGAACTCAATTAAACCATCCAATGTAACTCAAATGAATCACAACAAATATTGGTCGCAAAAACGATCCATAAACAACAACCAATCATAATCTTGTTACGAGATTGTGATTGAATCGAACATACGTTAAATTAAATGACAAAAAATATAAATCAAACATGAATATATATAAACAAATCCATAGTAAGGGAAATGAGAGGCTAAAATAAAATAACTAAAAGTATTAAATGATAAAATGACATTTATAGGGTTTTACAGTGATGAACAGGGAGGATTTAGGCCACAAGGGGCGCCTCCAAGCATTTCCAAACGTGAGGGTTCGTTTACAAGAGAAAGGGGGATATTTATAGGCTAATTTTTAGGGTTTCAGTGCTGTCAGGTTAGTTAAGTGCGGTGCGATTGATCGCACTCGTGCATGAATTTTTGCATCTGATGGGCACAAGTGCGCTCGATCGCACTGCGTGCGATCGAGCACACTGTCTTTAGAATTAGTCCTCACATGTGAAATATAAATTTGTAGATCTTTGAGTTAGCTTTCCAAAGACACCAAGATCACCCCAATCGGTGTTCTACAACTTTAAATATGGCCGTTTTGGTGGGACTCGTCGGGTGTGAATCATTGCTCGACTCAAATTTGCTGTCAAAGCTCCCCGAACTGTCTTAAGCCCTAGAGTTGATGGAATTAGCCCCAAATATAATTCAACAACCTGCAAAACACTAAAACACCAAAACTAACCAAAAACATTAGATATTAACAAAACTAAAAGCCTAACAAACGTAAATTAAGGAGGGTCAAATATACAATATTTGACACCGATCACGTGTGCTGCCCTCCCAACCGGTGTAGACGTATGTGAAGTATAGATCAAAGTCCACCACGCACATGACATTTAGTGTTGTTGTTGACTTTCGGCCTCGATAGGGCACACTGTTTGCACCTTGCACATTCGCTTTAACGTGAGTGCCATCAATCGCCTTAATACATTTCTAAATTTAAAAAATAAAAACTTATTTTAACAAATAAATATATAAAGTTGAAATAAAATAAAGAAAAAAAGAAAAAAAGAAAGAAAATAAAAAACAAAGAGAAAAGGTTAACATTGGATAAAACATAAGTATACCAATTTTTGGTCTTTACAGGTTAAAGAAAAAATATACACGAGTAATAACAAAATAGCGGCTTACCGCGAACCACAAGTAGTACAAATTATTTTTCATGATGTACGGGTGAGACACTTTTGCTGCAACTGGTTGTATGATTATTTTCCCAAAGTAGCATAATACTGTCAAAATCGCATTAACATACTTACTTATTGTTTCCAATGAATGTTGCTTGTGGGCATGTGCCATTACTAGGCAAAATACAATTACTTGCTATGTTATATTAACACAACGACTTCTTCGTTGAAAACTATTCATTTTCAACATGCCAAAATATTCATATTTTAGCCCTTAATTTACATTTGTTAATTTCTTAGTTTTTGTTATTTTGTTCCATTTTATTCCTTTTTTGTGTTTTCTGTGTTTTTGTAGGTCATGGAAGGAAAGGAAGCGTTTCTAGAAATGTTCTAAGCTTAAAGGGCAAATTGGGAAGACCTAGAAGATGTTGAAAGGATTAAAGCGGAATTTATCAAATTGGAGCTAAAATCGGATTGGATTCAAATTTGGATTATGAACAGGTCTCGGTATTTTAGCCATAACTTTCAGCTCAAATATCTGATTGAGGTGATTCTAATGGTATTAGAAAGATAACTCAAAATTATACATATCATTGTGAAATAGCATTTTCCTAATTTGGACCGCCGTAATGCTAAAATCACTCCGCAAGATAGGAGCCCAATTCTGGACGAATCCTAATCTGATTTGTAATAAGATTGTCTCCTAAATTGACTAGGAGACATAATTCCGAATTTCCTAGGTTTACTAGGGTTTCTAGGACTCTCCTAAAGCTTATAAATAGACCTCTAAGCCTCACAATTTGGGGGGAAATTTCTGGGAGGAGAATTTGGAGGCTACTTCTAGGAGCGGTTTTTCGGTTCTTTCTTTTCCTTTTCTTTTTAGTTTTTATTTTAATTATGTGTAACTAATTATTTTAGTAGGGCTGGATTGAAACCCTAATTATGTTTATTTAATATTTCAATATTGGCGCCTTTGTGATAATCATATTGTGTTGTAACTTGATTAATGCTGTTTTATTGAATTCCTCATATGTATGTGATTGGCCATTATATGCATGTGGTATGGACTTATTAGTTAGATCAATTTGGAGGACCGAGTCCTGGGTTTAACATAAGTAACAAAAGTAATCCACGCTGGGTTCTTGGGTTAATCAACATGGGAAACCGGGAGTATACACCATGCCCTAGGTCTCATGTGGTTGTCGGTTTTCACAGTTCATATGCTTTCCTAGAGAACAACTTAGTATACACCATGCTAAATCCTTTAGGAAAGAAAAGAGTTAGAGTATACACCATGCCTAATTAGTTGCTTAGAAACCAATAGCTTAAGGAGTATACACCATGCCCTTAGGTTGGCAACCATTAGGTATTCATAATATGATTAGAGCATTGGCATATTGATTTATTAATTGAGCATAATTAGTGGTGGATATCAAAGCCCTACACTTTAATTTATCTTTATATATTTTCATAATATCAATTTTGCGTGACACTTTTGGTATTTTAATTTTGAGTTAATTCAATACTGTTGAATCACCTCAATCAGATATTTGAGCTGAAAGTTATAGCTAAAATACTGAGACCTGTTCAGAATCCAAATTTGAATCCAACGATTTTAGCTCCAATTTGATAAATTCCGCTTAATCCTTTCAACATCTTCTAGGTCTTCCTAATTGCCCTTTAAGCTTAGAACATTTCTAGAAACGCCTTTTCTTCCATGACCTACAAAAACACAGAAAACACAAAAAAGGAATAAAATGGAACAAAATAACAAAAACTAAGAAATTAACAAATGTAAATTAAGGGCTAAAATATGAATATTTTGGCACTTATCATTACACAAGTTCAAGTAGGTCCCTGAGACATCCGAAATTGCTTGTAGCATGTTGTTTCGTTAGGGTGTTTAAGCACTCAATGTACCTACATAGGGCCAGTTAACTTTGAATTCCTTTGTCGTTTGCCTACTACCCTCACTATCTTTGTGTGAGCTAACTATTTGTAGTATTCTTCTACCAGGTTCAACACGTGAAGGAGTAGCATTTCCAACTCTTCCATAAGTAGTGGATCCGTATTGACATCATCATCGTTTTTAGACTCAAATCTCTCCAAACTTGAATCTGGTAATGCATCGAGAGTATCCTCCCAATGTGTGAACCTAGCGTTCCCACCCGATGTTCAAACTTCATTCATGATAATAAACCTACACTTTAATCCAATGTATAACGCCTCATTGCTATTCAATATTCATTACATGTAACATTAAAGTAAACAACTTTTTCAATATAAGAAGTGTGTAGATATATATAAAATGTGTAGATCAAATTTATCACCCAACACACTTTAAGGGTATAGGAAACCATTCAATGATACGATTAACTAAACACGATCGTGGTTAACATACAAATAGTCATTAAGTCATAAAAGTGTAATTGAACACACACATTAAAACAAGTAGTGAGTACAATTGGGATTGACATCCCAATAGTCAGCAAGGCATACAAGATTAACAAAAGATAAATTGCAAATAAAATTTTTAGTCATGTGCTCAATTATCGCTAGGCGAAATGAAAGTTAGCAGCCAACCATGTCGCCCCTCATCAGTCATTTTAAGGAGTATCTTAGCCCAATTTGGCTCATTGATGGCCTTACATGCCCCAAGGTATGCAAAAATGCGCAATGATATCTCCCACGCTAAGATGTTAATTACATCCATGACATCTTCCGAAGGTGATTGGGTAGGGGGACCCTTTTAGAAAGAGCGTCCCCAGGTGAAGCTTCGCCATCACTGAGATTCAATTTCTTTTCATAGCTTCGCAATTGGAGATGCGTGCCTCTTTGCCTTCCCTTTCCCTTTTGACCCTAATGGGGGACGTGAATTGGCCGAGTTAGATCTACAATTGCAGGTGGGAGATTGAGATCAAAGCGCCGTTCACGATGTTCAAAGCTCGGAGGGGATTGTGTAGGGGATTGTGTGCTAGCGTACCGATATTGTCTAATGGCTATTGACCCCTCAAAGACGTAGCATTGTTTATCCCAATTCGTAGGTGGCCCATGGCGAAATTCGTAGTACTTGCACAACCCCGGTGTTTGGAAAAAAACCAAAATATGAACAATCAATCACATATATAATAATCGTAGGTCAATGAGCATACCAGTAAATTTTATTGTCAATCATATCGACTTACAGTTCAAAAATGCTTTCATTGATCAAGACTTTGTACAACCATCCCCAGCTCGTCATCCCACCCATACCCCGTACCATGCCCCTAATTTTTTAGTTAGGTGTAATCTCTATGCAAATCTTTTCAAATAACTGATCTTTCGAGATACCTGGGTTGCTATGTGGCTACTACCATCCCACATATGTTTGTTTAACTTGTTGGTTATGCGAGGTATTATCTCTCTCCCATAATGTGGTCGAACACCTTCTTCTTGGAGACTAATAAGAACATCTAGTAGTGTGTACTCATGCTCTGATTCCCATTTTTTATTGTTGGGAGGTGTAGGGACCTTTGAAAGGGATGGGGTACTGATGTAGATTAGGATGACCTATCTTATCTATTAATCTTTTATTTAAATTAGGTTTCTTTGTTAGTCTTTTAATTGTTTTAGTTTACTTTTCCTTCTAGTATGCGATTTTAGATTACTTTTCCTTCTAGGATGTGTAATCCTAGTTTATATTAATCTCTTTTATGCTTTAGCCTCTAAGCTTATAAATACAGGCTTAGACCATTTGAAAAAACAGTTTATTATTATTATTGAGTTTGTTTAATAAGAATACTCAGTGTTGAATTTCTTGGTTATTTTCCTTCAGGCTTTAGATAACATCTTTTGCTTAGAGAAAATTTCTTTGATTTTGTGATAGTCTCACAATCTTAGGAATATTTATCCCTTCTATTTACTATTTTCTTGATTATACATGACCTAACCCTGCATCAGTTGGTATTAGAGCCCAGTCTCTTTACATGGCGCTAGTCACAAGGGGAAGGGGTAACTGCTTTGCACACTTGGAGGACGTGAATAATCGCCAAGAACCAGTTAAAGAAGAACCATTGGCAACCTATCAAGCACAATCGGAGGTACAATTTGCGAGCTTAAGGGAACAAATTGTAGCCCTCACAAAACTATTGTCCATCGAGAGTGGTCGAGATAGAAGTCGGCATATACCCTCACCGCCCGAATCGGAAGAGGATGACGCAATTGTGGAGGATGAAGACGGAGACCCTTTTGCGGAGTGCGGAGTGCACAGGCATCAACTCCTTGTACAAGCTCAGGCTAATCAGTGGGAATCCGGTTTCAAACTCGATACACCAGAATTCCAAAGTTGCGTGCAACCCAAAGAGTTCATGGTGGCAGAAAAAAATAAAAACATTCCACCAAAAGAAGTACCAAGGAAGATGGCAAAGATGGTGCCTAAGGAGGGGGCGGAGATAAAGCATCAATTGGTGTCTCGATACATTGGAGGTACTTGCCAACAATTTCAACGTACATGCATCTTGGGAGGCAAGGTGGCCAAGCTTATCATCGATCCAAGGAGTGGTATGAATATCGTCTCGGAGGAAGCGGTAAGGAAGCTAGGGCTCGAAACCAAGAGACATCCTACTCCCTATCAATTGGAGTGGCTCACGAAAGGAAACGAGGTAAGAGTTTCTAAATATTGCTAAGTGCCTTTTTCTATTGGAGGTAAATATGTGGATCGTGTGTGGTATGACGTGGTCGACATGACTATGTGTCACTTGTTATTGGGCAAATCGTGGCAAGATGATAAGTTGCCGTCTATGATGAAACCAAGAATACATACAGCTTCATGTTGGGTAAAACCAAGTTGACGTTACTACAGAGCCCATGGCCAAAGCCACAACCTTCACAAGGAGATGGTCAAACCGTTGTAGCCAAGCAAGAGTTGACGAGCATGGAAGGTGACATCAATGGAGTGGTACCGGGACCGATAAAGAAGCCGTTGAAAATATTTGTCGACGTGGGCCGAGCAGAACTACCAAAACAAGCGCAACCATTGCAAGATATTCAACCTCCACATGGGGTGGTACCAGGGTCTAAACTTCCTAATCATCAACTCCACATCAAGAGTCCTAAAGAGCACGAAGAATTAGGAAAACAAGTGGACGAGGTGAACCTTTCAGAGTGTATCAAAATTTTTCATGAAGAAGAAGAACCCTTGGAAGAGGTAAACTGGGATAATTTTGCACTTTTGATGACAATTCTACATATCATGTGACGGTTAAGAGCCTCAAAGGTAAAGTCTTCAATTTCAGTGTTGAACCAATTGACTATGTTGATTTTATTGGGATAGATGCTATTTTATCATATTATTTTAACAAAAATTGTGATGAGATCCATATGGTAGAAAAGACTTTTTTGTCAAAGATTGAAAATGTCTTTGTGAGTTCTTTGGGGATTCTTATGGCTTGTGGGAAGAGCAAAGCACGAGAGAAGCATAACAAGTCTACACAGAAAAGAGGTGTGTGGGGATTTCACAACAACCATCAAGATACTCCACTAATGAAGATCACTATGATTATTATGGGGTGTGGCCTTGTTGTAAAGTTGAGAAGAGATGATTGGAATGAGCTGATCGGGCATCCAAAAGACCGTGGAAGAGACCGGCCGAATTCGAAGATGAATTCTCTCAAACCTGGGGAGGATGATGTAGATTAGGATGACCTATCTTATCTATTAGTCTTTTATTTAAATTAGGTTTCTTTGTTAGTCTTTTAATTGTTTTAGTTTACTTTTCCTTCTAGTACGCGATTTTAGATTACTTTTCCTTCTAGGATGTGTAATCCTAATTTATGTTAATCTCTTTTATGTTTTAGCCTCTAAGCCTATAAATACAGGCTTAGACCCTTTGGAAAAACAGTTTATTATTATTGAGTTTGTTTAATAAGAATACTCAGAGTTGAATTTCTTGGTTATTTTCCTTCAGGCTTTAGATAGCATCTTTTGCTTAGAGAAGATTTCTTTGATTTTGTGATAGTCTCACAATCTTAGGAATATTTATCCCTTCTATTTACTGTTTTCTTGATTATACATGACCTAACCCTGCATCAGGTACCCTTACTCGCCTTCCGTGGGGGACATGCATGGTGTACTAAAGTAGGACATCTACGAATACAGTTATAAAATATTTGACAAGTTATTTAAAATAGTATATGTTACTAGTGTAAGTCGCTATCACCAAACCAATAAACAAAATTTTGAAATTATATATGAATACAAGCAAATGCAATCAAAGAAACATGATGGCTTATGAAGATTGCACAACCTACCTATTGTTGTTGAACTTGGTGTGGTCGTAGATTATACTCACCTTATTGAAAGATAAACGATATTTATATTAGTGATTTGTATTGGGTCACATTGTTTAACCTTACATTCTACATTTTATTGGCATTTGCATTTAGAAGTTAATTTTTTTTATCAATTTGTACACGGTTCGAAAAGAATAAAAAAGAAATGTTTAGGTACATAAAAATTTCACCAACATTTGTATACAAGTTATATTTTGGGCAAAATTCAGTTTACCCCCCTGAAGTTTCAGTAATTTTTCAATTTGAATCCTAAAGTTTCAAAATTGGCAGTTTACTCCCCTGAAGTTTCAAAAAGTGGCAATTTAAACATTCCGTTAAAATTTTCCATTAAAATGGATGAAAATTAAAAAAAAAATAGGCTGAGGGTAGTTTCGTCATTTCATAGTTTTCCGTTCAATTTGACAGAAAAAGTTGATGGAAGGTTTAAATTGCCACTTTTTGAAACTTCAGGGGGTAAACTGCCAATTTTAAAACTTCAGGGGGATAAACTGAATTTTCCCCTTGTATTTTTAACACATCCTATTACCACAAAAAAAAAGCTATTAATACACTGTGCAGGGACCGAAATTATTAAAATTTACACTTACAAGTCAAACTTCTAACACACCTTGCTCAAGGAAAAAAAAAAAAAAAAAAAAAAAAACCTAAACCCTAAACGAAAATGCTACACGTTTAGGGGGATATTTCTAAAGGAATATGCAGTAAACATAAGCATGAAATTCTACAGTCCCTGCATTTCAATATTTTCTAGCTTCTTTCTTAATCATGCCTCCCATTCTAAGACATTTGGTTTCATACCTAATTAAATTATTAATTGTCAAAAAAGTATAAATTGATAAGAAAAAATAAATTTAATCACTTAATTAATATTATAACATAGTAAACACTACTACTAGTGATGAGAAAATGCTCCAATCAATTTTGGACCATCTCTAATGTATTCAAAGCCGGCCCAATGTATTTGGGGGCCTTAAGCAAAATTTTGGCGTTGGGACATATTTTTTTAATATTTAAATATTAATTAAATAATATTTATTTTAATAATATTATTATATTTTTATAATATTATTGTTATTTTCATTCACATTAGTATTATGTTCATTGTTGTTTCATAACTTTTAAGGTTTTTCATTAGCTAGTTACATTCTATTAGGGTCATAAATATTTGTAACAATAGAGTTAGATGCATTAATAATATTTTCATTATCGTATAATAAAATAATTCTTTTTGATGAATTTATTGTTCATTTATGAGTTTTTCACTTAAATTATCCTCAATACTTTGTTTATTACTAATAACAAATTTATTTGTCCCCAAGAGGTAGTTCAATCGGCTGTGAACCACACCTTATGAAGTGTAGGTCACAAGATCGAATCCCCCCTCCTCCTACCCTTGTGTGGACATGTCAAAAAAAAAAAAATAACAAATTTATTTAAAACCCTATTTGAGATTCAACCAATTTTTGTATTATTTTTTTTTTTTTAAAGTATTTCATATCTAGATACATATTTTCTAGTATACATTTTTGATTAAAAATATTAACAAATTAAACAAATATGATTTATAAAAAAAAATATATATGGATTATAATAAAATAAATTACAAAAATAGAACAATAAAACCTGTTTGAAAATTGGCAGGGATATATCATGAGGAGGAGGGAAGAAGAAGAAGAGAAGAAGGAGAGAGAGAGAGAGAGAGAGAGAGAGAGAGAGAGAGAGAGAGAGAGAGAGAGAGAGAGCTCATTTTAAGAGAAAAAGGGCGACAAAATCGAGAAGCTAGTATTCCTCATTTTATGAGAAAAAGGAATTATGCTCTCCCTCCTTTGCTGACAAAGGAGAGAGAGAGGGATTAAAAATACAAAAAAAAAAAAAAAAATGAGGTGGCATATTTGTTTTTTTTTGGGTAATTGATCTTATTTTACAATGGGCTTATTATATTGGGGCATATTTTAGTGACCTTAAGTTTTTATAGGAAAGAATTTTGGGTCTTATTTAAAAAAAAAAAAAAGAAAATGGGCCATAAGTTAAAAAAAATAAAATATTAGGCCTTCTTAAATTTTTTTGGGCCTTATTTATTGGGGGCCCTAGACAACGGCTTAAGTGGCCTAGCCATTGGGCTGGCCCTAAATATATTTTGCATAAAAAGAAAATGAGTCTTTGAATAATAATATGGAGTTCCAATTTCATGAGCCCAATAAAATGTCAATGATAATAATATTATATATTACATTTATCAGCTTGCTCGAACAATCTCTTTTGTCTCACTATTCATTGTCTTGTAGGTCATGGACTCATTGGTCGGAAAACTGTTCCAACAACCGTAAACTATCAACTATTCTCTTCTCTATATGGTTATATTTGTTTAAAGCATAAAACACTTTTCATCTTAATTCCTTATTCCAAACGTGGCTTCCAAGCCTTTGTTATAGAAACCACACTGGGGAGAGCCACCCGACCAACTAAAAATGTTTTCTAAAAAGATTTTTAATGGGAACCAAACAAGAAATAGAATATTTGGAAAAAGACATTTTTTTTTGTTTTGATGAATAAGAATTTCATTAAAAGCAAACAGACCAATCAACAAGAACACCAAATACAAGCCCTTCCAAAAGGCTGAAGCCACAACCTCAAAGAGGCTCAAAACCAACCAAAAGAACTAAAAACACAAAGCTGCAGACAGCTTACAAGCAGCAAAAATTACAAGCAAACAGAAAACACCACGAGAAAGTTTTCCAAAAGGGAAACTAAAACTAACAATACCAACTCAAACCAGACTCCACAAATTCTGCAGAGAGCACTACAGTAATAAGTCTGCAGGCAAATTCCACAAGGAAACTAAAATCAGGTTCTCTCTAGTCTTAGGAAACTTCCCCTTCCCAGCTATTTTGGACCTCACTTCCCAAATGATTTTCTTCAATAATTGTTCTTCAGTGCTAGGCTGACCAAAGTGCTTTAACTCATTCCTTGTGCACCATAAATTGTAAACTGCAGCACCTAAGACCAGGCGGCAGAGAATACCTTTAAGAGTATTCTTCCCCCATTGACTGATGCCTATCGCATGCTCTCCCATAAAATGTATATTTTTCCACTGCATCGCTGCATACAAAACTTCCAAATTCGAAAACTGAAACTGCATTCAAAAAACATATGCTCTCTACTTTCCATCTGATTATGACAGAATAGACATTTAACATCACCATTATACCCCCAACTGATCAACCTATCCCATGTTATAAGTCTGTTCTGCATAGCCAGCCACAAAATGAAAGCATGTTTGGGAATGGCATGTGAAAACCAAACCAGCTTCCACCAATCAATCTCCACCTTCTTTTCCCTAAGAAGCTCCCAAGTATTCGAACTAACATAGGTACCTGTCCTATAAGCAATCCAGAGAGGTCTATCATGGGAACCAAAACTTATCTCAGGAAGCCTAGCTTGGATCTCAACTAGTGCATCAGATCTTGCAGGTTTCCAAAACTAGTCACCATTAATAATAACAGAAGAAAGCTTTGCCTCCAGATTACTCTGAGCATCATATACAACCCTATACCCAAAAACCTCAAATAAAATACCTGAAGGGTGCCATGAATCCAACCAAAGATGGATATTTTCTCCATGACCAACCTCAAACTTTACAAGCCTCTTAGCAATATTCCTCAATTTCAGAATCTTTCTCCAACTCCAAGAACAGTTATGAGGAATGCCAACACTCCAAAAGCTCCTCCCTTTCAACAAATTTTCTTTCACCCAAGCTACCCAAATAGAACCAGACCTAGTAAAAATGCTCCAAACATGTCTGAGCATAGCTGTTTGGTTCCGCACTTCCAATCTTTTCACTTCCTTCTTAGGGAAACACAACTCATGCCAAGAAACCTTAGCCTTTGTAGACCCTTCAGACTTTCCATTCCAAAGGAACCTGTTAAATCTCTGTTCAATGACCTTGATAATCCTCTTGGGAAGAATAAAAATACCAGTCCAATAAACTTGCAGACTATATAGAACAAAAGACAACAATTGAAGTCTCCCTGCATAAGACAAATTCCTAGAAAGCCAAGAGTCAATACGCCCAGTAATTTTGTCTATCAAGGCCCCACAATCTGCTGTAGACAACCTTGTAGAAATGAGAGGAACTCCAAGATATCTTACTGGAAGATGACCTTCATTCATCTTTAACTCCCCCAGTAGCAAATGTTTCACCTTATCAGAGATACCAGAACAGAAAAAAGAGCTTTTTGAAGGATTAGCTTTCAAACCAGAGAGCTCTTCAAATTCAAGCAAAGTAGCTTTGATGATGTTTATAGAATTCAAGATGGCTTCAGAAAAAATAAAGAGGTCATCTGCAAAGCATAAATGTGTCAGTTTCAACTTCGAACATTTAGGATGAAAACCAAACCGTAACCAAGTGCAGATGATCACCATGATTCTTGAGAACACCTCCATGGCTAAAACAAACAAATAGGGAGATAAGGGGTCCCCCTGTCTCAGCCCCTTCTTCCCTTCAAAATAGCCAACCAAAGTTCCATTCAAGCAAATAGAAAACCTAGGAGATGTAACACACTCCCTAATCCAATTGAGAAACTTCTTAGGAAAACCAAAACAATGAAGACAGTATATCATGAATTCCCAGTTAACAGAATTATAGGCTTTCATAAGATCAATTTTCAAAGTACAACGTGGAGCCCCTTTATCTTTATGATAATTTCTAACAATCTCCTGTGCCAACAAGACATTTTCAGAAATGCTTCTTAAGGGGATAAATGCAGATTCATGCTAACCAGATCACTCAAAAGGGGAAGTATCCTATTTGAAATGATCTTGGTAATACACTTATAAATCACATTACAGCAAGCTATAGGTCTAAAGTCCCCCATAGCAGATGGATTTACTTTCTTTGGAACCAAAGTAAGAATGGTAGCATTGACCTCTTTGAGTAACAAACCAGAGACAAAAAACCCCTTAATAGCTGCTATCATATCCTCTCCAACAATAGACCACGAGGCCTTAAAAAATTATGCAGAAAAGCCATCAGGACCAGGGGATTTATTAGCTGGCATAAGAAATAAAATGTCCCTAATTTCCTCTGCAGTAACCTCATTCTCCAAAATAGTGCCTTATCGTAAATAGTAGTAGGAATAAGGTGTCTAATCCTCACTACTTTCTCCTCAGTAAAATGTATCTTATTAGTCCCTAACAATTTTTCATAAAACTTTATAGCCACCTGTTTAATCTGATCAGCATCCTCCACTTTATTTCCATACTCATCCCACAAATGAGTGATGGTCTTCTTAGCATTCTGAACTCTAAGGGAGCGATGAAAGAAATCGTTGTTCGATCACCCAAGTTGCACCGATTTCTAGCTTTTTGTTTTAAAAAAGATTCCTCAGCTCTTGTGATAGACACATAGGCATGAAGGCACTCCCTCTCCTTAAGCAAACAATCAGCCCTCCCAAGAGAATCAATAGCATCTTTTTGAGCTAAATCAAGATTAGCTCTAGCCTCCATAACTCTCTGCTTAAGATTTCCAAAACAATACAAATTCTGCACTTTTAAAACAGCTTTCACAGATTTTAGCTTAGCATACAATTAGTACATAGGAACTCCATCCACCTGAATATTCCATCCCTCCTTAACCCAATTCAAGGAAATAATTTAATCAAAAAAATATATAATGAAAAAAAAAACTCCATTACTTGTCCATAAAAGATAATAACGTCCAACCATGTTGACTTTTTTAATTTTATGTTTTTTAGAAACTTTATTTCGACGTCTGAATTTTTACGCGATCTTACAAATTTTTTTAAATTTTAAAATCTCTTATTTTTGAACTTTCAATTTCTCTTGATATAAATTTTTTCATTAAATTTTAAATGTTAAATGACATTTATACTTCTCTCTAAAAAAAAAATGACATTTATAATTTTTGTATAAAATTTTAATTTTTAAAATATTTTTTTATTTAAAAAACCGAAAATAAAAGATATTTTGTTTTTTTTTTTATATATTTTTAATAGTTAAAATTAATAGAATAATTTTAATTGAGGGTGATTCAAAGTTTAAGAATTTTAATCGAGAGATTTTAAAATTTTTTGGGTTTGTAAAATCGAGGATTTTTTTATTTTTTACGAGCCCAGAAGGATTGTACTTAGTTGGCAGGCTCTTATGTTTCGTGAAAGCCGAAAGGAGAGAAAACAAGGTGTCAAAGCTCATCTTCCTGTGTCTCCGACGTGCTACTATGTCTTAACCAAGAAACGATATAAAAATAACCATTTAAGCTCCTCTTATTCGTGAAAGAATTGAACAACTGTCACCCTGTGCAATGTGGAAATTGAAGATTGGCGCCGAGACAGACAGAGGAGATGGTGGTGGTGGCGGCAGTGAAAGATGGCTGAGGAGTTTGAACAACCACTTGGGACGCCAAGTGTGGGAGTTCCATCCAGGCCTTGGCACCCAAGAAGAGCATCAGCAGATCGACGATGCTCGCCGGGATTTCTGGGAACGGCGCTTCGAGAAGCGCCACAGCTCCGACCTCCTCATGCGGATTCAGGTCCACCCACAATCCCATACTTTGGAATTCTTCGTTGTTCTTGTTTGGTTCTATGATTTGGGGTCTGTGATCATCAAGAAAAGAAAGCAATCGATGAGGAGTAAATTGGGTTTTTATTTTTTATTTTTTTCCTTTTGGTTTAATTTAATTTAATTTTTTATTTTATTTTTAATAATGCCTATGTTACGGGTCTAATTTTAGGAATTTTAGCATTAGAATAATTTAGAGATAATAAGTTTCAAATATCGATAACATTAGGGCTAGGATTTAAATATTAGAAATAGTAAGTTGCATTTTTTTTTTTTTTTTTTTTTGTAAGTTGCATTTTTGATAACATTAGAAGTGAGTTAGAACATTCCATATTGCAAGAGGAAATCAGTTGGAGACAAAAGTCTAGAATCCTTTGGCTTAAGGAGGAAGATAAATGTATTAAGTTTTTCCATTGGGTTGCTAACTCGAATCGGAGATCTAACTCCATTGAGTCTTTGTCTGTCAATGGTTCTCTATCGTCCAACCAATCCGTTATCAAATCATATTGTCCAATTCTACGAGTCTTTGTTCTCAAAGCAATGCGAGATTGGATAACCTTGCCTTCGATTCTTTGGATGTGCACGAGGCTTCTCGTCTTGAGCTCCGATTTGAAGAAAGGGAGGTTTTCGAGGTGGTAAAATGTATGCGTAGAGGTAAGGCTCCTGGCCCGGATGGGTTCTCTATGGCTTTCTTTCAAGATTGTTGGGATGTGCTTAAGGCTGATATTATGGTAGTCTTCTCTAACTTTCATGCTCATGGCAAGTTTGAGAAAAGCCTTAAGGCCACCTTTATAGCTCTTATTTCAAAGAAGCCTGGGGCTTTGGATCTCCAAGGACTTTCGCCCTATTAGTCTTGTGAGTGGGGTTTATAAGATCATTGTTAAAGTACTCGCCAATAGGATGAGAAGGTTTGAGGTGAAGATCGTCTCCAAGTCTCAGAACGCCTTTGTTAAAGGTAAGCAAACCTTGGATTCGGTTCTTATAGCTGATGAATGTTTGGATAGCAGTATCAAGTTTGGTGAATCAGGGGTGCTTTGTAAGTTGGATATGGAGAATGCCTATGACTACATCAACTGGAAGTTTTTGCTTTATTAGCTTAAAAGATGTGGCTTCGGGGAGAAATGGTGCTCTTGGATAGCACATTGTATCTCGTCGTTGTGCTTTTCTGTTTTGATTAATGGCTCTCCTTCCGGATTCTATGGTAGCTCTTGTGGGGTTAGACAGGGAGATCCTTTGTCCTCCTTTTTGTTTGTCATTATTATGGAGGCATTTAGCATAATGTCTTGTTTGTTTTGAAGCTGCCTCGGGTTTAAAGGTGAATATGGCCAAGTCGGCTTTGGTCCCCATCGGCAATGTGGATAATGTGGTAGAGCTGGCTGGAATTCTAGGATGTGAGACGTCCTCTCCTCCTTTGAAGTATCTTGGCCTTCTCCTTGGGGCTCATTTTCAGGCCAAGATGGTTTGGGACGGCGTTGTTGAAAAGGTTGAGCGTTGTTTGGATAATTGGAAAAGAATGTATTTGTCTAAGGGTGGTAGGGTTACCGTCATCAAAAGTACTCTTTCCAACTTACCCATGTACTTCTTGTCTCTTTTCCCCATCGCTGCCACAGTAGCAAATCGCATAGAGAAGCTTCAATGTGATTTCTTATGGGGTGTATTAGGTGAAAAATTTAAGTACCACCTGGTTAGTTAGTCCAAAGTTTGCTCTCTTATCTTTGAAGGAGGCCTAGTGATATGCAATTTGTGATTGTCCAACCAAGCCCTTTTAGGGAAATGGTTTTGATGTTTCGTGAATGAAATTGAGGCTTGGTGGAAAGCCGTTGTGGATGCCAAATATGGTTGCAGTTGGGGTGGGTGGTGCTCTATTGACGCCCTAGGGTCATAGAAGGGCTTTGGAAGTACATTAGAAGGGGGTGGAGATTATTTTCGAGTCATAACAGATTTGATTTGGGAGACAATTCGAAGATCAGATGATGTGTGGTGCGGTAAGAGTCTCAAGGCAACTTCTCCTTGTTCTTTATAGCATTGCTTCTATGAAGGATGCGCCTGTGGCTACTAATTTGCATTATTTGAGTGGCACCCTTCAGTGGAACATCAGTTTTGCCCGTTTGATTCATGATTGGGAAGTGGATACGTTGGCCTCCTCCTATTCATTGCTTGATTCTCGTAGAGTAAGAAGAAGAGGGAGGACAAGTTCTGGTGGACCCCATCTCGCAAGGGGATCTTTGATGTTAGATCTTTCTACAAGATCATCGCATACAAAGGCAATCCCTCTTTCCCTTGGAAGAGTACTTGGCGGACTAAGGCTCCCTCCAAAGTGGCCTTTTTTGTTTGCTTGGCATCTCTGGGGAAGATTCTAACACTAGATAATCTTAGGAAAAGACAACTTATTGTGGTTAATCGGTGTTGCCTTTGTAAATTAGATGGGGAATCCGTTGATCATCTCCTACTCCACTACGAGGTTGCAAGCGCCTTATGGAATGCCATCTTGAGTCACTTTGGACTTTCCTGGGTTATGCCTAATAGTGTGGTGGACTTAATGGCTAGTTGGTGGTCTGGGGCGGGAAATAAACGATAGGAACTTCAATAATCTTAAGACGACTTTGGAGGAGCTCAAGTCCTATTTCTTTTTTTCCCTCTTTACTTGGACAATTGCTTATTTAGCTCCTTTACTTATTAGATTTTCAGATTTCCTTGCTTGTCCTAGGCGTTCCCTTGTATATTTTCTATGTAGTAGGGTTACGTCTCTCTGCGCTTTTGATATATACAACATTATTTATATGAAAAAAAGAAAAACATTAGAAGTGGTTTATTCGAGTTAGTCTTTTCCTTCTACTATACATTGTAAGCTGCGATGCAACTAGGATTTCTCATGTGGAGAGGCTAAGGTATGAATGAGAGGTCAAATTTATTCAAAGCCTAAAAATACATATATATTTAATTCAATAAAAAAAAAAAATTGAAAACCAAGGGGCGGCATGGTCCCCCTTCGTCTATACATAGGTCCATACTTGATTGTAAGTGTCAAATTAAAGGCACTAGAGAGCTAATAAAATGATCAATGAGTTAGTATTATTTAATGTTTACGTTTGTTATTGGGAGGTTTAGGGTTCCTCGAACTACTCTAAAACAAGGAGGCCTAGGATTACTCAAATTATTCTACAAAAATTTATCATTCTTGTTAAATTTTCATGCCATGTTATGTAGGCATGTAACAATTGGTATTAGAGTCGTGTTACGACATGACAAATCAAAGATTGGAGCTTTTAGAGAAGCAATTGAAGGAGTCCCACATTATGTAGGAAATTCATAGCTCTAGAAAGGATATACAGTGTTATTTTTTTATTTTTTATTTTTAAAGAAACTATTTATTTGCGTGGGTATTATTAATACAATACAATGGACTGCCACCCCTTCTACCCGGTTAGAGGTACCTGCTAAACAAAGAAGCAGGGGGTGCCTTGCTGATAATACCGTCAAGGCACTCGATGCTTAAGTTAGTAAGATTCTCTTTGTATAGGTTTTTTTGATAAGTAATGTGAATATTATAAATAAAGCGCAGAGGGGCGCAACCCATATACAAAGAATATACAAATGAAACCCCTACGAAATATACAAAGAGCACATATTCAAGAACTCTTCTAAAGTCGAGACTTCAATTCGTTGATGGGCCCACGCCCACAAGTGTAGCATAGAAATCATGTTCTTCCTCATCCCATCCATCGAACACTCCTTATCCTCAAAGGTTCGAGCATTCCTCTTTGTATAGGTAAAGATGAAAATAATGGTGCGGGGATGTAACGAACGTACCCTAGGGTTTTTGGCTTCCTTTATAGAACTGTTGCTAGTTAGGCAAGGTTGCCCAACAAGGAAAGTACAGGGAATTGGAGCTTCAATAAGGAAGGTGGTTGATTCAAAGGGATGCCTTTCCTTCCCAGTATCCTTTTGACGGATCCTTCCTTTATATGGTGCAAAGGTCCATATTGGGCAAAATAGTCAACAACTTGCCTATTGCAGTCTGCTTGCCATACATAGGTCCATTGGTCAAAGATAAGACCATCTGCCCACAACCCTACTTGATGCTTCAGTCGAGGGGCCATCAGCCGTAGGTCTTGTTGTCACGTGTGAGTATTGCGTCCTGCTTATAGAAAAAAAAACAAAGTACTTTATCTACTAAAGTGGACCCACGCCCATTATCTTAAGCTTTTACACAAGAGTAGTGTCCAAATATGTATGTTATCTCTATCCTTTTTACTTATCAAAAAAAAAAAAAAAAAGAGTATGTTAATGTACTCTAGGTGATTTTCTCCTATCAGAGCTATGGTTAGCTTCTGCTTACACAAGTGTCTTGGTCATTGACGTGTTTGGTTTCGATTTGTTAAAGATTGTGAATGGCCCTTGGAGCAAAGTTGCATTTTGTGGCCCGCAATTGGTGCAACTCTTGGATGCGTGATACTTTTAGACTTGTAAGAGACTCACACACAAGGGAGAGTTAGGTCAATGTGGAAAAGACTTAGAAGTGAAGAAAAATTTGTTGCGAGTGTTTTGTCTCACATTGAAAAAAAAATTAAGTGAGTAATTAATATACTTAAGTAGACCCAAGCCCATTAACTTAAGCTTTTAGGTTAGAATGATGTCCAAATATTTATATTAATATACTCTTGGTGGACTCTTGAGGTGATTCTCTTCCTAATAAGTCTTCCAAGGGTTGTCCCTTGGTTGAACATTCCTCGATTAATGTGGCCCTTGGCAAGTCACTCAATCCTTTTTGTTGATTAAGTGCTTGTGGATGAAGGTTAAAGAAGCCCGAATGTCTGTGGGATTGGAAGGCCGCCGTGGGCCTTTTATTGGGCCGACAATATTACCTATCACCAGATATGTTTGTAATTAGGCATATATTGAGAATTGAATTAAGATCATTTTCTTCTTCTTTAAGTTCTTGGATTATTTTCTATTTGATAACAATTACAATCTTTATTGTGTAATAACATTTTGAAACATTAACTCTTGAATGATTCTGAGAAGGTTAAGAAGGGAAAGAATGATCTTGGTATTATTGAATTCTCTGTGTTGTAATTTGTTTGAATGGTTGGCCATTCGAGGAGTGCGGTTGCTTGGAAAATGGTTCCCCTTTGCATTATGTGGTACATTTGGAGGGAGCGTAATGATAAGTGCTTTGAGGACAAGTCGAGGTCTCATGAGTAACTTCTCCATTTGTTCTTCTTTACACTTTTCACTTGGATTGCAGGGTGGCTGGCCCCGTGAGTGATTAGTTTTTCTGATTTTCTCTTTCTTCTCCCCTCTTCCCTAGTCCCCCTTGTATACTCCCAGTGTACCAAGGGTTGCGTCCCTTTGTGCTTTTGATATATTCTATTGACTTTTAAAAAAAAAAAAAAAATTGTATGAACTGTTTAAACACAAAAGGTGGAGGATATTAAACTTATTCAACTTATGTTAACCTAATACAAGCATCCTATTATATAGGATTAGGGAAATACCATAAAGACTAAATTATTCCTAAAACCCTAATTACTCAAACCCTAACTCTTCTAACATTTGCCCTCAAGCTGAAGCATATACATCATATGAATCCAACTTGGAAGATACAAGCAAACAAAAAACACCTTGAAAAACATATTTTAACACCCCCTCAAGCTGGAGCATATACATCATATGAACCCGGCTTGGAAGATACAAGCAAACACAAAATAACTAGAAAAACATACTCTTAACACTCTCCCTCAAGTTGGAACAGCTTGGAGTATACAATACAAAAACTCATACAAATAACAAGATAATTTAATAAAACTTCAAGGCTAGTCGAAAACTCGTCGGAAACTTGAATAACCAAGATTTGATTGGATCTCGCCGCAAAACACCAAGGTCGGTTGAAAACTGGTCGGAAATTTAAACAATCAAGATTTGATCTGATCTTGCCGCAAAACACCAAGGCCAGTTGGATACAACGATCACTAACAACATATATGCTTGGGTCTCTCCGCAAAACACCAAGGTTGGTTGGATACATTGATCACCAACAACCAAGATTTGATCGGATGTCGCCGCAAAACGCCAAGGCCGGTCAGATACATCGATCACTAACAACAACGATCACTTTTCACGTGATCAACCAACAAGTTGCAAGACAACTATTGGAAACAAAACTTTGCCGGAGCTTCAAAACTTGTCGGAGACAGGTTGACCATGCCGGTAGTACCTAAAACACAAGCAAAACAATGAAAACAGAACATAAACAATCACTATAGGACGCCGGACCTTTGCTAGAGTATCACCAAAGCTCGCTGGAGAAGACAAAACATTCCGGCCACTCCAAGAACAGCAACAACAGAATCAAACGATGACCACAGATCAACACAAAAACAAACAGACAGATTTTTTTTTTTTTTTTTTTCCTGACGGCCGCTGCAACTTTGCCGGCTACCATAGACAAGACCGACAATCACACCCAGAAGCCGTCAATGACCAACACACTAAGAAGCGGTGATAGATTGACGACAAAAAAATTTTCTTTCTTCCAAAAATAACCATGGACAACAACATATTTTAGGACGCTATGGGTGGTGCTGCCACTAGAAGAATAGTCACCAAAACAAAAACAAATAGAGCGGAAAAACTAAGACAACAAACAAAGGGCTAAGGAGTCAAACCCTATGGCTCTGATATCATGTTATAGTTTGTATGAACGGTTTAGACACAAGAGGTGGAGGCTATTAAACTTATTCAACTTATGTTAACCTAATACAAGCATCCTATTATATAGGATTAGGAAAATACCATAAAGACTAAACTACCCCCGAAACCCTAATGACTCAAACCCTAACTCTTCTAACACTCTACAACATTATTGATAATAATTACAATCTTTATTGTGTAATTACATTCTGAAACATCAACTCTTGAATGATTTTGAGAAGCTTAAGATGGGAAAGAATGATCTCAGTATTATTGAGTTCTCTATTGTTGTATTATTGATAACAATTACAATCATTATTGGTGGCATAATGTCTCCATGAGGGTAGCCTTTTTCTCTTGGATAGCTGCCCTAGGAAGAAGATCTTGACCATGGATAATGTTATGTATTTTTCTAATTTTGTATACATTTCGGATGTAATTTGATGATAAATAGTGTTTGTGGAAATGTATGAATGAAATTGGTGATATGGGTGACTTGATTTGAGATTTTTGCTCTATTCAGTCATCTTAGGTTATGCTAGAAGAGTAGTTGACCTTTTTGCTTGTTGGAGAAGGTTGGGAGGCAGTCCTCAGAGGACAGCTGTGTGGAAAATGGTTTTGGCTTGCCTTTTGTGCTATTTTGAAAGGAAATAAATGATAGAAATTTTGAATACTGCAAGAGGACAGTAGTGGAAAGTTTAAAGACAACTACACAGCTGCCTTATATCTTAATTTGCTAATTTTTCATGATTTTTTTGACTTATTTCCTCCTTCTAATTAGGTGTTTCTCTTGTATATTCCTTGTGAACTTGGATTGCCCTTTTGTGATATTTTGATTACTTATCCGAAAAAAAAAAAAAAAAAAATTCTATTGATGTTGAAACCTATCTAGATTTAAAATTTATAGTGCTTCCTGAGCTAGGATTTGCATTGAGATCTCTGTCCTGTCTTTTGGTTTCATTGCTAGATTTGTATTGTAAACGTTCTGTTATTTTCCCCATGCAAGTGATGCTAAGCTTGTCTAGTAGGGTCAAAGGAAGGGTGATTTAGAGGGTTTGGGATGGGTTTCTTGGGCTTTTTGGGATGCGTTTTCTTTGGGTTCTAGGGTCTGTACGTGGGATTTTTGTGGAGCTTTGTATACTTTTTGTAGACTGAGAGGCGCATTGTGCTTTTTTTGATATATATAATATTACTTATAAAACAAAGTATATATATATTCATATAATGTTCTAGCCGCTGACTTTTCTCATTTTCCTGATTACATTAGGCATATGATTAATTTATAATGATTGTTATAAGATTCCAAATTCCTTTTCCCCTTTCTCTTTTTATGTGTTGTCTTGGCTTCAAGGGACCATTAAGGTTTTTCTATAATAGTTGCTTGAAGAATGACCATATCAAGTGTCATTTGTTATCATTCTCTTCCACAAAGACTTTGTCTTTGATTAAACATGTGCTGATAGTGACATGATCAAGGGAAATTTGTGCGCTTGAAATTTGTAATTGTCTTTTTTTTTTTAAAAACTTGCTCTCTGTAATAGTTGATTCTCAATATATTACTTTAATTTTCTCTCTGATATATAGTTTGCCAAGGAGAATCCATCTTTTGCAAATATACAGCAAGTCAAAATTAAAGATACAGAGGAGGTCAGTGAGGAGGCGGTAAGAATGACCTTACGAAGGGCCATCAATTTCTACTCAACAATCCAGGCAGATGATGGTCATTGGCCTGGGGATTATGGGGGTCCCATGTTTCTAATTCCTGGTTTGGTAAGACTGAGAAGAAGAAATCATTTTGATATGTTTGTGCAGCAAAAACTGACTATCTATAAATTTGATAGCATAGTATCCCATGCTATAAAATTTGCATAGTTTATTCAGAATTTTGTGGCATTATTTATAATGAACTAGATGACATCTTTTGAGGCTTTGATTAAAAAATAAATAAAAGAAAGAAGAAATAATGACAAAGAAAACGAAGAAGAGTGAGGTGCTTTCAATCACTTTATGATTTGTTCCAGTGAAATTATCATGAACTGTGTGAAGTGCAATCATTCTTATCTATTGGAACAGGTGATTACTCTTTCAATTACTGGAACTCTAAATGTCGTCTTATCAAAGGAACATCAATGTGAGATTTGCAGATATCTATACAATCATCAGGCAAGAATTTTGATGTGACCTTAACAGTTTTATGTCTGAGGCTCCTTTTCCACTTTGAATTTCATTGTTTGTCTGTGTGTTAAAGAAAAAGGAAAAAGATAATTGCATGACTAATTTATTCTCTTTGGCTTCAATATGGTGGGAAGTCTTTTTAATGATTATATTCCTTTTACCTGGGTTAATTGCTTCTATCACTAATGTTTACAAATTACACTTATTCTATTTTCTTTAGGTCTTGTAATATTAACAAAAACTTTGAAATGGTGATCCATCTAATTGCAGAATGAAGATTGGGGTTGGGGGCTACATATTGAGGGCCCAAGCACCATGTTTGGTACTGTACTAAATTATGTTACTTTGAGATTGCTTGGTGAACCTGAGGATGGACTAGGGGCAGTGGAAAACGCACGGAAGTGGATCTTGGATCATGGTGGTGCAACTGCAATAACTTCATGGGGGAAAATGTGGCTTTCAGTATGAACTCCATCTCAATTTTGTTATATTGTGCTGAAAAAGATAATGCCTTGAAACTATTAGCAAACTTCTGGTTGATTTTCACTTGTTTCAGGTACTTGGAGTATATGAATGGTCTGGGAATAATCCACTGCCGCCAGAAGTATGGCTTTGCCCTTACCTTGTCCCATGTCATCCAGGTCTGTGACTTTAGTCATTCTTACACCATCAACTCAATATATGCTCTGCCTCATGTACAAAAGGTATTTTATATTGCTAACATTATAAAAATAGTAAAATATTTACCACCATTGCAATTTGTTAAATCTACATATTTTCACTGTTACAGTTCAGGAAGGACTTTGGTCCATGAGTGGCAACTGTAGGGGATGCAATTACAGTGGTATGGTTTTGTCCTGAACTTCTTGCTGATGAATTTCCACATTTTCTTATAGGAAGGATGTGGTGTCATTGCCGAATGGTGTATTTGCCCATGTCTTATTTATATGGTAAGAGGTTTGTTGGTCCTATCACATCCACAATCCAATCTTTGAGAAAGGAGCTTTATACAGTCCCTTATCAAGAAATCAATTGGAATAAGGCTCGCAATGATTGTGCAAAGGTTGGTGAGAAATCTAGTCTTTTTTTTTTTGGTTCCCTCCTCTAGGCATTATAGACTTGAATTTTACCTTCCATATAGTATTTTTTTTCCTTGTTTTCTTAAGCTCTTCTTCCTGCTGCTCTTAGAAATAAGTTTCAGCTTTCTAACATTCTTTTATAAACTCTACGTATTGAGTACATAACCTGCCCTATTGCCATCCCTAGTATTTTTCTACATGGTTCTGCTCTTAATTGTCACTAGTTTTTTTTTTTTTTCCCTCTTTTTGATAAGTAAAATTTATTAAAAGAGCACAGTAAGGGGTGCAATCCTAGTATACAAGATGTATAGAAGTTAAAATTAGCATCTAAAATTCAAAATATCAAACAATTTCGACAAATTCGAAAAGGATAGTGAGGTTGTAGCTGTGATCCAATCATAGAGAAAACTCAAGAAGATTAGCTTTGGCCTCACAGCTGGTAATTCCATTCACCAAATCTTTTCTCTCCACAGACACCAAATTAAACACAATGGACCTGCCTTTCAAATTTTAGTTCTACAATGTTTACCGAGTGTCCTGTTCATTTCAGCAGTTCAATCACCATCCTTTGCGTAACTGACCTAATCCCAAACGAGCAAAATACAAGGGAGCACATTTCACTAGCAATATCACAATGAAGAGATAAATGATCTATTTCTCTCCATTCAATTTACACATCCAAGATGATTGTTCCATGCTTTCTCAAATTATCTGTCATAAAGATTTTATTCAAAAGCTGCTGTCCAAGTGAAGAATGTTGATCGTGGTGGAGCTTTAACTTTCCATATTCTTTTCCAAGGAAAGGAACTGGTACCCCTGACCTTAGGGCCTTATAATAAGTTTTAACTTGTAAGCCAAGACTTTTTAAAGGAGTCCAAATTAGTTATTTTTCACTAGCTGTAGAGTCTAGTAACCAATACTATCATATTCTTTCACAGTTAAATGTCAAAACCCCATAGTGCTGATCAGCTTAGAGTCTCATTATTGCTTATATCTGCAATTTTGCTTCTTTTATTATTTATTTATTTATTTATTTTTTTAATCACCTGCCAACACTGTCTAGGTTTCATTTTTATTTATTTTTCATTAATTTTGTTAATTTAAATTACATCTTACATTTGTTGGCTATTGATTGTCAGCTAACTTCAAGTATTGTTCTTTTCATGGACATAATTTGAGTTCATACTTAACTATTTCTTTTCATGTTTTCTGTTGTTAATATTATTAGGAAGATCTATACTACCCCCATCCACTGGTTCAGGATATCCTCTGGGCATCTCTTTACTATGCATATGAACCTATTTTTATGTGTTGGCCTGCAAAAAGATTAAGGGAGAAGGCTCTGCATACTGTGATGCAGCATATCCACTATGAAGATGAAAATACACGGTATATATGCATAGGGCCTGTCAATAAGGTACACATTATGAATCATTGATTTTGCCTTCTTTTTTGTTTAGCTTTTGACACTAGTGAGCAATGTGAGAACTAGTGAGCAATATTTGACACTACAAAAGTTAAATTTAAGGCTATAAGGAAAAATTGTTGAAAGTATTTAAAGCATAACATGAGTTAAATAGTTAAATCATATAGCCTGTTAGCTCTACTGCTTCTCTCAGAGGCACTTACTGCAATTATTGTTTGCTCAATGGAGCTTTCTATTGTGTATTTTGTGGATTATGCAGGTGTTGAATATGCTTTGTTGTTGGGTCGAGGATCCCAACTCTGAGGCATTCAAATTGCATCTTCCAAGAATCTTTGATTATTTGTGGATTGCTGAAGATGGCATGAAAATGCAGGTCCAGAAATAGTGTTAGACAGTCTCTGACTGGCTTAATGAGCCTCTCTCTCTCTCTCTCTCTCTCTCTCTCCCCTGGACCCCTTTGTGACCCTATGTCAGTTCAAATTTGGTTTGATTTTTTAGTTATTTAATGACCTCTTGTACAGGTTACATTCATGTTTAACTACCTCAAATATTAATATTTGAATCTAATGCATACCATGTGTCTTGATAATAATGTGATGTAGGGATATAATGGAAGTCAATTATGGGATACTGCTTTTGCTGTTCAAGCGATTATATCAACTGACATTGCTGAAGAATATGGACAAACTTTAAGAAAAGCACACGAGTACATAAAGGATTCCCAGGTTCTTAGTGGCAAAAAACTTTTTTACTGTATCTTGAAAATTGTTCTTATCATCTTTAGAAAGGGTATTATTGTAATAACAAGAAAGAGCATTTTAGCCATTTATTGTATTTTCTATCTTTTATATATATATATAATAAAATAGTGAGAGGGCCACAGTATGTTTTGAACGTCTCTGTTTTGTGCAAACTCTAGTTTGCCATGGTATAAAAACATATCTTAGATTTAGTGCTTTTCAACTCATTTATTCTTGTATTTTGGACCTTCTTTTCCAGATTTCTTTTGTCTGCCTTGGTACGCTAACAGTGCTGCCAGCGTAGGCTTCAGAGTATCTTAGATGCTTAAGGTTGGAGGGGGATGCCATCATCATCACCATAACAGTTGGGATGTCATTTCTGTGATCCTTGCTGGTGAAGCCCTTACCGTCATGTCGTGTGTGCTGAAGAGCAAAACCACATGGTGCTGCTATGGTAGTGAGTGAATCCTGAGAAATCTAGTTATTTAGGGTTGTTTTGCACCATTTGTGGTGCTTGGCTATGTTTGTTGGGCGGCCAATAGTTTGTGGTTGTGCATGTGTGAGCAAGTTAGCATTGGCTGGTTTCTTGGTTGTCGGTGGTTAAGGGGAGTTTCTTAGCTCTAATGAAGTTTAAATTGTTATATTGGAATGTGAGAGGGTTGAATGAGGGGGATAAGCATCTAAGGGTAACGAATTTGCTCAGAGAGTGGAAGGTTGATATTGTTTGTTTTCAATGAACTAGATTGGAGCATATGTCATATGGTATTGTGTGTAGTGCTTGGGGTTGCCAACATGTGGTTTGGTGGTGTTAAGATTCTAGAGGGGCTTTAGGTGGGATTCTACTTATGTGGGATAAGAGGGCGGTGGAATAAATCAATGAGTGTGTAATGGAGTTCATTGTTGCTTGTTCTTCCAGAAATGTCAAATATCAATTTACCTGAGATTTTGTGGGTGTTTATGGCCCTAAATCTAGTGGTGATAGAAGTTTTTTTTGGATGAGTTGTCTGGTTTGCTTAGTGGAACTTGCCGTGGTGCATTGGGGGAGATTTCAATGTCACTCCTTTTTCAAGTGAGAGATTGGGTGAAGCCCATTTCTTTCCAGCTATGGTGGAGTTCTCAGATTTCATTTTTTATTAGTCTTATCGATCTTACCCATGTAGGTGGAACCTATACATGGACAGAACCGAGGTCTTCCCTCTTGATCTAGAATTTACAGATTTCTTGTCTCTCCTAATTAGGAAGCCCAACTTCTTGAAGTATCTCAAAGGAGGTTGCGAAGACTTTGCTTGGATCATTTCCATATTCTTCTTGATTGTGAAGACTTTCATAGAGGTAGAAGGTTATTAAAGTTTGGGAAGATATAGTTAAAATATGAGGGTTCTATGGATTTCTTATCGCTTTCAAGGCTCTCCGAATTTCATTTTGGCTTTCAAAACTAAAGGCTTTGAAAGCTGATTTAAGAGTTTGGAATGACGTGGTGCTTGGCGATGTAGAGAGACAAAAAGCTTATTCTGGAAGAATTATGAGGTCTTGAGTTTATTGAAGAAGAGAGCTTTATATGATGATGAGAAAATGAGGAAGACTAAAGCCCCGTTTGGTTCGCGGATTAGATCCTTGGATTGGACTAGCTAACACTAGGTATAGCTAATCCTTTGTTTGGTAGCACTCTATTCTCGGGAATAGTCTATTCAATGGGACTACTAATCCCATACATAGAGGGTTAGCTAAGCCATTAAAAAATGAGTGGCTTAGCTAATCCATTATTGTGGGGATTAAAATTAACGTGTACAATTGCCAAAAAAACCCTACCTTCACCCACGAGGCTCTCACGATCTCCATATCTCAAAGCGACTCTCTCAGTACAAACTGCAATAATCTCTCTTCTTTGTACAAGGTATCTCTCTCCTTCTCTCTTCTCTTCGATCTCTCTTTTTTTGGTTATTTCGTTCTCTCAATGTTTTTTGGAATTTTTTTTTTCTTGTCTTAGGGTTTTTTTTATAAATAATTTTAATTTTTTTATTTCTTTTGATTCTCTACAATGTTTCTTTGATTCTGTTTCTCCGTCTCTCTGTACCATTTCTCAGTTTTTTTTTTTTGGCCAAGAAGCTGCGTGCCCTTAATGGGGAGATCAAGAGGTGGAATTGTGAGGTGTTTGGCAATGTGAGGGTTAGAAATAAGGCTCGGTCTGTGGAGCTGGAGTTGCTGGACAGCATTGAGGAAAGTAGAGGGCTTATGGAGGAAGAGAAGGAGAGGAGAAAGGGGCTGGTTACAGATCTGGAAGCCTCTCTTTTACAATAAGAAATCAGCTGGAGGCAGAAATCTAGGGTGTGATGGTTAAAGGAGGGAGACAAGTGTACTAAGTTCTTCCATCAGGTGGCTAATGCTAACTGGCATAACAACTGCATTGAGTCTATGTTTGTGAATGGCGTGGATACTGCTGACCCTGATACCATTAGCAATCATATTGTAAATTTCTATGAGTCTTTATTCTCGGAGCCCTTGAGTTGGACACCGAGGGTGGACAATCTAGAGTTTGATGTGTTGTCTACGGATGAGGTGTCTAGTTTGGAAGAACCCTTTGAAGAAAGGGAGGTGAGAGAGGTGATCAAAGGTATGGATAGGGATAAGGCCCTCGGCCCGGATGGTTTCTCATTGGCTTTTTTCCAGGATTGTTGGGAAGTGGTTAAAGGGGACTTTATGGAGGTCTTCGCTGATTTTCGCGCTCAAGGTAAATTTGTGAAAAGCATTAATTCTACATTCATTTCGTTTATTCCAAAGATTCATGGGGCCAAGGAGATCAAGGACTTCTGTCCTTTTAGTCTTGTGGGTGGCATATATAAGATTATTGCTAAGGTTTTGGCCAATAGAATGAGGAGAGTCATGAAGAGGATCATCTCTAAGCCTCAAAATGCATTTGTTAAAGGGAGACAGATTCTTGACTCGGTTCTTGTTGCGAATGAATGTTTGGATAGTAGGCTTAAGCCTAGGGATCCTGGAGTGTTGTGTAAGTTGGACATGGAGAAGGTGTATGATCACGTTGATTGGAATTTCCTCCTTTATTTATTGAGGAGGTGTGGGTTTGGAGAAAGATGGTGTTTGATCATATTAGAGAACACATTTTGCAGTTTTATAATAGTTGGTATAATAAACCGTTCAGCTGGCAGCCTAAGTTGGATGACCTTCCTTTTGACTCCATTTGTGAAGTTGAGGCCAACTGATTGGAGAGTGTTTGAGGAATGTGAGGTTCATGAGGTGGTGATAACCAACAATAGTGATAAGGCCTCGAGCCCTTACGATTACTCTAATGGTATTTTTCCAAGCTTGAAAATGTCTTAATGCAACATTTATTTCTCTTATTCCAAAAATATCAAGGGTTGTTGATCTGAAGGATTTTCGACCTACTAGTTAGTAGGTGGAGTGTACAAAATTATTCTCTTATTCCAAAAATTCCAAGTCACAAAATGCATTCTTTAGGGGAAGAAAAATTCTAGATTTTTTTTTTCTCATTGTTAATGAATGCCTTGATAGCAGAATAAGATATGGGAAGCTAAATTTGCTTTGTAAATTGGATATAGAAAAGGCTTTTGATCATATCAATTGGGGTTTTCCGTTGTACATGCTAAGGAGATGCGGTTTGGGGGAAATTGTGTAATTGGATAGCTCATTGTATTTATTTGTTTTTTTTATTTTTTTTTTAACCACATACCACAAGATTTTTTAGTAGTCTCATAGCCTGAGACAGGGGAACCCTTTGTCTCCTTTGTTGTTTATCATTGTTATGGAGGCTTTAACTAAATGATCTCTACTACAATGAATGGGGGTTTTTTATTTAGGCTTTTCAGCGGGGCTTGGAAATGTTGGTGGGCTTAACATCTCTCATCTTTTGTTTCCAAATGACACTTTGATTTTTTGTGGGACAAGCCCATATTAGCTTTGTCATCTGTGTTGCTTGTTCTTAGGTTTCAAAGCTATCACTCGCTTGAAGATTAATTTGGCTAGATCATAATTGGTCTCTAATAGCAATGTCATAATGTAGAAAGTCTGGCTTGTATTTTGGGATGCATGGTTTCTTCTTTGCCTAAGAAGTATCTAACTCTTTTGTTGGGAGCTTTTAGTAAGGCTAAATCTATTTTGGGATGGCATACATTATTGAGATGATAAAGCATCATTTTGCTGGTTGGAAGAGGTTTTACTTGTCCAAGGGTGCTATGATTACTTTGAACAAGAGCACCTTGTCTAATTTGTCTACTTATTTCATGTCTCTTTCCCCCCTCTTTATTGCTTTGCCAATTGCATAAAAAAGTTATTGTTGAAGCGAGTGTCAAAGTATTGATTAAATAATTAAATTTACCTGTAACTATCAGCTTTAGTTTTTGGGATAAGTGGTGATACTAGTGAAGAGTTCAACTTTCACTTAGTAAGGTCTAAGGTTTGCTCTTTGACTTTTAAGTGGGTTTGAGGTCCAAAATGTACTTTTGTTCAATCGAGCTCTTTTGGGAAGTGGTTATTGTACTACGCTTATGAGAAAGAGAAGCTCTATGAAGACTGGTAGTAGATTTTAAATATGATAGTCCGTGCGGTGGGTGGTGTTCTATTCAGGTTAATGGGTCGTATGGGGTTGGTCTCTAGAAATACATTAGGAGCGGTTAGGGGGAGTTTACTAGTGGTGAGTGACTATTCCAAGTTTAGATTTTAGCATGACGCAAGGTGTGGGGATCAGTCCATTAAAGTGGCTTTCCCAAAGTTTTTCATTATTCCTCGCTTTAGGGATGCTTCCATAGTAGATCATCTATTGCATTTTACCAACTCTCTTCAGTGGAATGTTAATTTTGTTAGAATTTCCTTTTTCAATTTGTTGTATTCCATTATACTAAGATGGGGTGGTGAAGAGAAGCTTTCTTGGGCTCCTCCAAGAGAGGTTGTTAGATATGGGATTTTTCTATAATGTCTTACTTCCCCCATGATATTACACATTTTCCTTAGATTAGTATTTGGCAGAATAAGGCCCCTGTGAGACTGGCCTTCTTTGCTTGGTCGGTTGCTTTAGGAAAGATTCTCACTATGGATAACTTAAGGAAGCAACATATCATTGTGGTAGATTGGTGTTGCATGTAGAAGTAGAGTAGGGAAATTGTTGATCATCTTTTGCTCCATTGCGAGATAACTAATACTTTTGGAACTTTGTCTTCGGTCTTTTTGGGGTAGCGTGGGTCATGCCTCACCGAGTGGTGGATATCTTCACTTGTTGGAGAGGGCAGTTTGGTAGTATTCAAAGTGAAATAGTGCAGAGATGATTCCGTCTTGCTTAATGTGGTGTATCTGGAGAGAAAGAAATGATGGAAGCTTTGAAGATAGTGAGAGGACGGTAGTGGAATTAAAGGCCTTCTCCTAAACTCTTTACCACTAGATGACCGCTTATGATTGTTTTCATATTTCTAGTTTTTGTGACTTGGTCTTTTTTCTTTTTGTTCGTTAGGTGTTTCTCTTTGTATACCTTATGTTTTGTGCTCTTTTGCATTTCAATGAATTTTGATTGCTCATAAAAAGAGGCCGTAATTGGTCACGTAGAAGAGTATGAAACAAATGGTGGTAGTGCGATCTAGTGCAGAAACTAATTATAGAGCAATGGCTCACATTGCTTTTTAGCTAACATGGTTATAACATTTTCTTCAAGAATTGGTTTTACAGCTCCTACTTCCCATCTCATGATCTTGTGACAATCAGGCTGCACTGCATATTGTTTCTAATACGGTATTTCATGAAAGAACTAAATATATTGAGGCTGATTGTCATTTCATTTGAGATAAGATATTGAGTGGAGAGATATCTACTTTTATATTCTGGAGACCAACTTGTTGATGTGTTTATAAAGTCCTTGTGTCATAACCAGTTGGAGTTTATTTCTTTCAAGTTGGGCTTATATGATATATATACTCCAGCTCGAGGAGTGTTATAAATGGTATTATTGTAATAAAGGAAAAACGATATTTCTGTAATTTATTGTATCTTCCCATATAAAATTGTTAGAACGCCACATTACGTTTTGAGCCTCTCTTTTGTGCAAACCCTAGTTTGACATCATCCTTGCCTGACCAATTGTGCTTTTGCTTTGAAGGTCTTAGAAGATTGTCCTGGAGATCTAAATTTCTGGTATCGTCACATTTCAAAGGGTGCTTGGCCATTCTCAACTACAGATCATGGATGGCCTATTTCTGACTGTACAGCGGAAGGATTGAAGGTCAAGTGTGAACAAACAATATGCAGACTTCATCTACTAACCAAATTTTATGATATCTATTTTATTGTGCAGGCTGTTATATTACTATCAAAATTTCCATCAGAAACAGTCGGGAAATCAGTAGATGTAAAGCGTTTATATGATGCTGTACATGTTATTCTTTCATTACAGGTAACCATCATATATTTTGCATTATTAGTGGGAAGTTAGAATCTGCATAGGAACATAAACAAGGATTTATGGGCATATCAAGCAAAAAAAAAATCTGCTTTATGGGTTGAGAAAAGACACGGTGGCTAGCACTGTATAATGGCATGAGAGTATAATGGTGGGATTCTCATAATTGACGTCAGGTAGTCAACTCAAGGCTTTATGTTGTTTCATTGCTGTTGCCAGAAACATACATCTGAAATTGTGAAGCAAACACAAGAATGGCATGATGCATTGTGAAGTTTAATATAATTCGTAAAAGAAAAGAGTTTCTCTATAGGAACATTTCTGAATGATATGTGCCTCCCCATTTCCCTTTTTTAGCAATTTTTTGATTCTTTGTGCCACCGGATGATCATGTCTCCAATTTGATATCAGGTGTATTAAAATGAGTTTCTAATGGTTGCCTTCTTTTTCTTTTTTTTTTTCTTTTTTTCTTTTTTTCTGAAACTACTGCAGAATGCTGATGGTGGGTTTGCAACTTATGAATTGACCAGATCCTACCATTGGTTGGAGGTAACTAATATAAGTGCGGCCTTTTATTTTAATTTAGTTGTTACTTTTAATTACCATTGGTTGGAGGTACCAATGAGCTCAAATTTGACTTCCTCCCTTTGTAGCAAGGTGGAGGGTGAGGTTGTGGCTTCTAGTCCCACCGGTTGCATGTGTAACTTAGCAATAAAAGAATAAAAAAATAGATTTTCTGTTTTTCTGAAAGTTAAAATTAATGCCAAGTACCTCCATATGGAGAGTTTCATATGTAAACTGGCTTGGTTGTCTTAATGATGTTTGCAGTAATTAACATGAACATGTTCACATATGCCTTCCTACCACCAAAAAGTTTCATTTTAAGCCCAAATGATCAATATGCGGAATTTGAAGAAATTATTGCAGAGTTTCGCACAGGACATTGAAAAAATATTAATTCTTGATTGTTTTTTTCATTGTTAATTTCATAAACATATATTATATGACTTGGCTGTAGAACCTTTTGCGACTTTGGTCGGACCAACATTGTGATGCTTTCTAGGTCATTAGAAGAAAACCATCAGAGATGGTTTTGAATGACATTTTATAAGCTTATTTCACCTTAACTCTCATTGTATGGATTGTAGAAAGCCCTTGAATTGCTTGAGCCTTTTTTACCAGATGGTGAGATGACAAACCAATAATTGAAAGACAAATTTTGGTGAGATGGCTAAAATACATTGTTAATTCTTTTGTAGTTTGAATTAGGTTTAAGTTTCTAAAGTTTAGTTTTTTAATCAAGTCCATTTTTTGTGTGCCAATATCATCCCTATGTATATATATTAATTGAAACTGATGGAATGTGCCATTTTGGAACTTCTTTCTTAGATCTATATGGCTCATGCCATATCAGCAAATAGTAGCATTCTTCAACTTTAGTTTTTCTTTCTTTGTTTGGTTTAATCTTATAACAAGTAGCTAGCAGCAATTATGTTTCTTACTTTTCTCTCTCTCATGATGGCCTGTGTAGGCGTGTCTTGTCATTGCTAGTCTTGCTGGTTGGTTGTTTCCTTAGTTTTAAGGCTCGTTTGGTTCTTGGCTGGTTGAATTGCTTCCTCCAGTTGGTTCCTCGTGGAAGCTAAAAACCTTTCAAATTTATTTGGGTGGTGGGGTTATTGATTTTACCGGTCTGTGAAAGAAGCCAACGATCAATAGTAATTGAGGAAGGCAACTTTGTCGTGATTGCTCTTTGTCTGTTCCTGCAATGACCCAGGTGTGAATCTAGTAGTTCCAACCATTGTATTCCCATCACAACGCCAATCCTTTTAATAGCAGTGAATAAAGAGTAATGACAAATGGAATGTCCTGGATGGCCACTGCCACTTGCTCACGCTTCCCCTGGCACTGAAGCTTCCCTCCATTTGCTACCTTGACCGAGAACCCTTTTGTTCTGATTGTGGGAAGGTGAAGTAATTGTGCCACTTTATCAAGTAGAAAATAGAGAGATTTCTCTTATTCAAATGATCAATCCATACGGTTACATAGGCTTAAATAGAAAATACCTAGAAACTAATATGGAAAGGAATAATGAAATATTTCATTGAGATCAAATCGCATAAAATCATAATAATACTAGGCTTAAATCAATTGGAATCAAATCCATGGTTTCCATCTTCAACACTCCCCCTCAAGCTGGGGGCATAGATGTGTCACATGCCCAGCTTGCGTAAGGCTGAATGAAGGACATTACTAGAACTTCCTTTGTTAAGATATCTGCAAGTTGTTTGCCAGTCTTCACATATGGTGTGCAGATGATACTTTTTCAGAGTTTTTCTTTAATAAAGTGTCGATCAATTTCAACATGCTTGGTTCGGTCTTGTTGGACTGGATTATGAGCAATACTGATTGCCACTTTATTGTCACAATACAGTTGCATACAGTCCTTGGACTCAAACCCAAGCTCTTTCAACAATATTTTCAACCATAGTGTCTCACATACTCCATGAGCCATAACTCTAAATTTAGCTTCTACGCTGGATCTAGCAACTGCTGACTATTTCTTACTACGCCATGTGACCAAATTACCTCCCACAAATGTACAATACCCCGATGTGGACCATCGATCCATAATCGAGCCAGCCCAATATCCATCTATATAGGCCTTTACTTTCAAATGATCATGTCTAGAAAACAACAGCCCTTTACCTAGTGAGGATTTTAAGTAGCGAGGATGTGGTAAACTGCTTCCATATGAGGCTCTCGTGGAGAATGCATAAATTGACTTACCACACTAATAGCATATGAAATGTTTAGACGGGTGTGAGATAAATAAATCAATTGTCCAACCAATTGTTGATATCTGCCCATATCCACTAGAGGGATCTCACTATTCTCTCCCAGTTTAACATTTACCTCTACTGGATTATCTATGGCTTTGCACCCAAGCATTCCATTTACCTTGAGAAGATCTAGTATATATTTCTGTTGGGAGATAAATATCCCATGCTTTGACCTTGCTACCTCAATACCAAGAAAGTACTTCAAATTACCTAGGTCCTTTATTCCAAACTCATTAGCCAGAGACTATTTTAAGTTATGTATCTCCATTTTCATTTCTTGTTAAGACAATATCATTAACATATGCAATCAAAGTTGTTATCTTTATAGAGAGTCTCAATTGGAGACCAAGGTTGGATGACCTTGATTTCGATATGTTGAATGCTTGTGAGGCCTCTAGGTTGGAAGCTACTTTTGAGGAAAGGGAGGTGTGGGAGGTGGTGAAAGGTATGGATAAGGACAAGGCTCTTGGCCCGGATGGATTTTCTATGGCTTTCCTTCAGGATTGCTGGGATGTGATTAAGGTGGACATTATGGCGGTCTTTGCAGAGTTCCATGATAGAGGTACATTTGAGAAAAGCCTTAATGCTACATTTATTTCTCTTATTCCGAAGATACATGGAGCTTTTGAAATAAAGGATTTTTGTCCGATTAGCCTTGTGGGAGGGACATATAAGATTGTTGCCAAGGTCTTAGCCAATAGAATGAAGGGAGTGATGGATAGGGTCATCTCTAAACCCCAGAATGCTTTTGTTAAAGGTATACAAATCTTGGACTCAGTTCTCTTCGCCAATGAATGTCTGGATAGTCGAATTAGATTAGGGGAACCCGGATTGCTATGCAAATTAGATATGGAAGAGGCTTATGATCATATGAATTGGAAGTTTTTGCTCTACTTACTGAGAAGGTGCGGTTATGGAGAGAAATGGTGTTCCTGGATTGAACATTGCATCTCATCTGTGCGATTCTTGGTCTTGATCAATAGATCTTCTTCCGGTTTCTTTGATAGTTTGCGTTCGGTGAGACAAGGAGACTCTCTCTCTCCCTTCTTGTTTGTAATGGCCATGGAGGCATTTAGTAGGATGATCAATGCCTCGATAAACAGGGGACTCATCACTGGTTTCTCTGTGGGAGCAAGATAGCCGGATTGGGTCATTGTCTCTCACCTTCTCTTTGCTAATGACACTCTAGTTTTTTGTGGGGCAGATCCGAAGCAAGTTAGAAATATTGGCGCCTTACTTGTTTGCTTCGAAGTTGTTTCTGGGTTAAAGGTGAATCTGGCTAAATCTGTGTTGGTCCCTGTCAGTAATATGGATAATGCGGGCAATCTGGTTGGTATTCTGGGATGTGGAACGGCTTCAATGCCTTTGAAGTATTTGGGTCTACCGTTGGGGGCTCCATTCAAGGTCAAGGCCATTTGGGAGGACATGTTGGAGAAGTTTGCTAGAAGGCTGGCCCCATGGAAACGTTTGTATTTGTCAAAGGGGGAGGATTACTCTCATCAAGTGCACCTTATCCAACCTCCCCACTTAATTTTTTGTCTCTATTTCCTATCTTGCATCCGTGGCGAAAAGCATTGAGAAGATCCAATGTGATTTCTTATGGGGTGGGATCAATGAAGAGTTCAAGTTCCATCTGGTTAGCTGGAACAAGGTTTGCTCTCCGCTCTCTGAGGGAGGTTTAGGAATCCCGAATTTGCGTTTGATGAATCATGCCCTATTGGGGAAATGGTTGTGGAGATTTGCTCATGAGAAAGAGGCTTGGTGGAGAAAGATCTTGGTGGAAAAGTATGATGCGGTTTGGGGTGGTTGGCGTTCTTGGGAACCCAGTGGTTCGCATGGGGTGGAGTTATGGAAGTACATTTGTAGGGGGTGGAGGTCGTTCCAATGCCACATTAGATTTGACCTTGGTTTTGGGTCCAATATCAAGTTTTGGGAGGACATCTGGTGTGGCAACACGTCTCTCAAGGATCCCTATCCTGGACTATTCAATATTGCCACCAATAAGGATGTATCTATTGCGGATAACAGGGAGTGTTTAAATGGTTCTGTTCAGTGGAATGTTACCTTCATCTGCAAGGTTCATGATTGGGAAGGGGAGGTCTTGGCCTCATTTTACACGCTCTTGTACTTGCATACGATGCATGGGGAAGGGGAGGATAGGATGTGGTGGATCCCTTCATTTAAAGGAAAATTCAAGGTAAGATCTTTTTACAGGATCCTTGCCTCCAAAGATTCCATCCCTTTTCCTTGGAAAAGTATTTGGCGCACTAAGGTTCCATCGAGAATGGCTTTTTTTGCTTAGACGGTCGCGCTTGGAAAGACTCTAACCTTGGATAATGTTCGAAAGAGGTATTGTTGTGATAAACTGATGTTGCATGTGTGAATCGGAAGGGGAGTCAATTGATTATCTCTTTCTTCATTGTGGGGTTGCACGCATCTTGTGGAATGCTATTTTCACTCGGTTTGGCTTATGTTGGGTTATGCCTGGTAGCGTCAAGGGAGTTGTATGCTACTTGGTGGGTGGGTGGCAAATCCCTAAGTGCCGTTGTGTGGAAGATGGTTCCTCTTTACCTCATGTGGTGCATCTGGAATGAGAGAAATGCTAGATATTTCGAGGACACATCTAGGAACATTGAGGACCTTATTCACTTCTTCTTGTACACCCTTTTCACTTGGACTGCTGGCTGGCTAGTGCCCTTAGTGATCAGCTTCCTTGATTTTCTTATTATGTTCTCTTTTTCTTTTTCTTCTTCTTAGTCGCTCTCTTGTATACACCCTGTGTACTAGGGTTGCGCCCCTCTGCGCTTTTGATAAATACAATATTACTTATAAAATAAAATAAAATAAAATAAAATAAAAAAATCTCTCCTTGAGTGGAATGCTTAATGAAAAGTATATGATCAGCCTAACTCTGCCTGTAAACAAATCTATGCGTAGCTCAGGAAAACTGCTTGAACCATGCTATTGGAGATTGTTTTAGGCCATGCAAAGCCTTCTTCAATTCGCATTCCTTTCCTACTAAGGATGAACAGATGCAGTTAGTAGTTTTGGCTCCAATACCATGTTATAAGGTTTGCATGAAAAGAAAACAGAAGAAAAGGCAATATGTTTCTCACGTAGCCTTTCTCCCCTCATATTGCATATATATATTGTAACATTGAATACAAAGACCAAAATACCCATATAACGTAATAACCCTAAGACGCTCTTCTAATAGATTCAATGCATATGTCGTTGACATCCCACTTGACTATGGTATTAGCTCCACATTTAATATAGATGATCCAGTTGCTTATAGAATGATCCTTTTGAGGACCCTTTACCTGACCCCGCCGCTAACTCTATACCTGATCCTATCCCATCACCCCTTTCACCAGAACATAAAGAACATGTTGATGCTATTTTAGATGAGCAGGTTGTCTTTACCAGGGATGGCAAAGTTCAGCATTTCCTCATTCATTGGGAAGGATGACCAGCTTCAAATTGTACGTGGATCACCAGGAACACATTGTAGCAGCTTGATCCTGATTAGTTGGAATATTAACAGAGCCGCATAGAGTTACACTTGACAAGGTTGAGGACATCAGACATAGACAGCTGATCACACGCGTGCATGAATGATGATTTTGGAGGATGACCCAGCCCATGACCTTGTGGTTGAGTGATTGAGTGCTACAATTGTCATTATGAGCTAATTTTGTTATTGTCTGCATTTTATTTCTTTTGTTATTTAGTTTCAAACGGGTTATGTTATTTTGGGCTTTATGTTTTTTTAGTGGGCTGTCAGCCCAAGTACAACTAAGGTAGGGTTAGGGTTTAGGTTTTGGTCTATTTAAACCTAATTTTCTATTGTATAAAGCAGTTTATCATCAATTGATAAACGTGAACGATGGTTTGTCGTCCCCCTCCATTTCTTCTCTTTTCTCTTCTCTTCTATGTTTCTTCTTCTCTCTTGTTTCTTTTCTCTTCTCTTCTCTTCTCAGCTTCTTCTTTTCCTCTTCTTCTTCCTCTCACACTTTTCTTCTCAAAGCTTATTGTCCCACATCAGGGGAATGCTGGAAGTTGATTTAGAGCAATGGAGTGAGGTGGGCATTGAATTGTAGCATTAGTATGCTGATTAAATTCTATATGAGTTTCTAGTGGTTTCATGGTAATATTTAATTATGAATGATGATCTCTTTTTTGTAAATAGAGACTGAAGATTTCTTATATCTATTAGAACATTATCCATAACCAGATGATCATTGGAATCATATACTTTGTTATAGATCAGTTTAATAGGAAGTTTCCTGAAACTACAATCTGTCTTTTTTAAAAGCATATTCATCTGTTGGTTGGTGTGTAGGTGGGGAAGCATATAATGTGAGACATAACGGAGATTATTTACTGTCTTAATGTTTCTTATAGATGGAGGCTTTGTAACAATGGTCAAGTGATGTTTACAAAGTGTTTGCTCTGCTGATAATGTAATGCAATGCTAAACTACATATTCTTAGCTTGTAACTGGCTTTATAATAATGGTATGTTATCCTATGCTGCAATTTGTTGGGATAATACTGAAGACTTTATTTGCTTTGTTTGTTGTTTCTGTTATATTTTCAGCTAATCAATCCTGCTGAAACTTTTGGTGATATTGTCATTGATTACCCGTAAGATATTGTCACACCTCATTTTCTATGTTTATAGTTCTATTACTTTCATTAGAAAAACTCTAATATCATGTTGAATGGAGTGACTATGTAGATATGTTGAATGTACATCAGCAGCAATTCAAGCGCTGACATTATTCAAGAAACTATATCCTCAGCATAGGAGGGAAGAAATAGAAAATTGTATTTCTAAAGCCGCAGAGTTTATTGGAAATAAACAAGCATCGGATGGCTCTTGGTTTGTTTCACATTGTTTCTTGATTTATGCATTTTCACTTGAATATAATTATTCCCATCAGTTACTGTTTCTCTCTTTAATTTTGTATCCATGCCTCAGATTAGCCCAATTTCTCGCTCATATTTCATGGAATTGTTATAGGCAGTCATTATGAAATTACTTCTGCCCAATTAATATAAACAATTGAAATAGGTATGGATCCTGGGGAGTCTGTTTCACCTATGCTGCCTGGTTTGGGATAAAGGGGTTGGTTGCTGCTGGAAGGACATACAATAGTTGTTCTAGCATCCACAAGGCATGCGATTATCTGTTGTCGAAAGAGCTTGCTTCAGGTGGTTGGGGTGAAAGTTACCTATCATGTCAGGACAAGGTTTGTGATTCTATGATATTTGAAATATCATTCATTTTCTTGTACAGGCATAGAGCTTGTAGAATTCCTTCCTGTATAGTTTACCTTTCAGGTTTTTTGGTTCTGCTTATACGAGAACTTCTATCATTTTAATGATGTATAATGGGTTCCAAATCATGAAACCATGCCAGCGATTAATTAACTCGTGTAGTTAGAACTCCTGTATCTGAATTACATTTACCTTTGTCTTATGACTTTGATCCACAAGCTACTCCTTGTTCAGGCATGCACAAGGACATGAAACCAAGATAATCAAGTAATCAACTGTAAGGAAAGTACGTGGAATTGAGTCTGATCAATTTCTATGAAGAGCGTTATCATATTATCTGTAAAGAGATAAAAACACTGATAGATTTCAGATAGACTACTGTTCTAAACAGCAAAGAAAAATTATGACTAGAAGCCTGATGTTGATGGAGGCAGCAGAAGAAGAACACCAATAAAGAAACATGTAACTATAATTCACTCTTGATAAGTAAATTGTAGGCGCAATGCATGAAATCCAAAAAAAAAAAAATTAAAATTGTCCTTGACAAAATATGAATGTTAGCTGCGAGATGGTTGCCAATGATTGTCTGAAGGAATGAAGAACCTTGATTGAAAACTTGAGGTCTAGAAGTAATTACGCTGTAACATTAAGGCAAGTAATGTGAAATAATTCAAGAGTGAGAAGAAAACAGATATTCTGAAATATATAATCTAATTTCAATGTGTTTATGTAAATTTATTGGACAGAAGAAAGCTCTCTTCTCTCTCATCCATTTCCTGCCTAGCATGGGCGTGTGGAGTTGCTTGGTTTACTTTTAGTTCTGGTTTGGGCAGGTTATGGCTGATTCTAGAAGTTGGACAGTGGAATCCAAAGAATTTGAACTGCTGATTAAAGGAGGGGCATTAGGGGTGAGGATTTTTGAACGTAGCTAAAGGAAACAAAGGTCCATCTTCCTGCAAAGGGATGAGCTAGTGTGGCTGGTGGGAACAGTGAAGGAGGTGGTGGTAGTGGAAACGTTTGAGGTTTTTTGAAATCAATCAAGAGCTGGATATCCTCGGATCATTGCTCAAAAATGTTCTAACCGGCATGGACGCTTTTTGATGATCGAAGAATTTGATTGAAGGAGAAGGTGTGGCACGATTCTCATTCCAAAGGGTCGATATGGTCAAGGATGGGAATACTTCATATCGGAAGTGCGTCTGGGACTTCAGCTCTTCATGAGGTTGGAGGGATTAGGGTGGACAAGAAGGTTGAGGTGGTGAGGGGAAGGAGGAGTTATGCGGAGGTGTTGGGGCTGTTGTCTCAACCAGAGGTGGAATGTTTTAATTCCTACTCATAGCCGATCACAAGGGTTCCTAGTTGGCTGAAAGAAGCCTTAGCAGAGACGGTTTATCAAGCCCAAGAGGTGGGCAAACGTGCAATGGCCCCAAAATTTACCCATGCTTCGACGAAGATTTCCGGTGATCATTTGATGGTTCCGACGAAGTCCCACAATCTGTTGAGGCCGGTTCAAGGCTCTATGGAGATAGGAGGGTGTGTACCAAAAAATGGAGGTGTTACGAGGGAGGTGCCAGCGAATAGTATTCAATCTCCGATGGAGCACTCTTCGGGGATGAGGTCTATTTTGAATCTAAGGCCTAGGCAATTGAAGGGACGGAAGGGGACTGTCAATCACGCAGGGTAGTCCGCAATTAATGTCAACATGGAGCTATGTAATTTTAGGGAGACGTTGAGGAAATTGAAAGGCGAGGTAGATGTAGGTCTGGCTAGGCTTGATTGGGTGACCAATAATCTGGCGGGTATTGGGTTGGGGCAGGGATGCAGGTGTTATCTGGTTCAGAAGGTTGTAGGCCCTAAAGGGAAAGAGAAGTGGCTCAAGCCTAAGAGAAAGGTTGTCTTTAAGCCCAAGGTAGGGTGGGCTCAAGTACTGGGTCCAAGGGCGTTAAGCCCAGCGATCCTTCTAAGGGGCTGGAGAAGGCGCAAGGCAAGGAGGCCTTACGTTTGTTCATGGCAGGGGAGCTGTCTTATGCAGGAGCTTCGACTTCAGTGTGCCTAGCGGGGGAGTCTTCATCGCTGGGTCTTACAATCTTGAGGGGCTTCACGAGGAGTTTTTAGAGATTTTGAGGTCTGGTGACCTGGGCCCATCAAGATTGGCACCAGTAAGGTTGGGGGAGGTGGATAGAGTAATCTCCGGCGGTGTGGGCAGAGCAGTGGTGGGTGTTTCTTCTCTGAATTCTCTGGTAGAAGGGTACAGTTGCATGGGTTGTCCAAGAGCGGCTGAGGTGTCGCCGGAGAGGGTGGAGGAGCCTCGATGCTTGGGTTGTTTGGGTTCAACAGAGGGGGCTGATTCAACTGGAACTCCTCAGAAGTTGCGGGGAGGAGTCTCGAAGGTGTCTAGGGAGTTGTCCCCACCGGAGACTATTAAGAACCAAAGTGTGAGTCATGGGTTTGGGGGAGGTTTTTGGAAACTCCTTTTTTGAGATGCTGGAGCTTAATTCGACTGGGTGCGAGAGGTCGTGCCCTCTGCTGGGTGAGGCTCGTCGTCAGTCTGCTGGGTGAGGCTCCGTCTGTCCTCATGGCTACTAGGGAGGTGATCGTGAGAGCAAGTCCAACGATGGGTGAGTTAGAAGCGATAGGAATTCTAGGGGCGTATGTGGTTCCGGCAGGGGAGAAGTCTTGTGATGAGGTTCTTCTCTCTGTGCTTGAAGTTATGTCCTTGTCTGAGGACTTTGAGCGGGATGCTCATGGGATAATGCAGGAGGAAGAACAGAAGGATTCGGGGGAGGAATATCCAGCTACAAAGGAATTGAAAGCTCGTCTTGGAAGTCAGCGGGATTGCGGGTATGTCTTGTGATGGGCAGAAAGGAAAGTTAGCGGATGCTTTGAGGTAGATAGTGGCCAAGAAACATGGGAAAGGGGTCAATTCCTCGGCTGGGTATGTTGGAGGTAGTAACCTGCGGTGAGGGATATGAGTAATCTTAATGAAGCATAAAATCCGGTCTTGGAACGTGAGAGGGTTGAATGAGGGGAATAAGCATCTGAGGGTCAAAAATTTTCTGAGTCTTTGGAAGGTGGACATTGTTTGTCTTCAAGAGACTAAGTTAGAGATGATTACATCCGGTTTGGTGTAGAGCCTGTGGAGATGCCCGTATGTGGAGTGTGTCATGTGGCTTTTTTTGGGGCTTTAGATGCGATCCTGTTAATGTGGGATCAAAGGGTTGTTACTAAGGTGGATGTTTGTTTGGGCAATTTTGTGGCAGTCTACTCCTTCAGGAATGTTGATATGGCTTGGTGTGGGCTTTTGCAAGGGTGTATGGTCCGAATAAGGATAATCATAGAAGGCTTTTGTGGGAGGAATTGGCAGGGTTGATGTGCTTATGGGACATGCCCTGGCGCATTGGGGGGGACTTCAACGTCACTCTTTATCAAAGTGAGAAGTCGGGAGGTGTAAGAATGAGGAGTGCGATGACTGCTTTTGCTGAGTTTACTGCGGAGCAGGGCTTATGGACCTTCCTTTGTCCGGGAGGGTATCTACATGGTCTAACAACATGTCATGGTCTAGGCTGGATCACTTCTTGGTCTCTCTAGAGTGGGAATTTAACTATCCGGGTCTAATGCAAAAGAAGCTTCTTCAAGTGTGATTAGATAATGCGCCTATTCTCCTGATGAGGGGCTGTTTGCAACATGGGAAGAGCTCCTTTAAGTTTGAAAACATGTGGCTTAAAGAGGAGGGTTTTGTGGATAAAGTGAGAAATTGGTAGGTTTCTTTCTCCTTCATGGGTTCACCGAGTTTTATCTTGGCCAAGAAGCTTAGAGCTCTTAAGGCGGAGATTAAGAGGTGGAACTTGGAGGTGTTTGGCAATGTGGGGGCTAGAAATATGGCTTGGGCGGAAGAGTTGGAGATGCTTGACAGATCTGAGGAAGGGAGAAGGCTTTCAGAGGAGGAGAAGGAGAGACGAAGGGTGTTGGCTTCAGATATGGAAGCCTCTCTTTTACAAGATGAGATTAGTAGGAGACAGAAATCTAGGGAGCGGTGGTTAAAGGAGGGAGACAGTACTTCTCTAAGAAGCACTGGAAACAAATAAAACAATGATGCATTTCTGTTTTTCAATTTCTTTGAAATATAGAAAGCCTATTTAAAACTCTCCTGCTTCTTGTATGCTTCTTGATTATTCCAATCACAAGGGAAAAGAAAGTGAATTCTTAAAATTTTATACCAGAAGTCTAGTTTTATAATGTTGATTAAACAATGAACAGAGATGGTTTACCAAATTGATAGAATTATTGTCTTCTAGAATCAAATTGAGTGCCTCCAAACAATCACTCAGCTAACAAAACAGTGAAAGACTGGCACTATATTTAGTACTTATCCACTGCTGTAACTCTATATGCAGACCATCTTAATCTCTACTTCAACAGGTCTACACCAATCTCAAAGACAATAGGCCACATATTGTCAATACTGGATGGGCTATGTTGGCCCTCATTGATGCCGGACAGGTACATCTAGAGATCAATCATCTTCTCTCTTCACCCCCACCCCCCTTCCTGTTTTTCAATGTTGGTGCAAATCAAATCATTACATTGGATTTAGCATTTGGTGGCTACTCTGTTAAAACTTGTATTGTGAATCTCTTATATATATGTGTTTGTGTATCGAAGAATGCTTGACTCCCAATTGAACTAATGCCATGGGAAATTTGGAAATGTTTCAAATATTCATTCACTCCATGTGAATTCTTTGATTTTGATGCAAGAATTCCAGATATTTTTACAAATTGTCTTGCATAAAAAAAATCATCCCTCACCATAGTTCTCAGTTTAAAATCTAAAGCAACCATAGATTCTGCTTGATTGCATTGCCAGTTTCCTTAAAAAAAAAATGGCGAAACAACAAATCAAGCCAGCTTTATTTTCTTTTGTTCTTTGTTTGTTTTCCATCAGAGATATGTTGCATGTAGAACTGTAGAAGGGAGCCTCATTCCTTTTTTTTTCTCAAATATAAATCACGGAATAAGTTTGGATAGTTCTTACATCTCAGAAGTGGATAAAATATAGTTGAGCTGGGTTTGCCAGTCGAAAGAGCTACTGGTTAAAGAAGTGTTTGCGGTGTATGTCAAGTATGGTGGCGTGAAATAACTTGCTAATCCACTGTGCTTAACTTTGGTGCTTTTCTGTAAAATTCTATCTACTTCTGTATCTTGTTTCTAGCCTGAGTATTTGTATTTAATCTTTCCCCTCTTTTTGAAAGGCTGAGAGAGATCCAACCCCGTTGCACCGTGCAGCAAGCATACTAATAAATTCTCAAATGGAGAATGGTGATTTTCCTCAAGAGGTAAACCTACACATTCTTTTTTTCTGTTTTTTTATTTCCATCAAAGAGTTGCATATATATATATATATATATATATATATATATATATACCGAATCACTTTCAGAAGTGCTTTAATATTGCGACATGTGGTGTGAACTCTTTTTATTCTAATGTTAAACCGGTTTTTTAAGGCATAATTTGTGAACCAATTTTTACCTAAAAAATCGGTCATTAAATTAGCTTAATTAATGACATTTAATTATATTTGAAGAGTTTTCTATATATAAATTATGCAATAAATTAAATATTATTAATGTCAAAATTAAATAAGGAAACAAATTTAAATAATACAAATCAAATTATTATGTATTATTATGTTTAATCACTTTAATATGTATAAAACATAATATTATATGTTATAGTTAGGGTCAAGCACTGGTCGGTTCGGGTTTCGCCTGCTCACTGACCACCCGACCCGTGACCCTCGGGTTTGGACAAATCCAACCCGCGATGAACAGTAAAATAAGTATATCCGTCGGGTATTCGGGTAGGACGGCCGGGTTTTATGGCGGGTTGGTCGGGTTGGTTTCAAGGTCGGTATTTTTTAAAACAAAATACCTAACAAAAAGTCACACACGCACGCCTCCTCTCTCCGCCAAAGAAACCAAATTTTTTTTTCCCAATGAACTTGCAATAAGGAAAACACAGAGCGAAACTTACCGTGAGATGGCGCCGACTAGGGCTCCAACCCCATCCTCTCCATCTATCCTTGAAGCCCAAAATCTCAACTCAGCCTCTCGCCCATCTATCCTTGGAAGCCTCAAGCGAGCTGGAACCAAAGCGACGCCATGGCCAAGTCATGTGCGAGCCCAAATCCCCTACAAAATCCACATCGTGAAGGACCACAACATGAAGGAGCGGTGTGCCATGCTTTGCGCGTCTGAGGATTCGAGAGATTGAGATCGAGATCGAGATGAGAGAGGCGAGTCGAGACGATGATCGAGAGTGAGCCTCCGTGAGCCGAGCAAGAGTGAGATGAGATCCAGATTTGAGACTTGAGAGTGAGAGGCCGAGGGTATTGTGGGTTGGTGTCGAGAATAAGTGAGGTAAGGTTCTAAACTTCTAGGGTTTTTAGGTTAATTCATGTGAGGCGGGTTGAAGCAGTGCACGAGGATAAAATTTTAGTGAACCCGAAACCCGAACCGACCCGAACGGGTTTGTGAAATTTCAACCCGAACCCGCGAAAATAGGCACAAAAACCGCCCAGATCGGCTCGGCTCGGGGCGGGGCGGCTCGGGTTGGTCGGATCGGGCGGGTTCTGCCCACCCCTAGTTATAGTTGAATTAGATGAACTAAATGATAGGATGTAGAAATAAAATAGAAAAAAAATTCATTGCATTATTTTTTATTTTTTTTAATATATAATTGTATATTAATTATTAATTGTATAGATTGTTAGATTTTTACTCAACATAATGATTGGGTATTTATTTTTTATTTCATCAGCAAAAATAATCTTTATAATATATATATGATTAGCATCCTACGAACTATTATATATTCGATGTCCAAACCAAAGTGTAAAATCACAACGATCATCTTAAGGCTTATTTTTGCTTAGTGTCCTTTAGTTTATAAAATCGTTAATTATTCGACATAACATGCTTCTTATTTGAAATTTTTTTGAGGCCTATTTCGCTTATGAGATTTTTTTGTCTCTTTGTATGATTTATCCGAATTTATATGTTGAGTAATATATTGGTGTATAACCTTTAATATGTCTTTTTTATTTAAAAGGGTGTGATTTTTTTTTTTTTTTTTTTTAGAACCTATAAAGAAAAGTTCGATAGAAATGTGTTTAAATTTTGAAATTAAACTATAACAAAGAATCTCGCGCGTATTTTTTTCTACAACCGAAGTACTTTTTCGAATGTTCATAATTTTAAGTTTTATTTATATTGAAATCTAATAAGTATTACACCAACGATATTAAAAATTATTTCTAATTTTATATTAATGTTTTGATTAAGCAAAATTTAAGTTTTCCTCTTACAATTATGAAAAGTAAATTTTATAATATTTATGAAAAGTACAATTATAATATAACTATAAGAATCCCGCACATTATGCAGGTTATAAGCTCGTATTTATTAATGTGCATTATCTGAGAAAAGACGGAGCAACAGGCCAACAGTCCATTGATATGGCTCTAAAAATGCACTTCCGATTATGTAAATTGGATGAAGTACACTGCACCAAGAGAAAAACATGTGAAGAATAGAAAATATTGTTGGCATATTGTTACCGAGGATTGTTGGATGGATGAAATGGAGACAAAATTGTTTTAGATATCTGGGTATCAGTAGACTTCATAACATAGCTTAATTGTAGTCACTCGTACATTTGGTCAAGAAAGTTTACTACCTATACCTTATATATATGTTAATAATGTGTACATTTTGTCATACAGGAGATTATGGGAGTTTTCAACAAGAATTGTATGATCAGCTACTCTGCATACCGAAGCATTTTTCCTATCTGGGCCCTTGGAGAATATCGTTGTCGAGTATTGAAGGCCGTCTGAACGATATCAATCTTACTATTGCTTTTAATGGGTATATTTCTAAATCCTGTGTGTTATAATGGCTATCATTGATTCAAGGCCTCTTATATTGTTGAGGATGTGCAAGCCAAACTGTTTCTTAGTTGCTTTCTTCAGGTTTTCTCAAAGGCACAAACATTCGAGTTTCTCTGTTGCCTATGCACCCTATTCCTTCTATGTGAAGAAGATCCTGGAGTATTTTGATAGCTGGGCTTGATACCAATGTTGCTTAAACTTGCTGTGCGCAATTTTCTTTAACTACCATATGCTGCTTGCTGGAAGGGAACACAAAAGGTGTAGCACCAAGCTTTCAAGGGCATGCCTTGTATCCTGCAGACTCTTTGGCATTTGTCCTTTTCATTGCCTTTTCACCTAGTAATGCAACTTCAAATATTGATCAATATGGTTTATACTCATTAAGAATATTACAGCGCCAGTAAAGAGTAAATTGCAATGTTCTTAGTCATTTAAAATTTTTTTTTTTAAAAAAAATGCATCTTAGAGAGTGTTTTTTGTTTTTTGAATATATTTTTAATGGGCAAAATCAACTACCAATGGTGATCCTCGTGACTTTATTTAATCAGTATCAATATCCCACAAAACGCTTGGAAGCAACCACCATCTAAGTACTACTTTTGCTCGTTTCTAGCCGCAATCTTTAACGAACTTGTTTGGCATTGCTGTAAAAAGAACACCTAACCAAATACTTAGCTGTTCATTTATACTAAAAATAATTTGGAGAAGATACACATTTCGGCCATTGTTAGAATATCTAGATTATTCTCTATATTAGGCATTTACTCTAGTTTCCTGAAGTTCTATACCCTTATTTAGTTTAGATTTTTTTGGGGAAAAATATAAAAAAGCCACTCAAACTATCGGTTGTTTATGATTTAGCTCCTTGAAGTTCTAAAAGTGATAAAGTAGTCCCTCAAACTACTAAAAAGTTGCATTTGGGCCACTGCGTTAGTCAACACCGTCAAACTGGATGGAAAATGTAAAATGACATCATTTTTTTATGTTAAGTTACTAAAATGCCTTTTTGAAAAAAAAAAAAATCAATTTAAAAAATGCCCCCCCAAAAACGTCGTTTTGAAAAATATATATATATATATATATAAAGGCCCCCCAAACTACCAACCGTTTATAATATAGTCCCTCAATGTTTGAAAAGTAATAAAGTAGCCCCCAAAACTACTGAAATGTAATAAAAATGCCATTTATTTTTTTATATTCCTATAATGCACTTATTTTTTTAACAAATAAAATAATAAAATAATTGTAAAAAAAAAAACCCAACAAAAAAAAAAATCAATGGGCGGATATTTATTTATTCCAAAAAACTTTTTTTTTTTTTGGTATTTATTAGCACATTGGTTTTTTTGTATTTTTTAAAAATTGTATAGTTTTTTTTTTACAATTATTTTACGAGATCGTGAGTCAACAATGTTGCGAGTTGGGGCTCCAGCTGTGGAGTGCAAATTGGTGAAGCTGGTGGCGCTACGAATATGGGCTCTAGCCATGGAGTGTGGATCTGCGAAGCCCTGTGGCGATATCACCCTAAAGTCGAAAAAATTACTCTCCGGCGCTGAAGAATGTTACTCATGACGCTGAAGAAGGAGACCAAAGCGTGGGTTTCGCCAACCCACACCGGACCTCTTCTTCTTCACCAAATTTAGTTGTTTTTTTTTTTCCTTTGGGTCCACTATTGTGGCTTGGAAAATGATAAGCGCTGAATATTGCACATTCAAGCCCCTTAACTTGCATATGTTAATTCCTTAGCATTGTTATTTGTTTGATTTTGTGTTGTTTTTGTGTTTTCAGATATTTAATCAAGATACAAGAAAAACCATTAATTTTGGGCTTAAAGCACAATTTGAGAAGACCTAGAAGATATGATTAAGCTTAACCAATCATAATAGAGGACATATATGATGTGGTTAAGTTTAATCAAATCAAGAAAATGATAAAATCGAAATTTCTCCCATTTGAATCAAAATCGGATTAGATAGAATTTCAGATTCTGAACATGTCTCAGTATTTTAGCCATAACTTTTAGCTTAAATATTGTATTAAGGTGATTTCAGTAACATTGAAAAGATAATTCAAAATTCTACAAATCATGCTGAAATAGGATTTTCCTAAATCGGACTCCCGCTATGCCAAAATCGTTCCACAATAAAAGGAGGCAAATCTGGACGAATCCCATTCCGATTTGTACATGGATTGCTTCCTAATTTGACTAGGAGATTGAAATCCGAATTTTCTAGGTTTCCTAAGGCTTCTAGGGCTTGTTTGTTCCCTATAAATAGGCCTCTAAGCTTCAAGAGAAAAGGGTACTTAGTTTTAGATAGAAATTATTTCTTGGAGGCTTAGCGGAGTCATGAGCGGCTAAACCCCTTCGTGGGGTGTTGATGTAACCCTTTCCAAGCACAATGGTTTGATTGTATTTAATTTCTAGATTTTCAATTTATGTATGTTGATTATATAACTGTGAGAATTGCTACAATTGAATTATGTTCTTAATTATTAAATGCAATTGTTCTTAAATTCCAAAATCAATATTTGTAAAATTCTTATCTTGTCTTAGAAAGTATTTTACTTTTATTGAACTCAAATCATTCTTATTTTCTGTGATTATGGGGATGATGGTTATATAATGGGTTTAATTGACATATGATTAATAGGATTAAGATAGACCACGCCTAGGAAAGATGAGTTGTACTACACCCTAGTTTAGTGTAATTTAGGTAGACAATCCGTGCCAACCGAAGATGAGTTAAGTTATTCCATTAATTATATGAAACTTATTAAAGGATTTTATAGTTTATGCCTAGGAAAGACGGGTCGTGCCACATCTTAGTGGTTAGGTAGATGATCCGTGCCAACCAAAGATAGATTATCCTTATTCTTTAATATTGTAGTTTCTTGTTCTTTTATAACATGCATATCATAAATTTCTGGAATTAAATACAGTTAACCATTGTTGTGCGGATTGTGGTAAAGTCGGTACCTTACTCTCTATCTCTCATATATTTACTTTCAACTCAACGTTTAATTTTATGCACTTTAATTTACACAACAAATCAAATCTCTTTTGTTTAATTAGGTTAAATTTTGTCTTTCGAATTTAATAACGAAATCCCTACAGTCCTTAAGGTTCGACACCCTCAACATAGTCCTATCCTACGGGATTCGTTCTATTGCGAGTGGTATTTTATTATTGATAACTTTTGTTTTAAAAACACCACATCAATTTTTGGCGCCGTTGCCGGGGACTATTAATGGTTTAGTTATTAAATTTTAAGGATTAAGTTTAGCTTAATTTTTATTTTTGTTTTTGTTTTTGTTTATTTTAATTTTTGAATTTTAATCTTTTTGTTCAAGTTCACGTTCATCTCTACAGGTGCTCATTCTGTAACTGCGATCGATCACAACCCGTGTGCGATCGAGCGCAAGTCTGCACCAACAAGCTGTTGCGATCGAACCTTCTGCCCTTGCAATCGCTCCCATCTTCGGCAATACACTCGAACGCACCTTGAAGTGCGATCAAGCGCACACCTGATAGACTCTGCTGCATCCTTATTCAAGCACACCTGCGGGCCGTTTGTGAGTTTTTATTTTTATTTTTATTTTATTATTTTATTATATTTCTATTGGTTTTGTTCAAGTGGGGAAGCATTCCAACACCCCATGGACCATGTTCATATTGCAATAGTCCTTATCATCATGTTAGAGATTGTCCTATTGCGGGACAATTTTCTAATTATTCTTATAAGCATTTGAATAGGCCGTTCTCTAGACCGGGGAATGACCTTTATTTTGATTCTTATAACCTAGCATGGAGCAACTAGTCTCACCTCTCGTGGCAAGCTCAAGATCATGGAAAGTATGCTCCACAAGGTCATGAACTGCACCATCAATCATATTCACAGATCAATGATCAATACTACTCCCTTCAGTATCAAGCAACTCCACAGCAGCAGTACCAAGAGGAGTCACCTCCTTGGTCAGATCCTAACTTTGAAGATCGGATGTTGCAAATGATGGGTGAGATAAATGGCATGGTGGACAAGATGACTCAAACAATAAACTCTTACTCTGAATCCATTGTCAAGATAGAAACTTACGAAGAAGAGCCATCTCCCATCTATTGGCTTCCACAACAATACCAAGCTGATCCACCTCCTTACAAGAATTTCAACGTTGCAGAATCTGTCGCCAAGATATAAGCTTACCTCGAAAAAAACATCAACCACCCCAATAGAGAGGACGGAAAGCTTCAAAGTCAGCCAGTGGCTAATCCTGATGAACACTACATGGTGGATGAAAGTACTTCTTGTCATAAGCAAGCTATCACCACACTGAGGAGTGGAGAGGTGGTCAAAAACCATGTGGAAGAGAGGAAGGAGGAGAAAAAGGAGGAGCAAATAGGGACCCCACAAGATCTACACCAAGAAAAAGGCATAGAAGTGAGTATTGCGGCTTCTTCACCATCAACTCTTATTCCTAAGATGCCATATGAGCCCCGAGCCCCTATTCCAAGTAATCTAAAAATTTCATTTTTAGATATAGATGACACTCTCCCGATCATTAGTTCTTATGACTTACCAAGAGGCCATGAGAGTAGACTGTTAGGGCTGTTAGAAGAGCAAAAAGAGACCACTGAGGTAGAAAAATTTCCTGAGTATTCTCCTTGTTTTACTCCAGTTCATGATTCCTTACCAGATGAGAAATTGTTTGAGAATACTCAGAGGGATCTACCTCGACATGCGAAAATTCAAAATTACCTATCTATAGGTAAAACCCATTCTCTTTGGTCCAAGAGAAGAAAAGATTGGTGTTTCAAATTTAAACTTAAGGGTCAGAGAACACTAAGAGCATCAAGGATGTAGAATCCGTTGATTTGGCGGATTCCATATATTTCGACTAGATGAGTTAGCTTCTTAGGTTCAAGTGCAAGCCCTATGCACTTGAAATTCACTCTACCAGGGACATGTGTTTTTGCATACAAGTTTGGGGGTATGATATGCCCACATCTGCTCATTCAGGTATCACTATCCTCTTGATCTTATTTTTCAGTTTTGGACATACATTGGGGACAATGTATGATTCAAGTTTGAGGGTGTGGAAAACAAACACTGTCCAAAATTATTGTTATGCCATTCTTAAGCATGTGGTTGAGCTTTGATTTTGGGTTTGAATTTCTTTGGTAGGCTTAAAGTTATGAACACATGATCATATGACTTAGGAATTTTGAGTCTTGTTACTTACTTTTGGAAACATGAGATGCTACTTGTTTCAATTTAATATTTATCTTGAGCACACTAGCACATGTTTATGAGGTATGAAATTTGAGACCAATTATATTTGTTTTCAATGTTTTGAATTCTGTTGGATGACATATTGGATGAATAACCTTAGCATGCTATTAAAAAAGAAATAAATGTATAAAAAAAAATCAAGTTGAGTTTTTCACCGAGTAACCGAACCTCTTGCCTTATTAAGCAATGAGTGTTCGCGTCAAAAAGTGAGAAGTTTAGTTTGATTAATAAAATGGCTAGCTTAGTTTCGTAGCCTTTTTTACTCTAGTTAGTAAGTCTTTAGGGGTGTCTTTATACCTAGTGCCCTAAAGCCAATTGGTTTGAGAGTCATTGGCCTAACACTCGATACATGGGTCAACTAGAAAGCTTAAGGGAGCTAAGCATTGCAAAGCTTGTACAAAAGAAAAAAAAAATGTATGCCTTAGTTGTTTTATCTGATAGGAAGTCTAATAAATTCTGAGATGTTGATTCATTTATGTTGGAATTATTTTGAAGCCTCATGATTGTGTGTTAGCTCACTTTGCACCAATTGAAATTTGTTGTATCTCAACCTACCATTTGTAAGTGATTTGACTTGGGAATTTCTTAAAATTTTGAAGATGGAGTTTATCACTTTAAGCTTGCTAGTGAATGAGAATAATTATTTTTGTGATACTTTATTCTTTTGAATGACATAATGATGATAATGTTTGTGGGTATCATTTCTGAAAAATCCTCACGAGGGTTCACTCGTCCTCTAGGGAATTCCTAGGGGTTTAAAAGGCTTGTTGCATACGCTAAATGCAATCGTACATCCCACGAAATATGGATTTATCTTTTTTGTTTTTCAATTTATTTTATGTTTTGTATTGCTAAGAGACTAGCAATATGTAAGTTTGGAGATGTGATAAGCGCTAAATGTTGCACATTCAAGCCCCTTAACTCGCATATGTTAATTCCTTAGCATTTTCATTTGTTCGATTTTGTGTTGTTTTTGTGTTTTCAGGTATTTAATAAAAATACAAGAAAAACCATTGATTTTGGACTTAAAGCACAATTTGAGAAGACCTAGAAGATATGATTAAGCAACCAATCATAATAGAGGACATATATGATGTGGTTAAGTTTAATCAAATCAAGAAAGGATAAAATCGAATTTATCTCAATTAGAGTCAAAATCGGATCGGATAGAATTTCATATTCTGAACATGTCTCAGTATTTTAGTCATAACTTTCATCTCAAATATTGGATTAAGGTGATTCTAGCGGCATTGGAAAGCTAATTCAAAATTATACAAATCATGCTGATGAAATAGAATTTTCATAAATCGGACTCGCTATACCAAAATCGTCCCAAGAGAGAAGAGGCAAATATGGACAAATCCTATTGATTTGTACATGGATTGCTTCCTAATTTGACTAGGAGATTGAAATCCAATTTTCTAGGTTTCCTAGGGCTTCTAGGGCTTGTTTGTTCCTATAAATAGGCCTCTAAGCTTCAAGAGAAAGGGTATTTTAGACAGAAATTATTTCTTGGAGGCTTAGCGGTCATGAGCGCTAAACCCCTTAGTGGGTGTTGATGTAACCCTTTCCAAGCACAATGGTTTGATTGTATTTAATTTCTAGATTTTCAATTTATGTATGTTGATTGTATAACTGTGAGAATTGCTACAATTGAATTATTTCTTAATTATTAAATGCAATTGTTCTTAAATTCCAAAATCAATATTTGTGAAATTCTTATCTTGTCTTAGAAAGTATTTTACTTTTATTGAACTCAAATCATTCTTATTTTCTGTGATTATAAGATTGATGATTATGCAATGTTAATAGACATATGATTAATAGATTAAGATAGGTCATGCCTAGGAAAAGGTCGATTACTACACCTAGTTTAGTATAATTTAGGTAAACATCCGTACAACCAAGATGGGTTATGCTATTCCATTAATTATATGAAACTTATTAAAGATTTTATAATTTATACCTAGGGAAGACGGGTGCTGCATCTTAGTGGTTAGGACTGTCCAACGAAGATAGATTATCCTTATTCTTTAATATTGTATTTTCTTGTTATTTTATAACATGCATATCATGAATTTCTAAAATTAAACGTTGAGTTAAATATTGTTATGAGAGAAAGTGGTATGCCTTACTCTCTCTCTCTCTCTCTCATATATTACTTTCAACTCTATGTTTAATTTTATGCACTTTAATTTACACAAGAAATCAAATCTCTTTTGTTTAATTAGGTTAAATTTCATCTTTCAAATTTAATAACGAAACCCTCATCCTTGAGGTTCTATACCCTCAATATAGTCATATCCCTAGGATTGTTCTATTAAAAGTGGTATTTTATTATTGATAATTTTTGCTTCAAAATTACCACATCAATTTTTCCAAGTTTTAATTGTTAATACATTTAATTATTAAATTTTAAGGATTAAGTTTAGCTTGGTTTTTTGTTTTGTTTTTCTTTTATTTTTAATTTTTAGATTTTAATTTCCTCTAATAAGTTTCATATAATTAATGGAATAGCATAACCCATCTTAAATTGGCATCACCTAAATTATATTAAACTAACAATCAAACCATTGTGCTTGGAAAGGGTTACATCAACACCCTACGAAGGGGTTTAGCCGCTCATGACTCCGCTAAGCCTCCAAGAAATAATTTCTGTCTAAAACTAAGTACCCTTTCTCTTGAAGCTTAGAGGCCTATTTATAGGGAACAAACAAGCCCTAGGAAACCTAGAAAATTCAGATTTCAATCTCCTAGTCAAATTAGGAAGCAATCCATGTACAAATCGGAATGAGATTCGTCCAGATTTGCCTCCTTCTATTGCGGAACGATTTTGGCATAGCGGGATTCCGATTTTGGAAAATCCTATTGTAGCGTGATTTGTAGAATTTTGAATTATCTTTCCAATGCCGCTAAAATCACCTAAATCTGATATTTGAGCTGAAAGTTATAACCAAAATACTAAGACATATTTAGAATCTGAAATTCTATCCAATCCAATTTTGACTCAAATGGGAGAAATTCTGATTTTATCATTTCCTTTATTTTATTAAACTTAACCACATCATATATGTCCTCTATTATGATTGGTTAAGCTTAATCATATCTTCTAGGTCTTCTCAAATTGTGCTTTAAGCCCAAAATCAATGGTTTTTCTTGTATCTTTATTAAATACCTGAAAACATCAAAATAACACAAAATCAAACAAATAACAATGCTAAGGAATTAACATATGCGAGTTAAGGAGTTTGAATGTGCAACATTCAACGCTTATCAGAAAATAAGAAGAAGAAAAGAAGGGGGCAACAGGCATTGAGAAGAAAGAAAGAAAAAAAATTGAGAGAAAAGTGAAGTGATATGGGTGTCGGCAGAAGAAAAAAAATATATGAAGAAGTGTTGCAAGTTACTGTTATTTTTGGCAATGAAGAAGAAAGGCTATGGAGTTTCCGGCTATGAGGAAGAAGATGAAGAAGAAAGGCTATGGAGTTTCCAGCGAAGAAGAAAGGGGGCTATAAAATAATCTTGTGTTTTCAATCTCGCTAGCCACCCCTAAATGGTTGTTTCTTTGGAAAAAATATTAAATGGCCCCCCCAAAGTTTCAATTGGTATAAAGTAACCCCCAAAGTTTTAAAAGGGCATTTTAGTAACTTAACCTCAAAAAACGATGTCATTTTGTATTTTCCATCCAATTTGACTGTGTTGACTAACGAAGTGGCCAAAATGCAACTTTTTGGTAGTTTGGGAGGTTATTTTATCACTTTTGAAACTTCAGGGAGTTAAATCGTAAACGACTGATAGTTTAAGAGGCTTTTATATATATATATATTTTTTTCATCACACATTAACTTCTATATAAATAGAGACCATTGAAATATAGTTAACATACTTCAATAGTAATAGTAAAGATGTAACCCTAACTGTCTTTTGTCAGTCTTTTTCTCTCTACTTCTGCTTTCTCTGTCACTTTTATATATGGCCTTCATCAAATGTCTTCTAGTGTTTTATTGGCGTGCTTAGATGATCTCACAATTGTTCTAGTTGTCCACACGCCTCCACTTGTGTAATACCCTGACTTTTTAAGTCATTTTAAAAAGACTTATCTCCTTTCTCAATAAGTTATTAGCTTTCTAAACATGCCCTAAACAGAAACCTCAAACCTTCTTTGATGGGCCCAATTCCTTAGGGCTTTTTAGCAAGCAAAAGCCCAAGAAACCCTCTCTAGACAAGCACTCGTCAAAAGGACCACCCGAGCGCTTGTCTGAAGCTCACGAGGGTCATACCTCTGAGCCCTTTTGGCCTTTTGTGAACAGTACACAAGCGCTTGCATGAACCATGCACAAATGCTCATTGACCATTTTTCAAACCCTTGGTTAATACTTGGAATGCACACCTGGAAAGCATTTTTGGCTCATTGTGAATAGTACACGAGCGCTCATTCCTTTTTGACAAAATGCCCATTTCGCCCTTAGCTTCCTTCCCCTATAAATACTCCCATACCCCATTCTACCCAGCCCTCAAATCTGCCTCTGAAACCTTGAGAAAACCCTGCTTCTTTGTCTTTTGAGTATGTGAGATTTGTGAGTAAACTTGGAGGAAGGAGGAGCACTCTTGGAATACCTACTTGTTGAGGTAATTCTCTACACCTTCTTTCTGTTACTATTAAGCTCATTGTTTTACAATGGCATAAATACCAAGACTTAGGGGTAATGCACTTTCATAAAGCTATAACTACTCTTTTCAATATTTCAAGCTTCTTAGGTGTTATGGCAATCCCTTACACTATTTTGCTTGTTTAAACAAGACTTGTTTAAAAAGTTTTTTCAAAACCCACTTGTGTTATGTTTGGTACCTAGAACGAATCTATTCTCACAAGCAAAGAAGTGTTTTCCAAAGCTTTAATGACTCTTGAATTCTTGTGTTTTACTCATTTTATCAAGAGCTTAGGAAGTAGGAGCCAACGCATAGCTTTAGATAAGAGCCTAGGAGCATTTCGGGCATTTTAGGTTAAAGCCTAGCCCCTGGACAAATACTTGTCCAAGAGAACGAGCGCTCTGTTAAGTGCTGCATATTTCATATTCTAGTCCCTTAATTCACATATGTTAAGCTCTTAGTTGAATTATTATTTGATGTTTTGTCTTGTTTGTGTGTTGTGTTTTTAGGGTTGTTGAAGAAAAGAAAGCATTTGTGGAAAGTTTGAAACTTAAAGGACAATTTGGGAGAAAAGCTGCAACCAATGAAATCGAGCATAAGTTCTTAGGCTCAAGCGTAGCAACAAAAGGCTCGAGCGAAGCAGATCAAGGATCGAGCTCATCAGAACTCGATCGCATAAGGAGTCAAGCTCGAGCGCATCAGCGCTCGAGCGCAAAAAGCCTATGATTGAGCACAAACCTGCGCTCAAGCACACCAACCTAGGATCGAGCACACTTGAGTGCGCAGCATGTGGCAAAACCCCTTTTCCACTTCAAATTGAGTTTTCAGTCTCCTAGTTGGATTAAGAGACTGACCTACTATTTTATTAGGGTATCTCTTATTTTTTTAGGGTTCACCTAATCCTATAAATAAGCCTTTAAGCATGAAGAAAAGATATACAATCTTGTAGATGAGAATTGGAGGCTCGATATAGAAGCATTTTTAGTTTCATCTTTCCCTTTTAGTTTTAGTTTTATTTAAATTATGTGTAATGAAACTCTTATTAGGGGCTAAATTGAAACCTTGATCATGTCCTTTTAGGATTTCAATATTGGCGCATTTGCTACAATTTTATTTAAGTATTTAACTTGGTTAATTCCTGTTTAATAGAATTCCTCATATGAATGTACAAGACATACATATACATGTGTTTGGATTTGTTAATTAAGTCAATTTCGATGACTGAGTCTTGGGCTTAATAAAGTGACGAAAGAACCTTCTCACGGGTTCTTGGCTTAATCAACATAAGGAACCGGGAGTAGATACCATGCCTTAGGCTTCATACATTTGTTGATTTTCATAGATTTATGATTTCTTAAAGAATAACTTAGTTTAATGCTGAATCCTTTAGAAAGAAAAGAGTTGGAGTAAATATCATGCTTAATTCGTTGCTTATGGAAGTCAATAGCTTAAGAAGTAGATGTAACACCCGAGGAATTTAATAGGATGACTAAATGGTGGTAGTTCAATGGTCTCAAGGGAATCCCCATGAGGTTGGGCATGCACTAGGGCCTTGATTCGACTCCCACAATGGAAATCCCTTAGCCTATTAGTGTTAGCTACCTTGAGTCTCATTAATGCCCTAGTGGGGCGGGTTTTAAGCTATGGCTTGATCGGTCTTGAGGAAGAGCCTGCGGTTCCCACTGTTTAGGCCCCTCCTAAGCGGGGGCCTGCGGGTTGGTGCCACTATGGTCACGCCCAAGTAGGATAGGTACAATTGACCTCCCCCCTCCAACCTTTTTTGCTTAGAAAAAGAAAGAAAAAAAGAAAAGAAAAAAAAGAATGCTTTAGTATAAATTTTGATCTTAAGTTAAATCAAATATATTAAATAATATATTTGATGTCTAATTTAATATTCTCAGTTTGAACTGAGAAATAAATAGTTAGAACTAGCTCTGATTCCTAATATTTGGCTTTCAAGATTTACCTAGTTAGCATGTCAAAAAAAGAAAAAGATTTACCTAGTTAAATGCCCAAGAATTGGTAGAAATGGTAGTGTGATAAATAATTAGTTTGATTAGTTTAATGTAATAAGAAATATATATATATATATATATATATTAAAGGGAGCCACGTCCGCTAGCATGAAATCTACAACATTCTAAAGTTTTACTCCTATTGTCTACCATGTTGCAGTAGATAATTTTTAATATTCTCAAATGCTCTTCAGTTCGGCGCCTACAAAAAAAATTACGGCAGTTAACATTTTGTTTTATCTTATAGGCGGCAATCAAGCCTTTGTCTCACTAGGAACCTTTAAATATTCTAATTCCCATCCTATCCCAAAGCCTTGCCTATAAATAGGCCGTGCAGTGTAAGAAAAACGTACAGCAACATGCTTTCTCTTCTCTCTCTCCCAGATTTCAAATAGAAAATAATTTATACACACGTAAGCCTAAAACTTAAGGCATTAGAGCTACTTAAAGGTGGAATGGTAGGTATAAATTTTTTATCATTAGTTTGTATTAATTTTAATTATTAGAATTTAAATTATGTTATTATGATGTCTAAATTACTCGAAAAAATGTAATTGAATATTTCGAAAATGATATTATATTCGAACATTATTTTTAAATATTACAAAAACGTCGTTGTGCTACCTAAATTTCATTAGATATTTTACATTGGCGCTATTGTGATGCCCAAATAATGTTAGATGTTTTAGATAAATATTATATTTTTATCGTAGTAATGCCCATATAAAAATATGTTATAACTCTGCATAGTCGTTATAATACCCGAGTGACAGTATAATGTTTTAAGTATATGTTGTTATGTTGTCCAATTTTGGATAGAGTATAGGGAGAAATTAAGAGGTCTTTATTTTAGCCTTTTAATTATAACCTTAAACTAATATATTGTGACGACCCGCTTAAATAAAAAAAAGATGATTTTTTTTTAAAAAAAAAATAATAACCCACAATAAGCGGATTGTCACAGTGGCATGGCTATACCGCAGTATGCCACGGACCCATACAATAACCTGATTGACAAGATAATAAGTCTACCTAGAGGTACATGCATGATCATGGTTTCATCAGAGTTTATATCCTTGCAGCAGAAAATAAATAACGTTAACCTACTGATTACATCAGAGCTGTTTAATACATCTAAGTGATTAGTGATTACATACCAAAAGAATGGCTATACAAAAGTGTCTCAGGCGACACGAGCCATATACAAAATATCAAAGTCTACACATGGTCATGATTGCTCTACAAAATAGGCTATTAATCAGTCCAACAAAATTATACATTTGATGCATCTATGCCTCAAATGATACCTCGCCACTGGGTCATCATCTAGGGAATCTGTACCTGCATCATCAACATCGCCTGCACCATGGGAATCACCACCACCCATGATACAGGCGGAATTATGAGCCCGCCGTCTCCATAAAAATAGAGACGCTTAGAAGTATGGAACTTACTAGTTTTATCCAAAATAATCTTTTAACTTTATTCACACATACATGTTATATAGCTTAACAATAAAACATATTAGATGTCATTATGCAATGTCTAGCCGTAACAATATACATATGCGTTCCGTCCCATACCAGTCACATATGCATATTGATATGTCTAGTATCAAAATCATTCAATCATATGCTATGCATGCTCATGCTCAAGCTTATGCTCATCATTTTGTGCCTTTTTTTTTATTGTGAGGCCAACTCTGCGGTAGGTGGCTTGCCATCACTACCGGGAGCCGTCACCCCGTTTCTCGTTATGCAAGAGGCCAACTCTACGGTAGGTGGCTTGCCAACAACTACCAGGAGCCGTCACCCCAGTTTCTCGTTATGCATGAGGCCAACTCTGTGGTAGGTGGCTTGCCAACAACTACCAGGAGCCGTCACCCCAGTTTCTCGTTATGCATGAGGCCAACTCTGCGGTAGGTGGCTTGCCAACAACTACCGGGAGCCGTCACCCCGTTTCTGTTACATTGCTCATGCTATAATCATGCTCATAATAACAAAACCTTAAACTCATAATATCATATATCATATCATGAACATCATATAATCATGCCTTAAACCATGTGACCCATCCAATGCTCATAATAACATTTCATCAAACTCATCCAACTCATCTTATAAAACATCATACATAAGCATATTATCACAATCACTTTAAATCAATCGTCCCAACATCAGTACATAATCATATTATCATAATTACTTTACATCAAGCATTCATCCAAACATCATTATATAATCATGTTATCACCAAACACTTTAAATCAATCACTCAACCATACATCTCATAAATCATCATAAATAAACATAGTATCTCAAACTCAAACATCATACATCAATCATTCAATCAGAGTGTCTTTTATACTTTAAAAATAGTAATCTTTTTATTTTGCCCAGTAAGTAAAATACTTACATTGTTCCGTTGGGTACCCCCCGATCACCTCTCGACTCAATCGCGATGCACCTAAGCATTATAATAAACACATAATTATGATCTCTTCTTAACTCAACTCTCACAATTTAAGGATACTAGAGCACTACAAATATCATGTTCTATAGGTTAGCCCATTAATTATTATTCTCATCCAAGACCATTTAATTTAGCAATTTACCCCCAATTTATAATACTCTTAACACTAATCATAAATATTATAATTCTAATATGATATATATTAAAACCTAAACCCTATAGGTATTAATTTACATGAAACCTATAAAACCTAGAGTTAATTAATACTTTAGATGCAATTAACCCATTAATTCAATAACCCAAAACTTAAATCATGCTTAGTATTCCACTACACCCCTAAGCCCTAAACACATTTTAAGAATTTGGCTCCTCCTTAAAACTTCACCAATTTTCGGATTTAAATGGAAATCACCCAAATCACTATAATTTCAAGCTTAGAATCCAATGGGTAGCACAAAATCTTAAAGAGAAACTAGATACTTCAACCATATAGCAAAATCCCCAAAATCCCTTTCAAGAACCCTAATTTTGGACCCAAATCAAAGCCTCACAAATCCTCACAATTTATAGCTTCCATTCTCACAAATATAACGAAAATTATACAAAAAGACTAAAGGTTTTACCTCACAAGCCCCCTATGGCCAGAACTCTCCTCCAAGGTTTCTTCTTCTCTTTCTTTCTCTTTCCTTCTCTTTCCTTCTTCTCCACGGCCAGCAGCTCTACACTCCAACCCACCGTTGTTCTCTCACTCTCTCGGTCTCTCTCTCTCTAGGGCGTGTGTGTAAAGAGAAAGGAGAAAGATGAAAGAGGAGTAAAGAGAGAAATGGGAGTGGTATCGTGAGATGAGGGGAGGAAAAGAAAGAAAGAAAGGAAGAAGAAAAGAAAATATGGGCTGCTGCACGTGAGGGACAAAATGAGGGGAAAAGTAATATTGTAAAATCCCATAATACCCTTCTAGTTAATGAAGATGAAAGAGGATGGGCCATAAGCTTGAAATTCCTATTTGGGCCAACATAGGTAGCTTAATTCTCTATTTATTGGGCTTTATTCTAAGACCCATAATATAATAAATAACTATCATATTTTATTTTACTACCCCAATTTAACTTGTATTCATTTAGTCATAGTAAATTCAACTTTTTATTATATCCATTATTCTAACTTATTCCATTAATTAATTTAAATTACTATGAAGTTATTAATAATAAACATAATTATTTTTCTCGGGTCTTACATATATGGTCGTGTGTGGGCAGACTAAATGTAGGAATATAACTTCTATAAACCAGCTCCTTTGTGCCCACCAATAGTAATCAGCCACATAGGATTATTGCACCAAATCAAATAAGCACCAAAACACTAGATTATATAGGTTTTTTCATTTTTTTTTTTTTTTTTAGATTGTGCAAGAGGGTTAGGAGTGGCCACGCTGCCAAATTTGCCATGAGGGTCGACTGTGCAAGCCACACCAGCCCATGGGGGTGACTTGCCAGCAACCCCAGATGGGCTGAAGGTGGCTGCGTGACCACCTCCGCCCATCTGGGGTGGTTCGCTGTTGTACAAATTTAATTGTACTTGCCAATTGCACGAGTGGATGGTAATAGAGTGGATGTGCAAGTGTGAGTGTTGAACCTACAGAGAATCGGCTTTGTAAAAAACCAATTTAAATGCCTAAATCAAACCTTATCTTAACCTAGTTCCAATATCGAGCGTATGGCGTGCAGAAAATAAACTAATTAAAATGCAATAAAATAAAGAAATAAAAACAACTAAAGTCCCTAATCCACTTCACAACAATTTTATTAACATATAAACATGCTTAGCTCATACTCAATAACATTTATGCTACTAGGCATATTCTGAGCACTAACATATTGTTCATATTTTCGTCTATCGATAAAGCTCATATGCATATTCTATTGTTGTCACAAATCTTGTCAAACTACTCGAGGCAAATACTGTTACAAGAGGTCACAACGGATATTGGTCCGAAGACGAATCATCCGATGTATCTCCAGTTGCAACGGGTGTTGACGTTTACCGATTTGTAAATAACAATCAACACATTTTTGTCACTAAAACGTATTGAAACGAATAAACATAAATCTTAAATGACAGAATATACGAACTAAATATGAATATATATAAACAAATTCATAATAAAGGGAATAAGAGACTAAAATAAAATAAATGAATCCACCTCACCATAATTAAATACATAGTTAATTAAACATCCATCTATTGATTAAAAGCGATGCATATTCTAGTGTCACGCTAGTTCAAGCATGCTTATGCCCTATGCAAGTCCTATCGTGCCTATTAAATAATCAAAACGTACGTCCATTTGACAAAAGACAAAACATGAACGGTTTAGGTCCAAATGATCCAATGTGAAAGTGATTTAACACTAACTACAATGGATAAATGGATGTAACTCGGACGATGAAATGTATCCATCGGACTAAACGCAAAGACTAAACAACTACGGCACAATCGGTGCAACTTTGTCACGAAATTAAACCGAAACGAACTAACATGGCAAATAATAAACAGATTAAACGTAAAACTAACTATGAAAGCATTTAAGTAAATCCATGGTGAAGGGAATAAAAGACAAAATAAAATTAAAATAAAGCATTAAATAACATAAATGATAAAATGATGTTTAGATGGTTTAATAGTGAAGAACAGGGAGGACTTAGGCCCAAAGGGGCACCTCCAATCGTTTCCAAACGTGAAAATGAAATGAAAACATAAGGTCCTATTTATAGGCTGGCAGGTCACTGGCCTGCGTTCGAACGCACCAGTTATTTGTGGTCGAACGTGCTGCACATGGTCGACTGCAGATAACCACTAGGGCCGGCTAGGGCTGACTGGGCATGCGTTCGACTGCTGGTCCTTGCATGCGACCGTGAGTGCATTCGAACGTACCAAGTGCGGTCGAACGCACTTGGCAGGAATCCACTTTTTACACTTTAAGTCCACTTTGCCCTTTGCTAGCCATGTTTTAATGCAATTACCTGCACAACATAAAACACTAAAAACTATACAAAATATTAGTTATTAACACAACTAAGAGCCTAACAAACATAAGTTAAGGGGGGCTAATAAACAATATTTGACACCGATCACTCACCGGCTACCCCAAACAGGCTAGGGTGGCAGCGTTGCCACCCCCAGCCCCTTGCACAAATAAAAAAATAAAAAATAAAAAAATTGAAAAAACCAACATAATCTATTGTTTTGGTGCTTAATTGATTTGGTGCAATAATCTTATGTGGCCAATTCTTATTGGCGAGCACAAAGGAACTGGTTTACACTAGCTCCTTATAGAAGTTATACTCCTAAATGTAGTGAATATTAGAAGCAATGGTTAGAACATGAATCTAACTTAGTGGTCTATGGTGACAAGTATAATTACTTATTGAGCATGATACTATTTGAGTAAATATAACTACTTACTGAGACCCCATCAAAAAAAAAAAAAAAAACTACTTACTGAGACTGATACTATTTTACAAAGGGATCCAGCTCCTCTCCAGTCGAAAATGGACTGGATGGGAGCCGGTTGATGGCTAGAATCTCTTTTTAGAGAGATTTTAAGGCCATCAACCTGCTACATATATGGCGCATTAAAAAAATAATATTTTATTATTTTATTTTTAAAAATAAATAAAAAAACAAAATAATAAAAAATTAAAAACAAATATAAAAAATAGAAGGGTTGCTAGCCACCCCCATCTTGGCCACGTGGGGTGGCCGGCCACCACATTTTAGGACATCGCCACCCCCATGGGCCGGTCCCAACCGCAGATCGGTATGCGACGCTCCCTCTGGTTGGATTGCATCAGCGAGTCTTCGCTGCTTAGTAGCTCTAATTGAGCCCGAAGAGCTCGCTTCCTCGTTGGCTAATGCTCTAGAGGCCAATCTAACAGAGGAGCACCCGATCTAATTTTGCACATGTCAGAATCTCACCATTAAATCCTCTACTAGAGTCAAATATTAGCTATTTCTCTATTTCGTTGCTGAGAGATTGTAGGAAAAAAAAAACACTGAAAACCGAAGAAAATCATCAATTTGTTTAACTAAGAGGTTCCAGAAACAAAATACAAAAAGAAACAGAATGAATTGAGATCTGTACTCTCTCGCGCCCTTTTCAATGCTAAAAAAGCAGTTGATAGCTCCTCCTCCCCGTCCTCCTCGCTACCAGAAGAACTTGTAGGCGGCGGCGGAGGCTCCGAAGAAGTACCAGACACGCCCAAAATCATAATCTAAAGGAATTACAAATCCTAAAAATGAGAACCTAGATTCAACCCAAAAAAAAACTAAGATTCAGACCCACAAAAAACCACCAAACCACCAAACCCAAACCACCATCTGTAGAAAAACCAGTAACCCAAAATCAAAAAATGAAAAGAGTGGGAGAAGGAGGAGCCTCGGGTCATCGGTAGGAAGCATGAGTGTGTTGAAGGGAGGAGAGGGAGGGAGGACCACAGTGGGAGAGGGAGGAGCTCATGGGTTGCTCTGGGAAGACTCAACTAAGAGGGGAGGGGGATGAGCCTGTTTGAAGCCAAATCAATTTTTTATTATTTTGTTTATTATTTATTTTTAAAAATAAAATAATAATTTTTTTAATACGCCACATGTCGTGTTGATGGCCTTAGGATCTCTTTGAAGGGATCCTAGCCATCAACCAGATCACCTCTAGTCCAAAATGGATTGAAGATGATACTTATCCTTTATAAAGCTTTTGAAGTATGATTATTATATGAGCCTGAATATTTTATGAATAACATGATTTATGCTTTTAATTATTTTCACATGTATTGAAATAAATTAAGAAATGAAAGAAGATGATTATGAGAATAAAAGAATGATTTTAAGAGACAGGTTATTGCATATTGTTGAATATTGAGAATATGAGATGAATTGAATACGAAGTAAGAAGGTTTTCATATGTTAACGGTGGGAGCCGAAGGAGTCTCTCAGGTTAAATAAGAAGCCTTTTGTCTTCCTAAAATTGAATGTGAAATGATGAAGTGTTCTTTTGGTAACGGTGAAAGCCGAAGGAGCTTTCCAGGTTAAAAGAAGAAGCCAGGTGCTAACTGAGGAGTTGAAGGTGTCTCCTAATAGCCGTAAACGAAAAGGTTCAAGTCCTTTAGAAAGCCGGAGAGGCTAGAAATTGTATTGCATACATTGAATAATGTGATTTATATGTTTTATGATTTATTTGTTTTACCTCTTCATATTTATATGCATATTCTGTTACGATCCTTTCTCTCTTTAGAAGATCTCTACCTATGTATTAGTCTTTTAATTTGCATGAGTTATAGTTTCTTTCCATAGTAATAGCACTAGGTGTCTTTATTTGGGTTTTGTCTTTATGTCCTTATTTTATTCCAATTAATAATTGTTATTTCCATAGTAGGAGTCCAGGACTTATATGGAGTTGTAAGGTATTGCCTTATATGGCACCTCACATTCCTTGTCCAAGTCAAAGTAGGGTTATGAGTGCTAACCCTAAGCGTCAAATGTAATATCTATTTAAGCAGAGTTTTGCAATAAAGTGGGCAGAGAATATTTTAGCAAAAATCGACACTTTGTGTTGTGAGGTCTTGGGGTCTCTCTAACGATCCCTATTCTCCTTTTTCCAGCAATCATAGGTAGGAAACATAGGTCTCCTCCTATTCTCCTATGTGCTCAAGGTCCAGTTATGAGGTCACTTACGCAAGCTCGTAACATATTCATTTTATGAGATGCAAATATAATGCATATATGTATCAATATAAAGTTGTATATTTAGCAAAGTTAAATGGATTTTATTACAAACAATCATACAATACTTATCTTATCAGCTATGAATTATATAAAAATGAATCTATCTGAAAAACCTAACGTAGCTTTATTATAATCATCATTTTAGAGATAGATATTGAAAATGTCAATAATTCTTATACCTATTAAGACCGTGGACTTATTAATATACATATACCACATTTATATAGATATTGATGTAGATGCAGAGGAGTGCAAAGATGATCCATATGCCTATCTAGGTTATTATGGATAGAGTTTTCTAGTACTTTAGTTTGTTATAGAATATTATGAAGATGTCTATGTTTTGAAATGTATCTATAGTTAGACATGTTCTAAATACTTTTGGTGTACATTTACTTATGTGTCGTTTGTGGCACTTTTGACTAGTATGTTTTCTTATCATGTAAAGCACAATGTACAAATCTGTTTAATATAGAAGTTTTGTTCTCAACTCTGATGTGTTCTGTGAGGGTTATATAAGAAGAAGAAGAAAAAAAGTTGTTTCATTGCAAGATTATAATCTCTGATGATTTGAGAAAGAGAAAGTAGTGCTTAATGGGAATTTGAGGTTTTCACTGTTGCTTTTCATTAAGTAAAGTTGGGGCACTACAATAGATACCATGCCCTTAGGTTGGCAAACATTAAATACAGCGATATAAATGTAAGCATTGACATATTGTTTATCTTAATTAGGTGTGATTAGTGGCGGATATCAAAACCCTAACCCTCGTTCTTATTCTTATTTCTATCTTTATTTACCTTTTTATTGTATTATTAAATTCAATCTATGACAATTGATTTAATTCCAATAATTAATTAGGAAATTATATTAGATATTTATATCTAAGTATTTGATTGGCTTAATTCAGTGATTAAAAACATGTATGACAATCTTTGTTGTTGAGGCAATTTACAGTATAATCTACTTTCAATGTGCTTCATCACGGAAGAAGATTGTTCAGAATTCAATCTCCACCATTCACAACGAAGATCTATGTGTCATGGACATTCCTGCCAAGTTTTTGCTCAATCGGACCACAATGATCATCCATTGAAGCTGTTGATCGAAGACTAACGGAAGCTCCAATGATTTGAGAAGCTTTCTAAGAGAGGTCAGTGTTGACTATTCGCTAGCCGTTCGAACGACAAGCCAAAATCAAAAGGTCAGTGTTGACCGTATGCTCCCCGTTCGGAGTTCGTTCGAACGCCCAGCCTGATGTGAAGGTTGCATAGAATTGACCGTTCGCTTCCTATACACAAGTCATTTGAACACTCAACTAATAAAGAGGGATTCCACTGTTCTCACATGAGCAACTATGCGCTTCCCGTTCGCATGCCGTTCGAACGATGGTTAACTAGGGTTTCAATTGACTTCATAAGGTTCGCCGTTCGCCACCACCATAGGCAACCGTTCAAACGCCCAACTCTTGAAATGAGATTTTAGGGCTAACATGGCAAGTTATCTTGAGCCTATAAATAGAGGACTTGCCCATTTGTTTTTATTAAGCAAAATATAGAGTTCTTTAGCTCACAATGAGACAAAAGCCTTAGTGCTTATGTTTGCTTGTTGTGTGCCTTGAGAGTTCATTTGTTATGTGCCTTTGAGCCATACTCTCTTGGAGTAACTGTTAAAATGTTTTCAACAAGTGTTGTTTGGTTGTATTTGTTACTTGGGTTGGTTGCAGCTTGTTAGAGGTTCTAACAAGGGAAATCAATAAAAGGAAGTCTAGAGGTTCTGAGAGGACTACCATGGTAGCCGGGCAAGTGGGTCACTTGTCTATACGAGTTCGGGTCAACTTGACAAAGGTTTTGTAAGTGTGAGCAACTTGTATTTCCTCCTCCTTTTCTAGTGAACGATTTTCTGGGTCCACTACCCCGGAGTGGTTTTTCCAAGAGGTTCTTGGTTTTCACTTCGTCACCTAAATTTGTGTTCATTGCTTAACATATTTTGGTGATTATCATTGTTGCTAGAAGTAAATTTTAATTCCGCACTATTTGCTTGCAACACCTATTCAACCCCCCTTCTAGGTGTGATTGGAGTCTTTCCATATTTTCAAATTACATTCTAAACATAATTTCACAATCCTTGTGCAAATGATCTTGTATTTGCCTGCTATACTATCATTTTGATCTTGTGCACTTGCGAGTAAAACATACCGATTATTTGCCCATTAATTTGATTGGGTAATTGGAACAGGTTTTTGGCACCGTTGCTAGGAATTGTGTTAATTTTTTTTTTAGAATTTTTTTTCCTTAAATTTAGTTTATTTTTTATTACTTTTAATCTATTTTTAGTTTCTATTTTGTAGGTCTGTAGTTGTGCTACGGTGTTGCACTCGAGCACCCATTCTAGGAGCTTGAATGCACCAATGCGATCAAGTGCACAACCTGTATAATGGAGCACATATCTGGACAGCAGCATAGCTAGGGCTGGCAAAATGGGTCTGCGGGTCGACCCGTGGTGACCAACGACCCGTTTAAGGTAGACCCAGACACGACCCGTTTATGTTAACGGGTCGGAGCCTCAAACACAATACGATAAGTTTCATGGGTCACTCGACACGACCCGTGAAACCCGTTTAACAAAATGGGTCGAAGCAGCAAAGAGAGAGCGGTAGCGGCGCAGCAGGGAGAGGGGGAGAGCGGCTGCGAGACTGCAATGTTGGCGGGAGAGAGAGAGAGAGAGTGGCAGGTGGTGCAATAGAGGGAAGGGGAGTATGGCTGCGACGTCGGCACTTGGCAACGAGCGGAGAGCAGAGTTGCCGAGAGAGAGACCCGAGATCGTCGAGCAGGAGAGAATGGAGGAAGAAAAAAAATGATGAAAATGAAAATGAAAGAAAGTCTATTGAGGGCGGTGCAGCATGAGAAGTGAGAACGAAAGAACAAAAAAAAAAAAGAAAAGGTTAGAAGCTGAAGCGTACACTGAGGACTGAGGTTGAGCAAGAAGATTTAGAAGAACAAGGAGAAAAAGGAGAAAAAGAAAGGAAAAAAAAAGAAGAAAGTGATGGGGGTGGGTGGGTGTCGGTGGAGGAAGAAAAGAAAAGAAAAAGAAAAAAGAAAAAAAGAAAGGAGAAACCAAGAAAGTGGTGTGTCAGGGACTCAGGCGTGAGAAACTGAAAAGTCAGTGATGTGTTGCACTTATAGTTCCTAGGTGATAAAGTTGATCAGGTCCGGATAAGGTGGGGGTAAAAAATTAAAAATTGATATTTTTTTTTAATTTTTATAAACAGGTCTGGCGGGTCACCCGCGAGTGACCCACGACACGATCCGTTCAACCCGTTCAAACAAGATAAACGAGTCATAAATAGGTCAACCCGTTTAAGACTTAAACCCGCTAATTTTATGTCGTGTTCGTGTCAGATTCACGTATCGTGTCAAAATTTCTGTAGTTGTTTCCTATGAAGTATCATAATAAAATATCCTGCATCATAGGATATGAAACTTCTTTGAAAGAAATAAATATGAAAGCAAGAAAAGGTATTGAACTTCGAACAAGTAATGTTCTTACACCTGCCAAATTAAGTGCATGTACCATGCCTTAATTGGTAACTTTAGGATTCAACTTTATTTTGCGACGCTCAAAGTAATAAGTTGCAGCCATTTTATCTTCATATATCTAATGCTAAGAGTTGTATGGTCTTTCACTTTATTGACTAATTTAAACTCACCAAAGCCTTAATTCGAATATGTGGTTGGCTTCGAATATTCATTCTCACTATTAAGTGCCATCTAAGTGATATAGTAACCCTTTTTAACAGTCAATGAAGAGAATCCTTTACCTTTGTTTACCTTTGTAATTCTAAATTATATATATATTTTTTTATAAGTAATGTTGTATATATTAAAAAAGCGCAAGGCGCCTCCAAGTACACAAGAAAGTATATCTAGGAAAACCTAACCAAAAAACCCAGAAACACACCCTAAATTATATTATGTGACGATATGTTAGTATGTCTCTTTTTTCTTTTAGTAAGTAATTAAATCTTATTAGAAAATGAAATGGTTGCAACTCAAATACACATGAACAACTACACAAACTGACGAAAACTCTTTACTTTCTGAACCACCCTCTAAAGAATCTGATGTAGGCAAAATTGGCTCTTCAATTATAGCAAGGGGGTACGTGGACAATAAATGGCTTATTGTCCCTAGGCTCTTCCCTAGAATATAGAACCATTTCCAAATAAGAAGGCACCTAGTCCCCATAACAGCTGATCAGGCCTTTTCCAGCATCACTTCTTGCCAGGGTTGCCCGCGCATTCTCATTCTCCTATCCCACACTATTGCCTTCTCCCATTCTCTAACCTTACCCAAGTATACTGTTCAAGAAACACCCTTGCTCTTTTCAACAATTCTTAAAAGTGAAAACCCTTCTTCTGCTGAAAGTCATCTACATTTCCCAACAAGCTACTTGATTATGAATTTTTTTTTTAAGAAAGTCATCTACATTTTTGTTTTTTTTGTTTTTTTTTTGTTTCTTTTTGTTGGATAAATACAATTCATGCACCCTTGGTATGTCTCTTAGTTACAAGTTTCCACTTGCAGTTTCAATGTCTCATTTTTTTGTATTTAATGGAAAAATCTCAATTTTATTTCAATTTGACAAAAAAGTGACTTTAGATATATAAAGATATAGTTACTAGCTAAACACTTTACAAGCAACAAAACAAACTCTTTTAGGAAAAAATAAGGTTCAAAATGTATTCTTTTGAGGAACTACCAAAATGTGTTGAAGTTTACTTCAAGAGGTATTTGATGTATTTTGTACAGTGTAAAGCATAATAAAAATTGTGATACTTTTGGGCGGCTCATATTCTTTTAGATATGAATTGTACTGTAATTGTATGAGTAATCTTGGAAGATGTTGACGACTACTCCTAAATCTTCAAAGAGACTTCCCATATTGTTTTTATCTTTGGCTGTTTGTGAAGTTCTCAAGCTTCTATTGATACGCAGCTACATGTTAATGAAATAACAAAATAGAGTGCTTATTGAAATTTCAAGTGTAGTAGAAGGGTGCATATATTTATAAACTATTGTCAAAGGAGAATGTAATTTTTCTCAATGATTTGAGGGATGGTAATATGTTTTTGTCAGTTGAAGATGCTGTTCAATCAGTCACTAATATTATCATTTGTCATTCTCTGGCATGTATGGTTACAGGTTTATGCTCTTACTAAGGAAAGGGATACACTTAGGAGAGAGCAGAATAAAAAAAGTGATGCAGCTGCTCTTCTGAAAGAAAAAGATGAAATTATTAGTCAGGTTATGGCTGAAGGTACATATGTGCAACTCTTAGTGCCCCATATTTGCTGTTTCTTTTTGGACGCATTAGCTTGTTCTTTTTCAGCTTTGAGTTATTGAGAGGCTTGTCTTAGATACATTGACATTTTATCGAGGGATATATCTGTTACAGTTATGTTGTTCAAAATGAAAATTTATGGCCAATGGAATGCACTCCAAATTCTTCCATTCACTCTGTATATTATGACTTATATGCATTATTTGTTTGGAAAATTCTGGAAGAAGGAATGCTTACAAATTTTCTTTCGTTGTTGTAGTGTTTTGATTTCTGCTGCTATGGCAACATTTGCTAACACACTAGTTTAATCCGTTAGTTTATAGTATGGAGACATTCTCAGTACTCACTTGAGGTTACATGTTTGGTTCTGGCACTTCCTACACTTCGGAGTTTCCGGGAACTTGAGTTCATTGATAGCATTTTAAATGCCTTAAGGTGTTTTTGACAGCCATATGCTTGCATTCAACTCATGTTACAGATTATACTAAATGCAGAAAAGTAAATGCTTTCAACAACATACATGATCTCTACTCCCTTTTTTTGGTTTCTTTTTTGCTCCTCCTTCCACTTCTTCCTTTGTGTGTCAAAATATCAAACATAATCTAACTTTTGGTATATCTGTGAATTCTGGTGGATTAGGATGTCATATCTTATATGCTTAAAGGATGCTTGTCTTTTTGGTACATAGGCATAGAATCTGACAGCAGTGTTGTTCGCCTGTTTTTACTTCCTAAGGTTTTCTTCTTGAGACTGATGTTTACACGCGCTGATTAGAATGTTCAATTTAACAACCTTGACTATTCACATGTTCACAGAGCCTACTACTCATGAGTATGTTGGCATCTGCTTGCGTGCACCATGTAAGAATTTCAGCCTGTATGGCTGTGTAGTTTTAGTAATCCTAGTGGACTAATTGTTTGGGTGCAGTTTTTGTCACTTTTGAATTTAGGTGATGCATTCAACTGTGAAGTAATTCGCGACTGCTATGAGGCTTTTGTTTTGTATTGCTTCGAGAGATACCTGATAGCCTGCTTAGGTATGTTAGAGGATTCTGCATATGTACTTTTTGATTAGTGACAGTGATTGTCTCTTAATGTTTGTTATATTGGATGATACAATCAATAAGTGGAATTTATTTATTTATTTTAATTATTATTTATTTGTGTTTTTATTTATTATTATTATTTTTTTATAATTATTATTTATTTATTATTTATTTGTTTTTTTAATTATTATTTATTTTTTTTAATATTTTTTTGCTATTTACTAACGTGTCAAAAATTTACACGTTAGAAAATGACAAAAAAATAAAAATAAAAACATTTTCTAACGTGTCAGATTTTGACACGTTAGAAAATGACCAAAAAAATAAAAAAATTATTTTCTAACGTGTGAATAGTAACACGTTGGTAATTTACTAACGTGTCAAAAGTTGACACCTTAGAAAATTGCAATTTCTCACGGATGGTATAGTAACGTGTGAAAAATGTTAGAAATGGCACATTAGAAACATTTTCTAATGTGTTAATGGCCATAACACGTTAGAAAATAACTGTTAGAAAAAATCTGGTTTTTTGTAGTGATTTATAGTATTGTACTATGCAATTTTTCTTAAATTAATTATAATTCTTATTTTTAAATTAAGTAATTAAAATTTTATTATATAAGTCGTTTATCCTGAATTAATAAAGATGATAAGTACTACTGAGATTGACAATTACACCAAACATATAAATTTATTTATTTTTATTTTTATAATATTATTTTTAATTTTGTAATGAAAGTTAAGTATTTAAAAAGATAAAAAAGAATTCACTTGGTAATGTAATACATATAGATTGAATTATTGTAATAGTGAGTATTGATATAAATATATGTGTACTTGTGTGTGTATGAACGTGTTTATGTGTGTCTATATATATATATATATATATATATATATGTTTGCGTTGTAGTGAATGTATATATATATATATATATATATATATACTAACTTGATATTAGATTGTTTACAATTTCAGTTAATTGATCTAATTACTCAAATAATAAATCTTAACAATAATTAAATAATTAATATCTAGTATGAATTTACAAAAAAAACAAAAAAATCATGATATTTACATTATTATAAATAGAATGAATAAGAAAATTGAGTAGCTCATCAACATGCACTAACTGGTTTGAATAATAAATGACCAAAACTTGAGCAAATTATCTAACTCAGTAATAAGCTTGACCTTGGCTTGTTTTCGAAAAAAATTAAATAAATTGAGTTTCAATATTCAATACTCGGTTCAAATCATCTTGATTACAGCCCTATGGACAATTAAAAAAAGAAATTATATTTAATATTTTTTACGCATTTCTCAATTTTATTTTAAGGTTTATTTATTTTTTATGTAAAATTTTTTAAGGTTAAAAGCATATTTAATTCCTAAGTTTTCACCTTATTTCGATTTACTACTTAAGTTTTCAATGAATATGGTTATATTGCTTATCATGGTAGTACCCATCATATTAATAGGGGTATTCGTACTCCCGATGGTAGTACCCATCACAATGCGTTGTAGTTTTCAACGGCTACATCCCCAGGTTACCTCCATTTTCACATTCTTAGAGGTGCTAGTAGTTTAATTGTCAGGATTTGTTATTCTGTCTATGCTTGTTTTTAGCTTCATGCCTAAGCTTATTTTAGCTTCATGTCAGTTTTGTAACTAACCTCTTTTATATTCTATGAAAGCGGATTTGTTACAAAATTTTTTTTTAAAAATAAATAAAAAGAGAGAATATGGTCAATTTCAATCTATCACATTTATCATCAAAGTTAACAATTTGTTATCGGTCATGTATATGATCATTTGACACGTCGGCATCCACATCGAAGGCCAAATGCAATGTCATATCAACACGTATGTGCCATGTCATTCATCAAAATAAGACTAAAAATTCCAATATGATATGACGTTAGCGGAAAAAGAACTATATCTAAAATCAGGTTAATCAGCCATCCATCCTGAGCTGCAAATAAATTTGTTAAACCAAGTACTAGATCTAATTTTTGTGGCATGTTCAAGGTTTTTTTTTTGGAAAATGATACAGGCACAACTTAAGTCCAACTTTAGTCCAACTTTTCTATTAAGTTTTAAAAAAGAAACTGATGTGGAGGAGAGAGAAAGCCTTAAATTAGAGAGAGAAAGAGAGATTTAACTTAGAAGTTGGGTCAAAGTTGGACTTAAGTTATGCCGGTATCAAACCTCTTTTTTTTTTCTTCTATTTTTACAAGGGAATTGTTGTCTATCCCCGAATATTCATCTTCAATGGCAATATTAATGGTTATAATTTATCCACTGCATATGAATAAGCATGTTGCGTGCGTTTCATTTTATGATGAATATTCTTCCATCATCAGTTGCATCATCTTTACTGGTTCCATAATTATTTTCCATGGCAACAATATTTAAAGTTAATTTCCATAATTTATCCTTTTAATTAATTCCCTCCGCAAACATCTACGCCATAACACATGCACCCTCAGCACAATCCTTCCTTCAAACCCAGTATAGATGCACGCACCCGCTTCACAATCACTATTAATATTTTCCGGCATGACCGGAATTGTTTGAATACTGAAGTCTCCTTCAACTAATTAACTTCAGAAAAAAAAAAAAAAAAAAAAGCCAGCTAATTGCCATTGACTTCGTGGTAATGAAGGTCTCTTAGGTTTTTGTTATAAATATATAATCCTCAAGGCTAGTCTGACAGAAACTGCAACTGCATTGCACTCCTTAATTGAGCTAGGTTTGATTGATTAGTTAGGGGAGAGTAACCACACTATTCTTCAGTAATCATCTTCTCTGTACGTACGTACAGGTATTTGTTTATCACATAGTACTCTTTGTCATGTCTTCTTCATCGTGTTCATTATTTAAATTCTATAATAGTCGTATATGAGTCTACTAAATAATATTAGTATTAATTAGATTGAGTTAGATTTTTAATTATCTTTTTATTTGAACAACAACGTAGAAGAGAAGCATGAGATCCACTTTATATACTTTTTTTCATTTCCTTCTCAGTAAATTAAGGCACACATCCAACTTCTTAAACAAAAAATGTAAATATGTTATCAAAGTACTTCCACATGTATTTATTTTCACAATTTAAACTTAGTAATCAAATTATCTTTCTAAATTTTTATATTTGGATTTTTTTTTTAACTTAATTAATGTGTGTTGATGAGTATGTATACAATCTTTATATATTTTAGGGGTAATTATATTTTGCTCCCATAAATTACAGGGCCTTGGCACTTTCCCCTCATGAACTACCAACTATGACACTTGATCCCATCAAACTACCAACTTATAACACTTTCTCCCCTTTCATCAGTTAAATGGATTAAATCTAATGGTAAATGGTCATGTGATTTGCATATGTCATTTTTAATTTTTTTTTTCCATTTTTACCCTCACTTCAGATCAATGGACCACAATTGGCCACGTGTAGGGTTTAACAATTTGAAAAAAATAAAAATAAAAAATTAGGACCACTACTACTCAGTCGTCAGTCGTCGTTCTCCCCAAGCGAATTCCTATTTTTTGTCTTCTCTGTCTCGTCCTCTTCCTTCTTACTTCAAGCTTCTTCGTTTTTTTTTTTTTTTTTTTTTGTCAAGCCGAATTGAGGTGTAGTGAAGCAACATAAAAATAAAAAATAAAAAAAAAAATCATCTCCTCAAGCCTCAAAACAGAATTCCCCTTTTGGTTTCTCTTCTCCCTCGTCCCCTTCTGGTTTCTTCTCTACGGTTTCAACAGTAGGGATGGTGAGAATCAGTAGTGGGGCTGTGAGGTTCAGCATGCATGAACTGTTTGTCGGTGGCTGTAATTTTTGGTGAATTTACTTAGGGACATTGAGGGAATTAGTTTCCTTGTAAGTGTCAACTAGGTCCAACAGGGTAAATTATTAGGGTCATTTTTGGTTTTGACAAAAAATTTAATGACATTTTTATCCATAGGGATGAGAAGATATTTTCATGTGTTGGATTAGGGTTTATGAGGGTATAAGTGTCATTTCATTGATATGAAGTGAGGGCAAAAATGAAAAAAAAAATGAAAAATGGCATATGCAAGTCACATGACCATTGGCCGTTAAATTTAACCCCTTTGACTGATAGAAGTGGGGGAAAGTGTCATAAGTTGGTAGTTCAATGGGGTCAAATGTTATAGTTGGTAGTTCATGGGGGGAAAGTGCCAAGGCCTTGTAGTTCATGGGGGCAAAAGGTAATTACTCCTATATTTTAATTTTCTAAATTACATAATTGTAGTTAATGTGTTGATGATTAGATAGAAAATTCAAAATATATATATATATATATATATGTGTGTGTGTGTGTGTGTGTGTGTATCTAAATCAACTAAGTAAATTAATGTAAAAAACAAATTACAAGTTACATTTATACATTTTTTAAAAGTAATTAAATAATTTTTAGTTATTCATCTATTTTGTTATTTATATAATTTAATAATTTCAACAATCAAAATGCTACACATATTCCCACTCACGTTCCTAAATAAAAACACTTTGATGTGACACTAAAAATTAGTATTTGATTCAAAATGTGATATTGATTCATCCAAAATGTAATAGTGATTTTTAGTGTTGTGTTACAATTCACAGTGGAAGTGTACACGTATAGCATTTCTGTATATACTTTATAGAGATATCACTGAGTTGTTGAGCATTCTTTGGTGCCATTCGTAACGATGGGCGTTTGTGCTAGACTAATTACACTTACTTATTCTACAGTGGCAAAATGGAACCTGTGAATCCTCACCCACTACCCGCGCGCGCAAAAGGTTTTTCCTTGGAATCATCAGCTATATATTTTTCATATTGAAACTTAGCTTGGGATAAAACGATCTATGTGTGTGTTTGCAATATTGGATATATCATGTTATGTCATTAATTAATTAGCAAATTTTCATGTTATGTCATTAATTTGGGGTGTACGTATGTTTCAAGGCTTTTAGACATATATATATTAATTAAAACTACTTGGGACTTAATTGTTGAGGTGCCATGCATTTGTGATCGATGCATGTTGGGCGTCTATGCGAGTGAGACTAATTAATTATATATACTTATCTTAATTAGATATTGGTAAGACATGTGAGTAGTACTACATGCGTGTTTGCATGTATCATTTGGTTAATAAATTGTTAGGTTATGTTCTTTAAGGTGTCAGTGCTTTAAATTAAGAAATAATATTAACATTAATTTGTTATTGAATATACCAGGTCTAGTGGAGACTCATGAGCCAGCTGAGTATGTATACAATCTTTATATATTTTAATTTTGTAAACTACATAATTGTAGTTAATGTGTTGATGATTAGATAGAAAATTCAAAATATAAAATATATATATCTAAATCAACTAAGTAAATTAATGTAAAAAAAAAATTACAAGTTACATTTATACATTTTTTAAAAGGTAATTAAATAATTTTTTAGTTATTCATTTATTTAGTTATTTATATAATTTAATAATTTCAACAATCAAAATGCTACACATATTCCCACTCACATTCCTAAATTAAAACACTTTGATGTGACACTACAAATCACTATTAGATTCAAAATATGATAATGATTCATCCAAAATGTAATAGTGATTTTTAGTGTCACGTCACAACTCACAATGGAAGTGTACATGTATTTGTGCTAGACTAATTACACTTACTTATTCTACAGTGGCCAAATGCCTCAAACTGGTACTCTAAGCAGGTTTGGGGAACCTCTGAATCCAAACCCACTACCCGGAGCAGAAGGTTTTTCCTTTGAATCATCAGCTATATATTTTTCTTGTTGAAACTTGGGATATATCGATCTGTGTGCGTGTGTTTGCAATATTGGATATATCATGTTATGTCATTAATTAATTAGCAAATTTTCATGTTATGTCATTAATTAATTTGGGGAGTACGTACGTTCCAAGGCTTTTAGACATATATATATTAATTAAAACTACTTGGGACTTAATTGTTGAGGTGCCATGCATTCGTGATCGATGCATGTTGGGCATTTGTGCGAGACTAAATAATTATATATACTTATCTTAATTAATTAGATATTGGAAAGACATGTGAGCAGTCCATGTGTGTTTGCATGTATCATCTGGTTAATAAATTGTTAGGTTATGTCGTTTAAAGTGTCAGTACTTTACATTAAGAAACAATGTTAACATTAATTTGTTATTGAATATACCAGGTCCAGTGATGACTCGGCCAGCTTCGGCTACCGACATGCTAAACGTGGTTCAGGAAGCTTCGACCTGACTGTGAAGGCAATTGGAAGACATGGTAAGAAATGGCATCACTAGCACACTGGAGAATTAGTAAGGGAAACCACCTATTGATAAGGATTAGACTTGGATGATCGTATTATATTAATATATCAATTTGGCATTTGAATATTTTTTTTATAACCAAACAATTCTATATATTTTGATGCCTTATCTTTATTAATATATTTTGTATGTTTCTTTTGCCTATTGCGCACTACAAGAATTTAGCCTTTTAGCGTCGACATTTTCAGCGTCGACCTAGAAGTCGATGCTAATACTAGTCTATTAGCGTCGACTTTTGGAAGTCGATGCTGATAGATGCTTATTAGCGTCGAAAATTAGGTCGACGCTAATAGTTGTACAAAAATATGAGTATTAGCGTCGACCTCACAGTGGACGCTAATAAATCGATGCTAATACAATGGCGGGAATTATCTCAATTGCGGGAGAACTAGTAGCGTCAACTAAATGACTTAGCATCCACAAATGTCGACGCTAATATTTTCGTATTAGCATCCACAACAAGTGGACGCTAATGCTCTTATCAAATAAATAAAATAAATAAAAGTCAAGAATAATCATTACATTATGAGTAATTTTGACAAGTGCATTAGCGTCCATTGAAAGTGGACGCTAATGAGGGACTATCAGCGTTGACTCCCAAAGTCGACGCTAATGGTTCCACATTAGCGTCCACATGCAGTGGACGCTAATAGTCCTTTACATTTATGTAGGTAATTTTTGACAAGTGCATTAGCTTCAATGGACGCTAATGCAAATACATAGAAATTAAAAAAAATAAAAATAAAGACTATTAGATAGTCATATATAAAAAAATTAAAAAAAATAATAATAATGACTATTAGCGTCCACTTTTAGTGGACGCTAATAGTCCTATATAATTTTTTTTTTTTTAAATTAAGACTTAATTTTAATAGACTAATATAATTAATTAATTAATTAATAGACTAATATAGTAATTAAGATATATATCTAGGGTTATATAATTAATAAATTATTAGCTTTTTTATTTATAATTAATTAGGTGGCAATTTAATATACAATTAGCATTGATGACTTGTCAAGTTATGATCGATCAAACTTGATACAATTGAAATTGAAGGTTCAATCGAATATCCAATTGATCCTAGTGAAATTGTTCAATTGATCATGATATGATCAAATAAAATGATAAATTAAAAAATAAATAAATAAATTTTTTTAAATGAAATAAAATTTTAAAAAAAATTAAGAAATTGTTAAAAATTTTAATATAGGACTTAATTTTAATAGACTAATATCTGATTGATCCTAATTAATCGGGTTGGTTGATTATGGTAAGATCAAATGTTTAATCAAACATCTGATTGATCATATTGAATTAGTTTATGTTGGAACAAGTGGCTCATATTTTATTAAAGGCCCATTGGGTGTAATTAGTTTATATGGGCTTGGGGAACAAATAAGTTGTGGAGGGGTATTTTGGGGTTTTCTAAAATACTTCTAATTAGGGTTTGCCTATAAATATGTTATGTTGTAACCCTAAATCATCATTATCAGAATAATAGCCGCACTCTCCTGTGGACGTAGGCAAATTGCCGAATCACGTTAAATCTGTGTCTCAACTCTCTCTTGATCTGTTTCTCTTTTTGATTCCATATTATTCATCATTGTTGTGCACGGTAACAACAATTGGTATCAGAGCCTAATCATACGATGGCTGGGATTGGCACATCTTCTGCAAAGTTCGACGTGATGAAGTTTGATGGATCTGGGAATTTCGGGTTATGGAAAAGACGTGTCAAGGATTTGTTGGTGCAACAAGGGATGGTGAAGGAGCTATATGGGACAAAACCAGAAGGGATAGCTGACATAGATTGGAAGGAACTTGAGGCGAAAGTGGTGGCTACTATTCGGCTTTGTCTGGGAGATGACGTGATGTATCATGTCATGGACGAAGAATCTCCGGCGGCCGTTTGGTTGAAACTGAAAAGTCGGTATATGTTAAAGTCGTTGACGAACAAGCTGTATCTAAAGCAGCGGTTGTACGGCTTGAAGATGGTAGGGGGCTCGGATCTGAGCCAACACATCAATGTATTCAATTAGATAATCGGCGATTTGAAGAGGGTTGATGTGAAGTTCGAAGACGAAGTCAAGGCGTTGATGCTGTTGAATTCACTCCCAACTTCTTCTACCTATGAGAATTTGGTTACGACTCTAACATGAGGGAAAGAAACCTTGGAGTTGGAGGATGTTACAAGAGCCCTGTTGGCTTTTCATCAAAGGAAGAAAAATATTGATGAAAATTCTCAAGGAGAAGGGCTAGTTGTAAAGGATAATCATGAGCGTGGAAGAAGCAATAATAGGGGTGATTCAAAAGGTAAAAATTCTCGGTCAAAATCTAGGAGTAGGAAGGACATCAATTGTTACAAGTGCGGAAAGAAAGGGCATATGAAGCGGGATTATCCAGACCAGAAAAATAACAAGGACAACGAGAATGAAGGTTCCTCAAAGTCTGTGAACATAGTGGAAGATAATTCAAACAATGCTGATGGCGATATGCTTTCTGTTGCATCTACTTCAGAGCATCTTGTGGATTCTTGGATTCTGGATTTAGCATGTTTATTTCATGTGACACCCAACAGAGATTGGTTTGACACTTACAGGTCAGTTAATTCTGGTATAGTTATTATGGGTAATAGTGCACATTGTAAAATTACTGGCATAGGAAATATTAGAATTAAAATGTTTGATGGTGTGGTTAGAACGTTATGTGATGTTAGACATGTACCAGAAGTGGAAAAGAATTTAATTTCATTAGGCACCTTAGACTCAAACAGCTATGGTTATAAGTCTGTAGGTGGAGTAATGAAGGTAACTAAGGGTGCAATGGTAGTGATGAAGGGGCAGAGAAATTCAAAGAATATCTATAAACTGTTAGGAAGTACAGTTGTAGGTGGAATTGTCTCTGTAGAGTATGAATCTGATTGTACTGTTTTGTGGCATATGCGGTTGGGTCATATGAGTGAGCGAGGCATGTTAGAGCTTCATAAGAAAAATCTATTGAAGGGTGTTAAGACATGTAAACTTGATTTTTGTAAGTTCTGTGTTCTAGGGAAGCAGAATCGGGTACAATTCAAGACAGCTACACACAAGACAGAGGACACTCTAGATTATGTTCATTCTGATGTATGGGGACTAGTGAGAACAGCATCACGGGGAGCACATATGTATTTTGTCATTTTTATTGATGACTTTTCCAAAAAGGTTTAGGTGTACTTCATGCTGCATAAATCAGAAACGTTTGCCAAGTTCAAGTTGTGGAAAGCTGAAGTGGAGAACCAGACTGGAAAGAAAGTTAAGTGCCTCAGGACAGATAATGGCACTGAGTACACAAACGATGAGTTCAAGGATTTTTGTGAGCAGCATGGTATAAAGAGACATTTCATAGTTCGCAAGACACCACAGCAAAATGGAGTGGCGGAAAGGATGAATAGGTGGATTGCAGAGAAAGCACGATGTCTCAGGTTGAATGCTGGACTTGCAAAGATTTTTTGGGCAGACACAGTGAGTATGGCATATTACTTGATAAACAGGTCATCGAGGGCAGCACTAGATGGGAAAGTTACAGAGGAGGTATGGACAGGTAATGAGGTAGATTACTCTGGTTTGAGAGTATTTGGTTGTCCAGCCTATGTGCACATACCAAGTGAAGAACGGTCAAAACTTGATCCAAAGTCTAGATAGTGTGTCTTTCTCGGATATGGGAAAGGGGTTAAAGGTTACAGGTTTTGGGATCCGACGACAAACAAGGCAATGATCAGTAGAGACATGGTATTTGACGAAAATTCCATGTTTAAAGAGCAACAAGGAAAGCAAGAGCTAATAGCGGATGGTGCAGGTGGAGTTAGAGACTCCTGTGCAGAACACTTCTCAGGGTACAGAGACTTCTACTTCAAGAATTGAGCAGCATCACAGTATGTATAGCCACAGATAGACCTAGACGCATCAGGCCACCAATTAGGTACGGTTTTGAAGATATGGTTTCTTATGCTCTTGTTATTAGCAGAGGAAATCCTACTACTTTTCAAGAGGCGATCAATAGCCAAGAGAAGAGCAAATGGATAGGCGCTATGGCAGAAGAAATGAAGTCTTTGCATAAAAATCAGACGTGGGATTTGGTGGAGCTCCTAGAGAGGAAGAGGAAGATAGGGTGCAAATGGGTGTTCAAGAAAAAGGAAATAGTATCAGAAAAAGGGGGAGAAAAGTTCAAGGCTCGCTTAATAGCAAAAGGTTATTCACAGCAGAAAGGGGTTGATTATGAAGAAATATTTTCCCTAGTGGTCAGACATACTTCCATTAGAATAGCATTGGCATTGGTAGCCCATTATGACATGGCTTTGGAGCAAATGGATGTGAAGACAGCTTTTCTTCATGGTGATTTGGAGGAATAGATTTACATGGAGCAGCCAGAAGGGTTCAGTCAACCTAGACAGGAGCACTTAGTCTGTAAATTGAAGAAGTCACTTTATGGGCTGAAGCAGTCTCCAAGGCAGTGGTATAAGCGATTTGACTCTTATATGATCAAAATTGGCTACAGGAGATGTGAGTATGACTGTTGTGTGTATGTGAAGAGCCTTGATGATGTCTCATTTATTTTTCTATTACTGTATGTGGATGATATGCTTATTGCAGCAAAGAGTATAGTTGAGGTCAACAAACTGAAGGTTTTGTTGAGTAAAGAATTTGACACGAAGGATTTGGGTGCAGCCAAGAAGATTCTTGGGATGGAGATTCGCAGGGACAGAGATGGCAAGAAATTGCGGCTATCTCAAGCCGGTTTTGTGAAGAAGGTGTTGGAAAGGTTTAGCATGGAGAATGCAAACCAGTAAGTACACCTTTGGCGAATCACTTCCGCTTGTCTGCCTCACAGTGTCCAAAGACAGTTGAAGAAACTGAAGACATGTCAAAGGTCCCATATGCCAGTGTAGTGGGGTGTCTGATGTATGCTATGGTATGTACCAGGCCAGATTTCGCTCATGCAGTGAGCGTGGTGAGCAAGTACATGGCAAATCCGGGAAAACAGCATTGGAATGCAGTTAAGTGGATTTTCAGATACTTGAAAGGTACTACAGACTACGACATCACTTTTCTCAAACAAAATAGTGATTTGTCAGTTGTGGGATACGTAGATGCAGATTATGCAGGAGACTTGGATGACAGGAGATCGACCACGGGTTATGTGTTCACTCTTGCAGGAGGACCCATATGTTGGAAGTCTATGATCACGATGTCCACGTGAGGCGAGTACATGGCGGTGGTCGAAATGCAAAGGAAACTTTGTGGCTTCTGAGTTAGTCAAGGAGCTGGGTATTGACAAGTTGGAGTTCCGTTGTATTGTGAGTCAGTGCCATTTACTTGGCAAAGAACCAGGTGTATCATGAGAACCAAACACATTGATGTGAGGTTTCACAAGATCGTGGAATTGGTTGCTGTGAATTGTTACTTGAGAAGTTCACACTTACGAGAATGCAATGGACATGTTGACGAAGCCTATTACGCATAAGTTCAAGCATTGCTTGGACTTGACAAATGTCTCCAAGTGCTAGAAAGAAGAGGAGAGGAGGCAGCAGCCCCAAACTTATCAGTTCCAGGTGGAGGCCCAATACTTGGTTATCTTCAAAGAGGTGAATACTCGCCAAGGTAGAGATTGTTGAAACAAGTGGCTCATATTCTATTAAAGGCCCACTGGGTGTAATTAGTTTATGTGGGCCTGGGGAACAAATAAGTTGTGGGGGGGTATTTTAGGGTTTTCCAAAATACTTATAATTAGGGTTTGCCTATAAATATGTTATGTTGTAACCCTAAATCATCATTATCAGAATAATAGCTGCACTTTCCTGTGGACATAGGCAAATTGTCGAACCACGTTAAATCTGTGTCTCAACTCTCTCTTGATCTCTTTCTCTTTTTGATTCCATATTATTCATCATTGTTGTGCACGGTAACAACAGTTCAATTGATCGTGATATGATCAAATGATTAATTGATCATCCGATTGATCCTAGTGAATTAGTTCAATTGATTGTAATATGATCAAATGATCAATCGATCATAGTGAATTAGTTCGACTGATCCTGATAGGATCAAATGTTCAATCAAACATCCGATCGATCATAATGAATTAGTTCAATCGATCATGATAAGATCAAATATTCAATCAAACATTCGATCGATCCTAATTAATTAGTTCAATTGACTGTGAATTGATTAAATTATCGATCGATCATCCGATCGATCCTAACGAATTAGTTCAATTGATCGTGATAGGATCAAATGATGGATCGATCATCTGATCGATCCTAGCAAATTAGTTCGATTGATCGTGATATGACCAAATGATCGATCGGTCATCCGATCAATCTTAATGAATTAGTTTAATTGATTGTGATATGATCAAATGATTGATTGATCATCCGATCAATCATAGCGAATTAGTTTGATTGATCTTGATAGGATCAAATGATCGATCGATCATCCGATCGATCATAGCGAATTAGTTTGATTGACTGTGATAGGATCAAATGATCGATCGATCATCTGATCGATCCTAGTGAATTAGTTCGATTTATCATGATAGGATCAAATGTTCAATCAAAGATCTGATCGATCATAATGAATTAGTTCGATTGACTATGATATGATCAAATGATCGATCGATCATCCGATCAATCCTAATAAATTAGTTTGATTGACTATGTTATGATCAAATAATCGATCGATTATCCGATTGATTATAGTGAATTAGTTCAATTGATCGTGATATAATCAACCGTTCAATCTAACATCCGATCGATCCTAATGAATTATTGTTAATTAACTTAATTTGTTATTGTCAATTTTAAATTTGTAATTATAATAATTTCATTTGGGATTATTCTAATCACATTGTCATTTAATATGATATGAATTATATGAATTGATATGATTATATGAATAATATGATTAAGTATCACAATTTTCATTAAATCATATGATTAATAATTCAAATTGTTGATTCAAGTTTCAACTATAATTAATTCTTAGGTCATTTAAGATACAACCATATGATTAACTTTTATCATTCAAGTATATATTATATAGATATAATTATATATTGTATACCAAATAATTATTTTTATTTAATATTTTTCTGAGAAATACTTAATAATAAATATACATTGACTATTGTTAATTTGTTACTTAATAAATAATTAGTAATATACTATATATATAAGTTGTTTTTATTAAATTAATATATATACATATTTTTTTTAATTAATATGCATATATAATAAATATATAATTAATTATTAATTAATATAATAATAAAAACATATTACAAGAGAAAAATTAAAAAAAAAAATTCAATCTGCATAAATATATATATTTATATGGTTATCAGCGTTGACTCATTAGAGTCGACGCTGATATGTTTATATTAGAATCGACTCTAGTCGACACTGATATTAAACCACGTCGTTTTGGTACAAATTAAAAGGCGGGATCCATTGGCGCGCGCGGCCAAGTGAAATTTTCGGGGAATTTTTTTCAATGTCCCCCCTTTTTCTTCTTCTCATCTTATCCCATTTTTTCTTCTTTTCATCTTAGGATCAGAGACAGCTATAGCGAGAGAGAGAGAGAGAGAGTGCAGAGAGCTAGAGAGAGAGGGAGACGGACAACATGAGAGAAACAGATGAGACAGAGAGAGAGAAGCGGTTCACGGGAAGGCGGTGTACGGGTCTTCGGTGATGAGCTTGGCGGGGGAGAAGAAGGTGCGGGCGATGAGGGTTCTGAAGGCGGCAGTTTGGGTGGTGGTGGTGGTGGCGGTGGTGATGGGGCTTATGGTGAGCGCGCTTCTGATGGTGGCTGTGAAGAAGGCGGTGGTGCTAGTGGCAGTGGGGGGCGTGCCGGTGCTAGTGTTGGTGGCCGTGACGTGGAATTACGTGTGGGGGAGGAAAGGGTTGCTAGGGATTGTGAGGGGGTACTACCTGCTGGGTTCGCTGATCGTCGCTGTTGGTTCAGGAGAAGGTGGTCATTTTAGCTTATATAGCTTTGTTTTGTTTTTAATTTTTCTTGCCTAATCTGCTTGAGGCATGATATTTTTTGAGTTGGAGATTTGAAATTTCTTTTGAGTGTTTGCTTATATAAATTATGAAATCTGGGCATGAAAGTGGGTTAGATGGTTTAGAATTAAAAGGGTATGAGTGTGAATAAGATACTTGGTGAAGCTAAAATAGATTAATGGGAGATTCTATCTGAACTGGAGATAGATAGAGATGGCCTTTTCTGATAGCCCCTTCAAGTTGAATGACAGGTGTCTGCCATATGCACTTCTAGTCGTAATGTTTCTTATATTAAGTGTTGGTCATTCTTTTTTCTGTATGGAATTTGATTGTAATTGGTGGAATACAGATCTTCCAACATTGTAGTTTTTCTTTGGTGAAGTGTTGATTTATGCTTATTTGCATTGTGTGGTCATCCGGAAGGTCTTATAAGCCGTCTAATTTTCAATATATAAGCTCCAAGGTTTGACCCTGTTTTTCAAAATCCTCCTTGAATTATTGTAGTATAACCAGTAATGGCATATCCCAAAGGCCATTGAACAGAACCATTTCCTCTTTAACTTCCTCAATTGGCTCAAAAAAATCACCTTTTTGCATCTATTATGTTTCTCTAAGTCTCTATGAGGTGCCTCTAAATTTTGACTGATAGCTGAAGATAAGCTAGTACACAGTAAGAGAGACAAATCAATTGGCCCATCAGGTATTAAACTTACCATCACTGATAGATGAGAAATCTCTCATATGTTGTTTCTATTGTTCCTGAAATTCTGCTAGCCCATCTTGAGAGATTACGCTTGCATACCACACTATATTGTTGATTTTTCACATCAGTAGAATGGGAGCCCTGTTGCTTCCTTGATCTTCTTCTATAATGAATTATTGCACATTTGTTTGTTTAGATTGCTAATTTATTCCAATTACAAGTTATATGTTGGATCTGTAGTAGAAAGATGCAATGCTATTATTACATGCATCAATTTTTGGTATGTTTTCTTTTGTGTAACCCCTCACTGCCTTCTCTTTTTTGTTGGCTTTGGGGAAGGAGGAAAGGTTCCTTTCGTTTAAAAATCTTCAGGGTTTCTCTATAATATCACAATTAGTGTCTTCAATTTTGATCCATGGTTTTATCTAACTAATATTGCTATTTTTCTTTCCTTTTCTTTTTCTCACAGGCAATTATTTTTCAATGGATTATTAAATGTAAAAATCAGCATGGGTAACTAATGCCTTACCAGTTTCATCATGATCATACTGCAGGCATTTTCTATTACTTTTTTTGGTGAATGGGGTGACAAGAGCCAGGTAAGCATTGTCCAGGAAAAGCATGTTGGGTGTGTTTGTGAATCATCATTACTTCGTCAACAATATAGTACTGAGTCTAACCGTCTTTTCAGATAGCTACCATTGGTTTGGCTGCAGATGAGAACCCATTTGGTTTGCAGTGTTTCTAATTGCTTTTGTTCATGTTTATATGATTTCCAATGTAGCCTGGCTGTCATTTGTTGAAATTGTTATATTGAAAGCTTCTATCATATATTTTTACAGTTATTTGATTTTAGAACTTAGTCTTATACTACATTAGGACCATGTTGTATGCACTTTACTGATGGTTGTGTTTCCTATATTGTTGCAATGACAAACCATTACACTTGACTGTATTGGAATTTCAATGATTCAACCACCTAATGCCCTAAGCTCAAGTTTTCTATGGTCTTTGTCATCTTTTTTCTTTTGTTGGTCAAGACATAAGCTCGTGGCATACTTTTAACTTAAGTTTTTTTAGGAATTCTTTTAACTTGAATGGGTTCTGACTGCTAGGACGGTCAGATTACTTTAGTCTGGCAACAAGACATGTTTGGATGTTTGGGGGGAGATGATCAGTGGATGGAACAACTGAGAATGGAATGTGCTTGATGTGTGTATTCATGACATGCGTTTCTTTAATCTCCTTTTCTGTAAATATTCTTTACCCTAATGCTTTTATTCAATTTATTCATGAAGCAAATTTTGGATAATCTTCAAACAATGAAATTCATCAAAGAAAATGGTTAGCAATCAATATATGGTAAATTGTATTTACTGAGTGGATTATGAGATTTTTATGAACAACAAAATATTTGTTGTTTGATGTTTTTGGTTTCTATTTTTCCAAATATAGGCCTGCTGTTCATTTTGGGGATTTTTATGGGTATAGCTTTTTTGTAGGTTTCTATTTACCATGTACGTTGGTCTGTCATATAAAAATTAGTGTCTGGAAAATGTCATTAACTCTTCTGCTGTTTAATCTTTTAGAGTTCAAGAATGCATGCTTGAAGTTTTCTACCATTTGGGATTGCTCACTGGAGAGGGTAGTTCTATCTTTCTGAGGAGTTTGGCTTGTCTCCATTGTAGCGTACAGTATTATAACTCACTTGCTTCTCCCAATGGTACATGCTTAAATTGATATTAAACATATTTGATGCAGGTTGGGCTGCGGCTGCTTTTTTGTCCTCTTGGTTCTAACATTGTAATTTGAACAGCATGGTAAGCTTTTGATTAATTTTGTTTTGACCGTTTGTTAATGTATTTTCTGCAGATCCTTGCTCAATTTATTTTTCATTTTTAAACATATACATTATGGTCATCCAGTAACAGTTGATAATTATTGTGGAGGTCATTTTGACTTCAAATATGTGTACTTAGCATGCAGAATTTCAGTCTTTCAATGGGCATTTTTCGTCATCATATAAGCTCTAATCATACTCATTGATGTTTTACTTGCTGAAATGTGCTTCTTTCACTGCAAACTAGAAGCAAATTACTTGTTTTTGGTGTCAACATAACATTTAGCTTTTTGCTTGTGCAGCTGTTCTATTGGGATTGCTTTACTTGTGTACTCTACATTCAAGGCAATTGAAAGGAAAGATCAAAATGAACAACAAAGGATGCTTTTATATTGGCAGGTCATAATTTTTTTTTCCTTTAGTTTCTTCTTTCCCAAAATTCTGATCACCTTTCATCTGTATTAGTAAATTTTGAATATTATGCTTGTTTTGTGCCTTGCTTAAAACTTGCTTCTTAGTTTTGTGTGCTCTAGTGTCCTACTTCAATGTTAAGAAGTAGGCTATCATATTAATGACCTCTAGTGTCCTACTTCAATCTTGATGTCTTTTTGATAATATGGATTCTGAGCTCTAGGGGACAAGGTTGCCAACTTAATTAGTGATGTAGAGATTATGATACTTCACAGAGGAGGATTAATAGCTTCTGTTTTCAAGCATTCCATGTATACTTTTTTTGCTTTCTTGTTTTGTTGATCGTGAACGAATAATTCTACTCTTCATTACCCAATGACTAGATAAATTTTGTTAATAATTTAGCATAAATAATTTTATTATTTCTTTGTAGCATAGTATTTATGTTTGGAGTTAATTAATGGCTTATATTAATTGCAGTGGAAGGCCAAGTAGATGGGAGCATAGTGAATGTCGCAATAGCGACATTCACAGAGCGGGAGTCTACTTGCCTATAAGCATAATTAAGTTTGTGGGGGGAACGATTAGGTTGTGGGGGTGTGGGGGCAACGCCCCCGCGGTACAGTATGGGGTATTTTAGGAATTTTCCTAATACATCCGTACAAGTGTATTGCCTAGTTGCATCCATATTGAGGTTTTAAAATTGTTATTTTTATTTTTATTTTTATTTTTTTAAATTAATTATTTAGGATTGTTTTATTTTATTTTTTATTTCTTATGACCATTAGCGTCCACTGTAGTGGATACTAATGGTTATTTTTTAAAAAAATTTAACTATTAGCGTCCACTTTGTTTGGACGCTGATAGTTATTTTTTTTTTTAATTTGAAACTATCAGCGTTGACGTTTGCCTTCCGTCCGTTCATGTTTTAGCGTCGAATGCAAGGAATTTTAGCGTCGACATAGTCGAATATTAGCGTCCACTTTGGTGTCGACGCTAATGATACCATTAGAGTCGGACAATTAGTGTCCGACCCATTAGCGACCAAAAGTCGACGCTAATAGAGTATTAGCGCCGACAAAAAGTCGACGCTAATACCCTTATTTCTTGTAGTGGCGTAACAAAAGGAAGAAGACTGGAAAGTGAAAGCCGTGAGGGGACGGAGTCAGCGTCCACTATCAACCTACCTGCATGTGTGTTTGTGTTTACCTACGTATAATGTGTCTGCATTTTATGTTCAACTGTCATAGCTACAGGTCATGTAATGTAAAAGTAAGACTCCTCCATCTACATTCGGGGGTCAACTGATGCATGCCGTGGAAGAGAAGTTTCCTGACGCATCTTTATCATTTCTTTTGTAATCTTTTAGTTTGTTATCTTCAATAAGCGGGTAGACCACTTATAGATGATGTATTTCAATTCTGGAAGCACCACTCAAAAGAAATTATTGAGTTTTCTGTTATATAAATATATTCGGGAAATACTAGATGTTCTTCTAGTGTTTTCCCAATTGTGATGTAGTTTTTAAAATCACCGTTGAATTTGAAATTATCATTATAGACTTTTAATCTATTTATAATTTTAAAAGTCATATTACAGTTAAGAGAATACCAAGAAAACACTAGAAGAACAACTACTATTTTCCAATATATTATATGGGATATGACATATATATCCCACATAATATATTATCATAACATTTTCCTATCCTGGTGAGATGAAAATTCTCCCAAATTCAGTATTGGTGAGACTCCATTGTACACAATGTGTGTACGATGAGTGTGTGTTTCTTGTGTTCCCATTGCACACAATAAGGCCAACTTGAAACGAATCTAGGAACAAAGATATATCAGTTCCTCTCACCAAAAAAATAAATAAATAAATCCACAGCTTGCTAGAGAGCTTTGGGAAAAGAGAGGACCAAATGAGAATCAAATCTGGAATTTATATTAACTCTGAACCTTTGCGTCACCATGGGGAATACTCGCGCCATGACACGCTGCTCGGATTTCATCGCTAAGTCCCTGGCATTTGCCAGATTTTGTATGAAACGCATCATGAAAGCATTTGAATGGGTTGTGCACAGGAGCAGGCCGAGAGCTCTCTGTGGCTTCTTGTCATTTGTCCATCGCGAGAAGTTGTGCCCGGAGACCTCTCTGTAGCACTTCATTAGTTGTCCGTCGTGACAGACTTTGAATAGAAGTCGCTAATGGTTAAAAAAATTTAAAAAACCCATTAGTATCCAAACCAGGTAGAATTTAATGAGTGTTAAAAATAAATAATAAATAAATTATTAGAAAAAAGCAATTTTAAAAGACGAATCATATTAAAAGATATATAAATGCTAATGAAAAGAAATACTAGAAATTCACGACAAAAGGCAACCAAAAGGACCAAACACCTTTGAATTATTTTACGAAGTATTTAATGTCGAATTCAAGCTTGACTCACACTAAACTTGATATTGCAAAATGCATTAGGTTTATATTAGGTCGACGCTAATATAACACTATCAATGTCGACTCATATGAGTCGATGCTGATAGCTTAAGTATTAATTTTTTTTTTAATTTATTAAACATTTATATTATTCTATTAAAATTAAGACCTATAAAAAATAAAAATAAAATAAAAAAGAGGAGAAGAAAAAAGCCATTGACGTCGTGGTAATGAAGTTCTCTTAGGTTTGTGTTATAAATATATAATCCTCAAGGCTAGCCTGACAGAAACTGCAACTGCATTGCACTCCTTGAGCTAGGTTTGATTGATTAGTTGAGGGAGAGTAACCACACTATTCTTGAGTAATCATCTTCTCTATACATAAAGGGCAACACCAATTATACAAATATAGTAGAGACAAAACATAGAGATAGTGATCAATATGGATAAACATAAACACGGTTACATAATAATTTCCATGATCCACCTCAAACATGGATTATCTTCAATTCCTTAAATTTGCTTCCTTCAATAATCTAACAAATCAAAACATAAAAATAGTGAATCGCTATTAGTGATTAATATTAAAGAGTAAAAAATGAATATCAAGTAAGAAAAAAATGAGATGCAAAAAACTAACCAAATACTTTAAACAAAACGTCACCCTGCAAAGTTTATCCATCAAGCCTTAATCTGCGTTAAATGTGAGGGACTTAGACATAATATCTACCACTATAAAATTTTTAAAGGATTAGTAAAAATAATTTAATGAAATAATTAGAACAATAAACAAATTTGAAATTAACAAATATTACCCGATTGAAGCTTGTAGCTTCCTTCATCTTCAATATCAAGCAAAAATGACTTACCATACTCAAAATTGGGAGAAGATCTCAACCAATTATGACAAAAAATAAGAGCTTCCATTGTTTTTGGAGCCAAAGAGCTCTGAAAAGGATCTATGATGTGACCCCCGGTGCTAAATGCCGACTCAAAAGCAATAGAAGTAAGTGGAATTGCTAGGACATCCTGTGCTATCTCGGAGAGAGCCAAAAACTTTGCCTTATTTACCCCCCACCGCATTAAAATATCAAAGGTCTTACTTGGTATCTCGGCCTCGTCCATACAATACTGCTCTATCTTTATCCAACACATCATCACATTTTTGGATGCCCGAAATGAATGGTAAATAGCTAAAGCATCTTTCTTATTAGTACCCAAACCTTCGGAACTTGTATCCACAGCCACACTTTCATTTGAAACCCTAGCCCCACTTCCTCCAACATTCTTAGTATAATGTTGATATAACTGGTCCAAGATACTCTTCAAGTTGTCAATATATATATATTTTGCTTTTGATATAACCACATTTGTGTGCAACCAAAATTAGAAACATCAGAAGTAAGAAACAACAAGGGGTTAATAGCCTTAAAGTCTCCCCAATACTTATCGTATTTCACTTTCATTTTTGTTGTCATGTTACTCAACGAATAATCATCAGTTTCACAATACTCCATTAAACAATGATAAACATTTTGAAGTATATTAAAAACAAGTTGGAAGTTGAGTATGAGGAACACGACATCTAAATTGTCTCATAAAACACACGGAGAAATTTAATCAAGTGTTGGACCTTCTTCCAATCATCTTCAGTCGAAGCCCCCAGCGCATCCCTCCCTCCATTATCATCATTCAAATAGTTGAAAAAATTCGAATCTTCGTCTAACATAAGATTAAATGCCCTTTCATACTTTTGTACCACCTCCAACATGGTATAAGTAGAGTTCCATCTAGTGGAAACGTCAAGTTTCAATGAAGATTTACACCCAAGTGTCTTCCTTTCTACACAAGACTTAAAGATGGCCAATCTTTGGGGGGATCCCTTCATATACTTCACCATATTTTGGATTCTTTCAATTGAATCATGTACATCCTTCATACCATCCTGCACAATTAAATTTAGAATATGTGCACAACTTCTTATTTGAACAAACTCATGGCAACAAATAGCATCTTGATTGGACATATTTCTTTTTTTATACTCACTAATTGCCTTCTTGTCATTAGCACTTGCATTGTCAAGTATTATCGCTAACAAATGGTTAATCCCCCATTCCAGCAAACATTGCTTTCTTTCTTTGCTAATCGTTATTGCCTTGTGATCTGACACTTGGCGAAATGCCAATGTTCTTTTGTTATATTTTCGAGTAGGATAAATGAAATGTTTAGTTACAACTATGTAATTTATATTCTGAATTGAATTCTAAGTGTCAGTGGTCAAACAAACCCTTTGACCAGCCACAAACAACTTTTTTTTTTAGTATGCCATTTTTGCTCATAAACAACTTAACATAGTCCTTCATCACTGTATAACAAGAAGGAAGCTTAAATCGAGACTCATTAACCATAAAAATTTTCTTAACACCCATATTCTCCACAACTAATAATGAAAATTCATCAACGATGATCATTTCACAAAGTGTCTCCCTAATAAGTTTTTCAGAATACTTAGCAACAATTAGGTTATTACCACTAGCACCACCATTTTGACTCTCTTCGGCCATAAAAGTGAACTTAGACTGAGAGTAATCTTTTTTTGCTTTTATGCTCTTGTATTTTTGACAATTTTTGAAATGGTACAACATGTTAGAGGTGTCATTTCTTCTAAGACGACATTTACAGTACTGCCTCCCATAATAGTTAGAATTTTCAATAGGAAAATCTTCAGACCTATTTATATCTTTTGTAAAATGGTCTCATACTGAAGATTTTTTTGTTCTTAATCGTTTTTTACCAGGGATTCGTGATCATCCACCACGACCATGAGATTTTCCCATAAAACTAGCACATCTAATTCCTTGGGTATCCGTATCCAACTAATCAAATTCATCATCATATGTTTCTAATTCTTCATCATCTATGCCTATGGGACAAGAAGAAGTAGCTGATGTAGGTGCATATGCATCCATCTAAACTTATGAAGTTTCAAAGAAATAATAAGTGTTAATGTTTGCCTTTGTGTTTTTGGGCTTATCTCAATTACAATAAAAATGAAAATATATTGTATTCAATATTTTTAAAATTCACACAATGTGAAAAGTGTCATTTCTTTTCTAAGCATGAGAAAAATTCCATTTAACAAATAAAACAAATAACAATCACAGATAGGCAACCTCTGTAACATAGAAAAGAAACATTATAGAGTTGTGGTGATCAAAACAACATATATTAAATAATTCAAATTGGAGCGTTAGAAGAATTACAGCAAAGCTAGCTACCCAATTCAGAGGAGAAAATGAAACAATATCAACAAACTAGGGTGGTAAAATCCGGATCATTCAATTCAAATTTAACGGGCAAATTTAAATAATTTTATAAAAGTAGAATTCCCTAATAACTATAGATGACAAAGATTCTCTCTACCCACATGTCAATAATCAATTACAAATAAAACAAAGAAACAAAAAAGAACACATTATGCAAAACATATAGTAAAAGCCACAGGAATATGATGAATTTATTTATTTTTTTGACATGTTCACACAGGGGAAGGGGGAGAGGAATTCGAATTAGTGATCTCTGCTTCATGAGACGTGGTACATAGCCGATTGAACTACCCCTTTGAGACAATATGATGAATTTATAAGTAAATACTTGGAAGTATCCAAACGAACAAATGTAGTGGAGGGCTCCAAATACAAACAAGATGCTTTTTCAAAGATCCATCCGCTCCAAGCAGCACATATTACCATCACCATTCTATTTTACAATTGAAATAAATCAGAAATACAAATGTATTCTCTTTCTGTTGTTTATTTTATCACTTTCCATATATATAATATGCAAGCAATAGTACGTATGAGCTTGCATTAGTGACTAGTTATGATCAGGTCATGCATGTCGCATTGACTTTTTTCTATATTTTTAAAATTAATGCATGTGATTCATTAATATTTTAGGATCCAAGAATAGTTTAACAACCCAATTAATTAATTCTGGAAGCCACTTGTAGGCAATTAAGTTTCTCGAATCCTAAGTACGACAAATCAGAAAACGCAGATGTATTCCAAGTACCAGGAATCTGGTTCCCTTCTTGCCTGTCAAGCGATCACTTATAAGATTATAATAATAAATATAAAAAGTCTAAGCCATTGCAACAGTCTGTGTGTTGCGTGAAGTGTATGAGTTCCGTATTTTTTTCGAAGGATAATACATTTTTCTGCACGATAGATTGGCGCCACGGGCTGATCCCCCTCGTATAATTTAAAATTCATAATAAGGTTGCATGGAATGCTTGCGCGCTGCCATAGTTTCTGACCCAATTAATAAATGATATAGTGTGTATTTAAAGTATCAACTGACAATGTTAATATTTATTTAAATAGAAGTTTTTACGAACAGCAGTTTCTGGAATGTTTATTCACATGTGATTGAATTGTCTAGAGAAAAAGAAAAAGAAAAATTATTCTACTGTATTAGATTATAATACTGGCGTCAAGTTGAAAATGAGATATGTTCCCCTCACAATTTCGCTATTAAGTCGGGCCGAATGAGCTCTCGTTCGCTAATGTGTCCGAACAAGCCTGCGAAAGAAAAGTTCGAACGAGCCTATGTTCTGTATGAGCGAGCAGTGCAGTTCCACCCTACATCACATAGCCACACCAAAAGACAACACATTGCCTCCAAAACATCATGAACATCCAACAAATTCAAATAAAACAAGGTTGATGAAGATGTTAATTATAATGATCTGTTAGAAGTTTTACATATTGTACTATGCAATTTTTCTTAAATTAATTATAATTCTTATTTTTAAATTAAGTAATTAAAATTTTATTATATAAGTCCTTTATCCTGAATTAATAAAGATGATAAGTACTACTGATGAGATTGACAATTACATCAAACACATAAATTTATTTATTATTATTTTTAATTTTGTAATGAAAGTTAAGTATTTAAAAAGATAAAAAAGAATTTGCTTGGTAATGTAATACATATAGATTGAATTATTGTAATAGTGAGTATCGATATAAATATATGTGTACTTGTGTGTATATGAACGTGTTTATGCGTGTGTCTATATATATATGTTTGCGTTGTAGTGAATGTGTATATATATACTAACTCGATATTAGATTCTTTACGATTTGAGTTAATTGATCTAATTACTCAAATAATAAATCTTAACAATAATTAAATAATTAATAACTAGTATGAATTTACAAAAAAAAAAAAAAATCATGATATTTACATTATAAATAGAATGAATACGATAATTGAGTAGCTCATGAACAAGCACTAACTGGTTTGAAAAATAAATGAACAAAACTTGAGAAAATTATCTAACTCGATAATAAGCTTGACCTCAGCTCATTTTCAAAAAAAATTAAATACCCAATTCGAATCATCTTTATTCTAGCCCTATGGACAATTAAAAAAAGAAACTATATTTAATATTTTTCTCATTTTGATTTTAAGGTTTATTTATTTTTTATGTAAAAAATTTTAAGGTTAAAAGCGTATTTAATTCCTGAGTTTTCACCTTATTTTGATTTACTATTTAAGTTTTCAATGAATATGGTTATAGTGCTTATCATGGTAGTACCCATCATATTAATAGGGCTATTCATACTCCCGATAGTAGTACCTATCATAATGTGTTGTGGTTTTCATCAGCTACATCCCCAGGTTAATTATCTCCATTTTCACATTCTTAGATGTGCTAGTAGTTTGTCAGGATTTGTTATTTTGTCTATGCTTGTTTTTAGCTTCATGCCTAAGCTTATTTTAGCTTCATATCTGTTTTGTAACTAACCTCTTTTATATTCTATGAATGCTGATTTGTTAAGTAAAAAAAAAAATAATAATAAATAAATAAAAGGAAGAAGAAGAAAAAGAGAAAGAAAAAAAGAGAAAGAAAAAAAGAGAAAGAATATGGTCAATTTCAATCTATCACTTTTATATCAAAGTTAACAATTTGTTATCAGTCATGTATATGTTTGTTTGACATGTCGGCATCCACCTCGAAGGCTGAATGCAATGTCATATCAACATGTACGTGCCATGTCATTCATCAAAATAAGACTAAAAATTCCAATATGATATGACGTCAACGGAAAAAAAACTGGATCTAAAATCAGGTTAATCAGCCATCCATTCTGAGTTGCAAATAAATTTGTTAAACCAAGTACTAGATCTCATTTTCGTGGCATGTTCAAGTGTTTTTTTTCTTCTATTTTACGAGGGAAATGTTGTCTATCCCCGAATATTCATCTTCAATGGCAATTTTTTTTTTTTGGGTTTTGTGAAAGGTCTTCAATGGCAATATTAATGGTTATAATTTATCCACTGCATATGACTAAGAATGTTGCGTGCGTTTCATTTTACGATGAATATTCTTACATCATCAGTTGCATCATCTTTACAGCTTCCACAATTATTTTCCATGGCAACAATATTTAAAGTTAATTTCCATAATTTATCCTTTTAATTAACTCCCTTTGTCCGCCAACGTCTACGCCATAACACATGCACCCTCAGCACAATCCTTCCTCCAAAGTTCCAAACCCTGTATAGATGAACGCACCCGCTTCTCGATCACTATTAATATTTTCCGGCATGACCGGAATTGTTTGAATATTGAAGTCTCCTTCAACTAATTAACTTCAGAAAAAAAAAAAAAAAAAGCCAGCTAATTGCCATTGACTTCGTGGTAATGACGGTCTCTTAGGTTTTTGTTATAAATATATAATCCTCAAGGCTAGCCTGACAGAAACTGCAACTGCATTGCACTCCTTGAGCTAGGTTTGATTGAGTAGTTGAGGGAGAGTAACCACACTATTCTTGAGTAATCATCTTCTCTGTACGTATGTACAGGTATTTGTTTATCACATAGTACTCTTTGTCATGTCTTCTTCATTCCGTTCATTATTTAAATTCTATAATAATAGTCGTATATGAGTCTACTAAATAGTATTAGTATTAATTAGATTGAGCTAGATTTTTAATTATCTTTTTATTTTAACAACAACGTAGAAGAGAAGCATGAGATCGACTTTATATAATTTTTTTCATTTCTTTCTCTGTAAATTAAGGCAAACATCCAACTTCATAAAAAAAAAATGTAAATATGTTATCAAAATACTTCCACATGTATTTATTTTCACAATTTAAACTTAGTAATCAAATTATCTTTCTAAATTTTTATATGAGGATTTTTTTTAACTTAATGTGTGTTGATGAGTATGTATACAATCTTTATATATTTTAATTTTTTAAACTGCGTAATTGTAGTTAATGTGTTGATGATTAGATAGAAAATTCAAAATATAAAAAAAAATTTTAAAAAAAAAATTATCTAAATCAACTAAGTAAATTAATGTAAAAAACAAATTACAAGTTACATTTATACATTTTTTAAAAGTAATTAAACAATTTTTAGTTATTCATTTATTTTGTTATTTATATAATTTAATAATTTCAACAATCAAAATGCTACACATATTCCCACTCACGTTCCAAAATTAAAACACTTTGATGTGACACTAAAAATTAGTATTTGATTCAAAATGTGATAATGATTCGTCCAAAATGTAATAGTATTTTTGTATACACTTTCTAGAGATATCACTGAGTCGTTGAGTATTCTTAATTTGCAGTCATTCGTAACACTGGGTGTTTGTGTTAGACTAATTACACATACTTATTCTACAGCGGCAAAATGGGTTCTAACGAGAGTAAAAAGAAAACTACTCCAAGCAAGGCTACAGCGCCAAAGAAAGGTACGTTGCGAACTAACCACAGAAGGTTTTTCCTTGGAATCATCAGCTATATATTTTTCATATTGAAACTTGGGATATATCGATCCATGTGCGTGTGTTTCCAATATTGGATATATCATGTTATGTCATTAATTAATTAGCAAATTTGCATGTTATGCCATTAATTTGGGGTGTACGTACGTTTCAAGGCTTTTAGACATATATATATATATATTAATTAAAACTACTTGGGACTTAATTGTTGAGGTGCCATGCATTCGTGATCAATGCATGTTGGGCGTCTATGCGAGCGAGACTAATTAATTATATATACTTATCTTCTTTAGATATTGGTAAGACATGTGAGCAATACTCCATGCGTGTTTGCATGTATCATCTGGTTAATAAATTGTTAGGTTATGTCGTTTAAGGTGTCAGTGCTTTAAATTAAGAAACAGTATTAACATTAATTTGTTATTGAATATACTAGGTTCAGTGAAGACTCGCAAGCCAGCTGGGTACGTATACAATCTTTATATATTTTAATTTCGTAAACTACATAATTGTAGTTAATGTGTTGATGTTAGATAGAAAATTCAAAATATATAAAAAAAAATTAATATTAATCTAAATCAACTAACTAAATTAATGTGAAAAACAAATTACAAGTCACATTTATACACTTTTTAAAAGTAATTAAATAATTTTTAGTTATTCACTTATTTTGTTATTTATACAATTTAATAATTTCAACAATCAAAATGCTACACATATTCCCACTAATGTTCCGAAATAAAAACACTTTGATGTGACACTAAAAATTAGTATTTAATTCAAAATGTGATAACGATTCATCCAAAATGTAATAGTGATTTTTAGTGTCATGTCACAATTCACAGTGGAAGTGTACATGTATAGCATTTCTGTATATACTTTATAGAGATATCACTGAGTTGTTGAGCATTCTTAATTTGGTGCCATTCGTAACACTAGGTGTTTGAACTTGACTAATTACACTTACTTATTACATGCCTCAAAACAACAGTACTGGAACTTCAAGCACGTCTGGGGTATCTAGGAATCGTTTCGAACTATCCACGGGCGCAAAAGGTTTTTCCATGGAATCATCAGATATACATTTTTCAAATTGAAACTTGGGATATATCGATCTGTATGCGTGTGCAATATTGGATATATCATGTTATGTCATTAATTAATTAGCAAATTTTCATGTTATGTCATTAATTTGGGGTGTACGTACGTTTCAAGGCTTTTAGACATATATATTAATTAAAACTACTTGGGACTTAATTGTTGAGGTGCCATGCATTTGTGATCGATGCATGTTGGGCATCTATGCGAGTGAGACTAATTAATTATGTATACTTATTTTAATTAGATATTGCTAAGACATGTGAGCAGTACTCCATGTGTGTTTGCATGTATGATCTGGTTAATAAATTGTTACGTTATGTCGTTTAAGGTGTTAGTGCTTTAAAATAAGAAACAATATTGACATTAATTTGTTATTGAATATACCAGGTTCAGTGAAGAGTCCAAAGTCAGCTGGGTATGTATACAATCTTTATATATTTTAATTTCATAAACTACATAATTGTAGTTAATGTGTTAATGATTAGATAGAAAATTCAAAATATATAAAAAAAAAATAATAATCTAAATCAACTAACTAAATTAATGTGAAAAACAAATTACAAGTTACATTTATACACTTTTTAAAAGTAATTATATAATTTTTATTTATTCATTTATTTTTTTATTTATATAATTTAATAATTTCAACAACCAAAATGCTACACATATTCCCACGCACATTTCGAAATTAAAACACTTTGACGTGACACTAACAATTAGTATTTGATTCAAAATGTCATAACGATTCATCCAAAATGTAATTGTGATTTTTAGTGTTGTGTCACAATTCACAATGGAAGTGTACATGTATAGCATTTCTGTATATACTTTATAGAGATATCACTGAGTTGTTGAGCATTCTTAATTTGGTGCCATTCGCAACACTGGGCGTTTGTGCTTGACTAATTACACTTACTTATTACATGCCTCAAAACAACAGTACATGTACTTTAAGCACGTCTGGGGTATCTAGGAATCGTTTCGAACTATCCGCGGGCGAAAAAGGTTTTTCCTTGGAATCATCAGCTATATATTTTTCATATTGAAACTTAGGATATATCGATCTGTGTGCGTGTGTTTGTAATATTGGATATATCATGTTATGTCATTAATTAATTAGCAAATTTTCATGTTATGCCATTAATTTGGGGTGTACGTACGTTTCAAGGCTTTTAAACATATATATATATATATTAATTAAAACTACTTGGGACTTAATTGTTGAGGTGCCATGCATTCGTGATCGATGCATATTGGGTGTCTGTGCGAGTGAGACTAATTAATTATATATACTTATCTTAATTAGATATTGCTAAGACATGTGAGCAGTACTCCATGTGTGTTTGCATGTATCATCTGGTTAATAAATTGTTACGTTATGTTGTTTAAGGTGTTAGTGCCTTAAAATAAGAAACAATATTAACAGTAATTTGTTATTGAATATACCAGGTTCAGCTAAGAGTCCAAAGTCAGCTGGGTATGTATACAATCTTTATATATTTTAATTTCGTAAACTACATAATTGTAGTTAATGTGTTGATGATTAGATAGAAAATTCAAAATATAAAAAAATAATAATAATAATCTAAATCAACGGACTAAATTAATGTGAAAAACAAATTACAAGTTACATTTATACACTTTTTAAAAGTAATTATATAATTTTTAGTTATTCATTTATTTATTTTTATATAATTTAATAATTTCAACAACCAAAATGCTACACATATTCCCACTCACGTTTCGAAATTAAAACACTTTGATGTGACACTAGAAATTAGTATTTCATTCAAAATGTGATAACGATTCATCCAAAATGTAATTGTGATTTTTAGTGTCGTGTCACAATTCACAGTGGAGGTGTACATGTATAGCATTTCTGTATATACTTTATAGAGATATCCTTGAGTTGTTGAGCATTCTTAATTTGCTGCCATTCGTAACACTAGGCATTTGTGCTTGACTAATTACACTTACTTATTACATGCTTCAAAACAACAGTACTGATACTTCAAGCACGTCTGGGGTATCTTGGAATCGTTGCGAACTATCCGCAGGCACAAAAGGTTTTTCCTTGGAATCATCAGCTATATATTTTTTATATTGAAACTTAGGATATATCGATCTGTGTGCATGTGTTTGTAATATTGGATATATCATGTTATGTCATTAATTAATTAGCAAATTTTCATGTTATGCCATTAATTTGGGGTGTACGTACGTTTCAAGGCTTTTAAACATATATATATATATATATTAATTAAAACTACATGGGACTTAATTGTTGAGGTGCCATGCATTCGTGATCGATGCATGTTGGGCATCTGTGCGAGTGAGACTAATTAATTATATATACTTATCTTCATTAGATATTGCTAAGACATGTGAGCAGTACTCCTTGTGTGTTTGCATTCATCATCTGGTTAGTAAATTGTTACGTTATGTCATTTAAGGTGTTAGTGCTTTAAAATAAGAAACAATATTGACATTAATTTGTTATTGAATATGCCAGGATCAGTGAAGAGTCCAAAGTTAACTGGGTATGTATACAATCTTTATATATTTTAATTTCGTAAACTACATAATTGTAGTTAATGTGTTGATGATTAGATAGAAAAATTCAAAATATATAAAAAAATAATAATAATCTAAATCAACTAACTAAATTAATGTGAAAAACAAATTACAAGTTACATTTACACACTTTTTAAAAGTAATTAATTAATTTTTAGTTATTCATTTATTTTTTTATTTATATAATTTAATAATTTCAACAACAAAAATGCTACACTTATTCCCACTCACGTTTCGAAATTAAAACACTTTGATGTGACACTAAAAATTTGTATTTGATTCAAAATGTGGTAACGATTCATCCAAAATGTAATTATGATTTTTAGTGTCGTGTCACAATTCACAATAGAAGTGTACATATATAGCATTTATGTATATACTTTATGGAGATATCACTGAGTTGTTGGGTATTCTTAATTTGGTGCCATTCGTAACACTAGGCATTTGTGCTTGACTAATTACACTTACTTATTACATGCCTCAAAACAACAGTACTGGTACTTCAAGCACGTCTGGGGTATCTAGGAATCGTTTCGAACTATCCATGGTAAAAGGTTTTCCTTGGAATCATCATATATATTTTTCATATTGAAACTTGGGATATGCGTGTGTTGTAATATTGGATATATCATGTTATGTCATTAATTAATTAGCAAATTTTCATGTTATGCCATTAATTTGGGGTGTACGTACGTTTCAAGGCTTTTAAACATATATATATTAATTAATACTACTTGGGACTTAATGGTTGAGGTGCCATGCATTCGTGATCGATGCATGTTGGGCGTCTGTGCGAGTGAGACTAATTAATTATATGTACTTATCTTAATTAGATATTGCTAAGACATGTGAGCAGTACTCCATGTGTGTTTGCATGTATCATCTGGTTAATAAATTGTTACGTTATGTCGTTTAAGGTGTTAGTGCTTTAAAATAAGAAACAATATTGACATTAATTTGTTATTGAATATACCAGGTTCAGTGAAGAGTCCAAAGTCAGCTGGGTATGTATACAATCTTTATGTATTTTAATTTCGTAAACTACATAATTGTAGTTAATGTGTTGATGATTAGATAGAAAATTCAAAATATATAAAAATAATAATAATCTAAATCAACTAACTAAATTAATGTGAAAAACAAATTACAAGTTACATTTATACACTTTTTAAAAGTAATTAAATAATTTTTAGTTATACATTTATTTTTTTATTTATATAATTTAATAATTTCAACAACCAAAATGCTACACATATTCCCACTTACGTTTTGAAATTAAAACACTTTGATGTGGCACTAAAAATTTGTATTTGATTCAAAATGTGATAACGATTCATCCAAAATGTAATTGTGATTTTTAGTGTCATGTCACAATTCACAGTGGAAGTGTACATGTATAGCATTTATGTATATACTTTATAGAGATATCACTTAGTTGTTGAGCATTCTTAATTTGGTGCCATTTGCAACACTAGGCGTTTGTGCTTGACTAATTACACTTACTTATTACATGCCTCAAAATAACAGTACTGGTACTTCAAGTACGTCTGGGGTATCTAGGAATCGTTTCGAACTATCCGCGGGCGCAAAAGGTTTTTCCTTGGAATCATCATCTATATATTTTTCTTATTGAAACTAGGATATATCGATCTGTGTGCGTGTGTTTGCAATATTGGATATATCATGTTATGTCATTATTTAATTAGCAAATTTTCATGTTATGTCATTAATTTGGGGTGTACGTACATTTCAAGGCTTTTTGACATATATATATTAATTAAAACTACTTGGGACTTAATTGTTGAGGTGCCATGCATTCGTGATCAATGCATGTTGGGCATCTATGTGAGCGAGACTAATTAATTATATATACTTATCTTAATTAGATATTGGTAAGACATGTGAGATGTACTCCACGCGTGTTTGCATGTATCATCTGGTTAATAAATTGTTAGGTTATGTCGTTTAAGGTGTCAGTACTTTAAATTAAGGAACAATATTAACATTAATTTGTTATTGAATATACCAGGTTCAATGAAGACTCAGAAGGCAGCTGGGTATGTATACAATCTTTATATATTTTAATTTTGTAAACTACATAATTGTAGTTAATGTGTTGATGATCAAATAGAAAATTCAAAATATATGGCTTCACTGACCCACCGGAGAATTAGTAAGGGAAACCACCTACTGATGAGGATTAGACTTGGATGATTGTATTATATTAATATATCAATTTGGTGTTTGAATATTTTTTTTAAAACCAAACAATTCTATATATCCTATTTATTTTAGTTTCTATATATTTTGTTGAATTTTGATGCCTTATCTTTATTAATATATTTCGCATGTTTCTTTTGCCTGTTGTGTAACAAAAGGAAGAAGACTGGAAATTGAAAGCCGTGAGGGGACGGAGTCAGCGTCCATTATCAACCTACCTGCATGTGTGTTTGTGTTTGCCTACGTATAATGTGTCTGCATTTTATGTAATGTAAAAGTAAGACTGCATCTACATTCTGGTGTCAACTGATGCATGCCGTGGAAGAGAAGTTTCCTGGGGCATCTTATCATTTCTTTTGTAATCTTTTAGTTTGTCGTTATCTTGAATAAGCGGGTAGACCACTTATAAATGATGTATTTCAGTTCTGGAAGCATCACTCAAAATAAATTATTGAGTTTTCTATTATATAAATTTATTAGGGAAATACTAGATGTTCTTCTAGTATTCTCCCAACTGTGATGTGGCTTTTAAAATTACCGTTGAATTTAAAATTGTTATTATTATCTTTTAATTTATTGGTGATTTTAAAAGTCATATCACGTACAGTATGTGGGATATGACATTCCTATCCTTGTGAGATGAAACTTCTCCCAAACTCAGTATTGGTGAGATTCCATTGCGCGCAATGTGCGTTGAGTGTGTGTTTCTTGTGTTTTCTCTCTCTCTTTTTTTTTTTTTTTTTTTTTTTTTTTTTTTACACCTTTTCAATCGGTTTGAAGAAAATTATAAGACTAGGAAAATTAAAACATAACAGAGAAACAAGAAAATAGAAACAATAAATTTTAAATGGTCCGGTCTATATGCCAACATCCACATATCAAAGCCCAAATGACTACATTGTTCCTCTTATTCTTGATTATTTGATTGTGTACAAAATGCTCTATTTATAAAGCTTACAATTTTTTTGAATTTATTCAAATCTAATCAAATTCCTTTATTTAGGGTAATGTAAATTAATCAAATCTTCGTCAGATACCTAAATGTAGGGTAATCAAATATATATACTCTAGCATCTCCTCTCAAGAAAGATTTTGGAAACTTGAGTTCGAAAAGAATGTTTTTTGTTTTTGTTTTTTCAGTTTTTTGTTTATTGGCAGGCGGCGGTGGAGGTTAGAAACTTGCTGGAATTGGTGGCAGCCTACGGCTGTGACAAGAGGCGGCCGGCAATGGTGATTGGAGATGAGCCACTAATAACAATAGCCCAAAGAAGGCCAATTATATATGGGCCAAAATGAGACCTAACAAATCACTAAAATGAGGCCAACTATAGAACTTAAATAGGCATAGGTTAATTAAACAAGACCATAAATGCCAAAGAACTTAGGCCAACAAGTGGCCTAAAGATGGGTTTGGATCAATAACAGAACCAACAAGGTCATAAGTGAAAGTATCACATTTCACATGTGACGTTATGACATTGATCCATGATAGAATCTCGCATTGGAATATATATATATATTTAAAACAATAGGTAACCCTCACAAAACACATTGGAGCTGAGTTAATTACCTCAAATAAATATATACATGGTTTAGTTACAAATTAAGTACATGTACACTAGGTACATCAAATAAAGTCATAAGTGCCACGGGCGTTACCTAAGTAAACACAATTATACAATATAAAATATAAACCAAGTCGTATTACATACTTCCAAAGGGAATAAACTTAACAAAAAACAACTAAGCTAGCACATCATGGTCTAGCAACAAAACATAGTAGATGTTTCTAAGGGGTAGTTCAATCAATTGTGAACCACTCCTCATGTAGCGGATGTCACTAGTTCGAATTCCCCTCCTCCCTCTTGTGCGGACATGTAAAAAAAATAAACAAAACATAGTAGATGGTCTCATTAGTAACCATCAAAACTAGCAAAAGAGCCCTCACTCACAACCTCTGGACTTCCACAAAGATCTATGTAAATATGATATTACCATATTTACATAAACAAATAAGTGAGTTATCCGTTTCAATAGTATAAAGGCTTGCTGGTTTATTAGAGTATTATAATAACAATCATGCATGTGATCATAAATGAATGCATGTGCAATATAGTGACCTTTTAGTTTGAGTAAAATATTGTTTATATTCTTTTCACATTTTTGGTATAGACCCAGAACTCGGTTACCAGATTTTGGAGCCACACTCCCAACATATAAAGTTTATTGGTCTTCTACTTGTAGCCTGGCACCCTCACTGCTTCCGAGTGATAAAACCCAGGGACCGGTTCAATCCCTGGCCGGTCACATATTACAGTTGTAATATATAATTGAAATTAAATTGCAAAACTAAGTAATGATCAACATATCCACAACACATGCAATTTTGTTACAAAGTGAAAAACTCTAAGAACAAATCATAGGGAAAAACCAATTTGAAGCCGGCAAACTGAAGAAATTATTTTCGTGAAGAAGATTAAGATTCAGAGTACAAATAAAAACTTACGAAACCCATATTTAAATGTAACATTTCGTATGACAACAAGCTTCCCGCTTAATTACCTCCAAACTAGCCAATATTCTTTAAATGTATCTCCTCACCGACTCCTAATTCGTAGGCTCTTTGGTAGTCACCAATGTGTAGGTTTGAAACAACTCAAGAAACCCCCCAAATGGTGAAAAGCTTTAAGCTTTTAAAAGTTGTGACTTTGAGAAACAAAGGTGATCGAGGAAAGGTAAACGTGTTGATATGAATCTAGGAACAAAGATATATCAGTCTCTCTCACATAATAAAATAAAATAAAATAAAAACATCCACAGCTTGCTAGAGAGCTTTGGGAAAAGAGAGAACCAAATGAGAATCAAATCTGGAATTTATATTAACTCTGAACCTTTGCGTCACAATGGGGACTACTCTCGCCATGACACGCTGCTCGGATTTCATCGCTAAGTCCCTGACATTTGCCAGGTTTTGTATGAAAGGCATCATGAAAGCATTTGAATGGGTTGTGCACAGGACCAGGCCGAGAGCTCTCTGTGGCTTCTTGTCATTTGTCCGTCGTGAGAAGTTGTGCCCAGAGACCTCTCTGTAGCACCTCATCAGTTGTCCGTCGTGACAGACTTTGAATAGAAGTCTCTGTCGCTCTTCGCCACATGTCCATCGTGATGCCTTGTGAATGACAGAAAGCCGAGACTTTATTGTGGCTCTCTATTACTTGTCTACACAGAAACTCACTAATCAACACAAAACCCTTACAATTTCTTACCAAAACACAAGGTATTGAAATGGAAATACGCATAAGCTCTGCACATCGAATGTTGTCAATTTTATAAAGAGAATATCTTCAACGTGGACGTTGCACAAAATTCACCTTTTGTGCAACCCACTCAATGAATGACAACTCATCATGTTGCAAATTAGAAAATACATGTAGCTACATCTGACTCCATCACTAATGCAGAAGAAAGAAAAGAGAAAGAAGAGAAAAAGAAGAGAAAGAAAGAGAAGGAAGAAACAAAGAAGGAAGGAAGGCAGAGGTGCAAACCTACGACCGAAAGAAGGAAGAAGAAACAGAGACCCACCAAGACCCATTGCTGGGTCTTGCCGGCCGTGGGTCTGCTGAAATGGTGGGTCTTGTTCCGGTGGGTTTGAATTTTTGATTTTTTTTTATGAGTCTTGCTTTGGGTCTAGTTTTTTGGTTTTTTCTTTAGTTTTTTACATGGCTCCGACAACTTTTGGGATGATAAAATGGCTCCGGCGACTTTTGGGATAATAAAATGGCTCCGATTTTAGGATAATAAAATCCCAGAAAGGGTTAACCTTCTCTTCTAGGTTTCAATTTTGAATCCAAAATTAAGTTTTGAGACATCAGAAACGAGTTTTGTGTCATTAAAATCGATTTTTGAGGCTGAGTTTGGCAAAAAAGTCGCCGGAGATGGTGACCCAAAGTCGATAACCTACGGTTGGGTCATGACCAGACCCAGCCGTGGGTCATGGCAGACCCAGCTGCTGGGTCACGATTTTTTTTTTTTCGTCGAAAAAGTGGCCAGAGGTTGGCGGTGAGCGGCAGCGTTTAGAATTGATTTTTGAGGCATTAAAAACAAGTTTTTAGGCATTAGAATTGACTTTTGAGGCTAGGTTAGGTAGAAAAGTCGTCGGAAATGGTAACCCAAAGTTGCCGGAGATGGTGACCCAAAGTCGCCGAAGATACTATTAGCGTTAATGAGTGGGTTGGACGCTAATCATTCGACCCTAATGAAATCATTAGCGTCGACATCAAAGTGGACGCTAATGATCTTTTAGCGTCCACTTTGTCAACGTTAAAAGTCGTGTATTGTGGATACTAATGCTGGAGTGGATGAAAGGTAAAGTCAACACTAGTGCTCCACTATCAGCTTTGAGCTTGAGTAGACGTTAATAGTGCACTATTAGCGTCAACCTTTAATGAAACTATTAGTGTCGACCTTTAGTGGACGCTAGTAGTGAATTATTAGTGTCCACTTAAAGTTGACGCTAATAATCTCAATTTATTTATTTTTTTTTTTTAAAAAAAAAAAAATCAACTATCAATGTCCAACAAAGTGGATGCTGATGGTTTCACTATTAGCGTCCACTAGTTGACGCTAATGGTTAAAAAAATTTAAAAAACCCATTAGCGTCCAAACCAAGTAAACGCTAATGAGTGTTAAAAAAAAAAATTAGATAAATAAATCATTAGCATCCATTGTTGTGGAGGCTAATGGTAACAAACTAAAAAATAAAAAATAAAACATTAGGGTCAATTGGACCCTAATAATGTTTTTTTTTCTTTTTTCTTTTTTTAAAGCAATTTTAAAAGACGATATCATATTCAAAAGGTATATAAATGCTAATGAAAAGAAATAATAAAAATTCATGACAAAAGGCAACCAAAATGACCAAAAACCTTTGAATTATTTTACAAATTATTTAATATCGTATTCAAGTTTAACTCACACCAAACTTGCAATAAGATCAATTAACACTTGATGAAGTTCCAATGGCCAAAAAAGAAAAAAAGATAAGGGAACAGTGTTGTCTTGGGTGAACGGTACTTCTTGAATGAGATTGTCTCGGGTGAACTACCAAGTAACAATACCCTGGGTGAATAGTACCCAATTGAAATAGAAGTTTCACCGAGATGCCCGGGTGAAACTGTCCTACATCATTTCTTCTTCCTTCTTCTTGTTCCTCTGTTCGTTTTCTTCTTCTTTCTTCGTTACATTCTTCTGTTGCAGAGCTTGACATCTACTTCCACTATTATTATCAGTTGTTACGCATAAATCCATTATGTATTTACTGTAAGATATTCCATTTAAAGTGTGTCCCTTATGTCACATAATTGTGATTACAAAATATCACAATAATGTATGTCACATATTTATTGTGATTACGGTGTTTAATGACTTATTTCAATCAAAGTGAAATCAAATATTATGAATTAAATTGTTGATTTAATTCTTGAGGAACAAGTAATTCTTGAGGAACAAGTAATTTGATTTCATGGAATCAAATATGCTGTATTGATTAATTATTTGGTTTTATTCCTTGATGGGAGGAATAATTAAGGTAACCGCTCTAATTGAGGGTCCCTGACCTACCTATAAATAAGGCTGTGTATATTCCATCAAATTGCACTTTGGTAGGCATAGGTCAAAGAACCTCTCAATATTTTACTATTTTGTTTTCTAAGTTTTGTAGATGTGAAGCTGTTCTTCAACTGGCTTGAGCAAAGCATGGCTAGAGGTATTTATATAATTATTTATTCTGCTGCTAATTTTATTATTAATTAGCATTTAATTATATATAGAATTCTTACATTTACTGCATTCTTTCCACTTTCACATTTAAACAAACTGCTGATCTTATATAACATTTCACAATTCCATCTTTTTTGCGCCTAAAGATATGAACAGTAAGAACTAAGAAACACCGAATGTATGTCCAAAAATCAACTTTTTACACAAAAACTAACAAAACCAACAACCAAGCAAGCTCAAATGTGAATTGAACTCCAAAAAATAAAATAAATAAATAAATTATTAGAAAGCAGATAAGAACATTTGGGTGGAGTCCTCATCGGCAGAGTGGAAATTTCCACGAGAGCAACCCATTGAACTCTGAAGCTGAGCGAGCCCGGGAAGACCTGTGTAATTAACGCTACTTGCTCAACCCAAACGCACAAATTAGAATGCGCGGGAGACCAGTATACAGGACCCAGTACAACCTAAATTTCACAACACTTGTGAATTGCTTTTTTTTTGTTGTTGATCTGCATATTAGTTATCCTAAACCGGATGAGACTCTTTGGAGATGATTTTTTTTCATTTCTTATTGGTTTCTATTTGGAAACCTTTTTTTCACAGCTACTTTGCTTCTAAATCTCCATGGCTTTTTAGGAAGCCTGTTTAGATGCACCATAGGGGTTTTCGAACTCCCGATGATTCAATCCATCACCAATATGCACCGCGGCAAGAGGTTTCTCGGATTGCATTCACATCTTTTTCTTTCCCTTTATGATCTCATTCCTCCTTTGAGATCTGTCCGGTTTGGGTCTCTAGTGTGTTTGCTCCTCTGTAACCTCTTTCATATATGATATTAGAGCTACAGCAATTTACAAAAAAAAAAAAAATCAGAGGAGAAAATGAAACAATATCCGGATCATTCAATTCAAATTTAACGGACAAATTTAAAATTTTTTATAAAAGTATAATTCCCTAATAAATCATATTTCCTTCACTATTCAAATTGAAATAAATCAGAAATACAAATGTATTATCTTTCTGTTGTTTATTTTAACACTATACGCTAGCAATAGTACACATGAGCTTGCATGAGTGACTAGTTATGATCAGGTCATGCATGTCGCAATATTGACTTTTTTCTATATTTTTAAAATTAATGCATGTCATTCATTAATATTTTAGGATCCAAGAATTCATGGGGATCAGGATCTAATATTTTAAGAATAGTTTAACACCCCAATTAATTAATTCTGCAAGCCACTTGTAGGCAATTAAGTTTCTCGAATCCTAAGTACGACAAAGTCAGAAAATGCAGATATATTCCAAGTACTAGGAATCTGGTTCCCTTCTTGGCTGTCAAGCGATCACTTATAAGATTATAATAATAAATATAAAAAGTCCAAGCCATTGCAACAGTCTGTGTGTTGCGTGAAGTGTATGAGTTCCGTATTTTTTTCGAGGGATAATACATTTTTCTGCACGATAGGTTGGCGCCACGGGCTGATCCTCCTCGTATAATTTAAAATTCATAATAAGGTTGCATGGAATGCTTGCGCGCTGCCATAGTTTTTGACCCAATTAATAAATGATTTAGTGTGTATTTAAAGTATCAACTGACAATGTTAACATTTATTTAAATAGAAGTTTTTTTTCACATGTGATTGAATGTCTAGAGAAAAAGAAAATGAAAAATTATTCTATTGTCTAGAGAAAGGGAGCCTTAAACTAGAGAGAAAAAGAGAATTTTGTTTAAAAATTGGGCCAAAGTTGAGTTTAAGTTGTGCTTATATCACACCTTTGTCATGTTATGTCATTAATTAATTAGCAAATTTTCATGTTATGTCATTAATTTGGGGTGTACGTACGTTTCAAGGCTTTTAGACATATATATTAATTAAATCTACTTGGGACTTAATTGTTGAGGTGCCACGCATTCGTGATCGATGCATGTTGGGTGTCTGTGCGAGCGAGACTAATTAATTATATATGCTTATCTTAATTTGATATTGGTAAGACATGTGAGTAGTCCATGCGTGTTTGCATGTATCATCTGGTTAATAAATTGTTAGGTTATGTTGTTTAAGGTGTCAAAACTTTAAACTAAGAAACAACATTAACATTAATTTGTTAAAGAATATACTAGGTCCAATGATGACATGACCAGATTCAGCTAGGGACATACTGAACGTGATTCAAGAAGCTTTGACCCGACTGTTATGGCAGTTGGAAGACATGGTCAGAAATGGCATCACTGACCCACCAGAGAATTAGTAAGGAAAACCACCTACGGATGAGGATTAGACTTGGATTATCGTATTATATTAATATATCAATTTGGTGTTTGAATATTTTTTTATGATCAAACAATTCTATATATCCTATTTATTTTAGTTTCTATATATTTTGTTGAATTGTGATGCCTTATCTTTATTAATATATTTCCTATGTTTCTTTTGTAAATATGTATATTTCCTACGTAACTTTATGTGTTGATGAGTATGTACGTATACAATCTTTATATATTTTCATTTTGTAAACTACATAATTGTAGTTAATGTGTTGATGATTAGATAGAAAATACAAAATAAAAAATAAAAAAAATCTAAATCAACTAAGTAAATTAATGTAAAAAACAAATTACAAGTTACATTTATACATTTTTTAAAAGTTAATTAAATAATTTTTTAGTTGTTCATTTATTTTGTTATTTATATAATTTAATAATTTCAACATTCAAAATGCTACACGTATTCCCACTCACATTCCTAAATTAAAACACTTTGATTTGACACTAAAAGTCAGTATTAGATTCAAAATATGATAATGATTCATCCAAAATGTAGTAATGATTTTTAGTGTTGCATCACAATTCAAAGTGGAAGCATACATGTATTTGTGCTAGACTAATTACACTTACTTATTCTACAGCGGCCAAATACCTCAAACTGGTACTCCAAGCAGGTCTGGGGAACCTCTGAATCCAAACCCACTACCTGGAGCAGAAGGTTTTTCCCTAGAATCATTAGCTATATATTTTTCACATTGAAACTTGGGATATATCGATCTGTGTACGTGTGTTTGCAATATTAGATGAAAAATGATAAAGGCACAACTTAAACCCAACTTTGGCCCAACTTTCTTCTTGAGTTTTTTTTTAAAAAAGAAAAATCACATGTGGAGGAAAGAGAGCCTAAACTAAAGAGAAAAAGAGAATTTTAGTTTAAAAGTTGGATCAAAGTTGACTTTAAGTTGTGCCTATATCACACCTCTATCATGTTATGTCATTAATTTGGGGTGTGCGTACGTTTCAAGGCTTTTAGACATGTATATTAATTAAATCTACTTGGGACTTAATTGTTGAGGTGCCATGCATTCGTGATCGATGCATGTTGGGCGTCTGTATGAGCGAGACTAATTAATTATATATGCTTATCTTAATTAGATATTGGTAATACATGTGAGTAGTCCACACGTGTTTGCATGTATCATCTGGTTAATAAATTGTTAGGTTATGTCGTTTAAGGTGTCAGTACTTTAAACTAAGAAACAACATTAACATTAATTTGTTATTGAATATACTAGGTCCAATGATGACTCGACCAACTTCGGCCAGGGACATACTATACGTGGCTCAAGAAGCTTTGACCCGACTGTTAAGGCAGTTGGAAGACATGGTCAAAAATGGTGTCACTGACCCACCAGAGAATTAGTAAGGGAAACCACCTACTGATGAGGATTAGACTTGGATTATCGTATTATATTAATATATCAATTTGGTGTTTGAATTTTTTTTTTATGACCAGACAATTCTATATATCCTTTTTATTTTAGTTTCTATATATTTTGTTGAATTGTGATGCCTTATCTTTATTAATATATTTCCTATGTTTCTTTTGTAAATATGTATATTTCCTAGGTAACTTATTGTGTTGATGAGTACGTACGTATACAATCTTTATATATTTTTAATTTTGTAACTACATAATTGTAGTTAATGTGTTGATAATCAGATAGGAAATACAAAAAAAAAAAAAAATCTAAATCAACATGTAAAAAACAAATTACAAGTTACATTTATACATTTTTTAAAAGTTAATTAAATAATTTTTTAGTTGTTCATTTATTTTGTTATTTATATAATTTAATAATTTCAACAATCAAAATGCTACACATATTCCCACTCACATTCCTAAATTAAAACACTTTGATATGACACTAAAAATTTGTATTAGATTCAAAATATGATAATGATTCATCCAAAATGTAATAATGATTTTTAGTGTTGCATCACAATTCACAGTGGAAACGTACATGTATTTGTGCTAGACTAATTACACTTACTTATTCTACAGCGGCCAAATGCCTCAAATTGGTACTCCAAGCAGGTCTGGGGAACCTCTGAATCCAAACCCACTACCTGGAGTAGAAGGTTTTTCCCTGGAATCATCAGCTATATATTTTTCACATTGAAACTTGGGATATATCGATCTATGTGCATGTGTTTGCAATATTGGATGGAAAATGATAAAGGCACAACTTAAACCCAACTTTGGCCCAACTTTCTTCTTGAGTTTTTTTTAAAAAAAAAAAATTCACATGTGGAGGAAAGAGGGCCTAAACTAAAGAGAAAAAGAGAATTTTAGTTTAAAAGTTAGACCAAAGTTGACTTTAAGTTGTGCCTATATCACACCTCTATCATGTTATGTCATTAATTAATTAGCAAATTATCATGTTATGTCATTAATTTGGGGTGTGCGTACGTTTCAAGGCTTTTAGACATGTATATTAATTAAATCTACTTGGGACTTAATTGTTGAGGTGCCATGCATTCGTGATCGATGCATGTTGGGCGTTTGTGCGAGCGAGACTAATTAATTATATATCCTTATCTTAATTAGATACTGGTAATAATACATGTGAGCAGTCCATGCATGTTTGCGTGTATCATCTGGTTAATAAATTGTTAGGTTATGTCGTTTAAGGTGTCAGTAATTTAAACTAAGAAACAACATTAACATTAATTTGTTATTGAATATACTAGGTCCAATGATGACTCGACCAACTTCGGCTAGGGACATACTATACGTGGCTCAAGAAGCTTTGACCCGACTGTTAAGGCAGTTGGAAGACATGGTCAAAAATGGTGTCACTGACCCACCGGAGAATTAGTAAGGGAAACCACCTACTGATGAGGATTAGACTTGGATTATCGTACAATATTAATATATCAATTTGGTGTTTGAATATTTTTTTTTATGACCAAACAATTCTATATATCCTATTTATTTTAGTTTCTATATATTTTGTTGAATTGTGATGCCTTATCTTTATTAATATATTTCCTATGTTTCTTTTGTAAATATGTATATTTCGTATGTAACTTATTGTGTTGATGAGTATGTACGTATACAATCTTTATATATTTTAATTTTGTAAACTACATAATTGTAGTTAATGTGTTGATGATTAGATAGAAAATACAAAAAAAAAAAAAAAAATCTAAATCAACATGTAAAAAACAAATTACGAGTTACATTTATACATTTTTTAAAAGGTAATTAAATAATTTTTTAGTTATTCATTTATTTTGTTATTTATATAATTTAATAATTTCTACAGTCAAAATGCTACACATGTTCCCACTCACATTCCTAAATTAAAAAACTTTGATGTGACACTAAAAATCAGTATTAGATTCAAAATATGATAATGATTCATCCAAAATGTAATAATGATTTTTAGTGTCGCGTCACAATTCACAGTGGAAGCGTACATGTATTTGTGCTAGACTAATTACACTTACTTATTTTACAGCGGCCAAATGCCTCAAATTGGTACTCCAAGCAGGTCTGGGGAACCTTCGAATCCAAACCCACTACTTGGAGCAGAGGGTTTTTCCTTCGAATCATCAGTTATATATTTTTCGTATTGAAACTTGGGATATATCGATCTGTGTGTGTGTGTTTACAATATTGGATGGAAAATGATAAAGGCACAACCTAATTAACCCAACTTTGGCCCAACTTTCTTCTTGAGTTTTAAAAAAAAAAAAATTACATGTGGAGGAAAGAGAGCCTTAAATTAGAGAGAAAAATAAAATTTTAGTTTAAAAGTTGGGTAAAAGTTGAGTTTAAGTTGTGCCTATATCACACCTCTATCATGCTATGTCATTAATTAATTAGCAAATTTTCATGTTATGTCATTAATTTGGGGTGTACGTACGTTTCAAGGCTTTTAGACATATATATTAATTAAATCTACTTGGGACTTAATTGTTGAGGTGCCATGCATTCGTAATCAATGCATGTTGGGCGTCTGTGCGAGCGAGACTAATTAATTTTATATGCTTATATATCTTAATTAGATATTGGTAATACATGTGAGCAGCCCATGCGTGTTTGCATGTATCATCTGGTTAATAAATTGTTAGGTTATGTCATTTAAGGTATCAGTACTTTAAACTAAGAAACAACGTTAACATTAATTTGTTATTGAATATACCAGGTCCAATGATGACTCAACCAGCTTTGGCTAGGGACATGCTGAGCATGGTTCAGGAAGCTTTGACCCGACTATTAAGGCAGTTGGAAGACATGGTCAGAAATGATATCACTGACCCACCAGAGAATTACTAAGGGAAACCACCTATTGATGAGGATTAGACTTGGATTATCGTATTATATTAATATATCAATTTGGTGTTTGAATATTTTTTTTATGACCAAACAATTCTATATATCCTATATATTTTAGTTTCTATATATTTTGTTGAATTGTGATGCCTTATCTCTATTAATATATTTCCTATGTTTCTTTTGTAAATATGTAAATGTGTAAATATGTATATTTCCTATGTAACTTAATGTGTTGATGAGTATGTACGTATACAATCTTTATATATTTTAATTTTGTAAACTATATAATTGTAGTTAATGTGTTGATGATTAGGTAGAAAACTCAAAATAAAAAAAATATAAAAAATCTAAATCAACTAAGTAAATTAATGTAAAAATCAAATTACAAGTTACATTTATACATTTTTTAAAAGGTAATTAAATAATTTTTTAGTTATTCATTTATTTTGTTATTTATATAATTTAATAATTTCAACAATCAAAATGCTGCACATATTCCCACTCACATTCCTAAATTAAATCACTTTGATGTGACACTAAAAATTAGTATTAGATTCAAAATATGATAATGATTCATCCAAAATGTAATAATGATTTTTAGTGTCGCGTCACAATTCACTATGAAAGCGTACATGTATTTTTGCTAGACTAATGATACTTACTTATTCTACAGCAGCCAAATGCCTCAAACTGGTACTCCAAGCAAGTCTGGGGAACCTCCGAATCCATACCCACTACCCGAAGCAGAAGGTTTTTCCTTGGAATCATCAGTTATATATTTTTCATATTGAAACTTGGGATATATCGATCTGTGTGCGTGTGTTTGCAATATTGGATATATCATGTTATATCATTAATTAATTAGCAAATTTTTATGTTATGTCGTTAATTTGGGGTGTACGTATGTTTGAAGGCTTTTATACATACATATATATATTAATTAAAACTACTTGGGACTTAATTATTGAGGTGCCATGCATTCGTGATTGATGCATCTTGGGTGTCTGTGCGAGCAAGACTAATTAATTATATATACTTATCTTAATTAGATATTGGTGAGACATGTGAGCAGTCCATATGTGTTTGCATGTATCATCTGGTTAATAAATTGTTAGGTTATGTCGTTTAAGGTGTCAATACTTTAAATTAAGAAACAATGTTAACATTAATTTGTTATTGAATATACCAGGTCCAATGATGACTCGGCCAGCTTCAGCTAGGGACATGCTGAACGTGGTTCAGGAAGCTTTGACCCGATTGTTAAGGCAGTTGGAAGACATGGTCAGAAATGGCGTCATTGACCCACTAGAGAACTAGTAAGAGAAACCACCTACTGATGAGGATTAGACTTGGATGATCGTATTATATTAATATATCAATTTGGTGTTTGAATATTTTTTTATAACCAAACAATTCTATATATCCTGTTTATTTTAGTTTCTATATTTTTTGTTGAATTTTGATGCCTTATCTTTATTAATATATTTCCTATGTTTCTTTTGCCTGTTGCGTAACAAAAGGAAGAAGACTGGAAAGCCGTGAGGGGACGGAGTCAGCGTCCTTTATCAACCTACCTGCATGTGTGTTTGTGTTTACCTACGAATAATGTGTCTGCATTTTATGTTCAACTGTCGTAGCTACAAGTCATGTAATGTAAAAGTAAGACTCCATCTACATTCTTTTGTAATCTTTTAGTTTGTCGTTATCTTTAATAAGCGGGTAGACCACTTATGAGTTTTCTGTTATATAAATAAATTAGGGAAATGCTAGATTTTTTTAATGTTCTCTCAACTGGGATGTGGTTTTTAAAATCACCGTTGAATTTGAAATTATCATTATTGACTTTTAATCTATTAATAATTTTAAAAGTCATATTACAATTAAGAGAACACCAACAAAACATTAGAAGAACAACTACCATTTTCCAATATATTATTTGGGATATGACATATATATCTCACATAATATATTATCATAACATTTACCTATCCTTGTGAGATTAAACTTCTCCCAAACTCAGTATTGGTGAGACTCCATTGCGCGCAATGTGTGTTTGTTGAGCGTGTGTTTCTTGTGTTTCCATTGCGCGCAATGAGGCCAACTAGGCATAGGTTAATTAAACAAGACCATAAATGCCAAAGAAATTAGGCCAACAAGTGGCCTAAAGATGGGTTTGGACCAATAACTGAACCAACAAGGTCGTAAGTGAAAGTTATCACATTTCATATGTGACATTATGACATTGATCCGTGATAGATTCTCGCATTGGAATATATATCGCATTGGAAAATATATATAAAACAATAGGTAACCCTCGCAAAACACATTTGAGCTGAGTTAATTACATCAATTAAATATAAACATGGTTTGGTTACAAAATAAAGGAATAGGATCCTGTCCATTTCAAATGAAATGGATAATATCCATTTAGTGTAAAATGAAGGGTAATATTGTAAATTTAGTCCTTCAATTTTAATGTTAAGACAATACTATCCTTTATTTTACACTAAATGGATATTATCCATTTCATTTGAAATGGAGGGGATCATGTTCTCAAAATAAATACATGTACACTAGGTACATCAAATAAAGATCATAAGTGCCATGGGCGTTACATAAGTAAACATAATTATACAATATAAAATATAAACAAAGATAAGAGTCATATTACATACATCTTGAAACGAATCTAGGAACAAAGATATATCAGTCCCTCTCACCAAAAAAATAAATAAATCCACAGCTTGCTAGAGAGCTTTGGGAAAAGAGAGAACCAAATGAGAATCAAATCTGGAATTTATATTAACTCTGAACCTTTGCGTCACCATGGGACTACTCATGCCACATGACGCTGCTCGGATTTCATCGCTAAGTCCCTGACATTTGCCAGGTTTTGTATGAAAGGCATCATGAAAGCATTTGAATGGGTGTGCACAGGACCAGGCTGAGAGCTCTCTCTGGCTTCTTGTCATTTGTCCGTCGTGAGAAGTGCCCAGAGACCTCTCTGTAGCACTTCATCAGTTGTCCATCGTGACAGACTTTGAATAGAAGTCGCTAATGGTTAAAAAAATTTTAAAAACACATTAGTATCCAAACTAGGTAGACGCTAATGAGTGTTAAAAACAAAAACAAAAACAAAATTATTAGAAAAAAACAATTTTAAAAGACAAAATCATATTAAAAGATAAATGATAATGAAAAGAAATGAAAAGACGAAATCATATATAAATGCTAATGAACAGAATTATTAAAAATTCATGACAAAAGGCAACCAAATGGACCAAACACCTTTGAATTATTTTACAAAGTATTTAACGTCGTATTCAAGCTTGACTCACACTAAACTTGCAATAAGAACAATTAACACTTGATGACGTTTCAATGGACAAAAAAAAAAAAAAAAAGATAAGGGAACAGTGTTGTCTTGGGTGAACGGCATCCGGTGAACAGTATTGTCTCGGGTGAACCGTACCCAGGTGAACAGTATCCAGTTGAAATAGAAGTTTCACCCGAGTGAGATGCCTAGGTGAAACTGTCCTACATCATTTCTTCTTCCTTCTCCTTGTTCCTCTGTTCGTTTTCTTCTTCTTTCTTCCTTACATTCTTCTGTTGCAGAGCTTAACATCTACTTCCACCATTATTATCAGTGGTTACACATAAACCCATTATGTATTTACTGCATTCTTTCCACTTTCACATTTAAACAAACTGCTGATCTTATATAACATTTCACAATTCCATCTTTTTTGCGCCTAATGATATGAACAGTAAGAACTAAGAAACACCGAATGTATGTCCAAAAATCAACTTTTTACACAAAAACTAACAAAACCAACAACCAAGCAAGCTCAAATGTGAATTGAACTCCAAAAAATAAAAAAAAATAAAAATTAATTAATTATTAGAAAGCAGATAAGAACATTTGGGTGGGGTCCTCATCGGCAGAGTGGAAATTTCCACGAGAGCAACCCATTGAACTCGAAGTCGGCGAGCCCAGAAGACCGTGTAATTAACGCTGCTTACTCAACCCAAACGCACAAAGAAGAATGCGCGGGAGACCAGTATACAGGACCCAGTACAACCTAAATTTCACAACACTTGTGAATTGTTTTTGATTGCTTCCAAACTGGGTATGAATCCCAATCTAAATCTGATTGGGGTTCTCTCTCTCTCTCTCTCTCTGTCTCCTCTCTCTGAAATCTGTCTCGTTCTCCCCTTCCTCTCAATTTTTCTCTCCTAATCCCACTCTCTGATTCGGCTTATAGATAAAGGAAGAGAATGGGAGGAAGCAAGTGGAGTGGGCTGCGGCGCTCGAGGGGAGAGCTAAAGCAATGAAACCCTAGCTCTCAGGATGACTCCACCTCTAACTGCAGAAGGGGATAAGATGAGAAGAAAGGGTCATACAAAAGACATTTCAGAAAATTTCACCCACTGCGCACGCCAATGAATCCTGCCTTTTAATTTGGGGGTTTGCTAGGGGTTCTCCTCTAATGTTTTCTCCCAGTTTTACAGTTTTACGTAAAACATGATTTAAGAAAAAATAAAATTGTAGTACCTTTTTTTGTTAACAGATTAATTTTTATGAGTTAATAGTTAGTTAAGTTCTAATGTTTTAAAACTTGTTTTTTGATTCAAAACTAAAACCTAAGGGTGAAATGTTAACCCTTTATGGATAATATCACCCAAAATTGATTTGATCATCCTAAATTTTAGGAGTGTTCATGCAGGTCGGTTATAACAGACCCGCAACCGATAACCGATAATAACCGAAAAACCGATAGTCGATTTCGTAGTCGGTTATTAAAAACCAATAACCGAATAGGTCGATTACGGTTAGCGGTTTTAAAGGTTTGATAATTGCGGTTATAACCGATAACCGACTATATATATAATAATATAAATATTTATATGAATAAAGTATTAAAAAAAAAAACCCAGAACGATGTCATTTTGGTGTGAGAATAAGATGCAACCCATAGGGTTTCATCTTTTTCTCATTTCTCCCTAGTCCTTGCCTCTCAAACTCAGTCACTCATCTCCTTGCCTCTCAAGATTAAGGACTCATTATTCTCCAATTTCTCCCTGCATCTTAAGCGACGATTGCTCAGTCTATGTTTGCTTTGTCTCTATAATTTTTTTTCTTTTACAAACTTTTGTTGGCCATTTACTACCATGTTTTTGCAAATTTGAGCATTTATTTTTCCAGATTTTTGGGCTATATGTTTTTTGTAATATCTGTTTACTACCCTATATCTTTTTTTGTCTTTTAAATTGTCATTGGATTTGGGCTTGAAAGCCATATGTTTAGGCTGTATTCATCTTTTTGGCCCAAAACCCTTAAAATAAGACCAAAAATAGTAAATTAAAAGGCCCATTACACATTAAAAGCACAAAAGCCCATTTTAAATTAAAGCGGTTATCCGATCGGTTATTGGGTGGAATAACTGATAACCGTTGGTTATAAAATAACCAATAACCAACTAGTCGGTTGCTGTTGCTGCTATTAAAAATCAAATAACCGACAAGTCGGTTATCGGTTACGGTTATAGCAAATAACCGACGGTTATAACCGATTGAACACTCCTACTAAATTTGATGCTAATGCCTCACAAATTTGGTGCTAATACTTCAAATTTGGTGCTAATGCCTAAAAAAGCCGGTAATAGAGGCCACTACAATTTTATTTTTTTTAAAATCATGTTTTATGTAACACTGAGAGAACGCCAGGAGATCCTATAGAAAGAACCCCTAACATTTTCCTTTAATTTGTACCAAAATGCATTAGTTTTATATCAAGTCGACGCTAATATAACATTATCAGTGTCGTCGACTCATATGAGTCGACGCTGATAGCTTAAGTATTAATTTTTTTAATTTATTAAACATTTATATTATTCTATTAAAATTAAGACCTATAGAAAAAGAAGAAAAAAAAAACTTAAATTTTTTGGGTTACAATTATATATTTTTATTTAATATATATATTCAATCCAACTCTACATTATTATTTATTATTATTATTATTTTAGTGAATCATATAAGCTAGCCAATTAAATTTAAAAAAAAAAAAAACTTGTAAAACAAAATTAATTTTTTAATATTCCTAGTAAATTTGTTCTATTTTTCTAATTTGATCATATCACGATCAATTGAACTAATTCACTAGGATCGATTGAATATTCGATTGAAACTTAAATTGCAATTGTGTCAAGTTTGAGTGATCATTTAATGCTATTATGATCACCCGAACTAATTCATTAGGATCGATCGAATGTTCGATTGATCATTATATAATCAAATGATCGATCAAACAAATGATCGATCGATTGATCCTATCACAATCAATCAAATTAATTTACTAGGACCGATCGAATGATCGATCAAACATTTAATCATATCACGATCAATCGAACTAATTTATTAGGATTGATCGAATGTTCAATCGATCATTTGATCATCAAACTAATTCATTAGGATCGATCGAATGTCCAATTGGATGTTTGATCGATAATTTGATCCTATCACTATCAATCAAACTAAGTTACTATAATCAATCAGATATTCGATTGAACCATCAATTTTTTCAAGTTTGATTGATCATTTGATCATATCACAATCAATCTAACCAATTCACTATGATCGATTAGGCTAGATTGATACTTTGATTTTATCACAATTGATCTGACTAATTCACTACTATTGATCGGACATTCAATCGAACTTTCAATGTGTCAAGTTCGATTGATCATTTGATCCTAGCACGATATATCATACTAATGCACTATTATAGATCGGACGATTGGTCGATCATTTGATTGTATCACAATCGATCGAACTAATTCACAAGAATCGATTGGATGTTTGATCGATCATTTAATCCTACTACGATAAATCGAACTAATTCACTATGATCGATCGGATATTTGATCGAACGTTTGATCCTATCATGATCAATCAAACATTTAAATAAGAATAAGAAATAGAAAACTTCAATAATAATATATATAAATAATAATTATTTTTCTAAGAGTTTTAATTTAATTGGAAATTTTGTTTTATTTAAAAGAAATAAATAAACATTTAATTTTTTAAATAAAGTAAGAATAGAAAATAGAAAAAAAAAAAAAAAAAAATTCATTAGTAATTTATATAAAAGAAATAATGACATATTATTGGAGGTAAATTTTTGGGAAATAACTTTTTTTCTATTATAGGAGGTAAATTTTTGGAAAATAACTTTTTTCTATTATATATGTAGGGTCAATAGAATCGGCCCAATTTTTTTTTTTTTAAATTTAATTTCTGGTTTTTTTTTTTAATTAAAAAATTATTTATTTATTTTAATTTCTCATTTTTATTTGATCATATCATAATCAATTGAATTAATTCACTAAGATTAATCAGATATTTGATAGAACCTTCAATTTCAATTGTATCAAGTTTGATCGATCATTTGATCATATCACGATCAATCAAACTAATTTACTAGAATTGATCGTATGATTGGTCGAACTTACAATCGTATAAAGTTCGCTTGATCATTTGATTGTATCATTATCGATTAGACTAATCCACTTTGATCAATTGAACTAATTCACTAGGATCGATCGGATATTTGATCAAACCTTTAATTTCAATTATGTTTAGTTTGATCAATCAATTGATCATATTACGATCAATCAAACTAATTCACTAGGATCGATCAGATGTTCGATCGAACCTTTAATTTCTTTAAAATTTGATCGATCATTTGATCCTCTTTGAAAAACCAGAACAATCATTTGATCATATCACGATCGATCAAATATCTAATAATTTATATAAAAGAATTAATGACATATTATCAGGGCTAAATTTTTGACAAATAATATTTTTCTATTATATATGCATCGGCCCAAAATTTATTTATTTATTTTTTAAATTTCTGTTTTTTTTTTTAATTTTTTAAATTTTTTTATAAAAAATTTCTCGTGTCATTCTTTTTTGTATTTAATTATTTTTGTTTAGTTTTATTTGTTTTTTATTATTATTTTTATTTTTCTACAAGAGCATTAAGTGGACGCTAATGACCTATCATCAATGTCGATTATAAAAGTCGATGCTAATAATATATCATCAATGTCCACTAATTTTATTTGTTTTTTATTTTTCTATAGTCCACTAAAGTGGATGCTGTGTCGACTTTAGAAGTCGACGCTAATAATATATCATCAGCGTCTACTTTAATGGACGCTGTCCACTTTAGTGGACGCTGTTGGTCGTTTAATTTTGTTTGTTTTCCCCGGATTAAAGTCGTTGAGCCCAGGAAAAGACTCCCGGGAAAGGGAGAGAAATTTCTCCCGGGAAAGGGGGGAAATTCTATTCTCCCGGGAAATGGAGAAAATTCTTTTAATTTACGGGAGATTTTTTTTTTATTTTCTCCCGGGAAAGGGACAAAATTCTCTCTTCCCGGGAAGAGAAGAAAATTATTTCCCGGGATAGAATTTTCTCCTGGCACTACTTCAGAATCAGGCTGTTTCCTACTGGGAAAACATCCTTTCCTTGTATTATTTATATATCATCTTTGAGCGTCCTTTTGGGAGCAATCGAACGGTGCAGAAAGCTCCCAAAGAAAATTTAATTTGCTGAACATCCTTCCGTACGGGTATTAGGTGTATTTTATTTTCCTTCTTGGGGATGATACAACTTCTTGCTATATATATATACGATTTCTTTGTTATATATATGAGATATTGTGGCCACTGCCCCATCCCTTTGCAGCTTTGCTAGCTGATTAATGATAGGTGCCAAAATATTCAAATTTTAGCTATTGTTAATTTTTTAGCTTTTGTTATTTTGTTCTATTTTATTTCATTTTTGTGTTTTTTTTTTCTAGGTTTTTGGAGAAAATGAAGCAATTATGGCTATTGAGGACTATTATTATTATTATTATTATTATTATTATTATATGACTATTAGTGTCCAATTGTAGTGGACACTGATAGTTTCAATTTTTTTATATTTTTCATTATTATTTATGATTGTTAGCATCCACACAAGAAGTTGATAGTTTCAATTTTGTTTTTATTATTATTATGTATGACTAGTGGACACTGATAGTTTCAATTTTTTTAAATTTTTTTTTTTTTTTTTTTATTATGTATGACTATTAGCATCGACTTCTAGTGGATGTTGATAGTTTCAATTTTTTTTTTTAATTATTATATATGACTATTAGCGTCCACTTCTTGTGGACGCTGATAGTTTCAATTTTTTTTTTATTATTATATATGACTATTAATTAGCTGATAATCAACTATCAGGGTTGACAAATGTCCACCCTAATAACTATTTTGTCGACCCTAATAATTTTTTCGCCTATGGTATAATTCCCAGCAGTATATTAGCGTCGACTTTTTAGTGTCCACTTTAAAGTGGACACTAATGCCTATCTTTTGGTTCGACTAAGTGGACACTAATAAGTACGTATTAGCGTCGAGTTTAGAAAGTCGACGCTAATACTTGCTCATTAGCATCGACTCTATAGTTGACGCTAAAGAGGTCGCTGCTGATGGGTGAATTTCTTGTAGTGAATTCCCTTTGATCGACTCGCTTCCTTTATCTTTTCCTTTTGCTTTAGCGATAATGCTTCTTAGTTTAGGAGTCTAAGTCAAATTTTTATTTTTTTAACCCCAATTACATACATGACATATGAGCTCATGATTTCAGACCACATGCAAGCAACTGCGTCCATATACGTATTATGTGGTTGTTAAATTTGAGTTGACTGTGGATTGTTGGAAAAACATCTATTTGATGATCATCTTCTAGGTGTTATTCAGGGTAAGTGGGCGTTTTTTCATGAATGATTGTTACTGTTCTTTTTTTTTTTTTTTTGCTGGAATTCAAAGGGTATGTAAGTAGAAGAATATATGTTAAACAGCACAAAGTACTCAGAAAGAAAGAAAGACTCCAAATCATATATAAAGAGATGTTGGCTCTCTACTATTAAAATATTGATTAATTGATTAAATATTAATTACTCATTGCAACCCTCCAAAAATAAGGGAGGTTTGTGATGATTTTTAAATATTTTATGGCAGACTTTTGTATGAACATTTTAGATGTTCTTATTTCCTTGCTAAGTAAAGATCACATTGTTACACCGTGTTAATCATAAACATAAATCTACAATATTTAACATTAAAAAAGGAATTTCCTTTGAAATTATCAATCATCCAACACTAAAATGTATTTATCGCAAAGAAAACTGCTTAAAGTAATGGTCAGAAACGAGTGAAAAGAGTGATCAATTAAAGAGCTAAAGACATTCCTCTTGACAGAGCAAAAAAAAAAAAAAACAAAAACCTTAACTTGATTTAAATACATTAAATTTGATTATACTTTGTGGTCTACTGTGATTATCATAGGGTGGTACTCATTCTCTTCTTGACGTGCTGCTTATTACCACGTCAATATATGCTGACCTGGCAAACAATGATACGTCAATAATAGAAATTTACTAACACTTACTTTTTTAACCTTTCACATACGTTAAGAAAGTCACGTCAGTAATGTTTAGTGACTTGTCAGGAAGCCTGACGTCAAGAAAAACCAATTTTTTTGTAGTGTACAAACTAATAATTCCCGTTCAATGCAGAGGATAATCTTTCGGAGATGGCGCCAGGGTTATATTCCGCCGCCAAGTTGACGTGCTAATCAAGGTGAAAAGAATTGTGAAAGGAATACAAAAATGGTCCATCACGTGGATGGCTCGCTTCTCACAAAGAAGACACGGTTTGCTCAGACTGACTCTGGCATTCTTGGATCCAATGGCTCAAGATTTGATTATGAAACACCTTTGCATGCACTTCAGTTGTGGATTTTCCAGGAAATTAGTTAAAGATGGTCCTTTTTATTTTCTGATGCACGCATGCAGATGATCTTTTCCTTGTCTGGCCGCCCAAATATTGTTTTACTGTTTGTTTGTGAGGCGTCTCAAGTTTGCCAAGCCATGTTTTCTAAAAACAAACAAGGGGTAGTATCTCAAATTTTTGGCCATCATCTCCAACCAACGCCATCTACCACAGTCATCTGTCGGCTCTATCTCTTTTCCGCGAAAATATATATATATATATATCAAATTAAAGATTCAACAAATTTTCATATGGAGTTTGAGTGGATATTAGAATATATTATCAGATTGTAATTGATTTCAAATTTGATTGTAATGTTGCACCTTTTAGGTAATCAAATTTGATTGTATTTAAATTTGATTTGATAATGTCTCCATGCCATTTACCATTTCTACATCAGCATCCATATGAAGAAGGTAATGTTAAAGTGTATCAAGCAAGCAAGAGATTAAGTGCAGGCCAATCCCATAGCTGCAGAAAAGCTAAGTCTCAATATGGAAAGATTTTCTATGTCCCTCAACCTCCTTTGACAGCAAGTAAAGTAACCCTAGGAGTACTAATGAGCTGTAACCCTATTGTTTGAAAAAGGAAAGAAGTTCAACCATTGGCTACCTTGGACAACAAGCAAAAGTCAACCATTGGTTGCCTTGGACAGCAAGCAAAAGATCTCACTCTCCTTAATGTAAAAGGATTTTGTTTTTCCAAATTGTATTAGGTTTAGGGTTTAGCTTTAGCACTATATATTCTACATCAATGTACTTGTAATTTATTAACTTTGAATATACCTTCACAAAGTTTCTCATAGTATCAGAGCCAATATCGGCCAACACCATAGTTCTTTTCAAACACATTCCAATCACATACTTTCAAACACTTACCTTCAAACTAATTCAATAGTAGTAGCAACCTCTTTTATTCCACCAAATATCACTCAAAACACCCTTTTGAAACTTGATTCCAACAACTATACCAGCTGGTTGACTCAAATCAATCCTATACTACGTACTCATGAATTAATGGGCTTTGTTGATGGGTTTGAACCTTGCCCTCCAAAGACAATCACTAATGCTGAAGGAAAAGCTACTCCTAATCCAGAATACCATACCTGGAACAAGAAGGATCAATACCTACTAAGTGTGATTATAGGATCTCTCTCAGAAAAAGTTTTAGCAACTGTTTATGGCCTCAACACCTCTCAACAAGCATGGACAGCTTTGGCTACAAAATTTGCCTCAAGGTCCAAATCTCGCATCTTTAACTTGAAGAAACAACTGCAAAGCCTCTCCCAAGGTCCCAAATCATGTGCTGACTACCTACAATCGGCCAAACTCCTAGTAGACCAACTCAATGCAGCAGGAAACCCCATACCTGAAGAAGAAATCATCACCTCAATTCTCTATGGATTGAACTCCTCATTCACCCACTTTATTACTACCTATTCTTTTCATACCAAAGCCAATGAAATCAGTTTTGAAGACTTCCAAGATGAACTCCTAAGTCATGAGTTAATGCTCAACCAACAACAGCAACAAGCAACTGACCACTCCACCTTTGCTCTCACTGCCCAGGGTCCTCCTCAGTCCCTACCTAGGCAAGACACCTCTGCCTTCCAGGTTCCCTCAAAGAAATTTTTCACCCAGACCAAGCTATGGCTATTCATCTCCTAGACCTTATTCTCACCAATTCAGCAGAGGTCCTCCTCAGTATAACAGAAACTATGACAGAGGCTATGAAAGAAACTCTCCACAAGGCAACACCTTTCCCAGGCAAAATAACAGTCAAAGCTCCCTGCAGCGTGACAATCAGTTTTCCCATGGCTCAAGAGCACCTTGTCAAATATGTGGTAGAATTAATCATCTTGCTATTGATTGCTTTCACCGTATGAATTATGCTTTTCAGGGAAGGAATCCACCTACACAACTGGCAACCATGGTAGCACACATAAATTCTGCCTATGAGGAGCAGAATGGCTGGCCGACAGTGGAGCCAATGCCCATATTACAAATCAGTTGGAGAACCTGCAAATTCAGCAATCCTTTCAACATAAAGAAGAGGTGGCAGTAGGCAATGGCACTGGAATTCAAATTGAAAATACTGGTTCAACTCTTTTTCACTCTCCTCATTCTTTCTTTAAAATGTCTAATATATTACATTGTCCACAAGCCTCAGCCAATTTGCTTTCCATACAAAAGTTTTGTAAGGATAATTTTTGTTATTTTATCCTAACTTCATCTCATTACTTTGTTAAGGACCTGCTAACCCATGCAACACTCTTGGAGGGAAGGAGTGAAAATAGTTTGTATCCTCTCAAGCTTGGAAGGAATCTTTGCAAAGAAAACAAGACTTTTACTGCTTTCTTAGGAATAAGGACAACCTCTTTAGTGTGGCATTTTAGACTAGGGCATCCTTCTTTAGAAATTGTCAATCGAGTTGTCAAAGAACAATCTCTTCCTGTTTCCAGTTATAATTTCAATAAAACTGCTTCTTGTGCTTCATGCCAATTAGGCAAAAGCAAAAGACAGCCTTTTCATGCTTCTAATCATGTCTCTTTGCAACCTCGTGAGTTAATTCATAGTAACATCTGGACATCTCCTGTGCAATCTATCAGTGGTTTTAAATATTATGAGGTGTTTATTAATGATTGGTTTAGATTCACTTGGATATATCCATTACCTTGTAAATCAGAAGTGTTTGAGAACTTTATCAAATTCAAGCTCCTTGTTGAAAACCAATTCTCCACAAAAATCAAAAAAATCCAATCGGATGGTGGAGGAGAATATATCTCAACTCAATTTCAATCCTTTCTTTCTAACAATGGAATTGTGCACAGAAAATCTTGCCCATACACTTCCCAATAGAATGGCTAAGCTGAACACAAACTTAGACATATCCTTGAAACCGGGCTCACTCTTCTAGCTCACTCTCATCTCTCCAATAGGTACTGGGTTGATGCCTTTCTTACAGCAGTCTATGTGATCAATAGGTTACCTATAGTTGTCTTGAAAAATCAGTCTCCTTATTCAAAGCTCTACAAACATGATCTAGATTATCAAAAACTTAGAGTCTTGGTTGCTTGTGTTACCCTCTTCTCAAACATGATGGCTTACACAAGTTAGAGTATAGGTCAAAACCTTACATCTTCCTAGGTTATAACTTTGCCGGCTATAAGTGTTTGGACCCTGTGACTAATCAAGCTTATTTTTCTAAACATGTTATCTTTGATGAAGATTCTTTCCCTGCCAAGGATCAAGCTACTGCACAACTTCCTTCCAAGATTAATGCTCAAGGTGATGCTTCTCTTTTTCTCCCTATTTCACTACCATTTGAATGTCCTTTATTTGTTGAACCTAACTCTAATACAGGAGCCACCTCACTTGAACAAAGTCCATCTGAAACATTAAATGCAGACACCAACCCTTTCCCTAGCTCCCCTGACCTTCCAGCTACAACCAACCCTATAGAACAACCTATGTCTCCCGAAGCCACATCTACAACCACATCTTCACCTATACCTCCTACAGCCTCACCCATACCTACTACATCCTCACCTATAAACCCACCATGTCATACCATGGTAACTAGGTCTAGAACAAGATCCCTCAAACCTAAAATCTTTCCTGAATTTCACCTTTATCACACCGAACTAGTTGACGTTGAACCAGTGTCCTATCGCCAAGCTGCTACTGATTCTCGATGGATGGCAGCTATGCAACATGAATTTGATGCCTTATTATCCAATCAAACTTGGACTCTGTGCCCTAGACCTATACATCACAATGTTATCATAAACAAGTGGGTATTCAAAATCAAAAGAAAAGCATATGGGACTGTGGAGAGATTCAAAGCCAGATTAGTTGCCAAAGGATTTGACCAGAGGAGTGGCATAGACTATATTGATACATTTAGCCCTGTCATCAAACCATCCACTATAAGGATCATCTTAGCCTTAGCAGTTCACTTTGATTGGTCCATTAGACAACTTGATGTCTCAAATGCATTTTTGCAGGGTCATTTAAATGAAGAAGTTTATATGGAGCAGCCCCTTGGATTCATTGATAAACATCATCCTGATCTGGTTTGTAGATTACACAAAGCCATATATGGTTTAAAACAAGCTCCTCGTGCTTGGTTTACTAGGTTGTCAAATTTTCTTCTTGAGTTGGGCTTTAAGGGTTCATTGGTAGACACATCTCTTTTTATATATGCTAGTGTTTTGATCAAGATCTATATGCTGGTATATGTTGATGACATCATTATCACAGGGACTCATCCTCATGCCATACATAACATTGTTACTCAACTGCAACTTGAGTTTCCTCTAAAGGACCTAGGAGCTTTGAGTTTCTTTCTCGGTATTCAGGTTACAAGAGATGCTTCTAGCCTTCATGTTTGCCAAACCAAATATATTACTGAATTGTTGCAAAAAACACATATGATTGAAGCTAAACCATCCAAGACACCCTGCATCTCTGGTTCAAAGCTATCCAAATTAGAAGGTGAACCCTTGACAGATCCTACTCCTTATAGGCAAATTGTGGGAGCACTCCAGTACTGCACCCTTACAAGGCCAGAGATAGCCTACTCAGTTAATCAACTGTGTCAGCATATGCATGCTCCGACAACCACCCATTGGATTGCAGCAAAAAGGGTTCTCAGGTATCTGAATGGTATGACTGATCATGGTTTCTATTATACTAAGAGCAATCTTCAGGTGAATGCTTTTTGTGACTTTGACTGGGCAAGATGTCCAGATGATCGAAGGTCTACTACAGGTTTTGCAGTGTTTCTTGGTGATTGTCTTATCGCCTAGAGTGCAAAGAAGTAGGTTGTTGTATCAAGGTGTAGCACAGAAGTTGAGTACAGATCACTTTCTATCACTACAGCTGAACTCTTCTGGATTAGAATGCTACTGAAAAAAATCCAAGTATATCTAGTTGCCCCTCCAGTGCTATGGTGTGATAATATTAGTGCCTTAGCACTGGCTTCCAATCCTGTGTTTCATGCTAGAACCAAACACATAGAGGTTGATTATCATTTTGTTAGAGAGAAAGTGCTTAATAGGGATATTTTACTCAAGTTCATTTCTACTTAAGATCAAGTAGCTGATTTGTTCACCAAGGGTCTCTCATATGCTCAATTTCTTCTTTTGAAGTCCAAGTTGTTGGTGGTTCCTACCCTCATCAACTTGCAGGGGGACGTTAAAGTGTATCAAGCAAGCAAGAGATTAAGTGCAAGCCAATCCTGTAGCTGCAAAAAAGCTGAGTCTCAATATGGAAAGATTTTCTATGTCCCTCAACCTCCTTTGACAGCAAGTAAAGTAACCCTAGGAGTACCAATGAGCTGTAACCCTATTGTTTGAAAAAGGAAAGAAGTTCAACCATTGGCTGCCTTGGACAGCAAGCAAAAGTCAACCATTGGTTGCCTTGGACAGCAAGCAAAAGATCTCCCTCTTCTTAATGTAAAAGGATTCTGTTTTTCCAAATTGTATTAGGTTTAGGGTTTAGCTTTAGCACTATATATTCTACATCAATGTACTTGTAATTTATTAACTTTGAATATACCTTCACAAAGTTTTTCAGGTAAGATATATATGAGAAATTTGTTGTGAAAGTAGAAAATATCACCCTTTTAGGTAATTGACACCGGACAGAACTAAATTTATTCTGACAGCGTATGATAGCAAGAGAAGCTAAGAATTGAAGATTGAGAAGAGAATTCAAAAAGAGAGAAAATATATAACAAATAAGGAAGATAAATACCATAATAGCCTCAAATAAGCAAACAAATAAATAACTTTGAAAGACTTAAATAATATATATATAAAAGCTGAACCATTCTCATAAGTGCTTTAATATTGCGACATGTGACATGAATCCATTTTTTTAAAGGCTAAACCTGTTTTGCCGAATCACTCTCAGAAATGCTTTAATATTGCGACATGTGACATGAATCCATTTTTTGAAAGGTTAAACCAGTTTTTTAAGGCATAATTTTGTAACCGGTTTTTTAAGAAAAAACTGGTCATTAATTGCGATAATTATATTTCAAGAGTTTCCCATATTTAAAATATTCAATAAATTAAATATTATTAATGTCTGAAGCAAAAAGGAAACAAATAATATAAAGCAAATTATTATGAAATAATACATTTAGGATTCTAAAAAAAAAAAAAAAACGTCATATATATAAAACTCATTAATTACATGTCAATATAATTAATTACGTTAATTATATCTATATATATATGATGTCATTAATTACGTTAATTATACTTCAATATAATCCATATATCATTAATTGCATTAATTATATTATAATCAATGTATTCTTCTTATTAATTTTTTTAAGGGTTAAATACCTCATTAGTCCTTAGTGTTTTAAAACTTTATTTTTTGGGAAAAATATAAAATGGCTCCCCAAGCTACCACTCATTTGTAAAATAACCCCCCAAAGTTTCAATTGATATAAAGTAGCTTCTCAAACTACCAACTCCTTATAAAATGGCCTCATCCATTAGATGAAACTGTTAAAATGGATGGAAAACCCAAAACGACATCGTTTTGGGTATAAAGAGTTATGAAATTGCCCTTGTTAGATTAAAAATTAAAATTAAAAAAAAAAACTAAAAACGGCATCGTTTATTTTTTGCTCCTCAACTAAATCCCTTCTTCCTTCTTCCCCTCCCCCAGTCAAATTCTTTCTTCCTTCTTTCTTCTTCTCTACATGTATAGAATCCAAATGTTTATTGAAATTTTGATTTGGGTCTTAATTTTTTTTCAACTAGTATTATTTTGTTTATATATTTTTATTGGTTTTTTCTTAATTTTTTTTTGTTCATTTGAGTTGGAAATAATCTGAATTGATTTAAGATATTGTCACTTTGAGTGGGTTCTTACTATATATATAGTTGATTTTGCTACAGATTTTGTTGATTTCATCCATGAACGCTTGTGAGTTAATTAATGTGTCTTTGAGTTGGAATGGGCGAAGGGGCAGCATCGAGCATGGTTAGTGGCCAGAATGATGCAAAGCTTGATTTCAATGCTATAAAGCGTGGAGATGTTGAGATGGCACAAAAATTGTACTGCGTGGTTCGCTCCTGCATTTTTTTTTTTTTTTTTTTTTTTTGAAAATCAATATAGTCTCATTCATTAAAGATCAAGAGCAAAGCTCTTACAATACAGGGCAAGCCCCGAAGTATCCATAGGTAAACTACAAAGATACCAACGTCATACAAGACGTATTACAATCTAGACTCTCAAACCATATTCCGCTAACCTATGACTAATTAACAAATGAAATACAAATTGCAGACTGCATGTAATCAACTAATGCATAGGTAGCAATTATTCTTGACACCGAGCCGAGAACCTCAGGCCAACACTTATTCCTTGACACGAGGGTTGAGAACCCTGGCCAACACTTATTTCTTGACACCGAGGGCTAGGAACCCTGTGCCAACACTTGTCCTCCTCGACCCAAAAGCCGGATAACGTTCACATCCACAACCCAAAGATCTGGACCAAGCATCACACCCCAAAGCAGCTAATCGAGACAAGACTTATTACAAGCAAAAACAATAAAATAGGGGAAATAAAACCGATCATGTGGAAGGGGCGTTAGAAGCTCGGCGGTGGAGGCGCAAAAAAAGGCCCAAAGAAGGATGGAGTACTGCAAAGAGCAAATAAAGAAGATCGGTAGAATTGTAAAAATAACAAAACACACAAAACAAACAGAAAAAACAATACAGGAAATACTAAAGCAAATATAAGGAAACCCAAAGAAACAAAAATAAACAAAGGAAACAAAATATAGGAAACCAAATAAAACGTAAAATAAAAAGCAGAATGATCAACGGAGAAGGCTCAGCGCGATCTAGCTGGAACACCGCCGAGGAAGGTGGCGATGAGAGAATGACGCGGAGGGGCGCAGAGAAGACTTGCCTCGTGAGGGTGTGAAACGCAAAGCCGGAAGACAAATAGGGGCACAAAAGCCCCAAAACAAATGGAAAAGACCGCCATACAAGGAGGAGGCCGGGGAAAAAAAGGAAAGGGAAGGGCACCAGGACTAGGGCATCAAGTAAATAACTAGAACCCGGTGCTAAAGGGACGTGGGGAGGAGGGATGGCGACGGCCATTCCTCCTCCCCAAGAGTGATGGCGATCTAGAGGGGGGCTGCTAAAGCAAAAAACCTAGAGAGAAAAAAACCTAAGAGAAAACCTAATTACGTTCGCTCCTGCATTGAAATGGGGGAGAATAACCCAATTATTAGCATTTATGACCAGGGGGCTAGTGGGAACTGTACTGTAGTTAAGGAAATTATATACCTAAAGGGTGTTGTGATTGATATCAGGGCAATTGTAGTTGGTGACCACATGATGTCTGTGTTAGAGATTTGGGGTGTAGAATATCGAGAGCAAGATGCAATCTTGGTGAAACCCGAAAGCCACACCCTGTTAAAATCAATCTGTGATAGAGAAAGGGTTTCAATGGTTGTTATTGGAATAATAAACGGTGAGGGACGTATTGTTTTAGTTGATAGCTTAGCTATTGAAAACTGCAGTTCAAGCGGAGCCCTTCTTGCGACGGAGATTCGTGGGAGACCAGTTTCGTGGGTTAAAGAGGGATGCAGACTTGCAGTGGGTTGCAGACTTGCGGTGGGAATTCGACTGGGGGAGGGGAAGAAGGAAGAAGAGATTTAGTTGAGGAGCAAAAAATAAACGACGCCGTTTTCAGTTTTTTTTTTATTTAAATTTTTAATCTTACAAGGGCAATTTCATAACTCTCTATACCCAAAACGACGTCGTTTTGGGTTTTCCATCCATTTTAACAGTTTCATCTAACGAATGAGGCTATTTTATAAGGAATTGGTAGTTTTGGGGGTTACTTTATACCAATTGAAATTTTGGGGAGTCATTTTACAAATGAGTGGTAGTTTAGGGGGCCATTTTATATTTTTCCCTTATTTTTTTCTCCTTAGGGTTTGGAAAGTAACTAAATTAGTCCTTGTAGTTTTGAAAAGTAATTAAATTAGTTATTTCGTCAGTTGACCGTTAGTTAACTTAATAGATTGACACGTAGACCAATTATAAGTTGACAAGTGGCTACCTAATTAAATTTTTTATTTTTTAAAAAAAAATTAAAAAAAAAATTACGGCAAGTGACCTTTCCCCTGGTTCCATGTCCAGCAAGTTCTCTCCATTTGAACACAGCACTCCCTCCTGTCACTTTATAATCTGGATGGCCTACAAGAACCTTTGCCAATGTGCTCTTCCCAGAACCATTCTTTCCCATAATCGCATGAACCTCTCATTCATAGTCATAGATGCAAAGGTTAACGCCTTTGAGAATTTTTTGCCTCGACTCTTTAATCACCGTCGAAAACCACCATTGGGGGTGGTTTCGGCCACCCCCTTGGCTCCATGAGGGTGGCCAAGCCACCCCTTGGTGTCTAAGAGGGTGGCCGTAGCCACCCCAGGTTTTTTTCTCTTTTTTTTTTTTTTTTTTTTTTTGAAAAAATATGTTTTCTTTTTAGATAAAAAATTTAATTAGGTGGCCACGTGTCAACTTCTAATTGATCCACGTGTCAATCCGTTAAGTCAACTAACAGTTAACTGACGGATGGACTAACTTGGTCATTTTTCAAAACCACAAGGATTAATTTGGTCACTTTTCAAACCCTAAGGAGAAAAAAAATAAAGTTTCCAAACCCTAAGGACTAATAAAGTATTTAACCCTTTTTTTATACTATTTATTTTAAATCACATATACTTATAGAAAGAAAGATTTAATTTTTTTATTTAAATAGGTGAGATATATTTTTATACATCTTTTTAACTTATAATGAAAAATGGTGTGTTTAAATTTTAAAATTAGATTATAATGAAGAATCATGTGTATAGCGCGGGTTATAAGCTCGTTTAATTAATAGTTCAAACTGAATTGAAAAATAACAAAGACTAAATGCCCTTATATAGCCAAGCAGCAACTCCAGCCACTTTCATCCGCCCGCCAAGGTGCTGTGCCGCCCATCTCCTCCAAAACGTGCTAACGCTGGCCAGTGCCCATCATCTCCTCCACCTCGATTGCTGTTTTTAATGGTTGTGTTTCTTGTTTTGTTTGTTTTGAATAAGAGTTTTTTTCTTCTTAGATCTGCTCTTGTGAGCGGTCTACAAGGAGAATGATGTAGTTTTTCAACCGTTTTGGGTCAATGAGGAGTAGATCTAGTCTTCGTAGGAGCAGATCTATGTGGGGGCTAGGTTTTCTCTATTTTTTTTATTTATGTAATTTTGTTTGAATAAGAATTGTCCAAACCTTTAGGTTATAGATGCGATCTATTTTTTGGCTCTCGGGCTTAGGAGGATGAGTTTCGGCATGGATTTCTGCTACCAGTGCCGAGAAAGATGAGCTACCTATGTATTGAGTTGAATCTGTTTAAAACATATCTGATGTTACAACTGAAAATTAGTCATGGATAGCAGATATTGTTGTCATAGATAGGATTTGAATTTTGATTTTTATGTGAGCATCTATGACTTGTAACTTCGTAGTTTCGGCTATGATTTTATTAGAACTTTTTGCTCTATGATGTAAGAGCGTTTACGCTCATGATCCTTCTTCAATGAGACTAGAATGATTTTTCCTTAAAAAAAAAAGCCCTTATATAGGCTAAGCATCTCCTAATCTAACAACAAAAAGAAAAACCTATGGAAAATCTTATAACATGCATACAATTTTCATTATTAAGAGGCCCACCATATTGGATGAAAATGCAATTGACATTCTAATTGAACTCTTGTACATCTATATGTGAAACTATTGAGTTTTCACCACCTTAAAAGCTTTCAAAAACATAATTGACTGAATTTTGCCCTATTAGGAGTGTCTCCTTCCTTTGGGCCTACAATGATAGAGAAATCATTAATAACTTTCCTTACTCCTTTAAAATACTCAGGTCCAGAGTGCTCTCCTTAAAAATGTCTCCAACAATCTGAGATATTTTAGAAAAATGCATTGTTTGAAGCATTGATGTGGATCAGATAGCTTCAGAGTTCATGAGGACAAATGGTAATGATGTAAGCATAAAGACACCCCGGAGAATGGTGATGCGCTCACAAACTCGCAGGACATAGGAAGACCGTTCGAATGGCCTATCAGCCTGTCCAAACCCGTAGCTTGCTAGGAAGGACCCCGAATGCTCCGTTTGGAGACCATTTGATCCCCATCCGGATGGACGGGTTATATTACAGCATTTTATTGTTTTCGTAGTTCCCATCTGGACTGTCACTTATCCCGTCCGGATGCGTATGTAGCTGTGTTTTGGCTTAAATCGACTTTCTCTTTCAGTTTCCTTCTAGGTTGGAATCCTAGTTTAATTCAGTCTCTTTTTATGTTTCAAACTCTAGGTCTATAAATACAAGCTTAGAGCCTCTAGAAAAGATAGTTTTGTTATATTATTTGATTTTGTTAATAAGAATACTCAGAGTTGAGTTTATTCCTCTTTTTCCTTCAAAATGCTAGAAAGTATCTAGATTTTCAAGAAGAGTGATTCTCAAGAAGAGTTCTTTGATCTTTGATAGACTCAAGATCTAGAATCAATTATCTGTTACGTATTTATTGTTCTACGCTGCAGCCCACTAAGTTGAGGCCTATAAATATAAGCTTAGAATGTGATACCACGAAATTTATACCCTTAAATCAAGGATAAGGAGGATTTGCAATTTTATAGGTAAGTAGACTTAATGCAATAGATAATGGAAATTGCTAGTTGGAAAAGTTAGTGGATTACTACAAGAAAAGTTACATTATTTTGGACACCAAAAATTCAATGAGTGACCTTAAATAAAACTATTTTAAGACCTTATAGAATGATGATAAATGAAGATTTTAAAAGTGTTTTAAAGATTTTTTTACATTTTTAGAAGAAGTTATAATTTTTAGAAGATACTAGTGTCAAAACAGGATTTTCAGTCAAACAAAGGAACAGGATTTCGTAGGACTTTTAAGGTATCAAAAAGTTATGGGTTGCTATGATTTTTTGGTATGCTGTGAGTCTTTGAATGAGAAAGATTTCAAGCCAAATTTCATATCATTTGGCCTTACATTGAAAAAGTTATGATTTTTCAAAATTTAATAGGTCAAGCTGTCAAGTAGTTGAAGCACTTGCGATTTGGGGAATTAATTGGATGGGTTAGTGATTTGATTAGCCCACGAATTTTGGATATATTATAGTTAACATATTTAATTTCATTAAGGTTTAATTGTGAATTTTTATGAATACATTACAGTGAATACAACCCACCTTCTAACTTGACAGCACATGTGTTGTGCTGTCAAGCTTGAAGCAGCATTGGTGGTCAATAGGAGCCACACTTGTGGCTAAATTTATGGGGCATATGTTCCACATTCTCACAAGGGGCTTAATATGTGGACACCTGGGGTTCTAAGTGTCATTCTCTTGAGATATTCCTGGACACTTGTCTTGTGGTCAAGGACAGGTTTGGGGGGGGGGGGGGAGGGGGACCAGGGATGGCCCTGGCCTACCCCCAAATCCTCCTCCAAAATTTTTTTTAAAAGGAATTAAAATATATATATATCTAAAGGCATTTGGCTATGCCTACAAAATTAAAATGCCCATTTGGTCCCTCTCCATTTAATTTTCTGGATCCGTCTCTGCTTGTGGTAATGAGAGTATGTGGCAAACTTTTAAGGCATCACTACTTCATGCAGCAAGTCTTAAGGAGATTTTTCCCCTCAAATGCTCACAGCTGAAGTGAGGGTGAGATGAGGGAGAGAACTGGAAGAAGAGAAGAATGAAAGAGGAAAAAAAGAAAGAGAGGAGAAAAGAAAGGAAAGAGAGAAGAAAAAGAAAGAGGGAAGAGAAAGAAAAGGGAGGAAGGAAAAAGAAAAATATGAGAACTCTAAGGTAATATTTTCAAATCCTTTATGGTATTTTTAGTATGAAACTAAATTTCTATAATTAAATTTGGGCATTTAGTGTATGAACACTTGAATTGTTACTTGGAGGGATTAGTTATAATTAGAGTGATTGTTGTAAATGTTTCTAAGTTTTTGATATTGGGAGTAAGTTGCTAAATTAAATGGCTTAGGAAGAGAGCAATATTATGGCTAGGTAGACTTCTTAAGCTATTAATTATAGTCAGATGATTTTGGATGCTTTATTGGGGCCTTAGTTGAGTTGATTATTAGAATTTTATGGAAGACATATAAATCAAGCATGTTGGGGTTTGATGTCACTGCAAATGTTTTTGGCTAAGGATAAATGAATTGATGACTAATAAACTTTTTACCTCCGTTGTAGGAATTGTGAGTTGAATGCAAAATCAAATTAAGGACATCGATGTCAGGTAAGGGGACCCAACACCAAAAACCCTAACAGATTTTATTATAAATCTTTTGAAAAAATGTTGGGGATTTTATAAAGAATTCACTTACATGATTTTCAATTGCACTTCTTTTCATATAATTAATGCCAAGTGTTATTCAATCATATGCTATGATTTAATTTTACGTATTACAATTGCCTCATTTTTATGAGTTATGCACAATGCAATTATGAATTAAATGAGCTCACAAGGTTTTATGGTATATAATACAATTACAAATGAGCTTAAAAAATTATATGAAATGTTGCATATGCATTCATGATGATAAATGTTTAACTCCAAGGCACTGAAGCAACAATCTGCCAGATCGTAAGGGTAGCATGGTAAGCACACCGAAAGACAGTTATGAGAAGGTGTGTGCTATTGACCAGGTAGCCTCCACCTAGGGCAGTTTCCAACCTGGTAGATCTCCCCTGTGATGACAGGATGAGCCGAGGAATCCAAACATGCGCCTCTCATGGTAAAATTGCGACAATGGGTCAAAGGTTAAAACAATTATTTTGCAAGAAAAGTAAAAAAGGAAGTGCTGCTTACTCATTTTGTAACTATCATGCTTTATTTAATTATGTTATTCTGCATAAATTATTGTTGTGCATGACAGAGATTATGGCATAAAAATCTGCATAGCATATTTTATAGCATTTGGTGTTGTGGCTACTTACTGAGTTGTCGAACTCACCCTTTCTCCCTATGCATTTTTTTATATTGCCCTATAAATTATAATACTGGGGACAAGGGTACTAGAGGGCCTCCTAGTCGTTAAAGACCAAATCATCTAGCTCAATGACTGGGATACTTGGACTTATTGCTTTGGGGACTAACAAAAGTAGTAGCAGTAAAAGTATTTAGGACTCCATTATATAGATTAAACTGCTTGGGACAAGCATAGACTATATAATTTTATTGCTTATGAGATTATTGAATACTAGCATATTATGTATTTGGGATAATAATACTCTAGTAATGTTATGTTTCTATGGTGATCTTATGAGAACTTTTATTTTAGTAAGAATATGTTACAATTTCTCCTAGTCGCTCTACCTCTAGAAGTTAGGGCGTTTCAGGTAGTATCAGAGCAACGAGATTTAATTGATTGGGAGACATCTATTACTTGAGGATATTAAGTATAGATTAATGACTTATTAGGTGATGATCACTACTGAAGCATTAGGTTTTAATCAAAAGAGTAAGGACAAGAAGAGATTTTGGGGAATTAGGACTTACACTATTGTGTACTGTTGCACAAATTTAATTGTACTCGCCAATTGCACGAGTCGTTAGGAGCGTAGCGGGTGTGCAAGTGCAAGGTCGATCCCACAGAGAATCGGCTTTGTTAAAAACTAATTTTAAAGTACCTAAACTAATCCTATCTTAACCGAGTCCCAATATCTAACAGGTGATGTGCATAAAATATAAACTAAATTAAAATGCTTTAAAATAAAGAAATAAAACGCTAAGGTCCCTAATCCACCTCACAACAAATTAATCTATATATAAATATGCTTAGCTCATATTTATTACACATTTATTCTACTAGGCATATTCTGAACGCTAACACATTGTTCATATTTCCGTCTATCGATGAAGCTCATATGCGTATCCTATTGTTGTCACAAATCTTGTCGAACTACTAAAACACAACATTACAAGAGGTCACAATGGATATTGGTAATGCAATCTGAATCATCCGATGTATCTCCGGTTGCAACGAGTATTGACGTTTGATGATTTGTTAACAACAATCAACACACTTTTGCCACTAAAATGCATAGAAACGAATAAACAAAAATCTAAATGACAGAAAATACGAACTAAACATGAATATATATAAACAAATCCATAGTGAAGGGAATAAGAGACTAAATAAAAGCAAAATAAAATATTAAATTAAAGAAATGACGTTAGGAGTGTTTACAATGAAGAACAATGAGGTTTTGGGCCACAAAGGGCGCCTCAAATTGTCTCCCAAGCGTCTTGGTTCGTTTACAAAAGAAATGAGGGTATTTATAGGCTAATTTTTAGGGTTTCAGCACTGCCAGGTCAATTAAGTGCGTTCGAACGCACTCGTCCAAGAATTTCTGCACTTGATAGGCACAAGTGCGTTTGAACGCAAAAACATGCGTTCGAGCACACTGCCTTCAGAATTAACCCTCACATATGAAATACAAAGTTGTAGATCTTTGAGTTCGCTTTCCAAAGACACTAAGATCACCCTAATTGGAGTTCTACAACTCTAGATATGGCCGTTTTGGACCTTTGATGGGAGTCATCGGGTGCAAATCATATCTCGACTCAATTTTGCCACCAAAGCTCCTTGAACTGTTTTAAGCCCCAAAGTTGATGGTGTTAGCCCCAAATGCAACTTAACAACCTACAAAACACTAAAACACCAAAAATAACCAAAACATTAGAAATTAACAAAGGTAAGAGCTTAACAAACATAAGTTAAGGGGGGTTAAATATACAATATTTGACACCGATCAAATACCCCCAAACTTACATTTTGCTAGTCCCTTAGCAAAACAAAAATAAAAACACAATGAAAACAATAAACATAAATCCGCTTTCGTGGGAGAAACGATTGCATTTAGCGTATACAACAAGCCTTTTAAACCCCTAGGAATTCTCTAGTGGACGAGTGAAGTCTTGTGAGGGTTTTCCAAGAATGACCCACAAACAATTATTTGGTACTATATTATTAATGGACAAAGCCCTTCAATCAAACACATGGTTCACAGCTCATTAGCAAATTTAACATGTTAAACATAAGAACCACATCATTCAGGCATCCAAACATCTTTTTCACTCAAGGTTGGAAAATTGAGACAACACATGCTCCATAAAGTGCAAAGTGTACTAACAACAAGATCATAGGGTTTCAATCATTCTCAAAAGACGTGTATCCTAGAATTCAAAGGAAAACAATGTGATAATTTAACCAAGGCTTGAATTAAAAGATGCAATTTTTTGTGTAGGCTGTGCAATGCTTGACTCCCTTAAGCTTCTAAATGACCTATGTAACGAGCGTTGGGCCAGTAACTCCCAAACCAGATGGTTTTAGGGCACTAGATGTAGAGACATCCCTAAGGCTTAATTACTCAAGTCAAAAGAGCTACGGAGCCTAAACTAGCCATACAATTTTTTTAGCTGGAATTTCTCATCTTTTGACGCGAACACTCATTGCTTAGCCAGGCAAGAGGTCCGGTTACTCAATGAAAAGCTCACTTATTCTAATTTTTTTTTTTAAACAACCAAGGTTTTCATTGTCACATCGTAAACCTAAAAATCTTAAGACACACACTTCAAAGTCAAATTTCATACCTCACAGACCTTAATGCTAGTGTGCATGTGAAATATTGATAAAACAACTGGAGTCTCTCTAATCCAACACATGAATCAAAAATTGGGATTTCTAATGATATGCAATGTTCAAACAAGTTAAACACACCAATGACATGCAATCCACAGTTACAATGTAAGTTGTACCCAATTAGCAACATAGCAACAATCAAAAAGAAAAAAATTTATATACATACAAAAACACATATATACAAACAAAAAAAAAACAAAACAAGAAATAAAACAAATAAAATAGACAGACAAAGTGTTTGTCCACACCCCCAAACTTAAACGACACATTGTCCCCAATGTGGCAAGAGATACATTATAGTGGGATGAGGAACCGAAGAGTGCAAAGTCCAAGGCGTCCCCCGAACTTGAACATCAAAACATCTGTCAAAAACTAACAGCAATATTTTTCTAACAAGCACAAACATCAAAAAGTTAATTGCTGTTAGAAACTGAATAAAATAAAAATAAAATGACAAGAAATAAAATAACAAAAAGAAAATAAATCAAAAATGCAGTGCGGAAAATAAAAAGGGAAGAATACCGCACCTTCCCCGCTCATATGGGTGTCCAATCAATCCCTTCCATCCTTTCTTCTTTAGAATATGATACCCCTCTGGAAGGATGTTCCGCCATCTTATTTAAAAATTTGTAAGAAAAATTTCTACATAAGATGGCTCTTTGAGACATTGAAAAGATGAAACTTGTGGTGAATGATATGTCTCGAGAGGGATTGTGACAAAGGTGAATGATATGTCTCGAGAGGGATTGTGACAAAGGAGTGAGCTTCAGTATTACTCACTTCCTTGTCATTGGACGGGTTTGAATTTTGCGGGGGCTCAAATTGCTCATCTTGCTCCTCTTTCTCTTCCTCCTCATGGTTATCAGCTCTTTCCTTACTAACAAGTGTGGTAGTGGTTTGGACATGCTCATGATGACAATCGTTGGGGCAATCCTCATCAATCATGTACTGCCCTCTCACCATCTCCTGACTTTGAAGTTCCTCTTCCTCAATTCTATTGAATTCAACAACTAGATGACCAAACTGTCCTTCCAACCTTGTAACTGCTTCAGTGTTTGCCACAATGGCATCTATGATTTCTTGACAAGGTTGGTTGACTGTTTTCCTAAACTCCTACAGTGTTTCTTCCAAAGATAGTTCATGGGAAGAATGGTGGGTTGGCCGACTAGTTCCATGAATTCCTTAAGCGTTTCTTCCAAAGAAGATTGCTCAGGAGGATAGTCATATGATGGATGGGAAGAAAATTGGTTGTCGAACTGCGGATAATCAGGATAGTGCAGTTCGTCAACTTGGGGAGCATAATTTTCCATAGCATGAGCTTGCCACAAAAAATCAGGATGGTTATTCCAGTCTGGGTTATAAAAATTTGAATTCGATTCAAACCCAAGACTGAAGAAACTGGTGTTCATTTGCTCATGTGAAAAATTAGAAAATTGTCCCCAATGTAGACAATCACTTAAACTATGGTAAGGGCTGGAGTAGTGTGAACATGGTTTATGTGGGTGAAAATTGGTAGGATTTAGCGTCCTACATCTAGGGAAAACATTGAAATAATTGAATGGAAGACTCATGCTTCACCCAAACAGTTCAATATATCTCACATGAAACAATTAACAATAAAAATAAAATAAACAAAAACTAACAAAAATAAACTAAACAACTAACTAATAAAAAGAGACTAAACACAAAAAACTAATAAACAAATAAACTAACAAAATAGTAAACTAATTAAACAACTAAAAATAAAAATGACTAACAAAAACTAAAAATAACAAGTAAATAAATAAAAACAGGCAGAAAAATAAATAATTAAATAAAAACTAAAAATTAAACAAACAAAAAAATTAAAAATTAAAAGCCACATACACGCCTCGCATTGGGCGTAATTGAGGCTTGAGCACATGACTCTATGATCGATCGCAGATACGCAAAAAATGTAGCAATCTATGCACGTATGTTCGATCGCAACAGAGGTGTGATCAATCGATCGCACGTCGCATCAGTTCTATCGGTGTAGCTCACTCGCAGATAGCATACTAAGCGAGCGCAGTATCGCGTCTGGAATAGACTCAAGTGCGTTCGATCACACAAAGGGACGATCGATCGCACTATCACAGGCTGAATTTCCAGAATCTAAAATAGACTACGAAAATGCTTAAATAAATACTAATCTATTTTTATTTTTTATTGGATTTTTTTCTATACAAAAGCACAAAACAAAATAAAATAATTGCACAATTTAAAATAACTAATAGAAAGATAAAATTAATCTAAGCATAAAATCAATTCCAACAAAACACTGATTCCCCGGCAACGGCGCCAAAATTTGTTGCACAAATTTAATTGTACTCGCCAATTGCACGAGTCGTTAGGAGTGTAGTGGGTGTGCAAGTGCGAGGTCGATCTCACAGAGAATCGGCTTTGTTAAAAACTAATTTTAAAGTGCCTAAACTAATCCTATCTTAACCTAGTCCCAATATCAAACAGGTGGTGTGCATAAAATATAAACTAAATTAAAATGCTTTAAAATAAAGAAATAAAAACGCTAAAGTCCCTAATCTACCTCACAACAAATTAATCTATATATAAACATGCTTAGCTCATATTTATTAAACATTTATGCTACTAGGCATATTCTGAGCGCTAACACATTGTTCATATTTCCGTCTATCGATGAAGCTCATATGCGTATCCTATTGTTGTCACAAATCTTGTTGAACTACTCGAGGCAAACACTGTTACAAGAGGTCACAGCGGATATTGGTTCGAATACAAATCATCCGACGTATCTCCGGTTGCAACGAGTGTTGACGTTTGATGATTTGTTAACAACAATCAACACACTTTTGTCACTAAAATGCATTGAAACGAATAAACAAAAATCTAAACGACAGAAAATACGAACTAAACATGAATATATATAAACAAATCCATAGTGAAGGGAATAAGAGACTAAATAAAAGCAAAATAGAACATTAAATTAATGAAATGACGTTAGGAGTGTTTACAATGAAGAACAATGAGGTTTTGGGCCACAAAGGGCGCCTCAAATCGTCTCCCAAGCGTCTTGGTTCGTTTACAAAAGAAAGAGGGGTATTTATAGGCTAATTTTTAGGGTTTCAACGCTGCCAGGTCAGTTAAGTGCGTTTGAATACACTGGGTGCGTTCGAACGCATTCGTGCAAGAATTTCTGCACTTGATAGGCACAAGTGCATTCGAACACAAAAACGTGCGTTCGAGCGCACTGCCTTCAGAATTGGCCCTCACATGTGAAATACAAAGTTGTAGATCTTTGAGTTAGCTTTCCAAAGACACTAATATCACCCCAATCGGAGTTCTACAACTCTAGATATGGCCATTTTGGTGGGAGTCATCGGGTGCAAATCATAGCTCGACTCAATTTTGCCGCCAAAGCTCCTCAAACTATTTTAAGCCCTAGAGTTGATGGTGTTAGCCCCAAATGCAACTTAACAACCTGCAAAACACTAAAACACCAAAACTAATTAAAACATTAGAAATTAATAAAGTTAAGAGCTTAACAAACATAAGTTAAGGGGGGTTAAATATACAATATTTGACACCGATCATGTACCCAATAACAAGTTAACTAATGTGACACCAAAGTAGATGTTTTATAATGGTACTAATTTGTCTAATGCTTTGCAAGCATTGATTAAGAAGAAGAATAAGACTCAAGTTGTCATGACTAGGAAGATAATGGAGGAAAGTTGCTAAATTTCGAGGCCAATAGTCATGTTTTCCTTATGTGAATAGCTTATTTTGATTTCTATGGTTTTCCACATGTTATTAGAGTGGCACATCAAGAAGTAAATGATTGCATTTAAGTTGATATTTAAGGACTAAGGTATAAAGGATCTAGAGTGAAGTATTTGCTTAAGATTAGTGTCATTGTTAGATAATGATTAATTATTATAATGATTAAGAGTTTTAGTGGAGGAAAGATTATAGTGAATTTTGATGGAAGGAATTTAGAATGTCCTATATCTTAAGATTAAATTTTAAAAGTGTGGATTTGGTTAACACTACAATAAATTTTGTGATTAGTGGGATTTATGATTCTTACAAAGAGATATTCATTCCATACTAGTATGGTTTAAATTGTTTTATTCAAACGTGTCTTAAATTCAAGGGATGAGAAATTTGTAGTGATGATATATTGAGAACTTTGAAAAGAATGATAAGATTAATTAAGATTATTAGAATTATATCAAGTATGGTCGTAGAAGTGATTGGATGATTATTTGATTATCATGAGTATTGAGGTACATAGACCCTGATATATAGATTATATACATATGAGATTTTTGTGGTTGATGATTAATGAAAGGATTTGAGGTTTCAAATGAGACTAGGAATTTCTTGCAAAATTGGGTTTATGAATCTGCAAGATTCTATAATCTTCACTATAAGGTTAAGATGGATTTATGATCTATATTGATTCTAATTATGGAGTAAAGGTAGTAAAATTAATTGATGGTTCATTTTAAATGCAATTTTGAGGAACATATTACTTTGGGTAAAGTTGGATTCATAAGAACTATATGATTATTGTTATGGTTTGAGGTAAATAGTAAGAAAGATTACCATTGGTCAGCAATGAAAATTTCAGTTTAAGTGTTTAAAGGAACTAGGTATGACCAACCAATAGAAGTTTAATCAATCATTTATCAATTGTCAGTCTAAGTTTTAGAGAGAAAGAAGGCCAAAGATTAAATTCATGTATGGAAACTGTCTTTCTTAAATTTATATGGAAGATTTGGTAAATGTGGATGGAGGTATGACCATAGTTTAATGGTTTGATTAACACTCTGGCAATATGGCAGGAAGCTCATTATTGTATCTGTGAATCAAACTTCTTGGGCAGTCCTGTGATAATTAAAAATTGGAAGAGGTAAGCTAGTGGTTGATCGACTTTTTGACATTTTTGGTTATGGATGATTCTTTTGATTTATGATTGAGGATTTTATGGGGGCCGAATGAGTGAATGTTGGGTTTTTTTATTTTCTTGTAGGGGAATATTGTTATAAGCACTACAATTGCAAGGTATAAATGTTAGAGGCGTCCCATTGAATTCAATTTCAGATTTATGAGGATGAGAAATTGTTAACAACTGTACTTGGGTAGGAGAGTAATAAGATTTGATAAAAATAGATGAGTTGATGATTCTTATTGAGCCTCGGATGAAAGAGTGTTGTTCTTCATCGGTGGAGCTTCATCATCAACCTTAGTTGAGAATTTAGCTCCACGTGATTTTTGAAAATAAATCTAAACCTAGAAAAACTAAAACTAAAATGGAGAAAAATTGTAGAAAATTCGTTCTCTTTAGCCCCTCTAGCCTCCTTTGATGTCTCTTTTATTTATAGGGCTATTTCTAGGGATTTCTAGGTCCTTTTGCCTTCAAAATGACAATGGGATTGGAAGCTACACAATCTGTCAAGTGGCCTGTCCGGACAGCCCTTTTAGTTGTCTAGACACCTTGCTTCTCTTGACTGTGCTCAAGCGCGTGATTAGTGCACTTGAGTGCATGCCTGTCCGGAGAGGCCTTGTATGTGTTTGGACAGGTGCTGCTTTTCTTTTGGTGCTTTTTCTTCCAAACTTCACATTAAGTCCACAACTTTCACTTAATGAACTTTCTTCAAAACTCAGCGTTTCTCATCTTAAAGATGCAATTTTCTTTCAACAACTTACAAAACACTAAAAATATAAAACTAACATAAAACATTAGATTAAGACATGGCTGAGGGATTAACAAATGTAAATTAAGGGGCTTAAATATGTAATATTTGACACTCATCATTTATTTACTAAATCTTTAGACTTACGTTGTTATTACCCTAATAGGAAATCTGGTTCTAGAACCCAAGAGTGGTACGATTGCTACTACAAACTTTGCTTAAAGGTTTACATGCTGTTACCAGGTTTCTTTATTATCATTGTTAGATGCTCCATGCCTTTAATTTGAGGATTTTACTTGTCCATGTAATGATTTATAGTTTTCTCAGATTTATTTCACATTCTTATGCATAAACTTTGAAAATGCTTAAAGGGGGGATTTTCCATTTGGTCACAAGTTGGCTTGACTGAGGTAATAACGAGTAACCTTGCCAAGTTAGTTAAGGCTAATTTTGGAGGCGTTACAAAAAACCATCGAGAGAAAACTTCTTCTCCTTCTTCTTTCCTCCCTTTATCCAAAGATCCAACAAAAGTAGACACATGTCACCCAATGAGTGGACGATGTCATATTGTAAATAAGCACAAAAAGAATGGTGCCCGCCACTATGGGAGATTTTCTTCCCAACACTCCTGATTGAATGTGATGGAAAGTATTTTGGCTTCAATTCATTTGTCATTTTCCAAGGAACCCTGGACATGGTGACAGAATCGAATAAAAAATTAGGAATGGATGAATGCCTAGGCTGAAATAACAGCAAATTACGGACATAATTGGGCAAAATTGTGAAAGAACAATTTGGATATAGTTTAGCAACAAACACATACACACACAGATCGAGCAGCATAAAATATGCATTATAGAAAGAAAAAATAGAGAAATTATTGCCTTGGTTAAAAATGATTAGACCACATACATACATAATCCATGTCAAACATACACTACATATAATCTAACAATTTTTTTTTTTTTTTGATAAATAAGGCATCATTTCTTTTTCTCCCTAGTTTTATACTATCTAATGTTGTATAAATTAACTTTCCTGCTTAGACTTTACGATGTAGATCAAGGGGGACCTAAAGGAAGGTCTCTGGAAATCCTGTCCGAACACGGGGTTTAGCCTGTTCGGACACACCATCGATTAAGGAGTTTTTGGATAGCACTTCCGGACACGGCAGCTAGCCGTCCAGATGCATCTATGTTAAACTACGCAAGTTTAAAGTGCCTGTCCAGATAAGGGTGTGTCCTATCCTGACTGGCCTTGTAGAATTTCAATTTTGACTCTATTACCTATTAATTTTAGGTATAGGGTTTGGAGGCTTATAAATACATGTTTTATCGACCCTAGATTGCAATTTTTGTTTATTATTGAGTTTGTTTAATAAGAATTACTAAGAATTGAGTTTCTTCTTGATTTTCCTTCAAAACTTAGAGAGTATGTGGTGTTTTAAAGAAGATTTCTTAGATTACATGATAGAATCAAGATTTAGAAATACATATCCGTTCATTATTTTTGTTATTCGCTGCAACCCATTAAATCACGCCGTATCAGTTGGTATCAAAGCCTATGTTACTTTCCATTAGGGCTGTTTATTAGTCATATCAGTCTGTAGGGGTGCCAATGCGGTTACAGTTAGCGGTTAGTGGCACTAACCGCTAACATATTCGTCATAATGATTAGTAAATTTTACTAACGCAACCTTCTTTCGCCTAGCGGTTAGCGGTTAACAACTTGATTAGCGGTTAGTAAAATAGATAACCGCCTGCTAACTGCTTTTTCAAAATTGAGTTTTTTTGGGCTTTTCTTTGAGCTTTTTCAGTGTCTCTTTGGTCCCAATTACTATAAAAAGAGCCTATATTAAAAAATAAAAAATATTTGACTTCAAATTTATATTTTCTTGTACTTTTCCAACAAGGACAAAGAAAAAAAAAATCAAATAAAAGAAAACTAAACCAAAAAATAATAGATTGGGCATGCCTAGTTCAGTGACCGATTTCTGGATCCTTCTCTATGTTTAGAAAGCTCCACATATATCTAACAAGCTTCTAGTGACCAGTACTCTTACATTATGATCATATTTACTTAATCAAGTTTGAGATCTTTTAATCTTAATACTTCAATTATTTTTATAAATATCACATTGTTGAATCTAATATCAATTACTTAATTTGATATTATATAGTCATATGATCTTAATAATTAAATTAAATATTACGATTAACGATTTACATTGTGATAATATTTACTTAATCAAGTTTAAGATCCTTTAATCTTAATACTTCAATTATTGTTATAAGTATCACATTCTTGAATCTAATATCAATTACTTAATTTGATATTATATAGTCATACGATCTTAATAATTAAATTAGATATTACGATTAACGATTTACATTATAATAATATTTACTTAATCAAGTTTAATATCCTTTAATCTTAATGCTTTAATTATTGTTATAAATATCACATTGTTGAATCTAATATCAATTACTTAATTTGATATTATATAGTCATATGATCTTAATAATTAAATTAGATATTACAATTAATGATTTACATTATGATCATATTTACTTAATCAAGTTTGAGATCCTTTAATCTTAATACTTCAATTATTGTTATAAGTATCACATTGTTGAATTTAATATCAATTACTTAATTTGATATTATATAGTCATATGCTATTATGATCTTAATAATTAAATTAGATAGATTTTGTTTACCTCTCTTTGATTGAGAATTGAGATAGATTTTGCTACCCTTTTAACTTATATTAGTATGAACTTGCTTACTTATTACTTATGAATATGTATGTATAATTTGTTATTATATAATCATATAAATTATAGTGATAATATATTAATACTCAAAGTGTGATTTAATTATCTAAAACAAAAATGTAATTTAATCATTAATGATCAATTGATTATGTAACATGTATAAATATTATTATAATTATAATTATAAAAATATAGTATATAAAAAGCGGTTAGCGATTAGTGATAGCGGTTAGTAGACCCGCTAACCGCTAACCGCTAGGCAGTTATAGCGGTTAACGGTTAGGCGGTTAGACAGTTATAGCGGTTAGGCGGTTAAGCAGTTAGCGGTTATAACGGTTAGCGGTTGGCGGGCGGTTATTAACCGCCCGCATTGACACCCCTATCAGTCTGGTTAGGCTTTGCTAAACCAGGAAATCAATGCAATTACAAACTTATTTCCATGTCAACTTAAACAACCCTAAAATAACAATCACAAAATATTAATGTGCCTTTAGAAATTCTAATTAGACTAAGCAAATGTCAACCAAACAAAACCAATTAATGAAAAATGCTTTCCCAAAAGGCAAAGAAATTTCATCCAATACATTTATTAAAGCAATAAACACCAGCACTAATCTAGCAATCTCAAATCAACAAAACTCAAAAAAGAATCAAACATACCCAAACCCAAATTAAAACCCATCGAAGAATAATAAACAAAATATCAACTAAGTAAATTCACTTAGTAAAAGGAAAATAAGTTAAATAACTCACATAAAGGGAAACACCGATTACACAAATATAGTAGAGACAGAACATAGAGATAGTGATCAATATGGATAAACATAAACACGGTTACACAATAATTTCCATGATCCACCTCAAACATGGATTATCTTCAATTCCTTAAATTTGCTTCCTTCAATAATCCAACAAATCAAACATAAAGATAGTGAATCACTATTAGTGATTAATATTAAAGAGTAAAAAATAAATATCAAGTAAGAACAAAATAAGATGCAAAAAACTTACCAAATACTTTAAACAAAATGTCACCCTGCAAAGCTTATCCATCAAGCCTTAATCCGCGTCAAATGTGAGGGAATTATATAGAATTTCTACCACTATAAATTTTTTAAAGGATTAGTAAAAATAATTTAATGAAATAATTAAAATAATGAACAAATTTGAAATTAACAAATATTACCCGATTGAAGTTTATAGCTTTCTTCATCTTCAATATCAAGCAAGAATGACTTACCATACTCAAAATTGGGAGAAGATCTTGACCAATTATGACAAAAAATAAGAGCTTCCATTTTTTTGGAGCGAAAGAACTCTAAAAATGATCTATGATGTGACCCCCGGTGCTGAACACTGACTCAAAAGCAACAGAAGTAAGTGGAATTGCTAGGACATCCTGTGCTATCTCGTAGCGAACCAGAAACTTTGCCTTATTTACCCTCCACCACATTAAAATATCAAAGGTCTTACTTGGTATCTCGGCCTCCTCCGTACAACATTGCTCTATCTCTATCCGACACATCATCACATTTTTGGATGCCCGAAATGAATGATAAATAACTAAAGCATCTTTCTTATTAGTGCCCACACCTCCGGAACTTGTATCCACACCCACACCTTCATTTGAAACCCTAGCCCCACTTCCTCCAACATTCTTAGCATAATGTTGATATAACTGGTCCAAGATATTCTTTAAGTTGTCAATAATTTTTTTTGCTTTTGATATACCCACATTTGTGTGCAACCAAAATTCCAAGATGAATATCTTGTAACATGGATCAAGCACAAAAGTAAGAAATAACAAGGGGTTAATAGCCTCAAAGTCTCCCCAATACTTATCATATTTCACTTTCATTTTTGTTGCCATGTTACTCAACGAATAATCATCAGTTTCACAATACTCTATCAAACAATGATAAACATTTTGAAGTATATTAAAAACAAGTTGGAAGTTGAGTACGAGAAACACGACATCTAAATTGTCTCCTCATAAAACACACGGAGAAATTTAATAAAGTGTTGGACATTCTTCCAATCATCTTCAGTCGGAGCCCCCAGCGCATCCCTCCTTCCACTATCATCATTCAAATAGTTGAAAAAATTCGAATATTTGTCTAACATAAGATCAAATGCCCTTTCATACTTTTGTACCACCTCCAACATGGTATAAGTAGAGTTCCATCTAGTGGAAACGTCAAGTTTCAATGAAGATTTACACCCAAGTGTCTTCCTTTCTACACAAGACTTAAAGATGACCAATCTTTGGGGGGATCCCTTCATATACTTCACCATATTTTGGATTCTTTCAATTGAATCATATACATCCTTCATACCCTCTTGCACAATTAAATTTAGAATATGTGCACAAAATCTTATTTGAACAAACTCATGGCAACAAATAGCATCTTGATTGGACATATTTCTTTTTTTATACTCACTAATTGCCTTGTCATTAGCACTTGCATTGTCAAGTATTATCACTAATAAATGGTTAATCCCTCATTCCGGCAAACATTGCTTTATTTCTTTGCTAATCGTTATTGCCTTGTGATAAGACACTTGGTGAAATCCCAATAATCTTTTGTTATATTTTTAAGTAGGATCAATGAAATGTCTAGTTACAACCATGTAATTCATATTCTAAATTGAAGTCCAAGTGTCAGTGATCAAACAAACACTTTGACCAGCCATAAACAACTTTTTTTTTTAGTATGTCATTTTTGCTCATAAACAACTTAACACAATCCTTCATCACTGTATAACAAGAAGGAAGATTAAATCAAGACTCAAAAACCATAAACATTTTCTTAAAACCCATCTTCTCCACAACTGAAGATGGAAATTCATCAACGATGATCATTTCACAAAGTGTCTCCCTAATAAGTTTTTCAGAATACTTAGCAACAATTAGGTTATTGCACCACCATTCTGACTCTCTTCGGCCATAAAAGTGAACTTAGACTAAGAGCTGTCTTCTTTTGCTTTTATGCTATTGTACTTTTAACAATTTTTGAAATGGTACAACATGCTAGAGGTATCAATTCTTCTAGGATGACTTTTACTAGGGGTGTAAAGGCGGTTACGGTTAGCGGTTATTGGCAAAAACCGCTAACCGTAACCGCCTTAGAGGTTATTAAATTTCACTAACCGCATCCGCTAGGCGGGTAGCGGATAGCGGTTAGTCGGCGGTTAGCGGTTAGTAAAATAGTTAACCGCCCGCTATAACCGCTTTTTTAAAATTGAGATTTTTTAAACACTATAGCATTGTTCACTCTCATTTGTTTTTTTTGTATTTTTAGTGTCTTCTTGGGCCAAATTGCTATAAAAAGAGCTCATATTGAAAAATAAAAATATTTGACCTACTTTAATTTTTTTTTTTTAAAAAAATCCTTAAATATTAAATCATATGTTCATAACTGGTTAACTTAACAAAAAAAAAAACACACACACACACACACACACACAACATATAAAAACAAAGTTCAACACAACATATAAAAAAAATTCAATAAAACATATAAAAAAAGTTCAACATAGCATATAAAAAAAAAATAACAAATGTTCAAATAAAACATTAAAACTGCGAGATAGAGAGAGTCGGAGAGAAAGAGGTGACGAGAGAGAGATGGTCTAGAGGTAGAGTCTGTAGAGAGGGACAGCCGATAGCGTCAGTGAGATAGGGAAGGAGAAGATAATAAGATGAAAATCCATACCTTAACCCTTAATGCGTTTTTCCCTCCAAAATTGACGTCGTTTTGATGTGAAATTCATTCTTATTATTATTAATATAAAATAGACTATATATATATGGAAAAATTAAATAAATAAATGCTAGAAGATATAAATATATACAGTTTCAAAAATATTTTATTCCATTACAAACTTATGTCTTTGATATTATATAATCATATGATCTCATTAAATTAGATCATATGATTAATAATTTAAATTATTATCATATTTACTTATAGTTTTTTTTTTTAATTGAACTTTATTATTTAATGATAATGCTCAAACTTCTAAGTCCTAAATTCATAATAATCTAATGGTCATACATTCATACTTAAATTACATGATCATATTATCTCATAAATCACAATTCATACTAATATAATAAAATTATCTTAGATCTAAGAATCTAAAATAATGTGATATATGTTTTTTAAGTATAAAGTATCTGATAATGCTTTGATTCAATTGTGGCTATAGGTAACACATTGCTTAATTTAATTGTAAGTATCATACTATCATTATACATGAATCATATGATTAACTTGTAGACTTATGACTTATGAGTCATATATATAAATAATTTATTATTATATAATCAAATGATTTAATGATCAATTGATCATGTGATATAATCATATAAATTCTAGTGATAATATAATATATTAATACTCAATTTGTGATTTAATTATTGAAAACAAAAATGTGATTTAATTATTAATGATCAATTGATTAAGTTATATATATAAATATTATTATAATTATAAATATCTAAATATATTATATAAAAAGCGGTTAGCGATTAGCGATTACGGTTATTAAACCCAATAACCTCTAACCGCTAACCATTAAGCGGTTATAACGGTTAGCGATTAGCGGTAAATAACCGCCCGCCTTTACACCCCTAACATTTACAGTACTGCCTCCTACAGTAGTTAGAATTTTCAATAGGAAAATCTTCAAAACTATTTATATATTTAGTAAAATGGTTTCATATTGAAGATCCTTTTGTTCTTAATCATTTTTTACTAGGGATTGGTGGTCATCCACCACAACCATGAGATGTTCCTATAAAACTAGCACATTTCATCCCTTGGGTATCCGTATCCAACTAATCAAATTCATCATCATATGTTTCTAATTCTTCATCACCAGTACATATGATGTAGGTGCATATGCATCCATCTAAACTTCTGAAGTTTCAGACAAATAATAAGTGTTAATGTTTGCCTTTGTGTTTCTGGGCTTATCTCAATCACAACAAAAATAAAAATAGTTTGTATTCAATATTTTTAAAATTCACTCAATGTGAAAAGTGTCATTTCTTTTCTAAGCATGAGAAAATTTCCATTTAACAAATAAAACAAATAACAACCACAGATAGGCAACCTCTGTAGCATAGAAAAGAAACATTATAGAGTTGTGGTCATCAAAACAACATATATTAAATAATTCAAATTGGAGCGTTAGAAGAATTACAGCAAAGCTAGCTACCCAATTCAGAGGAGAAAATGAAACAATATCAACAAACTAAGGTGGTAAAATCCGGATCATTCAATTCAAATTTAACGGACAAATTTAAATAATTTTATAAAAGTAGAATTCCCTAATAAATCATATTCCCTTCACCATTCTATTTTACAATTGAAATAAATCAGAAATACAAATGTATTCTCTTTCTGTTGTTTATTTTAACACTATACGCAAGCAATAGTACGTATGAGCTTGCATGAGTGACTAGTTATGATCAGGTCATGCATGTCGCAATATTGACTTTTTTCTATATTTTTAAAATTAATGCATGTGATTCATTAATATTTTAGGATCCACGAATTCATGGGGATCTGGATCTATTATTTTAAGAATAGTTTAACAACCCAATTAATTAATTCTGCAAGCCACTTGTAGGCAATTAAGTTTCTCGAATCCTAAGTACGACAAAGTCAGAAACTGCAGATATATTCCAAGTACTAGGAATCTGGTTCCCTTCTTGGCTGTCAAGCGATCACTTATAAGATTATAATAATAAATATATAAAGTCCAAGCCATTGCAACAGTCTGTGTGTTGCGTGAAGTGTATGAGTTCCGTATTTTTTTCGAAGGATAATACATTTTTCTGCACGATAGATTGGCGCCACGGGCTGATCCTCCTCGTATAATTTAAAATTCATAATAAGGTTGCATGGAATGCTTGCGCGCTGCCATAGTTTCTGACCCAATTAATAAATGATTTAGTGTGTATTTAAAGTATCAACTGACAATGTTAATATTTATTTAAATAGAAGTTTTTTTCACATGTGAATGTGATTGAATTGTCTAGAGAAAAAGAAATTGAAAAATTATTCTACTGTATTAGATCATAATACTGGCGTCAAGTTGAAAATGAGATATGTTCTGCTTACAATTTCACTATTAAGTCGGGCCGAATGAGCTCTCGTTCGCTAATGCGTCCGAACAAGCCTGCGAACAAGAAATAAAAGTTGTGTTTTCTTTAAGTTTTAGCTTACAAGCGTTCGAACGAGCCTATGTTCCGTATGAGCAAGCAGCGCAGTTCCACCTTACATCACATAGCCACACGAAAAGACAACACATTACCTCCAAAACATCATGAACATCCAACAAATTCAAATAAAACAAGGTTGATGAAGCTGTTAATTATAATGATCTGTTAGAAGTTTTATAGTATTCACTACAAAAATCAGAGAGTTTTCTAAGGCAACTTTTTTGACGTTCTTAACGTATTGAAACGTCAAAAATGTTTCTGGCGTGCCTTTTTTGACATTTTTGAAACCTTAAAAAACCGCATGTCAAAAAAGTTGAAATTTTGACGTGGTGAACAATGACGTCAAAATCTTTTTTACGTTTCATTGTTTGGAATGTCAAAAAAACATTTCTGACCTGGTAACAGTGTCATGTCAAAAATGTTTTTTTTTTTAATTTTTTTTTCAGAAATTTTTATGTCGTTTGAAAATTTAAAACGTCAAAAACTTTTCTAACGTGGTGAACAGTGCCACGTCATAAAAGTTTTTCAAAATTTTTTTTCCAAAAATTTTTTTGTCGTTTGAAAATTTAAAACATCAAAAAAATTTCTAACGTGGTAAACAATGCCACGTCAAAAATGTTTTTTTGATTTATTTTTCCATAAATTTTTGTCATTTGAAATTTTAAAACGTCAATAATATTTCTGACGTGGTGAACAATACCACGTCAGAATTTTTTTTTTTTTTTTACCAGAAATTTTTTGACGTTTTAAAATGTCAAACGTCATTAATGTTTTTAAAATTTTTTTTTAAATTTTTTTCAATTTCTTTTTGTTTTTGGTTTTCACTTCTCCTCTTCTCTTCTTCTCTTCTCGGCATCAAGTTTTACACCCCACGTAATTCAAACAAATCAACTTCTTATGATGTCATCAATTTTAATCGATAAAAGAAATATAAATATTCTAAAAATCTCATAATTGCTTTGGAACAATAAGAAAGTGAAGCTATCTAATACTTTAAATGTCTACAAAACGCACAAGCTGTTCATTTAAGATAAAATCAACAAGCAGCGTTGTCATTTAAAAAGTAATGGCCAAATACATCAAGCATATATTTTGTATCTTATCTGGTAGTTGCAATTATCTAGTACATCAAGTATATGTTTCATAAAAACGACTCACAAGAACGGCTCACGCCAACTGAACACTAAACCATCAGTTTGCATCACAAAAACTTCAAGCTCCTTACATTGAAATTGTAAATCCATTCCTAAGATACAACGAATATATTTTTTGATGAATAAAACGACATAAATCAAACATTACTTATAAAAAAAATGACTTCTTTTTATTTTTTGATGAATTATTAACAACCAAAATCATTACATATATCAAGCCATTACAACCCATCAATAACAAAATCCATATATAGTACAACATTCTCCATCTATATAGTAGATTCACATATAAAACCACAACAACAGAAATTAAACAAATACAATTCTCATGTTGCAATTGCAATTCTAGACTATTCTAAGAGGAATTATATATATATATACTAGTGGCTTGCACGTGTTCAATTCCCGGTGTTCGATAGTAATAAATGTAATTTAATGACAATAAACATGCTCAATCGGGCTCACATTGAAGTTTCAAACATTTAATGAAAATCAATAAATATAAAGAGCATTTGACTAATACTCATAAAAAATAAAAATAATAAAAGGTTGCAATTTATAACACAACATAGTGTAATAATCATGAAAAATAGTACTGATGATAATAGCATGTGCCTTCCTATATAACGTGGTGAGATTATGCTCATCAAATGGGAGATATCCAGACAACAAAACATAAAACAGCACCATCATAACTCTTGTGACTGAGGATCTAAAGCTTTTATGAAAATAATCAATAGATAAGCATGAATTAAGAAATATATATTAGCTAATGCTAAAGTCAACTTAGAAGCTAGTCACCCTTATAATTATCTCAGGTGTGACATAGTTAGGAGTTCCACATGTTGTCCGAAAAAGGCAAACTCCCAGGTGCAAATATTACCAAATAAAAACTCATTTGATATCAACACAGATTATAATCATGTAAAAAATCTAAGACAGTGATAACTCCAACAACAATCTCGGTGGTTCAGTCAATGCACTAAGACCAAAATCTGAAATCTTGAAATTTTCTTGGAAATCCAATAGAAGATTTCAAGCTACAAAATATAAGGAAACCGTTATTATAAGAATTTTTTAAATAAAAATTGAACAACTGCGCTCCAAATACTAGCAAAGGAGAATCATAACATTATAATCAACTCCTTGTTTCAATTGGGGAAATAGAAATCAAAACACTCAAACAATTAGGCTTCAAACTTCCAACCATATAAATGCAAACACCAGTCGACATACCTCTCTTCTTCTCTTACACACCTTTTCTTTTTTGATAAGTACTGCCTAAATAGTAATTAAACAACCAAGTATTAAGATGCTTGAAAAATTGGAAATCTACAGTTCAACCTAGAGCTTATGTTAACCAAAATATAAAAACAATTGTTGTGTTGGAAGAAATTTGTAGCTTAGAAAATAGTAATAAAATTCGTAGAAAACAAAAATAAATTTCTACTTTAAAAGCAAAAAAGATTTAAGACATTAAAGAAGCTTAAACCTAGCAATAGAAGATAATCAACAATATAGCACCAAAATGTTTGTCAAGCGCCTTTGTTAGTATCCTGATATATTTTTGGAGCTACATAAATTATATTTGGCATATAATGAATGCCTCACCAAGGATTACCAATGGGAAAATTACACAACAATATATATAGAGAGAGAGAGAGAGACAGAGACAAAGAAAGAGAGAGAGAGAAATGATATGCTTACAAAAAAAACTTTTACAAAGTGATGCGGGACACTATGATTGGGTTTCTCAAAATTTAAATTTATCTCATTCCCTAATGAATACATACTTGAATAATTGATAATGGTACTCTAATCATAATTTTAAAAATATTAGGTTCTGCAAATCACTTGAAATTTTATAGTTAATTAATAAAACGACGAGCAAAGAAATTGATGAAGTATTCATTCTAATATATACTCTACAACTAAAAAGGGGAAGAGATTACGAGAAAGAGATAAAATGAGGAGTATACCATTATAGCCATCCTTGAGACACGAGTTAGCTCCTAGAATGATTCATCAAAATGCTCCTAATAGATATGTACAGTAGCCATTAAATACTCCCCTGTTATCATATAATCAACAAACAAAGTCAATTTCTTTGTTATTAAGGTCTATTACAAATGATAGCACAAAGGTAAATATTAAAATAATCCCAAAATCACCTATTTCGCTATAACCCAAAAATAGAAACACTGAAATTTCTACAAGACTTCATACCCATAAAATCCAGTTCAACATTCATCAAAACTAAACCTTATAAACAACCTATCTGTAGCCAATTTTCTAATAAAACACATAATTTGGCCATCAGAACAGCCCCACCTTTACACCCCAGATCAATCCCTCATAAACTCAAACTATGCACAAGAAACTTACAATGTTAAATACCCAAATCAAAGTATATACAATTCTGCCAATCACCCAGGAATTTAACAAAGAACATGACTCAAAATGAAACTCCAAACCCATCACCTATTAGGCCATCACAGTGCACATTCTCAACATTGATCTAAAAGACATGGCTAATCCTTTATGAACATCCCACCTTTTGTGTGCTACTCCTACAACAACAATGATTCCTCATTCTATCAACACAAGTAAGAATGTAACCAAAGACTGAACTGTTCTTCCTCTTTCCACACATAATATTGCAAATTCAATATCATTTACTTCAAGACAAATTCTTGAAAAACATTGGTTTGATTAAACCAAGATAAATTAACATTTCAAAAACCACACATGCTTACACACAGAAGACCATTTAATATTAATAGCACATTCAATCATCATAGAAAATTGACATCTTTTATAAATTCAAGATTTAAAAAAACATGATTTTGACATTAAAAAGATCGTGTTTTTTTCAATATTGTATTTTCATTAATTACGACTAACATTAACATTTCTCATCCGCTACATATGTCCAACATCAACAAACCACATATGCAACAAATATACATGCTATAATGTATATACGTATATATACAAGTTAGGAATGCATACATACAGAATACATAATAATAAATAAATACATAAGCTAAGGTACCCGACCATTTGCACAATCCAATTCAACGGCATCATCACAAGCGTCTACTTTGTAGTACCTGCAATAAACCGTTAAGCATTATCATCTAAGTGATCGAGTCGGACTATAGTTATGTTAATAGAAAGAAAAAGAAAAGAAAAGAAAAAAACAAAACAAAACAAAAAACAATAACACAAATAGCATGTTTGCCCCCTTTTGAATGACCCCCACTTTCGGACACTTTAGAGAAAGAATGAAGAGAAACTTCCATATAAAAACAATGCCTCGAGTCTCCGAAAGCGGGCATCATTCTCCCGAAAGCGAGCTTCATTCACTCCCATCTGATTTTCCAATTCTTCAATCTTTGCTCGATGTTGGTCCCTCTCTGCTTCTAGCTCTCTTATCCTCTCTGCCATATGTGATGAGTTACCGGTGTTTTGTGTCTAGGATTGGGACGATGTATAGTATGTCTGTGTGCTACCCCGTACCGGTAGAATGCTAAGTCCTGCTTGCCTGACCCTGCCAGCATACTCTGGCTTATTTCCGAGTGCCTGGGAATATGCATCACCCGGGCACCACCTTATGGTGCCTTCAGTCACACTCGATTCTGGTGCCAGGTCATTTGGCATCAATTCTAACATCCTCTCCTGTACGTTACAATATACGTTAGTGCGTCATATAAGTAGTTAAATCATAAATAATTACTCAAATACTAAAGAGTTGGATTAATAGCATACACATCTCTCCCTAATCACATCATTTGGATATGTGTTATTCAATTTCTTGTGAGTTTTGACGTAATTCTGAGCTCTTGTAGGAGGAATGCCGGCAGCTAAGGTCTGCAGTCAAAAAATGAGCATATATAAATATATATATATATAAATATATATATATTAATAATGTGATTAACATACTGTTTTAATATTTATATATATTAAACTATTTAAATAATTCTGACGTGAATTACATATATTAGAATAATATGTAAATAATATTGTTGGGGAAAAAAATCCACAACGAGTCCCACTATCTCTCAGCAACCCTCAATTATCTCAACTACCTGACATTATCTCTCTACTATTTTAAATAATCCATCAATCATTTAAAATAGAGAAAATTAAGGAAGCATTTACACATACAAAGCCCTATAAAAGGGAACTCAATGCATCAGGAAAGAGGATCGATCATTCATGTCTCTCAATATAATACTAAGCTCCGACTTATTTTTTAGAATACAATGCTAACTCCGGCTACATTTTGTCCCCATATACGACTACTAACTTAAGCATCGGAGGTTCTATAGGGACTCTCGCATATACCCCTTTGACACTCTTATTATTTTGTAGGAACCCAAAAATTGATGATCAAAGAAGCCCCGAAGAACGTGAAGATCACACCAATCAAAGACTGTTGAAAAAAAATGCATTAACAGTTTGGCGCCATCTGTGGGAACGACTATGTTCTTGCAAAATCAAACTCTGTTATGGTGGTGATCATGCTTTTGGACGGTACATCAACCAACTGAAATCAGATCTGCACGGATTTATAGTCACGGATCCAAATCCACTCCGATGGATTTGCACCGATCTACAACCATGGATCCCATATCCATTATGTTGCCATTGCACACACCAAATTGTTACTTTAGTCAGATCTTCAAGATCTATTTAACAGAAGAGCAGGAAAAGCTTCTTGCATCACATCACGCCTTTTCAAAAAGGAGATGAGATAGAATGGCTCTGACATGTGTCTTCTCACAGGAAAGGAGAAGAAAGAATTTTCGAAAAATACTGCATAAAAGAAAAAGAAAAACAATTAAATTGGTTCTTAATTTGTGCACATTCACACACAAAACTGCACAGTATCGAGCACTAAGAAAAGATATTTTGTGTATCTTTATGATATAAATTTACAATTGTGCCATGATTGTTGTTGTCTTTTACAAGGTCAACCTCAGCTTTTCAGAAGAACCCATGCAAGGGTCCTCACGCCCAGCAATTCCTACAGACCAACGGCGAACTTAGGGGCCTCATTATCTCTCTCCTGGTAATGGAGGAATTACACGGGTCAGTGCTTTCCAAACCCAATCCGTGCATGAGCTCTCCTCAGAGCTGCCAGCATCGACCCAGCCTCGAATCTCCATCGCCAAGACTAACGAGCCTACGCCGAACAGTGGGTCACCGAGTTTTGTCGTCGAAGTGCCGACCCCTCCTCGGCGATTTGGTGACTAGCAGTCCGCAGATTTGCCAAACCTCACCCGTCAGAGTTGTCAACCCAATCTTAGGTGCCCATGAATGAGGCTTCCACAAAGCTGTGACGCTAACTCATACTCAGGCTCCCATGACAAACTCGTGGGTGACAACCCCTTCTCGGAATCGAGAAGAAACGTTGGTGCCTACCCAGACTCGGGCTCCTATGCCCGAGCCCTCCTCAGAATCAAGAGGAGACATCAGCACCGACCTAGACTCGAGCTCCTATGCCCGAGCCCTCCTCAGAATCGAGAGGAAACATCAGCACAGACCCAGACTCGGGCTTCTGCGCACGAGCTCTCCTCAGAGCCGCTAGCGCCAACCCAGTCTTGGGCTCCCATGACGAGCTCGTGGGTGACAACCCCTCCTCAGAATCGAGAAGAAAAACGTCGGGGACAACCCAGACTCGGGCTCCTGTGCCCAAGCCCTCCTTGACCGTGAAGCGCTGAGCAGGCCTCGACCTCACCATGAATGAGCTCCCCTCAGTTGCCAAACCTCAGGTTCCTGACTCCTCTTATCAGAATTATAATTATGAATTGTATTTTGCTTGGATGCACTTGTTCTCATTTTGTGCAGAAAAATTCCGAGAGTCCGAAAATGAAACTCCGAGAAAAACTCAAGAAAAATTTTTCTGAGTTCAAGGCCAGAATTTCGAGACCCAAGTCTTGAATTCCAAGACCCGAGGCGTGACTTCCGAGTCCAAGACCAGAATTCCGAAACCCGAGTCTTGAATTTCGAGACCCAAGGCCTGACTTCCGAGTCCAAGACCAAAATTCCGAGACCCGAGTCTTGAATTCCGAGACCCGAGGCCTAACCTCCAAATCCGAGACCAGAATTCCGAGACCCGAGTCTTGAATTCCGAGACCCGAGGCCTGACCTCCAAATCCGAGACCTCTGAGTCCTCGACGGCTCCCCAAACACAAGGAAGAATGGAAGAAGCATCATGTAAATCTTGAATCCGAGATTTACAACTCATACTCGATACCCTGGAATTTGGGATCGAAGAACGTGGAATTTCGTTCTAACAATTCATAATCGAGACCCTAGAATTTGGGAACGATTTTGAGGTTGAAAGGTCAAAACCTCCGAGTTCGAGACCTTTATATTCGATAACTTGGAATTTGAGATCGAAGAACATGGAATTACGTTCAATAAGGTGTAAGTTAAATCTAACAGTTATACAAGAAAATGCGGAATTGCGTTCTATAAGTCGTCAGTTAAACCTGACACTTATAAAGGAATACACATCTCAAGTGTTAGATGGATCGATTCGAGTCCTGGTCTTCACCAGGATGGTTGATCCGAATCCCAACACTTGAGTAGGAATGCATGTGTACTAAGTTCTTAGCCAGACCAACTTGAGACCTGATCTTCATCAGGTTAGTTGGCCTAGAACCTAACACCTAACAGGAATCAAGTGTCAGATGGATCGATTCGAGTACTGGTCTTCACCAGGATGGTCGATCCGAGACCTGACACTTGAACAGGAAAACACAAACCAGGTGTCTGACGAATCGATTCGAGTCCTGATCTTCACCAGGATGATTGATCCGAAACCCAACACCTGAGCAAAAATACATGTATACTAAGTGCTTAGCCAGACAACCTCGAGACCTAATCTTCATCAGGTTGGTCAGCCTGGAACCCAACACTTGAGCAGAAAATCAAGGATAAGTCATCAGCGGGAAAACCCGAAATTGCGTTGAACCTGACACTTATATAGGAAAAAGCGGAGTTGCTTCAGTCACAGGTACACATAAGATTCCCGATGCCTGACTAGATGGACAAGTCAGCCATGGGAATCAAGGGGTAAATGTTGGGGAAAAAATCCACAACGGGTCCCACTATCTCTCAGCAACCCTCAATTATCTCAACTACCTGACATTATCTCTCTACTATTTTAAATGATCCCTCAATCATTTAAAATAGAGAAAATCAAGCAAGCAGTTACACATACAAAGCTCTATAAAAGGGAACTCAATGCATCAGGAAAGAGGATCGATCATTCATCTCTCTCAATATAATACTAATCTCCGACTTATTTTCTAGAATACAATGCTAGCTCCGGCTACATTTTGTCCCCATATACGACTACTAACTTAAGCATCGGAGGGTCTATGTGGACTCTCCCATAAACCCCTTTTACGTTCTTATTATTTTGTAGGAACCCAAAAATTGATGATCAGAGAAGCCCCGAAGAATGTGAAGATCACACCAATCAGAGACTGTTGAAGAAAAAATGCATCAACAAATATATATTGTATATTACCTGCAGAGGAGCACCGAAGGAGATGGACGGTGGCCGGTGATAAATGGACGGCCGGCGATGGCCGGAGAGAGGTGTCTTGGCTAAAGTACGTCAAAGCCAAAACTCAGCCACCTATTTGGTTAAAACAACCAAATATATGCTAAACAGAGAAGAAATTGGTGCTCTCTGAATTTGTTGATAACATAAGAGAAAAAAGAAACCAGTGTTAATAGTATTTCAAAAATTGGTGCTACAGTTCATGACTTATATCCTATTGAACAGATAAAGCCCATCCGAAGCAGTGGCAGAGCCAAGGGGGGTTGAAGGGGGGCATAACCCCTAAAAATTCTCTCTACTTAGGTACAATTTTTTCTTATGCCTCCTATCAACCATTGATATGCCCCCATCTCGACAACTCTTAAAGGAAAATAGTCATGATTATGCCCCAGGACCATCCATAAAATTGAAGGATTTCAGAGAAATAAAAGGTTGAAGAAGATAAATAGCTTCATTAAACTACACGCACCGTTTCATCAACATAAAATTTCAAATGATTTCGTCGAGACTTCACATGTACAGCCTAAATAGTAAATAATTAATAAAATATAATTAAAATAATATAACTAATAACATAAGTACACAAGTTAAGGTATGGAAGACAAAAGAAAAGAAAATAAAATAAACAAAGTAGTATACAGATGTCAGGTGTGCAATCATGTCCAACCTTTTGTTGGACTTGCTGCACTTGCAAAGCTAAAAAGTAGAAAAATAATCAATTTTTTATATTTAATTATTTTTTAATATTTTTAATTAATTTTATTTTTTTATTCATTAAAAAAATGCCCCCCTCCCCCCCACACCATTTTTCTGGCTCCGCCACTGATCCGAAGGATACAGAACAAGTATTTACGATTTCCATCCAGAAGATAAGAAGTTGAAAGAAGAAACCCAGTGAAATTCGAGAGTAGAGCAGAGAACAGGGCCATAGGATATAAACCTTCTTAGTCACCATAATGTCCAGAGTATTGATTTTACAAAATGATATTAAGATTCTCTCCCCTCACAACTTAAGTTAGTGTTGGTTTTTTACTTATTTAGTATATCAAGCCCAGTGACACTCTTCACAAACGCATCAATATTTTAAGCTATTTCACCTTATTCCTCCTCCAAATTTGAAAAACCCAAATCCCATGTCAATGCCAAAGCTCATCTGTGCATAATGTGCATTATAAATAAACAGATTTCATTAAAGTTTATTTAGACATACAGTGACAGTTATCAAATAATTCACGTTCATTTCAAACAAATATAACCATATATATTTCGGTGCTTCTTACCTACGATTATCGCAAGCCTCAATTATAATCTTCTTTTTAATAAGGTTCACTTAATTTGGAGTACAAATTTGGAGCTGTACATGAGGTTCATTAGTATGTCCCCTAAAAACAAAATCATTTGCTACTACTCTTCAACGAAAGGCCAGCCAGGAATGGGCGAGAAATAATATTTAAAAAGCTTGAATATATTGCCTTTTGGTTTTGTCGGTTGGCTGCCTTTCTTCAAATCAACATATCAGCCAAATAATAAACATAATTACGGGGAAAAATAAAATAAAATAAAATCACTTTCATTTCAAACAAATTAAGCCACTTTTTGGTCCATATTAGCTAAGATTATCCGAAACTTCCACTGATAATCTTCTATAAAATTGCTCACTCATCAAAAAGAAAGGTTCACTATGTGGGTGATCCCCTAATAACATTATATTAGCCAATCGTACCAAGTCTTCATTCACACAAATTAATAATGAATGAAGGAAATTTAGACTAAAAATTTGATGAGGAACTCAACTGGGCACTGGTGGGATGAGCAGAGAAGGCTTGAAGCCAAGCGTGGACGTCAACCTTGTTGAAACATACGTCTCTGGCTATGGCGGCAGACACGGCTTCTTGCAGAAAATATATATGCACGAAAATGGCCTGCAGTGGAATTAATTCAAAAAAGGGTTTTTTTTTCCCCAAAACCAAAAAGTTGCTGGTGAGAGAGAATGAGAGATAAATTAGAGGAAGAAGAAGCTTGAGGAAGAAGGAGGTGCGCGGAGGGAAAGAGGCAGGGAACGCGCGGGAGAGAGGGAGAAAATGAGGGAGAAGAGGAAGAAATGGGGGCCAGCTGGAGTGGGGTTCCCCATGCAATTTTTTTTGACGTGTGAGTATGTGACACGTCAACATTTAGGGAGAGAGGCAGGGAACGCGCGGGAGAGAGGGAGAAGAGGAAGAAATGGGGGCCAGCTGGAGAGGGGTTCCCCATGCAATTTTTTTTGACGTGTGAGTATGTGACACGTCAAAAAATGTTGACGTGTCACATACTCACACGTCAGAATTCTGTTATTTTATTAATTTTTTTTTTCTGGTTCAAATCAATGCACGTTTTCAAAATTTTCCCATTTACAAATTTTTTTTTCTTTTTTTTAAGAAAAAGTATCTTATAGTAGTATATTATTTGACACATAATAATTAAGTAAACAAGCTGAGCTTGGGCAAATAAATTTAAAATTTATAAAAAAAAAAAAAAATTATGGGTATAAATGTTATTTTATTGGTTTTAACATTTAAAATTTGATATAATTGGTGAATTGAATCAAATTTAAAGTTCTAACATGTAAATTGAGAGTTTTTTAAAGTAAGAGGGTATTCTCAAAACACGGTCTAAAATGAAGTTTTCCAATTTTATTTTTATTTTTGGCTCCTACAAAAAAATCAAACTTCCTTAAAGTTAAAAAAAAATTCAAAAATTTCCTTCTTTGGTAGGTTTAGGGTTTTTAGGTCTAGGCTATGCCAGGTAAATTGCCAAAAATAGGTCTATATATATATACGTATATATATTAAATAATTAACCCGACTGTGTGGTATTTTTTATAATTACTATTTTTTTAAGCAAACGCTCGATAATTATTAAGTGCGTATCTCGATCTCCATCATAGGTGGCTAAGATCCGAAAGTATTCATTGCTCATAAGTGGTTCAATTCATCTGGCTGGGGTGTGTATCCCTGCATTGCCATTGTTTTCACTCTGTAAGACTAAGCATTACACTCATATACAAGCTGACTTCTTGAGCCGTTCACAATAATTGGAGTAAAAAATTATAATGAACAACGAAATTGATAAAATAAGAAATTAACTTCAATACGAGAGCCCTAGCTCGGCTAGACTGATTATAAGCTCGGGCCCGAATTTTTGGCTTGGCCGTAAGCTACACTCCAAATCATGCTTAATAACTTATATATATATATATAAGTTATTTGTTTAAAAAAAGGGGAAAAAAAAGGAAATTTTTGACGTTTGAAGGGTCAAACGTCAAAAAATTCTGACGTGGCAAATAGTGCCACGTCAGAATTGTCCAACCTTTTTTTTTTCTCCTTTTAAAAAACAAAAAAAATTCAAAATTTACTTTTTTGGTAGGTTTAGGGTTTTTAGGTCTAGGCTATTAATGGTAAGTTGCCAAAAATAGGTCTATATATATGTATATATTAAATAATTAATCCAACCGTGTGGTATTTTTTATACTTATTATTTTTTTTAAGCAAACGCTCGATAATTATTAAGTGCGTATCTCGATCTCCATCTTAGGTGGCTCAGATCCGAAAATATTCACTACTCATGGGTGGTTCGAGTCATCTGGTTGGGGTGCGTATCCTTGCATTACTGTTGTTTTCACTCCGTAAGACTAAGCATTACGCTCATATACAAGCTGACTTCTCGAGCCGTTCACAATAATTGGAGTAAAAAATTATAATCAACAATGAAATTAATAAACTAAGAAATTAACTTTAATACAAGAGTACCAGCTCGACTAGACTGATTATAAGCTCGGGCCCGAATTTTTGGCTCGACCGTAAGCTATGCTCCAAATCGTGCTTAATTTCTTTAACAAGAAAAATTAATAACTTATATATATAAAAAAACTTATTTGTTTAAAAAAAGGGAAAAAAAAAAGAGGAAATTTTTTACGTTTGAAGGGTCAAAAGTCAAAAAAATTATGACGTGGCAAACAGTGCCATGTCAGAATTGTCCAGCCTTTTTTTTTCTCCTTTTAAAAAACAAAAAAAATTCAAAAATTTCCTTTTTTGGTAGGTTTAGGGTTTTTAGGTCTAGGCTATTCATAGTTGCCAAAAATAGCTCTATATATATGTATATATTAAATAATTAACCCGACCGTGTGTGGCATTTTTTATACTTATTATTTTTTTTAAGCAAACGCTCGATAATTATTAAGTGCATATCTCGATCTCCATCATAGGTGGCTAAGATCCGAAAGTATTCGCTGCTCATGGGTGGTTCGATTCATCTGGCTGGGGTGCGTATCCCTGCATTGTTGTTGTTTTCACTCCGTAAGACTAAGCGTTACGCTCATATTGTAACGTCCCCAAAATTAACTTTGGCTAATTTGGTGGAGTCATTGGTAATTCACCCAGTTGAACCAACGAGTGGTCAAATAGGTGATCGCCCTTATAAAACTTGTTAGAGTAAATGCAAGGAAGGTAAATAAATCTAAGAGTACTACAATTCATCAAGTAAGAACATGGAGCTGCTAAACAAATAAGATAAACCTGTAGCTATAGGTGAGTCATAGCCAGTTAGGTAATGGCAACTTTAGCTACCTCCTTATCAAAAAATTGGATTTCCTAAAGAATAATAATCGCATAAGTCTAACGACTTAATAAGTAAACCCCACACGTAAGCATGACATGAGCCCAATTAATAAAAGTAAACGTGTAATTCAAGTAATAACCAAAAGAGGGCATTACCTCCACTAATACACCATTTCATAGGTTTTAGGGTTTTTAAAGCTCTATGATGTAGAACCAGCGATAATTGCCTAATTATTTTGATGCAGAAAAGGATAATACTTTATAGGTCATAACTCCCATACATGGTCTACCCGAGATATTACCCCTTCTCAGCAGGGTTGATGCTGTCCCGGGGGTCCTATAATATAATGCCAGTGCCTCAGCCATTGCATAACATACCGTACGTAACATTAGTGACACGATTGGGACTGACCCCGAGTGGCCCACACCAACTAATGGCGTTCGTCCTATAGTAACCGAACCATTGGGAATGGTTGCATCAAGGTCACAAAACCAATGGATCCACAGCCCTCACATAACGCACACATTTGACCATAAAACGTAGTCTATATAATAAGCCCATGGCCATTCATACCGCACATACTGGCGTACCATGTCTTACGATGCATCTGAGTGGTTTATTTAATTGCGTAATTACCGGGTAACTATGGAAATTAAACATGCTCATATTATATACGTGGTCAGTCAACTGACATATCCCACGGTTTATGAAAAAGGGTGTAAGTGTTTACTTACCTTGCACATTCGAGCGAATCCTCCGATCAAGCTATTTCCTGCTATAATGGATACAAAACACCGTCATTCTAAGTCTTATGAAACCTAGGGTTAAGGATAAGCTGAAGCATACACATATGAGTATGCGCCCTCGAGGGTGTACGTCCGCTTAGTGTGTTAAGCACACTGTTTTAAGGTTCGGACAGTGCACGTTTTCAACGGTATTTACAGACCTCTAACCCATTTTCTAAGCTAACAAAACAGGACAGCAACACAGGAAATCATAGATTTACAATCCTTTGAGGAAACTCTTTGAAAATGTTGGTAATTCTAAAAGAATGCATAATTAACACTCTGAAGTTGGTATTAAAGCATAACCACAAGATAACAAGATGATAACAAACGGAGCTTACCCCAAAGCTCAACACAGACATGTTTCCCTTTCCTCGGAACTCTCTATCGGTGCTCTTTCTTACAGATTTCTCTCTCAAAACACCAAGGAGTGGTTCTGGCAGCCTAGGGGCATACCAGAGGAAGAAGAAGGTGTGAGGAATGAAGGGGAGGGGCGGGCTATTTATAGAGAAAATTCGTCACCAACTCCCTAACAAAGCAGCGGACGTTCGATAACCCTAGCATACGTTCGATAGTCTTTGTACATCAGTCCAAAAGGTGTCTCGTACGTCCAAGTATTATCCAAAGGGTTTACCAAAAAGTAGGGTACGTCCGTTGGTACGGTTTGCAGAGTGTATGTCCGGTGGTCCCCCCGCGTACGTCGATGTTACAGACACAAGCATACATCCGCTAGACCTAGTGTACGTCCACCACCTGAGGGTTAGTTTTCAGTTTTTATTCCTTAAAGGTTCAAGGCGCACTTAGGTTAACCCTAAGGGTCTTAGGCTTTCATCTAAGCGGCTTTAAAGGTTTGGGCTAAGCGTTCAAAAGGGAATCTCCTAAATAAAAGGTTAGGTTTATTGGGGTATTATACTCTCCCCTCCTCATAGAAATTTCGTCCTCGAAATTTAAGGTTTCCAAGATTTTAAGATAAACATATGTTTTTCTTGGATGAAAGTTTTGCAAAAACAAGGTTATCATTTAAAGGCTTTAGTATGATAAGAAAACGTACCAAGCTAAATCTTGTAACTTTTGAAAAAAGAAAAATAGGTCAACAATTTCACATCCTAGCAACAATCAACATAAGCAGTCGTAAATATGTACATGACAAAATTGCCACCCTAAAACTGGTGGACTTAGAATGTAGCAGAATACACCCAAAATTGCCACCCCCATGGTGGACTTAATAAAACAAGAAAATAAATGCAGAAATCACAAAAGATAACACAGCGATCACAACTAAGAGCGAGATCGCCTCCTCGGAATCTGCTCATCGGGTCCTCGTCTTGGTGTCCCCTGCGCGCTCGAACTCGCTCTCCCTCCCGGACTCCCTCGAGCACTAGGGCTCCCCCTCCCACGGCTGAAATGAGAACTATGAATGTCGTAATCTCTAACATTGAGGGGTCCCATCAAGTGATCCCGCAGCTCTTGGACGGTTTGTGTAAGACTTGCCATCGCGCACCCATAAGCCTCGAGTGTAGTCTCGATCTTGCCTAGCCGCTCCTCCTGGCTAGTAGAGGTGGATGCCCCATCTGCTCTCGTTGTCCTCCTCCATTGGGGTCTCGGTGCTGGTGCAGCATCCCGTAAGTGCGCATTACTAGTATTGAGATAGCTGGCGATGATAGGCCCTTTCTCAGGTGCTAGCTCAATCATGCCCTCAGTGTCTACCCCGGCATTCTGGACGATCCATGTGATCAATGCTCCATATGGCAGTGCAGTGCATGAATCCGCGGCAATGAATCTGCATGCCGCACTGACATCATTGCGATCATGACCATAGAGCCATAGTCGATGAAGGTCTCGGTCAAAAGAGCGTAGAGGCATCGAGCTCTATCCATCGTGATCATCGTAAGGCTCAACACAAGAAGTACACGACTCATCACCAATCGACAGATGCATCTAACCTCATTGCTGAAGTCATGTACTTGGAAGCTGCCCTCACCCTTGGTCTCCATACGATGAAGGCATCCCTCCGTGAAACATGCCACCATCTCGGCTCGGGTCGGAAGGTGGTCAACCGACCAAGGATACTCTGGAGTGCATACTTGTGGTGCTCCAGTGATGGCACTAATAAGGTTAGGGATCACATGGATCTCTGTGCCTTTAACCCAAGTGAAGAATGAATCACCAGCCCTCCAATGAAGGTTGGCGTAGAACTCCCACACCAACTCGGCGATGGCTGGTCGGTGATCCTCTACCATCGTAGCCCAACCATGGGCTTCTAGCATTGCTTGAATGTGCGGACTGCGCTCATCGAAGTCTGTCACTACGAGTCCCCTCTCTACTACCACTCGACATCCCCTGTAGTCGTTTGCGAACCGTCGGTAAGCCTTATACTTATGGAAGCAGGTATGGTCATAGAGGAGGTTGGCATCATCTGTGTCTATGGCACTGCTACCGTCTACCACTGGGGCCTCAGGGCTTGGCCCACCCACTGGAGCTACTAGAACCTCAGGGCTGGGTCCCTCTACAGCAGCCTCCTCCATGTCCGAGTCCATACCAGACTCTGGGTCCTGTGCGGACTGCTGTGACTCGAACTAGAGCCTGTGTGACCGCGTTCGGGATGAGATAGATGCATCTGCACTCACTTTCGTCCGCGTCATCCCTCTGCATAGAAAATTCTAATTAAAACTAGTTCTTGCACCAAACCCTACCCCATGCAAAGCCCATGCAATCTATCCTAAATGCCATGGTAAGGTGTGATAAGGGAATAGGTAAGAATTTGTAGGTCATTAGGTGGTTTGTTAGTGACTGACAGAGTTGAGACATCCAAGTTGTGGCCGATATCAGGGACCAAAGAGTACTCAGGCAATTTGTCGGATGATTAGGAACTTAAATCCCAAGGGCTAGGTTAAAACCAAAGTGGGAGTACTCAGGTCAAAGCATTTTAGATTTGTGAAATGTCCAAGTTAGCTAGATGGATGAAAGGCACCTAGTTTTGATTTAAGGTGTGTGAAAATTTGGTAAGCCTAGAAAGTCAAAATTGCCCCTCCTAGGAGAAGTAGGGCATTTTGGTAATTTGAGATAAATTGAGAATAACAAAGGCTATGGTTAACTTGGTAGTATTAGATCTCATGATGATCAACTGGGACCTAGTTGATTAGGTTAGGTGGTAAGAGGTGAAAATGCACCCTTCTAGGAAAAGAAGGGCATTTTGGTAATTTGTGAAACTCGAACGGGTCTCCAAGGATCAAACTGAGTCCTTGGGAAGAACTTTTCTTCCCAGGGATTAGGCAAGATTACAATTCTGTTTTATGAGAAGGAATTAAGGAAAAATCCTATTCCTTGGGGTTGAGGGGTATCTTGGTAATTTTACAAATTTGGACAGAATTTTGGTTCAAGGGTCATAGATTGGAGTTCCAAATATAATTATTGGGTCTTAATTGCTCCAAACGACCTTGGATAAACCATAAGACTACCAACGTCCGAATTTAGGCGAAAACCCCTAGACTAAAAAACTAGGGTTCGAGCTGGTCAATTAGGTCAATGGGTTTTGGCCCAATCTACAAAAGCAATAAGGGAACCCCAAAACACATCAAGGTTGGGTTTCAAGGAGATTTTAAAAGGTTTTATCGGGTTTAGGGTGAAAAACCCTACCCTTTGTATGTGAGGGGCATTTTAGTAATTTCACACCGTTTGGCAAAATTTCGAACTTAGGTGTTGGGGTCGTAGATCGGGGTTCCAATTATAAGTGTTGGGTTTCAATTGGTCCAAATGACCAAATGAAAACCTGTGACGCCCCGCCCAGTGGGAATATCAATTAACTAGTAATTGACCCCACGATGCGCCATCCCAGCCATGTCCCTCCGAAACACGACCTCCGAAAAATCACTTTCCTCGTCGTAACGAGAAAACTGCAGCGGAAGACTTTACCAAGACTATGGGATTTAAGAGAAAGTAAATAGAACTCCACACAACAATATCAGAGATAAAATGCTACGTCCATAACATAATAAGTAGTCATCAATGTACTGGCCATCAGGCCGTCAACTAGGAAAATATATACAACCCAAATGTATGTTACATCAACATAGTTCTCAAAAGATCAACAGATCAAAGCCTAGATCTGTTTTAACAAAGCTAATGAGATTAGAATCTCGATCATGTCTGCACGGGCAGATCCTCCATCTTCCCATATCGTCCTAAGCCAAATCGGATCCATGTCCTCGAAAATTACCCGTATCAGGTCCTGAGCAATCACCCACGTAACCTCTGATGACATCTTTGTCTAGTGCAGCTAAACCGCGCAATTAATCGAAATGATGGGGAAAGACATAAATAAAGGGGTAAGTCTAAGACTTAGTGATTTTTAACGCAGATAATGCCAATGCCAGTTTTGTAAGTGAACTCAAGTATTTATTGAACAAAACAGTTCTTCCATGACAGATTATTTATGCATGATATATGTATAAGAATGATATATGCATATGGTGTCAACAATTATCATAGTTCAACGATATGGTCTACCCGAGATATTACCCCTTCTCGAGGTTGATCTGTCGAGGGACCTATAATACAATGCCGATTACCCATTGCAGCACAACGTCGTAACACTAGTGGCACGATCGGGTTCGACCCCGAATGACCCACACCAACTAGTGACGTCCGTCCTGTAGTGACCGAACCATTGGGAATGGTTGCATCAAGGTCACGAAACCAATGGATCCACAGCCCTCACATACCGCACACATTTGACCATAAAGCTAACATGTATGGTAAGCCCATGGCCATTACTACCGCACGTACCGGTGTACCATGTCATACGATGCAAATTATCTTGTCTGTATTTTACATGCATGTCTTTTACAAGTCTTACTTGGTTAATAGATTTATCACAACATTTTTCCCAAAAAATGACAGAATTCATGTGCAATATGTACAAACGGTGAGAGTTGTAAAGTATGCATGTTTTTTTGGTAACAAAATAGACGTGCAGTGCATGAAAAACAACAATGCGCATTATGTGAGTTAAAACTCACCTGGGTCGATACGTGTCTCTGAAAACTCCAAATGATCCAGGTTCTCCAAATCTGTGAAAAACCTTCTATTAGTCCTATTCCCACTATAACAACCCTAAATCAAGGAAAACATAAGCTATCGGACTTTTGGCGAAAATAGGGCTTCCCTGCCACACAGTGATCGTACGTCCGGGCTTGGGTGCGTACGTCCGCCGTGCAATGATAGGCAGTACATCCGGTCTCGACACCGTATGTCCGCTGTATGGGTTCTCGGGGAGAACCTCATTTTTTCTCCACTATCCGTCTATCCTCCGACTCCTAAGGCTACTGGGTACTACCTAGAGCCTTTAAATCTAGCTTAAACCTCCATGCAACGTAACAACGTTAAACTTAACCGAACGTTAACACAAACGGGTCTTGAGGTGCAACTAGGCTAACCATTACATCTAAACAATAACCAAGCAGCGTAACAACGTAAACAAAAGCTTATGGATCGAACGTTACCTCCTTGAAACAAAACCGCGAGAGTTCCACTTCACGAACGTCCCGAACTCGCAAACTCTTGCGCACACACGCTTACCAAACACTCACAAGCTTGAAAACTCTCTGGAAACAAACTAGCATCCTAGCGGCGTTCTGGAAACTGTGAAAATAACGAGGGGGTAGGGCTCTATTTATAGGCCCATAAAGCAGCGGACGTCCGACCAAAGAGCGTACGTCCGGTGGTTCTTGCCCAGTGGTTCAAAGGCTGTCTCATACGTCTAGGTATTATCCAGAGGGTATACAAAAAGTAGCGTACGTCCGGTGGTCGCGTCACGTCCTTGATCTGGTTTGCAGCGACGTCGTGCTGCCTACATACGTCACTCCGCACAACACAGACGTCGTCCTCTAAAAAGTCTGAATTACCCTTCTAGCAACCTTAGTGACCCAAAGCCCAAATTAACTCCCCTAACTAAGCCACTTATGCCTAGTTAGAAATTTGGGTCACTACAAAACTACAAAATCGACAAAACCCGATTTTGGGAAAAACCCCCCAATATCAAGAACTAGGGTTTGGGGCTTTTCAAAATGGATCAATTTTAGTCAATGGGCGGTATGGGCCTATTTCCTAAGTCATCATAGAAGGATTTAGGACTTACTTGATGCGTCAATTGCATGAAGAAATCCATCAAATCTTAAGGGTTTCGGATTTTCGGACAAACTCCCAAAATTCGAAAGAACAACAACTCAATTGGTCCAAATGCAACAATGTAACCCTATACTATCTAAAATGTGCCCCTAGTTCACAATCAAGCCAGCTATATGCAGATTTATGCAAGAAATCAAAGTGTTAAAATCTAAAACCCTAAGTTGCGAAAATGGGAAAAACCTTGAAAAATTGACATACCTTGATTTTAAATATGAAAAGAGAGCTTGAAAACCTTTGGAAATCCTAGAGACTTGGCCGAAATCCACGTTGAGGGCGTTTGGTTTGAGAGAAAATAATGACAAAATGGAATGAATAGTGTTTAGGGTACATTCAATCGTTTTAAAGAGAATACGCTGGGTTATGGCGTACGTCCGGCATTGGGGGTGTACATCCGTGCAACCCTAAAAATGATTTTTTTTTTTTTTTTTAGAAAATTCCCAAGGCACCGAAAAGTTAGAAACAACAAGGTAAGTCAAAACAATTTTATTTCTGAAATTCGGGGTACAGTGAAAATCCTCTTTGTGTACTACAATCAACCCTAATTGTCCAGACACCAAAACTCACCATTGCTAATGGTGAGGGAAAACCTAACTATCTAACACCAAGAGGTTACTACCCCAAGACCTACTACTCCTCAGACGAGTCTTCGGGTGGGTCTTCCTCGTCCTTAACTAGTGCCTCATAGTCCTTGTCTATGCTAGAGAGAAATACAGTCCTCTGACGGTCAGATCCTTCAGGTAATGCTCCCATCTTCAGAAGTCGAATTTCCTCTTGTTCCAATTGGGCGTACTCGTCCAAAATTCGAGTCAGTTGAGTATGCATTGCTCGCTTCTGTTCATTATTGAGGTACGGGTTAAACCTCCCAGGGATAGGTGGAAAATCTCGTATCGTCGAGATATTGTGACGCTTGAGAACAGCCGTCCTCCTCTTAATTGCTATGCGCGTCTCATTTTCTTCACTTGGCTTAAGCAAAGGTTTCGGCCCCTTGTCATCTTGGGTTGAATCTCTGTGTTTACCAAAGCGAGGTTGGTATCCAAGTGCGTAGGGTCTGAACTCAGCTGGCCACTTGCGAGCAGTTGGTAAGCGTCTACAACCATCACGCAATTGGGTATGAAGCAGGATCAAGTGCCTATAACGTGGAACAGGCGACCCCGTTCATCCCAAGTCAAACAATTAAATAGGCCGTTACGATGGCCTACACCCGCAAACAAGGAAACTAAACATATTCTATGCCCCAGTTCCTTTAAGATCAAACCTAAATGCTACACCTTATTCTTAGATTTACGGCTACGGTCGGTAGAACTGTATGCTTTGATACCATATTGTAATGCTCCCAAAATTAACTTTGGTTAATCTAGTGGAGTCACAGGCAATTCACCCAATTGAACCAACGTGTGGTCAAATAGGTGATCGCCTTTACAAAACTTGTCAAAGTAAATGTAAGGAAGGTGAATAAATCTAAGAGTACTACAATTCATCAAGTAAGAACATGAAGCTGCTAAACAAATAAGACAAACCTGTAGCTATAGGTGAGTCATAGCCAGCCAGGCAATGGCAACTTTAGCTACCTCCATATCAAAGAATTGGCTTTCCTAAAGAATAATAACCGCGTAAATCTAACGACTTAATAAGTAAACCTCACACGTATGCATGACATAAGCCCAATTAATAAAAGTAAACATGCAATTCGAGTAAAAACCAAAAGAGGGCATTACCTCTGCTAATACACCATTTCATAGGTTTTAGGATTTTTAAAGCTCTATGGCATAGAACCGGCGATAACTGCCTAATTATTTTGATGCAGAAAAGGATAATACTTTATAGGTCATAACTCTCATACATGGTCTACCCGAGATATAACCCATTTTCAGTAGGAGTGATGCTATTCCGAGGGACCTATAATACAATGCCAGTGCCACAATCATTGCATAACATACCACACGTAACATTAGTGGCACGATTGAGTCCTTTCCCAAGTAGCCCACACCAACTACTGATGTCCGTCCTGTAGTGACCGAACCATTGAGAATGGTTGCATCAAGGTCACAAAATCAATGAATCCACAGCCCTCACATAACGCACACATTTGACCATAATATGTAGTCTATATAATAAGCCCATGGCCATTCATACCGCACGTGCCGGCGTACCATGTCTTACGATGCATCTGGGTGATTTATTTAATCACGTAATTACCGGATAACTATAGAAAGTAAACATGCTCATATCATACACGTGGTAAGTCAGCTGACATATCCCACGCTTTACGAAAAATGGTGTAAGTGTTTACTTACCTTGCACATTCGAGCGAATCCTCCGACCAAGATATTTCCTGTTATAATGGATATAAAACACTGTCATTCTAAGTCTTATGAAACCTAGGGTTAAGGCTAAGCTGAAGCATACACATATGAAGCTTAAGAATAGGTGCCCTGCCTACTGACTGTACGTCCGCCCTCGAGGGCGTACGTTTATTCAGTGTGTTAAGCATACTGTTTTAAGGTTCAGACAATGTACATTCCCAATGGTATTTACAGACCTCTAACCCCTTTTCTAAGATAACAAAACAGAACATGCAATGCACGAAATCACAGATTTACAATCCTTTGAGGAAACTCTTTGAAAACGTTGGTAATTCTAAAAGAATGCACAATTAACACTCTAAAGTTGGTATTAAAGCATAACCACAAGATAACAAGATGATAACAACAAAAGGAATGGAGCTTACCCTGAAGCTCAGTACAAACATGTTTCCCTTTCCTCGGAACTCTCCGTCGACGCTCTTTCTTATGGATTTCTCTCTCAAAACACCAAGAAATGGTTCTGGCAGCCTAGGGGCATACCAGAGGAAAAAGAAGGCGTGAGGAATGAAAGGGAGGGGCGGGCTATTTATAGAGAAAATTCGCCACCAACTCCCTGACAGAGCAGCGGACGTCCGGCAACCCTAGCGTATGTTTAGTAGTCTTTGTACATCGGTCCAGAAGGTGTCTTGTACGTTCAGGTATTATCCAAAGGGTTTACCAAAAAGTAGTATACGTCCGGTGGTCCCACGTACGTCCGTTGGTACGGTTTGCAAAGCGTACGTCCGGTGGTTCCCCCCGCGTACATCAGCACTATAGACACAAGCGTACGTCCGCCAGACCTAGCGTACATCCACCACTTGAGGGTCAGTTTTCAACTTTTATTCCCTAAAGGTTCAAGGCGCACTTAGGTTAACCCTAAGGGTCTTAGGCTTTCATCTAATCGGCTCTAAAGGTTTGGGCTAAGTATTCATAAGGGAATCTCCTAAATAAAAGGTTACTCTTATCGGGGTATTACACATATACAAGCTGACTTCTCGAGCCGTTCACAATAATTGGAGTAAAAAATTATAGTTAACAATGAAATTAATAAACTAAGAAATTAACTTTAATACGAGAGAACCAGCTCGGCTAGAATGATTATAAGCTCGGGCCCGAATTTTTGGCTCAGCCGTAAGCTACGCTCCAGATAGTGCTTAATTTCTTTAACAAGAAAAATTAATAACTTATATATATATGTATATATATATATATAACTTATTTGTTTAAAAAAAAGGGAAAGAAAAAAAGAAAATTTTTTACGTTTGAAGGGTCAAACGTCAGAAATGTTTGACGTTTAAAGGTTCAAACGTCAAAAAATTCTAACGTGGCAAACAATGCCACATCAGAATTGTCCAGCCTTTTTTTTTTTTTTTCTCCTTTTCAAAAACAAAAAATAAAAAATAAAAAATGTCCTTTTTTGGTAGGTTTAGGGTTTTTAGGTCTAGGCTATTCATAGTTGCCAAAAATAGGTCTATATATATATACGTATATATTAAATAATTAACCCAACCGTGTGGCATTTTTTATACTTATTATTTTTTTTAAGCAAACGCTTGATAATTATTAAGTGAGTATCTCGATCTCTATCATAGGTGGCTAAGATCTGAAAGTATTCATTGCTCATGGGTGGTTTGATTCATCTGGCTAGGGTGCGTTTTCCTGCATTGCTATTGTTTTCACTTCGTAAGACTAAGCATTATGCTCATATACAAGCTGACTTCTCGACCAGTTCACAATAATTGGAGTAAAAAATTATAATTAACAATGAAATTAATAAACTAAGAAATTAACTTTAATACGAGAGAACTAGCTCGGCTAGAATGATTATAAGCTTGGGCCCGAATTTTTGGCTCAGTCGTAAGCTACGCTCCAGATCGTGCTTAATTTATTCCACAAGAAAATTAATAACTTATATATATGTATATATAACTTATTTGTTTTTTAAAAAAAAAGGAAGGAAAAAAAGAAAATTTTTGTTGTTTGAAGGGTCAAACATCATAAATGTTTGACGTTTAAAGGTTCAAACGTAAAAAAATTCTGACGTGGCAAACAGTGCCGCGTCAAAATTGTCCAGCCTTTTTTTTTTTTTCTCTCCTTTTGAAAAACAAAAAAAATTCAAAAATTTCCTTTTTTGGTAGGTTTAGGGTTTTTAGATCTAGGCTATTAATGGTAAGTTGCCAAAAATAGGTCTATATATATACGTATATATTAAATAATTAACTTGACCGTGTGGCATTTTTTATACCTATTATTTTTTTTAAGCAAATGCTCGATAATTATTAAGTGCGTATCTCGATCTCCATCATAGGTGGCCAAGATCCGAAAGTATTCATTGCTCATGGGTGGTTTGATTCATCTAGCTGGGGTGCGTATCCCTGCATTGTCGTTGTTTTCACTCTGTAAGACTAAGCGTTATGCTCATATACAAGCTGACTTCTCGAGCCGTTCACAATAATTGGAGTAAAAAATTATAATGAACAATGAAATTAATAAACTAAGAAATTAACTTTAATACGAGAGCACCAGCTTGGCTAGACTGATTATAAGCTCGGGCCCGAATTTTTGGTTCGGCCATAAGCTACGCTCCAGATCGTGCTTAATTTCTTTAACAAGAAAAATTAATAACTTATATATATATAACTTTTTTTTAAAAAAAGGAAGAAAAAAATAATAATAACTTATGAAAATTCTGACGTGGCAAACAGTGCCACGTCAGAATTTTCATAAGTTATTTTTGCCCTTTAGAAAAAAAAAAAAAAATTTCTTTTTTTTTTTGACAATTTTGATGTGATACTGTTTACCACGTTAGAATTTTTTGATGTGGCAAACAATTTCACGTAAAAAAAATGATGATATTTCTTTTTGACGTTTTATCTTTTGCCACGTTAAAAAATTTTGACGTGGCTTTTTTCACATGTTTTTTCCAACATCAAAAACTATGTGTTTTTTTGTAGTGATTGTACTATGCAATTTTTCTTAAATTAATTATAATTGTTATTTTTAAATTAAGTAATTAAAATTTTATTATATAAGTCGTTTATCCTGAATTAATAAAGATGATAAGTACTACTTATGAGATTGACAATTACCCCAAACATATAAATTTATTTCTTATTATTTTTAATTTTGTAATGACAGTTAAGTATTTAAAAAGATAAAAAAGAATTCGCTTGGTAATGTAATACATATAGATTGAATTATTGTAATAGTGAGTATTGTTATAAATATATGTGTACTTGTGTGTATATGAACGTGTTTATGTGTGTGTCTATATATATATATATGTGTGTGTGTGTGTTTGCATTGAAGTGAATGTATATATATATATACTAACTCAATATTAGATTGTTTACGATAATTGCGTTGTAATAAATCTTAACAATAATTAAATAATTAATAACTAGTATGAATTTACAAAAAAAAAAAAAATCATGATATTTACATTATAAATAGAATGAATAAGATAATTGAGTAGCTCATCAACAAGCACTAATTGGTTTGAAAAATAAATGAACAAAACTTGAGAAAATTATCTAACTTGGTAATATGCTTGACCTCGGCTCGTTTTCAAAAAAATTAAATAAATTGAGTTTCAATATTCATCTGGATTATAGCCCTATGGGCAATTAAAAAAAGAAACTATATTTAATATTTTTTATGCATTTCTCAGTTTGATTTTAAGGTTTATTTATTTTTTATGTAAAAATTTTTAAGGTTAAAAGCATATTTAATTCTTGAGTTTTCACCTTATTTCGATTTACTATTTAAGTTTTCGATGAATATGGTTATATTGCTTATCACGGTAGTACCCATCATATTAATAGGGGTATTCGTACTCCCGATAGTAATACCCATCATAATATGTTGTAGTTTTCATCGGCTGCATCCCAAGTTACCTCCACTTTCACATTCTTAGAGGTGCTAGTAGTTTGTCAGGATTTGTTATTCTGTCTATGCTTGTTTTTAGCTTCATGCCTAAGCTTATTTTAGCTTCATGTCTGCTATGTAACTAACCTCTTTTATATTCTATGAATGCTGATTTGTTACACCAAAAAAAAAAAAAAGAGAGAGAGAGAAAGAATATGGTCAATTTCAATCTATCACCTTTATCATCCAAGTTAACAATTTGTTATCAGTCATGTATATGTTCGTTTGACATGTCGGCATCCACGTCGAAGGCTGAATGCAATGTCATATCAACATGTACATGCCATGTCATTCATCAAAATAAGACTAAAAATTCCAATATGATATGACATCAACGAAAAAAGAACTAGATCTAAAATCAGGTTACTCAGCCATCATTTCTGAGCTGCAAATAAATTTGTTAAACTAAGTACTAGATCTCATTTTCGTGGCATGTTCAAGTGTTTTTTTTCTTCTATTTTTACGAGGGAAATGTTGTCTATCCCCGAATATTCATCTTCAATGGCAATATATATATATTTTTTGTAAGGTCTTCAATGGCAATATTAATGGTTATAATTTATCCACTGCATATGAATAAGAATGTTGCGTGCGTTTCATTTTACGATGAATATTCTTACATCATCAGTTGCATCATCTTTACTGCTTCCCTAATTATTTTCCAAGGCAACAATTAATATTTAAAGTTAATTTCCATAATTTATCCTTTTAATTAACTCCCTTTGTCCGCCAACATCTACGCCATAACACATGCACCCTCAGCACAGTCCTTCCTCCAAACCCGGTATGCACGATCACTATTAACTATTATATTTTCCGGCATGACCGGAATTCACTACAAAAAACACGGCATTTACTAATGTGGTTACTGTTCACTTTTTTTGCCACGTTAGCAATTAGTAACGTGTTACATTCCAACACGTTAGGAATGGGACCAAAAAAAAAAATTAAAAAAAAAAAAAAAATTTAGTAACGTGTCGCTATAAACACGTTAGTAATTACTAACGTGCCATAAACCACACGTTAGCAATTGGTAACGTGTGGTTCATACCACGTTACTAATGGAAAATCAATTTTTTTAAAAAAATATATTTATATTTTAGTAACGTGTATGATGTAACACGTTAGAAAATGCCGTTCCAAATACTGACGTGCCAAATTAAACACGTTAGTATTTGCTAACTTGTTAAATTAGACACGTTAGTAAATGGGTTTTTAAAATTTCTTTTTATTAAAAATATTCACATTTGCTAACGTGGGACTGAGGGACACGTTAGAAATTGCTAACGTGTCATCTACTCCCACGTTAGGAAATGTACTTTTTTTTTGAACTTGGGACTTATTATCATATTTAGTTTAATTATGTTATATTAACTAATTAGATATTTACTTAGGTTTGTAAATTAATAACATTATATTCATTAACTCGATTAGATATTTAAGTACATATTTTGTTACTTACACTCGGTGGTTTTTTTTTTCACGATTTCGCATATTTTTAAGGTACGCGCCTCGTCAAGCTAGTTCTTCTCAATCTTTGATCTGCATGCGAACGGATCTCTTGTGATTTGGATTACGCACCTTCCATGCCGTCGATTGCATTGTTAGAAGCGAGGCCTTCTACCATCCGTTTTATTTGATGGTGATATCTCACCATTCCTATTTCATGGTTTTTTTCTTCACTTCATTACTCCTTCTTTTAATTAGTTGTTTCATTGTCTGTTTATTTGACCCTTGTTCTCGAGACTTCCTCTATCTTTGCTACGCAAGGAGCTTTGTTTATGACTTTCGTTCTGGCCCCACTTTTGAATTCTTTCGGTTTATCACTTTGAGTGTGAAGATCATTGATCAACATGAAAATATTAGTACACATTAAAAAAAAACCATTCACATTACTAACGTGTGCAGGTTACGTTAGAAATTGCTAATGTCACCAACACGTTATTACCAACGTGTCAACCACGTTAGTAAATGTTTTTTTTTTTTGGGGAAAAATTATTGTTATTGTTTTGTGAGTTCAATTAGTTAATTATGTTAGTTGATTACTTAGGGTGTATGTTAATTAAGTAGGGTTTTAGTTCATTAATTAATATGATTGGTTAATTAACAAGGGTTCACTTCATTAATGACCGTTTTAGGGTTTAATCATTAATCACCTCATTATTCATTAATTAGTTTAACAACAAGGAAAAAAAAGAAATTAAAAATTACATTTCCTAACGTGTGGGATTGACACGTTAGAAATTGCTAACGTGTCATCAACTCCGTTAGTAAATTTTTTTTTGACTTATTATCATATGTAGTTTAATTATGTTATATTAACTAATTAGATATTAACTTAGGTTGGTGAATTAATAACTTTATATTCATTAACTCGATTAGATATTTAAGTACATATATTGTTATTTACACTCGGTGGTTTTTTTCACGATTTGCTTATTTTTAAGGTGCTCATCAAGTGGTTCTTCTCAATCTCGCATGCGAACGGATCTCTTGTGATTTGGATTGCACCTTCCGATCGGAATTGCGTTTGCATTGTTAGCAAACAAGGCCTTCTACCATCCATTTTATTTACTTGATTTGGTGATATCTCGTTCCTATTTCATGGTTTTTTTTCTTCACGCTTCATTACTCCTTCTTTAATTAGTTGTTTCATTGTCTTATTTTGCTCTAGACTTCCTCTATCTTTGCTAAAAGCTTTATGACTTTGTTCTGGCCCCACTTTTGAATTCTTTCGGTTTATCACTTTGAGTGTGAAGATCATTGATCAACATGAAAATATTAGTACACATTAAAGGCAAAAAAAAAAAAAAAAACCATTCATTACTAGCATTATGCAGGTTACGTTAGAAATTGCTAACGTGTGAACACACGTTAGTAATTATAACATGTCGTTAGTAAATGTTTTTTTGGGAAAAATTATTGTTGTTTTTGAGTTCAATTAGTTAATTATGTTAGTTGATTACTTAGGGTGTATGTTAATTAACTAGGGTTTTAGTTCATTAATTAATATGATTGGTTAATTAACAAGGGTTCACTTCATTAATGACCGTTTAGGGTTTAATCATTAATCACCTCATTATTCATTTTAGTTAAACAACAAGGAAAAAAAAAAATTAAAAAAAATTTATTTATTGTTTTGTGAGTTCAATTAGTTAATTATGTTAGTTGATTCCATATGTTAATGTGTAATATGCTTTTACTTATATTAGATATTTAATATTGTTAATTATGCTTGGTTTATTTTTTTTTTGTCTTTAATATCATATATTATCTCATTACTTCAATCCTTACTTAATTTGGTTTGTTTTTACTAAAATCTATAAATAAGTGAGTATTATGTCTTGACTTAATGTTAGGATAAATTTTTCTAAATAAACATTTTTTTACCTAATGAGAGATTGAAGCCATAGAAGATTAACACTCTAGATAGACAATGTTAATTATTATGATTAGTTCATTAATCGTTATGATTGGTTAATTAATAAGGGTTCATTCATTATGATTAATTAATTAGGTTATCAAAAGGCAAAAAAATAAACACTTACTATACATGACGTTAGAATGCTAGTGCCATGTCATGCCACGTTAGCATTATAACGTTCATCACGTTAGCTATTTTTTTTTTCTCTTTAATATATATATTATCTCATTAGATTGTATTAAATAGTCTACATTGGATTATGTTAGATTATCAATCTTTTATATGCATAATTAAGAAAGTCAGCCCTTAACTTGCTCGCAATGATAGAAAGCTTTGAGCGAGGGCCATGAACCCATTATGAGGCTATCGAAATAAATAGGAAGCGTCAACGACCATGAAATAGAAATGGAGATGTTGCCGGAACAAAATACAAGGAAGGCATCATTTTATGATTGCACGTATAATATCGATCCCATTAAATTATTTTGGATTACAAAAAAAAAAAAAAATTATTACATTTATTAACGTGGCATAAATCGGCTTTTTCACAAGATTTTTTATTAATATTTTCTAACCTTTTACTAATATATCCTTGGTTTATTTTATTTTTCAAAGAGTATTAAGTGCCACGTTACTCATACATTTCGTTATTAAATCATTTTCAAGACTAATATGATAAATAAATTGTTTAATTAATGCAAAATTAAACAATTTGATTATTATTGTTTTATTGGAATGTCAATATTCTCTGTTTTTTCGTCCTCTTAGAACAAACCCGCTCGTTCACGCACCTCGGAAGTCGCATGCGCTTAATCCTGTGAAACCCTATATCTACTATATTTGGTAACCCTAGACCTATCTAGGGTTACCATATTTAACAATTTTATTTTTATTTTATTTAATTTTTCAACGTATCTCTCTCTATGGTAGGGCCACTTGACCCATAATAAATTGTTCATCCGCACCCAAAATTGACCACGATTGGGCATGACTAAGTCGACTTTTCACGAGATTTTGTTAATTAATCATTTTTACTCATTAATTCATTAGGTTAACAAAGAGGCAAAAGAAAAAAAAATCATTTACTAACGTTTATTTTAGACACGTTAGAAATTACTAACGTGTAATTGGATACGTTAATTAGTGTTATCACATCCCGTTTAGTAATTGTGTGTTTTTTAATCTTTTACATATTATTGTTATTTATTATTTAATTGAGTTAGATTATATTCATTACACTAGATTATATGTTTGATCATTAGTGAGTTCCTTAGTTGAGTAATTAATTACAAATGGTAATTAATAAATTAGGTTAAATAGTTAATTAATTTAAAACAAAATTGATAGGACAACCCATTGATGCCTTCAGTAGATCTTGCATGCAGGCCATGCATAAGTTATATTATGGTTAAAGTGTTTACTTGGTTGTTCAATTTTTTTCCATGTGGTGGTAGAATAGTCATATTTTCACGTGGCACCACGCGTCACCAAATGGTGGCGTGGAGTGCATACGTCAGAATGCGACGTGGCCCCCACACTATCTCTTTCTTCTTCCCCCCAATTTTTTCCACTTATTTTTTCCTATCCCTCATCAGTCTCCCACTCCCAAAGATCTTCCTCTCCCTGCTCCCCATTTCTCCTCCTCCTCACTCTCTCACAATTCTCCTCGTTTTCCCTCTTCCCAATCAGCAAGCCTTGTTTACTTTTGTGGTCCCCATGCCATCCCACTTGACTCTCTCCCGTCTCCCTGCTCCGCAAACACCACCCCGCCATTTGGCTCTCCTTCTCCACCACAGGTCCTCTCCTCTCACGTATCTCTCCATCTAGTATGCATTCAAAATTACTATTGCATGAATAAAAGATTAATTTTGATTTTTTGTTAGATTGGGTTGTTATATTTGTTTGGTTTAGAAATTTTGGTGAGGATAAAGAAGGTGATTTGAACTGTTGCATTTTGGCAGCTTATTATTATTATTGTTATTATTGTTATTTTGAGTTGTTAATAATGGACAATAAATGTGAGAGGATAGTCTTATATAATTTATTTACTCATGATATACTATAAGACAAATATATATAGACTCAAATTAGATTGTTTATAATTGAGATTTATCTAATTAACTTAAATAATAAAATATTAATAATAATTAGTATGTATTTATGAAGAAGAAGAAGAAATAAGTTAAATATTCATGACATTTACTATATATATGCAATGAATAAGTTAATTGGGTAGTTTGTGAACAATAAATAAAATAGTTTATTAGATTATCTACTTCCATGATAAACTCAAGTTCAACTCGTATTTGAAAAAAATTAAATAAACCAAGCTTACATATTTACTACTTGACTGAAAACGACTCAAATTAAAGCCGTATTTGATATTAAACTATGTAGTTTTTATATATAAGGCTTCAAAATTCTATTAACTATGTAAGAGAAGGAAGGAGTTTAGGAAGAATCGCTTCTGCCTACTTTTTCTTCTTTCTCTCTTTTTTTTTTTTCCCTTTTTCATTCTATTTCACAAAAAATAATATTGTTAGTCCGTTTGGCCCTACATATTGCTGGGAAAAGGTAGAGTTTTATTGGATATTTATGATAAAATATGTGATATATAGATCACATGCATGTCTCCAAAATATTGATCACATGTATCCAAAATATCCTAGAAAAGAGAGGAAGAAGAAGAAAGGAGGAAGCTTTTCGTAGTTTTTGGAGACCAAAACCGATGAAAACCTTTATTCTACTTGTAATCTGTTGGTGTTCTTTCTTTATCGTAGTTAATTGGCTGTGTTAGTGTGTTAATCGTTGTGCAAAAGCTTTACTTTTAAGCTTTGTTAAAATTCTGTTATAGTTATTTTAGACTTTTGACATTTAAAAATGCTTTGTTTTGTTTAATTTTTTTAATAAAAAAACAAGCTTTTGAGATAATAAACACACTTTTAAGGCCCTCAAACGCAAATGATTGAACTTGAGCCTTCACTACCTCCATTTTTGTTCTTTATTTTCCTTTCTAATGAATGAACTTAATTACTGCATTAATGGAAAATGCAACTTGTTTTTAATTGGCAAATAGATGTCGAACTATCAACACGATTTCTTTTTTTTTTATTTTTATTTTCTTGTTTGCGTGCTTTCGGTTTTGGCAACAATTCCCAAGGTTCCATCCTTCGTAAGTGGAATAACCATCAAGCTTATATTCCAAATTTGGAAGAACGTTAGCAAGGTAATTAAAAGTTTTTAAATACGCAAATGTTTTGTTCATGTGTTTGCCTAGTGATAAAAAGCTAATAAAAGTTATTGATTTAATCATTTAGTTAACATTTTAATACTCTCCTTAAATATGCCCATGAAAACCTACCTAAATATGTCTTCATCTTGATTATCGACACACGCTTAAATAACGAATCTATCATTTCAACCTTTGGAGACTGTCCGAACAGAGGCCATATATATATTTAGAAATCAATGGCCACTGCCTTGAGCTAACCACCTGTGAGTCTCAGCAAAATGATTCTTAGATAAGAACTTCTTTAAAATTAAACTAGAAGAAGTTGATAAAGAGTACATAAAGTAGTTCAATAGTAACTTTAAGTAAAGAGACAAAACAGAAAAGTGCAAAATAAGAATTACCGTACCGCAACAATAGATGGTATGTCAGACGCAGAAGAGCCATGTGACACATCCATCCCAAGTATGAAAGTGGGAGCCTTCGAAAATATAGGAATAGAGGGAGAGTGTTCAAGCGAATGAATTCAAACCACCCAGCTGCAACATCACATAAGGAAATTAAACAAGTTTGGCAATACAATAACACCAAAGCCTTGTATCCCAACAAATAATTTGCAACAAGAAGCAGAAAAGCCACAAAGGGAAAGAGAGGTATTGCAATAAACTACAGTCATCACAGTAGCTCTCACCTTTGCATTACTCTTCAAGAGAACATTAGTAAGATACTGGTCATTAACCCTTTGAGGTGCCATGCATTGAGTTACTATTCCATACTCGGCAGATTCTTTCGCTTCCATGGACCTTGGAGATGCAACATATTTCATTTAGCAAATCACTTTGTAATTAAACACAATTACCATTGTCAAGAAAGAATGGATCAAATCGGTCTCTACCATAAAGATCATTTTCCTCTCGAAGCAAGCAAAGAAGAAAAGGAGCACTGTGAAGCTTTGACCGAATATCCTCAAACATCTTCTCTACTCTAAACCATAGGTGGAGCACGATGATTCTCTTGAAACACGTCAAATTGAGGCTCTATAAGCTATGAAACAGAGGAAAAATAAGCGTGTCACTAGACAAGACAAAATCTCTATCCATATCATGACCTATCGCATAATTCCTTTCAACTCTCCACATTTAGTGAAATCAGATAAATCCATGTATATCACAACGAGAAGTTAACGACAAGACATCGTTTCTATCTTTGTTGGATGCACCAATTTCTATAGAAGCTTGAAAATCTGAGAATTACTGAACCTAAATCACAAGTAGAAAAACAATAAAAACAATAAATACCTTCCAAAGTTCAGCAAAGACACCTACATCGACAAAACCTTCATCCTCTCATTTGGCTTTTGCCTTGATTTTTCCACTAGTGAAGCTCTTTGAAGAGTGGATAGAGATTTTGTATAACGTTGCAAGGACACGTACACCAAGGAACACAGCTGAAAAGAAAAGTGAAACAGAAAACCTTGTAGATAAGTACTCATCATTTATATGATTTAGTTAAGCAGATATAATCCATCGCTTCACATCAAGAGGTAAATAAGTTGGGCGTTTTGGCTTACCAACATTGATACATGAAGATCTCCAGAATAACGCTATTGTATACCACGATGATTAACAAAATAATCATAAACAGTCACTTCCACCTGACCTTCACCATCCACATCATTTCCAGTTCTCTGCTTCAGTGTAAAGCTACAACACACAAGCATAACAATTATTCAAAATGCATTACTTATTAAGAGGAAGTCTTTTTATAATTAGGTGCAAGACCAGTCTCAACACAACCAATTAAAGGAAAAGTAAAAATGATGACATGATAGAAATTATACGTCTGCTCTTTGCATGGTTTCTCACTCAAGCCAGTTATCTTCAACTCAAGATTGGAGGGATTACCTTTAATCCTAGGAATTTTGAGGACTCGCTTAGCTTGCCAACAGGAACAAAAACAGATGTATAAACGGGTAAAAGAACTAAGTTGATAAATAAAAGAAAGATGCAGATTTAATTACCTTTGACCAATCAAGTGAAAATGGATCCCTCACATTCTGATTGGAAGTTAAAAAATCCACCAGCCCAGTATGATGATCATGGTAGTAGATACATCTGGATAGAAAGGCAAAAGAACAAGTAATACAAAGAAAAAGTTCAGAGACAAATACATATAGAACAAAATTGTAAATGATCTTACCAATGTTCAAAGATAAGCCTCCCTGGGTGGTTCTAAAACTTGAATGAAACCCTCTGCAGCCAAGAACGCCACCACCAACCTCAGCCAAAAATTTTGGATCATTGTGAAAAAAAGATTGGCGAACAAGGAGGCAGCCCCTGCAAGAGTCAAAAAATCGCTAATTATTTAATGGATCTAAATTGAGCTACGTAGAAAGCTAGTGAAAATTAAAAATGAACTAATCAAGCATAGTTCACTCACTGCTTAGCAGCATGCTGCCTCAATATAATATCCAACACTCTTAGGGCTTCTTGGAGTTCTCGATTCGACCCGTAGTGCATTTGCAATGGCATTCATGGGAATTTGTTGCTCCACTTTAAATGTCTTGGAGTTATATGGTCGCCATTCTCTTGTGGTCACTCTCATTTGGACTTCCATTGACATCGTGGCTACGATTTCCATTGTTTCTACACGAAATTAGGTTTGCTAGATATTAGAGATAAATTGACAATAATATAGAATACCTAGAATAAATGAATCACAAACCCTAATGGTATACCTGTTCGATTGGACATCCTCAAACACACAACAAGAACTCAAGTTTATTGTGGGAAGTGATCTAACAGTGAACAAACTCTTCTCCCCATCATAAGCAAAGTCCTTCTCGATAACTCACTATCACTACAAAACATGGCATTTACTAACGTGGTCCTGTTCACGCTTTTTTTTTTTGCAATTAAATTAGTAACGTGTTATAAAACGTTAGCATTCATAACATGCACATGTATTATAATTGCCTTATCTTTTGGTTGGATTTTCTTAACAAACTTTGTGATTTAACCTTAAATTAATTAGCTTAACAATATTTTTCGTTGTTTTCATTAGATTTATTGGTTCCATTATCACCTTAAAATTTATTGGTATATATTGCAGGCTTATTGTACTTGTGCATACTGAAAATTTAAACTTATTATTCCAAATCAAACTTAGATGGAGTTTTGGTTTGTTAACTATATATAATTAATATTATCATGCATACAATATGTTATATTCAATTTGATATATATGACCATATATGTAATTGCTTTGAGATGCCATTTCCTTCCAACGTATATATATTTGTTAATTGAATTGTTAGTAAACATAAATAAACCTAGGTCTATTACGTTTACTGTCCCAATATATAATGTAGGTAAATTTATCGGGTTTTTTAATTTATGTAATAATATGGATAAGAGTTGGATGACGGGCCTAGGATCTCCAAGGAATACATTGACGGTTGTAGATCATTCGTAGATTTTGTAGTACTCAATTGTAGGACTCCAGATGGGCTCATTTATTGTCCGTGTAAGGCGTGTTGCCTCAACAAGCGGCACAATCCGGCATTGGTATTCGATCACTTGACAGGGGGTAAAGGAATGTCGCCCCAATACAAAGAATGGATTTATCACGGCGAGCCTCCTGTACGAACTCAGGTTGAAGAAACTAACTTGCCGAGATCGGCCGTAGATGCAGGTCCAAGCACAGAGGATGTGGGTGGCAATATGCAAGCAATGTTGTGCGATTTGTTCAGTGTGCATGATGTCAGGGAGGACAGCAATGAGCCTCAACTTAGGGCAGAAGGTGGTGAAGAACATGTTCCGGATGATACACCCGACAGAGGTGACGCTCAGAAGTACGATGATTTGCTTAAAAATTCGGACAAGCCACTCCACGGGAAGACCAGACACAGCAAATTAAGTGCAACTATACACCTATACAATTTGAAGTGTTTGGGTGGGGTTACTAACACGATTTTCTTGGCTCTCTTTGAGTTTGTCAATCAATTATTGCCTGATGACGGTGAGCCTTTGCCGGATAATACATATCAAGCAAAAAAATTCCTAAAGGACATGGGGCTCGGGTATGAGAAAATACCAGCATGTCGTAACGACTGTATGTTGTTTTGGAAGGACAATAAGGACTTAAAGTCATGTCTTAAATGTGGACAATCTAAGTGGAAGGATGAAGTTCATTTGAATGATTATCGTGAAATTATTCTAGCGAGTAAGAAACGTCCAGCGAAGGTATTGCGGTGGTTTCCATTAATTCCAAGATTGCAGAGGTTGTTTATGTCGCAGTGTACCGCACAGAATATGAGATGGCATGCAAAGGGTTGGACAAAAGACGGTGTATTGAGGCATCCGACCGACGGCGAGGCATGGAAGTCGTTCGATAATTTACATCCGGACTTCTCATCTGAGAGTAGGAACGTAAGGCTTGGTCTAATGTCGGATGGATTTAACCCATTTGGCAATATGAGCACATCACACAGTACTTGGCCCGTCATGCTTGTACCGTACAACTTGCCGCCTTGGATGTGCATGAAACAACCATCATTCATTTTATCCCTCGTAATATCAGGCCCAAAATCACCTGGAATGGATATAGATGTGTACCTTCAACCCTTGATTGACGAATTACAGGAATTATGGAATGTAGGGGTTCGCACGTTCGACGTCTCAAATAGAAAACATTTTATGATGCGAGCGCAGTTGATGTGGACGATTAATGACTTCCCGCGACGAATTTGTCGAGATGGCCTACGAGGGGTGTAAAGGCATGTCCTTGCTGTATGTATTCGACGAGGTCTACATGGCTAAAACACGGGAAAAAATATTGTTTTATGGGTCATAGGCGATACTTGCCCATGGATCATGCATTCAGAAGGAACAGGAGAACATTTGATGGTAAACAGAATTGAATGTGCCTCAAGTGCCGAGTGGAGAAGAAATATTGACACAGTTAGAAGGATGGTATTTGAGACGAGAGTCGTAAGACACCAAAACCCCTCCACAGACAAAAGAAGGACCGCAAGAAAAAAAAGAAAAGCAGCGAAGAAGAGGAAGAGGAATAATAATAAGAACCAAGAAGAACCAAAGGCCTCAAGTATTGTGGAAAAAGAAAAGTATTTTTTCAAAGTTGCCGTATTGGAAAGATAACTTGTTGAGGCACAACCTTGATGTAATGCACATCGAGAAAATGTGATGGACAAAATACTTCACACTTCTAGACATGAAAGATAAATCGAAGATAACCTTCAAGCCCGACAAGACTTGTAGGAAATGGGTTTGAGACCTAAATTGCATCCATACATTGGCGATGACGGGAGAACTTATTTGCCGCCTGCTCCCCACACGATGTCGACTGAAGATAAAATTGCTTTCCTACAAGTGCTTCAAGATGTCAAGGTGCCGGATGGTTATGCCTCGAATATATCCCGATGTGTTAAAATGGATGACCGCACATTGTCAGGTCTCAAGAGCCATGACAACCATGTTATCATGCAACAGCTTCTCCCTATTGCATTAAGGGGATCGAAATTGCTAAGTAACGTGATCAAGGTACTAGTCGATATGAGTACATTCTTCAATGGCATATGCGAAACGACACACCACTAGACTTCAAGAACACGTCAGTATGACTCTGTGTTTGATGGAACAAATATTCCCCCTAGCTTCTTCACTAGCATGGTCCACGTTGTCGTCCACCTTGTCCGTGAATGTCGATTGGGTGGACCGCAAGATGTATGGATGTACCCGGAGAGAGGTAAAACATAATTAATTCATAGTAAACTTATTTATTTTATATGTGGAAAAGTGCAACGATTGATTGAATGTTGATGTGTAGAAGCCTTGGGGATTTAAATCCAATGTTCGCAACAAAGCGACTCTTCAGGGTTGCATTGCGAGAGGGATACATAGCTCGAGTTAGTGACATTTTGCTCGGCATATTTAGGTAGTGCACGAGTTCACAATAGGCCACAACGAAATGCGATGGGTGTAGGGGGCGAACACGAGTGAACCTAGATCGTAACACATTGACACACGATTCACCGTATATTATGTTCAACTCGACAACTTTCGTGAATTACGGATGTAAGTCATACAAATATAATTACGCTATGCGTTATTGTAACTTAATGACATGCAGTTTTAGTAGCGCACTAAAATGAACGGACTAACTCAATTGTAGGGCGCACATGGAAACGCTTAGGCGAGGTTCGAATATGGGGCAAATGACAGACATTCAGTTGGAGACTCAACATTATCAATAGTTTTGTAATTGGTACCGTGACTATGTAAGACAAATGTCAAATACGAATTTCACTGAAGCTCAAATTCTTTCCTACACCTATTCTTTTGTGCCAATAGTTAAGTGTGCATATAAGCTTATGTTATGCTCGCAGGTCGATCATTCGGACGATCGACAGAGGATGGCACTGGGAGAAAAACTTGTCATGCATTGTAGAGGGCCAATGGTTTCAGCAATCGAATATAACAGATATGTGGTCAATGGAAAATTATTCCGTACTATTGCATACGATGTGAGAAGGAGGTCTCGGCAGTGGCGTTTGTGTCATGTGATGAAACGAGGAAGTTAACTAAAATCATTGAGGTGGAATACTACGATCGGACTAAGTACGTATTGTTCAAGTGTGATTGGGCGGACAACACAAGAGGCAGGGGTTGGACAAGTATGGTTTAACGCTAGTAAACTTGAAACCTTGTACATAAGGGGATAAAATTAATGAACCCTACGTGCTAACTTCTCAAGTCTCACAAGTTTATTACGTCACCGGCGATAGGGACTCGATTGGGCTTGCGTGTGAGGACCAAACCTAGGAATGTGTACGACCTTGGGGGTCAAGTGGATGATGACGACCAACCAAGCTACCACGAGATCGAGCCTCCCCGGTTGGATCATAATCATCACTATGATCCACATCCGAATGACATAGATTACACCAGGAACGCGTACCACCTATTGAGGCGTATGTAATTTAATATAAATGAAGTTGCATTAATATGTTTTTCGTTGAGTTTGTTTTTAATTAATGTGATTGTTCATTTGTTTAATTTGATCTTTATTTGATTTAAAATGTTGATTACCTTCCATTTTTCTTATTGCGTTGGATTTTAATTTTCCTTATTTACTATTAATTAGTTTTGAATGTGAATAATGTTGCGGAAGCATGAGTGTTCGGTGGTAGGCGAGGGTCTAAGGCACCCACATCCACCGTTGATCGAGCGCAGTGGTGATGATAACTGAGACTCGGGAAGAGCGTACCCCATCCATGTTGACACCGTATCGACCCAGTACTCCGCATGAGCCGGTTATTGAGTTCGACACTCTGTGGCTTCTCTATCGTTAGGGGAGATTTTCACACGGACGCATACACACGACGAGAGCCCGATGGGCAATCCATATGGTTGGCACATGGACCATATGGATTGTTCACCGCAGCAGATGATGCCCATGTGGGTGCAAGTATCCCCAGGGAGACGATGTAGAGCAGGGTGATGATCCACATGAGACGGTACAACCCGAGTCAGAGGATATTACACAGCCTGACTTTGAGGATGTAGCACAGCCTGAGGCCCCTGATTTCCCAGAGCTGAAGGATCACGAGGTCTGGACGATAGGTATGTTTAGAGTTATAACCAATGATGGGGGCAGCACTAAACCGGGGTGGGCCATGGTCCCCCAAAAAAAAAAAAAACTTGGACAAAATAGAAGTAAAACAAATAAACAAATTAAAAGAAAAAAAAAAAGCAAAGTTTAGTTCTAATTTTAGTCATTTGGCCCTCTTCCAAAAAAATTCGGGCCCTATTTTTAGATTGCATGGACATATCCAATAAATGTTTTTGGCCCTATTCTTGATTTTTTGGGTTATAGCCATTAAATTTTTATTTTTATTGTTGTGGCTCATACTATGAAATGGTAACTTTGTTTGCCCTTACGTAGTCTGTAGTTTAAAAAACAACAAAGTGGGCTTATTTGTAAAAAAAAGATGTAAACAACTGGAATTTTGTTTTTGGCTAGTCCTATTCCATAAAATTTTCTGGCTCCGTCCATGCCTATAACTATGTATATGTATGTATATGTATGTATATATGTATGTATGTTATTAAATATTTATATATATTTTTATTTTCATTAAATATTGATTGTAAATTTATGTTCTACTTAACAAATGCAGATACAAATAATAATATTGAAGTGCTTAACATGAAGGACCCCCACAAGTTATATACAATACCAGATGGGAAACGGGTCGTTATGGAGTTCAATGGCATGTGGCAACCTGTAGGGAAAAGCGGGGGCAAGTGGCGGCGGATGACGGGCAAGATGGTCAGGCGCTGTACCTTCATCCGTATATCAGACGATTGGAAGAAAATCTTTAAGGAGCTATTTTTTGATGCTTTGATGGTAAGTGTAAAGAAATTGTTCTTAATTTAATGTTTTTGATGTGTATATAACTTAATATGTCAAACTTATTTCCAAATTTAATATCATTATTTGGTCTATTAATTATTCAATTGTTCACTAATGCAGAAACACTTTTACATAGTGCTGCTCGGACATTGCTAAAATAAAAAGGACTTGTGGCGGGACATGGGGAGAAGCTAAAATATTGGCTAGAATTGAAAAAACCATTAGCCATTGAGTGGATGACACTCTGAGGTGAAGGCAAGAGCGTCGACAATCCTCGAGGGTATGACCGGTGGATGTGGACATATTCTGCGAAATAGTGTGAGAAGTAGAATTAGGTTGGTCAATTGTTTGTTTGTAGTTGTGTAGCATCATAAGTAAATAATTATTTATCATTGACATATAAATTAATAAACTAATTTGTGTATGCAGGAATATGCAGCAAAAATGACACAAATCCGAGTATTGTACACGACATCGCATTGCGCCGGTTCAAAGAGCTACGCATAACACGCGCATGAGACGGTATGTTTGTCAAACCGAAATACATACAAATTAGTTAATTAAATATTTCAATATTATAACGTGAAAATATGTTGCTATTCGTTCAATTTTGCAAGTCATGATAACGAGCGAAGCCCCAACACGAGCACAGAATTATATCAAGACCCACAGGAAGAAAGGCGGTGAATTTCCAAATGACTTGGTTGCGGAGAGAGTGGTATGCTTGAAACACATGTATCAATTTTTATAAATATGATTAATAGTTGGATGTGTGAGATGACTGTGTGTATGTAATGTGCAGGCTGAGATGCAGAGGCTTGAGGAGTCTGACCCTGCTGCACTTGTAGAGGGGCCGGAGGGGATGATTCGGTGGGCACCGAACGATGCGTATGCACAGGCTCACGGCAATAAGCCGGAGTATGCGGGTCGTGTCCGCGGCATGAGCAAGAATATTCTGCCGGTTTGGGGACACATCCACTCGTATTACACATTGCGCCCGAATGCTACCCCCCCCGCCGTAGTAGAGGAAATGATTCAGTTTGCACTTGAATTGAGAGAACAACAGCTGAGGGAGGAGATGAACCAACAGATGGACGCAATGACTCAAAGTTTACTCTGGATGGAGGGCGTTGGCTCACCGGCACGAGATGAGGAGCGGTTTCGCTCGCTTGAGAGACATCGGGTGGGGGTGTCTGAGCCGGAGGCGAGCACTGGCATGCTTCGCAGGATGTAGGGCGATAAAACACAAGGTAACATTATATTGCATTTTATAAACATTAAATAAGATCATATAGCATACGAAAAAAACTTGAAGTGTGATTTTAAATTTCGTACAAGAATAAAATGTTGTGCATATATTTAATATCCAAGATGAACATATATAACATAGTTCGTTATATACTATGCGTAGGTAAAGATCAGAATGAGACTCGAAATGTCACCCCGACCACAAAAAAGTCGCGTCTTTCGAAGGTGACAAAATGACAACCACTTGACGTATAGTGCGGTACGTATATGTGCTATTTTAGAAAATTATATTTACTTGAAAAATATTCCAATGCTTACCCTTTTTCTACAGCTAACACATTATGTACATATAAAATTGGATTATTACCTATCTTTGTTTTCTCGCTCCATAGGAAGATATAAAGCTAGAAAGTTAAAAATATATCAAAAAATCCATATGTAGGGCATGAATTAATGGATTATGGATGAGGGGTTGAGATTCTAAAGGGCAAGAGATGATAGTCTACTTTATTTTCGGTTATGGTACTAGCTAGAGGACAAATTATGTACTAGGAGGTTTAGTTTAATTGGCTCTCACTCTCATACATAATAATGTTTTTTCTATCTGTCTTTCTTTGGCTCTCACTATGTCACAGTTTTTTTTACCTTTAAAAAGCGACTGAACTAAACCATCTAATTACCCCATATATATACTATATTATTTGTTAGTTAGAAGAATTTTTCAGTTATTGTCTTTTCCCAATGGGCGTACGTAGGCCTTTGTGGTGAACCATTTTAATATTGTGTTTTATGAGTGAATAATTCATTTTCTTATTGATCATCTTATAATGATTGTTATATTAGGACTAATTAAAATTTGTTATTTTGGGTTGTTAGTACAAATAAAGCATGTGATGGTTGCAAAGTGAACTTTAATTAGAGCGGGAATTATTGAACTGAAATTTATTCTTATTCCACTCTCACCCTCAATTAATCGATTTCTCTTGTATACGTTATATATTTTATATGTACTTGAGTTTTGCCCAATGTAATTTTTTATGAATTTGGTTTGCTTATCATAAAGAAAAACTTACGACCAAAAAGCTACACCTTTACACATAACACTACCAACTACTTGGCGTATGTTTGGCAAAGCGTTTTTGCCATTTTTTATTGTCCACACAACTTTTCCCTGAAAAGATTAACATAAAAACATTCTTATTTTTTTTTTCATTTTTTATATCACATCATTCATTTTTTATTTACTATTCAAATAATAAAATCATAACAAAACGAAACTTTTTTCTTTTTCAATACAAAAAATTCAAAATTAATTTTATACTACATCAAAATGCCGTAGATACAGGTCAAAGCTATAATCTACCCAAAATAAATAAATAAACCATCTTAAAGGTACTTCTTCATGCCAAATGCTCTTCCAAAGGAATATTTAGCACATAAAGCCTAATGGAAAGCCATAACCTCAAATTTCCTGCTCTCAAGACACCCTTCAACATTACCAATCTCCCGCTATAAGATACATCTCCATACCATCCATTAGTCATCTGGGTTGTTTCTAGAACACAAAAACAAAAGAAGAGTCAAATACTTGGTAAGTAGATACAACATACAGTAAATAAAAGTTGGAAACCATTTTAGTTTTCAAAACATCCAAAAAGTATAAATAAAACATTCACACACATCATAAATCCTTTTTTTTTGTTAACTCTAATCTCTAAATAGCCCTAGACATATTTACACCCTGTGGCTGTAAGGGTTGGCGTCAGCGATCATAAAGATCCAAGCTCCACTCCCTTGGCCATAGGTGGAGCCACGTCTAAAATATGGGCATCAATTGATAAACTATTGTACATTAGATGAGCCATTTCGATTGACCATACAAGATGGTTGTATTTTGCCCATTAGCTCGCACCATCGCTCGTCATTTCATATGGCCAAGAAAACAACTTAAAAAATAATTCATGCATTATTTTCATCACAAATATCATGACATTTATAACATAGTCGAAGCATGCACATAAAATGATTTATGTTAATTAAAATCTTTTAAAAAATATAGTTAGGATGCATAAAAGGGCTACCAAATCCTTACATTACATCATATACCTTAAAAAAAATTAAGAAAACATGGCATTGAAATTTTGAAACTCCTTAGCTAGCTTCAAGAGTTCAACACACTTCACTTAGCAACGTAAGCAAACATTCACAACAATTACTATCGTTACTGTTCTCATTTACCATTCATTCTTTTCCGTTATTTGATCCTCCTAAACATTGCTTCCCACCCCAAGGGGCAGATATGATTTAACTTCTTTAAGACAATCATTTTGTATTTCAAGTTTGATTCTCTTCTTGAATGATCAAACTATACATGTATGTTCAATTTAGTACACATGGATCATGGAATGGGAGCTTATTCTCATGCTTATAGGCCTCAACACCATTTACATCTTGTCTTTATCAAGTTTCTAGTCACCTTAAGGTTCCCATTATATGGTTTCGGGCAAAAAAGATAGGTTTTAATGCACACCTCAAGGTTCAACTAGTGTGTTTGTGTGTGTGATGTAATTCCAACAACATATCACCGAAGATTACTCTAGTGAAAACCCTACATGTGTCCAAAGAATGCATGGTTTGGACCACTCGGAAGACAACTCAGAAAGGAATTATTCTAGGGTCACTTTATTGCAAAACATCTTTTGGAAAGGCCTTACAAACACCTTTCTTGGTGACAGCAAAGCTGCAAAAATTTTCTGCAACAATCTAATGTTGTTATTTGGTCTCTACAGTGCAATGCATGATAATGTTAAAATTCAAGAAATCATGTAATTATGTTGTACCTAACCAGAATTAAGAAAACAAGAAGTCAAATCTAAGAGATTTTCCTTAGCACAGAAAGCATACATAGGAAGTTCAAACATTAAAATTTAATTTAGTTATTTATGCTTTAATGGGTCTATAATGATTCTCACAATAACGTAACATAACTAAATATCAATTATAAGACTAGAGATCATTTGTTAGTTTTGTCATCATCAGCTGGAGACTAGAGATCATTTGTTTCTTGAATGTAGCTTTAGTTTCAGAATTTGGATTTTTTGTATGATAAGATGTAGAGCTGTTAATTTTCCTATGGTTTGGGATGATATTGTTCAACAAGGATGCAGCTACTGCTTCCATAAGTCTTTGAAGGGTCTTATCTGTCGGATGCAACTATTGGTTCCATAAGTCTTTGAAGGGTCTTATCTGTTGTTTGGTTTTGGGTTCTACTGTGTATAATCTTTGGCTTAACATAAATGAGCTGGTTCATGCTAGTCATTCGTGCTTAGAGGACCAAATTCTGAAGAAAATTATTTGGGAGGTCAGAATTCGTATTGCATGGAGAGGGAAATTTCCTAGTACTCATGGGAATATTATTCTCTGCTCTATGTGGAATTTACATGCAGAAATCCTTGCTTAGTTGATGTCTGCAGTGTTTGGTTTGTTGGATCTGGTTTTTTCTGGTGTTGGACTTTCAAAGTCTTGTTTCTAGACTTGTTTGGTGGCTGATTTGCCTGCTGTGTTCAGGTTATGTTTTGGCCTTTTGAAAAGGCTTGTTAAGGAGTTCATTGGTTGTTTGTTTTGTTTGAGCTTAATTTCTAGCCCATGCCCCCAACAACAATGAGCAAAACTTCCATAAACGACTATGATGAAGAAATAAACTGCTTTGTTCATGTATCATGCATAACAAGCTAAAAATCAAAAAGTAAGTTTCATATTGTTATTACCATGAAGCTAGCTGAAACTGTATGAAATACCTCAAATAAATATTGATGTACAACTCATTAAATAGAAAGAAATAAGTGATTTTGGCACTTACGAAAACTAACTTGCCAACATGGTTGTGCTTTCCAAACCATGGTTGAATATTAGGTGTTATATATGTTTTTTGTAGGAAATGTTAGTATCCAACTTTATTCGTCACCTCGTAGTGTTTTTTTTATACCAAAACAGCAACATTGAATTTTTTATCTTTTTTTTTTTTTTTATAAGTTGTTTTCATGATTTCTTGACAATTTTTATATTTTTCTACAGATTCTTGATCAGGGCGGTCTCTACATTGTTTGATCGCTTCCATTCCACGGAGGACTCTAGGTGGTGTGTTGGATACATACATGAGACTGTTATCGATCACGTGACTTGTATTTTTGTATCATTGTATTTTTTTGTTTTTCTATATTGTTATTATATATATTTGAGCAAAATGTTGATCTATTTTTACTTAAGTTGTTTGTTAATTGTTTATATAGGATGAATGTGGTTTACTTGTTGTGTGTATAGTTTGGATAACATTATAAGATTATATTTTTTTGATATAAATGTAATGGATGGAGTGTTTTTTTATATAATTTTCATTATGAATTTGCTTTTCATTATAGAGATATGATGATATTAGGTTGGATGTTCAATATGGAGTCAATCAGGTGGTTTTTTTTAAAAAAAAAACCAAAAAAATAAAAAAAAATGAAAAAAAAAATTTAAATATTACTAACGTGTTTGATCTCCCACGTTGGTAAATGACAAATAAATAAAACACATTTGCTAACGTGTTTATCACATGCAACGTTAGCAAATGGAACCTCAAATTCTAACGTGTAAATCACATGCAACGTTAGTAAATGGAACCTCCATTTCTAACGTGTATATCACATGCAACGTTAGTAAATGGAACCTCAATTGGTAACGTGTGTATGAGTAAAACGTTAGGAAATGGAACTCAATTGCTAATGTGTGTATGAGTAAAACGTTAGGAAATGGAACTTCAATTACTAACGTGTCTATCAGTAAAACGTTAGGAAATGGAACTCTAATTACTAACGTGTCTATGAGTGAAACGTTAGCAAATGAAATTTTTTTTTTTTTTTTTAAAACATAAGCTAACGTGGCAATAAAACATAATATAAATAAGAATTGCAATTGCTAACGTGTCTATAAGTAAAACGTTAGGAAATGGAATTTCAATTGCTAATGTGTCTGTGAGTAAAACGTTAGGAAATGGGAATTTTTTTTTAAAAAAAAAAAACATAAGCTAACGTGGCAATAAAAGGCAATGTTACCCAGGGGTAACGTGGTAATTATGCCACGTTACCCCATGCTAACGTGTGAGTTTTAGCCACGTTAGCTTTTGTTTTGAATTTTTTTTTTTAATATTTTTCATCTATTAACGTGTGAACAGTAACATGTTAGCAAATGCTAACGTTTTACATGCATGACACGTTAGGAAATTTCCATTTCTAACTGCCACTTTTCCAACATGTTAAAAACGTTAGAAATGGTGTGTACGGCCCATTTACTAACGTTTTAAGATATCTGACACGTTAGTAAATGAGCGTTAGTAAATAATATGTTTTTTGTAGTGATTGTTTGAATATTTAAGTCTCCTTCAGCTAATTAACTTTTGGGGAAAAAAAAAAAAAGCCAGCTAATTGCCATTGACTTCATGGTAATGAAGGTCTCTTAGGTTTTTGTTATAAATATATAATCCTCAAGGCTAGCCTGACAGAAACTGCAACTGCATTGCACTCCTTGAGCTAGGTTTGATAGATTAGTTAAGGGAGAGTAACCACACTATTCTTGAGTAAGCATCTTCTCTGTACGTACGTACAGGTATTTGTTTATCACATAGTACTCTTTGTCATGTCTTCTTCGTTGTGTTCATTATTTAAATTCTGTAATAGTCATATATGAGTCTACTAAATAATATTAATGTTAATTAGATTGAGATAGATTTTTAATTATCTTTCTATTTCAACCCCACAACGTAGAAGAGAAGCATGAGATCGACTTTATATACTTTTTTTCATTTCCTTCTCTGTAAATTGAGGCACACATCCAACTTCTTAAAAAAAATTATCAAAGTACTTCCACATGTATTTATTTTCACAATTTAAAATTAGTAATCAAATTATCTTTCTAAATTTTTATATTTGGATTTTTTTTTTTAACTTAATGTTGATAGTATACAGTCTTTATATATTTTAATTTTGTAAACTACAGAATTGTAGTTAATGTGTTGATGATTAGATAGAAAATTCAAAATATATATTAAAAAAAATCTAAATCAAATAAGTAAATTAATGTAAAAAACAAATTACAAGTTACATTTATACATTTTTTAAAAGGTAATTAAATAATTTTTTAGTTATTCATTTATTTTGTTATTTATATAATTTAATAATTTCAACAATCAAAATGCTACACATATTCCCACTCACATTCCTAAATTAAAACACTTTGATGTGACACTAAAAATCAGTATTAGATTCAAAATATGATAATGATTCATCCAAAATGTAATAGTGATTTTTAGTGTTGCATCACAATTCACAATGGAAGTGTACATGTATTTATGCTAGACTAATTACACTTACTTATTCTACAGTGGTAAAATACCTCGAACTGGTACTCCAAGCAAGTCTGGGGAACCTCCAAATCCAAATCCACTACCTGGAGCAAAAGGTTTTTCCTTGGAATCATCAGTTATATATTTTTCATATTGAAAGTTGGGATATATCAATCTGTGTGCGTGTGTTTGCAATATTGGATGAAAAATGATAAAAGCACAACTTAAACCAACTTTGGCCCAACTTTCTACTTGAGTTTTTTTTTTAAATTACATGTGGAAGAGAGAGAGCCTTAAACTAGAGAGAAAAAGAGAATTTTAGTTTAAAAGTTGGGCCAAAGTTAAGTTTAAGTTGTGCCTATATCACACCTCTATCATGTTATGTCATTAATTAATTAGCAAATTTTCTTGTTATGTCATTAATTTGGGGTGTACGTATGTTTCAAGGCTTTTAGACATATATATTAATTAAATCTACTTGGGACTTAATTGTTGAGGTGCCGTGCATTTGTGATCGATGCATGTTGGGCTTCTGTGCGAGCGAGACTAATTAATTATATATGCCTATCATAATTAGATATTGGTAAGACATGTGAGCAGTCCATGCGTGTTTGCATGTATCATCTGGTTACTAAATTGTTAGGTTATGTCGTTTAAGATGTCAGTACTTTAAACTAAGAAACAACATTAACATTAAGGGGAAAATACTATTTAGCCCCCTCAACTACTAGTCATTTTCTATTTAGCCCCCTAAACTATCAAAAGTTGTTAAATGGCCCCCCCAACTACTAAACTGTTACGTTTTATCCTCCTCCGTTAGTCTTTGCCATGAAATTGGATGGAAACATCAAAACTACGTCATTTTGATGAGGCCAAGTTACGAAAATACCCTCTCAGAGAGAAAAAAAAATTAAAGCTCTTACCAAAACAACGTCGTTTTGGCTAAGATTAGGATTTCCCCTTTTACCAAAACGGCGCCATTTCGTGTATGCATTAAACCAAAAACCCCTGCCTCCCTTGACTCGATCAGATCGAACAAGTTGAGAATGATCGGTTTTCTATCAACGAAATTTTGTTGGCAATAGAAGAATCAAACTAATCTTGGCTATCTTTATTGTTTTCCGTCCACAGATTTTATTAGCTTTCAATCCAATTGATTCTCTTATGAAAGTACCCACCATTAAATCCAGTTCTACGAACTCAATTCTATAAACCCGAAAAATTGATTCATCCATTTGTTCCTTGATTGCCTTCAATTATTATGAAAATTTCTACTTTTAACGTTATCATTCCCTTCCATCCTCTGGTTCGTGCTAAAACTCCCAGTTTCAGATCCACCAGTTCAAAGTCACCGTCAAGCCCGATGGCATGTACCTGGATGCGCGGACGGTCACGAGGTTCAGTGGACTGTGGGAATTTTTTTCAAGGAGAGAGTCTCAGATTGATCCTTGGAATGTCTGAGTTTCTTCCGTGTAGACCCATTTTCGTCATCATCGCTTGCTCTTGAGCACGCTCTTTCAGCATCAATCTCCAAATCTCTCTTGGTTCGTCCACTATTCCTCACACAAAAATCCATCTAAAACGATGAAACCATACTGTTTGGAGAGGAAAGCGCCGCCCCATCGCCGCCTCCTTCGTAGCCGTCGCCACCGCTGCGAACCGGTTCACGTTTAACCCTGATCTTCCCAATTCATCCGAGGAACCCAGTTCAAAGACCACTGTAACAAGCAAGTACCCGTTAATCAGCCATGTTCGGAAGACCCACCGAAACCTAGATCTTAAAAATACCCGAAGAACGTTTCTTAACAAACAAAATCAAGAAATTGTTAACAACCATGTTTGGTTGCCAAGAAAAGCTGAAGAGAGAAGAAGGAAAAATCAAAACCCATACCGTGGTTACTACTTTTTCCTTCATCTCTCTATCTTTTCCATGGATTAATTCTCAGCTACCAACCAAACAGAGTGATTTAGGCAAACAACTTGTGCGATCTGATCGAGTCCAAGGAGGCAGGGGTTTTTGGTTTAATGCCTACACGAAATGGCGCCGTTTTGGTAAGAGGGGAAACCCTAATCTTAGTCAAAATGGTGCTGTTTTTTTTTTTTTTTTTTTACGCTGGGAGGGTATTTTCGTAACTTGGTCTTATCAAAACGACGTAGTTTGGATGTTTCCATCCACTTTGACGGCAAAAACTAACGGAGGGGGCTAAAACGTAACTGTTTGGTAGTTGGAGGGGCCATTTAACAACTTTTGATAGTTTAGGGGGCTAAATAGTAAATGGCTGGTAGTTGAAGGGGCTAAATAGTATTTTTCCCTAACATTAATTTGTTATTGAATATACTAGGTCCAGTGATGACTCGACCAGCTTTGGCTAGGGACATGCTGAACGTGGTTCAAGAAGCTTTGACCCGATTGTTAAGGCAGTTGGATGACATGGTCAGAAATGGCGTCACTGACCCACCGAAGAATTAGTAAGGGAAACCACCTACTAATGAGGATTAGACTTGGATTATCGTATTATATTAATATATCAATTTGGTGTTTGAATATTTTTTTATGACCAAACAATTCTATATATCCTATTTATTTTAGTTTCTATATATTTTGTTGAATTGTGATGCCTTATCTTTATTAATATATTTCCTATGTTTCTTTTGTAAATATGTAAATATGTATATTTCCTATGTAACTTAATGTGTTGATGAGTATGTACGTATACAATCTTTATATATTTTAATTTTGTAAACTACATAATTGTAGTTAATGTGTTGAAGATTAGATAGAAAATTCAAAAAAAAAAATATATATATATAAAAAATCTAAATCAACTAAGTAAATTAATGTAAAAAACAAATTACAAGTTACATTTATACATTTTTTAAAAGGTAATTAAATAATTTTTTAGTTATTCATTTATTTTGTTATTTATATAATTTAATAATTTCAAAAATCAAAATGCTACACATATTCCCACTCACATTCCTAAATTAAAACACTTTGATGTGACATTAAAAATCAGTATTAGATTCAAAATATGATAATGATTCATCCAAAATGTAATAACGATTTTTAGTGTCGTGTCACAATTCACAATGAAAGCGTACATGTATTTGTGCTAGACTAATTACACTTACTTATTCTACAGTGGCCAAATGTCTCAAACTAGTACTCCAAGCAGGTCTGGGGAACCTCTGAATCCAAACCCACTACTCGGAGCATAAGGTTTTTCCTTGGAATCATCAGCTATATATTTTTCATATTGAAACTTGGGATATATCGATCTATGTGCGTGTGTTTGCAATATTGGATGGAAAATGATAAAGGCACAACTTAAACCCAACTTTGGCCCAACATTCTTCTTGAGTTTTTTTTTTAAAAAAATTCATGTGGAGGAAATAGAGCCTTAAATAAAAAAGAAAATTAGAATTTTAGTTTAAAAGTTGGGCCAAAGTTGAGTTTAAGTTGTGCCTATATCACACCTTTATCATGTTATGTCATTAATTAATTAGCAAATTTTCATGTTATGTCATTAATTTGTGGTGTACGTATGTTTCAAGGCTTTTAGACATATATATTAATTAAATCTACTTGAGACTTAATTGTTGAGGTACCATGCATTCATGATAGATGCATGTTGGGCGTTTGTGCAAGCGAGACTAATTAATTATATATGCTTATCTTAATTAGATATTGGTACGACATGTGAGCAGTCCATGCGTGTTTGCATGTATCATCTGGTTAATAAATTGTTAGGTTATGTCGTTTAAGGTATCAGTACTTTAAACTAAGAAACAACGTTAACATTAATTTGTTATTGAATATACTAGGTCCAGTGATGACTCGACCAGCTTCAACTAGGGACATGCTGTTGGAAGACATGGTTAGAAATGTTGTCACTGACCCACCGGAGAATTAGTAAGGGAAACCACCTACGGATGAGGACTAGACTTGGATTATCATATTATATTAATATATCAATTTGGTGTTCGAATATTTTTTTTATGACCAAACAATTCTACATATCCTATTTAATTTAGTTTCTATATATTTTGTTGAATTGTGATGCCTTATCTTTATTAATATATTCCCTATGTTTCTTTTGTAAATATGTAAATATGTATATATGTATATTTCCTATGTAACTTAATGTGTTGATGAGTATGTACGTATACAATCTTTATATATTTTAATTTTGTAAACTACATAATTGTAGTTAATGTATTGATGATTAGATAGAAAATTCAAAATATATATTAAAAAAAAAAATCTAAATCAAATAAGTAAATTAATGTAAAAAACAAATTACAAGTTACATTTATACATTTTTTAAAAGGTAATTAAATAATTTTTTAGTTATTCATTTATTTTGTTCTTTATATAATTTAATAATTTCAACAATCAAAATGCTACACATATTCCCACTCACATTCCTAAATTAAAACACCTTGATGTGACATTAAAAATCAGTATTAGATTTAAATATGATAATGATTCATCCAAAATGTAATAATGATTTTTAGTGTGGTGTCATAATTCACAGTGGAAGCATACAAGTATTTGTGCTCGACTAATTACACTTACTTATTCAACAGCGGCCAAATGCCTCAAATTGGTACTCCAAGCAGGTCTGGGGAACCTTCGAATCCAAACCCACTACTCGGAGCAGAAGGTTTTTCCTTGGAATCATCAGTTATATATTTTTCATATTGAAACTTGGGATATATCGATCTGTGTGCGTGTGTTTACAATATTGGATGGAAAATGATAAAGGCACAACTTAAACCCAACTTTGGCCCAACTTTCTTCTGGAGTTTTTTTTTTTTTAAAAAAAAATTACATGTGGAGGAAAGAGAGCCTTAAACTATAGAGAAAAAGAGAATTTTAGTTTAAAAGTCGGGCCTATATCACACATCGATCATGTTATGTCATTAATTAATTGGCAAATTTTCATGTTATGTCATTAATTTGGGGTGTACGTACGTTTCAAGGCTTTTAGACATATATATTAATTAAATCTACTTGGGACTTAATTGTTGATCGAGGTGCCATGCATTTGTGATCGATGCATGTTGGGCGTTTGTGCGAGCGAGACTAATTAATTAGATATGCTTATCTTAATTAGATATTGGTAATACATGTGAGCAGTCCATGCGTGTTTGCATGTATCATCTGGTTAATAAAATGTTAGGTTATGTCGTTTAAGATGTCAGTACTTTAAACTAAGAAACAACATTAACATTAATTTGTTATTGAATATACCAGTCCAATCGCTAGGGACATCGAATGTGGTTCGGAAGCTTTGACCCATTGTTAAGGTTGGAAGACATGGTCGAAATGGCAATTGACCCACGGAGAATTAGTAAGGGAAACCACCTAGTGATGAGGATTAGACTTGGATTATCGTATTATATGAATATATCAATTTGGTGTTTGAATTTTTTTTTTTTATGACCAAACAATTCTATATATCCTATTTATTTTAGTTTCTATATATTTTGTTGAATTGTGATGCCTTATCTTTATTAATATATTTCCTATGTTTCTTTTGTAAATATGTAAATATGTATATTTCCTATGTAACTTAATGTGTTGATGAGTATGTATGTATACAATCTTTATATATTTTAATTTTGTAAACTACATAATTGTAGTTAATGTGTTGAAGATTAGATAGAAAATTCAAAATATATATATAAAAAAAAAAATCTAAATCAACTAAGTAAATCAATGTAAAAAACATATTACAAGTTACATTTATACATTTTTTAAAAGGTAATTAAATAAGTTTTTAGTTATTCATTTATTTGTTATTTATATAATTTAATAATTTCAACAATCAAAATGCTACACATATTCCCACTCACATTCCCAAATTAAAACACTTTGATGTGACATTAAAAATCAGTATTAGATTCAAAATATGATAATGATTCATCCAAAATGTAATAATGATTTTTAGTGTCGTGCCACAATTCAGAGTGGAAGCGTACATGTATTTGTGCTAGACTAATTCCACTTACTTATTCTACAGCGGCCAAATGCCTCAAACTGGTACTCCAAGCAGGTCTGGGAAACCTCTGAATCCAAACCCATTACCTGGAGCAGAAGGTTTTTCCTTGGAATCATCAGCTATATATTTTTCATATTGAAACTTGGGATATATCGATCTGTGTGCGTGTGTTTGCAATATTGGATATATCATGTTATGTCATTAATTAATTAGCAAATTTTTATGTTATGTCATTAATTTGGGGTGTACGATGTTTCAAGGTTTTTATACATATATATATTAATTAAAACTACTTGGGACTTAATTATTGAGGTGCCATGCATTCGTAATCAATGTATATTGGGCGTCTGTGCAAGCGAGACTAGTTAATTATACATGTGTGTTTCCATGTATCATCTGGTTAATAAATTGTTAGGTTATGTCGTTTAAGGTGTCAGTACTTTAAATTAAGAAACAATGTTAACATTAATTTGTTATTGACTATACCAGGTCCAATGATGACTCGGCCAGCTTCGGCTAGGGACATGCTGAACATGGTTTCGGAAGCTTTGGCCTGACTGTTAAGGCAGTTGGAAGACATGGTCAGAAATGGCGTCATTGACCCACCAGAGAACTAGTAAGAGAAACCACTTACTGATGAGGATTAGACTTGGATGATCGTATTATATTAATATATCAATTTGGTGTTTGAATATTTTTTTATAACCAAATAATTCTATATATCCTATTTATTTTAGTTTCTATATATTTTGTTGAATTTTGATGCCTTATCTTTATTAATATATTTCCTATGTTTCTTTTGCCTGTTGCGTAACAAAAGGAAGAAGACTGGAAAGCCGTGAGGGGATGGAGTCAGCGTCCTTTATCAACCTACCTGCATGTGTGTTTGTGTTTGTCCAACTGTCGAAGCTACAAGTCATGTAATGTAAAAGTAAGACTCCATCTACATTCTGGTGTCAACTGATGCATGCCGTGGAAGAGAAGTTTCCTGGCGCATCTTTTCATTTCTTTTGTAATCTTTTAGTTTGTCGTTATCTTCAATAAGCGGGTAGACCACTTATAAATGATGTATTTCAGTTCTGGAAGCATCATTCAAAATAAATTATTGAGTTTTTTGTTACATAAATATATTAGGGAAATGTTAGATTTTTTTTTAGTGTTCTCTTAACTGTGATGTGGTTTTTAAAATCACCGTTGAATTTGAAATTATCATTATTAACTTTTAATCTATTAATAATTTTAAAAGTCATACTACAGTTAAGAGAATACCAACAAAACACTAGAAAAACAGTTAACATTTTTCAATATATTATGTGGGATATGACATATATATCCCACATAATATATTATCATAACATTTTCCTATCCTTTTGAGATGAAACTTCTCCCAAACTCAATATTAGTGGGACTCCATTGCACGCAATTTGTGTACGTTGAGTGTGTGTTTCTTGTGTTTCCATTGCGCGCAATGAGGCCAACTAGGCATAGGTTAATTAAACAAGACCATAAATGCCAACGAAATTAGGCCAACAAGTGGCCTAAAGATGGGTTTGGACCAATAACTGAACCAACAAGGTCGTAAGTGAAAGTTATCACATTTCATATGTGACGTTATGACATTGATCCGTGATAGATTCTCGCATTGGAATATATATCGCATTGAAAAATATATATAAAACAATAGGTAACCCTCGCAAAACACATTTGAGCTGAGTTAATTACATCAATTAAATATATACATGGTTTGGTTACAAAATAAATACATGTACACTAGGTACATCAAATAAAGATCATAAGTGCCACGGGCGTTACATAAGTAAACATAATTATACAATATAAAATATAAACAAAGATAAGAGTCATATTACATGTTGAAACGAATCTAGGAACAAAGATATATCAATCCCTCTCACCAAAAAAATAAATAAATAAATCCACAGCTTGCTAGAGAGCTTTGGGAAAAGAGAGAACCAAATGAGAATCAAATCTGGAATTTATATTAACTCTGAACCTTTGCGTCACCATGGGGAATACTCGCGCCATGACACGCTGCTCGGATTTCATTGCTAAGTCCCTGGCATTTGCAAGGTTTTGTATGAAAGGCATCATGAAAGCATTTGAATGGGTTGTGCACAGGACCAGGCCGAGAGCTCTCTATGGCTTCTTGTCATTTGTCAATCGTGAGAAGTTGTGCCCAGAGACCTCTCTGTAGCACTTCATCAGTTGTCCGTCATGACAGACTTCGAATAGAAGTCGCTAATGGTTAAAAAAATTTAAAAAACACATTAGTATCCAAACCAGGTAGACGCTAATGAGTGTTAAAAATAAATAATAAATAAATTATTAGAAAAAAGCAATTTTAAAAGACAAAATCATATTAAAAGATAAATGATAATGAAAAGACGAAATCATATATAAATGCTAATAAAAAAAGAAATACTAAAAATTCATGACAAAAGGCAACCAAAAGGACCAAACACCTTTGAATTATTTTACGTAGTATTTAATGTCGTATTCAAGCTTGACTCACACTAAACTTGCAATAAGATCAATTAACACTTGATGAAGTTCCAATGGCAAAAAAAAAAAAAGATAAGGGAACAGTGTTGTCTTGGGTGAACGGTACCCAGTGAACAGTATTGTCTCGGGTGAACGGTACCTGGTGAACAATACCCCGGGTGAACAATACCCAGTTGAAATAGAAGTTTCACCTGAGTGAGATGCCCGGGTGAAACTGTCCTACATCATTTCTTCTTCCTTCTTGTTCCTCTGTTCGTTTTCTTCTTCTTTCTTCGTTACATTCTTCTGTTGCAGAGCTTAACATCTACTTCCACCATTATTATCGGTGGTTACACATAAACCCATTATGTATTTACTGCATTCTTTCCACTTTCACATTTAAACAAACTGCTGATCTTATATAACATTTCATAATTCCATCTTTTTTGCGCCTAAAGATATGAACAGTAAGAACTAAGAAACACCGGATGTATGTCCAAAAATCAACTTTTTACACAAAAACTAACAAAACTAACAACCAACCAAGCTCAAATGTGAATTTGTTGTAACCACACACAATAATGGTGAACAGTATATAAAATTGAAAAGAGAGAGATTAAGAGAGAAAGACACAGATTTAACGTGATTTGGCAATTTGCCTATGTTCATAGAGAGGCAGCTATTATTCTAATAATAATCCAGGTTTACCTCAATAAGATATATATATATATATATATATAGGAAAACACCCAAAACGCTACGCATACGAATTCCGTACGATCAGACGGACTGTACGGATTCCATACGGAATTGTACAGAATCCCTAAAATACCCAACCTTCACTCATTCGGCCCCCATAAAACCCTCAATCATAAAACAAAAGAATCATCTATAACCAAAAATGTCAAAACGTTGGTCAACCACTAGCTTACCTCTTCCAATTTTTAATTAACATAGGACTACTCAAGAAGTTTGATTCACAGATACAATAATGAGCTTCCTACCATATTGCCAGAGTGTTAATCAAACCATTAAACTATGGTCATACCTCCATCCGCATTTACCAAATCTTCCATATAAATTTAAGAAAGACAGTTTCCATACATGAATTTAATCTTTGGCCTTCTTTCTCTCTAAAACTTAGGCTGGCAATTGATAAATGATTGATTAAACCTCTATTGGTTGGTCATGCCTAGTTCCTTTAAACACATAAACTGAAATTTTCATTGCTAACCAATGGTAATCTTTCTTACTATTTACCTCAAACCATAACAATAATCATATAGTTCTATGAATCCAACTTTACCCAAAGTAATATGTTCCTCAAAATGCCATTTAAAATGAACCATCAATTAATTTTACTACCTTTACTCCATAATTAGAATCAATGATAGCTGCTTATATCCATGTCCAAAAATGAGAATTAGCAACCTATACTAGTCCATGGAAATCATGTCATTCTTGAATCCTTTAACAAAACACATCCTAAAGACTCAATGAGATGTCTCAAAATATAATATGTCTTTAACTAAATGTCAAATACCACAATGTTTCAAAAAAGTATGACTTCCATATATCTAAATGAATTACTTATCCAACTTTACCAAACATATAGATCATAAATCCATCTTAACCTTATAGTGAAGATTATAGAATCTTGTAGATTCATAAACCTAATTTTGCAAGAAATTCCTAGTCTTATTTGAAACCTCAAATCCTTTCATTAATCATCAACCACAAAAATCTCAAATGTATATAGTCAATATATGGGTCTATGTACTTCAATACTCATGATAGTCAAATAATCATCAGTCACTTCTACGACCATACTTGATATAATTCAAATAATCTTAACCAATCTTATCATTCTTTTCAAAGTCCTCAACATATCATCACTACAAATTTCTCATCCCTTGAATTTAAGACACGTCTGAATAAAACAATTTAAATCATACTAGTATGGAATGTATATCTCTTTGTAAGAATCATAAATCCCACTAATCACAAAATTTATTGTAGTGTTAACCAAATCCACACTTTAAAAATTTAATATCAAGATATAGAACATTCTAAATTCCTTCCATCAAAATTCACTATAATCTTTCCTCCACTAAAACTCTTAATCATTATAATAATTAATCATTATCTAACAATGACACTAATCTTAAGCAAATACTTCACTCTAGATCCTTTATACCTTAGTCCTTAAATATCAACTTAAATGCAATCATTTACTTCTTGATGTGCCACTCTAATAACATGTGGAAAACCATAGACATCAAAATAAGCTATTCACATAAGGAAAACATGACTATTGGCCTCGAAACTTAGCAACTTTCTTCCATTATCTTCCTAGTCATGACAACTTGAGTCTTATTCTTCTTCTTAATCAATGCCTGCAAAGCATTAAACAAATTAGTACCATTATAAAACATCTACTTTCGTGTCACAACAGTTGACTTGTTATTGGGTACACAATAGTGTAAGTCCACTACGAAAAAAATAAGGTTTAACAACGCTTGAAATATGGGCGCTTTAATAAAACATCCCTATAAGGGGACATTTTAATGTGTAAACGTCCCTATTTAATTAATTAATGACACTTTCCATCGTGGCGCCTTTAATTTGAGACGCTTGCTAGTCAAATGCCCTTAATTAGGGGTGCTTAACAAACAAACGCTCTTAAATAAGACCCCAATTAAATTAATTAAGGACACTTTATATCCAAACACCTTTAATTTGGGGCGCCTGCTAGTCAGACGCCTTTAAATAAAACCCTAATTAAATTAATTAAGGGCACTTTCTATCTAGACGCTTTTAATTCGGGGCGCTTGCTAGTCAAACGCCCTTAATTATGGGTGCCTAACAGTCAAGCGCCCTTAAATAAGACCCCAATTAAATTAATTAAGGACACTTATATCTAGACCCCTTTAATTCGAGGCGCTTGCTAGTTAGACGCCCTTAAATAAGACCCCAATTAAATTAATTAAGGGCACTTTCTATCCAGACGCCTTTAATTCGGGGCGCCTGCTAGTAAGATGTTCTTAATTAGGGGCGCCTAATAGTCAAGCACCCTTAAACTCTTTAAGAGTTGATACACTTTGTGTTTATGATATTAGATACTTTATTTCATATGTATGAACCTCATTGGTTAACTCTTTATGATGTGGTATACTTTATGTTATGATATCATTTTAGATTTAGTATATCTTATGATATATGATAATATTGTATATATAGATTTAAAAATGTATTATGGGAGATAAATAAGATTGTATGATATTGATGAATGGAGAAAATTGTATAATTTGAATTTTATAGATTTGGAGAAAATATTTTCCCCCTACAATCCGTATATAGGGAAAATATTTTTTCCATATATTAATTATTGGGGGCACTTTGAAAGCATCCCCATATAGAAATAGGGATGCTTTACCTAAAAGCACCTTTTACAAAAAGCTTGCATGTATACTCCTTTTTAAAATAGGGCTTTCTAGGCAAGCGCCCTTTTAAAAGGCGTTTCTTCATAAAGCCCTCTTTTTAAAATGGGGTGCTTTGTTTTAAACGCCGCCTTTTAGAGGCATTTTTCAATAAAAAGCGTCCCAAATTTATATTCTAGTCGTTATGAGAACCAACATTCTCTAAGTGCCCCTAATAAAGCGTTGCTAAGTCATTGGGGGCGTTTTTTGGCAAAAAAATGTCCCAAATACCAATGTCGTTAAACCTTATTTTTTTTGTAGTGGTCCTAATTCCCTAAAATCTCTTCTTGTCCTTACTCTTTTGATTAAAACCTAATGCTTCAGTAGTGATCATCACCTAATAAGTCATTAATCTATACTTAATATCCTCAAGTAACAGATGTCTCCCAATCAACTAAATCTCGTTGCTCTGATACTACCTGAAACGCCCCAAGTTTTAGAAGTAGAGCGACTGGGAGAAATTGTAACATATTCTTACTAAAATAAAATTTCTCATAAGATCACCATAGAAACATAACATTACTAGAGTACTATTATCCCAAATACATAATGTGCTAGCATTCAATAATCTCATAAGCAATAAAATTGTACAATCTATGCTTGTCCCAAGTTGTTTAATCTATAGAATGGAGTCCTAAATACTTCTACTGCTACTACTTCTGCTAATCCTCAAAGCAATAAGTCCAAGTATCCCAATCATTGAGCTAGATGATTTGGTCTTTAATGACTAGGAGGCCCACCAGTACCCTTGTCCTCAGTATTACAATTTATAAGGCAATCTAAAAAAAATGCATAGGGAGAAGGGGAGAGTTCGACAACTCAGTAAGTAGCAACAACACCAAATGCTATAAAATATGCTATGCAGATTTTTATGCCATAATCTCTGTCATGCACAACAATAATTTATGCAGAATAACATAATTAAATAAAGCATGATAGTTGTAAAATGACTAAACAGCACTTCCTTTTTACTTTTCTTGCAAAATAATTGTTTTACCCTTTGACCCATTACCGCAATTTTACCATGAGTGGCGTACGTTTGGCTTGTCCCGAATGACTCCTCGGCTCATCCTGTCGGCATAAGGGAGAGCTACCAGGTTGGGAACTCCCTTAGGTGGAGGCCACCTGGCCGATAGCACACACCTTCTCGTAACCGTCCTTCGGTATGCTTACCATGCTACCCTTGCGATCCGACCGATCATTGCTTCAGTGCCTTAGGGTTAAACATTTATCATCATGAATGCATATGCAACATTTCATATAATTTTTCAAGCTCATTTGTAATTGTCTTATATACCATAAAACCTTGTGAGCTCATTTAATTCATAATTGCATTCATGCATATCTCATAAAAATGAGGCAACTGTAATACATAAAATTAAACCATATCATATTATTGAATAAAACTTGGCATTAAAAATATGAAAAGAAGTGCAATTGAAAATTATGTAAGTGAATTCTTTATAAAATCCCTAACATTTTTTCAAAAGATTTATAATAAAATTTGTTGGGGTTTTTGGTGTTATGTCCCCTTACCTGACATCACATGTCCTTAATTTAATTCTACATTCAACTCACAATTCTTACAACGGAGATAAAAAGTTCATTAGTCATCAATTCATTTATCCTTAGCCAAAAACATTTACAGTGACATCAAACCCCACCATGCTTGATTTATATGTCTTCCATAAAATTCTAATAATCAACTCAACTACGGCCCCAATAAAACATCCAAAATTATCCGACAATAATTAATAGCTTAAGAAGTCTACCTAGCCATTATATTGCTCTCTTCCTAAGCCATTTAATTTAGCAACTTACTCCTAATATCAAAAGCTTAGAAACATTTACAACAATCACTCTAATTATAACTATTCCCTCCAAGTAACAATTCAAGTGTTCATACACTAAATGCCCAAATTTAATTATAGAAAGTTAGCTTCATACTAAAAATACCATAAAGGATATGAAAATATTACCTTGGAGTTCTCATATTTTTCTTTCTCCTTCCTCCCCTTTCTTTCTCTTCCCTCTTTCTTTTTCTTCTCTCTTTCCTTTCTTTTCTCCTCTCTTTCTTTTTTTTCCTCTTTCATTGTTCTCTTCTTCCGATTCTCTCCCTTATCTCACGCTTACTTTAGCTGTGAGCATTTGAGGGGAAAAGTCTCCTTAATACTTGTTGCATGAAGTAGTGATGCCTTAAAAGTTTGCCACATACTCGCATTTCCACAAGACAAGTGTCCAGGAATATCTCAAGAGAATGACACTTAGAACCCCAGGTGTCCACAGATTAAGCCCTTTGTGAGAATGTGGAACAGATGCCCCATAAATTTAGCCATAAGCGTGACTCCTATCAACCACCGATGTTGCTCCAAGCTTGACAGCAAACACATGTGCTGTCAAGTTAGAAGGTGATGTATTCATTGTTGTTAAATATATTAGAGAGCGGAAGAAGGAGAGAGAGAAGAGAGATAGCAGAAGTATATAATAGACTACATTGTATTGAGTCGCATATTTAGAATGAATATAAAAGCCTCCTTATATAGAAGGGAGAGAGGAGCCTTAGTTTTCAATCTTACCAATGTGGGACAAGCCCCACATATACACTAACATACCCCCTCAAACTCAATGTGTCTAAACATTGAGGTTGGAAAACAAAAGCATGAATAAAAAAAAAACATAAAAGAAAGGGAAAGAAAAATGAAAAATAACCTAACATAAAATAATATTCTTAACATCCCCCCTCAAACTCAATATGTAAACTTGAGTTTGGGTAAAAAAAATGATAAATGAATTTGCGAAAGAATTTGCTTGTCTTTGAAAGAGTTGCGAGTAATGCCATAAAAGAAGAGCTTGGTTCACTTGGTTGTAATTTGACTTGAAAACCATATACTAGTAATGAAGAAACTTGCATGCCTGAAACCCATGGACCGTCTTGCCTGGTGGGTTGAGCTAAAGTTTGACCCAAAAATTCTAACTAGTAGATTGACTCGACTGGTTAAAAAGGCTAATCATGCCTGAAACCCATGGACCGTCTTGCCTAGTGAGCTGAGCTAAAGTCTGACCCAAAAATTCTAACTAGTAGATTGACTCGGCCGGTTGAAGAGGCTAATCATGGAGAAAAAGGGCTGGTTAAAATAGGCTAAACATGCATGAAACCCTTGGACCGTCTCGCCTTGTCGGCTGAACTAAATTCTGACCCAAAAAAAATTCTTACTAGTAATAGATCAATGGCCTAGGAGAGGTTGCAATGTCCGGTGATGGCGGCATTTGACAAGGCATAAGTGGGGCAGTTGAAAGGGGCTTCTTTGGCCCAAAAAAAAAAATCATCTAACCCGAGAGTGCTTACCACAAGAAGAATGAACCGGATTGAACTGCGCCAAAGAAAAAGGCCGTGGAACCGAGATGACCAATGCATGAACCAACGTGAACCGCAAAAAAACAAATGCCTAAATTTGGAGAAGAATCTTGTTTTCTGCCATATAGAGATGCCAAAAGCAAAAATAGACCACAATTTTGAAATCAAGATGAAAAATTAAGTCGAAAACACTTGGTCAACTTTTGGAGTCCTGGTCAAAGTCAACGGTCAACTATAGAAAAGTTAATAGTCAATAGTACTGGTGTGGCAAATTGCTGACGTGGCAAAAACGCTTACTTGGTAGAGCATGTTGACATGGCGCTAGGGCTGATGTGGCGCACAGAAGACCAGGCGCGTGTATTACACGTGCGAAAGAGCTAGCGGCGCCAGAGGCACGTGGATCCCATGCACAGGAGCTTCCACCGGCGCGTGAAGTATCCGATGGGGATGTTATTGGCGGGGATATGACTGTCGTCACTAGATCTATAAGGTGGACTAGTAAACTTGGAAGATGCAACCTTCGAGGGCGCGCGTGATGGTGCGTGGAATCTCAGAATTGGCTGAGATTGTACAAATCCACCGATTCGGGGGCCAAGACACCACTTTTGGTGGTTAGTTTGGCCAAGAGGTGTCACGATGGTGGCGCGATTGGCTTGGGCAGCAACTACCAAAGGAGCTCGGAGGGCCGATGACGGCAGATCTTCCACAGATCTGTAGATCTGAAGGAGTGGAAGATACCATGTTAAAAATATTGTTGAATATATTAGAGAGAGGAAGAAGGAGAGGGAGAAGAGATTTGGAGCGAAAAAAACCTGCTTGGGGGTGCGTAGACAATTGGAAACTACTGGAAAGAGGTTGCCGAAGGGAGTGCCGGAAAACGTCAAAGATGTTTATTGGAGGCCACAAAAGAGTGGCTCTGATACCATGTTAAATATATTGTTGAATATATTAGAGAGCGGAAGAAGGAGAGAGAGAAGAGAGATAGCAGAAGTATATAATAGACTACATTGTATTGAGTCACATACTTAGAATGAATACAAGAGCCTCCTTATATAGGAGGGAGAGAGGAGCCTTAGCTTCCAATCTTACCAATATGGGACAAGCCCCACATATACACTAACAATTGTAATGTGTCCATAAAAATTCACAATTAAGCCTTAATGAAACTAAATATGTTAACTATAATATATCCAAAATTCGTGGCCTAATGAAATCACTAACCCATCCAATTAACTCCCCAAATCGCAAGTGCTTCAACTACTCGACAGCTTAACCTATTAAAATTTGAAAAATCATAACTTTTTCAATGTAACTTCAAATGATACGAAATTTGGCTTGAAATCTTCCTCATTCAAAGACTCACAACATACCAATAAATCATAACAGCCCATAACATTTTGATACCTTAAAAGTCCCATGAAATCCTATGCCTCTGTTTGACTGAAAATCCTGTTTTGACACTGGTATCTTCTAAAAATCATAACTTCTTCTAAAAATGTAAAAAAAAAAATCGTTAAACCATTTTTAAAATCTTCATTTATCATCATTCTACAAGGTCTTAAAACAGTTTTATTTAAGGTCACTTATTGAATTTTTGGCGTCCAAAACAATGTGACTTTTCTTTCAATGACTCACTAACTTTTCCAACTAGCAATTTCCATTATCTATTGCATTGAGTCTACTTACCTATAAAATTACAAATCCTCCTTATCCTTGATTTAAGATCACATTTATTCTAGAGTATAAATTTCGGGGTATTACATTCTAAGCTTATATTTATAGGCCTCGACTTAGTGGGTTGTAGCGAAAAACAACAAATACGCAACAGATAATTAATTCTAGATCTTGACTCTATCAAAGATCTGAGAACTCTTCTTGAAAATTTAAATACTTTCTAGCATTTTGAAGGAAAAAGAGGAATAAACTCAACTCTAAGTATTTTTATTAACGAAATCAAATAATATAACAAAACTATCTTTTCTAGAGGCTCTAAGCCTATATTTATAGACCTAGAGTTTGAAACATAAAAGGAGACTGAATTAAACTAGAATTCCTACCTAGAAGGAAACTTAAAGAGAAAGTCGGTTTAAGCCAAAACACAGCTACGTACGCATTTGGATGGGATAAGTGACTGTCCGGATGGGAACTATGAAAACAATAAAACGCTGTAAATAACCTGTTCGTCCAGATGGGGATCGAACGGTCTCCAAACGGAGCGTTTGGGGTCCTTCCTGGCAAGCTACAGGTCTAGACAGGCTGATAGGCCATTCGAACAGTCTTCCTCTGTCCTGTGAGTTTGTGAGCACGTCACCATTCTCCGAGGTGTCTTTACGCTTACATCATTACCGTTTGTCCTCATGAACTCTGAAGCTATCTAATCCACATCAATGCTTCAAACAATGCATTTTTCTGAAATATCACAGATTCTTGGAGACATTAATTACTAAGGAGAGCACTCTGGACCTGATTATTTTAAAGGGGTAAGGAAAGTTATTAATGATTTCTCTATAATTGTCGGCCCAAAGGAAGAAGACACTCCTGACAGGGCAAAATTCAGTCAATTATGTTTTTGAAAGCTTTTAAGGTGGTGAAAACTCAATAGTTTCACATATAGATGTACAAGAGTTTAGTTAGAATGTCAATTCCATTTTCATCCAATATGGTGGGCCTCTTAATAAGGAAAATTGTATGCAAGTTATAAGATTTTCCATAGGCTTTTCTTTTTGTTGTTAGATTAGGAGATGCTTAGCCTATATAAGGGCATTTTTTTTTTTTTGAAAGAAAAAATCATTCCAGTCTCATTGAAGAAGGATCATGAGCGTAAACGCTCTTACATCACAGAGCAAAAAGCTCTGATAAAATCATAGCCGAAACTACAAAGTTACAAGTCATAGATGCTTACATAAAAATCAAAATTCAAATCTTATCTATGACAACAATATCCGCTACCCATGAATAATTTTCAATTGTAACATCAGATATGTTCTAAACAGATTCAACTCAATGCATAGGTAGCTCATCTTTCTCGGCACTAGTAGCAAAAAATCCACGTCGAAACTCATCCTACTAAGCCCGAGAGCCAAAAAAGGGATCACTTCTATAACCTAAAGGTTTGAACAATCCTTATTCAAACAAAATTACAGAAAACAAAAAACAAAGAAACCCTAGTCCCCACATAGATCTGCTCCTACGAATACTAGATCTACTCCTCATCGGCCCAAAACCATCGAAAAACTATATCATTCTCCTCGTAGATCACTCACAAGAGTAGATCTAAGAAGAAGAAAAACTCTTATTCAAAACAAACAAAACAAGAAACACAACCATCAAAAGCAACAACCGGAGTGAAGGAGATGATGAGCACTGGCTAGCGTTAGCACGTTTTGGAGGAGATGGGCAGCACAACACCTTGGTAGGCGGATGGAAGTGGCTGGAGTTGTTGCTTGGCTATATAAGGACATTTAGTCTTTGTTATTTTTCAATTCAGTTTGAACTATTAATTAAACGAGCCTATAACCCGCGCTATTCATAGGATTCTTCATTATAATCTAATTTTAATATTTAAACACACCATTTTTCATTATAAGTTAAAAAGACATATAAAAATATATCTCACCTATTTAAATAAAAAAAAAATTAAATCTTTGCTTTTATAAGTATATATGATTTAAAATAAATAGTATAAAAAATTAATAAGAAGAATACATTGATTATAATATAATTAATGCAATTAATAACATATGAATTATATTGAAATATAATTAACGTAATTAATAACATCGTATAGATATATAGATATAATTAACGCAATTAATTATATTGAAATATAATTAATGTAATTAATGACCGATTTTTTAAGAAAAAAACTTGGTTTTATATATATCTAATGGCTTTTTAAAAAAAAAAATCCTAAACGTATTATTACATAATAATTTGCTTTATATTATTTGTTTCCTTTTTTGCTTCATACATTAATAATATTTAATTTATTGAATATTTTAAATATGGAAAACTTTTGAAATATAATTATCACAATTAATGACCAGTTTTTTCTTAAAAAACGGGTTACAAAATTATGCCTTAAAAAATTGGTTTAGCCTTTTAAAAAATGGACTCATGCCACATGTCACAATATTATGACACTTCTGAGAGTGATTCAACAAAACAGGTTTAGCCATTAAAAAAATGGATTCATGTCACATGTCGCAATATGAAGGCACTTTTGAAAATGATTTAGCTTTTATATATATATATATATATATATATATATATATATTATTTAAGTCTTTCAAAATTATTTATTTGTTTGCTTATTTGAGGCTATTAGGGTATTTATCTTCCTTATTTGTTATATATTTTCTCTCTTTTTGAATTCTCTTCTCAATCTTCAATTCTTAGCTTCTCTTGCGCGCTATCACACGCTATCAGAATAAACTTAGTTTTGTCTGGTGTCAATTACCTAAAAGGGAGATATTTTCTACTTTCACAACAAATTTCTCATATATATCTTACCTTCTTCATATAGATGCTGATGCTGATGTAGAAATGGTAAATGGCATGGAGACATTATCAAATCAAATTTAAATACAAACAAACAATAATAAAACAATATTTCGGCGGCCAGACAAGGAAAAGATCATCTGCATGCGTGCATCAGAAAATAAAAAGGACCATCTTTAACTAATTTCCTGGAAAATCCACAACTGAAGTGCATGCAAAGATCAACGCATGCAGATGATCTTGAACCATTGGATCCAAGAATGCCAGAGTCAGTCTGAGCAAACCGTGTCTTCTTTGTGAGAAGCGAGCCATCCACGTGATGGGCCATTTTTGTATTCCTTTCACAATTCTTTTCACCTTGATTAGCACGTCAACTTGGTGGCGGAATATAACCCTGGCGCCATCTCCGAAAGTCCTTTCCATTGAACGGGAATTATTAGTTTGGACACTACAAAAAAAATTGGTTTTTTCATGACGTCAGGCATCCTCACAGGTCACTAAACATTACTGACGTGACTTTCTTGACACATGTGTAAGGTTAAAAAAGTAAGTGTCAGTAAATTTCTTTTATTGACATGTCACTGCATATTTGCCAGGCTAGGTCAGCATAAATTGACGTGGTAATAAGTGGCATGTCAAGAAGACAATGAGCACCACCCTATAATAATCACAGTAGACCACAAAGTAAAATCAAATTTAATGTATTTAAATCAAGTTAGAGTAAAGGTTGTTTGTTTGTTTTTGTTTTGTTTTTTTTTTTTTTTTATGGGATGCTCTGTCTAGAGCTTTAACTCTTTCCTTCTCATGTTTTCGAGGTGAGACAAACAGTTTTTCAAGTCCGCCGGCACTACAAAAAAACTGGGCATTAGCGACCAAACAAATAGCGGCGACTCAAAAGTCGCTGCTAATATCCATTCATTAGCGGCGACATTTGAAAGTCGCCGCTAATAATAAGGCATCAGCGGCGACATTTTTCTCGCCGCTAATAGTAGACGCTAAATACCAATTAATTGACATGTACCAGCAACAATAATAGCGGCGACACAAATTTCGCCGCTAATGAGCAGTCATCAGCGGCGACTACAAGAAGTCGCCGCTGATAATAATAAGAAAAAGAGAAATAAAACCAAAAAAATTCGAGGCTTATTAGTGGCGACTCTGAAGTTGCCGCTGATGAGGCTGAACAGCGGCGACTTTTTTGTTGCCGCTAATAGGAAAGGAAAAAATAAAAATAAAAAAGTAAATTGTCATTACCGGTGATGAAATTTGAGCAATGGCTGAACAGCGGCGACTTTCACAGGTTGCCGCTATTGATGTTCAACAGCGGCGACTTTTTTGTTGCCGCTAATAGGAAAGGAAAAATAAAAATAAAAAAGTAAATTGTCATTACCGGCAACATAAAAGTTGCCGCTGATGAGGCTGAATAGCGGCGACTTTCACATGTTGTCGCTATTGATGTTCAACAGCGGCGACTTTTTTGTTGCCGCTAATAGGAAAGGAAAAATAAAAATAAAAAGTAAATTGTCATTACCGGCAACATAAAAGTTGCCGCTGATGAGGCTGAACAGCGGCGACTTTCACAGGTTGCCGCTATTGATGTTCAACAGCGGCGACTTTTTTGTTGCCGCTAATAGGAAAGGAAAAAATAAAAATAAAAAAGTAAATTGTCATTACCGGCAACATAAAGTTGCGATGATGGTGAACAATGGCGACTTTCACAGTTGCGCTATTGATATCAACAATGCGACTTTTTGTTGCCGCTAATAGAAAGGAAAAATAAAAATAAAAAAGTAAATTGTCATTACCGGCAACATAATAGTTGCCGCTGATGAGGCTGAACAGCGACGACTTTCACATGTTGCCGCTAATAGGAAAGGAAAAAATTAAAAAAAAAAAATTAAATTATCATTACCGACAACATAAAAGTTGCCGCTGATGAGTCTGAACAGCGGCGACATTCAGAAGTTGCTGCTATTGATGTTCAACAGCGGCGACTTTTTCGTTGCCGCTAATAGGAAAGGAAAACATTAAAATAAAAAATTAAATTGTCATTACCGGCAACATAAAAGTTGCCGCTGATGAGGCTAAACAACGGCGACTTTTGTGTTGCCGCTAATAAGAAAGGAAGAAATTAAAATAAAAAACTTAAGGCTAATTAGCGGAAACAATAAAGTTGTCGGTAATGAGGGTCTATAGCGACGACTACATATAGTTGGAGCTGATGAGGGTTAAATAGCGGCAACTTGAGAGTCGCCGCTAATAATCACACACCAAAAAAATAAACCATAATTAAAAAAATAAATACATTTTAGGTCAATGCTATTGACCCTACATATATAATAGGAAAAAATTTATTTTCAGAAATTCATATTCGATAATATGCCATTATTTCTTTTATATTATTTATTGGTGATTTTTTGTATTATAAAAAAATTAAATATTTTTTTATTTCTTTCAAATTAAACAAATTTTCCTTTTAAATTAAAACACTTAGAAAGATTAATTTTTGTATATTATTATTGAAGTTTTCTATTTCTTATTTAAATGTTTGATTGATCTTGATAGGATCAGATATTCCATTGAACATCTGATCGATCCTAATAAATTAGTTCGATTGATCGTGATATTATCAAATGTTCGATCGAACATTCGATCGATCATAGTGAATTAATTCGATTGATCGTTATATTGTTAAATGATCGACCAAACATTTGATCGATCCTAGTGAATTAATTCAGTTAATCGTTGTATAATCAAATGATTGACCAAACTTTTGATCTATTATAGTGAATTAGTTTGGTTGATCATTATTTTAATTGTAATTATTGGTGAATTTTTTAATTTATTTTAATTTTAAAAAGTTAAGCTATTAGTAAATTATAAAAAAATATCTCATGAATTATATTTTTCCTTAAAAATGACTTTTATACATTTATAAATGTTATAAAATTTCAAATTCACCAACAAATAATATAAAAAAAAAAGACATATTATCATATTTGAAAGATAACTTTGATTGATAACATTTGATTACTCATAATTGCCTTAGCTGATTAATCATGATAAGAATATTATTTCTATCATAGTGCAATAATATGATTGATCTTAATAGGATTGTAGTATTGATATTGTACCAATCGAAACATCACTTAAGATTTACAGGCTTTTGAAATATAATCTGAACTTATATATATTGAGAATGTTAAATTACTTCTTGATTTATTCAAGTCTTTGGCACATGATGACAAAAAGGAACAAGTCTTTGCCACGAGGCTCTAAAGTTTGGAGATCATGTAATTGGTTAGTGTGAAGGGACAATTAGTTTTGCAAGTTATGCTAAATCTCAAATATCCCATACATATTTTAAATAGCTTTTTCTAATTAAATAATAAAAATAAATTTAATTAGATGAAACATAATATATTCTAACCATATACATAGAATATTATATGACAATGGCCACAATTGAGTGATAAACTGAGTTTTCAAAAGTTGACTTCCAATTCCAACCACTTAATTAATGTAAACATAAGCCGTTCAATACAGAACGTGTCTCTTGAATTCCAAGTTTCACCCAATCACCCAATTGATATATAACTTCCCTGTTCATCTCTATATACAATCCTCTTAGCCATAGTCATAAAGCTAATGCACCACCAGCAACTTGATTGTTCCACAAATTGTACTGGGAAAATTTATATTCTATTGGATAAACCTTTTGGCTTTTGCAGAAGTAACTGAGATAGTATTTGATCAGAATTCACATTTGTCATTGTCAATGTACATTGGATGAAAAAAGTTAACGAGGGTTTGGATTGCCACTTTTTTACATTGTCAATTTTGAAACTTTAGGGTTAAAATTAAAAAAAATACTGAAACTTCATAACGGTAATAATGTATTTTTTCCTATAATTAATTATAAGATAAATATCAACTTAATGATCTTTATAAAAAAAAAATTATAAACAGAAATTATTAGTTAATATTATAATAATAAAAACATATTACAAGAGAAAATAAAAAAATAAAAAATAAAAAATTGTAAGTATAACTAAAAAAAACATATATTCCACTTCAAAAAAAAAAAAACATATATTCATAAACCGCGCCACTTGTGCGAAAAATAAAGCGCCATCTCCGTGGCGCGGTTTCTGAAAATTTTGGACCAAAAATTTCATAAACCGCGTGTTTTTCCCACAAACCTTCAAAACACCAAAATCCCTAACCCCCGCCCCCCCTCTCACTCACCTCCCTCATTACTCTCACTCTCGATCTCTCTCTCTCACTCAGTTCTCTCTCCCTCACTCGGCGCACGTTTCTCTCTCTCTCTCCGGTGCACTCAGCTCTCTCCGGCAGCTCTCTCCGGCGGCTCTCTCTCCATCAACGTTCTCCCATCCCATATCTCTTACCTTCTCCTCTACATCGCTCTCTCCAGCGGCCAGATCTTCTTCAACAAGGTTCGTCCGTCTTCTTGCACTACTTTTTCTACACTTGGGGGTTATTATGTGTCTCGCATTTTGCATTTTGAGAATCCCTTGTTTTTGGAGTAATTTCACTTTGATTAAGACCTTGTCTTGATTGGAACAGCATTACTTTTTGGTTGTGTTTGGATGACAGCAGTGAACTTCAAAGCATTTACTTTTGTTTTTCTGACATTCCATCTGAAGTACAACCCTGGAAATTCCTGTTTGTTAATTATCTTGGCTGATAACGCTTTGTTTGGTTCCTGAGAAATTGTAAGAAATTTTGAATCTTCTCTTTAGCTGAGATTGTTGCAACCATATGATTTAGTTGAGATGGGTGGATTAAATATTCTGGAAGCAGAAATATAAATTCAAGATAGCTTTTCGACCTTTAAGTTATTTTCTCTTCCCAATTTTGACGGTTCCCTTGGAGACGAAATGGACGCTAGGAAAACAAGTTATCTTAGATTTCTGTCACTTTGACAAAAATTGTGAGGACCTTCATTCATCCTTCAGACCAGTTTTAGATCTCTGCTTTGCTTTTAAGTCTTAACAACTTAGTAATTGGAGGGGAAAAAACTGTATTTGTACCTTTTATTATACCAACATAAGTAATGTCTTATGCTAATTTCTAACATAAAAGCTGGTGGATAAGGGCATCTCCCTAGGATGATAGGTGGTAAAACCTGATTTACCAACTCAGAAAGAGAATCCATTGTCCCCAGAATATTTAGTACATTGGCAGGCACATATGCTATTGATTAGTAAGTACAGTAGTAACATGATCTTATTTGTGTCTTACTTGTCATGTTGTGTGAGAGATATGTGTGTTTGTATGATTTAGAGATTTTGGGTGAGTGAAAATGATTTATGTTTGAACAAGTGAGAAGAGGGTGTAAATTAGCTAAAAATGAGTAGGAACTAAGATGGATAGGGTCTAAGAAAAGGTATGACCCTGTCTGTATATGTGTTTAATTGAAAACTTGCTGCTAGGCTTCTTGTATGGTTGAATGTGGCTGCTTCTCTGCGGAGGAGTTCAGGGTTGAGGTGGGGGAGAGCTGATGGACTGTTCTAAATTATTTCAATTCTATTGTCATTCACGTGTTAGTGGAAGTTAATTCCATTTAATATTAGCATAGTTCATAACTTATAGTTTCAAGTTTTGTATACACGTTTTTTTAGATGGAGCTTTTTATTCTTCATTGTAATGACATTTTTATACACCTTATTCATTGTGTCCTCTGTATATCAAGTTATGATTTTTATTCTTCATTGTCATGATTTTTATTCTTCTCTTTTGAATCCTATGTTTAAGTTACTGTGATGCTTGAGAATGGACAGAGTTTTACAGGTGATCTTCTGGTTGGAGTTGATGGCATATGGTCAAAGGTAGCATTCTATACTCTATATGTAAAGCCTTTCCGTTATTCGACACCCCCCCCTTCCCCTTTTTTTAAATAATGCAATTTCTCTGCCTTTTATATATATATTTTTGACATATAACGAACATGTATGAAAAACTGTCTGACGAAGTGTCCACAATATCTGGTTCATCAAATATCTCCCTATTATTTCACAAACATCTTTATCCAGCATTGCCAATTAAAAAGTTATATCAATTCAAAATATTTGATATTTTCAGCTCCTGGTTGGAAGCCCTATTGTCAAAAAATTTCCTCTAGTACTAACATCTTAGAATGCTGTTTTGCTTCTCAATAGGTGAGGAAGAACTTATTTGGACCGAATGAAGCTATTTACTTGGGCTACACTTGTCATACTGGTATTGCAGATTTTGTGCCTGCTGACATTGAGTCTGTTGGGTATGTTCATTTTATTTTGAGTTTAGATGCTTGCTTTTCATCTTCATTGGCTTGGTTACACCATGAGCTACTTAGAACATGCATTCGGACCATTGTTCTTTTATATATATCATGTCTAGAGTCTTATACTCTTATATATGTACTTCTCTTCTGAAGGTACCGAGTATTTTTGGGACACAAACAATACTTCGTTTCTTCAGACGTGGGTACAGGAAAGATGCAGTGGTATGCATTTTACAATGAGGCACCTGGTGGTGTTGATAGTCCTCATGGTATTATGTTCTTCCGATGTTTAAGCTCTTTAGAAAAATCAATTAGCAGTAGTGAAAATAATGCCAGGGCAACACAGCTATATGTGTGGCTGTGAGTGTCTGAGGGAAACTCTTGCATATATGTAAATAAAACAGAGTTTACAGAAAATAGATAAATTAGGAATAAGTTACCAACTGTTGGTCCGTTTTCAATCTTGTATTTCAATTGGGTTGGTGGAGGAGCACCATCATCTTTCTAGCCCTTCCCTGTCAATTATTTGATTATGCTAAGATTTGGGGTTGTCTGCATTATAGGCACATGTTGGTTTAGTGTTCATTTCTAATAGCATGAACAATAAGTGAAAGGTATATGTTCCTACTTGAACCGTGTTGTTAGTTGAACTCAATAGGTGATACTAAACTGAGAATCCTGCCCCTAAGAATAGGTCATATGAAGACAATTCTGCTATGACTAACCTTAGATAAGTGGCAGACAGATCAATGGTGTTTAATCATTTATTACTCCCTCTTTGTCCCACAATGGCCTATGTGCTTTTCTTTTTGGGCTGTCAAAATCGATTAAAGTTTTTAAAAATGAAAGCATTTATCCATTTAACTTCCCATATTACATTTAAATTCAAAACCATATTTTTTCAAGTTTTATATCCATTTTGTTTTAATTTGAGTAATTTATTACTTCCTCCTTGTCCCACAGTAGATTATGTTTTGTTATTTTTGGGTTGTTCCAAAATAGACGAAACTTTTCAAGGATGAATATCCATCTAACTTTTCATATTACCCTTAAAGTCAAAACATTATTTAAAAAAAAAATTGAAAATTGTCTGTCTATAGTGGGTTAGAGGAAATATTACATGTCAAGTACTTAGTAAAGAAAAAGGATGTTCTACTTATCACTTATTAATGTTTTACAACTTGGCAGGTAAAAAGGAAAGGTTGCTTAAAATATTTGAGGGTTGGTGCGATAATGTGATGGATCTGATACTTGCCACAGATGAAGATGCCATTCTTCGATGTGACATATATGATCGCACACCAATTTTAACTTGGGGAAAGGGTCGTGTGACCTTGCTTGGGGACTGTGTCCATGCTATGCAGCCAAATTTGGGTCAAGGGGGATGTATGGCCATTGAGGTATACCTAGCATCATTTAGTTTGATGCATTTTGATCCCATTTCAAGCTAATGATAATTATGGATTACAGCTTTATCACTATTCATCAACTAGAGCTAGATATGGGATGTGATGAGCACAATTTTCTTCTTCCTTATCTTCTTTCTTCATCTTGTTTTATTTTGTGAAATCTTGTAGATAAAACTTTTCTTTCTTTCTTCCTTCCTTTTTCTTTCATCTTGTTTTCATTTTTCAATTCTTGTAGATAAAATTGTTCTTCCGTTCTTCATTGTATTATCCATAAATAAGCAATATCATCTCAGCTTTTTATTATCTGCTCAAATGGCATGTGGCCACTAATTATGCAAAATCTACTTCAATAGTAAAATAAGATGTGTCTGAACCATTCATGCCATAATGACAGGATGGTTATCAACTTGCATTGAACTCAACAAATCTTGGAAACAAAGCATTGAAGAAGGAACTCGTATTGATATTGTTTCTTCTCTAAAGAGGTAATGCATCATTTATCTATCAAATTTTCCAAAATTGAGTTGAATTTCAAGGTTAAAATTGCATATTTACCTGGTAGTTGTCTAATTCTAAAACTTTTTAAAACAAGTAACGGAAAAATAGCTTGTATAGAAAAATACTTGGGTGGGGCTCTTTTTTGTAAAGGAGGATAGGAAAGTGAAATAATCAAATCAGTATTTGAATCTCCACTTAAGTAAAGCACTGTCTTTAGCCATTGAGTCAAAATCCAAAAGGTTGGAAATAATAACACTTGTGTTGGTTGAGTTGGCTTGACTTGACTTGACAAATCTTGTGTTACATAAAGATTATTAATTATGGTCAGTTTTTGACCTTAAATCGATCTTGTTTAAATTTTGAGTGCCTTACAGTTTTTAGATCATATTTAAATTAGTTGATTTGTTACCTTCTTTGATGTTTCTATGTCCTTTTCTTGGTCCCCAGATATGAGAAATCTAGAAGATTACGAGTTGCCATTATTCATGGAATGGCAAGAATGGCTGCAACCTACAAGGCTTATCTGGGTGTAGGACTTGGTCCATTATCGGTAGGATTTTTGGTCAATTGTACTGTTAGATTAATGATATGTATTGTGTGATCTGTCCATGTTTTAAAAGGTGTGTGATGTGTCCCTTATGTGTTGTCCTATTGTGAGGTTTGTGTGAGCTCTCATGTTCCAGAATTTTGTACAAAGTTTCCAATAGCAATAAATAAATGAACTTGATGTTGCAGTTGATATGTTGGATCTATATTCATGATGCTTTACAAATCTAATTGCAGTTTTTAATTTATTTGGTCACATCTCTTTCTTAGCTCAAGAATTGTTTTATGGAGTCTCAGTTCCAATTTGTTATATATATAAATATAAATATAAATAAAATAAAATAAAAAATAAAATAAAAATAAAAATAAAAATAAATAAATAAAAATAAAAAAATATAAATATAAATAAAAAATATAAATATAAATATAAATATGCTTTTTTTTTTTTTTTTTCCTTCTCATTAGCGGCGACCCTAGAGTTGCCGCTATTGACGTTTTCATTTTTAAAATTTTTTAATATCATTAGCGGCGACCTACATGTTGCCGCTAATGATAGAGAAATAGCAGCAACTCTTGTTGCCGCTATTGATTTTTTTTTTTCCTAAAAATAAAAAATTTCTAAAATTATTAGCGGCAACAACAATATCGCCGCTAATAACACACCATTAGCGGCAACAAATTGTTGCTACTGATAATAGATGAATAGCGACGACTTATTGTTGCCGGTATTCAATATATTTTTTTTCCCCTAAAATAATTAGCGGCAACAATATGTCGCCGCTAATGCTATGTCATTACCGGCAACTAGGAAGTCGCCGCTAATACTCTGCTAATACTATGTCATTAGCGGCGACCTATACGTTAATTTCAGCATTTTTTCCGGCGGAAAAAAATTTATTAGCAACTTGAAGTCGCCGCTAATGGCATGTCATTAGCGGCAACTAGGAAGTCGCCGCTAATGCTATGTCATTACAAAGCGACTAACGTTAATTTCAACAAATTTTCCGCGAAAAAAATTAATTAGCGGCAACTTTAAGTCGCCGCTAATGCTATATTAATAGCGGCTTTGGCCGCTTATTTGGCATTTGCGTCCAACTTTCACCAACCACCAAAATAGCGGCAACTTGTCGCCGCTATTTGTCAATAGCGGCAACTTTTTAGTCTTTAGCGGCAACTCAATGTCGCTGCTAATGACCATTTTTTTTGTAGTGCGGGCGCATCCTTCTCTTTGATTGATCACTCTTTTCACTCGTTTTTTAGCATTAATTTAAGCTATTTTCTTTGTGATAAATACATTTTAGTATTGGATGATTGATAATTTCAAAGGAAAGTCCTTTTTCAATGTTAAATATTGTAGATTTATGTTTATGATTAACACGGTGTAACAATGTGATATATGATCTTTACTTTGCAAGGAAATAAGAACATCTGAAATGTTCATAAAAAAGTCTGTCATAAAATATTTAAAAATCATCACAAACCTCCCTTATATTGGAGGGTTGCAATAAGTGGTCAATATTTAATCATTTAATCAATATGTTAACAGCAGAGAGCCAACATCTCTTTATATATGATTTGGAGTCTTTCTTTCTTTTTGAGTACTTTATGCTGTTTAACATATATTCTTCTACTTACTTACCCTTTGAATTTCAGCAAAAAAAAAAGAAAAGAAAAGAACAACAGTAACAATCATTCATGAAAAACGCCCACTTACCCTGAATAACACCTAGAAGATGAAGATCAAATAGATGTTTTTCCAACAATCCACAGTCAACTCAAATTTAACAACCACATAATATATACATATATGGACGCAGTTGCTTGCATGTGGTCTGAAATCATGAGCCCATATGTCATGTATGTAATTATTGGGCTTAAAAAAATAAAAAATTGACTTAGACTCCTAAACTAAGAAGCACTATCGCTAAAGCAAAAAGAAAAGATAAAGGAAGCAAATCGATCAAAGGGAATTCACTACAAGAAATTCACCCATCAGCGGTAACCTCATAATTAGCGTCAACTACAGAGTCGATGCTAATAAGTACGTATTAGCATCAACTTTCTCTAAAGTCGACGCTAATACGTACTTATTATCGTCCACTTAGTCGAACCAAAAGATAGGCATTATCGTCCACTTTAAAGTGGAAGCTAAAAAGTAAACACTAATATACTGCCAGGAATTATACCGCAAGCGGAAAAATTATTAGGGGCGACAAAATAGTTATTAGCATTGACATCTGTCAAGATTATCAGCTAAGTAATAGTAATATATAATAATAAAAGAAAATAGAAAAAAATTGAAACTATCAGAGTCCACAAGAATAGTCATACATAATAATAATAATAAAAAATTTTAAAAAAATGAAACTATCAGCGTCCACTAATAGTCATATATAATAATAAAAATAATAAAAATAATTTAAACTATCAGCGTCCACTTGTAGTCACTACAAAAAACACGGCATTTACTAACGTGGCTACTGTTCACTTTTTTCGCCACGTTAGCAATTAGTAATGTGTTAAATTTCAACACGTTAGTAATGGGACCAAAAAAAAAAATTTTAAAAAAATAAAAATTTTAGTAACGTGTCGTTATAAACACGTTAGTAATTACTAACGTGGCATGAACCACACGTTAGCAATTGGTAACGTGTGGTTCATACCACGTTACTAATGGAAAATTAATTTTTTTTATTAATTTTTTTAAAAAAATATATTTATATTTTAGTAACGTGTATGATGTAACACGTAAGTAAATGCCGTTCCAAATACTGACGTGCCAAATTGAACACGTTAGTATTTGCTAACGTGTTAAATTAGACACGTTAGTAAATGGGTGTTCAAAATTTCTTTTCTTAAAAATATTCACATTTGCTAACGTGGGACTGAGTGACACGTTAGAAATTGCTAACATGTCATCTACTCCCATGTTAGGAAATGTACTTTTTTTTTTGACTTATTATCATATTTAGTTTAATTATGTTATATTAACTAATTAGATATTTACTTAGGTTTGTGAATTAATAACGTTATATTCATTAACTCGATTAGATATTTAAGTACATATTTTGTTACTTACACTTGGTTTTTTTCGATTTTGCTTATTTTTAAGGTTTACCTCATCAAGGTTCTTCTCAATCTCTGCATCGACGGATCTCTTGTGATTTGGATTGCGCACCTTCCGATCTAAATTGCCGTCGATTGCATTGTTAGCGAACAACGAGGCCTTCTACCATCCGTTTTATTTACTTGGTGGTGATATTGATTCCTATTTCATGGTTTTTTTCTTCACGCTTCATTACTCCTTCTTTTAATTAGTTGTTTCATTGTCTGTATTATGACCCTTGCTCTGAGACTTCCTCTATCTTTGCTCTGCAAGGAGCTTTGTTTATGACTTTCGTTCACAACCCCTTTTGAATTCTTTGGTTTATCACTTTGAGTGTGAAGATCATTGATCAACATGAAAATATTAGTACTAAAGGCAAAAAAAAAAAACCATTCATTACTAACGTGGGTTACACGTTAGAAATTTAACGTGTAAACACGTTAGTAATTAACGTGTCAACACCACGTTAGTAAATGTTTTTTTTTTTTGGGATAAAAATTATTGTTATTGTTTTGTGAGTTCAATTAGTTAATTATGTTAGTTGATTACTTAGGGAGTATGTTAATTAACTAGGGTTTTAGTTCATTAATTAATATGATTGGTTAATTAACAAGGGTTCACTTCATTAATGACCGTTTTAGGGTTTAATCATTAATCACCTCATTATTCATTAATTAGTTTAACAACGGAAAAAAAAAATTAAAAATTACATTTCCTAACGTGGGATTGGCACGTTAGAAATTGCTAACGTGTCATCAACTCCACGTTAGCAAATGTAATTTTTTTTTTGGGACTTATTATGTAGTTTAATTATGTTATATTAACTAATTAGATATTAACTTAGGTTGGTGAATTAATAACTTTATATTCATTAACTCGATTAGATATTTAAGTACATATTTTGTTATTTACACTGGTTTTTTTTTTCACGATTTCGCTTATTTTTAAGGTTTGCTTCATTAAGCTGGTTCTTCTCAATCTGCATGCGGATCTCTTGTGATTTGGATTGCACCTTCTTCGAAGTCGATTGCATTGTTAGCGAACAACAAGGCCTTCTACCATCTGTTTTATTTACTTTGGTGATATCATTCCTATTTCATGGTTTTTTCTTCACGCTTCATTACTCCTTCTTTTAATTAGTTGTTTCATTGTCTGTTTATTGTGACCCTTGCTCTCTTCCTCTATCTTTGCTCTGCAAGGAGCTTTGTTTATGACTTTCGCTTCAACACTTTTGAATTCTTTGGTTTATCACTTTGAGTGTGAAGATCATTGATCAACATGAAAATATTAGTACACATTAAAGGCAAAAAAAAAAAAAACCATTACATTACTAGGTGCAGGTTACACGTTAGAAATTGCTAATTGCAACCTACGTTAGTAATTCCCAACGTGTCACAACACCACGTTAGTAAATGTATTTTTTTTTGGGAAAATTATTGTTATTGTTTTGTGAGTTCAATTAGTTAATTATGTTAGTTGATTACTTAGGAGTATGTTAATTAACTAGGGTTTTAGTTCATTAATAATATGATTGGTTAATTAACAAGGGTTCACTTCATTAATGACCGTTTTAGGGTTTAATCATTAATCACCTCATTATTCATTAATTAGTTTAACAACAGGAAAAAAAAATTAAAATTACATTTCCTAACGTGGGGATGACGTTAGAAATTGCTAACGTCATCAACTCCACGTTAGCAAATGTAATTTTTTTTTGGGACTTATTATCATATGTAGTTTAATTATGTTATATTAACTAATTAGATATTAACTTAGGTTGGTGAATTAATAACTTTATATTCATTAACTCGATTAGATATTTAAGTACATATTTTGTTATTTACACTCGGTGGTTTTTTTTCACGATTTGCTTATTTTTAAGGTGTGCGCCTCATAAGTTCTTCTCAATCTCCATGCAAACGGATCTCTTGTGATTTGGATTGACCTTCCGGAATTACTCGATTGCATTGTTAGCGAACAAGGCCTTCTACCATCCCTTTTATTTACTTGGTGATATCTCATTCCTATGGTTTTTTTTTCTTCATTCTTTATCTTTTAATTAGTTGTTTCATTGTCTGTTTATTCTGTGACCCTTGCTCTAGACTTCCTCTATCTTTGCTACAGAGGAGCTTTGTTTATGACTTTCGTTCACAAACTTTTGAATTCTTCGGTTTATCACTTTGAGTGTGAAGATCATTGATCAACATGAAAATATTAGTACATTAAGGCAAAAAAAAAAAAAAACCATTCTATTAACGTGGTCGGGTTACACGTTAGAAATTGCTAACGTCAACTCACGTTAGTAATTTCGTGTCACTAACACCACGTTAGTAAATGTTTTTTTGGGATAAATTATTGTTATTGTTTTGTGAGTTCAATTAGTTAATTATGTTAGTTGATTACTTAGGGAGTATGTTAATTAACTAGGGTTTTAGTTCATTAATTATGATTGGTTAATTAACAAGGGTTCACTTCATTAATGACCGCTTTTAGGGTTTAATCATTAATCACCTCATTATTCATTAATTAGTTTAACAACAGGAAAAAAAAAAGAAATTAAAATTACATTTCCTAACGTGGGGGATTGTGTTAGAAATTGCTAACGTGTTCAACTCCCACGTTAGCAAATGTAATTTTTTGACTTATTATCATATGTAGTTTAATTATGTTATATTAACTAATTAGATATTAACTTAGGTTGGTGAATTAATAACTTTATATTCATTAACTCGATTAGATATTTAAGTACATATTTTGTTATTTACACTCGGTGGTTTTTTTTCACGATTTCTTATTTTTAAGGTTCATCAATGGTTCTCTCTTGTGATTTAGATTACGCACCTTCCGGTCTAATTGCCCTGTGAATTGCATTAGGTAACCCTACCAATCGATTTTTACTTGGTGGTGATATCTCGGCCGTTCCTATTTCATGGTTTTTTTTCTTCACGCTTCATTACTCCTTTTAATTAGTTGTTTCATTGTGCTATTTATTCGTGTGACCCTTGCTCTCGAGACTTCCTCTATCTTTTACGCAAGGGAGCTTTGTTTATGACTTTCGTTCTGCCCCACTTTTGAATTCTTTCGGTTTATCACTTTGAGTGTGAAGATCATTGATCAACATGAAAATATTAGTACACATTAAAGGCAAAAAAAAAAAAAAAACCATTCACAGTTAGTAACGTGGGTCTGGGTTACACGTTAGAAATTGCTAACGTGTCAGCAACCCACACGTTAGTAATTACCAACGTGTCACCCAACACCACGTTAGTAAATGTTTTTTTTTTTTTGGGGAAAAATTATTGTTATTGTTTTGTGAGTTCAATTAGTTAATTATGTTAGTTGATTACTTAGGGTGTATGTTAATTAACTGGGGTTTTAGTTCATTAATTAATATGATTGGTTAATTAACAAGGGTTCACTTCATTAATGACCGTTTTAGGGTTTAATCATTAATCACCTCATTATTCATTAATTAGTTTAACAACAAAGGAGAAAAAAAATAAATTAAAATTTATTGTTATTGTTTTGTGAGTTCAATTAGTTAATTATGTTAGTTGATTACTTAGGGAGTATGTTAATGTGTGTCATATGCTTTTACTTATATTAGATATTTAAATAGATTAGTTAATTATGCTTATGGTTTAGTTTATTTTTTTTTTTTGTCTTCAATATCATATATTATCTCATTACTTCACAAATCCTTACTTAATTTGGTTTTTTTTTACTAAAATCTATAAATAAGTGAGTATTAGTATTGTCTTGACTTAATGTTAGGATATATTAAACCTTTTTTTCTAAATAAAAACATTTAAAACAAAAAAACCTAATGAGAGATTGAAGCCATAGAAGATTAACACTCAAGAAAGACAATGTTAATTATTATGATTAGTTCATTAATCGTTATGATTGGTTAATTAATAAGGGTTCATTTCATTAATATTGATTAATTAATTAGGTTATCAAAAAGGCAAAAAATAAATAAACACTTACTAACGGGAGGACAATGAGCGTTAGAAAATGCTAACGTGTGCCATGTCTACGTTATTAGCATGGCACGTTAGCTTATGTTTGTTTTTTTTTTCAATCATATATTATCTCATTAGATTGTATTAAGTAATTAACTACATTGGATTGATAATTAGGTTAGATTATCAATCTTTCGTAGCAATTAAGAAAGTCAAGAAAGCCCACCTTAACTTTCATGATAGAAAAGCTTTGAGGCGTTATGGGAAGAACCATTAGGCTATCGAAATAAATAGGAAGCGTGACAAACACGACCATGAAATAGAAATGGGTGAGATGTTGCCATAGAACAAAATACCAAAGGAAGGCATCGTTTTATGATTGCAACGTATAATATCGATCCCATTAAATTATTTTTGGATTACAAAAAAAAAAAAAAAAATTATTACATTTACTAACGTGGCATGCCTAAGTCACTGGCTTTTCACAAGATTTTTGGTATTAATAGTTTTTCTAACTTTTTTACTAATATATCCTTGGTTTTTATTATTATTTTTTTTTCAAAAAGATAGAATGTGGCAGAAGTGCCACGTTAGAAAATCACATTCTAACGTGTGGCACGTGCCACGTTATAAAATCACATTTTTTTCAAGACTAATAATATGATAAATAAATTGTTTAATTAATGCAAAATTAAACAATTTGGGATTATTTATTGTTTTATGTCGGAAACCGAATGTCCAAGTATGGTTTCCGTCCTCTTAGAACAAACCCGCCGTTCACACTCGGAAGTCACGACGCATTAATCCTTTGAAACCCTATATATCTATATTTGGTAACCCTAGACCTATCTAGGGTTACCATATTTAACAATTTTATATTTTTTATTTTTATTTAATTTTTTCAACGTATCTCTCTATGGTAGGGCCACTTGACCCACCCATTAGATGCTTTGTCCATCATGCACCCTAGAATTGACCACGATTGGGCATGACTAAGTCACTAGCTTTTCACGAGATTTTGCATTAATTAATTAATTAATTTACTCATTAATTCATTAGGTTAACAAAGAAGGCAAAAGAAAAAAAAAATCACATTTACTAACGTTTAGACACGTTAGAAATTACTAACGTGTAATTGGATGACGTTATATATTATCACATGTTAGTAATTGTTTGTGTTTTTTTTAATCTTTTACATATTATTGTTATTGTTATTTAATTGAGTTAGATTATATTCATTACACTAGATTATATGTTTGATCAGGTTAGTGAGTTCCTTAGTTCAGAGTAATTAATTACAAATGGTAATTAATAAATTAGGTTACAAATAGTTAATTAATTTAAAAACAAAATGAGGGACAAACTTGATGCCTTGAGTAGATCTTTGCATGCGGCCATGCATAAGTTATATCGTATGGTTAAAGTGTTGCATGCTTGGTTGTTCAATTTTTTTCCATGTAGTGGCGTGGCATGCCACGTCATGCCAACCTGCATTACCAATTATTGGCGTGGGATTGTACGTCGAATGGGGCGTGGTGGTAGCCCACCCTATCTTTCTTCTTCTTCCCCAATTTTTTCCACTTATTTTTTCCCCTATCCCTCGTCAGTCTCCCCACTCCCAAGCCGATCTTCCCTCTCTGCTCCCCATTTTTCCTCCTCCTCAGCTCTCTCACAATTCTCCATTCGTTTTCCACTCTTCCCAATCCAAGCCTTGTTTACTGTGGTCCCCATCGGGCCATCCCGCCCATCTCTCCGTCTCCCTCGAACACCCACCCCGGCCATCGCCTCCGTGAGCTCCTCCTTCTCCACCAGTCACTCTCCTCTCGGTATCTCTCCATCTCCGTATGCATTCAAAAATATCATTGCATGAAACGATATTTTGATTTTTTGTTAGATTGGGTTGTTATATTTGTTTGGTTTAGAAATTTTTTGAGGATAAAAAGGTGATTTGAACTGTTGCATTTTGGCATTGGTTAATTTTGGCATTCTGAAAATGATCATATTCTAACAAAAAGGATGGGGCAATTATTATTATATATATTTCTAAATTTGGATGATTTGTTATATATATTTGTTAATTTTAAATTAAATATCTATTGTGTAATTTTTATGAAAAGTATGGTATGAAATATATTGACTTCATGTTTATTTATTGATATAAATGAGGTGTTGTTAATGATAATAAGCAAATATTTGACAATTATAATGTCATCTTTATGTTTAATATTATTTTTTTCATTAATTAATGAAGATATTATTTTTATACTGAAAATTGATTATTGTTTTTTTATAGATTTCTCTACCATTGTTTAAGACATCAAATCATATACATCAAATTTTGATTGTTTATTATATTTTCTTTTCTCATATCACCCAAACAATATTTAGTAAAAGAACAATATGACCTTAAATTAATATATTTTACAAAGATGTGATTTGAATGTTAGAATAATCTTCTTTTTTTTTTTTTTTCTATAAAGTGTTTGGATGAGAAAAAATTTATGATTCATTTCTAGAATATGCAAAACAAAACAAACAATATTGTGTATGTTCTTTGTTTTTTTAAAACACCATATATATTTATTATTACTATCTACAACTTCTCCATTTATTTAGATAAAGGTCTCTATTTTTTTGCACTTTCTAGCTAGATGTAAATAATTATTAGGACATGAGTAAAATACAATATAATTTGGAACTTACTATGTTAATAATCAACTTATTTCCTTGAGTTTGGTTCAAAGATCTTTGAAATGTAAATTTGCAATTTTGATTCTTTTATCTAATAAATATGTTACTAGCTTTGATATCATGATGTATAATTAAAAGAATCCTCAGAAGATAAAGGATCCTCGACAATTAACAATCTTGTATCTTGCCCAATATTTTTAGTTTTTTCATTTCAAAATCAACATTGAGTTAGAATAAATAAATTGATGTCAATAGATACTTAGTAATTAAACTCATGATATACTATAAGACAAAATATAATAGAAATTAGATTGTTTATAATTGTTCATTTATCTAATTAACAAATAATAAAATATTAATAATAATTAGTATGTATTTATGAAGAAGAAAAAATAAGTTAAATGACATTTACTATATCTATGCAATGAATAAGTTAATTGGGTAGTTTGTGAACAATAAATAAAAATAGTTTATTAGATTATCTACTTCATGATAAACTCAAGTTCAACTGTATTTGAAAAAATTATAAACCAAGCAAATATTTACTACTTCTAAAGAAATTAAATATTTGATATTAAACTATGTAGTTTTTTTGTAAGGCTTTGAAATTCTATTAACTATGTAAGAGAAGGAGGAGTTTGAAGAATCATTATACTTTCTTCTTTCTCTTTTTTTTTTTTCCTTTTTGTTCTATTTAAAAAAATAATATTGTTAGTCCGTTTACATATTGCTGGGAAAAGGTAGAGTTTATTGGATATTTATGATAAAATATGTGATATATAGATATGCATGTTCTAAAATATTGATCACATGTATCCAAAATATCCTAGAAAGAGGGAGAAGAAGAAGAAAAGGAGGAAGCTTTTGAGTTTTGGAGACCAAAACCATGAAAACCTTTATTCTACTAATCATTGGTGTTTATTGTCTTTATAAAGTTAATTGGCTGTGTTAGTGTTAATGTTGCAAAAGCTTTACTTTAAGCTTTTGTTAAAATTTTTAGTTATTTTTAGACTTTTGACATTTAAAATTTTTTTGTTTTGTTTTTTTTTTAATAAAAAACAAGCTTTTGAGATATTAAACACACTTTTAAGGCCTCAACAAATGATTGAACATAGCCTTCACTACCTCCTGGTTTTTTTTATTTTCCTTTTCTAATGAATGAACTTAAAATGCATTAATGGAAAATGCAACTTGTTTTAATTGGCAAATAGATGTAACTATCAACACGATTTTTTTTTATTTTTATTTCTCTTGTTTGCTTTCAAGTTTTTGAACAATTCCCAAGCTTCCATCCTTTTAAGTGGAATAACCATCAAGATTCCAAATTGGTAATTAAAGTTTTAAATCGCAAATGTTTTGTTCATGTGTTTGCCTAGTGATAAAAAGCTAATAAAAGTTATTGATTTAATCATTTAGTTAACATTTTAATACTCTCCTTATCATGGGCTGAAATTAAATTAATAATTAGTAAGATTTTTGGTATTGATGTGGCATGTGGTCATTGTATCAACAACATACCTTTAGTTATTCTTAGATTCGATCTTCTTCATTTAAAGTGAAATGGAGAGAATCCATTTATGATCTAGATTAAATTTTACAAATCTAATTATGTATCTTCACATGGTATATATATTGTCGCATTTAAAAATTTTAAAACAACACAACATGATTTAAATATAACAAAACAAAATCTTAAAAAAATAGATGTTCTTGTTTCACTTGAAATGAAAAGTTAGATTAATGGTAGCTAATGTTAGATTGCATTCATAGTTATCTAGAAGATCTATAAGACGCTTAAATAACGAATCTATCATTTCAACCTTTGAGACTGTCTAACAGAGGCCATATATATATTTAGAAATCAATGGCCACTGCCTTGAGCTAACCACCTGGGAGTTTTAGCAAAATGATTCTTAGATAAGAACTTCTTTAAAATTAAACTAGAAGAAGTTGATAAAGAGTACATAAAGTAGTTCAATAGTAACTTTAAGTAAAGAGACAAAACAGAAAAGTGCAAAATAAGAATTACTGCATCAAGCAACAATAGATGGTATGTCAGACGCAGGAGAGCCATGTGACACATCCATCCCAAGTATGATAATGGGAGCCTTGGAAAATATAGGAATAGAGGGAGAGTGTTCAACTGCCAGTAATGAATTCAAACCACCCAGCTGCAACATCACATAAGGAAATTAAACAAGTTTGGCAATACAATAACACCAAAGCCTTGTATCCCAACAAATAATTTGCAACAAGAAGCAGAAAAGCCACAAAGGGAAAGAGAGGTAGTGCAATAAACTACACTCATCACAGTAGCTCTCACCTTTGCATTACTCTTCAAGAGAACATTAGTAAGATACTGGTCATTAACCCTTTGAGGTGCCATGCATTGAGTTACTATTCCATACTCAACAGGATTCTTTCGCTTCCATGGACCTTGGAGATGCAACATATTTCATTTAGCGATCATTTGTAAACACAATTAGCATTGTCAAGAAGAAAGAATGGATCAAATCGGTCTCTACCATAAAGATCGCTTTTCCTCTCAGAAGCAAGCAAAGAAGAAACTGTGGAGCACTAGGAAGCTTTGTGAATATCCTCAAACATCTTCTCTACTCTAAATCCATATAACATTGATACATGGAAGATCTCATTGTATACCATGATGATTAACAAATAATCATACGACCTTCACCATCCACATCATTTGTGTAAAGCTACAACACACAAGCATAACAATTATTCAAAATGCATTACTTATTAAGAAGTCTTTTATAATTAGGTGCAAGACAGTCTCAACACAACCAATTAAAGAAGGAAAAATATAAAAAACCCCCAAACTAAATGTTTTATATTTAGCCCCAATTTAAAAAGTAATAAAATAGCCCTAAACTACAAAATGTAACAAAAAACACTTATTTTTTATTCTATAATACTATTCCTTTAACAAATAAAATAATAACATAATTGTAAAAAACTAAACAATTTTTAAAATACAAAAAACAATGGCTAATAAATACAAAAAATGGAATAAATAAATATTAGCCTACTATTTTTTTTTGTTGGGTTTTACAATTAGTTTAATATTTTATTTGTTAAAATAGTATTATAGAATATAAAAATAATCCTTTTGTTGTTCATGTTTAGTTTGAGCTACTTATTACTTTAAACATAGCTAAATTATAAATGCATTAGTTTTCTTTTTATATTTTCACAAAGGAAAAGTAAAATTATGACATGACAGAAATTATATCGCTTCTTTGCATGGTTTCTCACTCAAGCGCTTATCTTGAACTCAAGATTGGAGGGACTACCTTTAATCCTAAGAATTTTGAGGACTCGCTTAGCCCAACAGAAAAAAACATATGTATAAACGGGTAAAAGAACTAAGTTGATAAATAAAAGAAAGATGCAGATTTAATTACTTTTGACCAATCAAGTGAAAATGGATCCTCACATTGATTGGAAGTTAAAAAATCCAGCCCAGCTATGATCATGGTAGTAGATACATCTCGATAGAAAGGCAAAAGAACAAGTAATACAAAGAAAAAGTTCAGAGACAAATACATATAGAACAAAATTGTAAATGATCTTACCAATGTTCAAAGATAAGCCTCCCTGGGTGGTTCTAAAACTTGAATGAAACCCTCTGCAGCCAAGAACGCCACCACCAACCTCAGCCAAAAATTTTGGATCATTGTGAAAAAAAGATTGGCGAACAAGGAGGCAGCCCCTGCAAGAGTCAAAAAATCGCTAATTATTTAATGGATCTAAATTGAGCTACGAGAAAGCTAGTGAAAATTAAAATGAACTAATCAAGCATAGTTCACTTTTAGCAAAGATGCACTCAATATAATATCCAACACTCTTAGGGCTTCTTGGGAGTTCTCTCGATTCTCGACCGTAGTGCATTTGCAATGGCATTCATGGAATTTGTTGCGCAAAGCTAATTTCCACTTTAAATGTCTTGGAGTTATATGTCGCATTCTCTTGCGGTCACTCTCATTTGGACTTCCATTGACATCGTGGCTACGATTTCCATTGTTTCTACACAGAAATTAGGTTTGCTAGATCCACTTGTAATTTATTGCTTTGTTCTTTTTGAAGAGTGTAGTTGGAAGGAAATTAAGAAATTTGTGTAGCGCTTTCTCGTGTTTGGTGTGTGATTTCCTTGTTTGGTAGGACCAACTTTGTGATTTAACCTTAAATTAATTGCGCTTAACAATATTTTTCTTTGTTTTCATTCTTATTTATTGGTTCCATTATCACCTTAAACATGCAAGTATATATTGCGAGGCTTATTGTACTTGTGCATACTCAAAATTTAAACTTATTATTTAAAATCAAACTTAGATGGAGTTTTGGTTTGTTAACTATATATAATTAATATCATCATGCATACAATATGTTATATTCAATTTGATATATATGACCATATATGTAATTGCTTTGAGATGCCATTTCCTTCTAACGTATATATATTTGTTAATTGAATTGTTAGTAAACATAAATAAACCTCGGTCTATTACGTTTACTGTCCCAATATATAATGTAGGTAAATTTATCGGGTTTTTTAATTTATGTAGTAATAATATGGATAAGAGTTGGATGACGAAGCCTAGGATCTCCAAGTAATACATTGACGGTTGTAGATCGTTCATAGATTTTGCAGTACTCAATTGTAGGACTCGGATGGGCTCATTTATTGTCCGTAAGGCGTGTTGCCTCAACAAGCGGCACAATCCGCATTGGTATTCGATCACTTGACAGGGGTAAAGGAATGTCGCCCAATACAAAGAATGGATTTATCACGGCGAGCCTCTACGAACTCAGTTGAAGAAACTAACTTGCCGAGATCGGCCAGATGCTGTCCAAGCACGTAGGGATGTGGGTGGCAATATGCAAGCAATGTTGCGTGATTTGTTTAGTGTGCATGATGTCAGGGAGGACAGCAATGAGCCTCAACTCAGGGCAGAAGGTGGTGAAGAACATGTTTTGGATGATACACCCGACAGAGGTGACGCTCAGAAGTACGATGATTTGCTTAAAAATTCGGACAAGCCACTCCACGGGAAGACCGACCGACAAACTAAGTGCCACCGTACACCTATACAATTTGAAGTGTTTGGGTGATTCGACAATTTTCTCGACTCTCCTTGAGTTTGTTAATCAATTGTTGCCTGATGACGGTGAGCCTTTGCCGGATAATACATATCAAGCAAAAAAATTCCTAAAGGACATGGGGCTCGGGTATGAGAAAATACCGGCATGTCGTAACGACTGTATGTTGTTTTGGAAGGACAATAAGGACTTAGAGTCATGTCTTAAATGTGGACAATCTAAGTGGAAGGATGAAGTTCATTTGAATGATTATCGTGAAATTATTTCGGCGAGTAAGAAATGTTCGGCGAAGGTATTGCGGTGGTTTCCATTAATTCCAAGATTGCAAAGGTTGTTTATGTCGCAGCGTACCGCACAAAATATGAGATGGCATGCAGAGGGTCGGACAAAAGACGGTGTATTGAGGCATCCGGCCGACGGTGAGGCATGGAAGTCATTCGATAATTTACATCCGGACTTCTCATCCGAGAGCAGGAATGTAAGGCTTGGTTTAATGTCGGATGGATTTAACCCATTTGGCAATATGAGCACATCACACAGTACTTGGCCCGTCATGCTTGTACCGTACAACTTGCCGCCTTGGATGTGCATGAAACAACCATCATTCATTTTATCCCTCATAATCTCAGGCCCAAAATCACCTGGAATGGATATAGATGTGTACCTTCAACCCTTGATTGACGAATTACAGGAATTATGGAATGTAGGAGTTCGCACGTTCAACGTCTCAAACAGAAAACATTTTATGATGCGAGCGCAGTTGATGTGTACGATTAATGACTTCCGCACGAGATTTGTCGGGATGGCCCTACGAGGGTGTAAAGGCATGTCCTTGTTGTATGTATTCGACGAGGTCTACATGGCTAAAACACGGGAAAAAATATTGTTTTATGGGTCATAGGCGATACTTGCCCATGGATCATCCGTTCAGAAGGAACAGGAGAACATTTGATGGTAAACAAGAATTCAAATGTGCCCCCGAAGTGCCGAGTGGAGAAGAAATATTGAGACAGTTAGAAGGGATGGTATTCGGAGACGAGAGTGCTGGTAAGACACCAAAACCCCCTCCACAAATAAAGAAGGACCGCAAGAAAAAAAAAAGAAAAGCAGTCGAAGAAGAAGTCGAAGAAGAAGAGGAAGAGGAATAATAATAAGAACCAAGAAGAACCAGTGGCCCCTGAAGTATTGTGGAAAAAGAAAAGTATTTTTTTCAGGTTGCCATATTGGAAAGATAACTTGTTGAGGCACAACCTTGATGTAATGCACATCAAGAAAAATGTGATGGACAACATACTTCGCACACTTCTAGACATGAAAGATAAATCGAAAAGATAACCTTCAAGCCTGACAAGACTTGCAGGAAATGGGTTTGAGACCTAAATTGCATCCGTACATTGGCGATGTGACGGAGAACTTATTGCACTGCTCCCCACACGATGTCAACTAAAGATAAAATTGCTTTCCTACAGGTGCTTCAAGATGTCAAGGTGCCGGACGGTTATGCCTCGAATATATCCCGATGTGTTAAAATGGATGACCGCACATTGTCAGTTCTCAAGAGCCATGACAATCATGTTATCATGCAACAGCTTCTCCCTATTGCATTAAGGGGATCGAAATTGCCAAATAACGTGATCAAGGTACTAGTCAATATGAGTACATTCTTCAGGGGCATATGCGAAACGACACTGACACACGAGGCTTTGGATAGACTTCAAGAACACGTCTGTATGACTCTGTATTTGATGGAACAAATATTCCCCCCTAGCTTCTTCACTAGCATGGTCCATGTTGTCGTCCACCTTGTCCGTGAATGTCGATTGGGTGGACCGCACAGATGATGGATGTACCCCGGAGAGAGGTAAAACATAATTAATTCATAGTAAACTTATTTATTTTATATGTGGAAAAGTGCAATGATTGATTGAATGTTGATGTGTAGGAGCCTTGGGGGATTTAAATCCAATGTTCGCAACAAAGCGACTCTTGAGGGTTGCATTGCAGAGGGATACATAGCTACTGAGTTAGTGACGTTTTGCTCGGCATATTTAGGTAGTGCACCGACAGTTCACAATAGGCCACAACGAAATGCAGATGGGTGTAGGGGGGCCGGAACACGAGTGAGCCTAGATCGTAACACATTGACACAGATTCACCGGTATATTATGTTCAACTCTGACAACTTTCAGGAATTGCGGATGTAAGTCATAGAAATATAATTACGTTGCGTGCTATTGTAACTTAATGACATGCAGTTTTAGTAGCGCACTAAAATGAACGGACTAACTCAATTGTAGGGCGCACATGGAAATGCTTAGGCGAGGTTCGAATATGGGGCAAATGATAGACACTCAGTTGGAGACTCAACATTATCAACGGTTTTGTAATTGGTACTGTGACTATGTAAGATAAATGTCAAATACGAATTTAACTGAAGCTCAAATTTCTTTCCTACACCTATTCTTTTGTGACAATAGTTAACTGTGCATATACGCTTATGTTATGCTCGCAGGTCGATCATTCGGACGATCGACAGAGGATGGCACTGGGAGAAAAACTTGTCATGCATTGTAGAGGGCCAATGGTTTCAACAATCGAATATAACAGATATGTGGTCAATGGAAAATTATTCCGTACTATTGCATACGATGTGAGAAGGAGGTCTCAGAACAGTGGCGTTTGTGTGCCGACTGTTGATGACGAAATGTATTACGGGAAGTTAACTAAAATCATTGAGGTGGAATACTATGATCGGACTAAGTACGTATTGTTCAAGTGTGATTGGGCAGACAACACAAGAGGCAGGGGGTACAAGTTGGACATGTATGGTTTAACGCTAGTAAACTTCAGAAACCTTGTACATAAGGGGGATAAAATTACTGATGAACCCTACGTGCTGACTTCTCAAGTTTCACAAGTTTATTACGTCACCGACGATAGGGACCCCGATTGGGGCTTGCGCCGTGAGGACCAAACCTAGGAATGTGTACGACCTTGGGCTGGGTCAAGTGGATGATGACGACCAACCAAGCTACCACGAGACTGAGCCTCCCCAGTTGGATCATAATCATCACTATGATCCACATCCGGATGACATAGATTACACCAGGACCGACGTACCACCTATTGAGGCGTATGTAATTTAATATAAATGAAGTTGGCATTAATATGTTTTTCGTTGAGTTTGTTTTTTAATTAATGTGATTGTTCAGTTTGTTTAATTTGATCTTTATTTGATTTAAAATGTTGATTACCTTCCATTTTTCTTATTGCGTTGGATTTTAATTTTTCCTTATTTACTATTAATTAGTTTTGAATGTGAATAATGTTGCAGTGAAGCATAAGTGTTCGGGGTGGTAGGACGAGGGGTCTAAGGCGCCCACATCCATGATGATCGGCAGACAGTGGTGATGAGAGACTCGTGACGGCGTGCCCCTCGACCCTTGATCACCGTATCGACCAGTACTCGCATGAGCCCGGTTATTCGGAGTTCGACACTCTTGTGGCTTCTGCTATCGTTAGGGGGGAGATTTTCCACACGGACGCATACACACAACCAGAGAGCCCAGTGGGCAATCCATATGGTCGGCCTGTGGACCATATGGATTGTTCCGAATGATGCCCATGTGGCGGGTATCCCGAGGAGGCGATGTAAAGCGGTGATGATCCATATGAGGCAGTGCAGCCGAGTGTTGAGAAGATATTACGGCTGACTCACGGGGGATGGCCGCACACAAGGCCACGATTTCCCAGGAACTGAAGGATCATGAGTGCAGGCAGATAGGTATGTTTAGAGTTATAACCAATGATGGGGGCAGCACTAAACCGGGGTGGGCCATGGTCCCCCCCCCAAAAAAAAAAAAAATTGGAAAAAATAGAAGTAAAACAAATGAACAAATTAAAAGAAAAAAGCAAAGTTTAGTTCTAATTTTAGTCATTTGGCCCTTTCATCTAAAAATTCGGGCCCAATTTTTAGATTGCATGGACATATCCAATAAATGTTTTTGGTCCTATTCTTTATTTTTTGGGTTATAGCCATTAAATTTTTATTTTTATTGTTGTGGCTCATACTATGAAATGGTAACTTTGTTTGCCCTTACGTAGTCTATAGTTTAAAAAACAACAAAGTGGGCTTATTTGTAAAAAAAAGATGTAAACAACTGGAATTTTGTTTTTGGCTAGTCCTATTCCATAAAATTTTCTGGCTCCGTCCATGCCTATAACTATGTATATGTATGTATATGTATGTATATATGTATGTATGTTATTAAATATTTATATATATTTTTATTTTCATAAAATATTGATTGTAAATTTATGTTCTACTTACCAAATGCAGATACAAATAATAATATTGAAGTGCTTAACGTGAAGGACCCCCACAAGTTATATTCAATACCAGATAGGAAACGGGTCGTTGTGGAGTTCAATGGCATGTGGCAACCCATAGGGAAAAGCGGGGGCAAGTGGCGGCGGATGATGGGCAAGATGAATAGCGCGTACCTTCATCCGTATATCGATTTATTGGAAGAAGGTACCGTTAGAGCAGAAGGAGCTATTTTTTGATGCTTTGATGGTAAGTGTAAAGAAATTGTTCTTAATTTAATGTTTTTGATGTGTATATAACTTAATATGTCAAACTTATTTCCAAATTTAATATAATTATTTGGTCTATTAATTATTCAATTGTTCACTAATGCAGAAACACTTTTACATAGTGCCCGGCTCGGACATTGCTAAAATAAAAAAGGACTTGTGGCGGGACATGGGGGAGAAGCTAAAATATTGGCGCGCTGATCGGACCAAATTTAGGTACTCGCAATTGAATGAACCGAAGTTCGTATAGTGGTTGCGCAAGTACCGAGTCGAACCCACAAGGAACCGTAAATTGCTTGTGCGAAAAATAACCTTGAGTCTAGGTTAGTGCTATTTTAACCTAGCTCCGCAGTGGGTGTTCGTGACAACTTGAAAGTAATTTAAAGCGGAAATGTAAACGACGTAAAAGCACCAAGGTTGAGGTTTTCACCTCACCATTTCAACTACATTAATTAAAAACGCTAAGCACAAACATCCGTCTATCGGTTTGAAATAAAACTAAATCTATTGCACCTATCGAAGGATTAAAGGAATCCGTCCATGTGAATGAAAAGACAAACCATAAGCGGTTTAAGGCTCAAAGGATCCAAAGTGAATGTGTTAAGACACAAACTACTATGGATAAATGAGCGTAAACCGAAGGATGGAATGTATCCGTCGGACGAAACACCAAAAATAAACGACTACGGTGCAATCTCACTTGGTTTTGTCACCAAACCAAGTAAGAGACAATTTAAGTAAATAAAGAAATAACGGAATGAAATGACTTAAACGTAAATAATTAACATAGCATTCATGGTGAGGCTATATCCTCAACCTTAGTTGGGATCTAGCCTCCCATAAGCAAAGGAAGCGTAAATAAGCAAAATAAATGCATTATATTAAAACTAATGTAAAGAACTACAAAGAAAAGGGCAGAGCAGGGCCACAGAGGCAAATTGCTTTCAAAAACACGCCCAAAAAGTAAGCTCTCGAACAAATGGACCTAAGGTCCTATTTATAGGCTAACAGTCATCGGCAGTCGTTGAGCACTACATTTGTGGTCGACCATAGGTGCAAGCTCGACCGCAATAATCGCTGCTGGCGGCTAGGGCTGACTCAGGTGTGCATTCGAACGCAGAGCTCTCGTCAACGCAGATAATCGTAGGGGTCTGCCAGCAGGCTGCATGCGGTGTGCCGCATGCGCACTATGGTGCTGCAGTGCTTAAGTCCACTTTCTTGCCCTTTGCTAGCCATGTTTGTTGCAATGACCTGCACAACACTAAATACTAAAAACTATACAAAATGTTAGTTATTAATACTAAGAGCCTAACAAACATAAGTAAAGGGGGTCTAATAAACAATATTTGACACCGAACAAATACAAACTTACATTTTGCTAGTCCCTTAGCAAAACAAAATGAAAAACATAATAAAACATAAGTCCGCTTTTGGGAGAACGATTGCATTGGCGTATGCAACAAGCCTTTTAAACCTCTAGGAGTTCCCTAGAGGACGAGTGAAATCTCGTGAGGGTTTTTAGAATGATACCCACAAACATCTATGTACACATTTTATTCTCAATCATGCAAAAATATATCAATCATGGTTTAAATTCAAAAGCAAGCTTAATCAAACAAACATCATCTTCACAAATTTCAGGGATTTAACAATCAAGATACAAACATGGCATTATGAGATACAAAAATCAATTCTAGTGAAAGTGATATTAGCACAAAAATATGGGATTTCAAAACTAATCATTGGTCTTATATGCTTTGACACTCGAAATTCATTGGACAACACATCAAAAACAATAATCAAGGTTCATCAAAAACTTTTTTTTTTTTATTGCATAACTTCATTAAGCTTTCTAATTGACCCATGTATCAAGTGTTAAGTCAATGACTCCCAAACCAAATGGTTTTAGGGCATTAGGCGTAAAAACACCCCTAAGGACCTACTAACTCGAGTCAAAAAGGCTATGAAGCTTTGCTAACCATATCTAACTTCTCACTTTTTTACGCGAATACTCATTGCTTAATGAGGCAAGAGATCCGGTTACTCGGTGGAAAGCTCAAAATGATCATCATTTTTTTTTTAAATGAACCACGGTTATCTTTCCGAACGGTTTTCTAACTGCATTCAAGCTTACAAAACTAACAAGACCAAAATCAAATTTTTATCCCATAAATTACGTACCGATTGTGCTCGTGAAACTCAAATTGAACTACAATATCTCATTATGCCAAGAAGGTAACATAACTGAAAATCCCTTAATCAATGTGATCATATGTTCATCAAATTAAGTACACTAATGAAAATAAACCATAACTAACATAAAATGCATAATTTAAAAACAAAATGTGCACACAAAATGATAAAAATACCCCCAAACTCAAAATCTGCATTGTCCACAGTGTGCTGATATAGAAAATGAAAAACATAGTGCAAGGGGTATGAAAATAAACCAGGACGTCACGGGGCTGATGGTGGTGCATGAGGTCCTACTGCTGGAGGCAGTCTGTCCATGATGGCTCGGAACATCTCCTGGACCTCGAGTCGGTCTTGACGAACATCCCTCTGCAAATCTGCAAAATGAAATCGTACGTCCCTAATCTGGGATCGTATGTCCACGAGAGTGTCCTGGAAGTGTAATAGATCTGAGCGTCTGAGCGTGATACACTCCTCATCCTCCTCTAGCTGCTCCTCCTCGTACTCCTCAGGCTGCTCCTCCTGCTGCTCCTCAGGCTGTCCCTATGGCTCAAAAGCCATCTCATGCTCAGCTACCAACTCTGGAATGTCCATGGGCTCGGGCTCTAGTGCGGGCTCTGGCTGTAGCTATGGTGCGGCTCTGGGCATGTGGGATAAACTCTGACGCCACTAGATGGAGCCAAAATGTGGGCTCTCAGTGATCGGCCCGTCCGCTGATGTGCCTTTGATCCCCATCTTTCTCAGAATGTGTGTGATGAGAAAGGGGAAAGGCAATCCCCACGTCTTCGTGTGCTCCGCCCCCCGATGGTGCACTCCCTCACAGAATTTTTGGATCTGACGCTAGATAATCTCAGGAATAGAACACCAGAATCCTCTGTAGAATGAGTAGAGGGCACTGAGGAATAGGTCCCGCCTCTGTGTCTTGTGTCCCAATGGACACACATTACGATACAGCACCATGTCGATAAAGAGAAGATTCTGAGGAATCTTCGTCTTGCTGGCTGCATTACGGCGGTCATTGGCGTACTGCCCCTCACACATATCGAAAACGATATCCTCGAGTGTAAGCATGGAGGGGCACTCAATCCATGGGATGTCTGACTCAGGCGGCTCATGGCTGTATTTCAACACAGCTGCTATATCTCCAATGGTCACCTCCACTTCTCTCCCGTCAATGGAAGAGAAAAGACTGTCCGGCTGGTCATCGTCAATCCTCAGATGAGTGTAAAACTCTCTGACCAGCCGTTCGTATGCAGTAGAGGTGACGGGTTTGAAAAGCCTTTTCAAACCCCGGCGCTTCAATTCCTTGACGGCCCAACTTGTCGCTTCATTGTTGGAGAACACCTCTTTGACAGCAAAAGTGTTCTCCAACAAGAGCTTCCGGCTCTCCATAGATGGCCTGGCTACACTGGCATGGGACCCTGAAGATCGGGATGACGAACCTCGGCCTTTAGGCATGCTGGAGGTTCGTTGGGGACTTTCGTTGAGCACCTGGTGAGCAGCCCGAATTCAAAGGGTTGGAGAACCCCGCTAAAATTGAGCCCAACCCCCTGCAAAAACAAAACAACCAACACAGAATCAAGGGGCACAATCCAAGAGAGGATTTGCCCCTTTGATTGAACAAAAAAATCAAAGAATTTGGGGTTTTTTTTGGAGAAATTGGGTTTCGGGTGGGTTGGGGACAAAATGGGAAATATGGGGCTAACGGACGGCCGGAGGTGGGTGGTGGAGAAGGCGATGGTGTTTCGTGGTGGGGGGAGGTGGTGGGTGGTGGTGGGTTGGATGGATTTTGGATTTTAAGGAGGAGAGGGGCGGAGGAGATGGGTTTTGCCTGTACGGCTGGTGGGAAGGAAATGGGGAAAAAGGAAAAAAAGGACCTAAAAAATTGTTCTCGCGGCCTAAAATCGAGTACATTCAACGTGCAAGTGCGTTCGACCGCACGCAATCGCATGATGGTGCAGTAAGTGATACATTGAACTTACATAAGCAAGTTCAATGCACGTCTGCATCGATCGTGTGAAAGGGCGTTACGGTCGAACTCACCAAGGAAAAGTCGAACGCGCTTTAGTAGCGCGAATGCATAAGAGCGTTCAACGCCTAGTGTAAATTTTTTTTTTTTTTTATACAAAAAAATACAAAAAATACACAAACACAAAAACAAAAAATATTTACAAAAAAATGCTTCCCCAAATTTGACTAAAAAGTATAACAAAAACAATAAACATAATGAGGGGTGCCTCCCACAAGCGCTAAGTTTAACGTCTTCAGCCAGACTCGTGATAAGGAACAAACTACCTATGATACTAGGTAGACACAAAAACTGATGTACCGAAAATGGTGGGCACTATCTTGCCCGGGTCAACGGGTGATGGCATGGCTGGGATAATCAATAAACAAAGATGGATGTCTAGCTAATACCGACCTCAAATGATCAAAAAATGGGGGAGGAAAATAGTCATTCCTTCCCAGGGTCCATCTCAGCCTCATTGGCTGCATGTGAATGAGAGCAAAAAGCTTGCTCTCGAGTAAAATCAGATGACTCAAATGTGGAGGAATAAGCGATTAGGAAAACTGAATCCATGGTTTCCCACACTCGAGTAACTTCGGATATGGGATCGATAAAGAAATGAAGTAGCTCACCTACCTCGTCAAAGTACTGGTCATCTCCCAGCTGAGCAAATAGTTCTAGCTCAATGTCCTCCAAACCTGGCTCAACTACTTCATCAGTTGGCTCAAGTATCCTACCAAAATCTATGTTTCCTCCATCCTGAGCGAAACATTCCAACTCTGAGTGCTCGGTGAGCTCATATCTCGCTCTCAAGCATGACCTCCAAATAGTGCAAAGCACTCCATGTCAGGGTCCTCCAGGCTAGGCTCATGCAAAGCTAGCCTAATCAGCCTGTCTAAATCTAGGTCATCAAAATCTTGAGTAAAACACTCAATCTCCGGGTCTTTCAAGCCAAAGTCATCAGTGATTTCTTCAATGAAGTACATAGGATGGGTCTCATCGTACTCCAGTGGCTGGCTATTGATGTTGAAAATATTTAGCTCCACCGTCATGTTTCCAAATGAGATCTTCATAACTCCGTCCTCTGATTGATTAGAGGCGTTAGCCGTAGCTAAGAAAAGGTCAGCCCTAGAATCCTTTGGAATTTGGTTTTGCCACATCGTGGGGGCTCGTGTCTATCACTATAAAGTCCACGAAATAAAATTTGTCAACCTTGATTAACACATCCTCAAGTATTCCCGTGGTCTCTTAAGTGACCTATCTGCCAATTAGAGCGTCACCATAGTTGGCTTCAACTCTCCCAGTCCCAACTTCAAATACACTGAGTAGGGAAGGAGATTCACACTTGCCCCCAGGTCCAATAATGCCCTATTGATCTGACTCTCTCCAATCATGCAAGCAATGGTGGACATCCAGGGGTCCTTATACTTGATGGGTAGCTTGCATTGGAGGATGGAGCTTACTTGCTCCGTCGGATAAACCTTCTTAGGGACATTGGTTTTCTCTTAATTGTCACGGATCCTTCAAGAATTTCGTATATCTTGGCACTTGCTGAATTGCATCCAAGAACGAGATGTTTATTTGTGCTTAAACACCTCTAAGATTTCAGCAAAATCGCATTCTTCTTTGGCACTCTCAATCTCTCCGGATAAGGGGCTTTTGGGACAAATGACCTTGTAAGGTCCTTCACAATGGGATTGACTGTAGATGGCTCAAGCATCTTTCTTCTCCTTGTCGTCACTCTTTGTCTCCTCTTGCTCGGCCGATGTCTGCTCTTGTCTTGCTTCATCAACTACTTTTGGCTCCTCCACTCGGTTGTCCACTTGTTTCCCGACCTCGGTGTGACAATCGCATGAGCATGTTCTTGATTTGGAGCACTTCCGATAGTGCATGCCCTAGGATTGTTCCTTTGGTTGGCTAGGGCTTTCCTTGTCCCTCTCACCTATGTGATTTGCCAAGCTGTCCACTTGGGTCTCCAACTTGGAGATCGCTGGGTGTTCACCATGGTGGAGTGTCTAATATCACTTGATGGACTGACGGTCATCTTCATGAATTCTTTCATTGACTCTTCTAATGGTGAGTTGATGATGTTGGGAGTTGAGTGGGGCTTGATAGGAAGACGACGCGGGCCAAGCGTCCGAGATTTTGGTAATTAGGAGGAAAACCTCCTTGATTTGTGGGCTGGTTTTGCTTCCATGAAAAATTTGGGTGGTTCCTCCACCGTGGTTGTATAAGTTTCAGTATGGGCGGTTGAGCTTTTGAAAGTTGTTAAAAGCGTTCACTTGTTCCATCTCGAGAAAAGCGCCATAGATGGACAATTTTGCTAGGTGCATAGGACTAGCAGACAGAACAACTTTCAAGCTGGAATTGTGTTCACAGTTTTACGAGCTTTTCCATACTCATGGTATCCAGCCTCTTGACAATGGCATCCATTCTCTGAGTCAACTCTTGCTCAGCATTCAGCTCTAGGACGCCACCTTTCTTTCGGGCAGACTTGTCTCGGCTGCTGGTGAAATCCCAATTTTGGGTGTTGGCAGCAATCTTCTCCAAGGCTTTGTAAGCCAAATCTCCCGTCAAATTCAAGAATGTCCCACCGTTCATCAGTTCAATCATGCTACAGTTGGGCTGGGACAGCCCTTGGTAGAAAAATTGAACTAGACGCTATTTCTCATATCCGTGGGGTGGACACTTCATCAACATATCTTTAAATCTTGTCCAACATTCCGTGAATTTCTCGTCCTCCTCTTGAGAAAAGGAACTAATTTCCTTTCGCATCATTCACTCTGGACATTGGATAGAATCTGATAGAATTGCTTGATTCTTTCCATGTCGTAATAGAACGAGGGGCTAAGGAATCCAGCCACTCAGTGGCTCTGTCATGAAGGGAGAAAGGAAAAACTCGAAGATTGACAGATTCCTCTGAGAAGTTTTGAAATTTGGTTGTGGCAGTTATACTCCTAAACTTCTTAACATGGGAATAAGGGTTTTCATGATCTAAGCCATAGAAAGATGGTAGCATCTGAATCACATGTGGCTTAAGATCATAATGAGTGGCATTAGTTGGAGGTAATACTATGCATGAGTGGGTACTGACCGCAGTAGGTGCGAACAGTTCATGCAATGCTGTCGTAAAATCCAACTCATACATTCTTTTGTGCTCCCCATTCCCAGGTCTTGCATCTTCGAATTCCTCGTTCTCCTCTTCTTCATCCCTTCGATCTTCTTCGTGCTGCTCCACCCTTGGTTCTCTTTGATTGTCCCCCATCTCGCCTTGAGCTCGACGCACTCTCCTAATGTTTCTTTCTAAGTCGGGATCTAATGGTGTTAACTCTAGGTTCAACGATCGCCGACCATGCATAAACTAAAAGAAATATAACTATACACTAAGGAAAAACAGCAAGCTAGAAAAACAATTATGCAGGGAAAAATAAAAAAAAAAAACAATTGAACAAAACAGCAAACTATATGACAAAAATAGCTATGAACAAAAATAACTTAACAATATAATAAAAGCAACATAATCAACAAAAACAAATCAAAGCAACTAAAAAAAATGATGCAGTAAAACAAAGCGAAACAATAATAAAAGCAGAGTAAAATTAACTAAATTAACCTAGCAATGACAACAACAACAAACTAATTTAAACAACTATAAATTTAAACTAACAAAATTATTAACTACACACATGCAAAATATATAAACAATCAAAAATAAATTTAAACTAAACACAGCTAAACTCAGCAAACAAAATACTTAAAACAGGCAATTTAAACAGTAAAAATAAGTCTAACAATTAATTAAAACAAAAGAAATTTAAAAACAGAACATACCGCATACGGTATGTTGGTGCAGAAGCGAGCGCTCGGCCGAGGCAGCACGTTAGATTCGCACAGCAGAAATGTGGCAGGCTGTTGCACCTACGTTCGAACGTAACTCAGGGACGTTCGACCGCAGAGCTGCACTGCGTCTGTCGAGGCTTGCTTCAGCGGTAGCGCGAAAAATCGTCGCAATCTTGTCGCGTCCTGTAATAGGCAGCATTACGTTCGACCGCAACTTCTGCGTTCGACCGCACTGTCGATGCCTGAATTTCCAGAAACACAAACAGAACCAAAAGAGCAGACTAAAAATTAACAAAAATTAACTGAGACATAAAACAAACTATAAACAGAATGTACAATGCAGAAAATAAAAGCTAGTAGAAAAATAACATCAAACTAAAAACAAAGTTAATTTCAAAACAATTTCGGCGCCAAAAATTTGATCGGACCAAATTTAGGTACTCGCAATTGAACGAACCGAAGTTTGTATAGTGGTTGCGCAAGTACCGAGTCGAACCCACAAGGAACCGTAAATTGCTTGTACGAAAAATAACCTTGAGTCTAGGTTAGTGCTATTTTAACCTAGCTCCGCAGTGGGTGTTCGTGACAACTTGAAAGTAATTTAAAGCGGAAATGTAAACGACGTAAAAGCACCAAGGTTGAGTTTTTCACCTCACCATTTCAACTACATTAATTAAAAACGCTAAGCACAAACATCCGTCTATCGGTTTGAAATAAAACTAAATCTATTGCACCTATTGAAGGATTAAAGGAATCCGTCCATGTGACGAAAGACAAACCATAAACGGTTTGAGGCTCAAAGGATCCAAAGTGAATGTGTTAAGACACAAATTACTATGGATAAATGAGTGTAAACCGAAGGATGGAATGTATCCGTCGGACGAAACACCAAAAATAAATGACTATGGTGCAATCTCACTTGGTTTTGTCACCAAACCAAGTAAGAGACGATTTAAGTAAATAAAGAAATAACGGAATGAAATGACTTAAACGTAAATAATTAACATAGCATTCATGGTGAGGCTACATCCTCAACCTTAGTTGGGATCTAGCCTCCCATAAGCAAAGGAAGTGTAAATAAGCAAAATAAATGCATTATATTAAAACTAATGTAAAGAACTACAAAGAAAAGGCGAGCGGGGCCACAGAGGCAAACCGCTCTAAAAACACACCCAAAAAGTAAGCTCTCGAACAAATGGACCTAAGGTCCTATTGGCAACTAGGGTCAGTTGCGTTCAGCAGATAACTGCTAGGGCCGACCGCAGCTGCATACTGCAGGTGTCGGTAATGCTGTGCGACCGTGGTCTTTGCAAGGCTGCGTGCGACCGTGGTGCTCTTTGTATGCGTGGAGTGCGTTCGAACGCGCAAGTCGGTCGAACGCCTTTGTGGCGATATCTTCACTTTAAGTCCACTTTCTTGCCCTTTGCTAGCCATGTTTGTTGTAATGACCTGCACAACACTAAATACTAAAAACTATACAAAATGTTAGTTATTAATACAGCTAAGAGCCTAACAAACATAAGTAAAGGGGGGTCTAATAAACAATATTTGACACCGAACACGCGCCGAATTGAAAAGGCCATTAGCCATTTGAGCGGATGACACTCCTGAGTCAGTGAAGGCAAGAGCGTCGACAATCCTCGAGGGGTATGACCAGGTGGATGTGGACATATTGCTGCAGAAATGGTGTGAGAAGAAGAATCAGGTTGGTCAATTGTTTGTTTGTAGTTGTGTAGCATCATAAGTAAATAATTATTTATCATTGACATATAAATTAATAAACTAATTTGTATATGCAGGAATATGCCGCAAAAATGACACAAATCCGAGCATTGTACATGACACCGCATTGCGCCGGTTCAAAGAGCTACACATAACACGCGCATGAGACGGTATGTTTGTCAAACCGAAATACATACAAATTATTGAATTAAATATTTCAATATTATAACGTGAAAATATGTTGCTATACGTTCAATTTTGCAGGTCATGATAACGAGCGAAGCCCCAACACGAGCACAAAATTATATCAAGACCCACACGAAGAAAGGCGGTGCATTTCCAAATGACTTGGTTGTAGAGAGAGTTGTATGCTTGAAACACATGTATCAATTTTTATAAATATGATTAATAGTTGGATGTGTGAGATGACCGTGTGTATGTAATGTGCAGGCTGAGATGCAGAGGCTTGAGGAGTCTGACCCTGCTGCACTTGTAGAGGGGCCGGAGGGGACAATTCGGTGGGCACCAAACGATGCGTATGCACAGGCTCACGGCAATAAGCCGGAGTATGCGGGTCGTGTCTGCGGCGTGAGCAAGAATATTCTGTCGGTTCGAGGACACATCCACTCGTATTACACACCACGCCCGAATGCTACCCCCCCCCGCCATAGTTTCGGAAATGATTCAGTCTGCAATTGAATTGAAAGAACAGCAGCTGAGGGAGGAGATGAACCAGCAGAAGGAGGAAATGACTCAGCATTTTACTCAGCGGATGGAGGAGGCGCTGGCTCACCAGGTGGCACAGTATGAGGAGCGGTTTCGCTTGCTTGAGGGACATCGGGTAGGGGTGTCTGAGCCGGAGGAGAGCACTGGGCATGCTTCACAGGATGTAGGGTCACCTGCATATATCAGCCACCGATCATCAGGCAATAGAACACAAGGTAACAGTATATTGCATTTTATAAATATTAAATAAGATCATATAGCATACGAAAAAAACTTGAAGTGTGATTTTAAATTTCATTACAAGAATAAAATGTTGTGCATATATTTAATATCCAAGATGAACATATATAACATAGTTCGTTATATACTATCGTAGATAAAGATCGAGAATGAGACTCAAATGTCACCCGACCACAAAAAGTCGGCGTCTTTGAAGGTGACAAAATGACAACCACTTTACGTATAGTGCGGTACGTATATGTGATATTTTAGAAAATTATATTTACTTGAAAAATATTTCAATGCTTACCATTTTTCTACAGCTAACACATTATGTACATATAAAATTGGATTATTAGCTATCTTTGTTCTCTCGCTCCATAGGAAGATATAAATCTAGAAAGTTAAAAATATATCAAAAAATCCATATGTAGGGCATGAATGAATGGATTATGGATGAGGGGTTGAGATTCTAAAGGGCAAGAGATGATAGTCTACTTTATTTTCGGTTATGGTACTAGCTGGAGGACAAATTATGTACTAGGAGGTTTAGTTTAATTGGCTCTCACTCTCGTACATAATAATGTTTTTTCTATCTGTCTTTCTTTGGCTCTCACTATCTCACAGGTTTTTTTACCTTTAAAAAGCGAATGAACTAAACCATCTAATTACCCCATATATATACTATATTATTTGTTAGTTAGAAGAATTGTTCAGTGATTGTCTTTTCCCAATGGGCGTACGTAGGCCTTTGTGGTGAACCATTTTAATATTTTGTTTTATGAGTGAATAATTCATTTTCTTATTGATCATCTTATAATGATTGTTATATTAGGACTAATTAAAATTTGTTATTTTGGGTTGTTAGTACAAATAAAGCATGTGATATGATGGTTGCAAAGTGAACTTTAATTAGAGCGGGAATTATTGGACTGGAATTTATCCTTATTCCACTCTCAGCCTCAATTAATCGATTTCTCTTGTATACTTTATATACTTTATATGTACTTGAGTTTTGCCCAATGTAATTTTTTATGAATTTGGTTTGCTTATCATAAAGAAAAACTTACGACCAAAAAAGCTACACCTTTACACGTAACACTACCAACTACTTGCCGTATGTTTGGCAAAGCGTTTTTGCCATTTTTTATTGTCCACACAACTTTTCCCGAAAAGATTAACATAAAAACATTCTTATTTTTTTTTTCAATTTTTATATCACATCATTCATTTTTTATTTACTATTCAAATAATAAAATCATAACAAAACGAAACTTTTTTCTTTTTCAATACAAAAAATTTAAAATTAATTTTATACTACTACATCAAAATGCCATAGATATAGTTCAAAGCTATAATCCACCCAAAATAAATAAATAAACCATCTTAAAGGTACTCCTTCATGCCAAATGCTCTTCCAAAGGAATATTTAGCACATAAAGCCTAATGGAAAGCCATAACCTCAAATTTCCTGCTCTCAAGCATCCTCTTAATATATAACATCCTCTACCACACCCTTCAACATTATAAAGTAAAGACCAATCTCCCGCTATAAGATACATCTCCATACCATTCAAACCAGTATAATATAAATCAGAGTTAATCTTCCAAAGACTCCTTATCAAACTAGCAAATGTAAGAAGAGCATAATTTCATCACATAACTTAATACATATTTGCTTGTCAACACCTTTTCCCCTCCTACAACAAACACACCATATGAGAGCTCCTAAAAGAAAAGCACACCCTACCCCTCCATCCCCAATCCCCCAACTTTATGAACCACCAACTTCCATAAGCAATCCAATTTATTTCAAATTTCCAAGGGCTTTAAAGAAAGGCTCTTAAATCGCTCAGTCCTAGACCCTGTAACACCCCATTCCCATTCCCATAGGAAGATGATATCAATCCAAAACATAAGGATATAAGAATTCAATAAACTGAAAAATCATTGCAAACCAAATGCCTCATAACAATTTAAAAATAAGCCATTGTATTATTATTATTATTAAAACTTAACCATTAAACCCTTAAACTTGACATAAAAAAGTATCCCCAAACAAAACAAATTAATGTTTATTCAAGTCATCTTCTAGGTGAAGGCTTCTGACTCTAGTTTCCATCAAATGTAGAACCATCCATTAGTCATCTGGGTTGTTTCTAGAACACAAAAACAAAAGACGAGTCAAATACTTGGTAAGTAGATACAACATACAGTAAATAAAAGTTGGAAACCATTTTAGTTTTCAAAACATCCAAAAAGTATAAATAAAACATTCACACACATCATAAATCCTTTTTTTTTTTTTTTGTTAACTCTAATCTCTGAATAGCCAACACATATTTACACCCTGTGGCTGTAAGGGTTGGCGTCAATGACCGTAAAGATCCAAGCTCCACTCCCTTGGCCATAGGTGGAGCCACGTCTAAAATATGGGCATCAATTGATAAACTATTGTACATTAGATGAGCCATTTCTGATTGACCATACAAGATGGTTGTACTTGCCCATTAGCTCTGGCACCATCGCTCCTCATTTCATATAGCCAAGAAAACAACTTAAAAAAAAATTCATGCATTATTTTCATCACAAATATCATGACATTTATAACATAGTCGAAGCATGCACATAAAATCATTTACGTTAATTAAAATCTTTTAAAAAATATAGTTAGGATGCATAAAAGGGCTACCAAATCCTTACATTACATCATATACCTTAAAAAAAATTAAGAAAACATGGCATTGACATTTTGAAACTCCTTAGCTAGCTTCAAGAGTTCAACACACTTCACTTAACAGCGTAAGCAAGCATTCACAACAATTACTATAGATCGTTCTCATTTACCATTCATTCTTTTCGTTATTTGATCCTCCTAAACATTGCTTCCCACCCAAGGGCAGATATGATTTAACCTCTTTAAGACAATCATTTTGTATTTCAAGTTTGATTCTCTTCTTGAATGATCAAACTATACATGTATGTTCAATTTAGTACACATGGATCATGGAATGGGAGCTTATTCTCATGCTTATAGGCCTCAACACCATTTACATCTTGTCTTTATCAAGTTTCTAGTCACCTTAAGGTTCCCATTATATGGTTTCGGGCAAAAAAGATAGGTTTTAACGCACACCTCAAGGTTCAACTACTGTGTTTGTGTGTGTGATGTAATTCCAACAACATATCAGCGAAGATTACTCTAGTGAAAACCCTACATGTGTCCAATGAATGCATGGTTTGGACCACTCGGAAGACAACTCAAAAAGGAATTATTCTAGGGTCACTTGATTGCAAAACATCTTTTGGAAAGGCCTTACAGACACCTTTCTTGGTGACAGCAAAGCTGCAAAAATTTTCTGCAACAATCTAATGTTGTTATTTGGTCTCTATAGTGCAATGCATGATAATGTTAAAATTCAAGAAATCATGTAATTATGTTGTACGAACCAGATTAATGTCGTTTAAAACAAGAAGTCAAATCTAAGAGATTTTCCTTAGCACAGAAAGCATACATAGGAAGTCCAAACATTAAAATTTAATTTAGTTATTTATGCTTTAATGGGTCTATAATGATTCTCACAATAACATAACAAAACTAAATATCAATTATAAGACTAGAGATCACTTGTTAGTTTTGTCATCATCAACTAGAGACTAGAGATCATTTGTTTCTTGAATGTAGCTTTAGTTTCAGAATTTGGATTTTTTGTATGGCAAGATGTAGAGCTGTTAATTTTCCTATGGTTTGGGATGATATTGTTCAACAAGGATGCAGCTACTGGTTCCATAAGTCTTTGAAGGGTCTTATCTGTCGGATGCAACTATTGGTTCCATAAGTCTTTGAAGGGTCTTATCTGTTGTTTGGTTTTGGGTTCTACTGTGTATAATCTTTGGCTTAACATAAATGAGCTGGTTCATGCTGGTCATCCGTGCTTAGAGGACCAAATTCTAAAGAAAATTATTTGGGAGGTCAGAATTCGTATTGCATGGAGAGGGAAATTTCCTAGTACTCGTGGGAATATTATTCTCTGCTCTATGTGGAATTTACCTGCAGAAATCCTTGCTTAGTTGATGTCTGCAGTGTTTGGTTTGTTGGATCTGGTTTTTCTGGTGTTGGACTTTTAAAGTCTTGTTTCTAGACTTGTTTGGTGGCTGATTTGCCTGCTGTGTTCATGTTATGTTTTGGCCTTTTGAAAAGGCTTGTTAAGGAGTTCATTGGTTGTTTGTTTTGTTTGAGCTTAATTTCTAGCCCATGCCCCCAGCAACAATGAGCAAAACTTCCATAAACGACTATGATGAAGAAATAAACTGCTTTGTTCATGTATCATGCATAACAAGCTAAAAATCAAAAAGTAAGTTTCATATTGTTATTACCATGAAGCTAGCTGAAACTGTATGAAATGCCTCAAATAAATATTGATGTACAACTCATTAAATAGAAAGAAATAAGTGATTTTGGCACTTACGGAAAACCCCACTTGCCAACATGGTTGTGCTTTCCAAACCATGGTTGAATATTAGGTGTAATATACGTGTCTGATACGACTTTCAAGTATATCTATTTTTGAAAACCCACTTAATTGCAATGGGAGTGTTCAAAAACTTTTATATATACTTATAGTTAAAGATTGTACTTAAACATATGGAACACAAAGAGTTAGGCTTTGTGTTATATATGTTCAATTCGTCACCTCGTAGTGTTTTTTTTATACCAAAACAGCAACATTGAATTTTTTATCTTTTTTTTTTATATAAGTTGTTTTCATGATTTCTTGACAATTTTTATATTTTTCTACAAATTCTCGATCAGGGCGGTCTCTACATTGTTTGATCGCTTCAATTTCACGGAGGACTCTAGGTGGTGTGTTGGATACATACATGAGACTGTTATCGATCACGTGACTTGTATTTTTGTATCATTGTATTTTTTTGTTTTTCTATGTTGTTATTATATATATTTGAGCAAAGTGTTGATCTATTTTTACTTAAGTTGTTTGTTAATTGTTTATATAGGATGAATGTGGTTTACTTGTTGTGTGTATAGTTTGGATAACATTATAAGATTATATTTTTTTGATATAAATGTAATGGATGGAATGTTTTTTTATATAATTTTCATTATGAATTTGCTTTTCATTATAGAGATATGATGATATTAGGTTGGATGTTCAATATGGAGTCAATTAGGTGGTTTTTTTTTTTTTAAAAAAAAACGAAAAAAATAAACGAAAAAAATAAAATTTAAATATTACTAACGTGTTTGATCTCCCACGTTGGTAAATGACAAATAAATAAAACACATTTGCTAACGTGTGTATCACATGCAACGTTAGTAAATGGAACCTCAATTTCTAACGTGTATATCACATGCAACGTCAATAAATGGAACCTCGAACCTCAATTTCTAACGTGTATATCACATGCAACGTTAGTAAATGGAACCTCAATTGCTAACGTGTGTATAAGTAAAACGTTAGGAAATGGAACTCAATTGCTAACGTGTGTATGAGTAAAACGTTAGGAAATGGAACTTCAATTACTAACGTGCCTATCAGTAAAATGTTAGGAAATGGAACTCCAATTGCTAACGTGTCTGTGAGTGAAACGTTAGCAAATGCAATTTTTTTTTTTTTTAAAAACATAAGCTAACGTCACACGTTGGCAAATGCTAACGTTTTACATGCATGACACGTTAGGAAATTTTCATTTCTAACTGCCACTTTACCAACGTGTTAAAAACGTTAGAAATGGTATGTACGGCCCATTTACTAACGTTTTAAGATATCTAACACGTTAGTAAATGAGCGTTAGTAAATAATAGGTTTTTTGTAGTGAGTGGACGCTAATAGTCATATATAATAATAAAAAAAATAATATTCCTCAATAGCCATAATTGTTTCCTTTTCTTCAAAAACTTAGAAAAACACAAAAATAAAATAAAATAAAACAAAATAACAAAAACTAAAATATTAACAAAGGCTAAAATTTGAATATTTTGACACTTATCATTAATTAGCTAGCAAAAGACCGAGGCAATGGCACAGTATCTCATCCCAGGTCGCAAGGACCACACAACCCCCATATAAATAAATAAATATATATGTATATATAAAACAAAGAAGTCGTATATATATAACGAGAAGTTGTATCATCCCCAAGAAGGAAAATAAAATACACCTAACACCCGTACGGAAGAATGTTCGGCAAATTAAATTTTCTTTTGGAGCTTTCTGCACCGTTCGATTGCTCCCAAAAGGACGCTCAAAGATAATATATAAATAATACAAGGAAAGGATGTTTTCCCAGTAGGAAACAGCCTGATTCTGAAGTAGTACCGGGAGAAAATTCTGTCCCGGGAAATAATTTTCTTCTTTTCCCGGGAAAAGAGAATTTTGTCCCTTAGAAAAGAAAAAAATCTCTCCCGGAAATTAAAAGAATTTCCTCCTTTTCCCGGGAGAGGAGAATTTTCCCCCTTTCCCGGGAGTCTTTTCCCGGGCTCAACCACTTTAATATGGGGAAAACAAATAAAATTAAACTACCAATAGCGTCCACTTGCTGATGATATTATTAGTGTCGACTTTGAAAGTCGACGATGATGATAGGTCATGAGCTTCCACTTTAGTGGACTATAGAAAAATAAAAAACAAATAAAATTAAACGACCAACAGCATCCACATTACAATGATATATTATTAGCATCGACTTTCATAATTGACGCTGAGCATAGGTCATTAGTGTCCACTATGCTCTTGTGGAAAAATAAAAAACAAATAAAACTAAACAAAAATAATTAAATACAAAAAAGAATGACACAAGAAATTTTAAAAAAAAAAAAATTAAAAAAATTAAAAAAAAATAACTAAATTTTGGGCCGATGTATATATAATAGAAAAATGTTATTTCCCAAAAATTTAGCCCCGATAATATGCATTATTTCTTTTATATAAATTATTGGATATTCGATCGATCGTGATATGATCAAATGATCGTTCTAGTTTTTCAAAGAGGATCAAATGATTGATTAAATTTCAAAGAAATTAAAGGTTCGATCGAACATCTGGTTGATCCTAATGAATTAGTTCGATTGATCATGATAAGATTAATTGATTGATCAAACTAAACATAATTGAAATTGAAGGTTCGATCGAATATCCGATCGATACTAGTGAATTATTTCAATTGATCATGATAGGATCAATTGATTGATCAAACTAAACATAATTGAAATTGAAGGTTCCATCGAATATCCAATCGATCATAGTGAATTAGTTCAATTGATCGAAGTGGATTAGTTTAATCGATAGTAATACAATCAAATAATCAAACGAACTTTATACGATTGTAAGTTCGACCGATCATACGATCGATCCTAGTGAATTAGTTTGATTGATCGTGATAGGATCAAATGATCGATCAAACTTGATACAAATTGAAATTGAAGGTTCTATCGAATATCTGATTGATCTTAGTGAATTAGTTCAATTAATCATGATATGTTCAAATAAAAATAAGAAATTAAAAATAAATAAATAAATAAATAATTTATTAATTAAAAAAAAATGGGCCGATTCTATTGACCCTACATATATAATAGAAAAAAAATATATTTTCCAAAAATTTACCTCCTATAATAGAAAAAATTTATTTCCCAAGAATTTACCTCCGATAATATGTCATTATTTCTTTTATATAAATTACTGATGAATTTTTTTTTTTTCTATTTTCTATTCTTACTTTATATAAAAAATAAATATTCATTTATTTCTTTTAAATAATACAAATTTTCCAATTAAATTAAAACTCATAGAAAAATAATTATTATTATTTTTATATATTATTATTGAAGTTTTCTACTTCTTATTCTTATTTAAATGTTTGATTGATCGTGATAGGATCAAATGATCGATCATAATGAATTAGTTAGATTTATCGTAATAGGATCAAATGATCGATCGAACATCCGATCGATTCTAGTGAATTAGTTCGATCGATCGTGATACAATCAAATGATTGACCAATCGTCCGATCTATCATAGTGCATTAGTATGATATATCATGCTAGGATCAAATGATCAATCAAACTTGACACTTTGAAAGTTTGATTGAATGTCCAATTAATAGTAGTGCATTAGTCAGATCAATTGTGATAAAATTGAAGTATCAATCTATCCTAATTGATCATAGTGAATTGGTTAGATTGATTGTGATATGATCAAATGATCAATCAAACTTGAAAAAGTTGATGGTTCGATCGAATATCTAATTGATTCTAGTAAACTAGTTTGATTGATTGTGATAGGATCAAATTATCGATAAAACATCTGATCGAACATCTGATCAATCCTAATGAATTAGTTCGATTGACTGTAATATGATTAAATGATCGATTGAACATTCGATCGATCCTAATGAATTAGTTCGATGATCATCGATCCTAATGAATTAGTGTGATTGATTGTGATAGGTTCAATTGATCAATCATTAGTCCGATTGATCGTAATATAATCAAATGATCGATCGAACATTCAATCAATCCTAATGAATTAGTTCGATTGATCGTAATAGTATTAAATGATCACACAAACTTGACACAATTGCAATTTAAGATTCAATCGAATATCCAATCGATCCTAGTGAATTAGTTTAGTTGATCGTAATATGATTAAATGAGAAAAATAGAACAAATTTACTAAGAATATTAAAAAATTAGTTTTGTATTACAAGTTTTATTTTTTATTTTTAAATTTAATTGGCTAGCTTATATGATTCACTAAAATAATAATAAAAAATAATAACGTAGAGTTGGATTGAATATATATATTAAATAAAAATATATAATTGTAACCCAAAAAATTTAAGGTTTTTTTTTTTTTTTTCCTATAGGTCTTAATTTTAATAGAATAATAGAAATGTTTAATAAATTTAAAAAAAATTAATACTTAAAATATCAACGTCGACTCATATGAGTCAACACTGATAGTGTTATATTAGCGTCGACTTGATATAAACCTAATGCATTTTGGTACAAATTAAAAGTCGGGATCCGTTGGCGCGTGCGGTGGGTGAAATTTTCATAAATGTCTTTTGTATCTCCTTTTTTTTTTTTTTGTTAGAGGTGGAGTCATCCTGAGAGCTAGGGTTTCATCGCTTTAGCTCTCCCTCCCGAGCGCCCCAGCCCACTCCACTTGCTTCCTCCCATTCTCTTCCTTTATCTATAAGCCAAATCAGAGAGTGGGATTAGGAGAGAAAAATTGAGAGGAAGGGGAGAACGAGACGGATTTCGGATAGAGGAGGCGGAGAGAGAGAGAGAACCCGAATCAGCTTTAGATTGGGATTCATACCCAGTTTGGAGGCAATCAAAAACAATTCACAAGTGTTGTGAAATTTAGGTTGTACTGGGTCCTGTATACTGGTCTCCCGCGCATTCTAATTTGTGTGTTTGGGTTGAGCAAGTAGCGTTAATTACACAGGTCTTCTTGGGCTCGCTCAGATTCAGAGTTCAATGGGTTGCTCTCGTGGAGGACCCCGCCCAAATGTTCTTATCTGCTTTCTAATAATTTATTTTTTATTTTTTTATTTTTTTTTATTTTATTTTTTGGAGTTCAATTCACATTTGAGCTTGGTTGGTTGTTGGTTTTGTTAGTTTTTTTGTAAAAAGTTGATTTTTGGACATACATTCGGTGTTTCTTAGTTCTTGCTGTTCATATCATTAGGCGCAAAAAAGATGGAATTGTGAAATGTTATATAAGATCAGCAGTTTGTTTAAATGTGAAAGTGGAAAGAATGCAGTAGATACATAATGGGTTTATGTGTAACCACCGATAATAATGGTGGAAGTAGATGTTAAGCTCTGAAACAGAAGAATGTAACGAAGAAAGAAGAAGGAAACGAGCAGAGGAACAAGAAGAAGGAAGAAGAAATGATGTAGGACAGTTTCACCCGGGCATCTCACTCGGGTGAAACTTCTATTTCAACTGGGTACTGTTCACCTGGGGTATTGTTCACCGGGTACCGTTCACCCGAGACAATACTGTTCACCGAGTACCATTCACCCAAGACAACACTGTTCCCTTATCTTTTTTATTGGCATTGGAACTTCATCAAGTATTAATTGATCTTATTGCAAGTTTAGTGTGAGTCAAGCTTGAATATGACGTTAAATACTTCGTAAAATAATTCAAAGGTGTTTGGTCCTTTTGGTTGCCTTTTGTCATGAATTTTTAATATTTCTTTTCATTAGCATTTATATATGATTTCGTCTTTTCATTTCTTTTCATTGTCCTTTATCTTTTAATATGATTTCGTCTTTTAAAATTGCTTTTTTCTAATAATTAATTTTTTTTTTTTTTTTTAACACTTGTTAGCGTCTACCTGGTTTGGATACTAATGTGTTTTTTAAATTTTTTTAACCATTAGCGACTTCTATTCAAAGTCTGTCACGACGGACAACTGATGAAGTGCTACAGAGAGGTCTCTGGGCACAACTTCTCACAACGGACAAATGACAAGAAGCCACAGAGAGCTCTCGGCCTGGTCCTGTGCACAACCCATTCAAATGCTTTCATGATGCCTTTCATACAAAACCTGGCAAATGTCAGGGACTTAGCGATGAAATCCGAGCAGCGTGTCATGGCGCGAGTAGTCCCCATGGTGACGCAAAGGTTCAGAGTTAATATAAATTCCAGATTTGATTCTCATTTGGTTCTCTCTTTCCCAAAGCTCTCTAGCAAGCTGTGGATTTATTTATTTATTTTTTTGGTGAGAGGGACTGATATATCTTTGTTCCTAGATTCGTTTCAAGATGTATGTAATATGACTCTATCTTTGTTTATATTTTATATTGTATAATTATGTTTACTTATGTAACGCCTGATCTTTATATGATGTACCTAGTGTACATGTATTTATTTTGTAACCAAACCATGTATATATTTATTTGATGTAATTAACTCAGCTCAAATGTGTTTTGTGAGGGTTACCTATTGTTATATATATATATATATTCCAATGCGAGAATCTATCATGGATCAATGTCATAACGTCACATATGAAATGTGATACTTTCACTTACGACCTTGTTGGTTCATTTATTGATCCAAACCCGTCTTTAGGCCACTTGTTGACCTAATTTCTTTGGCATTTATGGTCTTGTTTAATTAACCTATGCCTAGTTGGCCTCATTGCACGCAATGGAAACACAAGAAACACACACTCAAGTACACACATTGCGCGCAATGAAGACTCACCAATATTGAGTTTGGGAGAAGTTTCATCTCACAAGGATAGGAAAATGTTATGATAATATATTATGTTAAATATATTGTACAGAGCGGAAGAAGGAGAGAGAGAGAGAAGAGAGAGAGCGGAAGCCAACAATGGACTACATTGTATTATATTGTAATATGAGATATGAATACAATAGCCTCCTTATATAGGAGGGAGAGAGGAGCCTTGACTCCCAATCTTACTAATGTGGGACAAGCCTCACATATACATTAACATCCCCCCTCAAACTCAATGTGTCTAAACATTGAGGTTGGAAAATAAAAAATTAAAAAAAAAAAAAAAAACATGATTTTTTTTTTTTTTTTGAAGTCTGCCGGAAAAGTTGCCGGAGGTGGCCGGAGTTGGGCAGCCGGTGGCGGTGGACAGCGGCTGGCAGCAGCAGTGGTGGCTGGAGATGGCTGCTGGACCCAAACCATTGGACTTGAAACTTGTATTGAAAGCCTTATAGGCTAATTGGGCCGGTTAAATGGGCCAAAATTTGGTCATAACCCATGGACCATTGAATATGGTTGACCCAACAATGAAATATGAATCGGGTTAAGGATCCGAACCGAAATAAGACCTTATTGGTCGAGTTGACGGATAGGATTGCCAAATTGGTGGATCTGGGTCCAACCCACTAGACCGGGTCAATGGTTTTGGATCCTTAAACTGATTTGAATGGGCCGGTTTAAATGGGCCTAAAAGACCGAAACCCCTGGACCAATTGAAGGTTTGACCCACTTGAGAAGATCCGGTTCTAACCCGTTGGATCGGGCCAAAAATATTGGATCCGGATCAGTTTTTTTTTTTTTTTTTGAAGCTTGACACGTGGTAGAGGCTAGGGCTGACATGGCGGCACTTTGAGAGACACGTGGCAACTAGAGAGTGATGAGGAGTGCCTGGCACGTGTAGTGCACGCGTCAGTAAGTGCGTGGGGTAGAGGAACGCCTAGCACGTGTATTGCACGCGCAAAAGCCTGATGGCTGCGAAGCGCGTGCATCTCACGCGCCAGTAAGCGCGTGGGAGCGTGAAGTCTCGCGTGAGATGGTGCTAGAGCGCGTGGGAGCGTGAAGTCTCGCGTGAGATGGTGCCAGAGCGCGTGGGAGGTGCTGCCAGCGAGTGCCAACGCGTGGGAAGACCGTCCCGGCGTGTGGAAGCACGTGGATCACCATGGCGGCATGTGGGAGCGCATGAAGTGCGTTGGCAAACAAGCAGATCCTTCTAGAGGCACGTGTAGGCGCGTGGAAGCTTGGACGGCGGTGATCTCTTTGGATCTGGACTCGGAGCATCTGATCTGTCGTTTGGGGAGGAGCGTAGTGCTCGTGCAACGCTGGAATAGGCTGAGATTGCACAGATCCACCGATCCGGGGCTAAGACACCACTTTTGGTGGTTCTTTTGGTCGAGAGGGGTGTCAGTGGCGGCGCGATAGGCTAGGGCAGAAGTTGCCGAAGGAACTGACGGCGCGGTTAGCCGGAGATTGGCAGCCGCCGGAGGGAGCGCCGAAAAAGGAGCAAGAATACCGCTTGGTGCGCCGACGACTAGAAGGTCGCCGGTAAGAGGACCAAAAAACGTCATTGATGTTTATTGGGGGCCACAAGAAAGTGGCTCTGATACCATGTTAAATATATTGTATAGAGCGAAAGAAGGAGAGAGAGAGAAGAGAGAGAGCAGAAGCCAACAATAAACTACATTGTATTATATTGTGATATGAGATATGAATACAATAGCCTCCTTATATAGGAGGGAGAGAGGAGCCTTGACTCCCAATCTTACCAATGTGGGACAAGCCCCACATATACATTAACATATTATATGGGATATATATCATATCTCACATAATATATTGGAAAATGTTAGTTGTTCTTCTAGTGTTTTGTTGGTGTTTTCTTAATTGTAATATGACTTTTAAAATTATTAATAGATTAAAAGTCAATAATGATAATTTCAAATTCAACGGTAATTTTAAAAGCCACATCACAGTTGGAAGAATACTAAAAAAAATTTAGCATTTCCCTATTATATTTATATAATAGAAAACTCAATAATTTATTTTGAATGATTCTTCCAAAACTGAAATGCATCATTTATAAGTGGTCTATCCGCTTGTTGAAAATAACGACAAACTAAAAGATTACAAAAGAAATGATAAAGATGCGCCAGGAAACTTCTCTTCCACGGCATGCATCAGTTGACACCAGAATGTAGATGGAGTCTTACTTTTACATTACATGACTTGTTGCTACGACAATTGAACATAAAATGCAGACACATTATTCGTAGGTAAACACAAACACACATGCAGGTAGGTTGATAAAGGACGCTGACTCCGTCCCCTCACGGCTTTCCAATCTTCTTCCTTTTGTTACGCAACAGGCAAAAGAAACATAGGAAATATATTAATAAAGATAAGGCATCAAAATTCAACAAAATATATAGAAACTAAAATAAATAGGATATATAGAATTGTTTGGTTATAAAAAAATATTCAAACACCAAATTGATATATTAATATAATACGATCATCCAAGTCTAATCCTCATCAGTAGGTGGTTTCTCTTACTAGTTCTCTGGTGGGTCAATGATGCCATTTCTGACCATGTCTTCTAACTGCCTTAACAGTCGGGTCAAAGCTTCCTGAACCACGTTCAGCATGTCCCTAGCCGAAGCTAGCTGAGTCATCATTGGACCTGGTATATCCAATAACAAATTAATGTTAACATTGTTTCTTCATTTAAAGTACTGACACCTTAAACGACATAACCTAACAATTTATTAACCAAATGATACATGCAAACACACATGGACTGCTCACATGTCTCACCAATATCTAATTGATATAAGTATATATAATTAATTAGTCTTGATCGCATAGACGCCCAATATGCATCGATCACAAATGCATGGCACCTCAATAATTAAGTCCCAAGTAGTTTTAATTAATATATATATATATATATGTATAAAAGCCTTGAAACATACGTACACCACAAATTAATGACATAACATAAAAATTTGCTAATTAATTAATGACATAACATGATATATCCAATATTGCAAACACACGCACACAGATCGATATATCCCAACTTTCAATATGAAAAATATATAGCTGATGATTCCAAGGAAAAACCTTCTGCTCCGGGTAGTGGGTATGGATTCGAAGGTTCCCCAGACCTGCTTGGAGTACCAGTTTGAGGCATTTGGCCACTGTAGAATAAGTAAGTGTAATTAGTCTAGCAAAAATACATGTACGCTTTCACAGTGAATTGTGACGCGACACTAAAAATCATTATTACATTTTGGATGAATCACTATCATATTTTAGATCTAATACTGATTTTTAGTGTCACATCAAAGTGTTTTAATTTAGGAATGTGAGTGGGAATATGTGCAGCATTTTGATTGTTAAAATTATTAAATTATATAAATAACAAAATAATTGAATAACCAAAAAATTATTTAATTACCTTTTAAAAAATGTATAAATGTAACTTGTAATTTGTTTTTTACATTAATTTACTTAGTTGATTTAGATTTTTTTTTTTTTTTTTTTATATTTTGAATTTTCTACCTAATCATCAACACATTAACTACAATTATGTAGTTTACAAAAAATATATATATATAAAGATTGTTTACGTACATACTCATCTACACATTAAGTTACTTAGGAAATATACATATTTACATATTTAAATATTTACAAAAGAAACATAGGAAATATATTAATAAAGATAAGGCATCACAATTCAACAAAATATATAGAAACTAAAATAAATAGGACATATAGAATTGTTTGGTCATAAAAAAATATTCAAACACCAAATTGATATATTAATATAATACAATAATCCAAGTCTAATCCTCATCAGTAGGTGGTTTCTCATACTAATTCTCTGATGGGTTACTGACACCATTTCTGACCATGTCTTCCAACCGCTTAATGGGTCAAAGCTTCTAACCACGCCAAGATGTCCTTAGCCAAAGTTGAGTCATCATTGACCCGTATATTCAATAACAAATTAATGTTAACGTTGTTTCTTAGTTTAAAGTACTGACACCTTAAACGACATAACCAAACAATTTATTAACCAGATGATACATGCAAACACGCATGGACTGCTCACATGTATTACCAATATCTAATTGAGATAAGCATATATAATTAATTAGTCTCGCTCGCACAGACGCCCAACATGCATCGATCACGAATGCATGGCACCTCAACAATTACGTCCTAAGTAGATTTAATTAATATATATGTCTAAAAGCCTTGAAACGTACGTACACCCCAAATTAATGACATAACATGAAAACTTGCTAATTAATTAATGACATAACATGATAGTGGTGTGATATAGGCACAACTTAAACTCAACTTTTGCCCAACTTTTAAACTAAAATTCTATTTTTCTCTCTAATTTAAGGCTCTCTTTCCTCCACATGTATTTTTTAAAAAAAAAAAACTCAAGAAGAAAGTTGGGCCAAAGTTAGGTTTAAGTTGTGCCTTTATCATTTTCCATCCAATATTGTAAACACACACACACAGATCAATATATCCCAAGTTTCAATACGAAAAATATATAATTGATGATTCCAAGGAAAAACCTTCTGCTCTGGATAGTGGGTTTGGATTCGGAGGTTTCCCAAACCTGCTTGGAGTACCAGTTTGAGGCATTTGGCCACTGTAGTATAAGTAAGTGTAATTAGTCTAGCACAAATACATGTACGCTTCCACTGTGAATTGTACGCGACACTAAAAATCATTATTACATTTTGGATGAATCATTATCATATTTTGAATCTAATAATGATTTTTAGTGTCACATCAAAGTGTTTTAATTTAGGAATGTGAGTGGGAACATGGGTAGCATTTTGATTGTAGAAATTATTAAATTATATAAATAACAAAATAAATGAATAACTAAAAAATTATTTAATTACCTTTTAAAAAATGTATAAATGTAACTCGTAATTTGTTTTTTACATGTTGATTTAGATTTTTATTTTTATTTTTATTTTGTATTTTCTATCTAATCATCAACACATTAACTACAATTATGTAGTTTACAAAATTAAAATATATAAAGATTGTATACGTACATACTCATCAACACAATAAGTTACATAGGAAATATACATATTTACAAATGAAACATAGGAAATATATTAATAAAGATAAGGCATCACAATTCAACAAAATATATAGAAACTAAAATAAATAGGATATATAGAATTGTTTGGTCATAAAAAAAATATATTCAAACATCAAATTGATATATTAATATAATACAATAATCCAAGTCTAATCCTCATCAGTGGTGGTTTCCCCTACTAATTCTCTGATGGGTCAGTGACACCATTTCTGACCATGTCTTCCAATTGCCTTAACAGCCGGGTCAAAGCTTCTTGAACCACGTTCAGTATGTCCCTAGCCGAAGCTGGTCGAGTCATCATTGGACCTAGTATATTCAATAACAAATTAATGTTAATGTTGTTCCTTAGTTTAAAGTACTAACACCTTAAACGACATAACCTAACAATTTATTAACCAGATGATACATGCAAACACGCATGGACTGCTCACATGTCTTACCGATATCTAATTAAGATAAGTATATATAATTAACTAGTCTCGCTCGCACAAACGCCCAACATGCATCGATCACGAATGCATGGCACCTCAACAATTAAGTCCCATGTAGATTTAATTAATATACATGTCTAAAAGCCTTGAAACGTACGCACACCCCAAATTAATGACATAACATGATAATTTGCTAATTAATTAATGACATAACATGATAGAGGTGTGATATAGGCACAACTTAAAGTCAACTTTGGTCCAACTTTTAAACTAAAATTCTCTTTTTCTCTTTAGTTTAAGGCTCTCTTTCCTCCATATGTGATTTTTTTTTAAAAAAAAAAAACTCAAGAAGAAAGTTTGGCCAAAGTTGGATTTAAGTTGTGCATTTATCATTTTCTATCCAATATTGCAAACACACGCACACAAATCGATATTTCCCAAGTTTCAATATGAAAAATATATAGCTGATGATTCCAGGGAAAAACCTTATGCTCCATGCAGTGGGTTTGGATTCAAAGGTTCCCCAGACCTGCTTGGAGTACCAATTTGAGGCATTTGGCCACTGTAGAATAAGTAAGTGTAATTAGTCTAGCTTCCATCGAATTGTGATGCGACACTAAAAATCATTATTACATTTTGGATGAATCATTATCATATTTTGAATCTAATACTGATTTTTAGTGTCACATCAAAGTGTTTTAATTTAGGAATGTGAGTGGGAATATGTGTAGCATTTTGATTGTTGAAATTATTAAATTATATAAATAACAAAATAAATGAACAACTAAAAAATTATTTAATTCACTTTTAAAAAATGTATAAATGTAACTTGTAATTTGTAATTTGTTTTTTACATTAATTTACTTAGTTGATTTAGATTTTTTTATTTTATTTTGTATTTTCTATCTAATCATCAACACATTAACTACAATTATGTAGTTTACAAAATTAAAATAAATAAAGATTGTATACGTACATACTCATCAACACATTAAGTTACATAGGAAATATACATATTTACATATTTACAAAAGAAACATAGGAAATATATTAATAAAGATAAGGCATCACAATTCAACAAAATATATAGAAACTAAAATAAATAGGATATATAGAATTGTTTGGTCATAAAAAAAATATTCAAACACCAAATTGATATATTAATATAATACGATAATCCAAGTCTAATCCTCATCTGTAGGTGGTTTCCCTTACTAATTCTCTGGTGGGTCAGTGATGCCATTTATGACCATGTCTTCCAACTGCCTTAACAGTCGGGTCAAAGCTTCTTGAATCACGTTCAGTATGTCCCTAGCCGAAGCTGGTATAGTCATCATTGGACGTAGTATATTCAATAACAAATTAATGTTAATGTTGTTTCTTAGTTTAAAGTACTAACATCTTAAACGAAATAACCTCTAACAATTTGTTAACCAGATGATACATGCAAACATGCATGGACTGCTCATATGTCTTACCAATATCAAATTAAGATAAGCATATATAATTAATTAGTCTCGCTCGCATAGACACCCAACATGCATCGATCACGAATGCATGGCACCTCAACAATTAAGTCCCAAGTAGATTTAATTAATATATATGTCTAAAAGGCTTGAAACGTACGTACACCCCAAATTAATGACATAACATGAAAATTTGCTAATTAATTAATGACATAACATGACAGAGGTGTGATATAGGCATAACTTAAACTCAACTTTGGCCCAATTTTTAAACTAAAATTCTCTTTTTCTCTCTAGTTTAAGGCTCTCTTTCCTCCACATGTAATTTTTTTTTTTAAAAAAAAACTTAAGAAGAAATTTGGGCTAAAGTTGGGTTTAAGTTGTGTCTTTATCATTTTCCATCCAATATTGCAAACACACACACACAGATTGATATATCCCAAGTTTCTATATGAAAAATATATAGCTGATGATTCCAAGGAAAAACCTTCTGCTCTGAGAAGTGGGTTTGGATTCGGAGGTTCCCCAGACCTGCTTGGAGTACCAGTTCGAGGCATTTTGCCGCTGTAGAATAAGTAAGTGTAATTAGTCTAACACAAATACATGTACACTTCCATTGTGAATTGTGACGCAACACTAAAAATCACTATTACGTTTTGGATGAATCATTATCATATTTTGAAAGTAATACTGATTTTTAGTGTCACATCAAAGTGTTTTAATTTTGGAATGTGAGTGGTAATATGTGTAGCATTTTGATTGTTGAAATTATTAAATTATATAAATAACAAAATAAATGAATAACTAAAAAATTATTTAATTACCTTTTAAAAAATGTATAAATGTAACTTGTAATTTGTTTTTTATATTAATTTACTTAGTTGATTTAGATATATATATATATTTGTTTTATATATTTTGAATTTTCTATCTAATCATCAACACATTAACTACAATTATGTAGTTTACAAAATTAAAATATATAAAGATTGTATACGTACATACTCATCAACATATTAAGTTAAAAAAAAAAAAAATCCAAATATAAAAATTTAGAAAGATAATTTGATTACTAAGTTTAAATTGTGAAAGTAAATACATGTGGAAGTACTTTGATAACATATTTACATTTTTTTTAAGAAGTTGGATGTGTGCCTTAATTTACAGAGAAGGAAATGAAAAAAAGTATATAAAGTCGATCTCATGCTTCTCTTCTACGTTGTTGTTAAAATAAAAAGATAATTAAAAATCTTGCTCAATCTAATTAATACTAATATTATTTAGTAGACTCATATATGACTATTATAGAATTTAAATAATATACACAACGAAGAAGACATGACAAAGAGTACTATGTGATAAACAAATACCTGTACGTACGTACAGAGAAGATGATTTCTCAAGAATAGTGTGGTTACTCTCCCTTAACTAATCTATCAAACCTAGCTCAAGGAGTGCGATGCAGTTGCAGTTTCTGTCAGGCTAGCCTTGAGGATTATATATTTATAACAAAAACCTAAGAGACCTTCATTACCACGAAGTCAATGGCAATTAGCTGGCTTTTTTTTTTTTTTTCTGAAGTTAATTAGCTGAAGGAGACTTCAATATTCAAACAATTCCGGTCATGCCGGAAAATATTAATAGTGATCGAGAAGCGGGTGCGTGCATCTATACTGGGTTTGGAGGAAGGATTGTGCTGAGGGTGCATGTGTTATGGCGTAGATGTTGGCGGACAAAGGGAGTTAATTGAAAGGATAAATTATGGAAATTAACTTTAAATATTAATTGTTACCTTGGAAAATAATTATGGAAGCAGTAAAGATGATGAAACTGATGATGTAAGAATATTCATCGTAAAATGAAACGCACGCAACATTCTTATTCATATGCAGTGGATAAATTATAACCATTAATATTGCCATTGAAGATGAATATTCGGGGATAGACAACATTTCCCTCGTAAAAATAGAAGAAAAAAAAACACTTGAACATGCCACGAAAATGAGATCTAGTACTTGGTTTAACAAATTTATTTGTAGCTCAGAATGGATGGCTAATTAACCTGATTTTAGATCCAGCTTTTTTTTCGCTGATGTCATATCATATTGGAATTTTTAGTCTTATTTTGATGAATGACATGGCATGTACATGTTGATATGACATTGCATTCAGCCTTCAATGTGGATGCCGACATGTCAAACGTACATATACATGACTGATTAACAAATTGTAAACTTTGATGATAAAAGTGATAGATTGAAATTGACCATATTCTCTCTCTCTCTTTTTTATTTTTGGTGTAACAAATCAGCATTCATAGAATATAAAAGAGGTTAGTTACAAAATAGACATGAAGCTAAAATAAGCTTAGGCATGAAGCTAAAAACAAGCATATACAAAATAACAAATCCTGACAAACTACTAGCACCTCTAAGAATGTGAAAATGGATGTAACCTGGGGATGTAGTCAATGAAAACTACAACACATTATGATGGGTACTACTATCGGGAGCACGAATACCCCTATTAGTATGATGGGTACTATCGTGATAAGCAATATAACCATATTCATTGAAAACTTAAATAGTAAATCGAAATAAGGTGAAAACTCATGAATTAAATATGCTTTTAAACTTAAAAATTTTTACATAAAAAATAAATAAACCTTAAAATCAAACTGAGAAATGCATAAAAAATATTAAATATAGTGTTCTTTTTAATTGTCCATAGGGCAATAATCCAGATGATTCGAACCGAGTATTGAATATTGAAACTCAATTTATTTATTTTTTTTTTTTTTGAAAACGAGCCGAGGTCAAGCTTATTACCGAGTTAGATAATTTTCTCAAGTTTTGTTCATTTATTTTTCAAACCAGTTAGTGCTTGTTGATGAGCTACTCAATTATCTTATTCATTCTATTTATAATATAAATATCATTTTTTTTTTTTTGTAAATTCATACTAGTTATTAATTATTTAATTATTGTTAAGATTTATTATTTGAGTAATTAGATCAATTAACTCAAATCGTAAACAATCTAATATCGAGTTAGTATATATATATACATTCACTACAACGCAAACATATATATATATATATAGACACACATAAACACGTTCATATACACACAAGTACACATATTTATATCAATACTCACTATTACAATAATTCAATCTATATGTACTACATTACCAAGTGAATTCTTTTTTATCTTTTTAAATAGTTAACTTTCATTACAAAATTAAAAATAATAAGAAATAAATTTATATGTTTGGTGTAATTGTCAATCTCATAAGTAGTACTTATCATCTTTATTAATTCAGGATAAACGACTTATATAATAAAATTTTATTACTTAATTTAAAAATAAGAATTATAATTAATTTAAGAAAAATTGCATGGTACAATACTATAAAACTTCTAACAGATCATTATAATTAACATCTTCATCAACCTTGTTTTATTTGAATTTGTTGGATGTTCATGACGTTTTATAATTAACATCTTCATCAACCTTGTTTTATTTGAATTTGTTGGATGTTCATGATGTTTTAGAGGTAATGTGTTGTCTTTTCGTGTGGCTATGTGATGTAAGGTGGAACTGCGCTACTTGCTCATGCGGAACATAGGCTCATTCGAACGCTTGTAAGATAAAACTTAAAGAAAGCACAACTTTTATTTCTCGTTCGCAGGCTTGTTCGAACACATTAGCGAACGAGAGCTCATTCAGCCCAACTTAATAGTGAAATTGTAAGCGGAACATATCTCATTTTCAACTTGACGCCAGTATTAAGATCTAATACAGTGGAATAATTTTTCATTTTCTTTTTCTCTAGACAATTCAATCACATGTGAAAAAAATTTCTATTTAAATAAATATTAACATTGTCAGTTGATACTTTAAATACACACTATATCATTTATCAATTGGGTCAGAAACTATGGCAGCGCGCAAGCATTCCATGCAACCTTATTATGAATTTTAAATTATACGAGGAGGATCAGCCCGTGGCGCCAATCTATCGTGCAGAAAAATGTATTATCCTTCAAAAAATACGGAACTCATACACTTCACGCAACACACGCTCGCTGCAATGGCTTGGACTTTTATATTTATTATTATAATCTTATAAGTGATCGCTTGACAGCCAAGAAGGGAACCAGATTCCTAGTACTTGGAATATATCTGCAGTTTCTGACTTTGTCGTACTTAGGATTCGAGAAACTTAATTGCCTACAAGTGGCTTGCAGAATTAATTAATTGGGTTGTTAAACTATTCTTAAAATATTAGATCCAAATCCCCATGAATTCTTGGATCCTAAAATATTAATGAATCACATGCATTAATTTTAAAAATATAGAAAAAAGTCAATATTGCGACATGCATGACCTGATCATAACTAGTCACTCATGCAAGCTCATACGTACTATTAATTGCTTGCGTATAGTGTTAAAATAAACAACAGAAAGAGAATACATTTGTATTTCTGATTTATTTCAATTGTAAAATAGAATGGTGAAGGAAATATGATTTATTAGGGAATTCTACTTTTATAAAATTATTTAAATTTGTCCGTTAAATTTGAATTGAATGATCCGGATATTACCACCATAGTTTGTTGATATTGTTTCATTTTCTCCTCTAATTTTTTTTTTTTTTTTTTTGTAAATTGCTGTAGCTCCAATATCATATATGAAAGAGGTTATAGAGGAGCAAACACATTAGAGACCCAAATCGGACAGATCTCGAAGGAGGAATGAGATCATAAAGGGAAAGAAAAAGATGTGAATGCAGTCCAAGAAACCTCTTGCCGCGGCGCATACTGGTGATGGATTGAATCGTCGGGAGTTCGAAAACCCCTATGACGCATCTAAACAGGCTTCCTAAAAAGCCATGGAGATTTAGAAGCAAAGTAGCTGTGAAAAAAAGGTTTCCAAACAAAAACCAAAAAGAAAAGAAAAAAAATCATCTCCAAAGAGTCTCATCCGGTTCAGGATAACTAATATGCATATCAACAACCAAAAAAAGCAGTAAGTTACAAAAAGTAACAGCATAAACTCAAAAAATAGCGGCTGCATAGGTGGAGGAGGTCATCGGTGGTGATCTGCACCCACGCGCCGGCAAGTAAGATCCACACGCAAGAGCGTGTGGCTCACTCGCCTGCGCGTGGACATCAGAATGAGGCACAAAGCAGGACGCCGTGTAGCTGGATCGACGATGATGCTGGAGGAGGGGCGTGTTTCGGCTGAAGGCTGATGGTGAGGAGTAGATCGGACTTTGAAAACGTCGAACTTCAAGACTCCAAAAAACCGGCCGATGGGGCTTTGAAGGTGACAATCCATGACGCTGAAGAGGCCAGAGAGGAGGTGATGATGCAGCTGTTGTTTCTTGAGGGTCAGGGATAGACTGTCAAAGACAGGAAATAGATCTAGAGCAAGCTCTAAAGACAAAAAGGTTTCCTCTTGAAGAGAGAAACTCATAGAGAAGAGAAAAACATTCAGAAAGGAGGTGGGAGGTGGGAGGGGGAGGGGGAGGGAAACCAGAAGGTTTGCCCTCCTCCTCAAGCTTTGATATGGATCAGATAGCCTTAGAGTTCACAAGGATGAACAGGAGTGATGTAAGCGTAAGGACACCCCGGAAGATGGTGACACGCTTGCAGGACAGGGGAAGACCGTCCGGACGGCCCCCAGCCCGTCCGGACCCGTAGCTTTCCAGGAAGCTTCCAGAATGCGCCATTTGCAGGCCATTCGATCCTCGTCCAGACAGACGGGTTACTTTTAGTGTCCCATCCGAACGTTCACTTACCCGTTCGGACGCTTAGTGTGTTTTGGCTTAAATCGCCTTTTTAATTACTTTTCCTTCTAGTACTCAGTTTTAGTTTACTTTTCCTTCTAATACGCGATTTTAGATTATTTTTCCTTCTAGGATGTGTAATCTTAGTTTATCTTAGTTTACTTTTCCTTCTAGGATGTGTAATCTTAGTTTATCTTAACCTCTTTTATGCTTTATCCTCTAAGCCTATAAATACAGACTTAGACCCTTTGAAAAAACAGTTTATTATTATTATTGGTTTTGTTTAATAAGAATACTCAAAGTTGAGTTTCTTGGTTCTTTTTCCTTTAGGTTAAGATAGCATCTATTGCTTAGAGAAGATTTCTTTGATTTTGTGATAGTCTCACAATCTTAGAAATATTTATCCCTTCTGTTTACTGTTTTCTTGATTATTTACGTTCTAACCTTGCATCAAGCTTGCACGCAAGAGAAGACTTCAGGTGAGAGAAGAGTGTTTTAGGTTTTTCAAAAGATCTGCCCTCTGTTTTCTCCTCTGAATTGGGTAGCTAGCTTTGCTGTAATTCTTCTAACGCTCCAATTTGAATTATTTAATATATGTTGTTTTGATGACCACAACTCTATAATGTTTCTTTTCTATGTTACAGAGGTTGCCTACCTGTGATTGTTATTTGTTTTATTTGTTAAATGGTTACCACTATAAATTTTTTAAAGGATTAGTAAAAATAATTTAATGAAATAATTATAACAATGAACAAATTTGAAATTAACAAATATTACCCGATTGAAGCTTGTAGCTTTCTTCATCTTCAATATCAAGCAAGAATGACTTACCATACTCAAAATTGAGAGAAGATCTTGACCAATTATGACAAAAATAAGAGCTTCCATTGTTTTTGGAGCCAAAGAACTCTAAAAATGATCTATGACATACCGACTCAAAAGCAACAGAAGTAAGTGAAATTGCTAGGACATCCTGTGCTATCTCGGAGAGAACCAGAAACTTTGCCTTATTTACCATTCACCACATTAAAATATCAAAGGTCTTACATGGTATCTCGGCCTCCTCTGTACAATATTGCTCTATCTCTAGCCGACACATCATCACATTTTTTTATGCCCAAAATAAATGGTAAATAGCTAAAGCATCTTTCCTATTAGTACCCACACCTCCGGAACTTGTATCCACACCCACACCTTCATTTGAAACCCTAGCCCCACTTCCTCTAACATTCTTAGCATAATGTTGATATAACTGGTCCAAGATACTCTTTAAGTTGTCAATAATTTTTTTTTGTTTTTGATATACTCACATTTGTGTGCAACCAAAATTTCAAGATGAATATCTTGTAACATGGATCAAGCACAGAAGTAAGAAACAACAAGGGGTTAATAGCCTCAAAGTCTCCTCAATACTTATCATATTTCACTTTCATTTTTGTTGCCATATTACTCAATGAATAATCATCAGTTTCACAATACTCCATCAAACAATGATAAACAATTTGAAGTATATTAAAAACAAGTTGGAAGTTGAGTACGAGGAACACAACATCTAAATTGTCTCCTCATAAAACATACGGAGAAATTTAATAAAGTGTTGGACCTTCTTCCAATCATCTTCAGTCGGAGCCTCCAACGCATCCCTCCCTCCACAATCATCATTCAAATGGTTGAAAAAATTCGAATCTTCGTCTAACGTAAGATCAAATGCCCTTTCATACTTTTATGCCACCTCCAACATGGTATAAATAGAGTTCCATCTAGTGGAAACGTCAAGTTTCAATGAAGATTTACACCAAAGTATCTTCCTTTCTACACAAGACTTAAAGAGGGCCAATCTTTAGAGGGATCCCTTCATATACTTCACCATATTTTGGATTTTTTCAATTGAATCATATACATCCTTCGTACCCTTCTGCACAATTAAATTTAGAATATGGACACAATACCTTATTTGAACAAACTCATGGCAACAAATAGCATCTGGATTGGACATATTTCTTTTTTTATACTCACTAATTGCCTTGTTATTAGCATTTGCATTGTTAAGTATTATTGCAAACAAATGGTTAATCCCCCATTCCAGCAAACATTGCTTTATTTCTTTGCTAATTGTTATTGTCTTGTGATCCGACACTTGGCAAAATGCCTATATTCTTTAATTATATTTTCAAATAGGATCAATGAAATGTCTAGTTACAATCATGTAATTTATATTCTGAATTGAAGTCCAAGTGTCAGTGGTCAAACAAACCATTTGACTAGCCATAAACAACTTTTTTTTTTAGTATGTCTTTTTTGCTCATAAACAACTTAACACAGTCCTTCATCACTGTATAACAAGAAGGAAGCTTAAATTGAGACTCAAAAACCACAAACATTTTCTTAAAACCCATCTTCTCCACAACTGAAAATGGAAATTCATCAATGATGATCATTTCACAAAGTGTCTCCCTAATAAGTTTTTCAGAATACTTAGCAACAATTAGGTTATTGCACCACCATTTTGACTATCATTAGCCATAAAAGTGAACTTAGACTGAGAGCTATCTTCTTTTGCTTTTATGCTCTTATACTTTTGACAATTTTTGAAATGATACAACATGCTAGAGGTGTCATTTCTTCTAGGATGACATTTACAGTACTGCCTCCCACAGTAGTTAGAATTTTCAATAGGAAAATCTTCAGAACTATTTATATCTTTAGTAAAATTGTCTCATACTGAAGATCTTTTTGTTCTTAATCATTTTTTACTAGGGATTGGTGGTCATCCACCATGACCATGAAATGTTCCCATAAAACCAGCACATCTAATCCCTTGAGTATCCGTATCCAACTCATTAAATTCATTATCATGTCTCTAATTCTTCATTATCTATGCCTATGAGACAAAGAAGAAGTAGCTGTTGTAGGTGCATATGCATCCATCTAAACTTCTGAAGTTTCAGACAAATAATAAGTGTTAATGTTTGCCTTTGTGTTTCTAGGCTTATCTCAATTACAATAAAAATAAAAATAGTTTGTATTCAATATTTTTAAAATTCACACAATGTGAAAAGTGTCATATCTTTTCTAAGCATGAGAAAAATTCCATTTAACAAATAAAACAAATAACAATCATAGATAGGCAACCTCTGTAACATAGAAAAGAAACATTATAGAGTTGTGGTCATCAAAACAACATATATTAAATCATTCAAATTGGAGCGTTAGAAGAATTACAGCAAAGCTAGCTACCCAATTTAGAGGAGAAAATGAAACAATATCAACAAACTAGGGTGGTAAAATCCGGATCATTCAATTCAAATTTAACGAACAAATTTAAATAATTTTATAAAAGTAGAATTCCCTAATAACTATAGATGACCAAGATTCTCTCTACCCACACGTCAATAATCAATTACAAATACAACAAAGAAACAAAAAGAACACATTATGCTAAACATATAGTAAAAGCCTTTAGAATATGATGAATTTATTTATTTATTTATTTATTGACATGTCTACACAAGGAAAGGGAGAGATCGAGGGGATTCAAACTAGTGATCTTCGCTTAATGAGACATGGTTCACAGCCGATTGAGCTACCCCTTAAAAACAATATGATAAATTTCTAAGTAAACACTTGAAGCACCCAACCAACAAATGTAGTGGAGGACTCCAGATACAAACAAGATGCTTTTTCAAAGATCCATCCGCTCCAAGCAGCACATATTTCCATCACCATTCTATTTTACAATTGAAATAAATCAGAAATACAAATGTATTCTTTCTGTTGTTTATTTTAACACTTTCCATATATATAATACGCAAGCAATAGTACGTATGAGCTTGCATGAGTGACTAGTTATGGTCAGGTCATGCATGTCGCATTGACTTTTTTCTATATTTTTAAAATTAATGCATGTGATTCATTAATATTTTAGGATCCAAGAATTCATGGGGATCTGGATCTAATATTTTAAGAAGGCGAATTTATTTTTCATTTTTCTTTTACCCAAACTGAAGTTTACATATTAAGTTTGAGGGGGATGTTAAAAATATTATGTTAGGTTATTTTTTATTATTTTCATTTTTCTTTCTCTTTTTTTCATCCAAACTCAAAGTTTACACATTAAGTTTGAGGGGGATGTTAAGAATATTATGTAAGGTTATTTACTTTTATTATATGTCTACTAGGTTTACCTTTCTTTATTCTAATAGGTTACTTGCCTCTCTATAAATAGAGGTTTCTGTATTCATTATTATCATGTCTCAATATAATGTAGTCTATTATATACTTTCATTTTCTTTCTCTTCTTTCCATCTCTTCCTTCCGCTCTTTACGATATATTTAACAGTTGAACAACCCAATTAATTAATTCTGCAAGCCACTTGTAGGCAATTAAGTTTCTCGAATCCCAAGTACGACAAAGTCTGAAAATGCAGATATATTCCAAGTACTAGGAATCTGGTTCCCTTCTTGGCTGTCAAGCGATCACTTATAAGATTATAATAATTAATATAAAAAGTCCAAGCCATTGCAACAGTCTGTGTGTTGCGTGAAGTGTATGAGTTCCGTATTTTTTTTCGAAGGATAATACATTTTTCTGCATGATAGATTGGCGCCACGGGCTGATCCTCGTATAATTTAAAATTCATAATAAGGTTGCATGGAATGCTTACGCGCTGCCATAGTTTCTGACCCAATTAATAAATGATATAGTGTGTATTTAAAGTATCAACTGACAATGTTAATATTTATTTAAATAGAAGTTTTTTTCACATGTGATTGAATTGTCTAGAGAAAAAGAAAATGAAAAATTATTCTACTGTATTAGATCATAATACTGGCGTTAAGTTGAAAATGAGATATGTTCCACTAAATTGTTTTTTTTTTTTTTTAATATCTCAAGAACCGTACATTTGATTTTACTTTAATACGACATGAATAATCAATGTAGTTGGCCTAAATTAGTCAATGAAGTTGGCGCAAATTATTTATTTATTCCAAAAAAACATTTTTTTATATATATATTTTTAAATTGTTTGGTTTTTCTTACAATTATTTTATTATTTTATTTGTTAAAAGAATAGGGGTATTATATGAATATAAAAAAAAAAAAAAAAAAAAACTTTTTTTTTATACATTTTGGTAGTTTGGGGGCAATTTTATTTCTTTTTGAATATTGGAGGCTATATTGCAAATAGTTGGTAGTTTTTTTTTTTTTCTTAATCACCCTCCCAAAAAAAACCAATTTTAAAAGATGAAGCCATATTCAAAAGATATATAAATGACCCTAATGAAAGGAAACAATATGAAAATGCTAGGGGTTCTCCTCGTAGTGTTCTCCTGACGTTTTTTCAGTCTTACGTAAAACATGATTTAAGAAAAAATAAAATTATAGTACCTCTACTACCCTTTTTTTAGGTATTAGTATCAAATTTGAGACATTAGCACCAAATTTAGGATGATCAAATTCATTTTTGATGATACCATTCCTTAAGGGTTAACCTTCCACCCTTAGGGGTTTTAATTTTAAATCCAAAAACAAGTTTTAAAGCATTAGAACCTAATTATTAACTCATAAAAATTAATCTGTTGGCAAAAAAAATGGTATTACAATTTTATTTTTTCTTAAATCATATTATATGTAAGACTAGAAGAACGCCAGAAAAACACTACGAGGAGAACCCCATAACAAACCCCGAAACAATAAAAATTTCATGACAAAATCATAGCAAAAAGGCAACCAAAATCTTAGAGCCGCCGATGAAGCAAAAATTGCCAAATATATTAGCTGCTGATCCAGATGACGTATTAAGGAAGCTAAAATCAGCTGCTGATTCCCTGGTAAAAATTAGCAAAATATCTGCACAGGAGGGATTAAAGCTTTGTGCACTAAAATAATGTGATACAAGAAATAAGGTTGTGCACACAAATAGCTAAACATTTTGAAAACACTAATGAGTGCATTTAATTTGCAAACACAAGAAAACTATTTGTGTTTCCTCCACTCTTATGTCATCAGGATATAAGTCTCGATGGAATATTTAAGATAAGTACAAATCAATTGTCTTTCCTTGGCCTTCTAATTTCTTAATCACTTGAATATATGTCAATCTTCCATTCTTTTTGTTTGCCTTGCATCTTCCGCCGGAAAAGTCTATATTCATTTGGCCGAAAAAGAAATCTAGAATTGTAGGTTGAGTGGAATATATCAACAAAAAGCTTAAGATGTAGTCCAACAAATGAAATAATTGGGATACCAGCTGAAACGATTACAGCAAACGAAGCCCAAGCCCTTTCTGCTGTATACACCAAAAAGCAAGTTGCGCTGAAGGCTACCATCATGCCCACTATGGACAAGAAGAGCGTGGCAAATCCAAGCACCAACTTTGAAGGTAATGACGTTAAGAACTCCTCCTCTGTGTAACGTGATGTGAGAATTGACAAGAAAATTGCTATTGAAGTAGAAGAGGAACACAATGCTATTGCATATGATATGAAGAATACCATAAACCAGTTCCTTCTTAAAAGAATAGAAGTCCCTGTATTTTGATCGTTACCACCTGGTACAATGAAGGCCGCAGCAAAAATCACAGTTGCAATCAACGTTGCCACAAGCATGCAATAGTTTGATGTGTCCTTCATCCACTTTTCACCATCTTTTCGCAAATCTGAATGTGCCTTTATAAACACTTCTTTAGGTGTTTTGCCTTTTGAATTCAAGTCATCCAGGCATGACAATGGCACAATCTTTTCTATCTCCTACAGTTGGCATAAATATTTGACAAGGTAAGAGTTGAACCATTATATATATGCAATTAGAAGGGAAAACAAATTAATATTACCACTCACCTTAAACCACAACTCTCATTGCATTTGAAGGGTTGCCCCAAATACGATATTTATCCTGGCTTTCGAGTCGAGAAGGACAAGTGTTGGCCTGGGGTTCTTAGCCCTCAGTGCCAAGAAATAATTGCTTTCTATGTATTAGTTAGCTCTATCTGGTACAGACTATATTTCATTTGTTGATTAGCCACAGGTTAGCCAATCTGTTTTGAGAGTTTGAATTGTAATACGTCTTATATGACGTTAGTATCTTTCTAGTTAAGTTACAAATACTTCAGGGCTTGCCCTGTATTGTAATAGTTTTGCTCTTAATCTTTCATAAATGAGACTAAGTTGAATTTTTTTCAAATATATATATATATTTGATGATACTAACAATTAGCTTCATCACCAAATATAAATTCAGGCTTTAACGTTATTTATAAATGATCGTTTCAGATTAATATAATAAAATGTGTTAATAAATGATTATGGGTAATAAATAGGGTTTAGCTTATAGGGATAGAAAAAGGAGTTCTTGTTTAGCATGGGTTTAATAGAGTGATCATTGACTAATGAATAGACTATATATATTGAATTGCATTAATTACAAATGATGGTCTATACCTACAATCTACTATAAGTATTCTTACTTACTAAGAGTGATGTTGATATTTAATAATACAGATACTTGTAGTTTTATTTATACTTTGATTTTAATTGCTCATAGCAATGGCAGTGTCTAATAAAAATGGGTTAATAAGATAGCCACTTTAAAGAACAAGCTGTGATTATTTAGATATCGCTAGTGTAGTAATGTCATGCTTACGAATTGGCTGGTTCTAATATCGAGGCGTCACAGTGGCCAATCCTATGAATAAATTCATAGGGCATGTAGCGGCAATGAAATTAAGAAACACCTAGGTGATAGCTACATTGGTTGGCACATATTCGGAAGGATCCTAGGATGCATGGATGGACGATTTTAAGGACAAAAGTTTGGACATGGAATGCGGTTAGGGTTACAATAACCTAGCTATGTTCCGGCACTTTAAGACTTGTTCGGGTGCCGCCACAATAGAATCCTATTGCTATTTAAAGATTGCCTTGTCTTGGTATTTCGTACAGCTTTATTGAGAGTATAAAGAGACACTACCAAAAAAAAAAAAAGGGATTTATTGACGTGTCTACAGTAACTTACTTTTTGCCACATCACTATTTATTGATGTGTTAATTATTGCCATATCAATAAGGACTTTAGCAATGTGTTGAATTTGACACGTCACAAATTAGTGATGTGTCAATTTTAACATGTCAATAAATAGCAACATGGCAAAAAGTGGCACGTTGCAAAATTTAAATTCGTGTAAATTGTTTTAAAAAAATTATCTTATATACATTAGTGACGTGTCTAAATGTGACACATCAATAATTATTGACGTGTCACATTTTGACACGTCAATAATTAATAATTTTTTAATAATTAGTAATATTAGGATTGCTAATAATTAATAATTCGAATAATAAATACTTCTAATTATTAATAATATTTCGAATAATTATGCATAATGATTATTTTGATTAAAATTAAATAACTTATTGTATAGAAATTAAATTGAAATTTTTAGGGCTTTAAATGTCGTCATATATTAAGAGATATATTCAAACCCATTAAAATTTTATAAAACTAGCTAATGCATAAGAGTCTCTTAATACTCTTATGCATTAGCTATTAAATGTTGTGGTATGTACTCTTTTAATTTATTTTGAAAAACTTATTATGGCTATATCATGTTTTCAATATCGTAGGAGTATTATAAACTATAAAATTAACGTGTTTTTTAGAATATTAATACATACATGTGTTCTCTTAGTCTTTTTTTTTTTTTTTTTTATGAAAAGGAGTTTTCTCTTAGTCTTAAGTAAATAGTATTTTACTTTAAAAAAAAAAAAAGTAAATAGTATTTAAAAAAAAAAAAGTGATCATATCATTTTTTTGCTCTTACTATTTTCAACGTATTTTCTTGACATGTCACATGTAACGCATCAAGAATTTTTTGACGTGTCACATGTGGCAACTCAATAATTTCTTGACGTGTCAAATGTTGGCACGTCGCTACAAAAATGAGCAGGACATCTGTATTAATTCAACTTTTCCCCCCCTCTTTCCCTCTTCTTTTATTTTGTCCTCCCCACTCTCTCTCACTCCTCTCTCAATCTGCATGCCCAGTACCCCCCATGCATGCTCCCTCTTCTCTCAGATGGGAAGAAGAAAAGAAAAGGAGAAGAGAAGAAGAAGAAGAAGAGGAGGAGGAGGAGAAGATAAGAAGAAAAAGAGAAGAAAGTTTGTGATTTTTTATTTTTATTTTTATTTTTTTGGCCTTCTGGGTTTGAGATTTTGACGTTTTATTTGCTGTTGGGTTTTGGGTTTGGGGTTTTGAAGATTTTTTGGGTCTGATTTTTTGGGTTGGTTTTGTTTGATTTTTTAGGTTGATTTCGAGACTGATTTTTCAAGGGATTCTTGAAAATCTAGGCCATTAGTGAAAGATTTTGGAAATGGGTCTTATTCTATTTTGCTTCAGGTTCATCAGGATTTTGTTGGGAAATTTTTTTGGGCGATTCTTAATTCCTATCCAGTAAATGTACCGAAAATGGAGAAAAGAAGAGAGAGAGTAAGAAAATGAGAGAATGGTGTGCTGGTGTTGTCTAGCGCTGGAGAAACGAAGGGAGAGAGAGAGAAAGAGATGATGGTGAATTTTTTTTTTTTTTTTTATTAAAAAAAACTTTAGTCACGTTTCGAAATTGGGACATCAACAAATTTATTGATGTTTCCATTTCTGACATGTTAATAATTTTTTTTTTATGTGCCACTTTTTGACACATCAATAAATTATTGACATGGTAAACGGTGACATGTCAAGAAATTCTCGTTAGTGACACCCTCATTTTTACCCTTCAAAATACACTAAATAGAGATAATGGAGGAATTTTGAAATGGAGATGATTCTAATTTAAGAGGTGTGATATAGGCACAACTTAAATCTAACTTTGACCCAACTTTTAAACCAAATTTCTTTTCTTTCTCTCTAGTTTAAGGCTCTCTTTCCTCCACATGTATTTTTATTATTATTATTATAGGGGAAATTAGCTTTATCCCCCATGAACTACCACTCTCTCTCCATTTGCCCCCTTGAACTACCAAAGTTATCTAAGACCCCCCATGAACTACCATTTCATTACCAATAATCTCCTACCGTTAGTCAAAGACGTTAAACATCCAACATGAACAACATTCATGAATGTCGTTGATCGATAATAAATGAACAATACGTTGACGCTTGATTTAACATCTTTAATTGATAGTGAGGTCTTTGATAACGAAATAGTAATTCACTGGGGGTCTTAGGTAATCTTGGTAGTTCATGGGGGCAAATGGGGAGAGAGTGGTAGTTCATGTGGGATAAAGCTAATTTTTCCTTTTTTAAAAAAACTCAAGAAGAAAGTTGGGCTAAAGTTGAGTTTAAGTTATACCTTTACCATTTTTCCATTTTAATTTTAATGCCCAACACATGTCAATACTGACACTGTGACGTGTCAGACTACCTAATATGTCAAAAATGCCCGGTCAATAAAAACTTCTTTTTTGTAGTGGCTAGATAACTAGATAAGTACCAAGAAGTTAATACAATTTCTCAAGTGTCGGATAAGAGTTTGTTCGTGTGGTAAATCTTGGTAGAAGATTCAAGCTAAATGATCAACGTGTTGTGACTGCACAACGAAGTAATGTGCAGGGACTGCATAAACACAACCAAAGTCTAACTTTGGGGATCAGTAAGGTTTCACTCTCAGAAAATCGACCTACATGGGACTTGTTGGAACTGAGATTATATGAGGCCCATTACAAGAAAAAAGCTTATCAGCGTTGACACTATCGGCGTTGCTATTAGTGTCGACTCTTGAAAGTCGACACTAATGGCTAAGTATTAGCGTCGACACTAATAATTGTACCAAAATATCAATATTAGCGTCCACTCTAAAGTCGACGCTAATACACTGACGGTAACTAATTCACAAGTGGAAAAATTATTAGGATCAACTTAAATGACTATTAGCGTCGAAATTAGTCGACGCTGATAGATTACTATCAGTGTCCACTAAAAGTAGACGCTAATAGTCATTCAAAATAATTTTTTTAAAAAAAAAATTAAGACTATAAGCGTCCACTAAAAATGGATGCTAATAATCATTCAAAATAAATAAATAAAAAATTAAGACTATCAACATCCACTTTTTCAGACATAATAATTAAAAAAAAAAAATTATGATTACTAGTGTCCACTAAAAGTGGACACTAATAGTCATACATATAAATTAAAATATATATATATATATTTAAGACTATCAGCATCCACTAAAAGTGAATGCTAATAGTCATACATATAAATTAAGAAGAAAAAAAAATAAGACTATCAGCATCCATTAAAAGTGGACGCTAATAGTCATTCATAATAATTAAAAAAATATAAAAAATAGGACTATTAGCTTCCACTAAAAGTCTAAAAGTGGACGCTAATAGTCATAAATATAAATTAAAAAAAATTTAAAAAGACTATCATCGTCCACTTTAGTCATTCATAATAATTTTTTTTTTTTTTTTTTTTTTTAAAAAAAGTAAAGTCCATATTTCCCCCTCAAACTACCTCCCAATTGACAATGTCATTCACAAACTTTCAATTGTGTCAATGTCCCCTATACTACCAAAACATTGTCAATGACCCTTCTAAGGCTAGCAAAAAGATTAAAATATCCCTATATATTTCTTAATAAGACAAAAATACCCCTATAACCTCGAAAAAAAAATTAATTTAAAAAGAACAATTTTATTTAAAAAAAAAAAATCATATCGATTGATCGTGATATGATCATTCGATCGATCCTAATGATAGGATCAAATGTTCAATCAAACATTCGATCGATCCTAGTGAATTAGTTCGATTGATCGTTATATGATCAAATAATCGATCGATCCTAGTGAATTAGTTCAACTGATCATGATAGAATCAACTGTTCAATCTAACATTCGATCGATCTTAATGAATTAGTTCAACTGATCGTGATAGAATCAACTGTTCAATCTAACATCCAATCAATCCTAATGAATTAGTTCAATTTACTATGATATATTTAAATAATCAATCGATTCTAATGAATTAGTTCGATTGACTATGATATGATCAAATGATCGATCGATCCTAGTGAATTAGTTCAATTGATTGTGATAGAATCAATTGTTTAATCTAACATATGATTGATCCCAATGAATTAGTTCAATTGACTATGATATGATCAAATGATCGATAAATCATCCGATCAATCCTAGTGAATTAGTTCAATTGATTGTGGTAGAATCAACTATTCAATCAAATATCCGATCAATCCTAATGAATTAGTTCGATTGACTGTGATATGATCAAATGATCAATCGATCTTAATAAATTAGTTCGATTGATCATAATAAGATCAAATGTTCAATCAAACATTCGATTGATCCTAATGAATTAGTTTGATTGATAGTGATATGATCAAATGATCGATCGATCATTCGATCAATCTTAGTAAATTAGTTCAATTGATTGTGATAGAATCAACTGTTCAATCTAACATGATAACATCCGATCGATCCTAATGAATTAATTCAATTGACTATAATATATTCAAATGATCGATCGATCCTAATGGATTAGTTTAATTAATCGTGATGTGATCAAATGATCGATTGATCATTCGATCGATCTTAGTGAATTAGTTCGATTGATCGTGATATGATCAATCGATCATTCGATCGATCCTAGTGAATTAATTAGATTGATCGTGATAGTATTAAATGATCGATCAAACTTGACACAATGTCTTGCAAGTTTTAATTTATTTTTTAAATTTAATTGGCTAGCTTCACTACAAAAAAACACACTTTTAGCGTCGACTTTAAAAGTCCAAAAAGTCGACGCTAATAGTATTAGCGTCGACTTTTGGACGCTAAAGCGTTGGATGCTAAATGTCCGACTCTAATGGTATCATTAGCGTCGACATCAAAATTGGACGCTAATAGTAGACTTTTAGCGTCAACATAGTGGACGCTAAAAGTCATGTGTGGTCGACGCTAATGAGTAAAAAAAATTTAAAAAAAAAAATTCAGTGGACGCTAATGAGTAAAAAATATATATAACAATAAAGTGGATGCTAATGAGTAAAAAAAATTAAAAATAAAAATAAAAATACAGTGGACGCTAATGGTCCTAAAAAAACAGGAAAAAAAAAACATTATTAGGGTCAATTAGACCCTAATAATTAAAAAAATTATAAAAAAATAAAATAAAATAAAAGCACGTAAGGTCATATTCAAAAATTATATAAATGATCCCAATGAAAAAAAAAAACAATAAAAATGTCATGACAAAAGAATACCAAAAGGCAACCAAAAATTAGTAAAAGAGCAAACACAAAATATGTGCAAAGTAACAAACAGAGCAGCCATACTAGCAACTACACTACTAGCACAAACTGATAACCTACAACATAATTGCGCAAGAAGATGAAAAAGCTCACATGCAATATATAATTCAGTAGGTAGAAAATACAAAAGGGAATTCTCAGCTTCACAATAGCTTCCTACTTTTGTCTGAATCGAACCCAAAATCCTCACACAAAGAAATGTTGTCCTTCTCAAAGCATGTATTGTCATTCCAATCTTTGCTGTAGCCTCAGACTCTTGGCAAAGGATATGTTTTGTTAACCTCAAGTTGCTCACTTTCCCATGTGTTGTGACAACTTTGGCAATTTTACTGAGGTTACCCTACTGTGTATCTAAACGTAAAAGCATCCATTCAAAAAATTTGTCCATCATCAATTCTTGAAAACTGAAATTTGATCGTTTAAAAAAATCCAACATATTGTACCTTTAGGCCTTGGCTTCCTCGAGGGAGATAACTATCACGTTTGACCCAAGCAAAACAATCTAGATGGTAAGCAAATTTAGTACGGCATTCCCCCTGATTCTTGTCACATTGAAATCCTACCTCCTGCAAGCCCAAAAAAGAAAAACAAAAGTCCTGACTTACTAGAATAATAGTGTCAAACACATCAAGCCAATGATAGTATCAAGGTCCAAAGAAATATTTAAAAGAAGTTGAAATGTATGACTTCCCTGAATTATTGATAATGTAATTTTTCATATAATGAATACAAAAAGACAAAACATGAAATTTCCAAGTACAATGCATGCCATCAGAGATACCAACAGAAGGCCAAAAAAATACATGTGTAATAGGCGCCATTGAATGGTGATAAAGCTAAAGATCAGAAAACTATATTGTGTAAAGCCACAGTTGAACCTAGACACAGAAAACTCAATAGTGTGTACAGCATTCGTAAAGCTTCAGTAGAATCTAGACAGTTCATGTGACATATGTTACAGGCAAAAACATAGACTCAGCAATTTGGAGTCCAGTTCAAAGTGGTGGAATGATTTCTTGTCTTTTGCCAGAAGCTGCAAGCATTAGCCAATGGTAGATCCATGATTAGCTATAATAATAGTATTTACAACCATTGATCAAGTTAATAACATTTGAATAAACGAATTTTATAGAGTACCATAGAGAAAGGAAAACTTATGCCTGCAGCTAATGATATTTACATCTTTTCCTCACACAAAATTGAAGATTCAATCATAGGAAACAACTTTATATCCCTTCATTCCAGACACTGACTATGACCCAAGAGGCTCGAGTCTAAAAACTCCAAAAGAACAAGATCATTTCCCAGCATAAGCTCAAAACAATACTAAAATGTCGCTGCTTAACAAGCTCAGAATGTGGAGAAAACAAACGAATTAAGCACAGAAACTGGATCCAACAATATAATAACCCAACAACAGAATCTAACACCAACTACTCAACCACACAAACTCCCAACTAAACCCTAGTGAAAAACGCTAAGCAGACTCCAAACAATTGTTTATCACAATTTATGCGGAATTAAACTATGAAGCAATAAACAATTTAATCAACAAAATATCAAAAGCAATAAAGAAGCAGACACAGATATTTTGGTTACGAAGAGGAAACCAATTAGAGTACTTCTCTAATTGTAAAACCTCTCCGGGGCAGCTAAACCCAGGAAATCAACTAAATCAGTAAAAAGAAAAAGGATTACAAAATGTTCATACTCACAAAACCTTTGCTATGACACGATCTTGTATAAGACAAGTGACCCACTGCGTCTTCTACGCGTGCCCTTTCCGAGAGACTGGCACAATCCTTCTCGTGATTTCCTTTCACCGAACTCCGTTGACTTCACTTCAACAGACGACGAACAATGATGAACATTAAACTAAACACTCCAAGAAAGAGAACTTAAACTCTCAATATCAAAGGCTCTCTTGGCACGACGGCAAATTCTAGATGTAGAATTAGAACCAAAGCATCTGTGAGATCTATTTATAACACCTAAAGACTTCTAGTCTCAATAGAACTCAAATACAATGTATTTTAGACCTATAAGCTACGCCGTCCACGGTAAGTGGGCTCGTCCGGACGGGCTATAAAAACACGGGAACATGAGTTCATTAATGGGCCGTCGGACGGTAACATTTGGCCGTCGACGGTGCTAGGGCAAATGCACTTTCTCCTTTCTTTTAGCGGCGTTCGAGACGTCCGGACGGGCTCGAACGGACTTGACGATCGAACGGAGCACTCGGGTTTTAATACTGGATTTCTTAACTGCATCACGTCCGGACGTCTATGAATCCCGTCCGAACGCTTGGCTCTTTTCTTTCCATTTTGCTCACGAACATTAGCCAATACTTCAAACTAACACCTAGAAACCCAACAAGTTCCCAAAACGAAAAGCGTTTACAATCACCTCCCTCTAAAATGAAAAGTGTTCACAACTACTCAACCACACATCATCGGCATGCCGATTTAGCTGAGAAGTACTTTACATATCAATTTATTTGGAACACATCTAGGTCAGCTTTCAAAAAAACTTTGGAAGAACATATATGACAGACACTTCATATTCACAGCATTTATTAAGTTAACAAGTCTTAAAACGCAGACAGACAACACTTGAGGGACAATTCACATGAGAAGCTGGTTTCCTTCCATGCATATGCATGCACCAACATGGTACACAGCACACTCGTCGGAAAAGATTGTTGAAGGAGTATATGGAACAAAGAACACAGCACAGATGCCATATCCAACACCTAACACATAAGGCAGGAATTAAACCAAGCTGCTAATCAAGGGTTATTAGCGGCAGCAAATTAAATTCTAGTTCATAGCATTGTCAATCAATAGGTTCAATATCTTAGCAGAATTAAGAAGCAAAGAACATACCGTTGATAGCTTCAAGTCAAAAGTGAATCTAAATATATTATACATGCATTTGATGAAATCTAAGACACCGCATACTTCTTTTATCTGTGAAATGAAGCACATTAAAATAACAGGCATAGGCAGCAAAAAGGGATTTGACAGGTTTACCACAAGTCTTCATCACTTGAACCAAAATACAAACGTATCAATATGTGCATGTATATCCATGTCCACTTCATTGAGTTACAACTCTCCCTATCTACCAGACAATGTTTAGATTGAAATTCTAATGAAAAGTACCACTAGTTGAAGATTGAAAATCTCCTATCAAGATCTTCCACTAACACTTCAACTCATATCTATATATCCTACTGCTGTGCCAGTACTTCTACATTAAGGCATTTGAAAATATTTTAATTGACATAATATCATTTAATTGACATAATATGGAGATTTGAGTGCCAACATACCTGCAGAATAGAAACTAAAGAGATAGCAGATCCAGTTACTGATAGAGATGAAAGGTGATCAGAATTTTGGGGAAATGAAGAAAACTAAAGGAAAAAAAAATTATGACCTGCCCAATATAAAAGCATCCTTTGTTGTTCATTTTGATCTTTCCTTTCAATTGCCTTGAATGTAGAGTACACAAGTAAAGCAATCCCAATAGAACAGCTGCACAAGCAAAAAGCTAAATGTTATGTTGACACCAAAAACAAGTAATTTGCTTCATGAATAAATTGAATAAAAGCATTAGAGTAAAGAATATTTACAGAAAAGGAGATTAAAGAAAAGCATGTCATGAATACACACACATCAAGCACATTCCATCCTCAGTTCTCAAGGGTAAGCTACTTGAGCCACAAACCAACCAACAAGCCAATCAATGTTGCTCCTATGATTACATATGAGAAGTGCTCGTTCTTTACCTGAATATATCTCCAACAAAAGATAATTTCCTACATATCTCCAACAAGAGATACTTTTGCTATCACAACCATTTGCTATCATTCCCTCCAACTCAATAACATCAGCTTGCAATTTTGAGTGTTTTACACTACAATTAGATTGAAACTTAGATTCTTGCCTTTCCAGATCCTGAACAAAGCTTCCAATAATGAGCATCAACCATCAAATGAAATAAATAAATGAGACAAGATTAATGAATAAGTATACTAAGTAAGATTAAATAATCTCTCTTTTGTCAACTGACAAGGTGATTGATACACAAACTATCATGTGCAAGTTTTGCTCATCAAACCCAAATAGCTACTCCGAGTACCAAAACCAACCAATGAGTGCAATTCACACTTCATAAACAGTATTTTCTAATCCCCTAGAAATCAAGACCTTATAACTCCAACATCATCAGCTAATTACCGATTAATATTTTTACTAATCCCATATCTTCTAATAAAATGGATGGCATGGTAACTGGATCGCTGAGTTTCCACCACATTTCAAATGCACTATTTTCTAGTAACATTTTTTCTTTTTCTTTTTTTTTTCATATGAATATTTTCTAGTAACTTTAACTTATTTTACTCACTCATCCCAAAAAAATACCATCAGAGGTTCACAATTAACTTGTTTCAAGAGCACCAATAGGAATATTAAGGGCTTTCTATCAAGAAATTATTACCATTGAAAAAAAAAAAAGATACCAAGGCTATTAAAATGGCAAGAAATTTTCAATGAAACTTGAGAAAATGTACAACAAACTTGACAATGGTTCACAATCATGTGCAGAACAGGTATACAAATTAAAATGGCAGTTGAAAAAATATCCAGCAAGGCCATCGAATACTGCCAAAGAATAAGTTGCTTACTGAATTCATCTCGTCACCCAAAATAAAGTAGGGCAATAAAACCTAAAAGCATTCAAAGCTTTAACCCTGGATTAAAGTTACTAGAACATACCCTTGCCATTCTTGAATTTATGATTCTCTCAAAGGCAACCATCTCTCAAGAAAAGGGTCGATGCACTGTAATAGACTATCAAAGGCACATAAGAGACTTACAAGAGTTTATAATAGAGAGAAATCAGATTCTGGACAAGTTTCATAAGGCTGTGAATTATGAAAAGAGCCCTACCAATCACTCATTACCTTTGCGCTACCAATCTGTTTTATTTGTTTGATTTTTTGATTTTTTTATTTTTTTAAAAAGAGCCCTAATTAATTGAAGTTTTTATTTAATAAATGAAATGTAATAGAAACAGAGAAGAAAGAGTAACCTGAATGTAGATGAGGATGACGGCGAAAGATTGAAGGCTACCGTAATCGCGAAGCCATGGCTATGTTCGATCCCTCAATGATGAACAAAGCATCATATAAGCCCCCCAAACCCCTTCGAATCCCTATTTTCTTCCCTCTTTGATTTTTTTTTCTGAACCCTAAATGAAATGACTACTTAAACCACGATTTAAGGAGATGCTGAGGATATGCCGGCCAGAGTATTGCCGGAGGGAGAGAGAGTGACGGCCGGAGATGATTTTGGCAGAGAGAGAGCGACTGTGAGACTGACCGGGCGACGAGGAGAGAGTGAGTGAGAGAGAAAACGACTGAGAGGAAGAGGAGAAGGAAAAAAAGAGAGAGCTAGGAAGAGGAAGAGGGGTCTGCGCGTGATGAGAGAAAAAAACGAAGGGAAGAGAAAAAAAGGGGGGTCTGCGCGGGATGAGAGAAAAAAAAAAGAGGGAAGTGAAAAAAAGAGGGAGGAAGCTACCCAAAAAAATAAGCGCCAAAATGATCCCTATTTAGACTTATTTTCTAATAGGAGTATTATTTGTGGACGCTGATAGTCCTATACTTTTTTTTTTTTTAATAAGAGTATAGTAATTAATATATGTATGTTATATATTAATTGAGTTATATATATAGTCATTAATATATATATATATATATTTGAAGGTGTGAAGGGTTATATATATAATTTTTTAAAAAAACTATAGTAACGTGGCATATATTATTCTATTAAAATTAAGATCTATAGAAAAAGAAAAATTTAAAAAAAAAAACCTTAAATTTTTTGGGTTACAATTATATATTTTTATTTAATATATATACACCATTTTCTATATATATATATATATATATATATATTCAATCCAACTCTACGTTTTTTTTTTTTTTTTTTTTTAATTATTATTATTTTAGTGAATCATATAAGCTAGCCAATTAATTAATTAATTAATTTTTTTAAATAAAACTTGTAAGACATTGTGTCAAGTTTGATTGATCATTTAATACTATCACGATCAATCGAACTAATTCATTATGATCGATCAATCATTTGATCATATCATGATCAATCAAACTAATTCACTAAGATCGATCGGATGATTGATCGATCATTTGATCATATTACAGTCAATCGAACTAATTAATTAGGATCAATCGGATGATCGATCAACCATTTAATCCTATCACAGTCAATCGAACTAATTTATTAGGATTGATCAGATGATCGATTGATCATTTGATTCATGATCAATCGAACTAATTCACTAGGATCGATCGAATGATCGATCAATCATTTGATCATATCACAGTTAATCAAACTAATTTATTGGGATCGATCGGATGTTTAATTGAACATTTGATCCTATCACGTTCAATCAAACTAATTCACTATGATTGATCAAATGATCGATCAATCGTTTGATCATATCACAGTCAATCGAACAAATTCACTAGGATCGATCGGGTAATCGATCGATCATTTAATCCTATCACAGCCAATCGAACTAATTAATTAGGATCGATCGGATGATCGATTGACCATTTGATCCTATCACAGTCAATCAAACTAATTCATTAGGATCGATCGGATGATCGATCGATCATTTGATCATATCATGATCAATCGAACTAATTCACTAGGATCGATCGGATGATCGATCGGTCATTTAATCATATGACAATTAATCAAACTAATTTATTGGGATTGATCGGATGTTTGATTGAACATTTGATCCTATCACGATCAATTGAACTAATTCACTATGATCGATCGATCATTTGATTATATCACAGTCAATCGAACTAATTCATTAAGATCGATTAATTATTTGATCATATCATGATCAATCGAACTAATTCATTAGGATCGGTCGGATGATCAATTGAACATTTGATCTTATTACGATTAATCGAACTAATTCACTTGGATCGATCGATCATTTGATTATATCACGATCAATTGAGCTAATTCACTAGGATCGATTGATCATTTGATCATATTATGATTAATCGAACTAATTCACTAGGATCGATCGGATAATCGATTGATCATTTGATCATATCACAGTCAATCAAATTAATTTACTAGGATCAATCAAATGATTGATCAATTATTTGAATATATCATAGTCAATCGAACTAATTCATTATGATCGATCGGATGTTAGATTGAACATTTGCTCATATCACAGTCAATTGAACTAATTCATTACAATCGATTGGATGTTCGATCGAATATCCAACATTTATATAAAAGAAATAATTGCATATTATCGGGCTAATATGACTCAGTTTAGTCGACGTTCATAGTTAAGACTATTTGCGTCAACCTGTAGACATCGATGCTGATAGTTTAAGTATTACATTTTTTTTAAAAAAAATTGCTAACAATTTATATTAGTCTATTAAAATTAAGTCCTATAGAAAAAAATAAATAAATTTGTTGGGTTATAATTATAATTATAATTATAATTTTTTTCTATTTTTAATTTTTTTAATATATACATATATATACCATTTTTTTTTTTTTTATATATACATTATTTATTTTCAATTGAACTCGATGGTTTTTTTTTCTTTATTATTCTTGCCCATTAAAAAATTATATAAGCCTATCAATTTTGTTGTTAGCCTCTAATTTTTATTTTTTATTTTATTTTTTATTTTTTGTTAAGAGTATTAATGTCCACTTCTTGTGGACACTAATAGCCCTGATTTTTTTAATTTTTTATATATGATTATTAGCGTCCACTTCCTGTGGACGCTAATAGTACTAATTTTATTTCAAAAAAAAAATAATAGTACTAATTTTTTTTTTAATTTTTAATTTTTATATATGACTATTAGGTGGACGCTAAGTCGCTAATAGTCTTATTTTTTTTATTTTTTTATTTTTTATATATGACTATTAGTGTCCACTATGTGGACGCTAAAAGTCTTATAATTTTATTTTATTTTTTTATTTTTATATAGTATTGTGGAAATGCCTTAATTTTTTATTTTAAGGTCGACGCTAATAAATTTTGTGTGTATTAGCGTCCAATGTAGAGTCAACGCTAATAATCATATTTTTGGTACGACTATTAGCGTCGACCCTAATGTCGACGCTAATAGTAGACTACTAACGTCCACTCTAGGGTCGACGCTGATGAGCTTAAATCTTGTAGTGCTTATATGATTCACTAAAAAAAAAAAATAATAATAACGTAGAGTTGGATTGAATATATATATATATATATATAGAAAATGGTGTATATATATTAAATAAAAATATAAAAATATATAATTGTAACCCAAAAAATTTAAGAGTTTTTATTTTTTATTATTTTATTATTTTTTTTTATTTTTCTATAGGTCTTAATTTTAATTGAATAATATATGCCACATTACTATAGTTTAAAAAAAATAAATTATATATATAACCCTTCACACCTTCAAAATATATATATATATTAATGACTATATATATAACCCAATTAATATATAACATATATATATATATATATATTAATTACTATATTATTATTAAAAAATAATAAAAAAATAAAAGTATAGGATTATCAATGGACGCTAATAACCCATACGCTGATAGTAGCTTATTAGTGTCCACTTTACCCTTATGAAAAATAAAAAAGAATATATAAGATCAGTGCTAACTTTGAGGGTAGATGCTGATAATAGCGTATTAGCATCCACTACCCTTATGAAAAAAAAAATATATATATATATAGGATTATCAGCATCGATTTTGAGAGTTGACACTGATAATAGCTTATTAGAATTCACTACCCTTAGGAAAAAATATATATATATAGGATTATCAGCGTCGATTTGAAAGTCGACGATGAAGTCAACGCTGATAATGTAATATTAGCGTCTACTCCTATCAGAAAATAAAACTAAACACGGGATCATTTGGCGCTTATTTTTTTGGGTAGCTTCCCCCTCGTTTTTTTCTCTCATCACACGCAGACCGCTCTTCCTCTCCCTAGCTCTCTCTTTTTTACCTTCTCTTCCTCTCCGTCGTTTTCTCTCTCACTCACTCTCTCCTCCGTTGCCCGGTCAGTCTCACAGTTGCTCTCTCTCCGCCAAAATCATCTCCGGCTGTCACTCCTTCTCCCTCCGGCAAGTACCGGCCGGTGGTGCCAACAATCGGGCCGTGCTCGAGATGTCCTCCATGGATCCTGAATTTTCTTCTTCCCCCTCCTCCTCCTCCTTCTTCTCCGATCACCAAGCTTCCCTCAAGTAACTACTCTCTCTCTCTCTCTCTCTCTCTGTGCATGTGTGTTTGTTTGATTTGAGTGTGTAATGTAGTCCAAGCAACTGTACGTGATGGGAGTTTTGTCTCTGATTCTATTTCTTTATGCTTAGAGCTTCGTTTATTAGTTTCCACATGTGGAGTGAAGATTGGTTCCAATTTCAAGGAAATTATTGTCTAAGTCTTGATATTTGAAGTTTCAGTAAATGAATAACATGGTGGAAGACACTTGCCTCTGTTTCAATGCTCTAAAGGGTCTACCTGGTATGTCATTTTTTCCCCTTTTTAGTCTTTGCATGTACAGATTGACAAAATTGTGTATATAGTGCTGGATTATTGATTTATTTGGTTGTTTGAAACTATTGCAGGGCCATACATGTAAGTTCTGTTTTTTCTCTCGACTTTAGTCTTGAGGTGAAGTTTCTGTATCTCATCAATTTTTTAGGGCTCTTGGTTATGCCATTTGTGTCTGCTGGATTTGATTATAAGTTCATATGATGAGTGGGGTTATAAGTTTATATGATTAGTTTACGGGAAACAACGTGTAAAGGAAGGCTTGCTTGAAATTTATGAAAAATGGTGCAATTGATGCTCGCATGTGTGAAAAAATTACACATTATATTAATGAAAAACCAATTCCTGCTTGTTTTGGTTTTCCAATACTTGGATTGGACGAGGCAAATTTGGCTATTAGTACTCGCTAGTTGGGTCATTTATGCTTTTATGTTAGCTAAAAATGTAAGATATTTCATTTAAAGTGTGTCCCTTATGTCACATAATTGTGATTACAAAATATCACAATAATATATGTCACATATTTATTGTGATCACGGTATTTAAAGACTTATTCCAATCAAAGTGAAATCAAATATTTTGAATTAAATGTTTGATTTAATTCTTGAGGAAACAAATAATTTGATTTCATTACTGATTTATTTTATGGAATCGAATATGCTATATTGATTAAATATTTGATTTTTATTACTTGATGGGAGGAATAATTAAAGTTATAACTATAATTGAGGGTCCTTGACCTACCTATAAATAAGGCCTATGTATTTCATCAAATGACACTCACTGGTAGGTATAGGTTAGAAGAACTCCTCAATATTTTTCTATTTTGTTTTCTGAGTTTTGTAGATTGAAGCTGTTCTTCAATTGGCTTGAGCAAAGCATGGCTAGAGGTATTTATATAATTATTTATTCCGCTGCTAATTTTATTACTAATTAGCATTTGATTATATATAAATTCTTACATGTGGTATCAGAGCCTCCTTTAGGCCATATTTGTTCAGTTTAATTTTGAGATATGCCTATTATGATATTTTATTTTTGTTTCAATAATTTTTATTTGTTTATTTGATTATTGAAACAAAATTATGGTGAAAAGCATGAAAATCATGGCTATGTTGTTGTGAACATTGTTTAGTTTTATTTTGAATATACATATGAGTTTGGACGGCGCCATGGCTCCCTGCTGGTCGGCACCGTCTATAGCTGCTGCGCGGTAGCATTGTACTGCTGCCGCTTGCTTCAAGTAGCAGCCCATCACGTAGTGCAAAAATAATGCCAGTTGCAGTATCCATGTGGTGTGAGAGGGAGATTTGTGGTAGCTGAGAAGGAGCTGATCATCAATAAAATCGTTGGATTAATCTTCCTTGAGTTCAAATAGTGTAAACTCATCATCATCCATTTTTGTGCTAATATATATATATATATATAACGGCGGTTCTTCGCCGGGGCACCATAAAGAATGAATGGCGGCAGCCCGAGTGTCGTCTGGTTGGAGCGCCAGCCCTTGGTGGCCGGCGCATGAGGAACAACGGTGGCGACGCATGGGGAAGAGGAAGGTGGGTGGCGGCTGGGTTTAGTATTTTCGGGTTGGGGCTTAAGGATTTCCGGGTAGGGTTTTAACCCATAAAGAAACCAGGTATGGTGTTTTGGGCCACATATGGGTTTATTTTAACCCAAGCCCGATACAATTTAAAAAAAAAAAAAAGGGCCACTGAAACTGGGTCATTAAGTGAGCTGACCCAGAAGCCCAATCCAACAGCCCATTCAGATTTTTAAAAAAAAAACTGGGTCATTAAGTGGGCTGACCCAGAAGCCCAATCCATTAGCCCATCTGGATTCAAAAAAAAAAAAAAAAGGGGGGGGGGGAATCCATTTGGGCCTTTCTGGGTTTTGAACTTGGGTTTTCCAAGTATAAAAGAGGCCTAAGATACTCTCTTGGACCATTAAGCCAGACATCTCTATATGTTCTTAAGTTGCAATTTAATATTTATTATTATTTGAATATAAATTGTTTGATGCCTGGACCTAAGAATAATTAATTAAACCATATATATTGGTAAATGTTTATGGTACTATCTAATGTTGCAAAAGGGTAACTCTGGCAAGGCGGAATTGGGATTTAAGTGTGCCATTGTGCGCCCCCTCACGGCCTGGGACATTATCCGATTGTACTTTGGAAAAATACTGTTTACCCATTGATGTGTTGGTTTTGTCAATTATTATTGGGAACTTTATTTGGCATTTATATAGTTATTTGATGTTAATGAAGTCGTGGACTTCATAAAGAAAATTAACATCATATTGTAATTAATTCATAAATTTAATTACTAATCCCCATAGGGACGTTGTTATTTTTATGACTTAATTAGAATAAGATAATAAATTTGACATTGAAAGTAAAATTTTTCTTAGGCCCATAGGTACGGAAAAATTTATTTATTGATACTAAATTTATTAGTCTTATTAATGAAGAGTAAATTTCATGCGAAATGCAACCTTTGCCCATAGGTAGGTTGAAATTTACTATTAAATTAGCATTGGTTAATTTAAATTAATTAGATGTTAATGAAGTCGTGATTATCATAATAATTTTGGGAGAGCCACAGCATCCTAATTTTATAATGATAATTGCATCAAGATTATATATATGAACTTCATAAGGAAATTTAACATCGTGTTGTAATTAATTCATAAATTTAATTGCCAATCCCCACAGGGACGTTTTTATTTCTATGAGTTAATTAGAATAAGATAATAAATTTAACATTAAAAATAAAATTTCTCTTAGGCCCACAGGTATGGAAAATTTTATTTATTAATGTTAAATTTATTAGTCTTATTAATAAAGAGTAAATTTCATGCGTGATACGACCTTTGCCCATAGATAGGTTGAAATTTACTGTTAAAATTAACATTGGTTAATTTAACATAAAGTTATTTCATGGCATTCAAGTATATTATTTTTCTTGGTTATTGGATGTATTCCTACTGTTTTAATTATTAGTATTTTATGTTCCAATAATTCATAGTGGTAATTTTCCTGACTGAAAAGAAAATGTGCTTTTCACTTTGGGGTATTTGGAGACTAGGTTGGCGGTTCGTATGGACGAAATCAAGTATGCCACATGAGATTATTAAACATGAACGATTGTAGTGATTTAATCACTTAAGTTTCAACGTTCATGAAATCTCATATTAAGGAAACATTAGGGTTTTATCCTTTAATGTTTTAGGGCCAAAGAAAAGTTGTTGAGGAACATTTAGTGAGTTCCAATAAGGCTTTGGCCAACACCCTAATAGAAAAGCTTTAAAGCAAAACCTTTTATAGTTTCAAAATGTGCCTTAGCACATTATGGAAATGAAGGACATAATAGCTCATTATAAAGTCCCTAAAGGTTGAGTTTTTTGAGTCATTTTTGGTCTACTTTATTTTTTGAAATTCTCTCTTCTAAATATGATATTTTTTCAAATATCTTGTGGCACACATAAGGATAATTGATCAATGAAGAAACTTTTGATCATGTGTGTTTAAGAAGATGAGAGATTAAGACATGAGAATCAAAAGGTTACTCATGTTAAAGGGAAAGACCTTGATAGGCAATCATGCCCAATATTTAATGTATGAGAACAAGGTGCTAGCAAAGTGCTTTGGTAATTAAGATACTTGTTTCTCTTGCAATAAGGAAAATTATGGGCATATAAAGAATGATTGCATAAAGTATCATAAATGACTTGAAATAAAGGTAATCTCATACATCTACTGTGTTATGAATCTCTTTTATTGACTCGTGTGGATTGAATTTGGTTTAGCAATCTATATTGTTAACATAATGCAAGGTTTTCTAAATAATACTTGTTTACAATTGAAGGTTGTTGGGACTTATAGATTAATTTTAAAAATTCAGTTACATTATTAATAATGTTTTATATATTCCACAATTTTTAGAAATTTATTAAATCAAGTTCGAATATTATTTTTGGTGGAATATTAAATTTATGGTCCATTTAAAATTGATCTAGATCCCAATTTTTGAAAAACTAATCCCTGCATATAAATGTTGACATAAAGCAAAGTCTTATAAATGAGAAAATCCTCTATGTTATGGCATTAGAGATTGAAATATATCTCTATAAAGAATAAAAGATCGATAAATGATAGAGTTTTTACAACTCTTGAATTTTACTATCTTTGGTATTTATGGGGATTGCATTAAGGAAAAGCAGGCCAACTATACCACTTAAGGTGCCAACAAAGAGTTTATGAGATTCTTGAGATCATGTTCAAGTGTAGACCTTTTCCATACTTCTTGCCTAAATGGTTAGAGATATCCTATCTCTTTTGGTAATAACCATACAAGGTTTTTTGTATCTCTATCTTCTAAATCATAAGGTTATGACATTAAATGCTTTCAGTACCTATAAGCTAAGGTAGAAGTAAAGAAACAAAAACAAAAGGGAAGTCAAGATCATAAGATTTGATAGAGGCAGATAGTATTATGGTAGGTACATGAAAAGGGACATGAAAGGTAATACTAATATTTTATTCTCCTAATGGAATGAAGCCTTGAAAACCGTTGTGTATACATTTAACTGGGTTCCATTCAGAGTTGTCCCTGAGACACCTAAATTAAGGAATGAATGGAACCTAGTTCAAATTGTTTACACATATGAGGTTGTCATGCTAATGTGAGAATTTATATCCACACCTAAGGAAATTATATTAAAGGACAACTAGTGGAATTTTATAGGCTATGCAGTAAACTCCAAGGAGTTTAGTTTTTACTGTCCTTCATTCAATCATAGAATTGTTGAGTCTAGAAATGCAAAATTTTTAGAGTATGTTGAACTTAGTGGGAGTGCTTATCCTCAAAGGATTAAATTAGAGGAAGCACGAGAGTTGACTAGAGCTCCTTCATATGAAGGGTGTTTGATTGCACTTAGGGAAAATCAAATTGATTAACTTGAACCACAATCAGTTTCAGAACAGTCAACTCATAAGGAACAAGTTCATAATGAACCTACTCAGACTTTGCCAAATGTAAAGGAAGTAGGATTAAGAAGATCCTCTAGAATATGGTGACCAACAATTTCTAGTGATTATGTTGTATACTTCTATGAGTCTGATTTTTATGTCAGACCGAAGGACGATCCAAAAATTGTTTTCACAAAGCCATGAGTGGATATAACTCCACATTCTTGTTCAGTTCCATGAAGGAGGAAATAAAATCCTTGGCTAAAATTCAAGTCTACGATCTTGTTGACTTACCAAAGGAAGTTATAGCTATAGGCTGCAAATGGGTTTACAAAACCTAAAGGGAGGCTTCTGGGTAATGTTGAACAATATAAAGATAGACTTGAAGCCAATGATCTTACTCAAAAGAAAGGCATTGATTATCATGGTATGAGTGGCTCATTTTGATTGAGAGCTATATCAAAAAGATTGGAAAAACAATTTTCATAGGATCTTAAGGAGGAAGTGTACATAAGACAACTAAACGTTTTATTGATAACAGTCGGAAAGCTTGCAAATTAAGGATATCTATGAATGGGCTAAGATATGCTTCTCACTAGTGGTATATAATATTTTACAAGGTTATTACCTCACATGGTTTTATTGAGGACCTTGTTAATTAATGTATATACCTTAAGGTCAGTGGGAGTAAAGTTACATTTCTTTTAGTCCTATATATAGATAATATAGGACTAAAAGTTCCTCTCAGTAAACTTTGAAAATGAAGGATTTGGTTGAAACCTCTTATGTCATTGACATAGAGATTCATAGAGACAAAATTAAAGAATATTAAGATTGTCTCTGAAGGCCTATAGTGAAAAGTTTTGAGAGATTCAGAATGAAGAACTATGAATCTTTAGTAGCACCTATTATTAAAGGGGATAAATTCAGTATAGATTGATGTCCCAAAATGTATTGGAACAAGAGCAGTTGAAATATATTCCATATATATGCATAGGTCTATATTAGACCTGACATTGAAATAGCAGTTGGACTATTGGGTCAATATAGTATTGTGGAATATACAAGGAACCAATAACTAAAGATACACTTATCGTTGGGTAGTGTTTATTCAAGTTTGATTTTTGCTAAATGTGTAGTGATCGGTGCCTAAAAGTGCTTATTTGGACCCCTTAATTTATATTCGTTAGGCCTTTAGCATTGTTAATATCTAATTATTTTTAGTGTTTTTAGTATTTTGTGTTGTGCAGGACATTGTATTAAAACATGGCTAGCAAAAGGCAAAAGGCAAAATGCACCAAGTGAAGCGATTCTCGCCAAGTGCGCCGAGCACTTGCTTGGTGCGTTCAATGCACACACGGTCGCGCGTGAGCAAGGGTCGAACGCATGCCCAGCCGCCCTACGTTATCTGCGTTCGACGCAAATATCTGATCGACACGCACGCCACATCCCTAGCCGCCACGGTTATTTGCGATCGATCGACGCCGCATGCATTCACCACAAATAACGGTGCGTTCGAACGCAGTAGTGCGTTGACGCACTCGAACGACCTATAAATAGGACCTTATGTTTTCTTTTGTTTTTTACATTTGGAAACGATTGGAGGCGCCCTTTTGGGCCTAAGTCCTCCCTGTTCTTCACTATTAAACACTCTAAATGTCATTTTATTGTTTATTTTAATTAATATTTTATTTTACTTTTATTTAGTCTTTTATTCCCTTCACTTTAATTTGTTTATATATATTTATGTTTAGTTCGTATTATTCTGTCATTTAATTTATGTCTATTCGTTTCAATGCATTTTAGTGACAAAATTGTATTGATTGTTGTTTGCCAATCGCCAAACGTCGACTATCGTTGCAACCGGAGATACATCGGATATTCGTCTTCGGACCATTATCCGGTGTGACCTCTTGTAATAGTGTTTGACTCGGTTAGATCGACAAGATTGTGTAGCAACAATAGGATATACATATGTGCTTATCGATAGACGAAAATATGAACAATGTGTTAAAGCTCAGAGTATGCCTTGTAGCATAAATGTTAAATGAATATGAGCTAAGCATGTTTATATGTGAATCAATTCATTGTGAGGTGGATTAGAGACTCTAGTTATTTAATTTCTTTATTTTAATGCATTTTTAGTTTAGTTTATTTTCTGCATGTTACATGTTTGATATTGTGACTAGGTTAAGATAGGATTAGTTTAGGCGTTTTAAAGTTGATTTTTAGCAAAGCCGATTCTCTGTGGGTTCGACACTTGCACTTGCACTTGCACATCCACTCTATTACGATCGACTCGTGCAATTGGCGAGTACAATTAAATTTGTACATCATGTAGATAGTAGAAAATTAACTTCAGTTAAAAGGCTATATACTGAAGATGCAGTAAGCAGATTACAGTTGCTACATCTATCATGAAAGCAAAAGTCATTACATGCTGTGAATTTGTTACACAGACATTATAATTGAGACATTTTGTTAAGGTCTCAAGGTTGTCAATTTTATAGTTAGACTCATAAAGATCTTCTGAGTAGAAACAGAAGTATGTATATCGACATAAAGTATCTCAAAGAGAACATTAAGCGACTTGAAGTGTCTATTGAGCATATAAGTATTGAATTAATGATTGCGGATCCTATGACTAAAGGTTTATCGGTAAAGAAAGTATAGTCATGTGGAATATATGAGATTTATTGATTCAATTATGCTTAGTTTCTCTTTAATTGGTCTATAGACATAAATTTAATGTTATAAATATTTTTGTGCACATATATTATGGTTATCCATGGATTAAAGTTGGACCCGAATGACTTATGGGAAGTTCATTCATAAAGTTTGTTTGCCCATATGGTACTCATTTGGAGAATATTATATATTGTGATGCATGGAAGGGACGACTTACTATATAAAAGTTTTACCGCCATGATTCATATGTAGTATTCCTTGAATGAGTGGGAGGATTCCATGAATGGTTGGAATAAATAAAGTAATGGCCATATCAGATAATTGAACACCATAAGGAATTTATGTGTCATAAGGACCAAGTGAGAGAATGTAAGATATTTCATTTAAAGTGTGTCCCTTATGTCACATAATTGTGATTGCAAAATATCACAATAATATATGTCACATATTTATTGTGATCACGGTGTTTAAAGACTTATTCCAATCAAAGTGAAATCAAATATTCTGAATTATATTATTGATTTAATTCTTGAGGAAACAAATAATTTGATTTCATTACTGATTTATTTTATGGAATCGAATATGCTATATTGATTAAATATTTGATTTTTATTCCTTGATGGGAGGAATAATTAAAGTTATAGCTATAATTGAGGGTCCCTGACCTACCTATAAATAAGGCCTATGTATTTCATCAAATGGCACTCACTGGTAGGTATAGGTTAGAAGAACTCCTCAATATTTTTCTATTTTGTTTTTTGAGTTTTGTAGATTGAAGCTGTTTTTCAATTGGCTTGAGCAGAGCATGGCTAGAGGTATTTATATAATTATTTATTCCGCTGCTAATTTTATTACTAATTAGCATTTGATTGTATATAAATTCTTACAAAAAATACTTGGAGCATTTACTTCGCCCATTAACAGAAACATCATAGTAGGTTGAGATAAACAAAAATGCTTGTGCCCCTTGTTTAGTCTCTAAGGTGGTGCAGATTGAACAACTGAGGCTCCTACGGTGAAGCTTGTGAAAAGCTCAATATTCAGCTATGAACAAGCATGGCACAGGTATAAAAAGCATTGGTAAAATCTTTAGTATTGTTTTGTTGACCTCATCTTGGAGATATCAAACTTCACTTAATCGGAGAGGTTCTGAATTAAAGCATTTGCAGATTGTCCTTCTTAAAATAAGCCAAAGTAATTTGATAAGTATTGTTTCTAGGCTTGGTAGAAGTGTTGTTGTATAATTCTTTCATATTGTTGTATGTTTCAGATATTACATGCTGATGGAATATGGTAGTCAAACGCTATATACTGATGCGCATTCACTTTAACCAATAAAATGCAAGTGCTGCTTGTCATGTTTACAGACTAGTCATAGAACTGAATTGTTGCAAACTTGTACACCTGGATATAAAACTGAATTTCATACCTGAATTCTTTATTTTAAGAAGGAAAAGCAAGATTGCTTACATCATCCTGTTGGGGTCTATATAAAAGTGGTTAAGGTCTAGCTTTTCTTGCTCTGTTCCCTTGCCTTTTGAATTGTAAGTCTCTCTGTCTCTCTTCTCTCTGAAGTAAAATGAACTTTCTTGCTTCCTGTGTTCTTGTTGTGAAACTGTTGATTCTAAAGCCTTGAGGATGGAATGTGCTTGATGTGTGTATTCATGAGTCATAACATGCTTTTCTTTAATCTCCTTTTCTGTAAATATTCTTTACCCTAATGCTTTTATTCATGAAGCAAATTTTGGATAATCTTCAAACAATGTAATTCATCAAAGAAAATGGTTAGCAATCAATATATGGTAAATTGTATTTACTGAGTGGATTATGGGATTTTTATGAACAGCAAAATATTTGTTGTTTGACGTTTTTGGTTTCTATTTTTCCAAATATAGGCATGCTGTTCATTTTGGGGACTTTTATGGGTATAGCTTTGGTTTCTATTTACTATGTGCGCTGGTTTGTCATATAAAAATTAGTGTCTGGAAAATGTCATTAACTCTTCTGCTGTTTAGTCTTTTGAAGTTGAAGAATGCATGCTTGAAGTTTTCTACCATTTGGGATTGCTCATTGGACAGGGTAGTTCTATCTTTCTGAGGAGTTTGGCTTGTCTCCATTGTAGCGTATAGTATTATAACTCGCTTCTTCCAATGGTACATGCTTAAATTGATGTTAAACATATTTGATGCAGGTTGCGGCTGCTTCTTTGTCCTCTTGGTTCTAACATTGTAATACGAATAGCATGGTAAGCTTTTGATTAATTTTGTTTTGACCATTTTTTAGTGTATTTTCTGCAGATCCTTTCTCAATTTATTTTTCATTTTTAAACATATACATTATGGGCATCCAGTAACAGTTGATAATTATTGTGGAGGTCATTTTGACTTCAAATATGTACTTAGCATGCAGAATTTCAGTCTTTCAATGGGCATTTTTCATCATATAAGCTCTAATCATACTCATTGATGTTTTACTTGCTGAAATGTGCTTCTTTCACTGCAAACTAGAAGCAAATTACTTGTTTTTGGTGTCAACATAACATTTAGCTTTCTGCTTGTGCAGCTGTCCTATTTTGATTGCTTTACCTGTGTACTCTACATTCAAGGCAATTGAAAGGAAAGATCAAAATGACCAACAAAGGATGCTTTTATATTGGGCAGGTCATAAATTTTTTTTTTTTCCTTTAGCTTTCTTCTTTTCCCAAAATTCTGATCACCTTTCATCTGTATTAGTAAAATTTTGAATATTATGCTTGCTGTGTGCCTTCTTGCTTAAAACTTGCTTCTTAGTTTTATGTCCTCTAGTGTCCTACTTCAATGTTAAGAAGTAGGCTATCATATTAATGTTTTGTGTGAACCTTAAATCCTAAGTAGGTTTCAATTTATGAAATCCCTCTTTTACTTTTTTTGGGTTCTGTAAGGCAGGAGAAGGAAGGGGTACAATCACTTTATTAAATGTCTAGCATAAAGATGAATCGTGTGAAATTCTACATCTATGGCCCTTAATGCTTGCTGATAGGGGACAAGTTTAAGTTACCTGGATGATAGTATCTTAATGCTTGCTGAATTGCTTGAAGTGCATGACCTTTAGCCTCTACCATGCTACTAATCTGATCTCTTCTTTGAATGATTGCAGATTATGGATCTTTTAGCATTTGTCGAAGTCTTTTCTGACAAGCTTATTATTTCTTGGTATAATCCTGAACCCCACTTAGCTAATTGTAAACCATATCGATTGGTTAAATGAGACAAGTTCTCTTTGTGAGTGTGCTATTTTGTTTAGATATATTGGAATGGCAGCAGAGAAGAACCTTGTGTCTATGGAAAGATAGTGGTGGGTTTTATCATATAATAAACAATAGCAATTACTTTTAATTGGTTGGCAGCGTTCAAACAAAATTCATATGGAGTACATACCTTTAAGAATATGATTGAAAATTATATGCTGGTTTGAATGACCCAAAGAGGAACCCATTTTATGCTCCTTTTTACTTCAACCAATTTATTACTTGTGTGTGATATTTAACATTGGTCCTTATCTTACAGAAGCTGGAGAGCATGTTGCCATCTGCACCTCCTCCCGAACCAAAGTATCAGCTTCGCTTCGTTTGGTTTACTTTAAGGTGGATGCATGTAGGCACTCTCCCAATCCTTCTATGAATGAGTGTCTTCTTCTGCATTTTTCTGGGATACCCTGTAAGTATATGAAAAGTTACTCGCAGCACTAACCTCTCTCTCCTTGAATTTCCGTCGATGAACTTGGTCTGAGAGATATGTGGGGGCTTTTGTGGATAATTATTTTGACCCTATGAAATGTTGTTTTTTAAATAATGTAGTTGTAATATGTAATGTGTTGTGCTGAAGGTGTTGTAATTTTGACCCTAAATTCTAATCAAGGGACGAGGTCACCCATTTACTTAGTTGTGCTGTGATTATGAGATTTTATACTTACTCTTAGATCTATTGGCTAAGATTTTCTCTTACCTAGATTTTTTTTAGAGTAACTTTTTGATCAATTGGTTACCATGCTCTCTCTTGATGTCTTTTTGATAATGTGGATTCTGAACTCTAGGGGACAAGGTTGCCAGCTTACTTAGTGATGCAGAGATTATGATACTTCACAGAGGAGGATTAATAGCTTCAGTTTTCAAGCATTCCATGTATACTTTTTGCTTTCTTGTTTTGTTGATCGTGAATGAATAATATTACTCTTCATTACCCATTTGTTACATTTATGTAACCCCAAGGGGTTGGCTTAGTGGTTGAATAGTTTGGGACTTTTGAGTATGCTCGTTAAGGTCTTAGGTTCGAAACCCAGTAAGTACAAACTGCTTCTTGGGTTGGGGTCATCGGACTAAGGGTACCTTTATGCAGTTAATTGGGTTAACTGCATAAAGGTATTATTTTTCCAGTTAATTAATTGGGTTTCTATCAATGCCTGTTTTACATTTATGCCGGTTATAGGGGAAGTCTCAAATAGTTCAGGATGAGCTGGTGAGGCTTGGTGAGCAGATGGTCCAAAGTTCTGACGCCACCCGAGCTCCAGCTTTGGAACTTTGCTGTGAATTTGAGGATAAGTTTCTCCTGCATGTTACATCTGGTGAGGTAAGGGTTTTTTTTTTAATTTTTTTTAATTTAATTTTAATTTATATATATAATGAATTTTTAATAATAAGTCTAAACCCTAAACCAATGACTAGATAAATTTTGTTATTAATTTAGCATAAATAATTTTATTATTTCCTTGTAGCATAGTATTTACCTTTTGAAAATCTCTTCCTCTGTATTGCCTAGGTGCATCCATATTGAGGTTTTAAAATTGCTTTTTTTATTTTTTTTTATTTTTAATTTATTAGGGTTGTTTTATTTTAGTTTTTTAGTTTTTTAGGACCATTAGCATCCACTGTAATGGACGCTATGGTTATTTTTTTAAATTTTTTTTAACTATCAACGTTCACTTTGTTTGGACGCTGATAGTTATTTTTATATTTATTTATTTATTTTTCAATTTTTGAGACTATCAGCGTCGACTTTAAGTCGACGCTAATAGTGAGGCTATCAACGTCGTCTCAAAGCAACGCTAATAGTGAACCATTAGGGTCGACTTTGGCTTCCTTCCATTCAGTTATTAGCGTTGAAACTACAATGACTTTTAGCGTCTACATAAGGTCGACGCTGATGACCTCATTAGAGTTGAACTTATAGTGTTGACCTCATTCGCGTCCAAAGGTTGACTGGAGTATTAGCGTCCAAAAAGAGTCAACGCTAATACCCTTATTTCTTGTAGTGAGGAACATGTCATCCTACAAGCTGTGAAGTTGAATTACAAGGGTGTAAGTTTTACTATTCTTTGTAGTTAGTTATTATAATAGTAGAGTGGAAGTTGGTTGACTTTGATGATTTAAAACTACAGTAGTATTTATGTTTTGATAAATAACTACAAGAAAATTGATTTTAGGTGTGATTGCATTTGGACCCAAAAAGTCCCAAAGTTAACGCTAATGCCTTGGATGCTAATGACCTGATGCTGATGATCAACTATTGATCATCAGTGTCGACTTGGAAGTGGATGCTAATGATGACCTTTTAATGTCCACTAAGTCAAAGCTAAAAGCCTGGTATGTTGGAAGCTATACCAAGCGAGAATGAAAGCATGGTTGGACGCTAGTGCTCAAAGCAACCATCAACTTCCTAATGAGTGTCCATTTTAGTGGATGCTAATGGTCCTAACAATTTTTTTGTTTGGTTAAAAAAGGGAGAAATATAAACAAAAGCCCCTCAAACTATTAACCATTTGCAATATAGTCACATAATGTTGAAAATGTAATAAAGTAACCCTACAAACTACCAAAATGTATAAAAAATGTCACTTATTTTTTTTATATTCCTATTCTTTTAACAAATAAAATATTGGAAAAAAATATAAAAAAAGCTTCCTAAATTATTAGCCGTTTGCAATATAACCCATAATGTTCAAAAGGTAATAAAGTAGCCTTTAAACTACTAAAATGTATCAAAAATGTCACTTATTTTTTTATATTCCTACAATACCTCTATTCTTTTAACAAATAAAATAATAAAATAATTGTAAAAAAACCAAACAATTTTTTAAAAATACAAAAAAACCAACGGGTGAATAAATACGAAAAAAAAGAAATAAATAAATAATTAAGGCCAACTAGAATGACTAATTTAGGCCAACTATAGTGATTATTTATATCATATTAAAGTAAAATCAAAGGTATGATTTTTGAGAAATTCCAAAAAAAAAAAAAAAAAAAAACAATTTAGTCTCTAGATTCAAATTTTGTTAATTTTTTTATTCGCTCATTGATTGTACTTTAATACGACATAAAGCAATTTATAATTCAGATCAACTCCAGTGAGTAATTATTTATTTATTCCAAAAAACATTTTATTTATTTATCAGCCATTGGTGTTTTTTTTTTTTTTTTGGTGTTTTTAAAAATTTTAGTTTTTTTTTTTACAATTATTTTATTATTTTATTTGTTAAAAGAGTAGGGGTATTATAGGAATATAATAAGTGGTTTTTTTGATATATTTTGGTAGTTTTTGGGGTTACTTTATTACCTTTTGAACATTAAGGGGCTATATTGCAAACAATTGATAGTTTGGGGGGCTTTTTAATATTTTTCTAAAAATAATTGTAAAAAAAAAAACTAAACGATTTTTTAAAAATGCAAAAAAAAAAAGAAAAAAAAAACCAATGTACTAATAAATACAAAAAAAAAGGGGGAAGTTTTTTGAAATAAATAAAAAAGGGGTTTGCTAGGGGATCTCTCCATAGTGTTTTCCTGGATTTTCCCAAACTTACGTAAAACATGATTTAAGAAAAAATAAAATTGTAGTATATTTTTTTGCTAATAATTAATTTTTATGAGTTAATATTTAGGTTCTAATACTTTAAAACTTGTTTTTGGATTCAAAACTAAAACTTAAAGATGGAAGGTTAATCCTTTAGAGATGGTACCACCCAAAGTGGATTTGATCATCCTAGATTTAATGCTAATGTCTCAATTTTGTTGCTAATGCTTTAAATTTGATGCTAATGCCTAAAATTTGATGCTAATACCTAAAAAAATCTGTGGTGGATGTCACTACAATTTTATTTTTTCTTAAATCATGTTTTACGTAAGTCTGGGTGAACTAAGGAGAATACGTACTATGAGGAGAACCCCTAACATTTTTCAATAAATAAATAGTCACTATAGTTCTAAATTACAAATTTCTTCATATTGTATTAAAGTAAAATCAATGAGCAAGTAAAAAAAAAAAAAAAAAAAAAAAAAAAATTTGACTCCATGGATTAAATTTTTTTTTTTTTTTTTTAAAATATCTCTAGAACCATACATTTGATTTTACTTTAATATGAATAGTCACTGTAGTTGGCCTAAATTAGTTAATGAAGTTGGCATAAATTATTTATTTATTCCAAAAAAATATTTTTTTATATTTTGTTTTAAAATTGTTTGGTTTTTCTTAGAATTATTTTATTTGTTAAAAGAATAAGGGTATTATATGATTAAAAAAAAAAAAGTGACCTTTTTTTATACATTTTGGTAGTTTGGGGGCAATTTTATTTCTTTTTGAATATTGGAGGCTATATTGCAAATAGCTGGCAGTTTGGGGAGGTTTTTTTTTTTATTATTATTTTTTATTCCCCCCCCCCCCCCCCCCCAAAAAAAAACCAATTTTAAAAGATGAAGCCATATTCAAAAGATATATAAATGACCCTAATGAAAGGAAACAATATGAAAATGCTAGGGGTTCTCCTCGTAGTGTTCTCCTGCCATTTTTTCAGTCTTACATAAAACATGATTTAAGAAAAAATAAAATTGTAGTGCCTCTATTACCCCTTTTTTAGGTATTAGCACTAAATTTGAGGCATTAGCACCAAATTTAGGATGATCAAATCCATTTTTGATGATACCGTTCCTTAAGGATTAACCTTTTACCCTTAGGTTTTAGTTTTAAATCTAAAAACAAGTTTTAAAGCATTAAAACCTAACTATTAACTTATAAAAATTAATCTGCTGGCAAAAAAAAAGGTATTACAATTTTATTTTTTCTTAAATCATATGAGAACACTACAAAAGAAACTAGCAAACCCCTAAACAATAAAAATTTCATGACAAAATCATAGCAAAAAGGCAACCAAAATCTTAGAGCCGCCGATGAAGCAAAAATTGCCAAATATATTAGCTGCTGATCCAGACGACATATTAAGGAAGCTAAAATCAGCTGCTGATTCCCTGGTAAAAATTAGCAAAATATCTGCACAGGAGGGATTAAAGCTTTGTGCACTAAAATAATGTGATACAAGAAATAAGGTTGTGCACACAAATAGCTAAACATTTTGAAAACACTAATGAGCTGAGTGCATTTAATTTGCAAACACAAGAAAACTATTTGTGTTTCCTCCACTCTTATGTCATCAGCATATAAGTCTCGACGGAATATTTAAGATAAGTACAAATCAATTGTCTTTCCTTGGCCTTCTAATTTCTTAATCACTTGAATATATGTCAATCTTCCATTCTTTTTGTTTGCCTTGCATCTTCCGCCGGAAAAGTCTATATTCATTTGGCCGAAAAAGAAATCTAGAATTGTAGGTTGAGTGGAATATATCAACAAAAAGCTTAAGATGTAGTCCAACAAATGAAATAATTGGGATACCAGCTGAAACGATTACAGCAAACGAAGCCCAAGCCCTTTCTGCTGTATACACCAAAAAGCAAGTTGCGCTGAAGGCTACCATCATGCCCACTATGGACAAGAAGAGCGTGGCAAATCCAAGCACCAACTTTGAAGGTAATGACGTTAAGAACTCCTCCTCTGTGTAACGTGATGTGAGAATTGACAAGAAAATTGCTATTGAAGTAGAAGAGGAACACAATGCTATTCCATCTGATATGAAGAATACCATAAACCAGTTCCTTCTTAAAAGAATAGAAGTCCCTGTATTTTGATCGTTACCACCTGGTACAGTGAAGGCCGCAGCAAAAATCACAGTTGCAATCAACGTTGCGACAAGCATGCAATAGTTTGATGTGTCCTTCATCCACTTTTCACCATCTTTTCGCAAATTTGAATGTGCCTTTATAAACACTTCTTTAGGTGTTTTGCCTTTTGAATTCAAGTCGTCCAAGCATGACAATGGCACAATCTTTTCTATCTCCTACATTTGGCATAAATATTTGGCAGGGTAAGAGTTGAACCATTATATATATGCAATTAGAAGGGAAAACAAATTAATATTACCACTCACCTTAAACCACAACAACTCTCGTTGCATTTGAAGGGCTGCCCCAGATACGATATTTAGTCGATCTGAAGGAGCCAATTGTCCAGCTAAATGCAACATGTTATCTTTTGTTTTTGAATTTGCATAGGCTGCAAGGGCGTCCTTGTTACCACCTATCTCGTATATTAGATTGAACACACTCTCTTGGCGATATGAAACAGCAATGTGAAATATGCTCATTTGAGTTTCGTTTAGTTGCCATAAAAGGTCAGGATAAGAGTCTGTAAGTTCAATTAGAAATTCAACATTTCCAACTTTTGCTGCTTCAAACATTAAAGTCACATCATAGCGAACCGAGTTTGATGAGAACTGTTTGTCAGGAATTTGAACCGCTTCCCAAAGTATATCTACTAATTGATAGTGGTTGCCTCTTCTCTGCGTAAAATCTTTGTTATAGATCCCTTTGAACCCTATGGTTGAGAAAAAGAATCTATTCAGAAATCAGAGGTGAAATGGGAATAAATTAAGAAATATTAAATATATTTAATTATTTTATCAATATCCATAATAAGAAATTATATTGAAATCTTTATAAAATAAAAATGCAGCTAGAGATGACTAAAGCATTGGATGCGGCTAGTCATGTCCTAATTACTGACTTCGATATGTTAGCTTTAAATCTCTTCTATGATCTTTTGAATTTAAGTAAAAAAAGAAATCCTAGATTTTGCCAAAAAGAAAAAAAAAAACACTAGCCCCATGTCCTTGTGTGTGTATAAAGGAAACAGTTACAAGTACGTTACAATAGATTGAGACTTATACAATAGAAAATAATTTATCTCATAGAATTTTCCCTAGATTAGAATCTAAAGATTTGATGAAATCAAATAAGAGCATTTTCCTATGCCAAGGTCATCAAGTTGTGATTAATGTAATAAAAGAATTGCTTCGAAATGTCGTATATATATGTATATATGCAAATAAAGAAGTTTGGGAAGGAGGCAAACAAACAGGAATTTGAGCGACTTTTCCAGAAAGATGGTCGACTTTCACTGCCAATTGGAAAAGGTTTCTTGGCCAACACTTCCAAAGCTGTCCACCCATATGGACGATCTCCAATGTTGACAGTTGCTAATGTTTTATACTTTTCCAGAATTTGCATTGCTATATCTGTCCATATATATAAAGGGCACATTAATTTGATCATTGTCAAAAGGTTATTTAAGATGGTAGCTAATATTGAAAGAGAAGCGGTTACTCCATCCAGTTTGTGTAACTTCCTCAAATTCATCAAACAAAGTTTATAGTCAGACATAGGGCTTACCATACATATCACGGCAAATGGTATAGTGAAGGAGCCGAACGCGTTCCATAGGAGACCACTTTTCAACAGAAGCCAGAGAGAATAGATGCGAGACCATGTTTTTATGTCCAAGATAAGCTGCAACGTGGAGTGGCAATTCTTCTTTCTCATTACGGATGGTATGCAGTTGATCGTTGCTTTTCAGCAGCTGCTTAGCAATACTGACGTTTCCTGATTGAGCGGCAGAGTGAAGGGTCGTAAATCCGTAAGTGGTTTTTTTCAATGTCAAGTCCTCCGTTTTAATTTGTCTGTGTGGACGACCATCCGTAGTCGTCCATTTCAACAATTCTTCTATAAAATTGGTGTGTTGTGCAGTTGCTGCAATGTGAAGTGCTGTCGATTTCTCTCTTGTTATGGGAGCTTGAACATAGTACTGTTTATTCTCGTCATCAAGAAAAGCCTTAGCAGCCGGCCAATCACCTGTTAAGGCAGCTCGAAGGAGGGGAGCGTACTGGGTACGGTAGTCATGTAATTTTATTTCCCCTGGAATTTTTTAATTAATTATTATTTTTTTTTTAAAAAAGGAAAGAAAACACCCAAATGTATTAATTACAACTTGTGGAGAAAAATCATTCATCCAAGTGGCATATGCATGCTAAGATGTTGGATGAACTAATTTATCCCATGATCTTACGTATGTGCAGCAAGTGAAATTTTGTCCTCTTTCTTAATTTTTTCCTTTGTAATTGTTCGTTTGCTTCATTATTTGTTACTAACACATAACCTACGCTATTCATTATAATTTAATTTCAAAACTTAAATGCATCCCATCTTATTTTTCATCATAAGTTAAAATAGGTATATGAAAAAATCTATCACGCATCTTTTAATGAAATACATACTAAAGGTTATACACTGGAACATTACTGAACATGTATTTTTTCTTTTTATTTTTTTAAGCGTACCACACATATACTTAATGAAAAGTATAAACGAAAAAAAAAAAAAAACCAAGAAGGATACGTGAATTCTGATGATCAAAATATTAATAGAAAATTAGTAGGAAACTTTGATATTGTTGATGACTCGTATACTTTCTGAACATTTGAATAAGAAAAAAAAGGAAGAAAAAAAAAAACACAGAGAAAAAGAAACAAAATATTTTTTTATGGATACAAAATAATACAAAATTTTTTACTCAATATTTAATGTAATCAAATAAAGCTTCTCACATCAAATTTAATGCTTAATTATCTACTTAGTGTTTCCAAAAAATGAAAATCTTTTTTTAGCATAGTAATAAGATAAATTTTTGCTTTCTTTTGCCTGAAAATTTGAGTATAACACGAGCGAAAAATAAAAAAGAAAGAAAAATCTCATAAAATATTCAAATGAATTACAACATATATGTAAAAATGTTAAAAATATTTGTTCTCACGTGAATAGTTTAAAATGGAAATAATAGCAAGAAGAAAACATGTGGATTTTGATTATCAAAGCATTAGTTTTTAATATTATTGCTCTGACACCTATTATATTTCAATGAAAATTAAAATTTATATAATTCTAAACATTCTAAAAAAATACAAAGCTAACTAAACAAAATATTTTTTTATGAATACAAAATAAAACAAAATCTTTCACTAAACCTTTAACACAATCAAATCAATCCTCATATAAGGTGCAATGCTTATATTTCTTTGGTATTTCGAAAGTATTTATGTTTAATTTATACTTATTAGAAAAATAAATGTTTGCCTTTTTTTGCTTTCAAAAGCATAAAAATACTTTAAAAAATGGTAAAAAAAAAAAGAAGACTAAATCACATGCATAAACAAAACAAAAAATCATGTAAAACATAAGAGCCTTTATTTTAGTTTAATTCATATACATTGAAACATGTTTAAATCTTTGTTCGTATAAGTATATATGATTTGAAATGAAATGTACAAAAAAAGAAAAGAAAAAGAAAAACAAGAATATTACATGAATTATAATATAAAAAGTTAGTAGGAATATTTAATATTTTTAATTTGACATCTATTGAAAAAACATATCATCACTTTTGTAATCCATTTCCAATTTCCTAGCAGCAAATCTTATATATTGTTAATTTTTTTTTTTAAAAAAAAATCCTATATATGGTTTTCTATATATATATATATATATATATCAAGAGCTATATATACTACGATTTAAAAAAAAAAATAGTAAGAAGAATATGTGGATTATAATATTGAAATTTAACATGAATATTTAATATTTTTAGTGTAGTATCTATAATATTTCAATACACATCAAACACATATAATTTTAAACATTTTAAAAAAAGTAAAGAGGAAAATAAACAAATTAACGCATATAATTAAGAACAAACTAGTCATTAATTATCGTCATAAAAAACCAGATATATATATATATATGATGTCTCTTTTTTTTTTTAGAATCCTAAACGTATTAATATAAATATTAAATTGACTAAACCTATTAATACATAATAATTTGATTATATTATTTGTTTCCTTATTTGATTCGGATATTAATAATACTTAATTTATTGAACAATTTATGTATGAAAAAGTCTAAAAATATAATTAACACAATTAATGATGCTAATTAATGACCATTTTTTAAGTAAAAACCGATTCACTATTAAAAAACCGGTTCACAAATTGTGCCTTAAAAAACCGGTTTAGAATTAAAATAAAAAATGATTCATGCCACATGTTGCAATATTAAGGCACTTCTAAGAATGATCTGGCATTTATATATATATATATGATATATGATTATTGTTTTGGCCTACAAAAGGTGACACTTTGGCTTAACATAAATTAGAAATGGTGCATGCAAATATATGCAGAACGTGTTTGATATGGCATGATGTTGTGGGATGCAAAAAATAATAGCAAGAAGAAGAGATAAATATTTCTAGATATTGATTCTATCAAAGATCTAAAAAATCTTCTCAAAACACCAATTTCTATCTAGGGTTTGAAGGAAAAATTGAAAAAAACTCAACTCTGAGGCTTCTTATCGATAAAAACTGAATAATAATCAGAAGCTACTTTCTTGGGGATATAAACATGTATTTATAGCCCCCAAACTCCTAACCGTAGTAGTAAATAGAAAATAAGTTGGTCTAGACTTCTATGACTAACCTCGTCCAGACGGTTGTAGACGAGGTTGCAGACGACTACCAACAGCTTCAGATGAAAGTCTTTGGAATTACTATCATCCCTTTTCATAAAATCCCTAGCTTTCTGGTCTACATCATCCTCCTCAGGTTTGAGAGAATTTGCCCTCGAATTAATTTACACCCTCATCATTCGAGCTACTAGCTAGGGAATGAAACTTGAGCAATGACCTTCCTTGTAACGCTTGTAGGGGGTACATTCCACCCTACATCAGTGTGCTAAACAGCAGATTCACATGATGCAATGCAGTTTCTAAAGATGTATAAATGCATTCACAGCACTTTTCCGTCACTTGTTATGACCAAATAGAAAGAGAGTGACACTTACCCGCATCAGTTTCACTTTCAGGATCTTCACTTTGGTTTGTGGAGTTTTCTTTTGATGTCCCAGCCGAATTATTGCTTGCTGGAGATATTTCACAACTTGACACACTTGAGATATTAGGAGCGGCTCTTCCATCGACTGCATTATCAGCAGAAGACAATGTTTTAGAAGGAATGTTTTATAAGCTTAAAAAAATTTAGCTTTTTGACTCTTAGAATATAGGGAGCATCTGTGATAAAAATTAAATACAAAGCAGAGAAGGGAGCTTGTTAAATAGGTGTTTCATGAATTTTGTTATATTTTTAGAGAAAAGTTAAATATAAAGAGCCCATTATGAATACTCTTATGCATGTGCAGCAAGTGAAATTTTGTCTTCTTCTTTTTCCCTTTGTGTGTGACTGTGTGAGCATGCGTGTTTGTAATTGTTCTTTTGCTTCATTATTTGTTATTATTGTTTTGACCTACAGAAGGTGACATTTTGGCCTTAATTAGATAAATCAGATATAATATATGCAGAAGGCGTGCTTAACAGAACATTCAAAATGCAGTTTTGGCAACATATATATAACATGCCTATGATAAATCGGAAAATAACTGTCACCTGTTATGACCAAAGAGCTAGAGAGTGACACTTACCTTCAGGATCTTCACTTGGGATTTGGGACTTTCCTTTTGAGGTCCCAGCTGAATTATTGCTTGCTGGAGATATTTCAAAACTTGACATACTTGAGATCCTAGAAGACGAACCAGTTGTAGGAGATGATATTGGTGGAGCACGGTCGTTCATTTTTTTTTTTTTTTTGCTGGTTTAGTACAAATAATTCTGATAGAAAATTGAGATATGAACATTTTTAGATAAGTAATGTATTGAGATATCAACAAGTAAAGGATTTATAAGGAGAGAGAGAGAATGATTCAAGAGTAAATACAATATGGAATTCTTTTCCTTTTTTCTTGCTCATTTCATGTTTTCTTCCTTGAACTTGCACAACCTAAACTCATAGATACATGAGTACAAATTTAAGTTGAGAAGGCGGGGCTGGATTTAGATTTTCTTTTTAAGAGGAGACAGAGTAAAAAATAAAAAAATAAATACTTCAAATATATTTTTTAACAAATAGAAAGACTAATGTTTTTTTTAACAAGTCCGTCACTGGTTGTAGTGATCCTTTTCTTCATTTTTCTTCTGGTTTTTCGTAAACTTTTCTTCTACGAGATTTGCTAAATAGTAAATAAGAACCACCACGACAAAAGTACCAAGATTTTGATTTAAGGATTCAAAAGCAGAAAAAAAAAAAAGGCATGATGCTTGGCTAGTGTACTTTACAAATTGAAACAATATATAAAGTTAATAATAAAAGAATAATGGTATGGAAAAAGAGAAAAATGCTAAAGTCGTGATGATAAAAAAAAAAATGGTGAAGATTTACTACACGTAATTGACATTACTCACTATTCGAATTCTTGCGGTTACAGATTGAGCTACAGTGCCTCTTGAGCAGTCCGAAGAAACGGGGAGTCTCTTGATTCTCAACGAGTTTTGGCCAAAAAGTCGAGGAGATGTGCAAGATAGTACTCATCATTATATAGAGGTAAAAACAAATATATAAAACACTGTTCACTACATTATTGGTTCATTTATTTTGATATTTAATTTTATTCAGGATAATTACCTTTTGCCTTTATAAACTACACACTTTCTTTATGAACTATAAACTATGACACTTGACCTTATCAAACTACCATCTTATGACACTTTCCCTCATTCTATCAGTCAAAGGGGTTAAAATTAATGGTCAATGGTCATGTGACTTGCATGTGCCATTTTAATTTTATTTTCTTCCACTTTTGCCCTCACCTCTTATGTGTTGGATTAGGGTTTAAGAGAGTATAAATGTCATTTTACTAATTTGAAGTGAAGGAAAAGTGGAATGAAAAAAATTTTAAAATGGCACATACAAGTCATATATGACTGTTGACCATTAATTTTAACCTCTTTAACTCATAGAAGGAGAGAAAGTGTCAGAAGATGATAGTTTGAAAGGATCAAGTATCATAGTTAGTAGTTTATGGAAGAAAAGTGTCAAGGTACTGTAGTTCATGGGGACAAAAGGTAATTACCTCATTTTATTCCAAGTAGCTCATCGTTACATATTAAACTAAGATTATATAAGTGAATCGAGTTGAATATAGAATGTTCAACTTCGGTTCATTTAGCTTTATTTCAAACACAAGTCAAGCTCAAACTTATCACGAGCTAGATACTCTCTTCAAGCTTGATTCCATTTATTTTTCGAACGAATTCAAACTTAACTTTTCATGAGTGTCTCAATTAACTTATTCATTCATTATATATTGTAAATATCATTATTGTTTATATAATTTATTTATAAATTCATGTTATTAGTTAATTAATTATTGTTAGGATTCTATCATTTGTCTTAATTAAATAAGGACAAAAATTTCTTCCAAACCAATCTGGAGGAAATAACCTTCAACCCATATAAAATGGTATTAAGTGTCTAAGTATTTAATATGAATATTAAATATTAAAAGTCATTAATAGCAGTTTACTAACTAAGGTTAAACATTTTTTTTTTGGGTCAAATGTTAGACTAACTTTTTGTTTTTTCACCAAGGTTAAAACTAACATTAAAAAGTGAAGACCTAATGTCAGATTAGATAAAAAACCAAAAAAAAGAGGGAGGGGGAGGGGTTAGAACTAATGTTTAAAAGAAAAAGAGCTAACGTTGGCTTAAAAGAAAACCAAAAAAAAAAAAAAAACACACACACACATCTAAACAAGATTAGAGTTTGATAACGTAATACAATACCAAGTGTGAGCCGCCAAGTGAAGTGGATCAAACCGGAAGCTGGTTGGTTAAAGGTGAACGTAGACGCTGCAGTAGATAGGTCGAATGGAAGGATGGGCTTTGGCATTCTGTTGAGGGACCATGAAGGAAAGTTTTTAGCGGTGAAATGTCTGACGAAACTGGGGTTATGGGAATCTACAGTTGAGGAGGCTATGGCAGCATATCTTGGTATAGCGTTTTGCCAGGAAAGAGGGGTGCCAAATATCATACTAGAAGGGGATGCGAAGTAGATAACGGACACCATTCTAGCTGAAGGAAAGAATAATAGCATGCTCGGCCATTTGGTGGATGACATTTGACTATGTTTAAATGCGTTCCCAAAGTGGCAGATTAAGCATGTGTATCGTGAGGGCAACAGAGCTGCGAATGTATTAGCAAAAGAGGCTCTAAAACTTATCAATGGGACTGAATGGTCGGAGGAGTGCCCCTCTTGTATCAAAGACATTGTATTGGTTGAGCATTTGCTCTAGCCAATGATTCATTTATGAAATTTCAGAATTTTTTTTCAAAAAAAAAAAAAAAAGAAAAAAAAAGAAAAAAAATTATACCTAAATTTATTATTATTATTTCAACAGCCTAAGCTTATCAAAAAGGTGCAATATATCTTTATTTGGTTTTCTGTCCAAAATTGTGCCTTATGTTAGTGCCAAGTGAACATTTTTGTCACGTCACATTAAAATAAAAATTGTTTAATAATTTAATTAAAAAATGAAAAATTAATATATATATGAATGAATGGGTGGCTCGCAGTGGGTTGCCAACCGAAAAAGGGTTGGGGGTCTCTTGCCACCCCATAAAGATGTCTCATCCAGGTCTCGATGGGGGCCTAACTGTGTCCCAACATTGTCATGACGAAGTCCAAATGGCATCTTGGTCAAGTTTCACCGACGATGTCCCGTTGGGTCTTAGCAGCATTTTGGCAGTCTCTTGACACATGCCTAATGGTGTCTTGGCCAGGGCTTGGCGGGGTACCACCTAGGTCCTAGAGGTGTCCAGGTAGTGTCTTGATTGAGTCCCAATGGTGTCCTAAACTGGTCCATAAAGAGTACCGATGAAATCCCTCCACTATCCAAATGGAGTCACGATAGTGTCTCTCGCAAAGTCCTGGTGATGCAAGAGAAAATTGAAAAAACTATTATTTTAATTATGCATGTATGTTTTAATTTTTCTTTTTAATAAAGACTAGGTTTTCCTTTTTCCATTTGAATTATATATTCCTTTTTTAACAAAGATTGGGTTTTTCCTTTTCTATTGGTTTTGTTTTCCTTTTCCCTATTAGGATTTGTTTTCCATTTCCTATTGGGTTTGCTTTCCCTTTTCCTTGTTAATTTAGGAGATGCCTACCTTATATAAATATATCTAGTCTTTGTTATTTTTAAAATTCAATTTATACTATCAATTAAATTTAAGTCTTTCAAAGTAATTGTTAAGTGCTAAAATATCCTTATTTTAGCCCCTTAAATTACACTTAGTCTTGTTATTTTGAGCAATTTTACTTTCGTTCTATGCTTTCTTTGTTTTCTAGGCATTTTGGAGAAAAGGAATCAATTATGGAAATTGGAGTATAAAAGGGGATTTCAGGTATTCCGCATTCTATCAGAGCGATCGAGCGCTGGAAGCCTAGGTTTGAGTGCATCAACGCTTGAGCACCCAAGCCATGGATCGTGCGTAGCATGCGCTTGCGCGCATTAGAAGAAGGATCGTAGCAGAAGTGCGATTGATCGCACACGGGAAGCAATTGAGGGCACTCATGTGCTGTAGGAAAATCATAGGCGGCTAGATTTCCTTTTCTTTCCATATTAGGTTTTACAAGTCCTAGTTGTACTGGGACTAAAACCTACGAATTTTCTAGTGTTTTTAGGGTTTTTACAGTCTTCCTTGGAAGTTTATAAATAGATCTTTAAGCCTCTTAGAAAAAAATAAAATAAAATAAGACACAATCAAAAAGAGGAGAATTTGGAGGCTACTTCTAAGAGCAATTTTCATTTCTTTCTTTTCCCATTCTTTTTAGTTTTATTTTACTTATGTGTAACTAAATACTTTCGTGGGGCTAGATTGATGCCTTAATTATGTTTATTTAATATTTCAATATTGACACCTTTGTGATAATTAGTGATGCTTAAATTGATTAATTCTTACTTTACTGAATTCCTCATATGAATGTGCCTGATCAACATAAGCATGTGGTATGGATTAATTATTTAAGTTAATTGTGATGATCAAGTCCTGTGCTTAATAGAGTAACAAAAGAATCTCCTCATGGGGAACTAGGAGTAGACACCCATACTAAATCCTTTAAGAAAGAAAAGAATTAGAGTAGACACCCATGTCTAATTTGTTGCTTAGGAAAATTAATAGCTTAAGGAGTATACACCTATACCCTTAGGTTGGCAAGCATTAAGTATTCATAATATGATTGGAATATTGGCATATTGTCGTATTGTCATATTGTCATATTAATTGAGCATGATTAGTGGTGGATATCAAAGCCCTACCTTTTTGTTCATCTTTATTTCTTTTCACAATATCAATTTCGTGACAAATTTGGTATTTTAATTTAGAAAATAAATTCTAAGCAAAATTACAATCCTCATGGGAATGATCTTGTATTTGTCACACTATACTATCATTTGATCTTGTGCACTTGCGAGTTAAAACGTAGCAAATATTATCTATTAATTTAGATAGTATTTGTAACAACAAGTTTTTGTTGCCGTTGCCAGGGATTGTTTAATTTTGTTTAGAATTTTTTTTTTCTACTTAGTTAATTTTATTTTATTTAAATTTTTGTGTTACTGTTTTCTAGAATTTTAATTCCGTTTTGCAGCGGTGCGATTGAGTGCACTGCTGCAGGGCGATCAAGCACAAAGTCAGATAACCGCTTTGAAGACGCAGTGTTTTCTTTTCTATTTTGTAGTTTTTTTTAGTGTGATCGAGTGACCGAACTTGTGTGATCAAGCACACTACCAGACAGTAGCCACGTTTTAGCACTTCAGGCTGTTTGTGAGTTCTCTCTTTTGTTTTTATTGTTATTTATTTTTTTCTTTATTCTTGTTCTCATGTGGGGAAACATTCTGATGTGGATCAGATAGTCTCAAAGTTCATGAAGACAAACATGAGTGATGTAAGTGTGAAGACACCCCGAAGGATGATAACACGCTCGCAAACTCGAAGGACAAGAGAACTCCGTCCGGACGGCCCATCAACCCGTTCGGACCTGTAGCTTTCCAGGAAGCTTCTAGAATGCGCCATTCGCAGGCCGTTCGATCCCCGTCTAGACGGACGGGTTATTTTTAGTGTCTCGTCTGGACGACCACTTACCCGTCCGAACGCTTAGCCTTTTTAATTACTTTTCCTTTTAGGACTCTGTTTTAGTTTATTTTTCCTTCTAGTACGCGATTTTAGATTACTTTTCCTTCTAGGATGTGTAATCCTAGTTTATGTTAACCTCTTTTATGCTTTAGCCTCTAAGCCTATAAATACAGGCTTATACCCTTTGGAAAAATAGTTTTTTATTATTATTATTGAGTTTGTTTAATAAGAATACTCAGAGTTGAGTTTCTTGGTTATTTTCCGTCAGGCTTTAGATAGTATCTTTTGCTTAGAGAAGATTTCTTTGATTTTATGATAGCCTCACAATCTTAGGAATATTTATCCTTTCTGTTTACTGTTTTCTTGATTATTTACGTTCTAACGCTGCATCAGTTGATATCAGAGTCCAGTCACTTTCTATTGCACCAGTCACAAGGGAAAGGGGTAATTGCTATGCACAATCGGAGGACGGTTATGATCGCGAAGAACCAGTTAGAGAAGAATCACCAACAGCCTATCAAGCACATTCGGAGGCACAATTTGCAAGCTTGAGGGAACAAATTGTAGTCCTCACAAGGCAATTGTCCATCAAGAATGTTCAAGACAGACGTCGGCATATACCCTCACTACACGACTCGGAGGAGGAAGACGCACGCGTGGAGGATGAAAATGGAAACCTTTTTGCGGAGCGCGGAGTGCACAGACATCAACCTCTTGTACAAGCTCAGGCCAATCGATGGGAATCCGGTTTCAAACTCGATATTCCGAAATTCAACGGGGGTCTCCAACCCGAGGAATTCTTGGATTGGATAGTGGCAGTTGAAGAAGTTCTTGATTTCAAAGGGGTACCTGAGGATCGACGAGTTTCTTTGGTCGCGACCAAGTTTTGGGGAAGAGCCGCAGCGTGGTGGCAGCAACTGAAGCAATCTAGGACTCAGCTAGGCAAATCAAAAATCAACAGATGGGAGAAACTGTTGAAGCAAATGCGGCTGGCCTTTTTGCCATACAACTACACCCGAACCATGTATCAGCGACTACAGAATTTAAGCCATGGTTCGAAGACCGTGGATGAGTACATGGAGGAGTTTTACAAATACTTGACACGGGTTGATTTAACCGAGACGGATGATCAATTAGTATCCCAATACATCGGGGGGCTACGACAAAACATTCAAGACTCATTAAATCTTTTTGATCCCGATAACGTATCTGCAACTCATCAAAGAGCCCTTCTATTGGAGAAAACGATAGCCAGAGGATCCATAGGCTTCTTTGGGTGTGGCACAGGGGGTAACACGACTCGTTACAATAGGCCGTTCACACCTTGAAACATCACCCAATCAACAATCCCAAACCGGGCTCCAATTACAACCGGTCCACCTAACCGGAGTGCAACTACAAATGGGCCTAAATGCTTTAAGTATGGTGAACCGGGCCACAGAATTGCGGATTGCCGCAAGGGAGATAAATATGAAAAGGGTCTACTCATTGACTTGAGAAACGCCTTCGATGAGCAAGGCGATGAAGAAGAACAACAAACCTTCGATGAATACGGGGACGTGGAAGAAGAACTCATTATCGGAGATAGCGGGCCTAGCTTAATGATGTGAAGGATATGTCTTACACCCAGAAAGACGGAAAGGGGATGACGAATAGCGGCACAATCTTTTTCACTCTACATGCACTATTGGAGGTAAGGTTTGCAAGCTAATCATCAATGGAGGCAGCTGTGAGAATGTGGTAGCAGAAGAAGCAGTTCAGAAGCTGGCCCTAGACATAGAGAAACACCCCACACCATATCGTTTGGAGTGGCTCAAGAAGGGAAATGAGGTAATAGTATCAAAAAATTGCCTTGTACATTTTTCTATTGGCACCAAATATAAGGATAACACTTGGTGTGACGTGGTGGCCATGGATGCCTGCCACCTGTTACTGGGGAGACCATGACAATATGATCGAAATACGTACCACGATGGACGGAAGAACACCTACAGCTTCTTGGTGGATAATGTGAAGCTTACTCTTCTACCTAACCCGGGAGACGTAACCAAACCCCCAAAAGAGGTGGGCCAAACACTTATAGCCAAATGAGAATTCATAAGAGAAATGCTCAACGCTGATCAAGTATACCTACTTTACGGCAAAGAATGTAGCCCAATGAAGATCGTACCAGAGGTAGTTACGGGTTTGCTAAAGGAATTCGTTGATGTATTCCCAAAAGACCTATCGGAGGAGCTATCGCCCCTGCGTGACATTCAACACCAAATTGATTTGGTGCCTAGGTCTAGCCTTCCCAACTGACCATACTACTGCATGAGTCCTAAAGAGCATGAAGAATTACAAAGACAAGTGGAGGAACTACTGGCAAAAGGGCACATTTGGGAGAGCTTGAGCCCATGTGTAGTTCCAGCATTGCTCACACCCAAGAAAGATGGGACATGGAGGATGTGTGTGGACAGCCGCACCATCAACAAAATCATGGTATGGTATAGATTTCCCATTCCACGATTAGATGATTTACTGGATCAATTGAGTGGGGCAACTATATTTACCAAACTGGATCTGAAGAGTGGTTACCACCAAATTCGAGTGCGGGTTAGTGATGAATGGAAGACAGTGTTTAAAACGCGTGAGGGACTTTATGAATGGTTGGTGATGCCGTTTGGATTATCTAATACTCCAAGTACCTTTATGCGAGTAATGAACCAGATATTCCGTCCATTCATCGCAAATCTGGTCGCCTACTTTGACGACATCCTCATTTATAGCTCCAACCCGTAGACACACATCCAACATATACGGGAGGTACTCCTTGTGCTACGACGAGAGAAATTTTACGCAGCACCGGCCAAGTGTTCTTTCATGACTGACTCAGTACTTTTTCTTGGATATGTGGTGTCCAAGGATGGATTAGCAGTGGATGAGTCTAAAGTAGCAGTGGTTCGCGATTGGCCTCTCCCTACTATACTACATGAGGTACGTAGTTTTCATGGGTTGGTGTCCTTTTATCGTTGTTTAATTCACAATTTCAGCACCATGTTGGCACCAATCACGGAATGCATGAAGGTGGGAAAATTCTCATGGAATGAGGCAGCTACTAATGCCTTCGAGTTGATCAAGGTCAAATTGACCACAGCTCCATTACTAGTCCTTCCAAACTTCGACATACCATTCGAATTGCATTGCGATGCATCCAAGATAGGCATTGGAGTGGTGCTTAGCCAATTAAGCAAACCAGTGGCCTATTTCAGTGAGAATTTGAAGAGCGCACAACTCAATTATAGTACTTACGACATTGAGTTCTATGCATTAGTGTAGTCGCTCAAACATTGGAGCTCCTACCTTGCCTATAATGACTTCATCTTGTACTCTGACCATGAAGCGTTGAAGCATCTCAACAGTCAAGATAAGTTATCCGCTTGACACGCTAAATGGGCCGCTTTCGTGCAACAATTTTCTTTCACCATCAAGCACAAATCAGGGGCATTGAACAAAGTGGCGACCCTCAAAAAACATCATTACTCACCACCATGAAATCTGAGGTAATAGGGTTTGAATTATTGAAAGATTCCTTATCTACTGACCCCTTTTTTGGCCTTATTTTAGAAGATGTGTCCACAAGAGCGCAATGAGGCTTTGTATTGCATAATGGGTTCCTATTCAAAGGCACTCAGCTGTGCATTCCTCAAGGGAGCCTACGGCTGAAAATTATCAAAGAACGCCATGACGAAGGTCACATAGGGCGAGATAAAACATTTTAGCTGGTGGCCGAACAGTTTTATTGGCCAAGTATGCAGAGAGAAGTGGACAAATTAGTGAAGAGCTGCATGATATGTCAAGTATCAAAAGGATCGGCTACTAATGTTGGCCTACACACTTTCCTATTCCAGAATAACCATTGACAAATGTGAGCATGGATTTTGTGTTGGGTTTACCAAGGACCCAAAAAGGTAATGACTCTGTCTTTGTGGTTGTTGATAGATTCTAAAAAATGGTGCACTTTATTGTGTGCAAGAAAATCGCCGATGCGGTCAATGTGGCACAATTATACTTTAGAGAGGTATATCGCCTCCATGGCTTACCTTTTTCGATAGTATCCAACCGTGACACAAGATTCCTTAACCACTTTTGGCAATGCCTATGGAGGTTATCAAGCACAAAACTTGATTTTAGTAGTGCTTACCACCCACAAACAGATGGACAAACAGAAGTCGTTAATGGATCATTGGGAGCTCTACTTCGAAGTTTGGTGGGGGAACACATTAAGTCATGGGATACAAAATTGTTCCAAGCTGAGTTCACCTACAACCGTTCCACAAATTGGAGCACAGGCTTAAGCCCATTTACCATCATTTATGGGAGTAATCCTCGTGCCCCACTAGACTTGGCACCTATCCCAGACATGATGAGAACAAACACAACAACAGAAGACCTGATGATCCAAATCCAGGAGGGCCACAAATTAACAATCCAGAAATTGCAAGAGTCCACTGCAAAGTATAAGGCAAGTGCCAACAAGAAGAGACGAGCCATCGAATTTGAAGAAGGAGATTTCATGTGGGCTATCTTGACAAAAGACAGATTCCTTGTGGGAGAATACAACAAGCTGGTAGCTCGTAAAGTGGGTCCGGTAGAGATAATTGCAAAAATCAATCCAAACGATACCAGTTGAAGCTACCAAGCCATATTAAGACGTCTGATGTCTTTAATGTCAAACACCTTGTTCCATTTATAGAGGACTCATAAGAGGAGGATGCAAATTCGAGGACGAATTCTCTTCAACCTGGGGAGGATGATGTAGATTAGATAGCCTCAGAGTTCATGAAGACAAACAGGAGTGACATAAGCGTGAAGACACCCCGGAGGATGTTAACACACTCACAAACTCGAAGACAAGAGAACTCTGTTCAGACGGCCCATCAGCCCATCCAAACCTGTAGCTTTCCAGGAAGCTTCCAGAATGCACCATTCGCAGGCCATTCGATCCCCGTCCAGACGGACGGGTTATTTTTAGTGTCCCATCCGAACGACCACTTACCCGTTTGGACGCTTAGCCGTGTTTTGGCTTAAACCGCCTTTTTAATTACTTTTCCTTCTAGGACTCTGTTTTAGTTTATTTTTCCTTCTAGTACGCGATTTTAGATTACTTTTCCTTCTAGGATGTGTAATCCTAGTTTATGTTAACCTCTTTTATGCTTTAACCTCTAAGCCTATAAATACAGGCTTAGACCCTTTGAAAAAATAGTTTATTATTATTATTGAGCTTGTTTAATAAGAATACTCAGAGTTGAGTTTCTTGGTTATTTTCCTTCAGGCTTTAGATAGTATCTTTTGCTTAGAGAAGATTTCTTTGATTTTGTGATAGCCTCACAATCTTAGGAATATTTATCCCTTCTGTTTACTATTTTCTTGATTATTTACGTTCTAACACTGCATCACATTCCAATGGCCCAAGAACCATATTCATATTGCCATAGCCCTTATCACCATGTTAGAGATTGTCCTTTAATAAGACAATTCTCTAACTATAGGCATATGAACACATCATTCTCTAGATCGGGGAACAATGGCTATCTTGATTCCTTTAACCCAACATGGAGCCAACATCAAAATCTCTCATAGCATGCTCAAGTTCCTAAAAATCTTGGTCCACAATTCTATGGTCAATCATAAGAATCTTAACTCTAGTCTGAGGCAATCCATTTTCAATATAAAAGCTCAAGAAAAGGAGCCATCTCCCATAAATGACCATTCATATTCCTATCCACATTAACAATACCAAAAAGAATCACCTCCTCCAAAAAGGTTTGCCTTAGAAGAAGCGTGCTATGCCTTAGAAGAAGCAAGTTGTGCCTTAAAAGAAGAGATGTCAGCTTATCTTAGCCAAATGGAGGAAAGTAAGCGATCATTTGAAAGGATGGAAAACTCTCACAAGCAATCATTTGAGAGGATGGAGGCTCACCTCAAGCAAATATTAGATATCCTCAAAGAAGAAGAAGAAGAGTGCTAAAGTCAGTTGGTGACCAATCGTCATGGATACTACGTGAGGATGAGGGGACCTACTATCATGAGCAAGTTGTCACATTGAGGAGTGAAGAAGTGGTTGAAAATCAAGTGGATGAACGAAAGGAGGAGTAAACCAAAGTTCCACATGCAGAAGCAACATCAAGAAAAAGAAGAGAGCATTAAGACTTCTTCAACATTATCTCTTATTCTTGAAACACCAAGAGGCCAAGAGAGAAGTGTGTTAGAGCTGCCAAGTGAGCAAATTGAGGATATCAAGAAGGAAAAACTCCCTGAGAATTCTCCTTATATTATTATAGTTTGTGATTCCCTTCCAAATGAGAAATTGTTTGAGAAGAGTCAAAGTGGTCCACCCTGATCTATAGACACTTGGAATCCCCTTGCAATAGGAAAAAATCATTCTCTTTGGTGTAAGAGAAGAAAAGACGATCGTCAAGTTTAAGAGGAGGACAATAGTATGGCTGAAGACGTTAAACTTAGCTCTCATAGGAGGCACCCTATAGCATATCCTTTTTATTTCTTTGTTTGTTTGTTTTTATTTTATTTTCATTTTATTTTATTTTATTTTTATTTTTATTTTGTTTTCCATTATTATTTTAGTTTTTTGTATTTTAGGGGCAAGTGTACTTAAGTTCAAGTTTGGGGGGAATGCTTTGAGCCATACCTGTTCTAGCCAGTTTTTCCATCTTCCAAGTGTGATCTTTTCATGCTATATACACATTGGGGATAATGTGTAATTTAAGTTTGGAGGTATGGGAGACATTTATACACACTTTGTCTTTATGTACACTTTGTCCCATTTTTGAAAAATCATGTTTGTCTTTAAAATTTTGTTGATCTATGAATTGTGATTTGATTTTCATTGGTAAGCTTAAAATTTGGGAGAAACATCACTAACCCCTCACAAACTTTCGCGCTTTTTGCAGACACCCCCAACATTCAAAAACTTTCATTTTGGTGTATTAAAGTTTAATTTTTTGTGAAATCCTAACGGACCAGTGTTAAATTACTAAATACCCTTATTTTTTATTAATTTTTTTAAAAAAAAAAAAAAAAAAAACTCTTGACCTGTGGGTTTACCAGTGAATCTAACCCACCTGTATTGTGACCCACGAGTTATATTATTATTATTATATTTTTTTTAAAAGAAGAAGAAGAAGAAGATGGGTGGGTGGTGACCCGCCGTGGGTCACCAAGTGACCCAGTAGAGTAACATTGGTGAACCGTCGGTGGGTCATAGGGGCGGGTGGTGACCCATCGTGGGTCACCATGGCAACCCACCGTGGTCACCAAGTGACCCCCAGTGAGTCACTTTTTTCTTCCTTATTTTTTTGTATTTTTGTATTTTTTTAATATAAATTATAATAATTTTTTATTTAGAAATAAGGGTAAATTTAGAATTTTTAAAAAATTTAGGGGTATAAAGATCTTTTAATCATTTGATTGTTTGATTTAATTGCAAAATCTTACTATAAGGGGCAAAGTGAAAGAAAATAAAAATTGAATATACCAAAGTGGGAGTTTTTGAATGTTGGGGGGTGTCTGCAAAAAGTGTGAAAGTTTGTGGGAGGTAAGTGAAGTTACTCCTTAAAATTTTGAACACATGATCTCGTAATTGAGTTTTTAAGTTTGGTTACTTACTTTGGGCATCTAAGAATTCAAATGTTTGATCCGATCGGACACAAACACATTAGCACATAATTTGTGGGGTATGGCATGAGAATCTGATGTGTGTATCTCTATATTTTAGATGAAACTGAATGACATCACTACAAAAAAAAATGATATTAGTGACATGTACACTGTTCATGTTTTTCGCCACGTCGCCATGTGGTGACGTGTCAATTTTAACACGTTACCATATAGTGACGTGTCAATTTTAACACGTTACCATGTATTGACATGGTAGAATAACATGTTACCTTCGGTAACGTGTCAAATTGCCATGTCACCATGTGGTGCCGTGTCACATTGACACGTTACCACATGGTGACATGGCAATGTGACATGTCACTGTATGGTGATGTGGCTTGTTTGCCATGTCACCAAATTAATTTTAATAAAAATATTAAATTTTTTAATAAGAAATTAATTATTAAATATTTATTTGAAAATATATAATTTTTGAAATATCATTAAAACAAATTAAACAAGGAGAATTATTGATTAATTATTTGCAATTTACTCATACTTTTAGTTTTAGAGAAAAGAAACAATGAGGATTTATTTAGAAAAAATAATAATACATCAATAAAAAGACTATTTGAATGATCAGCGGGTCAAGTCTTCTACATGTAGATCACAATGAAGCCCAACAATTGACCCCGGTTAGACAAAAGTTGCGTTTATCAAAGTGACATTGTGACCATGGTTCTACGTATATTGCAGTACGTATATGAGCACCACTTAAATCTATAGTTCGATTTTTGTGTGAATTATCATTGGAACTTAGTTGTTGATGGTTGTGACTGTTGGTTGGATATTTGCATATGTAATCTTATCGTATTTGTTGAAACTGGTTGGGTTGGCTACAAACTAGAAACAATAATGGATATCATAGAAGTTTCTTTATTTCATTCTTTGTGTTAAAGGGATTGAAGTCTGGCCATGCATTAGTTTTAATGGGGTCCTTAATATTCTTTTGGGTTTTGTGTGGATTATCATTAGAACTTGGTCAGTTTTGGTTGTGACTGGTTGGGTGGGCTAATAACTAGAAACAATAATGGAGATCATAGAAGTTTCTTGATTTCATTCTTTGTGTTGAGGGGATTGAAGTTCGGCCATGCATCGGTTTTCATGGGGTCCTTATATTCATTCGGTTTTTGTGTGGATTATCATTAGAACTTGTTTGTTGATGGTTGTGACTGCTGGTTGGATATTTGCTTATTTAATTTTACTGTATTTGTTGAAACTGTTTGAGTTGACTACATTTGAACAATAATCTTACCTTATTTGTTGGAAAGATCATACAATTAATCAAGACTTTACTCTTCAAAATAATATATACTTTATATATATATATATATATATTTATACACTACGCTTGATATTCTATCATATTTCTCATTTATTATTTTTTTGTTTTATTATTTCCAGTTAGTTCAGAGAAGTTGACAGATGTTTGCTTGAATTTGATAGAGGATGCTGTGTTTTTTTGAGTCATGTATTCGCCAACAAATGAAGCTGTATATATATATATTTAATGTTTTGCTTATATACATTTGGATCCATTTTGTTTATTAATAATGTTGATGTATAGAGACTTTTTTACTTGATGGATTATTTGTGATAGTTGATAGTTTTTGATTATTCAAGTTTCTCATTGATTATTAGTAGTAACATTTGCGTGTTAAGTTTGGTAATTCTAGTTTAGGATGGATGGTTTTTGTAGAGATCTCTTGATTAGTTAATAGATAGTATTTTTAATGAGTTAATGTAGATCTCTTGATTATATTAGGTGTAGTGACTCTTAAAATTGGGTATATTTGAAAAATTGTTCGAAAAACTGGTGTTCACGGACTCGTTTGTGCCACTAGTGTTATATACTGTAGCATACAATATCTGGGGTACCGATGTTGTATTACGGGTCCCTCGGGACATCGCCAACTCCACTAAGAAGGGATAATTGATAAATGTTAAATGTTGAGCATTCAAGCCCCTTAACTTGCATATGTTAACTCCTTAACATTGTTATTTGTTTGTTTTTGTGTTTTAGGTCTTTATTGGTCAAATGCAAGAATTCCAGTGGAAATTGGGCTTATAAGGCAGAAATTGGAGGCATTCTGGTACCAGGATCAAGCGTAGCTTGTAATACCCCGATAAAAGCTAACCTTTTTATTAGACAAGATCTTTTTCATAAGAGCAATTAACAAAGGTTTTTAATAAAGGTGTTTAACGAGACCCAGAACCCTTAGCGTTAGCCTAATCGTGCTTTGAACCTTTAGAAAATAAAAGCCAAACACTGACCCTCAGAAGGCGAACATACACTAGGTCTGGCAGACATACGCTGTTGTCTGTAATGCGAATGTACACTCTGCAAATAGTACAACAGACATACGTGGGACCACCGAATGTACGCTACTTTTTGGAGTACCCTTTAGGTAATACCTGGACGTATGAGACACCCTCTGGACCGATGTGTAAAGACCACCGGACATACACTAGGGTTGCTGGATGTTCGCTGCTTTGTTAAAGAGTTGGTGGCAAACTTTCCCTATAAATAGCCCATCCACCTCTCATTTCTCTCGCCCATTCCCATCCCCTGGTATGCCTCTAGGCTGCCAAAACCCTTTCCTAGAGTTTTGAGTGAGAAATTGGAGAGAGTGAGATTAGAAAAGGAGTTTCCGAGAAGGGGAGAACATGTATGTGCGTAGCTTTGGGGTAAGCTATGTTCCCTTTGTATTTAGCACTATTTTATCGTGTATTTTAGCCTTAATGAGGTTTTCCAAGTATTCATTAGACATTCTTTAAAGATAATGATGCTTTCAAAGGATTTTCTCAAAGATTCTTTGTGTTGTGATTTCTTGCGTTGCATGTGCTGTTTTGCTAGCTTATGAGAGGTTTAGAGGTCTATGAATGCCATTGAAAATATGAACTGTCCAAATCTTAAAACGGTGTGCTTAACACACTAAGCGGATGTACGCCATCGAGGCCGAACATACGGTTAGTGGGCAGAGCACCAGTTCTTAAGTTTCACATGTGTATGCATGGGCTTGGCTATATTTCTAGGTTTTGTAAGGCTTAGAATAACGGTGTCTTGTATCTGTTATAATAGGAACTAGCTTGGTTGGAGGATTCACTCGAATGTGCGAGGTAAGTAAACACTTACACCATTTTTCGTAAAACATGGGATATGTCAGTTGATTGATCACGAGTATGATATGAACATTTCTATTTTCTATAATTACTCTATAACTGTGTTATTAAATGAACTGTTAAGATGCATCGTAAAACATGGTATGCCGGTATGTGCGGTATGAATGGCCATGTGCTTACTATATAAATTGCATATTATGATCAAATATGTATGTTATATAGGGCTTTGGATCCATTGGTTTCGTGACCTTAGTGCAACCATTCCCAATGGTTGGGTCACTACATGACGGACGCCATTAGTTAGTGTGGGCCACTCGAGGTTGGACTCGATCGTCCCACTAATGTTATGTACAGTATGTTATGCAATGGTTGGGGCACTAGCATTGTATTATAGGTCCATCAGGACAGCACTAACCCTGCTAAGAAGGGGTAATATCTTGGGTAGACTATTCATGGGAGCTATGACATATAATGCATTAGCTTTTCTACATTAAAACACTTAGTTAATTATTGCCGATTCTACACCACAAGCTTTGAAAACCACCTTAAAACCTATTAAATGGTGTATTAGCAGAGGTAATGCCCTCTTATTGGTTATTACTCAAATTGCACGTTTACTTCCTTTAATTGGGCTCATGTCATACCTAAGTGTGAGGTTTACTTACTAAGTTGTTAGATTTACACGGTTATTATTCTTTAGATAACCTGGTTTATTGCTATGGAAGTGGCAAGAGATGCTACAACTTGACTGGTTATGCTTTACTTATAATTACAGATTTGTCTTTACTATTTAATAGCTCTATGCTCTTACTTAATGAATCATCGTAACTCAGATTTATTCACCTTCCCTTGTATTTACTCTAATAGTTATAAGGGTGATTTTCTGTTTGGTCACAAGTTGGCTAGAACGGGTAAATTGCCAGTGACTCCACTGGATTTGCTGAGGCTAATTTTGGGGGTGTTACATAGCTGCACCTAGGATCAAGTGCACATGCACTTGAGCGCATGCAGCCTAGGGTCGAGCACACACCTACGTCCATACGCACATTAGTTGCGCTCGAGCGCAAATCCTTAGGCTCGAGTGCACTCGGGCTTGCACTGTATGGCAGGTGCCCTTTTGACAGCATAGACTAGGTTTTTAATCTCCCACTTGAACTAGGAGACTTACCTATGATTTTATTTAGGGTTTTTAGGGTTTCTAGGGTTTTCCTAGTCCCTATAAATATGCCTTCTAACTTGTAAAAAAAGGAGACTGCTTCCTAGAGCTAAAAATCAGAAAACTGTCTTTGGAGCTTAGAAGAGCATAAGCAGCGAAAACCCTTTGTGGGGTATTGATGTGACCCTTTCCAAGCATAATGGTTTGATTGTATTTGATTTCTAGTTTTTCAATTAATGCATGTTGACTGTATAACTATGAGAATTGCAACCATTGATTTTTGTTCTTAATTTTAAATTCAATTGTTCTTAATTTCAAATCAATATTGGTGAAATTCTTATCTTTTCTTAGAAAGTCTTTCACTTTTATTGAACTCAAATCATTCTTAATTTTTATGATCATAAGATTGATGGTTATGCAATGGTTTTTAATCGACATATGATCAATAGGATTAGATAGGCCATGCCTAGTAAAGACAGATTGTACTGTACCCTAGTTTAGTGTAATTTAGGTAGACAATCCGTACCAACTTAAGATAGGTTATGCTATTCCATTAATTGTATGAAATTTATTAAATAATTAAATAATTCATATTTAGGGAAGACGGGTCATACTGTATCTTAGTGGTTAGGTGAATGATATGTGCCAATCAAAGATGAATTATTCTTATTCTTTAATAATGTGTTTTCTTTTTTATTTATAACATGAATAGAATGAATATATGGAATTAAATACAGTTAACAATTGATGTGCGAATAGTGGTGAAGTCAATACCCTACTCTCTCTCTTATATATTCACTCTGTGTTTTATGTTTATTTTATGCACTTTAGTTACAACCCAAATCAATCTCCTTTTTATTAAGTTAATTTTAATTCTTACAAATTTGATAACAAAATCCCTGTAGTCCTTGAAGTTCGACACCCTCTCTATAGCTGTATCTTACAAAGATTCATTCTTTTGCGAGTGGTAATTTATTATTGATATATTTTGGCTTTAAAAAAACTACTTCAGTAATATCTCGGGTAGACCATACTATTGATTTATGACTGTCACTCTATATCATATATTTATATCATACCTATGGAAAATTGACATAATAGAACTGTTGCATACCTTATAAAATTAGAGCTCATTACTAAAATGGGATGGACATTATATGTGTTAACATTCACTAATCTTTAGACTTACCCCGTTATTTTATGTTTTTCCTCCTCCATTACTAATATTTGCATGGTTTAGCTATCTTAGACAAGGATGCCGTCGGAGTAGACTTAAGCGATTGCACAAGTATTTGATTTAAGTCATTTTTGAGGACATGGACCCTATATAGTTGAAGTCTATGTGGGATGATGGAGGAACCACCTGTGCTGATATGATTGAGATTTTAATCTCGTTAGCTCTACTTAAGCTTAAGATTTGATATGTAGATCTTCTGTTATGATAATGATGTTATGGTTTGTAAACTTTATTTTGATGATGGTTTGATGACAAGTACATTATGATGACTGTTTTTATGTGGGATGATGGAGGAACCACCTGTGCTGATATGATTGAGATTTTAATCTCGTTAGCTCTACTTAAGCTTAAGATTTGATATGTAGATCTTCTGTTATGATAATGATGTTATGGTTTGTAAACTTTATTTTGATGATGGTTGATGACAAGTACATTATGATGACTATTTTTATGCTATGAGGTATTATGTTTACTTCGTTGCACACTTGTGTGGTTTTTTAATTACTGTTCTTTAGTTCCTATAGTTTTAGAAAGTCTTACGCTAAGGTCTCTAATGGGCACTCGTTGGAACGGACGCCAAGAATGGGCTAATCCCATGAGAGTCGCCAACGGGGATGCTGGGTCCTAAGAGGGTGATTGTGGTGCCCCACATCGCTTGGGTATTGAGATGGAGATACGCTTATATGTATACTTACACTCTTAATGATAACAAAGTGTTTTAAAGCTGTGATGGTCATGATCCCATTAGAACTCCGCAGTTAAGCATGCTTTTGCGAGAGTAATACTAAGATGGGTGACCCTTAGGAAGTTTGGTTCGGGGTAGCCAAAAGCCTACAATATTATGTGTCATTGGGTGGGATGTTACACCCTCTCTTATTGAACCAGTTTTATGTGATGAGTTAGTATAATGCCCCGATAAAAACCAACCTTTTTATTAGACAATCGTTTCCATAGGACCAATCAACAAAGGTTTTCAATAATGATGTTTAACGAGACCCAAAACCCTTAGCATTAACCCAATCATGCTTTGAACCCTTAGAAAATAAAAGTCAAACACTAACCCTCAGGAGGTGAACGTACACTAGGTCTAGCAAACGTATGGGGGGGACCGTCAGACGTACTCTCTTCAAATTGTACAACGGACGTACGTGGGACCATCGAACATATGCTACTTTTTAGGAAACCCTTTGGGTATTACTTGAACGTAAGAGATATCCTCTAGACCACCATGTAAAGACCACCGGACGTACGCCAGGGTTGCCGGATATCTGCAGCTCTGTCAGAGAGATGGTGGTGAACTTTTCCTATAAATAGCCCATCCCACCTCTCATTTCTCACACCTGTTTCCTTCCCCTGGGCTGCCAAAATCCTTCCTTTGAGTTTTGAGTGAGAAATTGGTGAGAGTGAGCTTTAAGGAGGAGTTTCTAAGGGGGAGATCATGTCTGTACTTAGCTTCAGGGTAAGCTCTGTTCCCTTTGTTTTTAGCATTGTTTTATCTTGTATTTTTGCCTTGATGAGGTTTTCCAAGTGTTCATTAAACATTCTTTAAAGATAATGATGTTGTCAAAGGATTTTCTCAAAGATTCATTGTGTTGTGATTTCTTGCGTTGCATGTGCTATTTTGCTAGCTTAGAAGAGGTTTAGAGGTCTATAAATGTAGTGACCCAAATTATTAACTAGGTGTAAGTAGCTTAGTTGGGGAAGTTAATTTGGGCTTTGGGTCACTAAGGACACTAGAAGGGTAATTTAGACTTTTGGGTGGACATACGCTTTTGTCTGTAGTGCGGATGTACAGTGGGGACCATCGGACGTACGCTACTTTTTGAATACCCTCTAATTAACACCTAGACGTACGAGGCATCATTTGGACCATTGGGTGAAGACCATTGGACGTACACCTCTTTGGTCGGATCTCCGCTACTTTGCCAAGGGAGTTGTTGGCAGCCTTCTCCTATAAATACCCCCTATCCCTCTAGTTTCTTCACTTGTTTTTAGATGCCCCTAGGCTGCTAGTGTGAGTTCCCAAAGCGTTGAGTGTGTTTTGTGAGCGTGTGTGAGGCGTTTATGAGTTTCGGAACGTTCATGAGGCGAAGCTCTTGCGGTTTCATTTCAAGGAGGTAACGTTCGATCCTTAGCTTTTTAATACATTGTTATGCTATTCGTTTTATGTTTAGTCGTAGTTGCTAGCTTAGTTACGCTTTGAAACTTGTTTGGGTTAGCGTTTTCGTTAGCTTTACGTTGTTATGTTGCATGGAGGTTGTTAACTAGACTAGAAGGCTTTAGAGTGTTCCCAGTAGCCTAATCAGTGCCAAATATTGTATATTTGACCCTCCCTTAACTTATGTTTATTAAGATCTTAGATTTGTTATTTTCTAATATTTAGTTTAGTTTTAGTGTTTTATTGTGTTACAGGTCGTTGGCATCGAAATGTGGTGTAAAGGGTAGAAGTGGCCAAAATGCACATCTAGTCCCTGCTAGTGCACTCGAGCGCACTAGATGCAATCGAGCACACTGCGTTTGAGCCCAACAGACCGAGATCGAGCGCGCAAAGCCAATGTTTGAGTGCAACTGCGCTTGAGCGCAAAATATACGACTGAGTGCACTCCACATCAGCCTATTGCCCTAGCTCCATCGCATTTGTACTTGCGCCGTGGGATTCTTGAGTGGTTACGTGCAATCGAGTGCACCATCTACGATCGATCGCACATAGGCATGAGCTCGAGCGCACTGCGTGCGATCGAGCGCACCCTTGACCTGGTAGCACATTAAAATTTGTTATAGATAGAACCTTTCCTCATTTTTGTAAACCTACATTTTGGAGGCACCCTTAGAGGCCATAAACTTCTCTATTCTTCACTGTAAACCCTCTAAATCATCATTTAATTATTTAACACTTTTATTTGTTTGTCAATTTGTCTCTCTTTAGCATGAGAGGCTAAATCTTCAACTAAGATTGAAGATGAAGCCTCACCATTTAATTATCTTCATTTTTTTTTAATAATTTTTTTAGTTTAATCCGTCGTTTAATGTTTTGGGTTTTCGTTTCAATTAAGTTTCGTGACAAAATTGTGTTGATTGTTATTTGCGAATCATTAAACGGCCAATATCCGTTGTGTTCCAATTCGGAGGTACATCGGATGATTGGGTTGAGATGAGGTGTCCACTATGATCAATGATACAGTGGATGATTTGATCTCGAACTCGAATATCCATTATGACTTGTTATATGGTAAATACATCAGATGATTCGTCTAGATTTTATAATAGCAATAGAACATGCATAGTGCTTAATCGATAGACGAATGACTAAGCATGATAATATGTTTATTAATGTGGCGAGGTGGATTTTAGACCTTGGTGCTTTTTATTTATTTGTTTTTAAGCATTTAAATTAGTTTACATTTTATGCACGCCATATGTTTGATATTTGGAACTAGGTTAAGATAGATTTTGTCTGGGCATAGAATTAGTTTTATTCAAAACTCGATTCCCTGTGAATACGATCTCGTACTTGCGCAACGCTACATGAACAACGACTTATGCTATTGCGAGTACATTAAATTTGTACATCAAATTTTGGTGCCGTTGCTGGGGAATTGTTTGTTTTGTGAAAATTGATTTCTTTGTTTAGATTAATTTTATTTTTCTATTGGTTATTTTATTTTGGCTATTTTTTATTTTATTTGTTTATGTGTTTTTGTATAGAATTTTTTTTTTAAAAAAAAAATTAGATTAGTGTTTGGTTGGATGTTTTTGGAGTTTTTTAAGTTTTTTGGAAAATCACTCTCTGTTAGTATCATCGATCGCACCTCTGTTGTGATCGAGCGCACTTGCATCATTTACAGCATTGTTCGTGCGTATGCATGCTCGATAGTGTGTAATGCGATGAGTGGCTAACTAGACGACCAGCGGCGCATGTGCAATTGATCGCACCCTTATTGCGATCGAGTGCACTTGCAGACTTCTACACATTTGCACGTTTACGCTTGATCGCATGGTACCTGCGCTCAAGCGCACCTTCGTAGTCAGCACCAACAAACCTGAGGCAGCTAAGTATAGTTTTTGATCTTTCTTTTTTTGTTTATTTTTATTTTTATTTATTTGTTTATTTTTAATCCCTATTATTTATTTTGTTTATCTGCTGTTTTTAATTTTTATTAGTTTTTGTTTATTTTATTTTTCTGTAAAATGGTTATTGTTTCATGTGGGAATTTCCATACTAAATTGTTTGGGTGAAGCATGAGTTTTCCATTCAATAATTTTAGTGTTTCCCCTAGTAGTAGGACCCCAACTCCTACTAGCTACCCAAAAAATTTGCACCCACATGAACTGTGTTTAGGATGGTCTAGCCTTTACCATAGTTCCAGTGATTGTCCACACTGGGGACAATTTTCCAATTTTTCATATGGGCAACTAAACACCAGTTTTTTCGGCTAGAGGTTTGAATCACATTCTAATTCTTACACCCCTAATCAGGATAACCATTTTGATGTCTTGTGGTATGCTCATGCCTCGGGAAACTATGCTCTCCAACCCGATGAACTGCACTATCCTGAATATCCGCAGTTCAATACCCACTCATCCATGCCTTCATCGTATAATCATCTTCCTCAAGAGTCATTAGTGTAACATTTTCCAACTGCTCATATTGATGACTTCGAGGAGAGGGCGAACCAACTCATGGCAGCTAGGCGTGCCCACACTCAGCCTTCTCACACTCACGCACCTCATTAGTCATGTGAATATTGTTATCATCCTTCTCACGGGTTTGATGATTGCCCATTCTATAATCATTATGTGAGTGAAGCTAACAAGTTTGCATATAAGCATGCCCTATCCACCACCATTATGTTAGTGAGGAAAGAGCTGTTAATAAGGTGGAAGAAAATGAGGAGCAAATTGAGCCCCCACCAAATCCAAATATGCCCAATGACAAGGAAGTGTGTACTGAAGCCCATTCCTTTGTCACAATCCCTCTTGAGACACAACTTGAACCACAAGTTTCATCCTTCCAATGTCTCAAAGAACCGTCTTATGTAAAAATCTTTAAGGATTCACACACACAAGATCACAAATCTAGAAATCATGTTCTTAAGAGAATTTTTCGAAGCAAACTATTAGGCTACATAAGATGGCGAAACATTCTTCCAAATGGATATCAAGTGTTAATGAAGAAATGATGGAAGGGATTGGTTGGACACGCATGGGATCGGGGAAGGTGCGGTATTCTTTCATTTTTATTTTCCGCACTTTATTTTTGAGTCATTTTATTTTATTATTTTTTTCTAACAGCTATTAACTTTTTGATATTTGTGCTTGTGAGAAAAGATTGCTGTTAGTTTTTGACATGTGTTTTAGTGTTTAAGCTCGGGGGATGCCTTGACCTTTGCACACTCTGGTTCCTCATCCCATTGTATTGTATTTCTTGCCACATTGGGGACAATGTGTCATTTAAGTTTGGGGGTATGGACAAACATTCTGTCTGTTTGTTTGTTTATTTTTATTTGTATATATATATTGTTTTTGTTTGTTACTATGTTGTTGATTAGGCATTACTTACATCACCACTGTGAATTGCATGTCATTGGTGTGTTTAACTTGTTTGAACACTGCATATCATTAGAAATCCCAGTTATTGATTCATGTATTGGATTAAAGAGACTTTACTTGTTTGATTCATATTTCACATGCACGCTAACATAGGGTCTGTGAGGTATAAGATTTGTCTTGAGAAGTGTTTTTCTTGAGATTTTTAGGTCAATGTGATGTGATGACGAAAACCTTGGCTGTTAATAAAAAACAAAAAAGAAAAATTGTAAGAAGTTGAGCTTTTCATTGAGTAACCGGACCTCTTGCCTGGCCAAGCAATGAGTGTTTGTATAAAAAGATGAGAAATTACAGTTAAGTGATTGTATGGCTAGTTATGCTTCGTAACTCTTTTTGACTTGAATAATTAAGCCCTTACGGATGTCTCTTCATCTAGTGCCCTAAAATCGCATGGTTTAGGAGTCATTAGCCCAACACTCGTTACATAAGTCAATTAGATGCTTAAAGGAGTCAAGCATTGCATAGCCGACACAAAAATATTGCACTTTTCAATTCAAGCCTCGGTTATTTTAATCACATTGCATTCCTATGAATTTTGGGACACACGTCTTTCGAAAAATTGAAATCCCATGATCTTGTGTTAGTTCACTTTGCACTTTATGGAGCATGTGTTGTCTCAAATTTTCAACTGAGTGAAATGATGTTTGGATGCCTGGATGATGTGGTTTGTATGTTTGACATGTTAAATTTGCTAATGATATATGAACCATGTATTTTAGTGAAAGGCTTTGTCTGCCAAAAACATGGTACCAATAAACTGTTTGTGGGTATCATTGCTGGTAAACCCTCACAAGACTTTACTCGTCCTCTAGGGAAGCCTAGGGGTTAAAAGGCTTATTGTATATGCTAAATGCAATCATTTCTCCCTCGAAAGCAGATTAATGTTTCTTGTTTTTATTGTGTTTTCATTTTTATTTTGCTAAGGGATTAGCAAAATGTAAGTTTGGGGGTATTTGGTCAATGCCAAATATTATATATTTGACTCCTCTTAACTTAGGTTTGTTAAGATCTTAGATTTGTTATTTTCTAATATTTAGTTTAGTTTTAGTGTTTTATTGTGTTGCAAGTCGTTGGCTTCAAAATGTGGTTTAAAGGGTAGAATTGGCCAAAATGCACATCTGGTCCCTACCAGTGCACTCGAGCCTAGCAGACCAAGATCAAGCCCGCAAAGCCAGTGTTCGAGCACAACTACGCTTGAGCGTAAAATATGTTATCGAGCGCACTCCACGTTAGCTTGTTGCCTTAGGTCCATTGCATTCGTACCAGCGCCGTGGGATTCTTGAGCGATTACGTGTGATCGAGCGCACCATCTACGATCGATCGCACATAGGCATGAGCTCGAGCACATTGCATGCGATTGAGCGCACCCTTGACCTGCCAGCACATTAAAATTTGTTATAAATAGAACCTCTCCTCATTTTTGTAAACCTACATTTTGGAGGCACCCTCAGAGGCCGTAAACCTCTCTGTTCTTCACTGTAAACCCTTTAAATCGTCATTTAATTATTTAATGCTTTTATTTGCTTGTCAATTTGTCTCTCTTTAGCATGAGAGGCTAAATCTTCAACTAAGGTTAAAGACGAAGCCTCACCATTTAATTATCTTCATGTTTTTTTTTTTTTTTTTTAGTTTAATCCATCATTTAATGTTTTGTGTATTCGTTTTAATTCAGTTTCGTGACAAAATTGTGTTGATTGTTGTTTGTGAATCATTAAACAACCAATATCCGTTGTGTTCCAAACCAGAGGTACATCAGATGATTGGGTCGATATGAGGTATCCACTGTGATCAATGATACAGTGGATGATTTGATCTTGAACCCCAATATTTGTTGTGACTCGTTATATGGTAAATACATCAGATGATTCGTCTAGATTTTATAATAGCAATAGAACATGCATAATGCTTAATCGATAGACGGATGACTAAGCATGATAATATGTTTATTAATGTAGTGAGGTGGATTATAGACCTTGGTGCTTTTTTATTTATTTGTTTTTAAGCATTTAAATTAGTTTACATTTTATGTACGCCATATGTTCGATATTTGAAACTAGGTTAAGATAGAGTTAGTTTAGACATAGAATTAGTTTTATGCAAAACACGATTTCTTGTGGATACGATCTCATACTTGCGCAACATTACACGAACAACGACTCGTACTATTGCGAGTACATTAAATTTGTACATCATAGCCCTAAGAGTCGGAGAATAGGCGGACAGTGGAGAGAAAATGAGGTTTTTCCTAAATACCCACATAGCGTACGTATAATATTGTGCCGGATGTACGGCCTATCATGATGCGGTGGATGTATGGCCTCGAGCCCAGACGTACGGTCAGTATGTGACAAGGAAATCCTATTTTCACCAACCATCCCATAACCTCTGTTTTCCTTACTTTAAAGTTGTTTTAGTGAAATTAGGACTAATAGAAGGTTTTCCACAAATTTGGAGAACCCGGATCATTCAGAGTTTTTGGAGATGCTTATTGATCCAGATGAGTTTTAACTCACATAATGCTCATTGCTATTTTTCATGCACTGCACATCTATTTTGTGTATCAACAAAACATGTATATTTTACAACTCTCACATTTTATACTTATTGCACATGAACTCTGTCATTTTGAGAAAAACTTTGTGCTGAACATGTTAACTAAGTGAGACTTGTAAAATGACATGCATGTAAAATATAGACAATATAATTTGCATCGTATGACATGATATACTAATATGTGCGATAGTAATGGCTATAAGCTTACTAAACATGTTAGCTTTATGGTCAAATGTGTGTGTCATACGGGGCTTTGGATCCATTGGTTTCGTGACCTTGGTACAATCATTCCCAATGGTTCAGTCACTATAGGACGGACATCATTAATTGGTGTGGGCCATTCGAGGTCGAACTCGATCGTGCTACTAATGTTATGTACGGTATGTTGTGCAATGGCTGGGGCACTGACATTATATTATAGGTCCCTTGGGACAGCATCAACCCTATTGAGAAGAGGTAATATTTCGGGTAGACCATACTGTTGAACTATGACTGTTGTTTACATCATATGCATATAACATCTATTATGCATATATCACATATAAAATAAGCTGTCTTGATGGAATTGCTTTTGCTTATTAAAATATGAGTTCATTACTAAACTGGCATAAATATTATCTGCATTAAAAATGACTAAGTCTTAAACTTACCCTTTTTATTTATGTCTTTCCCCCATCATTACAAATAATTGTGTGTTGCACTAGACGAAGATGCCGACAGATACTACTTGGGTGATTTCTCAGGATCTGATATGGGTGATCTTTGAGGATATGAATCCCGTTTGACTTAGAACTATGTGGGAAGATGGAGGATCTGTTCATGCAGACATGACAGAGATTTTGATTTCACTAGCTCTGCTCAAACTTAAGTCTAGGTTTTGATCTGTTGATCTTTTGTGAACAATGTTAACAGTTGTTTATTTTGGGTTGTATCTATTCCTTGTTGATGGTCTGATGACTAGTATATTTTGTGACTATTTATGATATTATGATAATGTAGTACTTTATCTCTGATATTGTTGTGTGATGTTTCAATTACTGTCTCTTAATCCCATAGTCTTGGTAAAGTCTTTCGCTGCAGTTTTCTCGTTACGACGAGAAAAGTGATTTCCTAAAGGTTGTGTCTTGGAGGGACATGGCTGGGGTGGCGTGCTGTGGGATCAATTACTAGTTAATTGATTTGCTCATCAGGCGGGACGTCGCAATAAATGCCATTAGAAACATGCAATGCGAATCTTAAAATGCACCATCAAGGTCGAACGTACGGTCAATGGGCAGAGCACCGGTTCTTAAGTTTCACACGTGTATGCTTAGGCTTAGCTATATTTCTAGGTTTCGTAAGGTATAGAATAACGATGTCTTGTATCTGTTATAACAGGAATTAGTTTGGTCGAAGGATTCGCTCGAGTACGCGAGGTAAGTAGACACTTAGACCCTTTTTATGTAAAATGTGGGATATGTCAGTTGACTGACTACGAATATGATATGAGCATGCCTACTTTTTGTAATTATCCGGTAACTGCATTATTAATTAAATTGTTAAGATGCATCGTAAGACATGGTATGCCGGTACGTGCGGTATGAACGGCCATGGGTTTACTATATAAATTGCGTACTATGGTCAAATGTGTGTTTTATATGGGGTCTTTGGATCCATTGGTTTTATGACCCTGATGCAAGCATTCCCAATGGTTTGGTTACTTTAGGACGAACGCCATTAGTTGGTGTGGGCCATTCGAGGTTGGACTCGATCATGCCACTAATGTTACGTATGATATGTTGTGCAATGGTTGGGGCACTGGCATTGTATTATAGGTCTCTCGGGACAGCACCAACCTTGCTGAGAAGGGGTAATATCTCGGGTAGACCATGTATGAGAGTTATGACTTGTAATGCATCAGCATTTTCCTGCATTAAAACAATTAGGTAATTATTACCATTTCTACATTATAAGCTTTGAAAATCCTAAAACCAATCAAATGGTGTATTAACGGAGGTTATGCCCTCTTTTGGTTATTACTTAAATTGCACATCTACTTCCTTTAATTAGGCTCATGTCATATCTAAGTGTGAGATTTACTTACTAGTTATTATACTTACGTGGTTATTATTATTTAGGTGACCTGGTTTACTGTTATGGAAGTGGCAAGAGATGCTATTATTTGACTAGTTATACTTTACTTATAATTATAGGTTTGTCTTTACTATTTAGTCGATCCATGTTCATAGTTGATAAATTTAGTAACTCAGATTTATTCACCTTCCCTTACATTTACTCTAACAATTTTACAATGGTGATTTCCCTTTTTGCCACAAGTTAGCTTAATGGGTAAATTGCCAATGACTTCACCGGATTAGTTGAGGCTAATTTTGGGGGCGTTACAGTTAGGCTCAAGAATTTCTTCATGGCATCAGTTCTTACCATAGGATGAATATGACCAACACTACTTGCCCTGTAACAAGGACCAGAAAAAATATTGGCCTACACCTGAGGCAAGGGTGTTAAGGAATAATTTCACATTGTCAACAGACAAAACTGTGGGCATGTTTATAAGAAATGAGCAACTCTCTCTTATTCAACCGATTTTATGAGATGAGTTAGGCTCACGAATTTTTTCATGGTATCAGAACCTACTACAGGACAAATGGAGCCTACACTACTTACCTCATGATAAGAACCAGGAAAAATACTGGCCTACAAATGAGGGGGGTGCTAAGGAATAATCTCACATTGCCTGTGCACAAGATCTTGGGCGTGTTCAATGCTCTCTTATTGAACTAGTTTTAGGAGATGAGTTAAGCCCACAAATTTCTTTAGTTGTAACTCCAAAATTTTGGTAATACACCCGAAAAAAATTCAAAAATAAATATGGGAAGTGGGAAATATTTTTTTTCAAAATTACCCTTTTTTGGGACTTTTTTACTGTTCACACATCACCAAAAGGGTAATGTGTGAACGGTGTAAACTACACCTTTTATAGAAGGTGCCGTTTTGCTTAACATGTCACCAAATAATGTCGTTTTGCATTGTTCGAACGACACTATCCCCTTTTTTAGTCTATACTTTTTGCCATTTTGAAAAGGTCACTATTTGTATGTCACTAACCAATTAATTGACCTTTTGGGCCCAAAAATGTCATTATATGGCCGTCACTAAATCATGGTATTTTTGTAGTACCTTATACTACTATAAGACTACCATTAAAATATGCTGCCAAAGTATGAGAATTCTGAGTAACGGCATGTTAATTTGATAGGGATTGTAACATACTCTAAATTAAATTTCTTGATACCTATTACACGTTTAAAATGGGACGTGATGGAATTACTTAAATGAGCGTGCTTGGCTTGATTATGAGTTAATCTTTCCTCTTACATATGGAAGGTGTGTTTGATCTACTCACTTTTGGGACAAATTTGAAGTTTTAAAATTTTAGAAATATTAATGTTATATACTATAATTTTTATCTCACGACTATCTATAATAGTAGCGTAGTATTAATTGAATTCGGTACATATATGAATCTAATAAGTAATGGAAATTCTTGATTTTTCTCGATAATTTTCTAATTTAATTCGGAATTTGAATTGATATTCTTTCGTTGATTCCTTGTCAAGTGCGTAGAATTATATCAAAGATTAAGGATCAAGTTGTGTCCTCCCACAAGTATAAGGAAAAAAGAATTGCCTCATTGTCTAATACGAGCACTACAGAGGGAAAACAACATCGAAACAGTTGGTCCTAGATATAATTTAAAGAGATATGTACGAACTTCAAAATCAGGCAACTATCCTCCCAAAAGGACAAAGCACACTCCAACTCACAAAACAGAATCTGTCGTGCACCACTAACCACTTATAATAATCCTCCCTTTTCATGAACCGATGCACCCTCGCCTGTGTAAAGACTTGTGGTCATGTGAAAGCATTATTCGACTGTGAGAATGGTGTTAATAATAATAATAATAATAATATATATATATATATATATATATATATATAAACTTCATTATATATAAAAAATATTAATTTAAAGAACTGTTAGGAAAGAGATAAAAGAAAATTTTGTCTTTTATATTAAAATAATTGCTAGTGTATTAACATGAAATGAGTCTCTAAAAGTCCATATAAACACAATTAAAATTGCACTTAAATTATGTATTATCGATGGTATGATTTCCTAATGAAACTTAATTTGCAATAATCTCCATGTGACCAGTGAATGACACAGTAGAACGGACGATAGAAGCGACAGAAGAATAAGTAGAATCAAAGAACACCAGTTGTCGTATAAATTAAAGTATTGATAGGAAGTAATATTGTTTCATGAACATATTTATATAACCCATGGGTTCTCGTTTGTATAAAAGAATGTGGAATTTAGCATATCGTCATTCTTAACCGGGGTTCCCAAGGGCGCCTGTCGACTCCTCTCGAATTAAGCAAATATTTCAAAACCGGGCATGCATAAGTGATATCTCGAAAGCTTTTCAGTGACAGAGTGGCTGGCTCGCACCATGCATAAGGGCATCTCCAACCCTAGTAACAATATATATATATTGTTACTAGGGTTGGAAAAGAAATTATTGAGCAAAACAATTTTGTCAACCAATCTTTGCATACGATCGGACAGCAGTTAGATCGTATTGAAGAAAAATTGATTTCTCCATCCTCTTCAAAAATTGAAAAACCTTTGATTTCTCTTCCTGAGAAAAAGAAGTCTCTTGATTCAAAAATTGACCAAAATCAGGCTAGTACTTCTGAATTTCACCAGAAGAAAACTAGTGAATTTTCTGATACAGATTCCATATCCTCTGATTTCTCTTCCTCTGATAAATTGAAACATATGAATTGTAGTGTTTTAACAAAAACTGAAAAGCAAGAAGAATTTTTAATGACTCTTATTTCAAAAATTGAAAATCCTGAATTAAAAGAAAAATACCTTAAAAAATTGAAGAAAAACAAACTTTCTAAGTCCAAGATCTCTCTTGATGAAACTTTGGAAGAATTTTCTAAACAAAAATCCAAAGTTACTACTGTCTCAGATTTGCAGCATGAGATTAGTATTATCAAGAAAGATATTGTTGATTTAAAGAAAGGTTTGCATAATTTAAAAATTGATAATAAAGATTTGAATCAAGAAATTTTTAAACTTAAAGATTGTTTTCAAAATCAAGATTCTGATAATAATGACAATAAATCTGATCAAAAAGAATCCAACAATACTTTGAATTCCAATGATGATAAGATTATCAGTTTAATAAATAAAGTTATTCTTCCAAAATGGTATGCCAAGGTTCATATTGTTGTTGCCCAAGATTATGCTTTTGATGTTATTGCTTTGATTGATTCTGGTGCTGATTTGAATTGCATTCAAGGAGGACTGATTCCTAGTAAATATTTTGAAAAATCCACTGAAAAATTAAATTCTGCCAGTGGAAGCAAATTGCAAATAAAATATGAATTGAACAATGTCCATGTTTGTCAGAATAATGTTTGTTTTCACATTCCTTCTGTTCTTGTTAAAAATATGACTGATAATATGATTCTTGGAATTCCTTTTATTTGTATGCTTTATCCGTTTACGGCTGAGGATGATGGTGTGTCCACAGTTAAAATGAGTGTCCCTATTAAATTTCATTTTGTTTCAAGATTTGATATTGATCAGTTGAATTTCAATTTAATTTTTGCTAAGACTAAACATTTAAATTTTCTTAAACAAGAAGTTAAATACAAAAAGATTGCTGAACAACTTTCTGATAAATTGTTGCAATCAAAGATTTCTGCTTTTAATAGCAAGATTATTGACACTGTTTGTTCTGAACTTCCAAATGCTTTTTGGCATAGAAAGAAGCATATTGTTTCTTTACCTTATGTCAAAGATTTTTCTGAAAAGAATATTCCTACTAAAGCCAGACCCATTCAAATGAATGCTGAAATTTTAGATTTTTGTCAAAAAGAAATTGCTGATTTGCTTGCAAAAGGAATTATTCGAAAGAGTAAATCTCCTTGGTCTTGTGCTGCTTTTTATGTTAGGAAAAATGCTGAAATTGAAAGGGGAGTTCCCAGATTAGTCATAAACTATAAGCCCCTCAATGATGTGCTAGAATGGATTAGGTACCCTATCCCCAATAGGAAGGACTTAGTCAGCCGTCTGAGCGATGCTTTAGTTTTCTCCAAGTTTGATATGAAATCAGGGTTTTGGCAAGTCCAGATTAATGACCATGATAGGTATAAAACTGCTTTTACTACCCCATTTGGTCATTATGAGTGGAATGTTATGCCTTTTGGATTGAAGAATGCTCCTAGTGAATTTCAGAATATTATGAATGATATTTTTAATCCTTTTACCCACTTCACCATTGTTTACATCGATGATGTCCTTATTTTTTCCAAATCCATTGAGGAACATTGGAAACATTTGAATTCTTTTTTAGAAACTATTAAACATAGTGGTCTCGTTGTTTCAGCCAAAAAGATTAAACTTTTTCAAACCAAGATCAGGTTTCTTGGTTTTGATATTTCTGAGGGCCAGATACGCCCAATTGATAGAGCCATCCAATTTGCTGATAAGTTTCCTGATGTCATCATTGACAAAACCCAACTTCAAAGATTTCTTGGTTCCCTGAATTATATTGCCGATTTTTACAAAGATTTACGAAAATATTGTAAACCTTTGTTTGATAGATTGCAGAATAATCCTCCACCTTGGACTAATATCCATACTTCCATTGTCAGACAAATCAAAGTTCATGTTAAAACTTTGCCTTGCCTAGGAATTCCTTCTGATAATGCTTTTAAAATTGTCGAAACAGATGCCTCTGAAATTGGTTTTGGAGGAATTCTGAAACAACTTGTTTCATCAGGATCTCCCGAACAAATTGTTCGATTCCATTCTGGATCCTGGAATTCTGCACAATCTAATTATAGTACTATTAAGAAAGAAATTCTTTCTGTTGTTTTATGCATTACAAAATTTCAATCTGATTTACTTAATCAAAGATTTTTGCTAAGAATTGATTGCAAGTCTGCAAAGTATATATTGAAAAAAGATGTTGAAAACATTGCATCTAAATAGATTTTTGCCAGATGGCAAGCAATTTTGAGTGCTTTTGATTTTGATATTGAATATATTAAAGGTTCTGATAATTCAATCCCTGATTTCCCCACTCGTGAATTTTTGCAGTGCCATCATGGCAAGCAAAAAAGACAAGGAGAAGATTGATATGCTTTATGTAGCCTCAACTACAGAATCTTCTTCTACTCTTGTTCCTTATGTTCCCCCCATTATCCTTCCTCCTATTTATGTTCCCCTTCTCACTGTTCAGTATTTATTTTCAATTGAAAAGAATCATTCCCAAGATAAATCCCCCAGAGATTTAGCCCTTTCTTATTTTCCCCCAGATTTCAATTGGATTCCTGAAGATCTCCAGAAAAATCTAGATTACTACACTAATATTTTATTTCAAACTGAATCCATTCGTTTCCATCCAATTTATTCCAAATGTTCTGACTCCTTAATTGTTAGGGGCAATATTGCATATCTTGTCAAATTCATTCATGAAAAAGATTGGGGATTACATCCTTCTACTCTAAGACCTTTTGCAGGATCTACTATTCCCTATTCTTATTATGATTATATCAATGCTTGGTTCAAATTTATCCTCTTACAAACTCCTGAATTTACTCATTGCTGGATCATTAATTTTGAAAAAAATTTTGATGACACATTTCCTATTTGGTTCCTCCATTGGTGGAAATTTTTTGGCCTTAATCCAGATATTCTTCCTCCCCAACTCTTTGAAGCCTTTCATCTTTTTAAGACCCATTTCAATCATAAGGATTTTGATTCTGATTTTCCACCTATTTTGCATTTTGTAAAGAAATACAAAATTCCTTGGTTCATGAGATGGAAGTATGTCAAGAGGGATGCCAAAATTGAAAGACACTGGTATCAAGCCAAATTAAAGGATAAAAGCCCAAAAATTGATGCTATTGTCAAAGATGTTAAAGAAATGGCTCAAAAGGCTCAAACCTCTGAAGCATCATCTTCATTTCAAATTTCTCCCCACAGTGCTTTTTCAAGATATTCAAAAAGTTAAAGATTTCCTCGATAATTGTTGAAGAAGAGAATTGTTTCAGTTGAAGACTTGAAAATTTCAAAGATCTATGAGTTGCAGTTTTTTCAAGATTCTGTCTGATTTTCAAGATTTCTAGTTCGTATGCCAGTGCTTATGTCAGTACAGCAAGATTTCAAGATTCCCAAGATTTCAAGATTTTGTTCAGCCTCACTGCTGAAGATTTGTCCGGTTTCAAGATTTCAAGAATTCCCTGTTGAAGATTTTCCAAGATTTTCTCAAGATTTTGCCCAAGATTTCCAAGATTTCAGACTACTTTGAAGACCTGAATGAAGACATCTTCATCCGACAAAGATTCAGAATTTTGGAATTTTCAGATTTTACTATTCACCTGTCACTATTCACCCGAACACTATTCATGCTACTGTTCATGCGTGAATTTTGTACGAATTTTGTACTTATGTTCTATTTGTCTCTTGAATGAGTCTATAAAAAGGACTCACCTTTGTATTTGTGGGAGGGACTTCTTCAGAGAACTCTTTCTAAGATTCTCAGAACCTTTCTTAGAGAAGACTCGAGAGAGCTTCTGACCATTTCCCATTTCCCATTTCCTTTGTAATTCCAGTTTCCGATTTCCATTTCCTCTTATTTCCTTCTACTTTTGTAAGTTTAAGATTCCAATAATATTCTCAGTTCAGATTAATCTCAAGTTTATTTTCAGTTATTATTCTCATTACATTCGCATACCGCTTGATTGACGGTTCTCGCTTTTCATATTAAAGCGCTTATATATACTGCATACCCGATTGGACAGTTCTACTGCTTTATTTACATTCCTTCAAATTTCATTCTGCAAATTATAAACTGTATACCGCCTCCATGGCTGGTTCTATTGCTTTCTTTTACTGCATTATTTTCATTATTTTCATTATTGCACTATTTTGATTATATTGTTACTAGGGTTGGAGATGCCCTTATGCATGGATATATATACTTTATTTCAGATCACATGCAAGCAACTGTGTCCATATATATGTTCGGCTCCCGAAATCCTAAAATGAACAACTGAAAAACAATTGAAAAAGAGTACGATGATATATCTTTAATTGCTATAAGTTCCAAACTGTGTCACATGCAAGCAACTGTGTCATGCATGGGAACGATGCGGCACTACGTATAAGAAACTTGCTCATTAGGGCGACATTTTGCCGCTAATGTGGTTGCCTCAGACCGTATTTTTCTTAAACTAACTTAAAGCTTTTATGGAACTGTACTAATGATCTTAAAAAACTTTTATAGTATCTTAAAATTTATTTTAGGCAAAAAAAAAAAGTTTGGTAAATGTTAAACTAATAATTAAGTGATTAAATTTATATGTTTCTAATAACTTAGGCTTATGGGAAAACTAGTGATTTAATATTGTATTAGAACCAAAGGTCTTGAGATTAAACTTTTGACTCCGTCAAATTACCCCTTCATTTAAATTTAATATTCTACGTGCTAAACTCCATTTATTAAAAATGAGTTTGAGCCAATAGTTGAATAGAATGTTAAAGTAATGATTAAGTGATTAAATTTACATTTTCCTATTAGATTAAGGTTTATAGAAAAACTGTTAGAAAACTGCATTGTGGAGGAGGCTCGAAAATGTGGCATTTTTCTATATATAAAATTTTTAATTTCCAACGCATTTCCAAGGAGGCTCTTACACTTTAAACCTCATCTCAAGATCTATATAAAACATCATAAGACAAGATTTTCAAAAGGCCTGAGGCCATTGTTTTGTGTTCTTGAAGAGTGTTTTTGTATATTGAATGATGTAGATCGAACGTCATTTGAGTTTATGAAGACATTTGGCCGTACCAGATTAATTAGAGTGTGGGCGTTCAAACATTGAACTAGGTGTAGCACCTGTTCAAACTTAAGATGCTCATCGAAAGGCGCGTTTAGCTTTTTGGCTTTTGCGATAGTTCCTTTTTCATTTTTTCTTTTATATTAAGATGTTCATCATTTTGTGACAAGTTAAAGAACGTGGACGGTCCCCGCTTGTTCCAAAGAAATTGTTTGCTGACTTGCTGTGGAAACAACTCCACATCTCGTTAATTTGTCCTCACACTACCGTAGCATTCTTCGATCCAAACGCTGAAGATTTGATTATGAAACAACTTTGCTCTTCAATGGCGGATTCCAGGAAATTGGTTAAACAAGTTACTTTTCCCAAATTGTCAGTGAAGCTAGTCTAGTTGCCCAAGGCTTGTCTTCTCAAAAGAACAAAGGACAGTGTCGTTTAGTCCTTGTGTTTCGGCATCTCGCAAAGGACAGTCAGTTTTTCTAGTTGTTTATTAGTAAGAAATTGGTCAATGAAAAAGAAGAAGCCAAACCTAGATATAGCTCATCTTTTGGACTTTTGTTGGCCTAATAATTTGACTTGTTTGATAATCTAGGTTCATTTAAAGTTATCCCCAAGAGGTAGTTCAATTAGCTGGGATTACGCTTAGTGAAACAGAGGTCACTAATTCGAATCCCTTCTTCCCCCTCTTGTGCGGATGTATCTCAAAAAAAAAAAAAAAAAAGGTTCATTTAAAGCTCTATAGTTAGCCCTATTTATTTTTCGTCCCTTTTTAAGTATAAGTTTGTTCTCATATATTTGGGCCATATTAGGTTATATTTCGGCCCATTGTTGATACAAACCCATCATCGGTCATCATTGTCGGCCGCTACTCAACCGCCACCAACTCTAGTAACTAGCATCGGCTGTCGCCAACTCTTATCATGAGTTTCCGGCCATCATCATGCATGGATTGTATACAATCAAATTTAATTGTATAAAAATATGATTTGATAATATCTCTGCCTACCATTTTTGAATTATTTTCACTTATACCTTTCTTCTTCTTTTCTTTTCTTTTTTTTTTTTTTTAAGTTGGAACATTTTATATTGAAAATATAATTAAGAAATAAGAGCATGATGTAGCCATTTACCCTATTCTCTAGTGTGATCTCCATTTTCAATGTATTCTTCTATTTTATTTATTTCCTATCTAATTATGAATTTCTTCATACTCTTGGCAATTGCTAGGTCGATCCTCCCCTGTAACTAAGCCAAATATGTTTTATACCACCACATATAGTTGTAGACCAGAATTGTGACCATCACTTAGTACAATACTAACAACCAAACTATAAAGTTGTAGCAAAATAAACCAATTTGAACTCAATTTTTATCTGTTGGGCATGCTTATTGTGAATTATCTATCTAAATTAATAGGCAAATAACTGCAGTTTTACTTGCAAGTGCACAAGGTCAATGTCGTAGCATAGTGTGTAAGTGCAAGATTGATCCCATAGGGATTGGTAAATTTTGATTAGAATTAATTTCGCAATGAAAAATAAGAAAACGAAAAATTGATTTTTAATTCAATGAAGATAAGGAGCAGGGCTTTGATTTCCACCACTAATCATGCTTATACAATAAAACAATATGCCAGTGTTTTAATTACATGATGAATATTTAATGGTTGCCAACCTAAGGGCATGGTGTATATTCCTTAAGCTATTGGTTTCCCTAAGCAACAAATTAGGCATGGTGTATACTCTAATTTTTTTCTTTCCTAAAGGATTTAGCATGGTGTATACTAAATTGTTCTCCAAGAAAGCATATGAATTGTGAAAACCGACAACCACATGAGACTTAGGGCATGGTATATACTCCCGGTTTTTCATGTTGATTAATCCAAGAACCCGACGTGGATTACTTTTGTTACTTATGTTAAACCTAGCACTCGGCCATCCAAATTGATCTAACTAACAAGTCCATACCGCATGCATATGTTGATCAGGCAGACACACATGAGGAATTCATGAAAACAGGTATTAATAAAGTTAAATACTATCATGCAATTATCGCAAAGGCGCCAATATTGAATTAAAATATAAACATGACCAGGGCTTCAATCAAGCCCTACTGAAAGGTTTAGTTACACATGATATTGATGCTAATCATCTTCATAAAAGAAAAGAAAAGAAAAGGGAAAAGAATAAACTCGGAAAATCGCTTCCTCGAGAATCGTAAATTCTTCTCCAAACTCACGTGTGTGTTTTTTTTTATGTTTACAAGCCTATTTATAGAGTCTAAGAGAATCCTAAAACCCATAAAAATCGTAGGATTAATTCCTTGTGCAACAAGGATTAACAAAACCCTAAAACAAAAATTTCCAAAATAGGGCTGTGGCTGGATTGGCTTTCACGCACAGGTGAGCTCGATTGTAAGTCGTGTGTGCTCGATCACAATGCGATCAATCCTCTTCTTGCGCGTGCGAGTGTAGGTGTGCTCGATCCTTGCCTAGGGTGCTCGAGCGCTAGCGCACTCGATCGTAGGTCTCTTGCGCTCGATTGCTCTAACAAACTCCAGCTTTTCCCATTTTTGCTCCTTAAGCCCAGATTTCTAGAAATGCTTCATTTTCTTCCATAGACCTATAAAACAAGGAAAACACAGAAAGAAAGTAAAATAGAACAAAATAATACAAACTAAGAGTATAACAAATATAAATTAAAGGGCTTAAATATGAATATTTAAGCACTTATCACACCCCCAAACTTACATATTGCTAGTCCTTTAGCAATACGAAACTAAAAATTAAATGCAAAACAAAAAGATAAGTCCAGCTTTCATGGGATGTACGGTTGCATTTGGCGTATGCAACAAGCCTTTTAAACTCTTAGGAATTCCCTAAAGGACAAGTGAAGTCTTGTGAGGGTTTTTCAAGAATGTTACCTACAAACATTATGCACAGTTCATGTTATCCAAAAATTAAAGAATCACTCAAAACCATTATTTTCATTCATTAGCAAGCTTAAAAAGTTAAACTCCTTCTTCACAATGAATAGGAATTTAAAGTCTAATAATTTATAACAAGCAAGCTAAGGCATCACAAGTTCGAAACAGTGTAAAGTGAATTAGTACAAAACTATGAAGCTTTCCAAATAATTTCAATGTGCAATGTCTCAATATCTGAAGATTCACTGAAAGTCTTATCAGAATGAACAACAATGATATACTTGTCTTATTCTTTCTTTTATTATTAGGCTCTACAATATTTAGTTTCCTTAAGCTTACTAATTGACTCATGTAGTGAGTGTTGAGCCAATGACTCTCAAACCAGATGGTTTTAAGGCATTAGGTGTAAAGACACCCCTAAGAACTTACTATGGTTATGAAATTAAGGAAGCGAAATTAAACTAGCCATAATGGTTATGAAATTAAACTAGCCATAATGTTAACCAAATCAAATCTCCTCATCTTTTGACGTGAACACTTAATGCTTTGAGGCAAGAGGTCCAGTTACTAAGTGAAAAGTTTATCAATGATCATCATTTTTTTTTTTATATATATTTTTCATTATTATGCCAAGGTATCCAACCAATAAGTCATTCAGTTTCACCCAAAATATGGAAACATACACATCAAAACCACATGTCATATCCCACAAATCATGTGCTAATATGCTTGTGTGAGAGTAGATCAAACATGTGAATTCTCAACTGTCTAAAGTAACAAAACTAAAAAATTCTATCATCAGATCATGTGTTCAAAATTTTAAGCTCACTAATGAAATCAAATCACAATTTTTTTTAGATCAACAAAAATTTTCAAGACAACCTGAACATGCTTTTTTGTTTTTTTTCAAAAAAAGGGACAAAGTGTGTAAATGTGTCTCCCATACCCTCAAACTTAAATTACACATTGTCCCCAATGTGTAAATAACATGGAAATAGCTAACCTGGGATTTAGAGAATTGTCTGGACTGGCATGGCTCATAGCACACCCCCAAACTTGAACTGGAGTACCCTTTTGTCCCTAAAAACACAATAGTAAAGTAACAATGGAAAACAAGAACAAAATAAAAATAAACAAAAATAAAAACAAGTATTAAAAGGATATGCTGTGGGGTGCCTCCCATGAGCGCTAAGTTTTACATCTTTAGCCAGACTGTGCAGCCGCTCACTGTTGTCCTCTATGTGATGTCAATCAGGACTTCTATTGAACAGATGGTGTGCAGCTCCCAAACTAAGTGGTGCAAAGCCACTTCTAAAATTGTCCAACCCCTTGCAAAACACAAGAACCAACACAGAGGACAACTACAATATGTACAAGCAGATTGCAGTTGTCAAAAACAAAAGAATTGAAAATTTTGTGAAGGTTTGGGAGTGTAAGGGTTGGGGATAAGCAGGTTGAAAATAGGGGAATAGTGAAAATGTGGTGTAGTGGGGAAGCGTGTAATGGCCAGTGTATGGTGTTTGGAGGTGGTTTAGAGTGTGGGGGTATCAGGTGAGGTTAGGTGAAGTGTGGAGCATGCAGATGTGTTTACGGTGCAAGGGGGAAAAGTGATGGGGAGAGGGGGAGAAATGACCTATAAGTAGGTCACATGACCCTCTTTCCTGAGTGCGCTCGATCACATATAAGATGCAATCGATCGTACTTATACCTGATTGTGTGTGTGTGTGCTGATGCGCTCGCCCGCCTAAGGTCGCACAACGAGAGAGAGCGATCGAGTGCCATTTACACAATGATCATTCGCTTCCTTAGAATGTTTAGCACAATTGAAGCAGTTTTTGTGCTTGATCGCCAATCCTTGGGCGATCGATTGTAGTAACAGAATGCCACTTCCCAGCTTGCGGAAAACACGAAAATAACTAAGGGAAAAATAAAATAAAATGAAAAACAACAAAAAGGAAAGTCAAAATATAGAAAAAAAAAAATTATTACCGCACTCAGTGGCCTTAGTACCACTGACCTCAACAGAGGCGCTTGATATTTTAAACTGCTCAATGCCTCCATAGTAGCTTTAGTGCTACTCTTTTGGGAAGGTGCACATGAAGTCCACCACATGTGGCTTAGGTGTTCTTGGTGTAGAATTCACTCCAACATATGGCTTCACTCTATGTCCATTCACCTTGAATGTTTGATTTTTTTGTGGACTATGAACCTCCAAAGCTCCCTAAGGAAACACGTTAGTGATAATACAAGGACCAAACCATTGATACTTGAACTTACCAGGGATGAGCCAAAATCTTGATTTATAAGTCCACACTTTTTGTCCCACTTGAAACTCCTTCTTGGCATGGTATTTGTCATGATCAGTCTTGGTTCTTCCTTTGTAAAGTTTGTTATTCTCATCTGCCTTATGCCTCAACTCTTTAAGTTCCTTCAGCTGTGTCTTCCTTTTAGCACTTGGATGTGATGGAGGAGTTTCCAGGGGTTTCACAACTTCCATGATGCCTTCAGTGACATCTTCAATAACTGGCTCCTTGTCCTTCCTTGTGACACTGTGAGTAAGGGTAGCTTGCAATGGATTCATTTGATGGTCCTGAAAAGTATTCTCAACAACACCTTGGATCATACAAGCATTAAAACATTCAACATCATCTTGAGGTAATTGTGATTCTTCAAAACTCTTAAATACTATCTTTTCACCATTTACTTTCATGCTCACCGTACCTTTTTTCATACAGATTCTCATATTAGTAGTTCTCATGAAGGGCCTCCCTAAGATAATTGGTAAAGGTGATGGCATCGGGCCTTCTTCCATATCCAAGACAATAAAATCACCAGGTAAAATAAATTTACCTACCTTTACGAAGACATCTTCAAGTATACTTCTTGGTCTTTTTATGCTTATGTTTGCCAGTTGCAAGGTGATAGAAGTTGGTTGCAGCTCCTCCAAACCTAGCATCTCATACACCATGTATGGCATCAAATTGACACCCCTAGGTCCAGTAATGATCACTCACAATCATGATCACCAATCCTACAAGGACTAGTAAAACTCCTTGGATCTTTGAGCTTAGGTGGTAACTTCCTTAACAACACCGCACTTACCTCTTCAATAAAAGCCACTGTTTCATGCTCCTGAAATCTCCTTTTATTAGTGCAAAAATCTTTAAGAAATTTAGCATAAGATGGAATTTGTTTGATTGCATCTAGTAAAGGAATATTAATTTGCACTTTTCTCAATATTTCAAAGATATCAAGCAGCTTGTTTTCTTTCTTTGGCTTTACTAACCTTTGAGGGAAGGGTGGTGCATTCACCTTCTCCATTTCACCTACCTTGGATGTGGAGGCTTCATGTGGAGGTACTTGTGATTTGACTTCAGTCTTTGGCTTTACCAACCTCTGAGAGAAGGGTGGTGGTGGATATACCCTCATCTTACTTATCTGTGATTGCGCTGTCTCATCAGTTCCTATCTCCTTGCCACTTCTAAGAACCGTGACAGCTTGTAGTTGTTGGTGACGCCCTAGATTAGGTATTATTTGTAGCACCCCAGATTTTATTAATATGATTTATGATGTAATAATGAGATAATAATACTATTTCAATATTTATTTAGGTGTGATATTAATTATTAAGGAAATTACAGGTTAATTTGAAGAGTGATATAATAATTTTCCTGATTTTGTTTGGAGTGTCGGCAGGTCGTGTAGACTTATGGGTTGAATTAGGTAAGTTTAAAAATATAATTTCTCTTCCTAACTTTATTGTCTTCCTTTTCCTTCCTTTAGCCACCAAAAGCAACAAAACCCTTTCTAATTATATATTATTATGTCTACTACTTTTCCCCATTTCTCCACACACTTATCTCATCTACCTTTCTTCATTTTTTTTCCTTTATATTCCACTACCAAAACCACGACTTGCAGAGTGGGAGTCAGAGAGAATTTTTGAGAGGGTAAGGGATCGTGAATGTGAGGGAGATATAGGAGGAGATCGGTGAGTTCACACCCACTGTCCAGATGAGTGCTCACGTTATCTCACTGCAGAGGGGAAATTATTAAGGGATTGTGTAGGAGGAAGAGAGCTGGGTGTTTGGGAGAGAAGGGCAGTGAAGGAGTGGAGATCGGGGAAGGGAGAAAACAATCACAGTGGAGTTAGAGAGAGAAAGTTGAGGGAGACAGAGATGGTGAAAAGAGGAGGCGTTGGGAGCATGGGCGGCTGAATCTAGTGTTGGGCTCGGCCATCTCAATGATTGGAGTTGGGTCTCAGGTGGAGGAGAGAGAAATCGCAGAAGAAGAAAGAAGAAAGAAAAAGAAAAAGAAAAGAAAAGAGGGGTTTAATAAGTGGGTGTTTAGTGGATCTAATTATTGGGTTCTTATGAGGTAAACCTAATCCCTTGAATTCTTGGTTATTTGTTAATTTGATTATAAGTAGTTGTAATTTAGAAATTGTTAAACAGAATGGGACAACTAGATTTTCAAGGTGATAAATTAGCGGTTAAAAGATTTCTTATAACTGCAGTCTATAGGTAAGTACATTCACTACCCCTTTTAAAGTTAGCATGTCATGCAATTCATGTATATTTGTAAATATTTATTTATTGTTATTTACATATTATGAAGTTATGTGGCATGCATGAAAGATTGAGAAAGATGAATTTCTTTTGTGAAAATGATGATTATAAAATAATAATAAAACCCTCATACATGTTGCTCTAAGATGCATCAAAAGAAGTACAAGAAATATTATGAATGAGATGTACAAAGAAAAGTACAAGAAATGCTATGAATGTTATGAAATGAGGGCACATGTATAGAGGAATATTTTGGCCCCAAGAAAGAAAGAATGTGAGTTCGGTACTGATACTCGGTTGGAGGCGAAACCACTGAAGGAGGCTATGCTAGAAGGTGGTATTCCATCAACATGACCGTTGAGTGCACCAAGTAAGAGTTAATTGACGGTCGGGTATGACCGAAGTCACAGTTCAGTGCCATGGTCACAAGGACCCGCAACCCTTGTACACAAGGGTAATAGTGTACATGGGCCTTAAAATGAGAAAATGACAAGATAATTGCATCAATGATTTACAATGATGCAATGATGATGTTTTACAAGATTGATTTATGACAATTATTATTACTATATGTAATAGTATGTATATGCTACGGGAGATGCAATCGTACATACATATATTATTATGGTTGGTTGTATACATATTTATGAAAACAGTTTTCAAAACTGAGAACAAGGAGTAAAACTATTTATGGTGGTGGATTTTACTTGTTGGGCTTCTTTGGGCTCATTCAATTTTATTTCTTGTTTTCAGGTAGAGAGCTTGCTGGAATAGGAGGTTGGAATGGGGGTGGGAATAATTATTAAATTTTCATAGTCTTTTCAAGTCAATTATTGTAATAATATGATATTCCGCAATTGAAGTTATGTTTTTCTAATTTCACTTGTAATAAAATCTTTTGATAAATGTTTTATACATTTATCGTACTCTTTGAAAATCAAGTACTCTAATAGACCTTGTAGATCTTTGCATTATTAAAAAGAAAGGTAGTAAACCTAGCCTTACGGGCTAGGGGCGTTACATTGTTTGGACTGGAAATTCACCCTGCTTCCTTCCACTCAGCTCTTTAGCCAATTGCCCCACTTGTACTTCCAGTCTTTGAATAGATTGGTCATGCCTTGCATTGGTTTATCTTTGCTCAGTTTGAAATTGTTTAACCTCCGCCATAAACTGCTTTTGTGTCTTTAGCATTTGTTGTTGTTGTGTTGCCAATTGCATCACAAGAATCTCTAAATCACCCTTCTTTGACTCTTGAACTGGTTGGGCTTCTGGTTGGGAGTTCCTTTGTTGCCCTTGAACGTTTAGAGCATTCTGATTGTTACTCCATGAGAAGTTGGGGTGATTTCGTCACCCGGGATTATAGGTGTTGGAGTATGGATTGTTCTTGGGAGGATAATTGTTCTGTCCCACATAGTTTGCTTGCTCTTGATCTGTAGATCAATAGAAAGGGCAAGTGTCAGTAATGTGATCAAACTGAGAACAAATAGCACATACCTGGATTGGTGCAGCTTGTTGACCAGGTGAGATGTTCTGCAAAGTCATGGCCTTGACAATCATATCTAACTTTCTGTCCACAATAGCCATGTGATTTGGAGATCCACCATTTGGGTTTACTTCATACATGCCCTTGCTCTTTACTCCTTGTCTCTCTCTGGATGAGAATTGTTGGGAGTGCTCACTTAATGTCTCAAAAAGCTCCATTGCTTCTTCACTGCTCTTTTCCATTAGCACACCTCCACAACTAGAATCATAACTCCTTTATTTATGTCATTCAGACCTTCATAAAAAGCTTGTACCAGCTCATCTTGAGGTAGTTTGTGATGTGGACATTTTAAAAGCAGGTCATTGAAAAGTCCCCATGCTTCGAAAAATAGGTCGCCATCTCTCTGTTGAAAAGATTGACTTTCTTTTCTCGTCTGCCTTGTCTTTTGAGCTGGGAAGAACTTCTTTAGGAACTTACTGGACAGCGCTTCCTAAGTATGGACGGTGCTTTAAGGCATTGAATTGTACCACAATCTCGCATTGTCTTTCAAGGAAAAAGGAAAGAGAATCATCCTGATTCCCTTTTGATCTAGGCCTTGGATATGTTGAAACATGCAAAGATCAGAGAATTCCCTAAGGTGCAAGTTTTTGGAGCTTAGAAGATCATGAGCGGTTAGAAATTGGATGTATACTAGGGTTGCCGGACGTACACTCTAAATTTTATACCTTTATTTTATTTTCAAAAATCGATATTCAAGATGAGACTTTGTAAAATGTTTGATTTTATTGCATTCTAAGATACCCGTATCCATTTGGGCATAAAATTTAACTATGGAATATTATAATATTAAATAATTTATCCAACACCCACCCCCAACCACAACAACAACAACAAAAAAAAAAAAAGAAAAAAAAAGTGGAAAATGAGTTGGCAATATCATATCATATGTCTCACACGTTTCTTATTAGCTTATCTTTAGAGTGTTTAGGTAGGCGGTTAAAAACCATCATGTATTTGCTATCCACTCATTTGTATGGTTATGAATAGATTTTCAACCTCTAACTCTAGGTAAGTGCATATGGTGTGTGCTATCCACACATATGTAGGTGGATAGCAAAATATGGTTAAGCGAAGGTAGATAAATCCACTTATTCATATATATATATATATATATAAAAGAATATTTTTATCTTACAAATGCATTTCGAGATTAAATCCCAAAATGAAGTTGTTTTGTCTAGGGAAAGAAATCAAGTTAATTAATGCATGCAAGAAAGAAAAATTGGCAATTGATAATGATACACCTCGTGGCAGACTACGCCTTAGCAGAAATGCATATGCTGCTCTTGTGTATTAGAAGGATTGCATATATATATATTCCTTTTGTGTATTGATGGACTCACGTTGTATATTATGTTTAATTGTGTATATTTTGAAATGAGTTGTATGTATACGTAGATTATTGTTAATTATTTGGAATCGCACTTGTATTTTTTTGTTATCATGAGATTGTTAAATACCTTTGTGATTATGCCATTTCGAAATGTTTACTATTTTTTAGGTATGTTATTTGATTTTAAAATTGCAATTGATAATGAATATATTTGAAGTTGTAATATAGTTGATAATATATGTATGGATAGATGTAATTAACTATCTAGTGTTGCTGTTAAGAAATAATCTCACATTGTTTGATCACAAGATTTTGGACATGTTTATAAGGAATGGGCATCCCTTTGTATTGACCCAAATAATTAACTAAGCTTATGTAGCTTAGTTAGAGGGTTAATTTAGGTTTTGGGCCACTAAGAACATTAGAGGGGTATTTTGGGAAATTTGGACTTTCAGATTGGATGTACACTAGGGTTGCCGGGCGTACACTCCTGTTTGTAGTAGAGGACATACGCATGGGGGACCGTTGTATGAACGCCTGTAAATAATACATGGACGTACACTGGGGGCCACATGAACATACATTACTTTTGGAATACCCTTTGGATAATACCTAAACATATGTTATAACCTTTAAACCGTTGTGTAAATAGTACCGGGTGTACACTCTATAGTACTCGGACGTCAGCTACTTTTTAGAGAAGGTGGTAGCACCCTTAACTATAAATACCTCCTACCCCCCTCATTCTCACCCACTCTTTCACGTCACCAAACTGCCAAAATCCTTTCACGAGTGTGTTTTCTGTGATATTTGTGAGTTCAGTGCTACTGGAGAAGAGGTTCTTGAAGTTTCGCTTCAAGCAGGTAATACCCTTAAGCCTAGCTCGTTTCTATGTCATTATGCTGCTTAAATATTATCTTAGCTATTAGTTTTAGTTTCTATCTAGGTTGTACTTTAATCTTGGTAGGATTAGCGTTTATCTTGATCGAACTTGTTTTGTATTGCATGAAGACGTTGTCCTGGGTTAGGAAGCCTTAGAAAGCCTTTTGATAGCCTTAAAAATTGATTTGGGAGAATAGGAGGACAACTGGACAAAATAAGGTTCTACTTAAAAACCTTGGAGCGGACGTACGACCTCGTGCCTGGATGTACAGTCAGGAGTTTTCCAGGGAACGTAGTTTTGATTAGCCATCTGGTAGCTCCTATTTTCTTGTTATAAAGTTGTTTTAGTGGAATTAAGACTAATAGAAAGTTGTCCACATATTTGGAGAACCTAGACCATTTGTTGGAATACTCAAAGACGTTGTACGAGGCATGTGAGTTTTAACTCACATTGCTTGCTATTATTTTCCATGATTGCACGACTATTTTGTGTACGAAGAACATGTATATTTACAACTCTCACGATATACACTTTGTTGCACACAAACTCTAACTTTTTGTGAAAAATGTTGTGTTGAGTATGTTAAGAAAGTGAGACTTGTAAAAGCATGTATGTAAAATACAAACAAGATAATTTTCATCGTATGACATAATACACCAATACGTTTAGGATAACGGCCATGGGCTTACTATATATGCTAACTTTATGATCAGATGTGTGTATTGGATCCAATGGTTGTTTTGTGATCGACATAGCCTTAACAGGCGGTCACTACAGAACGAACATCATTAGCGGTTTTGGCACTTAAGGTCGGACTCGTTTGTACCAATAGTGTTATGTGCAATAGCATACAATATCTGGGGAACCGATGTTGTATTATGGGTCCCTCGGGACATCGATAACTCTACTAAGAAGGGGTAATTGATAAGAGCTGAATGTTACACATTCAAGCCCTTTAACTTGCATATGCTAACTCCTTCGCATTGTTATTTGTTTGATTTTTTTTTTTTTTTTTGTGTTTCAAGTCTTTATCGGTCAAATGCAAGAATTCTATTGGAAATCAGGCTTACAAGGCAAAATTTGGAGGCATTCTAGTACCAAGATCGAGCGCAGCTGCACCTGGGATCGAGCGCGCATGCACTCCAACGCATGCAGCCTAGGATCGAGTGCACACCTAGACTCGCACTCACATCAGCTAAGCTTGAGCACATATTCTTAGGCTCGAGCACACTCAAGCTTGCACAGTATTGTAGGCACCCTTTTGACAGCATGGACTAGGTTTTCAGTCTCCCACTTGAATTGGGAGACTGACCTAAGATTTTATTTAGGGTTTCTAGGGTTTTCCTAGTCCCTATAAATATGCCTTCTAACTTGTAAATAAAGGAGACCGTTTCCTAGATTTAAAAATTAGAAAACTGTCTATGAAGCTTAGAAGATCATGAGTGGCTAAAATCCTTTGTGAGGTATTGATATAACCATTTCCATGCACAATGGTTTGACTGTATTTGGTATCTAGTTTTTCAATTTATGCACGTTGATTGTATAACTATGAGAATTGCAACCATTGATTTTTGTTCTTACTTTTAAATGCAATTGTTCTTAATTTTAAATCAATATTAGTGAAATTCTTATCTATTCTTAGAAAGACTTTTACTTTTATTGAACTCAAATCATTATGTGATCATAAGATTGATGGTTACGCAATGGTTTTTAATCGACATATGATCAATAAGATTAGATAGGCCATGCCTAGGAAAGATGGATCGTACTACACCCTAGTTTAGTGTAATTTAGGTAGACGACTCGTGCCAACCGAAGATAGGTTATGCTATTCCATTGACTGTATGAAACTTATTAAATAATTAAATAATTCATATTTAGGGAAGATAGGTCGTACCACATCTTAGTGGTTAGGTAGACGATTCGTGCCAACCAAAGATGAATTATTCTTATTCTTTAATAAAGTGTTTTCTTGTTTATTTATAACATGCATAGAATGAATTTTTGGAATTAAATATAGTTAACCATTGATGTGCGGATAGTAGTAAAGTCAATACCCTACTCTCTCTTTTATATAATTACTCTTTGTTTTACATTTATTTTATGCACTTTAGTTACAACCCAACCCAAATCAATCTCCTTTTTATTATGTTAATTTTAATTCTTACAAATTTGATAACAAAATTCTTGCAGTCCTTGAGGTTCGACACCCCCTCTTTAGCCGTATCATACAAAGATTCATCCTATTGCAAATGGTAATTTATTATTGATATATTTTGGCTTTAAAAAGACCACATCAGTAATATCTCAGGTAGACCATACTATTGATCTATGACTGTCACTCTATGTCATATGCATATATCATATATTTATATCATACCTATGGAAATTGTCATAATGGAACTGTTGCATACCTTATAAAATTAGAGTTCATTACTGAACTGGGATGGACATTATATGTGTTAACAGTCACTAAGTCTTTAGACTTATCCCGTCACTTTATGTTTTTTCTCCTCCATTACGAATATTTGCACGGTTTAGCTATCTTAGACAAGGATGCCATCGGAGAAGACTTAGCTGATTGCACAGGTATTTGATTCAGGTCATTTTGAGGACATGGTGTGATGCCTCGCCCGATGGGTAAATCAATTAACTAGTAATTGATCCCACAGCGTGCCATCCTAGCCATATCCCTCCTGGACACGACCTTTGGGAAATCACTTTCCTTGTCGTAATGAGAAAATTGCAGCGGAATACTTTACCAAGACTATGAGATTAAGAGACAGTAATTGAAACATCACACAGTAATACCAGAGATAAAGTACCACATCATCAATATTATAAATAGTCACCAAATGTACTGGTTATCAAACCATCAATAGGAAAATAGATACAACCCAAAATAGATAATTGTCAACATAGTTTACAAAAGATCAACAGATCAAAGCCTAGACTTAAGTTTAAACAGAGCTAATGAGATCTAAGTCTTAATCATGTCTACACGAGCAGATCCTCTATCTTCCCACATCTCCTTAAGCCAAACGGGATCTATATCCTCAAAAATCACCTGTATCAAGTCCTAAGCAATCACCCAAGTAGTCTCCGACATCTTCTCCGTCTAGGACAGCTAAACCGCGCTATTATTCGTAATGATGGGGAAAAGACATAAATAAAAAGGGTAAGTCTAAGACTTAGTGATTTTTAACATAGATAATACCCATGCCAGTTTTAGTAATGAACTCAGATGTTTAATAAGTAAAAGCAGTTCCATCATGACAGTTTATTTATGCGTGATATATATATAATAATGATATATGCATACGATATAAATAACAATCATTGTTCAACAATATAGTCTATCTGAGATATTACCCCTTCTTATCAGAGTTGATGCTGTCCCGAGGGACTTATAATACAATGTCAGTGCCCCAGCCATTGCATAACATACTATACATAATATTAGTGGCATGATCAAGTTCGACCTCGAGTGGCCCACACCAACTAATGACGTCCGTCCTGTAGTGACCGAACCATTGAGAATGGTTGCATCAAGGTCACGAAACCAGTGGATCCAAAGCCCCGTATAACACACACATTTGACCATAAAGCTAACATGTATAGTAAGCCCATGGCCAATACTACCGCACGTACCGGTGTACCATGTTATACAATGCAATTATTTTGTCTGTATTTTACATGTATGTCATTTTATAAGTTTCACTTGATTAACATGTTCAGCACAACGTTTTTCTCAAAATGACAGAGATTATGTGCAATAGGTATAAACTATGAGAGTTATAAAATATGCATGTTTCCTCGATACACAAAATAGATGTGCAATGCACGGGAAAATAACAATAAGCATTATGTGAGTTAAAACTCACCTGGATCGATATGTGTCTCCGAAAACTCTGAAAGATCCAGGTTCTCCAAATCTGTGAAAAACCTTTTATTAGTCCTAATTCCACTAAAACAACTCTAAAGTAAGGAAAACATGAGCTATGAGACGTTTGGTGAAAATAAGGTTTCCCTACCACACACTGACCGTACATCCGGGCTCGGGGCTGTATGTCTGTCGTGTCACAACAAGCTGTACATCCAGCAAGATACCGTACGTCCGCTATGTGGGTTCTCAGGGAGAACCTCATTTTCTCTCCATTGTCCACCTATTCTCCAACTCCTAGGGCTACTAGGAACATCCTAAACCTTCTAGTATAGTTTGCAAACTCCATGCAATGTAACAATGCTAAGTTAACAAAAATGCTAACCCAAATGGATTTTAAAGCATAACTAAGCTAGCAACTACAATGAAACTTAAAACGAGCATCATAACGACGTATTTAAAAGCTAAGGATCAAATGTTACCTCTTTGAAGCAAAATCGCGAGAGTTCCGCCTCACAAACGTTTTGAAACTCACAAACGCTACACACACACGCTCACAACACTCACAACACTTTGAAAGCACTCTGGGAACACTTTGGCAGCTTGGGGGCGTCTGAAGTTGTGCAAAATATGAAGGGGGTAGGGTGGTATTTATAGACCCAGAAAAGCAGCAGATGTCCAGCCAAGGGGCGTACGTCCAGTGGTTCCATGACTACCTTGTATGTCCAAGTATTATCCAGAGGGTATTCAAAAAGTAGCGTACGTCCGGTGGTCCCATGTACGTCCTCCTGTACGGTTTGCAGAGCGTACGTCCGGTGGTCCTCGCTAGTACGTCTACATTACAGACAGCAGCGTACATCTGCCAGACCTATCGTACATCCGTCCAAAAGTTTAAATTACCCTTCTAGTGTCCTTAGTGACCCAAAGCCCAAATTAACTCCCCCAACTAAGCCACTTAAGCCTAGTTAATAATTTGGGTCACTACACATGGACCCTGTATGGTTGAAGTCAATGTGGGATGATGGAGGAACCACCTGTACTAATATGATTGAGATTTTAATCTCGTTAGCTCTACTTAAGCTTAGGATTTGATCTGTATATCTTTTGTTAAGATAATGATGTTATGGTTTGTAAGCTTTATTTTGATGATAATCTGATGACAAGTACATTATGATGACTATTTCTATGTTATGAGGTATTATGTTTACTCTGTTGCACACTTGTGTGGTTTTTTAATTACTGTTATTTATTTTCTATAGTTTTAGAAAGTCTTCCGCTAAGGTCTCTAGTGGGCACTCGTTGGAATGGACGCCAAGAATGGGCAAATCCCATGAGAGTCGCCAACGGGGACGTTGGGTCCTAAGAGAGGGTGATTGTAGCGCCCCATGCCTGGGTATGGAGATAAAGATGCACTTATATATATATACTTATACCTTTAATGACAACAATGCGTTTTAAAGCCGTAATGGTCATGATCCCATCAGAACTTCGTAGTTAAGCTTGCTTCTGCGAAAGTAGTACTAAGATGGGTGACCCTTGGGATGTTTGGTTATGGCGAGCCAAAAGTGGACAATATTATGTGTCATAGGGGTGGGGTGTTACACCTTCTCTTATTGAATCAGTTTTATGAGATGAGTTAGACTTACGAATTTCTTCATGGCATTAGTTCTTACCATAGGATGAATAAGACCAACACTACTTACCCCATAACAAGGACCAAAAAAAATTTGGGCATACACTTGAGGCGAGGGTCTTAAGAAATAATCTCACATTGCCTATGGACAAAATCTTGAGCATGTTTATAAAAAATGGGCAACCCTCTCTTATTGAACTGATTTTATGAGATGAGTTAGACCTATAAATTTCTTTATGGTATCAGAGCCCACCATAGGATGAATGTGGCCCACACTACTTACCCCATGATAAGAATCAGGAAAATACAAGCCTGCACTTGAGGGGGGGAGTGTTGAGGAATAATCTCACATTACCTGTGCACAATTCCAAAATTTTGGTAATACATATACACACCCCAAAAAATTTCAAAAATAAATAAGGGAAGTGGAATTTTGTTTTGTTTTTTTTTTCAAATTACCCTATTTTGAGACTTTTTTTACTGTTCACACGTCACCAAAGTACACCTTTTATAGAAGGTTCCGTTTTGCTTAAAATGTCACCAAATAATGTCGTTTTGCATTGTTCGAACGGCACTATCCCCTTTTTTAGTCTCTATACTTTTTGCCATTTTGAAAATGTCACTAATTGGAATGTCACAAACCAATTAATTGACCTTTTGGGTCCAAAAACGTCATTATATGGCCGTCACTAAATCATGGTATTTTTGTAGTGCCTCATACTATAAGACTACCATTAAAATATGTTGCCAAAGTATGAGAATTCTGAGTAACGGCATGTTAATTTGATAGGGATTGTAACATACTCTAAATTAAATTTCTTGATACCTATTATACGTTTAAAATGGTACGTGATGGAATTACTCAAATGAGCGTGCTTGGAATCTTGATTATGAGTTAATCTTTCCTCTTACTTATGGAAGGTGTATGTTTGATCTACTCACTTTTGGAACAAATTTGAAGTTTTAAAATTTTATAAATATTAATGTTATATACTATATAATTTTTATCTCACGACTATGTATAATAGTAGCCTAGTATTAATTGAATTTGATACATATATAAATCTAATAAGCAATGGAAATTCTTGATTTTTCTCGATAATTTTCTAATTAAATTCGGAATTTGAATTGATATTTTTCGTTGATTCCTTGTCAAGCGCGTAGAATTATATCGAAGATTAAGGATCAAGTTGTGTCCTCCCACAAGTATAAGGAGAAAAGAATTACCTCATTGTCTAATACGAGTTGATCCTAAATATAATTTAAAGAGATATGTACAAACTTCAAAATCAGGCAACTATCTTCCTAAAAGGACAAAGCACACTCCAACCCACAAAACAGAATCTGTCGTGCACCACTAACCACTTATAATAATCCACCCTTTTCATGAACCGATGCACCCTTGCCTGTGTAAAGACGTGTGGTCATGTGAAAGCATTATTCGACTGTGAGAAATAAATATATAAACTTCATTATAGCTAATAAATATTATTTTAAAGAACTGTTAGGAAAGAGATAAAAGAAAAATTTGTCTTTTATATTAAAATAATTGCTTAGTGTATTAACAAGAAATGAGTTTCTAAAAGTCCATATAAACACAATTAAAATTGCACTTAAATTATGTATTATCGATGATATGATTTCCTAATGAAACTTAATTTGCAATAATCTCCATGTGACCAGTGAATGACACAGTAGAACGGACGATAGAAGCGACAGAAGAATAAGTAGAATCCAAGAACACCAGTTGTCGTATAAATTAAAGTATTGATAATAAGTAATATTGTTTAATTCATAAACATATTTATATAACCCATGGGTTCTCGTTTGTATAAAAGAATGTGGAATTTAGCATATCGTCATTCTTAACCGGGTTCCCAAGGGCCCCTGACGATTCCTCTCGAATTAAGCAAATATTTCAAAACCGGGCATGCATAAGTGATATCTCGAAAGCTTTTCAGTGACAGGGTGGCTGGCTCGCACCATGCATAAGGGCATCTCCAATCCTAGTAACTATTTTAAATTTCAAAAATGGAGACGCTCTTATGCATGGATATATATATATATATATACATTATTTCAGATCACATGCAAGCAACTGTGTCCATATATATATTCCGCTCCCCAAATCCTAAAATAAGCTAATAAATAAATAAACAATGAAAAAGAGTACGACGATGTATCTTTAATTGCTATAAGTTCCAAATTGACACTTACTCTCATAGTATCTCTAGCATGACTTTTAAACTAATTTTTAAGTTAAATTTAGTATTCTTGGTGCTTCAGCAGACCTTCTAGAATAATAATTTTTCAAAAATTTGTTATAGTGAATATGCAAATTCACTGTAGCACATTCTAAACATTTTTTATTATTTCTTTCTTCTCTCTTCTCTCTCTCTCCCTCTCCCTCTCTCCTCTATCTATAATAAAAAATAGATTAAAAAATAATATTTAAATAAAGTTGATTGTAAAATAAATGGTATGCTAGAGTTCATTGTGAAAAAAGTAGTAGCTAAACTAAAAATGTTCATTTTGAGTAGCTAAAATAGCCATCAACTGCTGGAGATGCTCTGAGAGATACATGGGAACAATGCAGTACTACGTACAAGAAACTTGCTCATTAGGGTGACATTTTGCCGCTAATGTGGTTGCCTCTGACCGTATTTTTCTTAAACTAACTTAAAGCTTTTATGGAATTGTAATAATGATCTTAAAAATCTTTTTTAGTATCTTAAAATTTATTTTAGGGGAAAAAAAGAAAAAGTTCGGTAAGTATTAAATTAATAATTAAGTGATTAAATTTACATATTTCTATTAGCTTAGGCTTATGAGAAAACTAGTGATTTAATATTGTATTAGAACCAAAAGTCTTGGGATCAAACTTTTGATTCCGTCAAATTACCCCCTCATTTAAATTTAATATTTCACATGTTAAGCTCCACTTATTAAAAATGAGTTTGAGCCCACAGTTGAATGCAATGTTAAAGTAATGATTAAGTTATTAAATTTACATTTTCCTATTACATTAAGGTTTATAAAAATAAAAATTAAAAAAAAAAAAAACTGTTGATTTAAAAGTAAAAAACTTGAATTTTTTTTTTTAAAAATTTATTATTATTTTTTTTCAAAAAGGCCGAAAACTGCATTGTGGAGGAAGCTTGAAAATGTGGCTTTTTTCAATATATAAAATTTTTATTTTCCAACGCATTCCCAAGGAGGCTCGATCTTTCACTTTAATTAAACCTCATCTCAAGATCTATATAAAACATCATAAGGCATGAGGCCATTGTTTTGTGTTCGTGAAGAGTGTTTTTGTATCTTTAATGATGTTGATCGAACGTCATTATAGTTTATGAAGACATTTGGCCGTGCCAGATTAATTAGAGTGTGGGCGTTCGAACATTGAACTAGGTCTAGCACCTGTTCAAACTTACGATGCTCATCGAAAGGCGCGTTTAGCTTTTTGGCTTTTGCGATAGTGCCTTTTTCTTTCTTCTTTTATATTAAGATGTTCATCATTTTGTGACAAGTTAAAGAACGTGGACGGTCCCCGCTTGTTCCAAAGAAATTGTTTGCTGACTTGCTGTGAAAACAACTCCACATCTCGTTAATTTGTCCTCACACTACCGTAGCACTCTTCGATCCAAACGCTGAAGATTTGATTATGAAACAACTTTGCTCTTCAATGGCGGATTCCAGGAAATTAGTTAAACAAGTTACTTTTCCCAAATTGTCAGTGAAGCTAGTCTAGTTGCCCAAGGCTTGTCTTCTCAAAAGAACAAAGGACAGTTTCATTTAGTCCTTGTGTTTCGGCATCTCGCAGAGGACAGTCAGTTTTTTTAGTTGTTTATTAGTAAGAAATTGGTTAATGAAAAAGAAGAAGCCAAACCTAGATATAGCTCATCTTTTGGACTTTTGTTGGCCTAATAATTTTACTTGTTTGATGATCCAAGTTCATTTAAAACTGTCTCCAAGAGATAGCTTAATTAGTTGTGAACCACGCTTAATGAAGTGGAGGTCACTAGTTCGAATCTCCCCTCCCCATTCACTTGTGTGAACATGTCAAAAAAATCAAAAATAAAAAGGTTCATTTAAAGCTCTATAGTTAGCCCTATTAATTGTCGTCCCTTTATAAGTATAAGTTTATTCTCATATATTTGGGCCATATTTGGTCATATTTGGCCCATTGTTGATACAGACCCATCTTCGGTCATTGTTGTCGGCCGCTACCCAACTGCCACCAACTCTAGTAACTAGGGATCAAGATCCCCAGCAATTTTGAAAAATTGCTAGCCAGCTTTTTTGAAAATCTCAACCATTAAAGAGATCTAATGGCTCAAAATTAAACACCTATTTAATATAGAAGAGATAAACTTAAAATTTTGAATTTTGAAATTCAACCTCAAAATATATACTATCCACTAAAAAAATGGGTGTTTTATTTTGAGCCATTGGATTACTTCAATGGTTGAGATTTTTAAAAAAACTGACTGCCAATTTTGAAAAAATTGCTAGGGACCTTGATCCAGTAACTAGCATCGGCTGTCACCAACTCTTATCATGAGTTTCCGGCCATCATCATGCATGGATTGTATACAATCGAATTTAATTGTATAAAAATATGATTTGATAATATCTCCGCCTACCATATTTGAATTATATTCACTTATACCATTTTTTTTTTTTTTAGTAGGAGCATTTTATATTGAAAATATATTTAAGAAATAAGAGCAGGATGTAGCCATTTACGCTCTTCTCTAGTGTGATCTCCATTTTCAATTTATTCTTCTATTTTATTTATTTCCTATCTAATTATGAATTTCTTCATACTCTTGGCAATTGCTAGGTCGATCCTCCCCTGGAACTAAGCCAAATATGTTTTATACCACCATATATATAGTTGTAGACCGGAATTGTGACCAGTACTTAATACAATACTAACAACCAAACTATAAAATTGTAGCAAAATAAACCAATTTGAATTCAATTTTTATCTATTGTGCATACACTTGTGAGGTTTGTATCCCACAAAAACTATAAAGAATAAGAATAATGTCCTAATATGTATATTAACTTACTCTTGTTTGGCTCTCTTGATATTTCTCTCCCCAACAATTGGTATCAAAGCCCATGGTTAGCTTCCTCTGCCTCAAAGTCTTATGTGAGGAAGAGTTTGGTCAATGTGGAGAAAACCGACAAGTTTGTGAGGTTTGTGTCTCTTATTGAGAAAGTACGAAAAAAAATAACGGTTAATATACGTAAGTGAACCCAAACCCACTAACTTTTTGGACTAAAAATGGTATCCCCAACACAATCAATTGGACATAACCAATCAAACTTGTACATTTGCAGTTGAAGACCACAAAATCAGCATCTAGGCTAATTACGATTATTAACATAAGGTCGAGAATTTCTTATTTTCATCTTTTCTTACAAATGAAAGTAAATATAGAATTAGGCATAATGAATTTGATATTATGTATGATGTATGCATATAGAATTGTGAATTATGTGAATAGATATATGAAGAATGAATACAAAAGTACATAAATTGTTCTGCACAAGTTTATGTATTGGAAGTAAATTGTTTGACATTTTGTTGTTTTCGAAGCATTGAATTTTATCATTTTTTCTTTTCTTTTCTGAATTGAATATTTTTCTATAAACAATTTATGGATTTGAAGTAAATGAATATTTTTCTTTCTTCTCATTTTTACAAATTTCATTCAGATTACTAGAATGCAAACTAGATAATTAAATTAATTATTTTTTATACGTTCCGTTTGTTTGCGGAATAGGGGTAGGAAATAGAATGACTATTCTTTAGTTGTTTATTTATTTATTTTTTTGCTAGGGGCCAACAGAAATACCTATTCCTCTAAAAAATGAAAGGAATTGTTTTTCTAGAGGAATGGATAATGTTTTTTCCAAAAATATCCATATTTTTTTTTCTTCAAAAAAAAAAAAAGGCGGAAATGTTAATCAATTATGTTGGTGGCCAACGATTTAGTTTTTTTTTTTTTTTTTAGTTTTTTTATTTTAAATTAGTAATGATTTTTTAAAATAATTTTGGTTAAATTCTACTTAAGAAGATATATGTTACCATCAAACTAAGAAATGGTGCATGAAGAAGCCGGGAAACTTTGTGTAGAGGATGTTGATAGCAAGGTGGACTTCTTCTACAAGATCTCCATTAAGGAAGGCAAATTTAACATCTATCTAGAATAATTGCTAATGACAAACGTCAGCAACTGCAAGTAAAGATCTAATAAAGGTTAGCCTAGCTAGAATTGCAAAAGTCCCTTTATAGTCAATAGTGTATTCTTGAGTGATGTAGAACGGAAAGCGAAGGATTCTATAAAGAAGAGCGATAATTAGGGAGAAATTCGCACCTGGCGAGTCCTACAAAAAATGTTATGTATAGAGTTTTAGACATTTGATTGGAGCAATCTTTGCAGCTTTACAAAGCTAATTCAAAGATCTACAAAATCATGTTTCACAAGGGTTTGCTAATTCCGATTTTCAGCAGGTCAAAAGGGTGTCCGTTCGCAAGCTATCCAAGCCGTCCAAACTGCTATATGTTATTTTTAGTTTTTAATTATCTTACGCAATTTCCTTTCAATTTTAGGAGGGTCCATCCGAACGGGGGTTTGTCCCGTTCAGACGGGCCCCGTAGATTGAAAATAACCTGAACTGGGTCGAATAACCAGATTGAAACCGCACCAGCTTGGCTGAAAACCCGCTTGTATGCACTATGGAAGATGTTGTCTACATCAACGTTTGGAGGTTGTACACCATAAAACTAAACTTCCCGCATGGGCTTATAGGCCTATAACTCTAATACTATAAATTTTTTTATGAAATAATATTTCTTTCTTTATTAATATTCAGGGCCTTCATATGTATTTACAGAATTAGATATCTTAGTTTGACATATACTAGGATACAACGCAACAAACATTATTCAACCAACCATCTAAGTCCTTATTACATCTAACTTCTATGTTAGAGTTGAAGTTGGTGTAGACGTACTTTGTTGTTGCCTTTCAGGTAGATTTCTGCATTGCATAAACTAGATCTTCAACAACCAACAAAAAAATAGTTAAACCAAAAAAGGCTTCTTTGGTTTTACTGGAGGTTGCCAGAAATCTCCAACCGTTTTTGCAATTGCTCTTTTTTTTTACAAGTCAAATACCGAAAAATATTTTCTAAAACATCTCTTCTAAAAAATAATTTTGTTGAAAATATTTTCGACAAAATTTATTTCTTTCTTTCTGAAAGACGGATTGTAAGGTGAGATTATGGAGTTAAGATCTGTTGAATAGGTGTGATACATTTAAAAAATAAATAAAAAAATTCTGTTTGAATATAACAAATCTAACAATCCATATATGAATTGAAATGGAATTGAACTACTATAAATGGAAATTGGGATGAAAGTACTGAAATTGTATTAATAAAATAGGCATTTGAGGTGCCTGGCTTCCGTTGAGTATTGGAGAACGCCTTCTCCTTTTACCAAAGTAAATTGATTACAACTTGAATGGCTAATACATTTCTTGGGTCTTGTTTACAAAGACCCTTACAAGTTACAACTACTAATCAAAACCATAAGACTATGGATCATACCAACTATAATATGGTAAAACCCATTGCAACTCAAAGGTCAAGGCCCACTAACCTACCAAGGCCAAAAGCCCATTAACCTAATATACCCATTACACTGAATCAATTAAATGGACATGTTATGAAAAAATTAGATTACTTTTATTTTTTATTTTTTTATTTTTTTGGGCAGAATGAATTAGATTTTAAAAGAGATTATGTGAATGAGTTCGCACTTAATCCTGGTGTTATTCCCTAAAATCTAACACATTGTACTTGATTATGTCTGCAGAGCTATCATTGCCGTTTGACTCAGCAAAAAGAATTAAATAACGTGACGTTATAACCACCTCAAATTTTCTCAAATAAAATATGACCTTAAGCAAAAAAATCCTAAATAGTTTTTGGATTAACAACAGCCATATTACTACAAAGCATTGTGTTATGAGTGTATTTATGAGTGTTGTGTTTCACATTGAGAAAATATAAAAAAAAAAAAAAAAAAAAAGAGTGCTTAATATACCTAAGTGGACATTAACCCATTAGCTTAGGCTTTTGGGCTAGAGTTGTGTTCAATTACGTATATTAATATGCTCTTGATATAAATTCTATAATTACTTTAATCTCCCAACAAATGGTATCAAAGCCATGGCTACTTTCCTGGGATGGGTGTCTGGATGCGTCGGGTTTAGAGTTGTGTCTCGCCCCGCAACTCTTGACACAAGATACTTTTGGAATGTAGAAGGACTCACAAGTAAGAGGGAGTTTGGTCAATGTGAAGAGACTCACAAGTGAGAAGAAGATTGTTATGAGTGCACTTATAAGTATTGTGTCCCACATTGAGAAAATATAAAAGAAAAGAGTGCTTAATATACCTAAGTGAACCTTAGCCCATTAGCTTAGGCTTTTGAGCTAGAGTTGTGTTCAATTATGTATATTAATATGCTCTTGGTATAAACTCTATAATTGCTTTAATCTCCCAACAAATGGTATCAAAGCCATGGCTACTTTCTTGGGATGGGTGTTTGGATGCGTCGGGTTTAGAGTTGTGTCTTGCTCCGCAACTCTTGACGTGAAACACTCTTGGAATGTAAAAAGACTCACAAGCGAGGGGGAGTTTGGTCAATGTGAAGAGACTCACAAGTGAGGGGAAGATTGTTGTGAGTGCACTTGTGAGTGTTGTGTTCCACATTGAGAAAATATAAAAGAAGAGAGTGCTTAATATACCTAAGTGGACCTTAGCCCATTAGCTTAGTCTTTTGGGCTAGAGTTGTGTTCAACTATGTATATTAATGTGCTCTTGGTATAAACTCCATAATCGCTTTAATCTCTCAACACATTGAATGACGAAATCCAAAGTAATAAGATGAATGACTAGAGAAACAAGAAAACAATAATTTGGAAAAAATAGCCAACCATTTTCATCTACCCATCCTCTTGGTATCCTTTCTCTTTGATTCAAACAAGTCTGGCAACTACTAATAATTTCCCTCCCTCAAGCAGAAAAAAGTATTTCTTTCCTAAGCTTAACCTTCAAATTTTATGTATTTCCAATGTTTGATGCTTTCAAAAACATCATGTGTTGTGAAAACAATACTTTAAACATATACACATGCACTATTTTATTTAATAATTTTAAAGCATGATGGTAATTAAGGTAAACTCTTGTAGACTTTTAAACTGACTTTATTTCATTATTATCTTAGGATTAGGAGTTTTTGGACTGCAAATAAATGCTTAGAGCCTTGAGAATGGAGTTTATATTGATTATTGAGGTTGATTAATGAGAATATTTAGAGTTGAGTTTATTCCTCTATTTTCCTTCAAAATACTAGAGAGTATCTAGATTTTCAAGAAGAGCTTTCAGATCTTTGATAGAATCAAGATCTAGAATTATTTATCTGTTGCATATTTGTTGTTTTTCGCTGCAGCCCACTAGGTCATGTTGCATCAGTTGATATCAGAGCTCAAGTTACATTCCACGAATGGGAAAGAGCAACCGTCTAGCAGACATGAATGAAGTGTATGTGCACATGGAGGCGGAACGTAAGGAGCAACCAGCAATTCATGTGCGGCACATGGGGGAGAGGTTTGGTGGTTTAACCGTGCGGAAGAAGGGGCGTGCACGCACCCAACATAGGATCCTTACCGATCACTTAGCCAACATGGATGGTCTAAATGTTTGTCGTCACCAACCAAGACCGCGATATGAGGGGGGTGGAAGACATTTATTTCTGAAATCCGACAACACATGAAGGAGAAATTCGCAGTTATGGGGGAATCAAATCAAAGCCACAATTGGAATGGATTTAGAGACCCTTGTGCGGAGCGCGGAATGCACGGATGTCAGCACTGTGCACAAGCTCATGCCAATCAATGGAAAAACGGATTCAAACTCAATATTCTGGAATTGCAAGGGGATTTAGAACTCAATTTTTTTTTTGGATTGGGTGTTTGCTATTGTAGAAGTTTTTGAATTCAACAGGGTGCCTAATGAACAACGAGTCTCTTTGGTGGTACACACATTCCGGGGAAGAGTTGCTGCGTGGTGGCAACATCTGAAGCAAAGTAGGGTGTGACAAGGCCAATTGAAGATCAATAGTTAGGAGAAACTATTGAAAAAAATGCGAGTCGCTTTCTTGCGCCATAAGTATACCGTGGGCCGATAATCACAAAATTAGAGACAATGGTCTATGGCTGTGACAAAGAAAATAGAAAATTCCTACAAAAAAAAGTATTTAGGGAAACATGGAGTGAGGCGAGGAATCCACAACAGGCCAATTGGACTCCTACTTGCCAACCACAAATCTACAAACCAAATCCATATTTTGTGGAGGAGGAAAAAGAATTTGTGGATGAAGGGTTTCAGGAATCCGAATTCATTGATGAAGAGTTCTAACATGAATATGTTGAAGATCCTTCACAAGGGTTTCTAGATTGGGATTCCCCACCAACCTATGATGATGATGTCAATAAGGAAGATCCAATTGAAGAACCTATGGCATCTGACCTAGAGGAAGAGTATGAAAAATATGGGTTGCGTCCCATGTTTGGCGGCCTCTACCCCGAAGAAGAGGACCAATTGAAAGAGGGAGAGTACGAAGAAGATGGGTTTTTTCCCATGTTTGGCGGCAACTACCTTGACGAAGATGAAGAGCTCATGGATGACATCGCCAATGATGAAGAGGTTGATGAAGACCTTTCAGGTGAAGTGCTTAATTTTAATGGTGAAGAGGTTGATGATGTTGATTTCCTTGGTGTTGAAGATATTTCAAATTCTCTTCACGATGATTATGGTGAATTTTATGTGGATGAGGAAAATTATATGTTCACAAGAGAAACAATAGCTGACCCATTTTTGAGAATTTTCATGGCACATAGAAGGGACAAGGCAAGACAAGAGCATGACAAGCCTACACAAAAAAGGGAGGCGCAGGGTCTACAATATAAATGTGGCGGTGTGTTGACGAATAAGGTCATAATGTTTATTATGGAGTATGGCCTTGTTGTGATTTTGAGAAGAGGAGATTGGAATGAGTTGATTGGACACCCGAAGGACCATGAAAAAGGCAATTCGAATTCGAGGCGAATTCTCTCCAACCTGGGGAGGATGATGTAGATTAGGATGACCTATCTTATCTTTCAGTCTTTTATTTGAATTAGGTTCCTTTGTTAGTCTATTATTCTATTTTATCTTTCAATCTTTTATTAGAATTAGATTTATTTGTTAGTCTTTTATTTGGTTTAGTTTTTTTTCATAGATTTCTAAACTGACTTTATTTCATTGTTATCTTAGAACTAGGAGTCTTGGGATTATAAATAAATGCTTAGAGCCTTGAGAATGGAGTTTATGATGATTATTGAGGTTGATTAATGAGAATACATAGAGTTAAGTTTATTCCTTTGTTTCCCTTCAAAATACTAGAGAGTATCTAGATTTTCAAAAAGAGTTTTCAGATCTTTAATAGAATCAAGATCTAGAATTAGTTATCCGCTGCGTATTTATTGTTTTTCGCTGCAGCCCACTAAGTCACGCTGCATTAATAACCTTAACAGCTAACGGTCTTTTGATTATTTATGGATGTTGTAGAACCTCTATCACATGTTAGGGGTTAGATCGTATAGAGTATGATCCTACTTAAATTATTGCCAAAGCAATGATATGTTTCAATAATAAATATGTAAGACACCCATTCAGCACTAAAACTTCTCAATTGTTACTTTGGAATTGTGCTGTTCGATTCCATTTAAAAAAAAGAAGAAGTAGATCTACAATAGTTATGAAGAATTGTTGTGCAAATACCGACCCAAATTAATAGGCAAATAAATGTACATTTTACTCGCAAGTACACAAGATCAAAATAGTAGGATAGGGTGCAAATATGAGATCATTCCAATGAGGATTGGTTAAAATTATTTCTACAAATTTAAAACAAGAGAAAAGATTGATTTTTGAATCGATAAAGAAAAAGGGTAGTTTGATATCCAACATTAATTATACTAAAATAATATAACAATATGTCAATGTTCCAATCATATTATGACTACTAAATGTTTGCCAACCTAAGGACATGGGTGTATACTCCATAAGCTATAGATTTTTTTAAGCAACGAATTAGGCATGTGAGTATACTCTTAACTCTTTTCTTTCTTAAAGGATTTAGCATGGGTTATACCAAGTTGTTCTTTAAGAAAGCATAAATTTATGGAAATTGAGAAACACAAAAGACCTAGGGCATGGGTGTATACTCCCGGCTCCCTATGTTGATTATCCCAAGAATCCGTGGCGAGGTTTTTTTGATACTCTATTAAGCCTAGGACTCGGTTATCCAAATTGGCTTAAATAACTAGTCCATACCACATGCATATAATGGCCAATCACACATATATGAGGAATTCAATTAAGTAGGAAATAATCAAGTTAAGCATCACAATATGATTATCACAAAGGCGCCAAAATTAAAATATTAAATAAACATAGTTAAGGCTTCAATCTAGCCCCACTAAGGAGTTTAGTTACACATGAGTTTGAGGTTAAACATCTTCATAATAAAATAGAAAGGAAAATAATAAACCCGAAAAATGCTTCCTTAAAGAGCCATAAATTTTTATCCAAAATCAAGTGTGTGTAATTTTGCGTTTGCAAGCCTGTTTATAGAGTTTAAAGGAACCCTAGAAGCACCTAGAAACCCTAGAAATCGTAAAACAAAACCTAAGCCTATTTTAAAAATAGGACCAGTCGCCACACTGTTCATTGGCGCATGACTGGGCTCGATCATAGGTGTGGTGTGCTCCTTCTTCTTGTGCGCGAGTTCAGGCTACACTTGTCCCTTAGCTTGGTGCTTGAGTGCTGGTGCACTCGAGCATAGGCTTGGTGTGATAAATCATACTCTCACAACATCTAGCTTTTTCTAAATTTGCTCTTTAAGCTTGATACTCCCAAAAATGCTTTATTTTCTTCCAAAAACCTATAAAATAAAGAAAACACAGAAAGAAAATAAAGTTGCTCAAAATAAGAAGACTAAGAAATTAAAAAATGTAAATTAAGGGGCTAACATGAGAATATTTTAGCATTTAACACACCCCCAAACTTAGATATTGCTAGTCCCTTAACAATACTTAAACTAAAAACAAAATGAAAAACAAAGAACAAAAAGATAAATCCATTTTTCGTGGGATGTACGATTGCATTTAGCATATGCAACAAGCCTTTTAAACCCCTAGGTATTCCTTAGAGGACGAGTGAAGTCTCGTGAGCGTTTTCCTGGAATGTCACCCACAAACACTATGCAAAAGTTCATGTTATCCAAAAATTGAAGTATCACTCAAAACCATGATTTTCATTCATTAGCTAGCTTAAAAAGATAAACTCCATATTCACGATGAATTGGAATTTTAAATTCGAATCACTTACAAAAGGCAAGCTAAGGCATTACAAGTTCGAAATAGTGTAAAGTGAACTAGCACAAAAATATGAAGCTTCCAAATAATTCCAACGTGTAATGTCTCAATATTTCAAGGTTTATTGAAATTCCCATCAGTAATGAATAACAATGACATACTTTTCTTTTCTTCTTTCTTTTATTATTAGGCTTTGCAATGTTTAGTTCCCCTTAAGCTTTTTAATTGACCCATGTAGCGAGTGTTGACTCAATGACCAAACCAGATGGTTTTAGGGCATTAGGTGTAAAGACACCCTTAAGGACTTACTAACTCGAGTAAAAAAGGCTATGAAACTAAACTAGCCATAATTTATCAAATCAAAATTATCATCTTTTGACGTGAATACTCATTACTTAATGAGGCAAGAGGTCCAATTACTTAGTGAAAATCTTATCAATCATCATTTTTTTTCTTGATTTCTTTTTTAATATACCAAAGTATCCATCCAACAAGTCATCCAATTTCACCCAAGACATAAAAATATACACATCAAACTTTTATGTCATACCTCACAAATTATGTGCTAATGTGCTTGTGTCAGATCAGGTCAAATATGTGAATTCTCAAATGCCTAAAATAAGTAACCAAACTTAAAAACTCCATCATCAAATCATGTGTTCAAACTTTTAAGCTCACCAATGAAATCAAATCACAATTCTTTCATATCAACAAATTTTTTAAGACAAACATTAACATGCATATATATATATATTTCAAAAACGGGACAAAGTGTGTATAAATGTGTTCCCCATACCCCAAAACTTAAATTACACATTGTCCCCAATGTGTGTATAACATGGAAAGATCTTACTCGGGAGATGGACGAAACTGTCTAGAATAGCATGGATCATAGCATACCCCCAAACTTGAATGCAAACATACTTTTTCCTGAAAAACAAACAACTAGAATTAAAAGGAAACAAAAAGCAATAAAAATAGAATCAAAAGGATAGAAGGTGGGGTTGCCTACCCATAAGCACTAAGTTTAACGTCTTCAGCTAGACTGTGGTCTTACTTTAGCACTACTATTCTCCATATTGGATCAACTGGAGTGCTAAATCTTCCTCTATTGGCACCAATTTAAATTCAAGGTATGGCTTTACTTTGTGTCCATTCACCTTGAATGTCTTATTCTTTTGTGGGCTATGAACCTCCAATGCTCCATGGGGGAACACTTGGGTGACAACACATGGACCAAACTATCTAGACATGAGCTTACCAGGGAAGAGTCTTAATTTTGATGTATAGGTCCATACTTTCTGTCCCACATGAAACTCCTTGACATGCTTCTTGTCATGATAAGCCTTGGTTCTTTCCTTGTAGAGCTTGGTATTCTCATCTGCTTTATGCCTCAACTTCTCGAGCTCATCCACCTACTGCTTCCTCTTAGCACTTGAATGTGGTGGAGAGGTCTCTAGTGGCTGCATGGCTTCAATGATGTCATCAGTAACATCTTCACAATCTGGCTCAATACCTTGCCTTGTGACATTGTGAGTGAGGGTGGCCTCCAACAGATCTATGTGATGGTCCTAAAAGCATTCTCTCAAACACCTTGGATCATACAAACATTAAAGCATTCTATATCATCTTGGTAATTTTGATGCATCAAATACTTTGAATTCTATCTTCTCATCATTTACCTTCATACTCATAATACCATTTTTCTCAAAAACTTTAGTATCAACAATTCTTATAAAGGGTCTTCCTAAGATAATAGGTAAAGCTGATGGCATAGGGGATTCTTCCATATCCTATACAATGAAATTAACGGGTAAAAGAAATTCACCTACCTTTACCAAGACATCCTCAAGTATACCTCTTAGTCTTTTGATGCTTGTGTCTGCCAGTTGTATGGTGATTGAAGTTGGTTGAAGCTCCCCCAAACCCAGCATCTCATACACATTGTAAGACATCAAATTTACACCCACTCCTAGATACAGCAATGCACGCTCAAAAGAATGATCACCAATCATGCAAGGAATATTAAAACTCCCAGGATCTTTAAGCTTAGGTGGTAACTTCCTTAACAACACCGCACTTACCTCTTCTGTTAAAGCCATTGTTTTATGCTCCTGAAACTTCCTTTTATTAGTACAAAAATCCTATAAAAATTTAGCATACGAAGGAATTTGTTTAATTATATCTAATAAAGGAATATTAATCTCAACTTTTCTCAAAATCTCAAAAATATCAAGTAGTTTCTTTTCTTTCTTTGGCTTAACTAACCTCTAAGGGAAAGGTGGTGCATTCATCTCCTCCTTGTCACTTACCTTGGATGTTGAGGCTCTAGCTGGAGGTGCTTACGTTGTTTCTTCAATTCCTATGACCTTGCCATTTTTTAGAACTATGAGGTCTTGATTTATCAGAGCTTTTTGCTCAGCGGACTATAGGAATTGGTATATTAGGTGTTAGGAGATGATCTACTAGAGCATAGGATTGATTATATGTATACAAGGGATACAAAATTTTGATACCTATGATCTTGAGGATGTTGGACTTGAGGATTTTAGGGATTTGATATGGTGTTGAGTCAAGACTAGGACCTCTTTGATAATGCAACCTTGGAGATTAGGATTGATCTGTAGTAAGATAGTTATATAAGGTCTTAGGCATAGATCTACAGTAGGACTTTGGATATGGTGGTAATAGTTTAGGCCCATAGTAAGGATAGCTTTGCGATTAGGTTTGAAGTTTTAAGGGCTGATGATCATTGTGACTGCAAAGATGTCACCATGAACAAGACACGATGTCATAGGGAGCAACGATGGTAGGGGACCATCCCAACCCGATGGAAGGATGAGAAACATTTTGGATGCTACCCAAGTATTGGAAACTATGGCAAGTTGTCTTGTGGTGGCTTTGGTCAATGTACAAGGAGAAGGGACTCCAAGTGGAAGCAAATGTTGCTTTTTCAAGGAGTTTTATGAGCATTCTTTCCCTATGTTTAAGGAGAATCTGAACTCTAAAGAAGCGAGGGATTGGCTTACAAACTTGGAGGAGCTGCTATGAGTTATGGATTGCATTGAGGAACAAAGAGTCAAGTACGTAGCCTACAAGTTCTCTGGAGAAGTAAGGCAATGGTGGTATGCTAAGAGGAACTCACTGGTGATGAAATTAGGAAGCAAGGAGGCCATTACATTGACTTGATTCAAAGAAGAGTTCTATCAGGAATACTCATGGAGCTTAAGGAGGAGTACACCTCTAGAGTTTCATTCCAGCAAGAAACAGAATTGTAGTGCCATAGGTGTGGTAGGCTGCATTTTGGGAAATGTAGATCAAGGAAGAATTTTTGGTACAGATGTGGCAAGGTGGGGCACTTCATTTGGAACTACAACCTGGCCAAAATGATTGTTATTGGTCTACCTGGAAGGAATGATGACAGGATAAGGGTTAAGCGTAACCACTAGAGTTGTTAAGGCATGTTGGTTTGCCTTATTTTGTAATTAAGGGCTAGGTTACTGGATGTTTGCTCAGACATCAATCAGTTGTATTTTGTTTTGTACTTGAACTTGATTTAGGGATTTGGACCTAAAAGTGTAACATTAACTAAGAGTTTTGTTAATGCATGATGTATGTTCCGCTTTGTTGATGTATTGATGACAAGATTCCTGATTTTGTTCATTGCCCATTCGAAGTGTGTTAAGGTATGATATTCTTGGACTTGGATTCTGCCAAAGGGCAATTGGTGAATCTTGTACCCATTGATCTTGTATTGGATTACATGATTTTGGGTTACTTTAGAACTAAGAGATTCTAGAAAATCTTCTTGTATCTAAGTGGACTAAGGAGTTATCAGGTACAGTTGTCTATGGAGACAAAGGAGGTGGTTAGAGTTAATTTAAGGGTTATGATCAGGCTGGCATGGTAGCTAATGCGTCGAGTAGAAAGGCAATGGTGAAACGTGCTGCTCTTGGAATTTCCCAACCCTATTAGTTATGGAATTCGCTAGGATGGGAGTAGAAGTGGTAGATGAGGGTGCGCCTGCACGTGATGAGTGCCAAACGTTGTACATTTGACCCCTCTTTAACTTATGTTTATTAAGCTCTTAGCTTAGTTATTTTCTAAATGTTTTTGTTAGTTTTAGTGTGTTAGTGTGCTGTAGGTCCTTTGCATGAAAATGTGGTTGGAAGGGTGGAATTGAGCAAGGAAGATGTGGTCCCTGTTAGTGCGCTAGATCGCACAAGAGCTGCAATCGAGTGCACTTGCTGCAATCGAGCGCACCCATTAACCTAGCAGCACATTATTTTTGTCTATCAATAGCACCTCTTTGTTATTTTGTAAACTTACATTTTGGAGGCGCCATTGAGGCCAGAAACCTCCCTATTTTTCATTATGTAGCCTTTCAATCTCATTTATTTAATTATACTTTCATTTGTTCTTCAATTGTCTCTTATTTTCATGAGAGGCTAAATCTTCAACTAAGGTTGAAGATGAAACCTCACCATGGATTAGTTTACATGTTTTCATAATTAGTTAATATTTTATCTGCTGTTTAGTGTAATGGATGTTCGTTTCAATTCAATCTCATGACAAGATTGTGATTGATTGTGCCGTAGTTGGATATTCATTGTGTTTTTTTTTGGTAGATACATTTCATCTTTTGATTTACTTTGGATATATTTTGTCTTTTGTGTTTAGCATGGATACATTTGATCTTTTGAACTAAATTGGATATGTTTTGTCTTTTGTCAAGTAGATGGATTCTTTAAATCTTTAAATCAGCGAAATAGAACATTCATAGGGTTTAGTTGATGTATGAACTAGCGTGATACTAGAATATACATTGTTTCTTTAATCGATAGACGGATGTATGAACTAAGCATGATAATATGTATTTTGATGTGGTGAGGTGGATTCTAAGACCTTAGTTATTTTCATTTATTTGTTTGATTTCAAGATTTTTAACTAGTTTATGTTTTCATTCGTTCAAAATGCTCAAACCTTGGAACTAGGTTAAAGTAAAATTAGTCTGGACTTAGGATTGATTTTTAACAAACGCGATTCCCTATGGATCGATCTCGTACTTATGCAGCACTACATTGACAACGATTCGTATGCTTGCGAGTACACTATTATCTGTATACCAAATTTTTGGCACCGTTGTCGGGGATCCGTTGTTTTTGTTGAAATTGATTTTATTTTTCTACTAGTATTTAATTTCTGCAATTTTAATTCAGTTCTTTATTTGTTTATGTGTTTTTGTAAAAAATTTAAATTTTTAGAATAATGTTTGGGTTTTTTTTTTTTTTTTTGTGTTTGTGTTTGTGTTTGTTTAAGTTTCTGGAATTTGGACTCTAATAGTGCGATTGAGCACATGTCACTTACACTCGAGTGTACTTGAGCCTATCCCTACACTGTTTGCGCACCTGCGCCCGATAGCTTGCATTTGCTCACGAACGCACCTATTCTGACAGATGACAGTGCAGTGTTACGCTCATTTGCACCTCTATTCAATTGAGCGCACTTGCAAACTGCTACACTCGTGCTTGCTTACAATTGATCGCATTAAACCTGTGCTCAAGCGCATCTCTGCATTCAACACCAACAGACCAGTGACAGCTATGTATATAGTTTTTTTTTTTGGTGAAATTACACTTTACCCCCCCTAAACTATCCACCCATTTTCACTTTTACCTCCAAAATTTCAAATGTGACACTTAACCCCTCAAACTCTCAAATTGTGACAATTTGACACCTTTGGCCTATTTATTCCAAAAATGCCCCCATCAGAATTTTTTTTTTAAAAAAATTCATTTATTGTTTAGTTAGTTTACTTCTTTTATGCTTGGTCAGAGATCCCGAAATTTAGCTTTAATACCTTTAGATCCCGACCTAGAGAGAAACCTTAGGAGAACACAAAGAGCACATGTTGAAATGGCAGACAACGAGAGAAATGCATGTCAAGAGGAGAATGTGGAGTATCATGATGCGAGACCAGGGGATGAGAAGCAAATTATAGCTTGGGATGTGGATTTCATTACATTATTATGGGAGTTATTCGCACCAGTTGCAACTAGTTCCCATTCGTGTATAGTGTTGCCACCAACCAATGCCACCCATTTTGATTTAAAACATCATGTCATCCAACTCTTACCTTTATTTCATGGCTTGGATCATGAAAGCCCTTACTGCCATGTTAAAACATTCAAGAACATATGTGCCACATTCAAATTTCAAAATTTCTCAAAAGAGTCAATCCATCTTAGACTTTTCCCTTTTTCCCTTAAAGGTAGAGCCAGAACATGGTTGAATTCCAACACACCTGGGTCTATTACATTGTGGGAAACCTTGTTGATAAAATTCTATAGTAAGTTTTTCCCGATGTCTGCTGTGAATGAGTGCCGAAAGGAAATCAGTTCGTTCACTCAAAAAGAGGATGAGAAATTCTTTGAGAGTTGGGAGTGTTTCAAGGATCTACTAATCAAATGCCCTCCACATAGATATGAAAAGTGGAGACTCGTAGAATTCTTCCACCAAGGGCTGACATAGCCCAACCGTAGCATGATCGAGTCAATGAATGGAGGGGCATTTTTAAGTTTGACGGGAGATTTAGCATACAAGGCATTGGATAAATTGGCCAACAACTCACAACAGTGGGATTTTTTGAGCTGTCGTGATAAATCTGCGTGAATCCCCAAGAAAGGAGGCATCTATAAGCTGGAAGGAGAAGCAGAGTTGAATTTAAAGATAGATGCACTCACCAAAAGACTTGACACTCTCAACGTGAGTTGGCCCATCAATTTTGCCAACACTATTACTGTTGATAGTTGTTCCATTTGTGCTAGTCCTATGCACCAAGCACAGAATTGTCCATCTTTCATGGAACAAGTGAACGCTTTCAATGATTATCGAAAGTAGTCAAATGGACCCTATTCAGAGACCTAGAATCCTAGGTGGCGTAACCACCTTAATTTTTCATGGAAGCAGGACCAATCAGGAGACTAGGGAGGAGCTTCACATCATGCTTACCAAGCCCCCAATCTTGCCCAAACGTCAATGACACAGTCATTGGAAGAGACCCTTAGAGATTTTATGAAAAGACTGGTCAATCCATCAATGACGTGAGGAGTTCCACCCTGGTGAACACCCAAGCAATTGCCAAGTTGGAGATGCAGATGGGTTTGTTAGCCAATCACCTGGGTGAGAGAGATAAAGGAAAGTTCCCTAGCCAGCCTGTGGCAAATCCTAAGGCATTTACGACTGGAAATTCTTCAAGTCAGGTGCACGGGCAGGAGCATGCACATGCGATTGTCACACTGAGGTCTGGAAGACAAGTGGACAATCAAGTAGTAGAGCCAAAAGAAGACCCAGTTCTGCTGCAAGGGAAAGAGATTAAGAAAGATAAAGGGGGAAAAGCTAAGCCTTCTAGAGCCATACCCATTGTTGAGGATCCCCCGAGGTCGTTTGTACCTAAAGCTCCATATCCTAAGAGATTGAAAGCTCTAATGAAGAATGTGCAATTTGCTGAAATTTTGGAGGTGTTTAAGAAAGTTTAGATAAACATCTCGTTTTTGGATACAATTCAGTAAGTGCCATCATATGCTAAATTCTTGAAGGATTTGGTCACAATCAATAGGAAAACAAATGTCCCAAAAAAGCATATCTGACTGAGCAAGTGAGCTCCATCCTCCAGTGCATGTTGCCAATCAAATATAAGGACCCTAGGTGTCCACCCATTTCTTGCATGATATGAGCCAATCAGATTAATAGGGCATTGTTGGATCTAGGAGCAAGTGCGAATCTCATGTCCTATTCAGTTTATCTACAGCTAGGGTTGGGAGAATTAAAGCCTACTTCTATGATGCTCCAATTGGCTGACAGGTTAATGAAGAGACTAAGGGGAATAATTGAGGATGTATTGATCAAGGTTGACAGGTTTTATTTCCCTGTGGACTTAATTGTGATAGACATGCAACCAATGCATAATATTGAGAGCTAGATTCCAGTGATTTTAGGGTGACCCTTCTTAGCTACGGCTAACACCCTAATCAACTGTAGGACGGGGGTGATGAAAATCTCATTTATGAATATGACAGTGGAGCTCAACATATTTAATATCAATAACCAGTCACTCGATTATGATGAGGTCCGCCTTTTGTGCTTAATTGAAGAGAACACTAATGAGATTGTAAGTGATTTTGGTTTAGAGGAGCTAGAGATGGAGTGCTTTACTCAAGATGAAGATGACTAGGACCTTGATAGGCTAATTGGCAAAGATGATGTTTCGTATGAGCCTAGCTTGCAGGACCCTGATATAGAATGTTTTGTACCATCTGGAGATGATCTTGATATGAGTAAGCTACATTAGCAAGTTGAGACTATGCATGAGCTAAGTCTGGAGGATCCTGAGATGGAGTGTTTTGCTCAGTGTGGAGGAGACATTGACTTTGATAGGTTACTTGAGCCAACTAGGATTATAGGTGAGCCAAGTTTGCATGACACTGAGCTAGAAAGTTTTGCTCAACTAGGATATAATGTGGACTTTGATGAATTAGTTAAGCAAGCTGAGGCCATTTTGGATCCCATTTTTGATATACAGCTAGAGTGTGGGGAAACCATTGAGTTATCATTTCCCACACCTTATTTATCTGCAGTTGAGTCTCTCGACTTTAGTTTTGAGAGCAAATGGGTTGGACCCATTCATGTGTGGCCTAGGTGGCCAAGTTTGACCATGGGGAGTAAAAAGGATAACAAGTGGTTCTCCGCTCGAGTTCAGACAGGATATCCCCCATTCTTTGATCAGTTTATGAAATGGTTAGCTGGATGTCCTTACTTCTGTTTACCTGATAGTTATTCTAGCAACGACCATTACCCTTTTGACCTCGGTAGGCCAGAGCATACCATTCTCACTGTTCCTTTTAATGTGTTTGCATTCTCACTGTCACAGGTCGTCTGGATCATGCAACACACCTAATGTAGATAGTCTGGCTGAAGACTATAAACTTAGTGCTTGTGGGAGGCAACCCATTGTTCCTTTTAATTTTTATTGTCATTTTATTTTTCAAATAGCAATTAACCTTTTTATGTTTGTTCCTATGAAAAAAGATTGCTGTTAGTTTTTGATAGGTATTTTGTTGTTCAAGTTTGGGGGACGCCTTGGCCTTTGCACACTTCAGTTTCCTCATCACAATGTATTGTATTTCTTGCTACATTGGGGACAGTGTGTCATTTAAGTTTGGGGGTGTGGAAAAGCACACTGTCTTTTTGTTTGTTTTATTTGTTTTTGTTAAAAAAAAAAATTTGCTATGTTGTTGATTGGGCATGGCTTACATCATAACTATGGATTGCATGTCATTGGTGTAGTTAACTTATTTGAACATTGTATATCATTAGAAATCCCAGTGTTTGACTCATGTGTTGGATTAGAGAGACTTTACTTGTTTGAATTTTCTTTCACATACACACTAGCATAGGGTCTATGAGGTATGAAATTTGACTTAAGTAGTGTGTTTCTTAAGATTTTTAGGTTGATGTGATGTGATGTTGAAAACCTTGGCTATTAAAAAAAAAATCATAATTTGAGCTTTTTATTGAGTAACCGAACCTCTTGCCTCACCAAGCAATGAGTGTTCATATAAAAAGATGAGAAATTTCAGCTAAGTGATTGTGGCTAGTTAGGCTTCGTAGCTCTTTTTGACTTGTGTAATTAAGCTCTTAGGGATGTCTCTTCATCTAATGCCCTAAAACCATCAGGTTTGGGAGTTACTAGCCCAACACTCGTTACATAAGTCAATTAGAAGTTTAAGGGAGTCAAGCATTGCATAGCCTACACAAAAAAATTGCACTTTCCAATTCAATCCTTGGTTGTTTTTTTTTTTTTTGTTTTTTAATCACATTGCATTCCTTTCAATATTGGGATTCCCATTTTTTGAGAATAATTGAAACCCCATGAGCCTGTGCTAGTTCACTTTGCACTTTTGGAGCATGTGGTGTTGTCTCAATTTTCCAGCCATGAATTAAATAATGTTTGGATGCCTGGATGATATGGTTTGTATGTTCAATTTGTTAAATTTGCTAAATGATGTATAAACCATGTGTTTGTGTGTAAGGCTTTGGTTGTCAATAACATAGTGCCAATAAAATGTTTGTGGGTGTCATTCCTAGAAAACCCTCACGAGACTTCACTCATCCTCTAGGGAATTCCTAAGGGTTTAAAAGGCTTGTTGCTTATGCTAAATGCAGTCGTTTCTCCCATGAAAGCAGGCCTATGTTTCATGTTTTAAATGTATTTTTCATTTTGTTTTGCTAAGGAACTAGAAAAATGTAAGTTTGGGGGTACTTGATGTGTGCCAAATGTTGTACATTTGACCCCCCCTTTAACTTATGTTTGTTAAGCTCTTAGCTTAGTTGTTTCTTAAATGTTTTTGTTAGTTTTAGTGTGTTAGTGTGCTGTAGGTCCTTGGCATGAAAATGTGGTTTAAAGGGTGAGTAAGGACGATGTGGTCGTTGTTAATGCGCTCGATCGCATAAGAATTGCGATCGAGCAAACAAAGACAAGATCAAGTGCGCTTGTGTTAAGCCCAGAAGCCACAATTGAGCGCACTCCACATCAGACCGAGTTTTTTGTGTTGCCTTAGCCCATTTCTTCATTGCTATGCTATGGAAGTTTTAAGCAGTTGAGAGCGCTTGAGCACACTACGTGCGATCAAGCGCACATAGGCCTGAGCTTGAGCGCACTTGCTACAATCGAGCGCACCCACTGACCTGGCAACACATTATTTTTTTCTATAAATAGTACCTCTTTGTTATTTTGTAAACTTACATTTTGGAGGCACCTTTAAGGCTAGAAACCTCTCTGTTTTTCATTGTGTAGCCTTTCGATCGTCATTTATTTAATTATGCTTTCATTTGTTCTTTGATTGTCTCTTATTTTCATGAGAAGCTAAATCTTCAACTAAGGTTGAAGATGAAGCCTCACCATGGATTAGTTTACATTAGTTTATATTTTATCCGTCGTTTAGTGTAATGGATGTTCGTTTTAATTCAATCTCATGACAAGATTGTGATTGATTGTGCGGTAGTTAGATATTCATTGTGTTTTGTCCGATGGATACATTTCATCTTTTGATTTACTTTAGATATCTTTTGTCTTTTGTGAATTTCCTAACCCTAGTTGGTTATGGAATTCGTTAGGATGGGAGTAGAAGTGGTAGATGAGAGTGCACTTGCACGCTTGTGTTAACTTGGTGGTTAAATCAGGATTGCTTGCTTGGATTAAGGCTACTCGGTTGGAGGACCCTGAGTGCACCAAGATCAAGCAATTACTAAAGCACAAGGGTTTTGCCTTAAGGATGATGGATTGCTCACCCGTGAGTGTGTGCGATGGGTGAAGGACTGAGGAAGAAGATCATGAGCAAGACTCATCATTCTCCGTATACTATACTTCCTGGAGATACCAAGATCTACAGGCAACTTTTGGAATGCCACCTTATGAAGCATTTTATAGATGTAAGAGTTAGTCACCCTTGTATTGGGACAACATTGGAAAAAGACAATGTTGGGGCCTGAAATGATTAAAGTGCTTACCATTAGACGAAGGATGAGTGCATCCTAGAGTCGGTAGAAGAGTTATGCCTATAACTAGAGATGACCTTCAAAACACGAAGTGGGGGATCGTACATTCCTCAAGATATCACCCATGAGGGAATGATGCGATTTGGGAAGGAAGGAGAGGTTGGCATACAGGGTTGCCTTATTACCCCTAGACTTGATAACTCTTTTTCTCAAGATTATACTTGGACAATATACCTATCCCTGTTTTAGTTTAAAGGATAATCGTTTAAGAAAGAGTTTATTTTCCTCTAAAGGGTTATGGCTTGGATACCCATCGACTCGAACTGTATGTAAAATTACTCAACTTGGGTGTCGAGATTGGCAAGGATTGGTACAATGTAGGGAACATTGAGTACGACGTCTTTACATTGAGGTTCAAGGATTTTATTCGTATGGTTAATTTCTTTTGGGTTGTGTGCCTTGGGTAACTATTACATTTGAATTCTCTAAGAGTAGTCGATAAAGGTAAAGTTGCTTATGGCTAGGAAGTATGGCATCATATCAAAGATACCCATGGGCTTGACTTCGTTTTAGTGTATTTAGGGGTCGTTGAGTTTAACGATGATTGATATAGTGTGAGTAATATTGACTAACAACACCCATAAGGACTTGCAAATGGATTTGCTATAACTTGTGAGGATGTCGACCTGGATCACTTTATATTGGAAGAAGGAGGTCAGTGCTATCAAAATGGATGGGATAATATTTTTCGAAGGATGAGGTTGAGCATGAACTTTGTAAAACTACAAACATTAAAGTGATGTTACTGGTTATTTTTGTGTTTTGGGGCTACAAAATTTCGAGGAAGAAATTTTTATGAGGGGAGAATGTAGTTACCTAACTAATTAACTAGGCATAAATAGCTTAGTTAAAGGGGTTAATTTGGGCTTTGGCTGCTAAGGACAATAGAGGGGCAATTTGGACCTTTTGACAGACGTACGCTAGGTTAAGCGGACATACACTCCTATCTTCTGTGCGGATGTACGCAGGAACACTAGAAATACATTGTTGTTTGTAGTGCGGACGTTAGGGGGGACCACCGGACTTATGTTGATAGATAGTACACTGTACTTTGTGAATAGTACATGGACGTACGCTCAAAAGTACCAAATTTATGCTACCGCTGGATAATGCTTGAACATACAAGACAGCCTTTGGACCGCTGTGTAATAGTACCGGACGTACGGTAGGGTTTGGTGGATGTTCGCTACTTTTTTGGAGAGTTGGTGGAACCTCTTAGCTATAAATACCACCCTTCCCCTTGATCAGTGTCAAATTGTGTATATTTGACCCCTTTAACTTATATTTGTTAGGCCTTTAGCCTTGTTAATTTCTAATATTTTTTGGTGTTTTGAGTGTTTTGAGTTGTGCAGGTCTTTACAACAAAAGTTGGCCACAAGAGAGCAAAAAGACACTAAGTGAAGAATTGGACCCCTGCCAAGTGCGTTCGACCGCACTTGGTGCGTTCGAACGCACTTGCAGTCGAACGCAAAGACACGGTCGAGCGACCCAGCCAGCGTATCACGCTGGGTGCCCTAGGAGTCCATCGCTTCCGGCCGCGTTCTACGGTTCTATGCGGTCGAGCGACATTGTGCAATCGAACGCACAACTCGATATGCGTTCGACGCACCTCCTGCGTTCGAGCACTCTCATCAGGAAATTTTTCCTATAAATAGGACCCAAGGCTTTTGGTCGAGAACACACACTTCTTTTGGGGCGTTTTGGAGAGCATTTTATACATTTGGCTTGCTCCGCCCTTTTAGTTGTAAACTTTTCTTTTAATTTAATTTTAATGCATTATTTCAATTCATTTATGTTTTGTTGTTCAATGGGTGGCTAAAATCTTCAACTTAGGTTGAAGATGAAGCCTCACCCTTAGTTTAAATTTCGTGCTTTTACATTTTATGCTTATTTTCCGTTATTCAATTCCGCATTCGTCATTTAATTTCTGTGACAAATAATTGAATGGTGTGTGTTGATGCATTGATAGTTGTCCGTGATGTGTTCTAAGGTGCACAACACGTGTTTGGTTGTGATTCAATATCCACGTGATCCAAGGATACTGGATGATTTTATCCATAATCAACACTCGTTGTAGCTCCTTAACGGTAAACACATTATTCGGTTTGACTTGTGTCAATTACCACAATAGAGTGTGTTGAAGGGTTTAATGTTTAAAAAACGGAAAATGAGTGTTTAATGTATTTAGCTTCTTCTTATTGGGTGAGGTTCATCTTTAACCTTAGTTATTTTTATCCCTGCAATTTCAGTTCAATTTTATTTCTGCATTTTTTTTATTGTTCGAAATCAACCCTCTTTGGGACTAGGTTAAGATACGTTTAATTTAGGAGTTGTATTAGTTTTTATTTACAAAACGCCGTTCTCTGTGGTTCGACCTCGCATTTTCACGCGCACTTTATTGCACACGATTCGTACACTTGCGAGTATTATTTTTGATACGATCACCCCTCTTCATTTCTCATGCTCTCTCAAGCCTCTAGATTGCGAAAATCCTTTCTTGTGAGGTTTTATGTGTTTCAAAAACTCTTGAAGTTTCACTTCAAGAAGGTAATGCTCAGTTACCTAGCTCTTTAACTATGTCGTTATGCTGCTCGATTATTGTCTTGTGTTGATAGTCATAGTTTTAGCTTTAGTTGCGCTTTAAATCTTGTCTAGGTTAGTGTTATGTTAACTTAGCATGATCACATTGCATGGAGGTTTCATTTTGACTTAGGAGACCTTAGGAAACCTTTAATTGTCTTAGGAGTTGATTTGGACAACAGGAGGACGAGTTGAGAAAAATGAGGTTCTCCCTGAAAACCTTGAAGCGGACGTACAGTTTTGAGACTAAACGTATGATCCAAAGTATCATAGCGGACGTACGGCCCCGAGCCCAGGCATATGGTCCAGAGTGTGACAGCAAACTTTATTTTCACCAGCCATCCCATATATCATGTTTCTTTTTTCTAGAGTTGTTTTAGTAGAAATAGAACTAATGATAGGTCTTTCTTAGTATTCAAGGTTACGGAGCCTCAAGGAAATTACATGGAAGAGCTTTACGACTCGGGTGAGTACAAACTCACATGGATTCTTTGTTGTTACTTTTCCTGCATTACATATCTATTTTATATATATATATATCAAACATGCATATTTTACAACTCACATGAAATACATTTTGGAACTACTAGGAACTCTCTTTTGTGATAACGTGTGTCGATTAATAAGATAACAATGAGTCCTGTAAAACTATGCATGTAGATAAGATTAATTGTATCCTATGACATGGTACACTGGTATGTGTGGTATAACGGCCATGGGCTTACTATACGAGTTAACTTTGTGGTCAATGTGCATGTGTGTGTGGGCTTTGGATCCAATGGTTTTATGACCAAGGCATAACCATTCCCAATGGATGGTCACTATAGGATGTACATTAATAGTGGTGTAGGCCACCCGAGGTCGGACTCGATTATGCTGCTAGTGTTATGTACAGTAGCCGTACAATATTTGGGGCATCGATATTGTACTGCAGGTCCCTCGGAACAGCGTCAACCCTGCTGAGAAGGGGTAATATCTTGGGTAAACCATAATATTAAACTATTATTGTTACTCATGATTATAAGCATATATTATATATAAATCACATCCATGATAAACTATCATCTCATAATGTTGCATGTGCTTTATAAACAACTAAATTCAACATTTAATGACGGGTATGTCATGTGCATTTCTACTCACAAACTTGTCAGACTTATCCTTATATTATTTCCCTTTTTTATCCATATGTACATATATGCTATTATAAATAGTGGTTACCACGAAGCATCGGGTTAAGTTGGAGGATTCGATTCGAGAGGTGCTTGATGACTTATTGGAAGCTTAAGTGGATACTCATGGTAACTAGACTTGGGACTTGATGCATGTTTGCATATTAAGATATAGCATAGATCCCTTGTAATGATGATATGTATAGTGTAATTTCCATTCCTCTGATGACCATTAGCTAGATGCTTTGGTTGTAATGATCCAATGTTATAGAACTTAATTATTTTCTGTTGCTTAGTATCCTCTATTTTCGAGGAGTATAGGTCCCTGAGTCTTGTTCAGAGTGGAATAAGGCTGAGAGACGAACCATAAAATTAATTAATTCTCGAGGAGTTACAAATCTTGAACACCAAAACACCTGTCAAAATCTAACATCAATATTTTCTCACAGGAGCAAACATCAAAAGATTAATTGATGTTAGAAATAAAATAAAATGACATGAAATAAATTGACAAAGGGAAAAGAACTCAAAAAAATGAAGTGCGAAAAATAAATAAGAAAAATACTGCACTTTCCCCGATCATTTCGGTGCCCAACCAATCCTTTCTACCCTTTCTTCTTTGAAATTTGATATTCCACCATCTTAAGTAGCCAACCTTGTTGCTTAGAAGGATCTTCTTGGGATGATGGTTCCTAGATTTGCTTGCTTGTTTGCATAGATCCTTTAGAGTCTTGGTATGAGACGGCTCTTTGAGACATTGAATAAATAAAACTTGAGGTTCATGAAATGTTTCAAGAGGGATTGTAATGAAGGAGTGAGCTTCAGTACTCATTTCCTTGTCACTGGATAGATTTGGAGTTGGTAGGAGCTCAATTTGCTCCACTTTTTCTTCCACCTTGTTGACGACTTTTTCCTCACTCCCAAGTGTGGTGGTGGTTTGAACATGCTCATGTGAAGACTTGCTAGCATCTTCCTCATCAATCATGTAATGGTTGATGAATGGGTAGTCATCTATCCGATGAGAAGGGTGATAACAATATGAGCATGACCTATGAGGCATGTGAGTGTGAGAAGGTTGGGTATGGGCACACCTAGCTACCATTAGTTGGTTTACTCTCTCCTCTAAGTCATCAACATGAGAAGTTGGAAAATGTTGCACTAATGATTCTTAAGGAGGGTAATTGCAAGGTGAAGGCATGGAAGAATGGTTATTGAATTATGGATATTCAGGATGGTGCGGCTCATAGGATTGGGGAGCATAATTTTCCCATAGCATGGGCTTGCCATAAGAAATTAGAATGGTTGCTCCAGTCTGGTGTTTAGAAATTAAAATTTGATTCAGACCTCGGACTAGAGAAATTGGTGTTCATCTGCTCATGTGAAAAATTGGAAAATTGTCCTTAGGATGGACAATTACCTGAACTATAATAAGGGTTGGTGCAGTATGAACATGGTCCATGTGGGTGAAAATTCTAAGGGTAATTCATAGGATTTGGTATCCTACCATTATGAGAAGCATAAAAATTACCAAAACGGAAATTTCATGCTTTACCCTTAGTATTTAGCATGCCCCACATAAAACAGTAACCAATTTTTTTTTTGACAAGAGAATAAACAAAAATACATAAAAAAAAAATAGAAAACACGAAAGGACAAAAAGAATTTTCAAAAATGTTTTTTTTTTTCTTTTTTCTTTTTTCTTTTTTCTTTCTTAAGTTGCTTTTGGTTTGTTGAGGTTGATTTCTGGAAGTGCGCTCGAGCGCAGATAAGTGGGATCGAGCATGAGTGTGCAATGCGCTTGAGCATAGGCGCAGGATGGATCGAGCACAAGTGCCCGTGTGCTTGAGTGCGCTTGAGCGCAGGTGTGGTGCAATCGATCGCACTGGCAAGGAGTGATTTTTCCGAAACTACAACAGAACTCAAAAACAGCAAATCTTTCATTTTATTTTTAATTTGTTTTAGATCAAAACATAGAAACAAATGAAAATAAAATAAAATAACAAAAAAAAAAATTCTACCTAAATTAGTAGAAAAACAAAATCAATTTAAAGAAAAATCATTTTTCACAAACAAATAAATCTCCGACAACGGCGCCAAAAACTTGATGTGCAAATTATAATTACTTGCAAGTGCATGAGCCGTGTGTAGTACAACATGTGCAAGTGCGAGGTCGAATCTACAAGGAATTGTGTTGCAAAAATAGATTTCTATCTAGACTAATCATATCTTAACCTAGTTCTAAATTGTGTCGTGCAATGGTAAATTAAACAAAAAACTGAAAATAAACAAATGATAGACAACTAAGGTTCCAGAATTCACCTCACCAAATCAAAGCACACATTTTCACTTTTTGTTCATACATCCGACAAACGATTAGACCCAATGCATGTTCTATTGTTTTTATAAAATCCTATTGAATCATTCAATGAATCTAATGTGTGCCAAATATTGCACATTTGGACCCCTTAATTTGCATTTGCAAAGATTTTAGCTTTATTATTTTATGATATTTTTTGTTAGATTTGGTGCCTTAGCATTTTGCAGGTTGTTAAGAGAAAAAGGCGGCTTTAAGGTGAAGATTGCAAAGAAGTGGGAAAAAGTGGAATCTGCACTCGAGCCCAACAAGAGTGCGATAGAGTGCAATACCGCATACACCCAAGCAACTAGCGCACAGGTGTTGTGCCGTGAGAAGACTTGATATTTGCATGAGTTCAATCGAGCACACTCGTCCAACCTGGTAGTGTTAAAACCCTAGTTTTTATTATAAATACCATCTTTTTCATTGTAAACGTACGAAAGGGGCACCATTCATTGCACTTTTGACATTTTTTCTGGCATTTTGAGGTCTAAACACGATTTTCCTTTGTAATTTTTTAGTTTTTGATGAATTCAATCAATTTAATTATGTCGTTTCAAGTCATGAGAGGCTAAAATCTTCAACTATGGTTGACGATGAAGTCTCGCCATTGATTAGTTTTATGTTTTCATATTTGTTCATACAATTCCAACCTTAAAGTAATGTATGTTGGCTTCAATTCAATTATGTGACAAAATTGTGTTTGATTGTGCTGAAGTTGGATGTTCATTGCATTTCATCCAATGGATACATTGCATCTTTTGATTTACTTTGGATATCTATTGTCTTTTGTGCAAAGCATTGATACATTAGATCTTTTGAACTAAATTGGATATGAATTGTCTTTTGTCAAATGGATGGATTCATTGAATCTTTCAATAGGAACAATAGAACATTCTTAGGGTGTAATTGTTTGTCGGATTTATGAACCAAAATATGAAAATGTAGGCTTTAATTTGGTGAGGTGTATTCTAAAAACCCTACTAGCCTTTTATCATTCCATATAATCCAATTTAATTTTAGTTTATTTTAATTATGCACGACAAAACCCAAAAATTCGAAACTAGGTTTAAGTAAAATTAGTTTAGATAGAAATCCATTTTTGCAACACAATTCCCTATAGATCGACCTCGCACTTGCACACGCTATACTGCATGCGACTCGTGCACTTGCGAGTAATTATAATTTGCACAACAATTTTTTGGCGCTATTGCCGGGGAGTTGTTTGTTTTTGTGAAAATTGATTTTTTTATTTAAATTTGTTTTGTTTTTCTACTAGTTTAGGTAGCGCACTCGAGCCTATTGAAGCACCCTCCACAGTCATATGCTCGATAGTTCCACATTTACACGTGAGTGCATACCAGGCATACGCTCAAGCGCACAGCATTGCCGCTCGAGCGCACCAACGCATTTCTGATCGATTACACCTTACTTGCGCTCGAGCACACCTCTAAAGGAAGCATCAACATACCAAAAGTAGCTAAGGACAAATTTTTGCAATTTCTTTTGTTGATATCTTATTTTGTTTACATTATCTTTTGTCTGTTGTAGTTTGGGGGGCTTTTAAATTTTCCATCCACTTTGATAGTAATACTAACGGAGGGGGCTAAAATGCAACTTTTTGGTAGTTTGGGAGCTATTTTATCACTTTTGGAACTTCAGGGGGCTAAATTGTAAATGGTTGATAGTTTAAAGGGCTTTATTTACTGGTGTATGCTTGGTCGAAGATCCCAGAACTTAGAAGTGATACCTTTAGATCCCGACTTAAAGAGAACTCTTGGGAGAATTCATAGAGCACCTGTTGAGAGAGATAGTTGAGATGGGGGAAAATTTAAGGAATGTGAATCAACCAAAGAATTTTGAGCAACCTAGGTTTGTGAATGAGGATGTGAAAGCTAAGAATTTTGAGCAAGCTAAAGCTTGGAATGTGGATTTCACCGCATAACCTAGAGATTTGTTTGCACCTGTTATGATCAATTCCCATTCATGTATAGTATTGCCACCAACCAATGCCAGCCATTTTGATTTGAAGCCACTCATCCAACTCCTATCATCATTCCATGGCCAAGAAGTTGAAAATCCTTACAATCATGTAATGAAATTCAAGGACATGTGACAATCCTTTCAAGTTTCAAAACTTTTTTGAAGAGTTTGTCCACTTTAGACTCTTTCCTTTCTCTTTGCACGATAAAGCTAGGGCATGGTTGGATTTCAACATGCCCAGATCCCTTACATCTTGGGAAATCTTGTTGAGTAAGTTTTACAACAAGTTTTTCCCAATGTCAAAAGTAAATGAATGCAGAAAGAAGATAAGTTCTTTCACTCAGGAGGAGGATGAGAAATTTTCAGAGAGTTGGGAAAGGTTTAAGGAGTTGTTGATAAGATGCCCTCCACATGGATATGATAAGTGGAGACTCGTTCAGTTCTTCTACCAAGGATTGACCCAATCAAACCGTAGTATGATCGAGTCAATAAATGGAGGGCATTCTTAAGTTTGACCGGAGATGAAGCGTATAAGGCATTGGACAAGCTATCCGACAACTCATAACAGTGGGATTATTTGAGTTGTTAGGATAAATCTGCCCATATCCCCAAGAAAGGAGGCATCTATAAGTTAAAAGGAGACACTGAGTTAAATATGAAGATAGATGCACTCACCAAGAAGGTTGACGCTCTTGCTGTGAGGAAGTCCATAAATGCTGCCAAAACATTCAATGTTGATACCTGTTCCATCTGTGCTAGTCCTATGCACTTAGTACAGAATTGTCCATCTTCACTGGTGTTTGCCAAGTGGTCTATGGAACAAGTAAATGCTTTCAATGATTTTCGGAAGCAATCAAGTGAACCTTATTTTAAAGACCTACAATCCTGGTTGGCGGAACCACCCCAATTTCTCATAGAAGCAGAACAGCCAGTGAATTAGGGAGGATCTTCTTATCATGCTCACAATCAATACCCTCTAGGATTTCTTCATCCGACTTAGAATCATGCCTTCCAAGCCCCCACACAAGTGCCTGCCTCATCTTCCCAGTCATCCTTGGAAGACACTCTCGAGGAACTCCATTCTCAGACTATTCAGACCTTGTAGGACTTCATGAAGATCACTGGCCAATCTATAAGTGAAGTGAGGGGTGCGACCATAGTAAATACCCAAGTGATTGCCATGCTGGAGAGTCAGATAGGGCAGATTGCAATTCACTTGGATGAAAGAGAAAATGGGAAGTTACCAAGTTAGCTCGTGCCCAATCCCAAGATGTTTGCTATTGGAAATTCTTCAAATTTTGGCACGGGCATGAACAAGTGCAGTTTATTATCACATTTAGGCCAGCAAGAAAAGTGGAAAGCAAATTGGCTCTAGAAGAAGAGGGCTTTGTTGAGCCACAAGGGCAAGAGATTGGAAAAGAAGTGGAGAAAGTTAATGAGCCGACTATGGTCCAACCCATTGTTGAGGATTCCTTGAGGAGTTTTATCCCAAAAGCTCCTTACCCTGAAAGATTGAAGGCTCTAAAGAAGAATGCACAGTATGCTGAAATTTTAGAGGTATTCAAACAAGTCTAGATAAACATTCCATTTTGGATGCCATCCAGCAAGTGCCTTCTTTTGCTAAGTACTTATAGGATTTGATCACTATCAAGAGAAAGACCAACGTCCCAAAGAAAGCATTTCTAACTGAGCAAGTCAGCTCCATACTTTAATGCAAGCTTCCCATCAAGTATAAGGACCCTAGGTGTCCTACCATTTCTTGCATGATAGGAGCCAACCAGATTGAAAAGGCTTTGTTGGATCTTGGAGTAAGTGTGAATCTCTTGCCCTATTTAGTCTATGTACATTTAGGGTTGGGAGAATTGAAGCCTACAACTATGACACTCCAATTGGCTGACAAGTTAGTCAAGAGACCAAGGAGAATAATCGAGGATGTATTGATCAAGGTGGACAAGTTTTATTTCACTGTGGACTTCATAGTGATAGACACGGGGCCAGTACATAATTATGGGAGCCATATTCTGGTGATTTTAGGGTGACCTTTCTTAGCTATAGCTAACACCCTAATCAACTGTAGGATGAGGGTGATGAAAATCTCATTTGGGAATATGATAGTGGAGCTCAACATCTTTGACATCAATAAGCAGCCACTTGATTATGATGAGGTCCACCATGTGTGCTTAATTGAAGAGATCACTAAGGAGGTTGTAAGTGAGTTTAGCTTGGAAGATCCTAAGGTGGAGTGTTGAGATGACTTCGACCTTAACAGAATATTTGGGCAAACTGGTGTTTTGTATGAGTCCAGCATTGAGGATATTGAGATGGAGAGTTTTGCACAATCTGGAGATGATCTTGATTGTGGTAGGCTACTTGAGCAGGTTGGGACCATGCGTGAGCCAAGTATTGAAGACCCTGAGGTGGAGTTTTTTGCTCAGTATGGAAGGAATATGGACCTTGATAGATTACTTGAGCCAACTGAGATTGTAAGTGATCCGGATATGGAGGACCTTGTGCTAGAATGCTTTGCTCATTTCGGATATTATCTGGGGTTGGGTGAGTTGGTTGAGTAAGCTGAGGTTGTTTTGGATCCCATTCTTGAGATGTAGCCGGAGTGTGGGGAAATCACTGAGATATCATTTCCTGCACCATATTCATCAGTAGTTGAGCTACTCGAGTTGATTTCTGGGAGCAATTGGGTTAAACCCATTCATGTGTGGCCTAAGTGGCCAATTGTGACCGTAGGGAGAAATAAGGATAACAAGTCGTTCCCAACTCGTTTTCAGATAGGATGGCTAGGGTGCATTGATTATAGCAAGCTAAAGGCCATCACAAGGAAAGATCACTTCCTCCCCCATTCATTGAATCGTTGGTGGCGTGGTCAGCTGGACATTCTTAATACTATGTGCTTGATGGTTACCCCAGCTATAACCATGTTACTTTGGATCCCGACAAGCAAGAGAACACCACTCTCACATCTGTCTTGGGTGCATTTGCCTATTATCGCATGCCGTCTGGATCATGCAACACACCTGCTATGGAAAGTTCGGTTGAAGACTATAAACTTTGCACTTGTGGGAGGCAACCCTTTGTTACTTTTAGTTTTTTGTTGTCATTTGATTTGGTTTCACTTGTTTGGTGTTTGTTTTTATTGCGTATTTCAGAAAATCATTCTACCATTCAATTTTGGGGGAGCGCTTTCCTACGTTACACCCGACTTACGCTGCCATTTGGTATTGTATTTCTAGATATGTTAGAGACAATGTGTCATATTAGCTATGTTGTTGATTGAGCATGATTACATCATAACTTTGATTTATGTCATTGGTCTATTCAACATCTTGAACACTACATGTCATTACAAATCTGAGTTGTTTGACTCATTTGTTGGATTAGAGAGGCTTCACTTGTTTGAGTTGTTTTTCACATGCACATTAGCATAGGGTCTGTGAGGTATGAAATTTGAATTAAGGAGTGTGTGTCTTGAGATTTGTAAGATGATTTGTTGATGAAACCTTGGCTTAAAAAAAAATCATCATTAGTTTGAGTGTCTCATTGAGTAACCGAACCTCTTGTCTCACTAAGGATTGAGTGTTTGCGTAAAAAGATGAAAATTCAAGTTGATTGATTGTATGGCTAGTTAGGCTTCGTAGCTCTTTTTGACTTGAGTCATTAAACCCTTAGGGATGTTTCTACATCTAGTGCCCTAAAACCATCTGGTTTGGGAGTCACTGGCCCAAAACTCAGTACATAGGTCAATTAGAAGCTTAAGGGAGTCAAGCATTGCATAGCTTACACAAAAAATCACACCTGTTGATTCAAGCCTTAGTTGTTTTCATCTGATTTCATTCCTATGAATTTTGGGGTACACAAGCTTTAAGAATAATTGAAACCTCATGAGTCTATGTTAGTCTCACTTTGCACTTATTGAAACCTGTGTTGTCTCAATTTTTCAATTGTGAGTTGAGTGAATTTTGGATATCTCGATGATGTGATTATTGTGTTCACCTTGTTAAACCTACTCATAAGGTATGAATCATGTGTTTGTGTAGAAATCCTTGTCTATCAATAACATAATGCATAAAATGTTTGTGGGTATCATTGTTGGTAAATCCTCACGAGACTTCACTCGTCCTCTAAGGATGCCTAGGGGTTTAAAAGGCTTGTTACATATGCTAAATGCAATACTTTCTCCCATGACAGGGGACTTATGTTTCTTGCTTTCATTTTGTTTTTCATTTTGTTTTGCTAAGGGACTAGTAAAATGTAAGTTTGGGGGTATTTGATGTGTGCCAAATATTACACATTTGGACCCTTTAATTTGCTTTTACTAAGCCTTTAGCTTTATTATTTTGTGATTTTTTTTGTTAGTTTTGGTGCCTTGTCATTTTGCAGGTTGTTAAGAGAAAAAGGCGGCTTTAACGTAAAGATTGCAAAGAAAGGGGAAAAAGTGGAATTCTGGACATGTGATCGAGTGCAACAAGAGCGCGATCAAGTGCAATCCCACATACACCCAAGCAACCAGCACACGAGCGTTGTGCAGCAAGAAGACTTGATATTTGCATGAGTGAGATCGAGCGCACTTGTTCGACTGGTCAGCATTGAAACCCTACTTTTTATTATAAATATCATCTTTTTCATTGTACTTTTGACCTTTTTTGGCATTTTGAGATCTGAACGTGATTTCCCTTTGTAAGTTTTTAGTTTTTGATGAATTCAATCCATTTAATTATGTCATTTGAAGTTATGAGAGGCTAAAATCTTCAACTAAAGTTGAAGATGAAGCCTTGCCATTGATTAATTTTATGTTTTCATGTTTGTACGTATAATTCAAACCTTAAAGTAATGTATGTTCGTGTCAATTCAATTGTGTGACAAAATTGTGTTTGATTGTGCTGAAGTTGGATATTCATTATATTTCATCCAACAGATACATTGCATCTTTTAATTTACTTTGGATATCCAATGTCTTTTGTGCAAAGCATGGATACATTGGATCTTTTGAACTAAATTGGATATGCATTGTCTTTTGTCAAATAGATGGATTCATTGAATCTTTCAATAGGAACAATTGAATATGCTTAAGGTTTAATTGTTTGTTAGATTTTTGAAGTAAAACATGAGAATGTATGCTTTAATTTGGTTAGGTGGATTCTGAAAACCCTAATACCTTTTTATCATTCCATTTAATCAATTTTAATTTTAGTTTATTTTAATTTTGCACAACAAAACCCAAAAATTTGGAACTAGATTAAAGTAAAATTAGTTTAGATAGAAATCCATTTTTGAAACGCAATTCCTTGTTGATCGACCTCACACTTGCACACGCTGTACTGCACATGACTCGTGCATTTGTGAGTAACTATAATTTGCACAATAGAATCCATCTTCATTACAATTCACAAAATATATCTGGTTTAGTTCGAAAGATCCAATGTATCCATGCTTTGTATAAAAGACAATGGATATCCAAAGTAAACCAACAAATGAAATGTATCCATGGGTGAGACACAATGAATATCCAACATTTTCACGATTTATAAACAACAATCAATCACAATTTTGTCACACAATTGAATTGAAACGAACATACATTACATTAAATGATGGAATTGTTTGAACATATCATAAAACTGTGGAAACAAATCAATGGTGAGGCTTTACCTTCAACCTTAGTTGAAGATTTAACATCTCATGACAAGAAATCGTAAAGAAACTGAAATACTTCATTGAAATTGACAAACTTACAAAACTAAAACTTACAAAGGAAAATTGATATTTATAGTATTTAGTTAGGGTTTCAACTCTGCCAGGTTGGACGAGTGCACTCGATCACATGGCCAGTGCGCTCGAGCGCACTTCCAAAATCGAAAATGCCTTCAACTTTCTTGTAACTTTTGCCTTAAGACCACAGTTTTCCCCTAACAACTTGCAAAACACTAAAATACCAAAACTAACCAAAAACATCATAAAATAACAAAACTAAGGGTTTAACAAATATAAGTTAAGGAGCCCAAGTATGCAATATTTGGCACTTATCAAGTAGTAAAGAAAAACAAAATAAGATTGGTTAAAACTCAGCATTAATTTAGAAGAAATGCCGCTAATTAAGCATAGGCATTAGGGTTTTGGAGGAGGTAGCATTCCACAACTTTGTACATAACTAGGACCTTTCCTTGATCACTACGTCACCCTTTATGTTGTACTTGGTTGTCATCTTATTTTTACTCCCAGCTTCTGCGTTTGCCTCAAATTGAACCTCATGAGCAATCAATTTAAGCTTGTCAAACAAGGCATCACCTTCCATCACCGTGTACTTGTAGGAATAAGTCTTTTCATTTAGCTCATCAATTTGGTTCTTGACAGTACTAAATTGGCTACCTTCAGCGAAAGTGATTTGCCTGATGCTTCCAGCCCCTTTATCTCCTTGAATGATTTCAATGCTCTTAACAGCCTGAGGTAGGAGTTTTGGGATAAGGATGTGGGCATCAATGACCAAGGCTTTGAACAATCTAGACGATGGGATGGGGGAGGTGTACTCGTCTGTGTAAGTGATTACACCCATGATATCCTTAATTGAGGATTGAAACAAGCTAGCTAGGCACTAATTTTGAAGAAAATGGACTTGGAATCTAGAATTTCTTCAACTTGGGCTGTGAAAATAGAAGAGAATTAAGTGGCATTTATGGGTTCTTGTTTCCATTTGATTAATAACAATTTGAAGAGGGCATCATTCTTGAGGCTAACTTTCCTAAGATGAGAGTTATAGACATGTTTTTTTTTTTTTTTTTTGACATGTCCACACAAGAGGGGGAAGGGGGGATTCGAACTAGTAACCTCCGCTTTATGACGCGTGGTCCCAGCCGATTGAGTTACCTCTTGGAGACAGAGTTATGGATATGTTAATACACATGCAAAGTACAAAAGTATGGATCTCAATGGCATATTTAAGCTATCTTTTGATCGATTAATAAATATGTAATGAATGAGCCTAAAACGTATGCATTAATATTGAAGATAAATGCCAGCAGCATCGCAGCTAAATAGAAGTTTAGGAGTTTCCGCCTAATTAGAAGAACATAAAAGCAATCATAATCATATAATTACAATCCGGAAGAACAACGTGCAATCTTAACAATGCAAGGGAGGGACAAACACACTATTCGTTTTATAAGAAAACTGGCAGAGAATTTATCATGTTGTGTTTTGTTTAAATTATTCGGATGGATTGTCTATTGTCTCCATCTTTGTTTTGAAAATCTTAAGAAATCAATTTGGACATCATGTTTAATTCTAATGTATATCCCTCATTCCTATTTTAAGGAATAGATTAGCTTTGCTACTATATTCTCCCTCACCATTAAGCATATTTGCATGTTATTTAGTATAGCATATATTCAAGACCAAAATAATTAATAAAAAAATGAATCGTAAAACCCAAATGGTGGCCGATGACTGCAAGCCACCTTCATCCATGGCAGCTGGGGGGTGGCTGATGGGACCCCTATGTCAACTTTGTTTATTTATTTATTTAAGTCATTCTTATTGATTATTTATTATAAGTGGTAAATTTAGTTTTTGAATAGTCAAAACAAGAGTAGTTTCAGAAGACTTTGGTTAAATTTGACTTTTATATCCAAACAGGTGGCAATTCTAACAAAGTGGCATAATTACAACAAAATAGTAGTTTGATATGTCTAATTGTCGCCCTTGTTCATTCATGAGACTACATAAAAATAATTGTTAGCTACGCTAGCATATTGGTGCGTCAAAGCAAAGACGTAGAAACTATGTGCAGTTTAAGGGACACAACATATATATATACATATCTTAGTGTCTCAATAACAAGGGAAACATCAAGCATAGGGCTCAGGATTGGCCAAGAAGTAGGCTTCCACATCCCTGTAAACAGCCATGCCATTTCCTTGCTTGCCTTGATTTCCTTTCCGTTAATATGGGCCCCTGCTTTAGGATGGTAGTTGCTAAAATTATAAATTTGGTTCCCCATCACGAGAGTACTCAAACTTAATCTCATAATAAATCGATTCAAACTTGTCCAACAAATCATCACCCTCAATCAGTGTGTAACTGTATGTTAATTTCTCTTAGTCTAGCGCATTTATCCTATGCTTCAAGTGGTTAACCTGCATAGAGAGGGAGACAGTTCCAAACACTTTCTCAATCCATTTTAGAATAAAGTAATGTCATTTAGTAAACTATTATACAACTGCTATACAATTTGATGATGTGGTAGAGAAAATCAACATTTATAAAAAAAGAAAAGCAAAAAAAAAAGAATAATGCTATTTGGTAGATTATTATACGATTCCTATACAACTAAGGTGTATGGCGGTGAAAATTGGCCTTTGTATCAATAAGGTATTGTAAAGAAAAAATAAAATCAAAGCCTTATTTTCACAGTCACGTCATCCAATTGTATGGGATATGATAGCAAAAATGACTCCTATGCATCCTCCATTTTGTCTCATCATATAATTATCTACTTGTATTAATTTTATGTGGCACATTATGCTTTTAGATCTTGTCCCTTTCATTTTGTTATTATTATTATTATTTTTTGTTATCTTTCTATCATTTTCTCTGTTTTACTTTTTATTTTTTGTGTAGTTAGTTCATTACCATATCTTGAAACATTTCTGGGCAAGCATACAAAACGATATTTTGCTCTCCCAAAAAGCCCTGTTTAGCTTGCGGTAATGAAACAACATTCTTAAATAGCCGGGAAAATGTATTTATATTATCATGTAGTTAGCCACGCACCTCGAAGCAAGTAAGATTTGATGAAGATGAAAATTTATACACTAAGCCTCTAAGGTTCATTTGTTTCACCCTAACAAATTTTTTGAAATAAGTTTTTTTTTTTTGGTTGAAAGATTTTATGAAGTAATATTTCATCCTTCCTAATATTCATGATAGACCACATCGTGTGAGAAGGCCAAATCCCAATTTTCTCAAATAGAAATGGGTCATGAGGGATGGGAAGAGTGGAGAAGAGGATAAAGTTGGTGGTTGTAAGTGTGGGACGTGTGGTTATAAGTGTGGGACATGTGTAGTGTGAAGATATGTGTTGTGGTGTGAATGTGTTGTAGTGGGAGTGTGGGGACAGTGGGTTGAACGTGTTATCATGGGAAGCTATCATGGGAGGTTACGTAGAATAGTGGGAATATTATTGTAACGCCCCGAGAATTAATTAACTGGTAATTAATTCCACAGTTCGTTTCCTAGCCTTGTTCCATTCTGAATAAGACCTTCAGGACCTTTACTCCTATAAACATTAATCATTACAACTAGAGCGTCTACCAAAGAACATCAAAGTAGCTGGAATCATACTATATACATCTCATCATTACAAGGGATCTATGCTAAACTTTAATATGAAGCATGCATCAAGCCCTAAGTCTATAGCATAACTCAAAAGTACTAGTTACCATGAGTACCTGCCTAAGCTTGCAATAAGTCCTCAAGCACCTCTCAGATCGAATCCTCTAACATAACTGGATGCTTTGTGGTAACCACTATCTATAACAGCATAATCGTACATATGGAGAAAAAGGTAAATAATACAAGGGTAAGTCTGACGACTTAATAAATAGAAATCCACATAACGTACCCATCATTAATTTGTGGATTCTTTTATTTATAAAACACATGTAACGTTCTAAGATGATAGTTTATCATACAAGTGATATATATATATAATATATGCATATGATATAAAGTAACAATCATAGTTCAATAGTATTGCTACCTGAGATATTATCCCTTCTCAACAGGGTTGACACTGTCCCAAGAAACCTATAATACAATGTCGGTGTCCCAGCCATTGTACAACATACCATACATAATACTAGTGGCATGGCCGAGTCTGACCTCGAGTGGCCCACACCGCTAATGACATCCGTCCTATAATAACCATCCATAGGGAATGACTGCATCATTGGTCACGAAACCATTGGATCCAAAGCCCCCCTCCCCACACACACACATTGACTATAAAGCTAACCCGTATAGTAAGCCCATAGCCATTATACTGCACATACCGGTGTACCCTGTCATATGATGCAATTAGTCTTATTAGTCTTTTACATGCACAGTTTTACAAGTTTCATTGTGATCTTATTAATCGACACACGTTTTCGCAAAAGAGAGTTTCTAGTAGTTCTAAAATGTATTTCATGAGAGTTGCAAAATATGCATATTTGATATATATAAAATAGACGTGCAATACAGAAAAAGTAACAACAAAGCATCCATGTGAGTTTGTACTCACTTGAGCCGTAAAGCTCCTCCATGTAATTCCCTTGAGGCTCTATAACCTCGAATATTGAGAAAAGATTCTATTTCTACTAAAGCACAACTCTAGAATAAAAAAATATTTGCTATAGGATAGTTGGTGAAAATAAAGATTCCTGTCACACACTGGCCGTACGTTCGGGCTCGAGGCCGTACGTCCGTTGTGATACTTCAAGCCATACATCTGGTCTCGAGACTGTACGTCCGCTCCGAGGTTTTCAAGGAGAACCTCAATTTCTCCACTCATCCTCCTATTCTCCAAACAACTCCTAAGCCTATCAAAAGGCTTCCTATGGTCTCCTAAGTTGAAATGAAACCTCAAAGCAATGTAATCATACTAAGTTATCAAAACGCTAATCATAAACAAGATCTAAAGCATAACTAAGATAATAACTACAACTAGATCTACGAAACAACAATCGAGCAACATAACAATGTATTTAAAAAGCTAAGGAACTGAGCGTTACCTCCTTGAAGCGAAACTTTGAGAGTTCCTCCTCCGGCAACACCGAAACACTCACTAAATCTCGTGAACACTCATAAAACGGTCTACCAGCAGCCTGGGGGTGAAGAAAGGGGTTTAGGGGCAGAATAGGTGTGAAATGGGAGAGGGGATGAGGGAGTATTTATAGGGCCAAAAAGTAGCAGACATCCGGTACTATTCCACAGCGGTCCAAATGCTGTTTCATATGACCAGGTATTACCCAATGGATTTTGTGAATAGTGCCGCATATGTCCAGTACTTTGGCGTAGTCCGCTATACTGTTCATAAAGTACGGTTGTACTTTCTATTAGAGAGTACATCGGATGGGGGACCATTATACGTCCACGCTAAAAGACAGCAGTGTACGTCTAGCATTTCAGCGTACATCCACACTAAAAGAAAAAAGCATATGTTCACCAATCCTAGCATACGTCTGCATTGAAAGACAAATCAGAAGACAAATTTTCAAAATGCCCTTCTGGCTGATCCTAGTGACCCAAAGTCCAAATTAACTAAGTTACTTATGCCTAGTTAAATATTTGGGTCACTACAATTATATTTAAGAGTCTTCATGTTATGTTGTTGTTTTGTTGTGTAATTTTCTATTGTTTGGGTATGTGGTTTCCTACTCCCACTTGAAGTGGAGTATTATCTTTATTATAATTTAGTTATTTTGTGCTATTTATCTGGGACCTATCAATTGGTATCCGAGCATGGCTACTAATTGAGAGAGAATTGAATTTTTGGAGACAGACATGTATGACATTAAGGATGGCATTCGGCGATTGGAGGGAGCAACTAGTTCAATTGATCGCATGCAAAGAATTGAAGATGCATTAAAGGAAATCTTAACGCTTCTTTTGGTATCACATGGAACCGTGGAATGTCAACCACTCGGATGATACAAGTAGGATGGATCTTCAAGAGGCTTTAAATTTCTCTTCATGAGTTGGCTAAGCTGGAGAACAATTCCCATAGAGAACTTGAAATTTCTCTTCATGCCTTCATGGGGTGGTCTACTCCTCATACCTTGCAAGTTGTAGCTAGGATTGGATCGGTGGAGGTTGTGGTGTTGATTGATAGCGGTTCAACATATAACTTTATCAATGATAAATTAGCTAAATTACTTTATCTTCCTATTATCCCAACAAAAATGTTTTCAGTCGAGATTGCAGATGGGGGAAAGCTACAGTTCAAGGGGAAGCACGAACACGTGGAGCTGTCCATCCAAGACATTCCTTTTGTCATTACTCTCTATTTATTGCGGTTGAAAGGGTTGGATGTGGTGCTTGGAATATAGTGGTTGGTACTACTCGGTCCTATGTTATGTGATTGGAAGTGTTTGAGGTTGGAATTCCGGTGGGGGAATTGTCAACAGAATTTGGTAGGGACAAAACAATTGCTAGCCCAATATGCCCCAATACAGATGTTGGCTAAGGAGCTTAGACAAGGAGGTGAGCTAATTGCTATACACATTTTACTAGGAGACAAAAAAGATGAACAAATACCAAAGGAGCTGTAGGAAATTATCTAGGAGTATGACAACATTTTTGTGGAATCATGTCAACTACCTCCCACACGTGAATTTGACCACCGTGTACTACTCAAGGAGCGGACTAAGCCCATCAATGTGCGACCCTACAGGTATGCTCACTTTCAAAAGTCTAAAATGGAAAAGCAAGTCAATGACATGCTGTCCACAGGACTGATACGGGTTAGTAATAGCCCATTTTGATCCCCAGTCCTATTGGTAAAAAAAGAAAGAAGGTGCTTGGCATTTTTGTACCAACTATCGAGCATTAAATTCAGTGACCATCAAGGATAGTTTTCCTATCCCTACAGTCGATAACATGATTGACGAATTGTATGGAGCTTCATTTTTTTTACGAAACTTGATCTAAGAGCTGGGTATTACAAAATCTGACTCCATCCGTATGACACCCATAAGACGGCGTTCCAAACTCATTACACTCATTATGAATATTTAGTAATGTTGTTCGGGTTATTTAATGCTCCATCAACTTTCCAGGCAACCATGAATGCCATTTTTCATCCATTTCTTCGTCAATTGATATTGGTATTTTTTGATGATATTTTAGTTTATAGTGCAACATGCATGGGAGTTGCACTTGAATCATGTAAGGTAGACCTTCGAAATACTAAAGCAGCACTATTTTTTTGTCAAACCCAATAAGTGTGCATTTGGGTGGACAAAGTTGGAGTATCTAGGCCATATAATAAGTAGTACAGGAGTAAAAGTGGACCAGACCAAAATTGCGGCTATGCAAGCTTGTTCCCAACCAAAAACTATTTCAGAGTTGAGAGGTTTTTTAGGCTTGACTGGGTAGTATAGAGAGTTTGTCAAGGATTATGGCATTATTGCTAGACCTTTGACTAACCTTCTAAAAAAGGGGCAATTTGGGTGGGATCCCCAAGCTGAAGAAGCATTTATTCAACTGAAAAGGGCCTTATCCACCACACCCATTCTAGCTATGCCTAATTTCAATGACACTTTCATTACTGAAATTGATGCATCGAATAAGGGGATTGGGGCGGTATTAATGCAACAAGGGAAACCACTAGCTTACATGAGCAAGGCAATTGGGCCCTCCAAACAAGCTTGGTCAGTATATGCCAAACAAATGTTGGCAATTTTGGAAGCAATTCATACATGGCGTCCGTACTTGTTGGGCAAGAAGTTCCATATTCACACTGACCAGAGAAGTCTAAAGTATTTTCTAGAGCAACCGGTCCTCACTCCAAAGCAACAAAAAATGGATCTCTAAATTATTGGGTTATGAGTACAACATCATCTACAAACCCGGTCCTCTCTTGAAAGTCCCATCTGGAATGCCATCTCCAGCTTGAGGATTAGTCTTTGGGAGGAATTAAAAAAAAAAGGCACAAAGGCCCTTTTAATTTCTATTCTTTTGTAGGAATTTCACAACTCCACACTTGGGGCCCATTTTGGAGTGCCATAAACATACAAACAACTAGCACAAATTTTCTACTAGCCTACCATGAAAGCAACTATCAAGAAACATGTGAGCTCTTGCGATGTGTATCAAAAAAACAAGTACAAAGCATAGTTACTAGCTGGGTTGCTTCAGTCACTGGCCATCCCCGATCAAGTTTGGGAAGATATTAGTCTAGATTTTGTGGAAGGCTTGCCCATATCTGGAGGAAAGGACACTATCATGGTAGTGGTCGATCGTCTCAGCAAATATGCTCATTTCTTACAATTGACTCACCCATTCTCTACCAAGACGGTGGCTGAAAAATTTGTTAAAGGAGTACGTGGCCCGGCTCCATGGCATGCTCCGTACCATCATCAGTGACCGTGCTCCCATCTTTCTAAGTAATTTTTGGAAGGACTACTTTAAGCTACAAGGAACAAAGTTATAGCCCAGCTCCTCCTACCACCCTCAAACTGACGGTCAAACAGAGGTAGTCAACCGTTGTCTTGAACAATATCCCTAAACAATGGAGTACCTTCCTACCATGGGCCAAATTCTAGCATAATAGCTCTCGCCATCAATCAACAGGCATGACTCCATTTGAAGCTGTGTATGGATGTTCACCCCCATTAATTCCATCACACCCGATTGGATCTTCTCCTGTAAATGAGGTCGACAAAAGTTTGGCCACTTGAGATCAACTACAAAAGCAGCTCAAAGGTAATTTGGGGATCGCTCTCCATCAGATGAAACAATAGGCGAATAAGAAGAGATGTGATGTGACCCTAGAGATTGGTGATTGGGTCTACCTGAAATTACACTCCGACAAACAACATTCTATCTTTTGTTGTGCCCATCAAAAAATGGCCAGCAAGTATTTTGGACCCTATCGGGTTGTGGAAAAACTGGGTAAGGTGGTTTATCGGCTTGCACTTCCCCCAGGAGCATGTATTCACCCAATGTTTCACATCTCGGCCCTTAAGAAGAAGATTGGTGATTCTGAATGCCATCAACCAGAACCACCACCCATCACTAATGATGGTGACATGAGAATCGAACCCCAAGCTATTTTGGATTACTACTGGGTACGTCAAGGTTCCAAGTTTGTTGAAGAAGGTTTGGTGCAATGGAAACAATTGCCTACTGACGATGCCACATGGGAGGATCTTGTCGACTTGAAGCAGCAGTTTCCTAATTTTAATCTTGAGGACAAGGTTCTTAAGGAGAAAAGGGAAATTGATAGACCACATCATGTGAGAAGGCCAAATCCCAAGTTCGTTGGATAGACATAGGTTGTGGGGGATGGGAAGAGTGGAGAAGAGGATGAAGTTGGTGGTTGTAAGTGTGGGACATGTGGTTATAAGCGTGGGACATGTGTAGTGTGAGATATTTGTTGTGGTGTGAATGTGCTATAATAGGAGTGTGGGGACAATGGGCTGAACATGTTATCATGGGAAGCTGTCATGGGAGGTTATATTTAAGAGTCTTCATGTTATGTTGTTGTTTTGTTGTGTAATTTTCTATTGTTATGTGTATGTGGTTTCCTACTCCCACCTGAAGTGGAGTATTTTCTTTATTATAATTCAGCTATTTTGTGCTATTCATTTGGGAACTATCAATTCACAAGCTTCATATATATATTTATAGAATCATTTTTTTTTAACAATAAAATGAGATGTCTTAGTTAGGATCATACTATGATACAACATAAGAAACTTTATTCAACTATCTTAGTCCTTATTACTACAACACCTACTCATGGACCTAGTAAGCCAAATGGAAGAAAAGAAAATTTTCAACTTTTGCTTAGCCCTACTCTGAGTAGTGTTACATATTCAACTCTCGTTTTTAATTTGAGTCATATATATTTTGTAACAATTGAATGAGATATCTTATTTGACTCATACTAGGTGATAGAGATAAGATTACCATTAGATAGGTTTAAAGGTTAATAGTTGAATTGGAATGAAATTCCAATTCATTAGGATTATAATATTTAAAATTAGAATTAGATTAGAAATATGATTAATTAGAGTTCTTATAAGTTTATTATTCTATTGTACTATATTTAAAGAGCATATTGTTAATCAAGAAGAATGAAGAATTATTATGCAAAAGCTTGTTTGTGGTTTGTTTCCAACCCTAATTGGATTCAATTGTTGTCTCTCCTACCCGAAAGGAGTTCAATATTTCTATTCATTGTTGTGGATTTCCATCAACATGGTATCAGAGCCTTCACAACGATGTTAGATTCTCTAATTCATCATTTACTTGATCGTTTTGAGTAAATTTTCGCTCATCAGCTAGCCCATCAAATCCAAATCATGAAACAAACTAAGCAAAATTTAGATGAAATATTGTGTGGCCTGAAGGCACTAAAAGAGGATGAAGAATCATTGCTTATCTCTCTTAAAAAGCTCAGGTCCACTGTAAGCCACCATCAACAAATGACTTATAGAGATCCATAGTATCGCAACACTGACCCCATCGATCGTAGATCTAGAGAACATCGGACTCAACCCTCCAAACGTGCATACCATCCCAACTATGCTGTCAACCACCATACCATTCCATGTCGTCGTATCCTCAAACTGCACCATCAACACCACCACACATCTCTAGTGTGGCAACCTCATCTCCCCACACCATCTTGTTCAAGTGGCTTAGAAAGTGAAGGAAAAAATATAAGATGTTTGGTTTTTTTTTTTTCGACGAAAAAGGAAAAACTAAAAAGTGGGGTCACAACTCACCTAATAAGCCCATGTTGTATATACCTGGGACCTTGAGGACAATGTCACCTAATAAGCACATGTTGTATGTACCTTGGACAATGGACAATGAACAATGGACCTTGAGGATAAGATTAGAATTAGATAAGTTTAAGGGATAATAGTTAGGATTATATTAGTTAAATTTAGAATTAGATTAGAATTATGATTAAGTAGAGTTCTTATTAGTGTATCATTCTATTGTACTTTACTTAAAGAGCATATTGTTGTTAATTAAGAAGAATGGAGAATTATTAATCAAAAGCTTGATTGTGGTTTGTTTCCAATCCTAATTGGATTCAATTGTGGTCTCTCCTACCTGAAAGGAGTTCAATATTTAATGATAGGGATAACATAAGGTTGAGTTGGAATGTAATTTCAACTCATTAGGATTAGATCAGATTAGATTGATAATTGAGTTAAAATAGGATTCCAATTATTTAGGATTATGTTTATTTGAATATTTGATATGTTATCTTTTAGTTGTTATCATATTATCAATTGTAGTCTATTTATAGACCATTTTGTTAATGAAGAAGACAAAGGATGATTTAGTCAAACTATGGTCTTCTCCTACCCTAAGTGAAGAGTTGTTGTCTCTCCTACTCAAAAGGAGCTCTCAAATCCCATTTCACATCCCTACCCAACCTTGGTTACCTATCAGTAGGATATAATATAAGAAACTTTATTAAACTACTATCTTATTCCTTATTAGTAGGGTGAAAAAGCGGTGGTTATTAACCGCTCGCTAACCACTAACGCCTTTTGAAGGTGGTTTGAAAAAACCGCTAACTACCTAGATGGTTATAGTTAGTAGTTTTAAGTTTTTTCAGAACCACTAATTGCTTTTGAAGCGGTTAGGAAAAAAGCTAACTGTAAACATTGTACATGTTAAGAAGGGACGACCATTGTACACTACCATCCACCTAAGGCGAGCTCGGTCGAGCTACTTGTTATGGACGATAGAGTGCAATGGTGGGGGCATTGTTAAGTGCTGAATATTTCATATTCTAACCCTTTAATTCACATATGTTAAGCTCTTAGTTTTGTTATTATTTAATGTTTTGTCTTGTTTTTTTGTTCTCTTGTGTTTTTAGGATTTTTGAAGAGAATAAGCATTTATGGAAAGTTCCAAGCCTAAAGGACAATTTGGGAGAAAAGCTGCAAGCAATGAATTCGAGCACAAGTACTTAGGCTCGAGCGCACCAACGCTCAAGCATAGCAGAACAAGGATCGAGTGCATTTGCGCTTAATCACACAAGCCATAGGATCGAGCGCAGACATGCTCGATTGTACAAACATCCAAGTGTGCTCGAGTGCATAAATACTACAATTGATTGCAGCGATGCACTCGATCGCACCAACTTGGGATTGAGCGCACTCAGGTGCCAAGATGCAGCAAAACATCTTTTGCACATCAGAGTGGGTTTCGAGTGTCCTAATCCAATTAAGGGACTGACCTACAGTTTTATTAGGATTTCTAGGGCTTTTAGGGTTTTGCTAATCCTATAAATAGGGCTCTAAGCATGAAGAAAAGATATACAACCTTGGAGAGGAGAATTGGAGGCTCAATCTAATTCCCTTTTAGTTTTAGTTTTATTTAAATTATGTGTAACTAAATTCTTGTTAGGGGCTAGATTGAATCCCTAATCATGTCTTTTTATGATTTCAATATTGGTGTCTTTTCTACAATTATACTTAAATTATTTAACTTGGTTAACTCCTGTTTGGATTTGTTAATTAAGTCAATTTATATGATTGAGTCTTGGGCTTAACAAAGTGACAAAAGAACATTTTCACGGGTTCTTAGCCAACATGGGGAATCGGGAGTAGGTATCATGCCCTATGCTTCATGTGTTTGTCAATTTCCATAGATTTAGGCTTTCTTAAAGAACAACTTAATGTAATGTTGAATCCTTTGGAAAGAAAAGAATTAGAGTAGATAACATGCCTAATTTATTGCTTAGGGAGATTAATAGCTTAAGGAGTACATATCATGCCCTTAGGTTGGCAAATATTAAATAAAGAGATATAATTGTTAGTATTGGCATATTGTTTATCTTAATTACATGTGGTTAGCGGTAGATGTCAAAACCCTAACCCTCATTTGTATTAGTATTTCTATCTTTTTTTACCTTTTTATTTGATTATTAAATTCAATCTATGACAATTGACTTAATTTCATTAATTAATTAGGAAAAATAATTCTAAACATAGTTTCACAATCATTTTGATACTGTGCACTTACAAGTAAAACATACCAGTTATTCTCTTATTAATTTAGGAGGGTAATCGGCACAACAAGTTTTTGGCACCATTGCTAGGGATTGTGTTAACTTTTGTTTATAATTTGTTTTTTCCCTAAAGTTTGTTTATTTTTATTATTACTTTTAATCCATTTCAATTCCACTTTTGAAAGATTGATTTTGTGCTACGGAGGTGTCCTTGAGTGCCCATTCTAGGAGCTCGAGTGCACCAGTACGATTGAGCACACAAACCTGTGCAATCGATCACACATCCGAACAGCAACACCCCAAAGCTACATCTTAAGGCCTGTTGTAAGTTTTTTGGTCATACCAAAAATAGTACTCGTGAATTGTACGAATCGTTTTGCAATAAAGTGGCTTTGCAAGTACAAGTGTCGAACCCACAAAGTATCGTGTTTGCGATAATTAATTATATGCCTAAACTAATATTACCTTAACCTAGTCACAATATCAAACAGGTAGCATGCATAAAATATAAACTAAATTAAATGCAATAAAAACAAATAAATAAAAGCCTAAGGTCTAGAATCCACCTCACCACATTAATGAACAAATAGTTATGCTTAGTTCATACTCAATAACAACTATGCTACTAGGCATACTCTGAGCGCTAACACATTGTTCATATTTTCATCTATCGATAAAGCACATATGCATATCCTATTGTTATTACAAAATCTTGTCGAACCAATCGATGCAAACACTATTTTAAGAGTCACAACGGATATTGGTCAAAAGACGAATCATCCAATGTACCTTCGGCTACAACAAATGTTGACGTTTAATGATTTGTAAAAAACAATCAACACACTTTTGTCACTAAAATGTATTGAAATGAATATACATAAAATTAAACGATAGAAAGAGCATTAAATTAAGCATAACAACATGAACATAAATAAATGGTGAGACTTCATCTTCAACCTTAGTTTAAGATTAGCCTATAATCATAACAAGAAACAAGAGAAAATGAAAAGAAAGCATTATTAAATTAAACTATACAAAGATTGACGTTTAGAGGAGCTCAAGACTGCCAAACAGGGAAGTCCTAGCTCCCAAAGGCGCCTCCAAGCGTCCTCCAAGAGTCTAGGACCATTTACAAAAGAAAGGGGGGTATTTATAAGCTAATTTTAGGGTTTCAGCACTACCAGGTCAGCTTAAGTGCGTTCAATCACACTAAGGTGCGCTCGATCGCACTCGTGCATGAATTTCTGCATCTGATAGTGATCAATGCCAAACATTAACGTTTGAACCCCTTTAACTTATATTTGTTAAGCCTTTAGCACTTTTAATATCTAACTAGTTTTAGTGTTTTTAGTGTTTTGTGTAGTGCAGGTCCTTACAACAAAACATGGCCACAAAGGAGCAAATTGCATCGAGTGAAGAAATGGATCCCTACAAAGTGCATTCGACCGCACTTGATGCGTTCGAATGCACTCACGACCGAACGCAGGGGGCACGGTCGAATGCAGGCCTAGTCAGCTTGCGTCTCACGCGGTTGCCCTAGCCGGCCCTAGGAGTCCATCGCTTCCAACTTGTGCCGTGGCGGTTATCTGCGGTCGAACGTGGAGTGCACGTTCGAACGAATATTCATCAGTGCATTCGAATGCACTGCCTGCGTTCAAAAGCAGACCAGTGACCTGTCAGTCTATAAATAGGACCTTAGGTCCATTTTGTCAAGAGCTTTTTGTTTGGGTGAGTTTTTAAGAGCAGTTTTGCCACTGCAAGCCCTGCTCTGCCCCTTTTCTTTGTAACCCTTTATTTTATTTAATGTTAATGCTTTATTTTAGTTCATTTATGCTTCCTTATCACATGGGAGGCTAAATCCTCAACTAAGGTTGAGGATGTAGCCTCACCATGGATTTTATGCTTATTGTTTATGTTTAAGTTAATTATTTCCGTTATTTCTTTGTTGCTTAATCGTCTCTCACTTGGTTTGGTGACAAAACCAAGTGAGATTGCACCGTAGTTGTTTATTCTTGGGTTTTCGTCTGATGGATACATTTCATCCTTCAGTTTACGCCCATTTATCCATAGTAGTTTGTGTCTTAACACACTCACTTTGGATCCTTTGGGCCTTAAACCGTTTATGGTTTGTCTTTCGTCAAATGGACAGATTCTTTGAATCCTTCGATAGGCGAAAGAGATAAAGCGTTATTTTTAACCGATAGACGGATATGTTAGCTTAGCATTTTCAATTTGCATTCTTGAAATGGTGAGGTGAAAACCTCAGCCTTAGTGTTTAATTTTGTTTATTTTTCTGCATTAAATTAGTTTACATTTTCATTGTCACCAATCACCCACAGCGGAGCTAGGTTAAAGTAACACTGACCTAGACTCAAAGTTAATTTTGCTTAAACAATACACGGTTCCTTGTGGTTTGATCTCGGTACTTGCGCAAACACTATACAAACCAACAGTTCGTGCAATTGTGAGTTCCTAAATTTGGTATGACCAAATTTTGGCACCGTTGCCGAGGAGCTATTTGAGTTGTTTTGAATTTAACTTTGCTTTTAGATTAATGTTATTTTTCTACTAGTTTTTATTTTATGCAATTTCAATACTGTTCTTAGTTTATTTTCGTGTTTTGTTTATTTTTGTTAATTTTTAGCTTAGTTTTTGGTAGTTTTTAGTTTCTGTTTCTGGTTTCTAGAAAATCAAGCGCCGACGGTGCGGTCGAACGCAGTCCTTGCAGTCGAACATAATGCCGTCTATTCCAGAACGATTCGCGCACCTGCGAACGCTCGTTACGCGTCTGCGTGCAAGCACAAGTTCCTGATAAGAACGTAGTGCAATGCTACGTTCGAACGTACCTGAGTTGTGTTTGAACGCACTTGTAGAGCCTACTATATTACTGCATCTGTGCGAACGAACGTGCTGACCTACACTGGAGCGTACCTCTGCTTCCTACATCAACATACCAGAGGCAGTATGTTCTGTTTTTAAATTCTTTCTATTTTAATTAATTGTTAGATTTATTTTAATTGTTTTAATTGCCTATTTTGAGTATTTTGCTTGCTGTGATTAGTTGTGTTTAGTTTATTTTTCGTTTTTAGTTGTTTATATTATTTGCATGTGTTTTAGTTATAGTTTAGTTAGTTTTAATTGCTAGTTGTTTATATTGTCTTGTTTTTGTTACTGTTTAGGTTATCTTTGTTAGTTTTATTTTCTGTTTTTAATATTGTTTCTGTTCTGTTTTTACTGCATCTTTTTATATTTGTTTATATTTGTTTTGTTTTCATGTAGTTAATAGTTTATTGTTAAGTAGTTTTTAGTTCATTACTGTTTTTGCATATCTTGTTGTTTTTGTTTTTGTTCCCTATTAGTTTGTGCATATCTATTTCTGTTTTTGTTAATTTCATAGTCCCTGTTTTTGCTGTTTTTATTCGTTTTTGCTTACTTAGGTTATTGCTTTCTTAGTTTAGTTTGGTTTCTCATTTAGTGTATGCTTGGTCGGCGATCATTGAACTTAGAGTTAACACTTTTAGATCCCGACTTAGAAAGGAATCTTAGGAGATCCCTTAGAGCATGTGCTAAGATGGGAGATAATCAAAGGAATCCAAGGGTGGAGGAGCACTAGGATGATCAAAGGAATCCAAGAAGGGAGGAGCATGAGGAATATCAAGAGACAGTAACGGGGAAAATAGACTAGCATACGAGTTGGATTTCACTATGTCACTCCAGGAATTGTTCACACCTACTGTGATCAGTTCCCATTCGTGCATAGTGTTACCATCGACTAATGCGACTCATTACGATTTAAAGCCACACGTGATTCAAATGTTACCATGCTTTTATGACTTAGACCATGAAAACCCTTATTCCCATGTTAAGAAATTTAGAAATATAACCGCCACAACCAAATTCCAAAATTTCTCTGAGGAATCTGTCAATCTTCGACTCTTTCCTTTCTCCCTTCATGACAAAGCCACTGAGTGGTCGGATTCCATGGCACCTAGCTCCATCACGTCTTGGGAAGAACTGTTGAAGCAATTTTACAACAGGTTTTTCCTTATGTCCAGAGTAAATGAGGCAAAAAAGGAAATTAGTTCATTTACTCAGGATGAGGACGAGAAATTCGTAGAATGTTGGGCACGGTTCAAAGATTTGCTGATGAAATGTCCACCTCACGGATATGAAAAATGGCGTCTGGTACAATTTTTCTACCAAAGGCTGTCTCAGCCCAACCGTAGTATGATTGAGCTGATGAATGAAGGGGCATTTCTGAACTTAACGGGAGATTTGGCCTATAAAGCATTGGAGAAAATTGCTGCCAACTCACAGGATTGGGATTTCACCAGCTGTCAAGATAAATCACTGAAAGAAAGAGGCATCACGGAGCTAAAAAGGAAACAGAAGTTGACTCAAAGGATGGATGCCATTGTCAAGAGGCTGGATGCTTTGAGTATGGAAAACATTAATCTGTGAACACATTTCGAGTTGATAGTTGTTTGTGTCTTTGCACCAAGCACAAAATTGTCCATCGATGGCGATTTTTTCGAGATGGAACAAGTGAACGCTTTCAACAATTTCAAAAGCATTCAATGGCCCATATTCTAAATCTTACAATCGGTGGAGGAACCACCCAAATTTTTCATGGAAGCAAAACCAACCCACAAATCAAGGAGGGTTTCCTCCTACCTACCAAAATCCTGGACGCTCGACCCAGCCAGCGTCATCTTCCTATCAAGTCCCCACTTAACCCCCAGCGTCATCGACACAGTCATTAGAAGAGACAATGAGAGAATTCATGAAAATGACTGGTCAGTCCATCAGTGACGTTAGACACTCCACCATGGTGAACACCCAGGCAATCTCCAAGCTGGAGATCCAAGTGGGACAGTTGGCAAGTCACCTAGGTGAGAGGGACAAGGGAAAGCTCCCCAGCCAACTAGTAAACAATCCCAAGGCATGCACTATCGAAAATTCTTCAACTCAAGAGCATGAACATGCGATTGTTACATTGAGGTCAGGGAGACAAGTGGACAACCGTGTGGCTGATCCAGAGGTAGTTGATGAAGCAGTGCCAGAAACAAACCTTGCTAGGCAAGAGGAGACAAAGAGTGAGAACAAGGAAAAGAAAGATGCTGAGCCATCTACAGTCACTCCCATTAAGAAGGACCTTACGAGGTCATTTGTCCCAAAAGCCCCTTATCCTGAGAGATTGAGAGCGCTAAAGAAGAATGCGCAGTTTGCTGAAATTTTAGAGGTGTTTAAGCAAGTTCAGATAAACATCCTATTCTTGGATGCAATTTAGCAAGTGCCAGCATATACAAAATTCTTGAAGGATTTGGTCACAATCAAGAGAAAGACCAATGTCCTGAAGAAGGCTTATCTGATTGAGCAAGTGAGCTCTATCCTCCAATGCAAGTTGCCCATCAAGTATAAGGACCCTAGGTGTCCAACCATTGCTTGCATGATTGGAAAGAGTCAGATCAATAGGGCATTGTTGGATCTGGGGGCAAGTGTGAATCTCTTTCCCTATTTAATGTATTTGCAATTGGGATTGGGAGAGTTGAAGCTGACCACTGTGACGCTCCAGTTGGCAGATAGGTCACTTAAGAGACCACGGGGAAATACTTGAGGATGTGTTGATCAAGGTTGACAAGTTTTATTTTCCTGTGGACTTTATAGTGATAGATACGGAGCCGGTGCACGATGTGGTGAATCAGATTCTAGTGATTTTAGGGCGACCTTTCTTAGCTACGGCTAACGCCTTAATCAACTGTAGGACGGGAGTGATGAAGATCTATTCGGAAATATGACAATGGAACTCAATATTTTCAACATCAATAGCCAGCCACTTGAATATGATGAGACCCATCCTATGTGCTTCATTGAAGAAATCACTGATGACTTTGATTTGGAGGACCCAAAAATTGAGTGTTTTGCTCAGGATTCTGATGACCTAGACTTAGATAAGCTGATTAGGCCGGATTTGCATGAACCTAGCCTAGAGGACCCTGACATGGATTGCTTTGCACCATTTGGAGGTCATTTTGATTTGAGTGAGCCACTACAGCATGATGAGCCGATATATGAGCTCAGTTTGGAGGATCCGGAGTTTGAATGTTTCGCTCAGGTTGGAGGAAACATAGATTGTGGTAGGATACTTGAGCCAACTAGGGAAGTAGTTGAGCCAAGTTTGGAAGACGTTGAGTTGGAGAGATTTGCTCAGTTGGGAGATGATCAATACTTTGATGAAGTAGTTGAGCTACTTACATCCATTATCGATCCCATATCTGAGCTACAGTTGGAGTGTGGGGAAACCATGGATTTAGTTTTCCCCACTGTTTATTCCTCTGCATTTGAGCCATCTGATTTTATTGCTGAGAGCAAACGGTTTGCTCCCATTCACATGCGGCTAAGGAGGCCAATATTGACCTTGGGAAGGAATGACTATTTTCCTCCCCCATTTTGTGATCATCAGTTGATTAGGACAGCTTTATTGTTGCATATTGATCATCCCAGCTACGACCATCACCCGTTTGACCCGGGCAAGTTAGTGCATACCAATCTCAGGACTGCAGTTGCTGTGTCTACCTAGTGTCATAAGTAGCTTGGTCCATATCACGAGTCTAGCTTAAGACATTAAACTTAGCGCTTGTGGGAGACACCCCTCATTATGTTTCTCGTTTTATTTTCAGCATTTGTGTCTAGCGATCAAATTTGGGGAAGCATTCTTTTATGCTATACCTAAATTGACCCGTCCCTTAGGTTTTGTATTTTCAGTCACATTGTGGACAATGTGACATTTTAAGTTTGAGGGTGGAGTAGACGTGTTCTGTAAATATTTTTCTTTGTGTTTGTGTATATTTTTGTAAAAAAAAAATTTCTTTGTACTTTGTGTTTGAACGTATATGATATGTTCAAATGTGTACACAGGGCTGTGTACAAACTCACCTTAGTGTGTTCGACTGTAGCGCCCCAACACACACACTCCTCTGCACGCATGTGTTCAAACTTACTCTATACGTTCGAACACATGACTCACTTGACACCCATGCACTCAGCACGAGTGCGGTCGAACGTACTTATATACATTCGAACGTACTCGTTTTTAGGTCTTGCGTGACCTGCTTTTAGGTCATTTTCTCTCCCTCTTTCCCCCATTTTCCCAGCGCCATACACTCTCTCCTCCTCCCACCTTCATCCCTCTTCTCCCATACACCACCTAAACACCACACCTACCACCACTAATCATTCCCCCCACCACCACCGCACCACCGCCGGCCTTTCTAAGCCGCCACCCAACCACTTTCTCCCCTCAAATCCCCTTTTTTCCCCATTTTTTCTCACAAAACCTGAAACCCATTTACCCCCAAATTCCCCCATTTTTTGTCATTTTTTGTTCAATCAAAGGGCACAAATCCACTCACGGATTGTGCCCCTTGATTCTATGTTGGATTTCTTGTTGGTTGCAAGGGGTTGGATTAGATTTGGAAAGGGTCCACAACCCTTTATTTTTGGGTTGCACACCAGGTGCTCGACAAAAGGCCCCAACGAACCTCCAGCATGCCTAGAGGGCGAGGTTCATCTTCCCAGTCATCCGGGTCTCGTGCCAGTGTAGCTAGGCCATCCATAGAGATCCGTAAGCTTCTTTTGGAGAACACCTTTGCCATCAAAGAGGAGTTCTCCAACAATGAAGCTACAAGTTGGGTGGTCGAAGAATTGAAACATCGGGGTTTGAAGAGGCTTTTCAAACCCGTCGCCTCCACTGCATACGAACGCTTGGTCAGAGAATTTTACAAGCATCTGAGGATTGATTGCGACCAGCTGGATATACTTTTTTCTTCCATTGATGGAAGAAAAGTGGAGGTGACTATAGCCGATGTAGCGGCCATTCTGAAATGCAACCATGAGCCTTCTGAGTCGGACGTTCCCTGGCTTGAGTGCCCCTCCATGCTCACACTCGAGGACATCATTTCCAACATGTGTGTGGGGCAATATGTAGACAGTCGCCGTAATGCAGCCAGCAAGACGAAGATTCCTTGGAATCTTCTATTTATTGATATGGTGCTATACAGGAACGTGTGTCCTTTAGGACACAAGACACAGAGGTGGGACTTGTTACTTAGTGCCCTCTACTCATTCTACAGAGGTTTCTAGTGCTCTATTCCCGAGATCATATGGCGACAGATTCAAAAATTCTGTGAAGGATTGCACCATCAGGAGGCTGAGCACAGGAACACCTGGGGTTTGCCTTTCCCTTTTCTCATCACTCACATTATAAGAAAGAAAGGGATTAAAGGCAGTCCTGCCGACGAGCTGATCACTGAGAACCCATATTTCGGTTGCATCCAGTGGAACTAGAGTTTGTCCCACATGCCCAGAGCCACACCAGAGCTAGAGCCAGAGCTAGAGCCCATGGACATTCCTGAGATGGCAGCTGAGCAAGAGATAGCAGTTGAGCAGAGAGAGCGACAGAGCAGGAGGAGCAGCCAGAGGAAGAAGAGGAGTATGAGGAGACGATCACGCTCAGAGCCTCAGATTTATTACACTTCCAGGACACCCTAGTGGACATACGATCTCAGATCGCAGATTTGCAGAGGGATGCTCGTCAGGACAGGCTCAAGATCCAGGAGATGTTCGAGCCATCTTAGACAGTGCCACCGACCTTGGGACCTTCGCACCACCACCGGCCCATAGCGTCTTTGTGGCGTTTGGTTTATCTTACACCTTGCACTACATTTTTATTTTTATATCTACACACATGGGCGATTACAAATTTTGAGTTTGGAGGTATTTTTATCATTTGTACACATTTTGTTTTTAATTATGCATTTTATTTCAGTTATGATTTATTTTCTTTTGTGTGTTTAATTTGATGAACATATGATCAATTTGATTAAGGGAATTTTAGTTATGTTACTTTCTTGGCAGCATGAGATATTATAGTTCAATTTGAGTTTCACGAGCACAAGTGGCACGTAATTTGTGGGATAAAAATCTGATTTTGGTCATGTTAGTTTTGTAAGCTCAAATGTAATTGGGTAACCCATTGAAAAGATAACCATGGTTCATTTAAAAAAAAAATGATGATCATTTTGAGCTTTCCACCTAGTAACCGGATCTCATGCCTCATTAAGCAATGAGTATTTGCGTAAAAAAAGTGAGAAGTTAGATGTGGTTAGCAAAGCTTCGTAGCCTTTTTGACTCGAGTTAGTAGGTCCTTAGGGGTGTTTTTACGCCTAATGCCCTAAAACCATTTGGTTTGGGAGTCATTGACTTAACACTTGATACATGGGTCAATTAGAAAGCTTAATGAAGCTAAGCAATAAAATAAAAAATAAAAAATAAAATAAAAAATAAAATAAAAAATAAAAAATAAAATGTTTTTGATGAACCTTGGTTATTGTTTTTGATGTGTTGTCTAAATGAATTTTGAGTGTCGAAGCATACATGACTAAGATTAGTTTTGAAGTCCCATATTTTTGTGCTAATCTCACTTTCACTAGAATTGATTTTTGTATCTCATAATGCCATGTTTGTATCTTGACTGATAATTCCCTGAAAATTGTGAAGATGGTGTTTGTTTGATTAAGTTTGCTCTTGAATTTAAACCATGATTGTTATATTTTTGCATAAATTGAGAATAAAATGTTTGCACAAATGTTTGTGGGTATCATTCCTGAAAAACCCTCACGAGACTTCACTCATCCTCTAGGGAACTCCTAGAGGTTTAAAAGGCTTGTTGCATATGCTCAATGCAACCGTTCTCCCACGAAAGCAAACTTATATTTTTATTGTGTTTTCCATTTTGTTTTGCTAAGGGACTAGCAAAATGTAAGTTTAGGGGTATTTGATCAGTGCCAAACATTAACGTTTGAACCCCTTTAACTTATATTTGTTAAGCCTTTAGCACTGTTAATATCTAACTAGTTTTAGTGTTTTTAGTGTTTTGTGTCGTGCAGGTCCTTAGAACAAAACATGGCCACAAAGGAGCAAATTGCATCAAGTGAAGAAATGGATCCCTGCCAAGTGCGTTCGACCGCACTTGGTGCATTCAAACGCACTCATGGCCGAATGCAGGCCCAGTCAACCCGTATCTCACGCGGTTGCCCTAGCTGGCCCTAAGACTCCATCGCTTCTAGCTTGCGCCATGGCGGTTATTTGCAGTCGAACGTGGAGTGCACGTTCAAATGCATATTCATCAGTGCATTTGAACGCACTGCCTGTGTTCGAACGCAGACCAGTGACCTGTCAGTCTATAAATAGGACCCTAGGTCCATTTTGTCAAGAGCTTTTTGTTTGGGCGAGTTTTTGAGAGCAGGTTTGCCACTACAGGCCCTGCTCTGCCCCTTTTCTTTATAACCCTTTATTTTATTTAATGTTAATGCTTTATTTTAGTTCATTTATGCTTCCTTATCACATGGGAGGCTAAATCCTCAACTAAGGTTGAGGATGTAGCCTCACCATGGATTTTATGCTTATTGTTTACGTTTAAGTTAATTATTTCCATTATTTCTTTGTTGCTTAATCATCTCTCACTTGGTATGGTGACAAAACCAAGTGAGATTGCACCGTAGTAGTTTATTCTTGATTTTTCATCCGATGGATACATTCCATCCTTCGGTTTACGCCCATTTATCCATAATAGTTTATGTCTTAACACATTCACTTTGGATCCTTTGGGCCTTAAACCGTTTATGGTTTGTCTTTCGTCAAATGGACAGATTCCTTGAATCCTTCGATAGGCACAAGAAATAAAGCGTTATTTTTAATCGATAGACGGATATGTTAGCTTAGCATTTTCAATTTGCATTTTTGAAATGGTGAGGTGAAAACCTCAGCCTTAGTGTTTAATTTTGTTTATTTTTCTACATTAAATTAGTTTACATTTTCATTATCACCAATCACCCACAGTGGAGCTAGGTTAAAGTAACACTGACCTAGACTCAAAGTTAATTTTGTTTAAACAATACACGGTTCCTTGTGGTTCGATCTCGATACTTGCACAAATTCTATACGAACCAACGGTTCGTGCAATTGCGAGTACCTTAATTTGGTACGACCAATTTTTTGGTGGCAAGTGAGTCATGCGTTCAAACGTACAGAGTAAAATGGGCACAAGTGCACTCGATTGCACTCGATATGCGATTTATACTTCAGAATTGGCCAAATCTTGTCAAACATGATTTTGTAAATCTTCGAGTTAGCTTTCCAAAGACACCAAGATTACCCCAATCGGAGTTCTACAACTCTAGATATGGCCGTTTTGGTGGGACTCATCGGGTGCGAATCATCGCTCGACTCAATTTTGCCACCAAAGTTCCCCAAACTGTTTTAAGCCCCAGATTTAATGGCATTAGCCCAAAATGCAACATAGCAACCTGCAAAACACTAAAACACCAAAACTAACCAAAACATTAGAAATTAACAAAGCTAAGAGCTTAACAAACATAAGTTAAAAGGGGTCAAATATACAATATTTGGCACCAATCAATTTTCCTTTTATTTTCTTTAATCTTTTAATTTTCTTTATGTTTTTGTATTCATGTGGGGAGGCATACCAACACCCCATGGACCATGTTCATATTTTCATAACCCCTATCACCATGTTAGAGATTGTCCTTCAACAAGAAAATTTTCTAACAACTCTTATGGGCATATGAACATACCATTCTCTTGACCGGGAAATGATTCCTGTTCTGAATCCTATAACCCAACATGGAGCCAACAGTCTAATCTCTCGTGGCAAGCTCAAGCTTCTAGAAATCATGCTCCAAAATTTCATGAACTGCACCATTAATCAAATCCGTAGTTCTATGATCAATCATATCCCTCTCAATTAGCTCCACAACAGTAGCATCAAGCTAAGCCATCTCCTCCGAAGAGTTCTAACTTTGAAGAAATTATGGCAGTTTTTCATAGTCAATTTAAGGTTGATACTCAACTAATGCAATCCATTGCCAAGGTAGAAGCTCGTGAAGAGGAGCTATCTCCCATCTATTGGCCTCAACAATACCAAGAAGAGCCACCTTCTGTGAAGAGTTATGACTTAGGAGAAACGTTGTTAGCATTTCTTTGCCACAGTAAGGCCAATACTCAACTACTACAATCCATTGCCAAGGTAGGAGCTCACGAAGAGGAGCTGTCTCCCATCAATTGGCCTCAACAATACTAAGAAGAGCCACCTCCTCTGAAGAGTTATGACTTTTTGACTCTTTTTAGTGGAATTAGAAGCCAAGTGGAGGATAGTAAGCAACTACTGAAATCCATCTCCAAGATAGACGATATCCTCAATAGAAAAGAAAAAGAGTTTCAAATCTGTTGGTGGCCAATCCTAATGGACACTACGTGGAGGAGGAGTGCATTTATTATCATGAGCAAGCTATCTCCAAATTGAAGAGTAAAGAAGTGGTGGAAAATCAAGTGGAAGGGAGGAATGAGGAGAAAATTGAAGTCCCACAAGATCTATATTGGGAACAAAGCAAGGAAATAAGCATTGAGGCTTCTTTAACATCAACTTCTATTCTCGAGACACCAAGAGGTCAGGAGAGTAGTCTGTCAAGGCTATTAAACAAGCAAATTTTGGCCATCAAGTTAGAAAAAATCCCTAAGTATTTTCCTCATGTTATTCTAGTTCTTGATTCCCGTCCGGATGAGAAACTGTTTAAGAAGGCTTAGAGTGATCTACCCTGATCTGTGGACGGTTGGAATTACCTGTTTGAAGGTAACATTCATTCTCTTTGGTCCAAGAGAAGAAATATTGGTGCTTCAAATTTAAACCTAAGGGTTAGAAAGCATTATGCACATCAAGGATAAGGATTATGTTGGCTTGGCGGATCCCATACAGTTTGACTAAATGAATTAGTTTCAGAGGTTCAAGTGGAGGCCCTATGCACTCAAAGCCTCCATCAAGGAAGGATACATGATCTCCTTCCAAGTTATATCTTTTCCATTGTTGTTCCATTTTTTGTTCCTTGATTATATTTTTACAACAATGTGTTGCGCTTGATTGGTATTTGGTTGGAGTGTCATTTATTTGTTTCAAGGAAAAACTGTCTTGCATTCAAGTTTGGGGGTATACTATGATCCATACCTATTCCAACCAATTTTCTCATCTCATAGGTATACACTGAGGACAATGTATAATTTAAGTTTGGGGGCATGGGAGACACATGCACACTTTTTCTGAAATTTTAAAATGTTCAAATTTTTAAAATTTAAAATTGCATGTTCATGTTATTCCTAAGAGTTTGGTCGATCTAGAAATTGTGATTTGAATTTCATTGGTGAGTCTAAAATGCTGAACACATGATTTGATAGTTAGAATTCCTAAAGTCTTGTTACTTACTTTTAGCATTTGAGAATTTACTTGTTTTGATTTTAAAAATTGCCACAAGCACATTAACATATAATTTGTGAGGTATTGTAAGACCCGAGAAAATAATTAAGTTTATTATTAATAAGCTCATAGTAATTTGAATTAATTAATGGAATAAATAGCACATAGGATGATTTAGAAAAATAGATATAGTAATAATAGTAACTTTATCATAATAGAGATATAGATGAGATTGATTAATAATAATATTTGTGTGATAATAATATAATAGCAAGATTATTTAATGATAATATATTTATGTAGTGTAAGTTTTAGTGGTAAAGTGATGAACTAATAATAATGTTAGAGTGGCAATTGATCAATAAACAAAATAGGCTTATGGTATTAAAATGATAAAGTGTAATAATAATTTATGGTGTAATAAATAATTAATGGTGGTAATAAATTGTAGTTAGAATAAATAAAAGTAGCGTGAGAAATTATAAGGGGTAATAAAGATAGAATTTAATTATAGTGGGGTAATTATACAATTTTAAATAGATGGGGGTTTTATTTAATAGAAGAATCTTGCAAGTGCCACGTGTCAGCCTATGGTTGGATGGGATAACAAAACCTTATCCCCTCCCTTCTCCCAAAAGCCACGTGCAGCAGCCCCTCCCCCCCCCCCCCATTCTCTTTCTTTTCTCTTTTCTTTCTTTTCCCTCCCCCTCATTCACGCTCACTTCTCCCCCTTCCTCTTTTCTTTCATCTTCTCCCTTTCTTCTCACCGACACCCATACACACATGAGAGAGAGACCGAGACAGAAGTGAGAGAGCAAATCGTGAGAGAGAGAGAGAGAGAGAGAGAGAGCTGCTGTCTAGAAGAAGAAGAAAGAGAGGGAAAACGCGGGTTTCTGGAAAGCTCCGTCCAATTGGCATCAACGGCGTCAATCAACATTCATCCGTGGTCCGATAGAGCTGAAATTTGGTAGGGAGGTTCACAACACGTGAATCTCCATTGTGGACGGTGGAGATCGGATTTGGAGCAATTTGCAATCATTTTCTTGCACATGAACAGTAGCTCCGTTTTGGGGTGTTTCCGGCCATTGGAGCTTGTGGGGTAAAAATCTCTAGTCTCCCTCTCTATTTTCATTATACCCATTAGGATTGAAGCTTGAAAACATATGGATTTGAGGATTTGTGTTTAGGTCTGAAAATTAGGGTTCATATATGGGATTTTGGGAATTTTGCTATATTGTTGAAATGCCTAGTTTCTCTTTATGATTTTGTACTATCCAATTGATTCTTAGCTTGAAATCATAGTGGTTTAGGGTAATCTCTAATTAGGTTTAAGATTTTGGAAATTTTAGTAAGTAGCTAAATGCCTAGAATTAATATGGGACTTTTAGTGTATAAACCTTAGGATTGGTTATTTAGGCGGATTATTTACATTTAGAATGTAAATTAATCCTTAATGTTTTATGGGTTCCATGAATAATGGGTAATTATGGGGTTTAGGTTTTAGGAGTAATGAGTAATATGAATTGGGAATTTATAATTGTAAATCCTAGAGTAGATTTAGTTTCTTAATGAGTAGCAAGTAAACCATTAAGTTTTATAGGTGATTATGGAATTAGGTTACTTGAGGGAAATTGGACATTATGAATTATTAGAGAAAGTGAGAGATGCTTGTGGAATTCAAGCATCTTAGTGAAGTTTGGGTTGAGTTTAATTATGTCTTTATTATGTAAAAATATAGGTGAATGCATGAGAGTCAAGGTTACTAAAAGAACTCAAGCGGATGAGGTAAGTATTTTACTTACTGGGCGAAAATGATACTATGTTTTACGGTTTACAATGTTTTATGATGTTATATTGGTTTAATGATGTTTAATGATTTAAGTTTTATGATGTTTATTTGATTTAATGATATTTTATGATTTAAATTTTATAATGTTTATTTGATTTAAAGATGTTTCATGACTTAAGCTTTATGATGAGTAATTGATTTTAATGATGTTTCATGATTTAAGTTTTATGATAATTAAATGATTTAATGATATTTCATGGTTTAAGATTTATGATGTTTTATTGAGTTAATGATGTTTTATAAGATATTTTGAAGAAGGGCTTTTGTGAGCATTTATGAGTTTACAAGATGATATGATGATTATGTTATAAGTATATGATTTTATGATATGGGTATTTATAAGATGAACATTTATGTACATGGACATGAGCATGAACATGAGCATGAGCATGAGCATTTAAATGGAAACGGTGATACAACTCTGATAATGATGAGTTAACCTCACACTATCGTAGAAGATGGCCCGTACGAAATGGAAACGGTGATACAACTCCGGGAGTGATGAGTTGACCTCATACTATCGTAGAAGATGGCCCGTACTTAATGATAATGATGTTATATATGTTATATGTTTATGATGATATGAAGGAGATGATATTTATGTATATGTATGAATGATATGAAGAAGATGATGTTGTATAAGCATGCATGGCATATAGCTTTACGATGATGAGATTGGTTTATGTGGGTTTTTAAACTAGGCGTATCCATATGCCTATGTGCAGGAGATGCAACTGCACATAACGTATATTGATATGAATGGTTACATATGATGTTTTATGATGATTTCTATGCTAAACGTATCAATGTACATATGAAACGGGAGATGCAACCGTACATATGTACATCGTTATAGATGGATGATGCATGATGACTTTTAATATGATTTATTGCTAAGCTATATGATTTTAAGTATGTATAAAGTTAGATAGGTTAGTATGTGCATGTCCCAAGACGGATAAGCAGGCTTACGTATACTCTCACAGCTAATATAGTATGTTTTCAAATGATGACTGTTTTGAAAAGCCTAGTGAGTTTTATACTGTTGAAGTCTCTATTTTATAGAGACGGTGGGCTCATAATTCCACCTGTATCCCGGTTCCCGTGGTGCAGTTGATGTTGTGGTTGCAGGTTCAGAGGTGGTAGATGAGGTCGACTCTGTTGAGCAAGTTGTTAGTTCTATTTGGTAGAGTATTCATATATATATGCTTAGATATGGGTAATGATGTATATGACGTGTCGCATGTGACACATTTGTATAGCTATTATTTGATATGTAAAACTTTATTTATATAATTGTATTTGTCAGCTCTGACATGTTATGTTATGACTAATATTATTTATATTTCACTGCAAAGATGTAAACTCTAATTAATTATTGACAATGAATATAGCTCTGTAAGACTTATTATATTGTCAATCAGGTTAATGCATGGGTTCGTGGCATACTGCGGTATCGCCATGCCACTATGACAATCCGCTTTATTGTGGGTTATTGTTTTTAAAAAGAAAAAAAAAATTTAAATCATGTTTTACCAAGCGGGTCGTCACAGGTATGACATGTGAATCGGATTTTGTATGTTTTTAATGTCTTGAGTAAGTTGGGAGACTTGTTGGATGGATACTTTGGCACTTAAAAAGAGAGAGAGAGAGAGAGAGAGAGAGAGAAGAAGAAGAAGAAGAAGAAAGAAAGAAAGAAAGAAAAATTGATCATTGTGAGATTTTCACTAAGAAATTGGACTTTTTGCGTCATTAAGCAATGAGTGTTCACATCAAAAAGTGAGAATTTTGATTTGGTTAATGTCATGGCTAGTTTGGTTTCGTAACCTTTTTTACTTGAGTTAGTTCTTAGGGGTGTCTCTACACCTAATGCCATAAAACCATCTGGTTTAGGAGTCATTGACTTAACACTCATTACATGGGTCAATTAGAAAGCTTAAGGAAAATAAGCACTGCATAGCCTAACCAAAAAGAAAGAAAAGAAAGTAATGCCTTTGTTATTTATTCCAATAGGAATCCCTGTGAACTTTGAGGTATTGAGTCATTGAACATTGGAAATAATTTGAAAGCCTCATAGTTATGTGTTAGTTCACTTTATAGTAAATTGAACTTGTGATACCTTAGCTTGTCTTTTGTAAGTTGTTAGACTTTGGAATTCCAATTCATTTTGAAGATAGAGTTTATCCTTTTAAGCTAGCTAATGAATGAAAATCAGTATTTTGAGTGATTCTTTAATTTTTTGGATGACATGTGATGTAGTATTTTTGTGACCAAAAAAATCAATTATAAAAATAACCACTTGCAATATGACGAATCTTTGTAGGATACATCTATAGATAGGGTGTCAAACCTCAAGGACTGCAAGGGTTTTGTTATCAAATTCGAAAGATTAAAATTAATTTGATTAAAAAGAGATTGATTTGGTTTGTAACTAAAGTGCATACAATTGTAAGAGAATTAAATATAAAAGAGAGTGTAGGGTATTGGCTTCACCTTTATCCGCACAACAATGGTTAATTAGATTTAAATCTAGAAATTCATTCTATGCTTGTTATAAATAAACAAGAAACTATCTTATTAAAGAATAAGTATAATCTATCTTTGGTTGGCACAAATCGTCCACCTAACTACTAAAATACGGCACGACCCATCTTCCTTAAGTATAAATTATCAAATTCTTTAATAGGATACATACAATCAATAAATAATTGTAACCCATCTTCGGTTGGTACGGACTATCTACCTACATAACTCTAAACTAGGGTGTAGTACAATTCGTCTTCCCTAGGCATGGCCTATCAAATCCTATTGATCATATGTCAATTAATCCCATTGTATAAACATCATCTTCATAATCACAGAAAATAAGAATGATTTGAATTCAATAAAAGCAAAAGACTTTCTGAAACAAGAAAAGAATTTCACAAATATTGATTTTGGAATTTAAGAACAATTGCATTTAATAATTAAGAATGGAATCAATATGTAGCAATTCTCATAGCTATACAATCAACATGCATAAACTGAAAATCTAGAAATTAAATACAATCAAGCCATTGTGCTTGGATAGGGTTACATCAACATCTCACAAAGGGTTTAGCCGCTCATGACGATGCTAGAATGGCCTCTTGTCATGGTCCTTTTCTCTTCAACTTGTTAGGTCTCCAAGAAGATTATTTCTATCTAAAACTAAGCACACCTTCTCTTGAAGCTTAAGGGACTATTTATAGGGATCAAATAAGTCCTAGAAGCCCTAGGAAACCTAAAAAATTCGGACTTCACTCTCCTAATCAAATTAGGAAGCAATCCAAGTACAAATCGGAATAGGATTCGTCCAGATTTGTATTCTATTATTGCGGGACAATTTTGGCATATCATACATTCAAAGTAGGAAAATCCTATTTCACAGTGATTTGTATAAACTTGTGTTAGCTTTCCAATGACGCTAAATTCACCTCAATCCCATTTTTAAGTTGAAAGTTATGGCCAAAATACTGAGACATGTCCAGAATCTAAAATTCTATCCAATCCGATTTTGACTCCAATTAGAGAAATTTCAATTTTATCATTTCCTTGATTTGATTAAACTTAATCACATCATATAGGTCCTCTATTATGATTGGTTAAGCTTAACCATATGTTCTAGGTCTTCTCAAAGTGTATTTTAAGCCCAAATTCAATGGAATTAATTGTATCTTTATTTAAAACCTAATAAAACAATAATACAACACAAAATGAAACAAATAGCAATGCTAAGGAATTAACATAAGTAAGTTAAGGGGCTTGAATGTGCAATATTTAGTGCTTATCAACATGAACTTTGCATAATCTTTGTGGGTAACATTTCTGTTAAACCCTCATGAGACTTCATTCGTCCTACTAGGGATATCTAGGGGTTCAAAAGGCTTGTTGCATATGCTAAATGCAATCGTACATCCCACGAAAAAATGATCTATCTTTTTTGTTTTACTTTGTTTTTATTTTTAGTTTCGTATTGCTATAAGACTAGCAATATGTAAGTTTGTGGGTGTGTTAAATGCTGAATATTTCGTATTCTAGCCCCTTAATTCACAAATGTTAAGCTCTTAGTTTTGTTATTATTTGATGTTTTGTCTTGTTTTTGTGTTTTCTTATGTTTTTAGGGTTTCTGAAGAAAAGAGAACATTTCTAGAAAGTTCCAAGCCTAAAGGACAATTTGGGAGAAAAGTTGCAAGCAACAAATTTGAGCACAAGTACTGAGGCTTGAGCGCTAGTGTAGCAGAACAATGATCGAGCGCATATGCGCTCGATCGCACAAGCCATAGGATTGAGCATAGATTTGCTTGATCACACAAGCATCCAAGCTCAAGTGCACAAGCGACAAATCCTACGATCGATCGTAGCAACTTGGGATGGAGCGCACTCGGGTGCCCAGACACTACAAGAAATAAGCTCATTAGCGTCGACAAAATGTCGACGCTAATGCTCCAAAAGTCGACGCTAATGGTATTAGCGTCAACATTTGGACGCTAATATTGTCAACGCTAAAAGTCCGACTCTAATGGTATCATCAGCGTCGACATCAAGTGGACGCTAATAGTCGACTTTTAGCGTCGACTATGTGGACGCTAAAAGTCCTTTATTTTGACGCTAAAACATGAGTCGAGTGACGTCGTGACGATAGTTGATATCGTGGTCGACTCAAAATCGACGCTAATGGTGCAGAAAGATTACTATCGGCGTCATCAAGGTTAAACAAGCATAATATTTAAAAATTAAAAAAAATAAAATTACTATCAGCGTCGACTCAAAGTCGACGCTGATAGTCTTAAAAAAAATTTAAAAAAAAATACTATTAAATTACGTTAATTTGATTTTTATTTAAAAACTAAATAACAAACACTAAAGGAAAAAATAATAACTTGTACGGATGCAAAAATGAAATCCCTAAAATACCCCGTCTTTGCGAGGTCCGCTCAAGTGAGCGTCGCTATCGCGACGTTCACTACGCTCCCGTCTACTTGGCCTTCTATTGGTGTTAATATAAGCCACTAACTCTAACAAAAAAATAAAATTTCATTCTTCTAAAACTCCATTAATTTTCATAATCAAATTATTCATTATTATTTTGTTAAGAACATGTCATTAGATCTAGATCCATGGGTGAGATAAGGACCAAGAAGCCATATACTATGCTATGTAAGATAAAAAAAAAAAAAAATTAGTATCATTAGCTGTATTACGAAATTGAGAATGAGTATGACTTACAATGATCTTAAATCGGTAAGGTTAATGCCAAAACTCCTAATGCATTAAACATCAGAAAAACAGGAAAGGTTAAATAATATTAATGTCCTATGTCCTATGAGTTTCAAATCAAAGTAGATGAGCTTACAGGTATTGCATGCGAGTTAGATTGCTTATGGAAGCAGACAGGTTACCTGTCAAGTAATTTTAAAATTCCTGTAAGAGATGGAGGAAGCTTAGCATATTTAACAGTGCCCAAAGCAAATGGACCATTGTGGAAAACTAGCACAACACATCTAGCATAAATTTCAATTGGTTGATATTGTGAACCACAAATTCAAGGTCTAAGTTCAATCCTAGCGAAAGAAGGTAACCAAAATTCATGCAAAGCCCAAGTAAACAAACATATAAAGAAGAAACCATACAGATTGGTGAGGAAAGTTAGAGTCCATAGCTCTTCTGGGATTACACCGACAACATTCAATGCATATACCTTCCTGCAAAGAAAATAAAAATTCAAGAAACAAGCAATCAAAAAATGGAAGATTAATACATGCAAGATGTTCAAGATACATGGGAAGTGTAAGTTGTCTGCCATTAAATAACCAAAAAGTGGGATATCTGTACAGCACAAGCCTCCATAATAACATGACAATAAAGAGCATCATGTACCATGACTAGGGTACTTTGGAACATCCTGCCATCTGCCACTCATTGATGAATAGGCAAGCAGATCAAGATCCACTCATCTATACACATCAAGAAAAATGCAACCCCATATATCTATAATACTAATCCTTGGACATAGCCATTGCAGACCAGTCACTAAAGGGTCCAAAGTGCACTATATTATAAGAAAATAATTAGAATGAATGTTGACAGAGAGCAGGCCCCTCACTTGATCCAGGCCACTTGTGCACACACCACAATGACTGTACACCAAAGAGGATTTCAAATATAAAGTACCACAAACTTTTAGCTCATTACGTTTGATATCCTACTTCTGATTTAAATTTTTTTTTTTTTTTTTTTGAGTTTGAGACTCGATAAGAGCAGTCACATTCTTTACAAATAAACTAAAACAAAAGCCACAAAGTGCACGACCCAAAAACCCAAATAAACAAAAACCTAGACTAATTGTACCCTTACGAAAAAAAACTCATAATTTTGAATCTAACAGTGAAAATAGTAGTCATTCTTGAGATGTGCTGAGAATACGAATTTGGGAATGGAAGAGACAGAATGTTTCCCAGCTCTCCGAAGGGTATATGAAAGAGGCGCGTGTGGTGTGTACTGCCAAGTGCACGAAGCTATTACAACAGTCAGCAAGTTGTTTGATTTAAAGCTTCAACCGAAGGGGAACAACAATATATAGCTGAAAAACCCTTTGAAATTGTGGGGTTTTTATGAGCTGGCCAGGTGGTGGTGATTAAAACAGAGGGAGAAATGAGGAGAAGAGAGGCTGGGAGAGAGGAGTGCAGGTGCGCGGGAGGAGAGCAGGGAAGAAAACAGGGGAAATTTGGAACAGCTCATGTTGTTCCTTCCCAAGACCAATTTCTCTCCTGTGAAATTCAACCGATTCTTTCTCAATAACCAAACAGAACCACAAACTCACTGCCCTGACTCCATCCAATCTTAGGGTTTCCACACCTTCGAAAGAAAATTAACCAAAAAAAAATTATAAATCAAGCAATTACATAAATGAAATGACTACTTAAACAAATATAAAACAACCACAAATCCAAAATCCCAACAGAGGAAACAATAGCCAAACAGAAAGTCCAAAATCAAAATATTATACCAGATGGAATCAAAATAAAAAGAAAGAAATGAGGAAAAAAAACTTACTTCTTTTGGTGGCCAGACTCGTCGGTGGTGGTGCCTTGGGTTGTCGGTAGGAAGCAGTAGTGTGTTGAAGAGAGGAGAGGAGGAGGACCACCGATCTCACCCCACAGTCGCATCGGATGCGAAACCTGCGTTCAAAGAAAAAATAAATAAGAAAGAAAATAAACGATTCGAATCATAAACGAAAAGATCGAGGGAGGGACGAGCTCGTCTGCGGTGCTTCTAGTTGCCGTGGGTGGCTAGTCGGCGGGATGAGGATTTGGGATTTTCTGGTTTCTGGTTTCTGGTTCTTCGCCATCGCCGTAGTGAGAGAGAGTGAGCGAGGAAGGAGAGGAGAGGGAATTTTAGGGTTTGGGGAGAGAGCGACTGTGAGACTGACCGGTTGACGGAGGAGGGAGAGAGTGAGTGTGAGAGAAAACGACGGAGAGGAAGAGGAGAAGGAAAAAAAAAGAGAGCTAGGGACAGGAAGAGGGGTCTGCGCGGGATGAGAGAAAAAAACGAGGGGGAAGAGAAAAAAAAGAGGGGTCTAGCGCGGGATGAGCCAAAAAAAAGAGGGGGAAGCGAAAAAAACCAAAGCAGGGGGAAGCGCCAAATTTTTGATAGGACTATTAGCGTCCACAAATAGTAGATTATTAGCGTCGACTTAGATTATCAGCGTCGACTTTGAAAGTCGACGCTGATAATCCTATATTTTTTTTTTTTAATAAGAGTATAGTAATTAATATATAGGGAAAACAAAAAAAATATATTATTCTATTAAAATTAAGACCTATGGGGAAAATTAAAAAAACTTAAATTTTGGGTTACAATTATATATTTTATATTTTATTTAATATATATACACCATTTTGTATATATATATTCAATCCAACTCTATGTTATTTTTATTTTAATCGATCGGATGTTTGATTAAACATTTGATCATATTACGATCAATCGAACTAATCTGCTAGGATCGATCGGATGATCGATCGATCGATTAATCATATCACGATCAATCAAACTAATTCGTTAGGATCGATCGGATGATCGATCGATCATTTGATCATATCACAGTTAATCGAACTAATTTATTGGGATCGATCGGATGTTTGATTAAACATTTGATTATATCATGATCAATTGAACTAATTCGCTAGGATCAATCAGATGATCGATCAATCATTTGATCATATCATGATCAATCGAACTAATTCGTTAGGATCGATCGATCATTTGATCATATTACAGTTAATCGAACTAATTTATTAGGATCGATCGGATGTTTGATTAAACATTTGATCATATCACAATCAATCGAACTAATTCGCTAGGATCGATAAGATGATCGATCAATCATTTGATCATATCATGATCAATCGAACTAATTCGTTAGGATCGATCGATCATTTGATCATATTACAGTTAATCGAACTAATTTATTAGGATCGATCGGATGTTTGATTAAACATTTGATCATATCACAATCAATCGAACTAATTCGCTAGGATCGATTAGATGATCAATCGATCATTTGATCATATCATAATCAATCGAACTAATTCGTTAGGATCGATCGGATGATCGATCGATTATTTGATCATATCATGATCAATCGAACTAATTCCCTAGGATCAATCGGAGGATCGATCAATCATTTGATCATATCACAGTCAACTTTCAGTGGATGCTAGATATATATTATTTATTTTCAATTGAACTTGATTTTTTTTTTATAATTCTTGCCCATTAAAAAATCATATAAGCCAATCAATTTGTTTATTTATTTATTTATATATTTTTTACAGTTTTTTTTTTTAAAAAAAATATATATACCATTTAAAAATTTTTAGATATATATTTATTTTATTTAAGTTTATTTTTTATTTTTTGAGAAGACCATTATGTATACCATTTTTTTATTTTTAGATACACATTATTTATTTTCAATTGAACTCTGTTGGGTTTTTTTTTTTTAATTATTCTTGCCCATTAAAAAATCATATAAGCCTATCAATTTTGTTGTTAGCCTCTACTCTAAATACATTTTTTTTTTGTTAAGAGTATTAGCGTCCACTTCTTGTGGACGCTAATAGTCCCAATTTTTTTCTTTATTTTTTATATATGACTATTAGCGTCCACCTCGTGGACGCTAATAGTCTTAATTTTTTTTAATTTTTATATAGGACTATTAGCGTCCACCTATTATGGACACTAATAGTCCTATTTTTCTTTTATTTTTTATTTTTAATTTTTATTTTTTATATATGACCATTAGCGTCCACATAGTGGACGCTAATAGTCTTATTATTTTTTTAATTTTATATAGGACTATTAGCGTCCACTATTGTGGACACTAATAGTATTATTATTTTTTTAATTTTATATAGGACTATTAGCGTCCACTATTGTGGACGCTAATAGTCTTATTATTTTTTTATTTTTTATAAAGGACTATTAGCGTCCACAAGAAGTGGACGCTAATAGTCCTAATTTTTTTTATTTTATATATGACTATTAGCGTCGACATTGGTCGACACTAATAGTAATTTAGTTGATGCTAATAATTCTTGTAGTGCATTAGCGTCGACTTTTTAGCGTCAACTCTAGAGTGGACGCTAATACTCATATTTTGGTGCAACTATCAGCGTCGACCTTAGAGTGGACGCTAATACTCGATCATTAGCGTCGACTTTCAAGTGTCGATCGATAGTCTAATGTCGGCTCGTCCACTCATTGGGACTTTTTCTTGTAGTGAGATGTGGCAGAATGTCTTTTCCACATCATAGTGGGTTTCCAGTCTTCTAATCCAACTAGGAGACTAACCTATGATTTTGTTAGGGTTTTTAGGGCTTTTAAAGTTTTTCTAATCCTATAAATGGGCCTCTAAGCATGAAAAAAAGATATACAATCTTGGAGAGGAGAATTGGAGTCTCAATCTAGAAGCATTTTCATTTTCTTCTTTCCCTTTTAATTTTAGTTTTATTTAAATTATGTGTAACTAAACTCTTGTTAGGGCTAGATTTAATCCATAATCATGTCTTTTTTGGATTTCAGTATTGGCACCTTTGCTACAATTTTATTTAAGTATTTAACTTGGTTAGTTCAAATTTAATCGAATTCCTCAAATGAATGTGCTTGACAAACATTTGCATGTGTTTGGATTTGTTAATTAAGTTAATTTAGATAACCAAGTCTTGGCTTCACGGGTTCTTAGCTTAATCAACATGGGAAACCAAGAGTAGGTACCATGCCCTAGGCTTCATGAGTTTGTCGATTTCCTAGCTTTAGGCTTTCTTAAATAACAACTTAGTGTAATGTTGAATCCTTTGGAAAAAAAAAAGAATTAAAGTAGATACCATGCCTAATTTGTTGCTTAGGTAGATCAATAACTTAAGGAGTAGATATTATGCTCTTAGGTTGACAAACATTAAATAAAACAATATTATTGTTAGCATTGGCATATAATTTATCTTAATTAGGTGTGGTTACCAGTTGATGCCAAAACCCTAACCCTCGTTTTTATCAGTATTTCTATCTCTTATTTCCATTTTTATTTATTATTAAATTCAATCTGTGACAATTGATTTAATTCTGTTAATTAATTAGGAAAAACAATTCTAAACATAGTTTCACAATCTACATGGTCTCGTATTTGCCTACTATACTACTGTTTTGATCTTGTGCTCTTGCGAGTAAAACGTACCGGTTATTCTCCTATTAATTTAGGAGGGTAAGCTATATATGATATTTATGACCTGTTAAAGAGTTAGTTTCTAGCATTAAAACATATAGGCGATTGCCCCTATAACTACACATCTTTGTTTCAAATAAAACTATATTTCTATGGTGTATTAACAGAGACAACGCCTCATTTAAATTCTTATTGAAAATGCACATTTATTCCATTCATCAATAACTGGCTTATTTCATAACCAACCATGATATTTACTTACTAAGTATTTAGACTTACGTAGTCATTGCAACTTGTAGGAAACCTCATTATGAGAATGGCACAATGGCGAGATTGTTACTTTAGGTTATTAAGATGAGTCGCAGGCCTACTTTGTGTAATCAGCTTTGATTAGAATATCTGCATTTCAATTAGTAGCTCCATGTATTTGCTTGATGTTGATACATGCTTATGTGATGTTTTTAGATTCTTCAGATTCATTAATTTTACATTCCTCTACATTTACTCTGATTATGCTAGAAAGGGGCGATTCCCAAGTTAGCTACCAATTAGTTGAATTGGGGTAAGGTCAGATTAACCATACCAAATGGTCAAGGTCAAATTTAAAGGCGTTACACCCATCAAAATATCTTTCACTACACATTTTCTTTTGCAAGTACTCTTCTTTAAAGTGCTATCTTTCTTGTTCTCAATTTTAGTAAGGATATTGTCCTGGTTAATTTTTGCAAAAATGATTTGAAAATGTATTACACATCCTTCGGGACAGCACCAATTCAGCTAAGAAAGGGTAATATATAGGGTAAGACCATATATGATAGTTACAACATATTAAATCATCAAAACTTATAGGTGATTGCCATTGGAATTACACCTCTTTATTTCAAGTAAAACTAGACTTTCATTGTATATTAACAAAGACAATACATCTTTTAAATTCTTATCAAAACTGTACATTTATTTATGTTTATTAATAACTGGCTCATTTCATACTCAACTATAAGGATTACTTACTAACTCTTTTGATTTAAGCAGTTTTTACATCTTGTAGGAAACCCTTTTCTAAGGACAGAATAATGATGAGATTGCTGATGAGTGCCAAACAGTGTTTATTTGAACCCCTTAATTTATGTTCGTTAAGCTCTTAGTTTTGTTAATATCTAATGTTTAGATTAGTTTTAATGTTTTGTGGTGTTGCAAGTCGTTAACATCAATCTGCAGTTAAAAGGGTGAAAATGGCTAAAAATGCACATCAAGTCTCTGGAAGTGCGCACGAGTGCACTAGGTGCGATCAAGCCCAGCAGAGAAGATCGAGCGCATGCCACATCAACTGCATTTCCTGTGTTGCCCTAGCCATCGCTTCGCTTGCTGCACCGTGGAAATTCTGAGCAGTTAGGTGTGCTCGAGCACACCATCTACAATCGAGCGCACTTAGGCCTACGCTCGAGCGCACTAACCTGAGATCGAGAGCACCACTGACCTGGCAGCACATTAAAATTGCTTATAAATAGAACCTCTTATTATTTTTGTAAAGTTACATTTTGGGAGGCGCCTTGGAGGCCAGAAACCTCACTGTTCTTCTTTGTAAACCTTCTAAATCGTCATTTATTTTATTAGCCTTTGTTTCTTCATGATTAGAGGCTAAATCTTCAACTAAAGTTGAAGATGAAGCCTCACCATTTATTTATCTACACATTTTTGTGTTTAGTTTAATACTCCATCCGTCGTTTAATGTTTTGTTTGTTCGTTTCAATTCAATTTCGTGACAAAATTATGTTGATTGTTATTTGCAAATTGTTAAACATCTAATATCCGTTGTGTTTGGTCCAGGGGTACATCGGATGATTCTATCGACTTTTTCGATTAAATATCCGTTGTGATTCTTTAACGGTAAATATATCAGATGATTCGACTAGATTTTAATAATAGTAATAAAACATGCATATATGTTTAATCGATTGACGGATGTATGAACAAAGTAATAGCGATCAGAGTAGGTGTATCCTAATCGTTTTGGAAGTATGAACTAAGCATGATAATATGTTTATTAATGTGGTGAGGTAGATTCTAGACCTTAGAGCTTTTTATTTATTTGTTTTTAAGCATTTAGATTAGTTTACATTTTATGCACGCCATATGTTTGATATTTGGAACTAGGTTAAGATAGAGTTAGTTTAGGCATAGAATTAGTTTTTCACAAGTGCGATTCCTTGTGGATACGATCTCATATTTGCGCAACACTACACAAACAACGACTCTTGCTATTGCAAGTACATCAAATTTGAACATCAAATTTTGGCACCGTTGTCGGGGAATCATTTGTTTTGTAGAAATTGATTTTTTATCTAGATTAATTTTATTTTTCTACTAGTTATTTTATTTCGGCAATTTTATTTCATTTTTTTTATTTGTTTCTGTGTTTTTATATAGAAATTTTTTTTAAAAAAATTAGAATAGTGTTTGTTTAGCTGTTTTCGTAGTTTGTTTAAGTTTCTGAAAAATCAGTTTGTGATAGTGCAATCGAGCATAGTACTTGCACTCGAGCGCACTTGAGCCTATTCTTGCATGATTTGCATGCCTGCGCTCGATAGCATGCAATTGTGCTCGAGCGCGCCTTTACTAATAGTACCGCAATGCATTGTACGCTCAATCGCACCTCTGTTGCGATCGAGTGCACTTTAGAGACTGCTACATTTGTGTCGCTTGCGATCGATCTCACCAACCTGCACTCGAACACATCTCTGCATTTTGTACCAACAGACCCGAGGCAGCTATGTGTTTAGTTTTTAAATTTTTTGTTTAATTGCTAGTTTTACTTTAAATTGTTTATTTTATCTACATGTTTTTAATTGTTTATCTATTGTTTTTAATTTTTATTAGTTTTTGTTTATTTTATTTTATGTTAAATGATTATTGTTTCATGCGGGAATTTGTATGCTAAATAGTTTGGGTGAAGCATGAGTCTTCCGTTCAATAATTTTAATGTTTCCCCTAGTTATGGGACACCAAATCCTACCAACTATCCTTAGAATTTTCACCCACATGAACCATGTTCACATTGCTCTAACCCTTATCATAGTTTCGGTAATTGTCTTCATTGGGGACAATTTTCCTATTTTTTAATTTTTCACATGAGCAAATGAATATCAATTTCTCCAATTCGGGGTCTGAATTAAATTCCAATTTCTACACTCCAGACTGGAGCAACCATTTTGATTTCTCGTGGCAAGCTCATGCTACGAGAAATTATGCTCCCCAATCTTATGGACTGCACCATTCTGAATATCTGCAGTCCAATAATCCATCTTCCAATCCTTCATCATATGACTTTCCTCCTAAGCAATTTTCTTTGGAAAAAACTTTTAAGGAATTCATGGAACTAATCGGCCAACTTACCATTCCTGTGTCATAAGAACCATCATTGGAAGACACACTCGAAGCATTCAGGCAAACAGTCAATCAACCCTTTCATGAAATCAAAGATGCCACTATGATAAACACTGAAGCAGTTGCAAGGTTGGAAGGACAGGTGGGTCATCTAATTGCTGAATTCAACATAATCGAGGAAGAGGAGCTTCAAAGTCTAGAGATGGCGAGAGAGTAGTACATGATTGATAAGCATGCCAAAGCCACCACATTTGGGGGTGAGGAAGTTGTCAAGGAGACTGTTAATGAGCCAAGTCTAGAGTATCTTACTCTTGAGGTGCAAATGGAGAAGGGAAAAACCACTAAAATATCTTTCCCTAACTCATCTTCATTAACAGCTAAGCCTTTCATTGTAGATAACCACTCTTCCATGCCTTCATTGTACAATCATCCTCCTTAAGAGTCATTAGTGCAACATTTTCCATCCGCTCATTTCGATGATTTAGAGGAGAGGGTGAACCAACTCATGTTAGCTTGGCATGCCCATACCCAGCTTTCTTACACTCAAGCACCTCATCAATCATGTTCATATTGTTATCATCCTTCTCACCGGATTGATGACTGCCCATTCTTGAATCATTACGTGACTGAAGCTAACAAATCTACACAAGAGAATGCCCAAACCACCACCATACTTGTTAGTGAGAAAAAAGCTGTTAAAAAGGTGGAAGAAAAGGAGGAGCAGAGTGAGCCCCAGCCAATTCCAAATTTGTCCAATTATAAGGAAGTGAGTACTAAATCTCATTCTCTTGTAACAATCCCTCTCTAGACCCATCATGAAACCCAAGTCTCATTTCTTCAATGTCTCAAAGTGCTATCTCATGCCGTAATCATCAAAGATTTATGCACTAAAGGTCACAAATCTAGGAACAATCTTCCTAAGAAAATTCGGTTAAGCAAGAAAATTGGGTACCTAAGATGGCGAAACATCATTCCAGAAGGATATCAAATTCTTAAAAAGAAATGATGGAAGGGATTGGCTGGACACCCACATGAACGGGGAAGGTGCGGTATTTTTTTTTTTCCGCACTTTATTTTTGAGTCATTTTCTTTTTGTCATTTTATTTCTTGTCATTTCATTTCATTTTATTTTGTTTCTAACAGCAACTAACCTTTTGATGTTTGTGCTTGTGAGAAAAGATTGTTGTTAGTTTTTGACAAGTGTTTTGTGTTCAAGTTCAGGGGACGCCTTGGCCTTTGCACACTCCGATTTCTCATCCCACTGTATTGTATTTCTTGTCACATTAGGGGGACAATGTGTCATTTAAGTTTGGGGGTGTGCACAAACACTATCTTTTTGTTTGTTTATTTGCTTGTTTTGTTTGTTTTTGTATTAAAAAAAATAAAAAAAATTGTTTTGCTATGTTGTTGATTGGGCATAACTTACATCATAACTGTGGATTATGTGTCATTGGTGTGTTTAACTTGTTTGAACATTGCATATCATTAGAAATCTCAGTTTTTGATTCATGTATTGGATTAGAGAGACTCCACTTGTTCGATTGATATTTCACATGCACACTATCATTAGGGTCTGTGAGGTATGAGATTTGACTTTGAAGTATGTTTTTTGAGATTTTTAGGTTTTTATGATGTGATGATGAAAACTTTGGCTAATAATAAAAAAAATTAAAAAAAAAAGAGAAGAAAATCATCATAAGTTGAGCTTTTCATTGAGTAACCGGACTTCTTGCCTCACCAAGCATTGAGTGTTCGCGTAAAAAGATGAGAAATTCTAGCTAAGTGATTGTATAGCAAGTTAGGCTTTGTAGCTCTTTTTGACTTGAGTAATTAAGTCCTTAGGGATATCTCTACATCTAGTGTCCTAAAACCGCCTAGTTTGGGAGTCACTGGCCCAACACTCGTTATGTAAGTCATTTAGAAGCTTAAGGGAGTCAAACATTATACAGCCTACACAAAAAAAATTGCATCTTTCGATTCAAGCCTTGGTTGTATTTATCACATTGTTTTCCTATGAATTTTGGGATTCACCTCTTTGAAGAATAATTGAAACCCCATGATCGTGTATTAGTTCACTTTGTACTTCATGGAACATATGTTATCTCAATTTTCCAACCGTGAGTGAAATGATGTTTGGATGCGTGGATGATGTGGTTTGTAGGTTTGACTTGTTAAATTTGCTAATGAAGTATGAACCATATGATTAAGTGCAGGGCTTTGTCTATCAATAACGTAATTCCAATAACTTGTTTGTGGGTGTCATTGCTGGTAAATCCTCATGAAACTTCACTCATCCACTAGGCTTGTTGAATATGCTAAATGCAATCGTTTCTCCCACAAAAGCAGATTTATGTTTCTTGCTTTTATTGTGTTTTCATTTTTGTTTTGCTAAGGGACTAGCAAAATGTAAATTTGGAGGTATTTGATGAGTGCCAAACAGTGTTTATTTGGACCCCTTAATTTATGTTCGTTAGGCTCTTAGTTTTGTTAATATCTAGTGTTTAGATTAGTTTTAGTGTTTTGTGGTGCTATAGGTCATTAACATCAATATGCAGTTAAAAGGGTGAAAATGGCCGAAAATGCACATCAAGTCCTTGGAAGTGCACTTGAGAGCACTAGGTGCGATCGAGCGCAATGTGCTCGAGCCCAGCAGAGAAGATTGAGCGCATGCCACATCAGCTACATTTCCCGTGTTGCCCTAGCCATCGCTTCACCTACTGTGCCATGGAAATTCTGAGTAGTTAGTGCGCCGGCTCATCTATAATCGCGCCGCTGAGCTCGCTTGAGCGCTAACGAGATCAAGCGCATAACGACCGTGACACATTAAAATTGCTTATAAATAGAACCTCTTGTTATTTTGGTAAATTTACGTTTTGGGAGGCGCCTTGGAGACCAGAAACCTCTTTGTTTTTCATTGTAAACCTTCTAAATCGTCATTGATTTTATTAACCTTTGTTTCTTCATGATTAGAGGCTAAATCTTCAACTGAGGTTGAAGATGAAACCTCACCATTTATTTATCTATACATTTTTGTATTTAGTTTGATACTTCATCCGTTGTTTAATGTTTTATTTGTTCGTTTCAATTCAGTTTCGTGACAAAATTGTGTTGATTGTTATTTGCGAATTGTTAAACTTCTAATATCCATTGTGATTGGTCCGGGGGTACATCGGATGATTCTATCGATTTTTTCGATTAAATATCCATTGTGATTCTTTAACAGTAAATACATCGAATGATTCGACTAGATTTTAATAATAGCAATAAAACATGCATATATACTTAATTGATAGACGAATGTATGAACAAAGTAACAGCGATCAGAGTAGTATACCCTAATTGTTTTGGAATAATGAACTAAGCATGATAATGTGTTTATTAATGTAGTGAGGAGGATTTTAGACCTTAGTGCTTTTTATTTATTTGTTTTTAAGCATTTAGATTAGTTTACATTTTATGCATGTCATATGTTCGATATTTGGAACTAGTTTAAGCTAAAAGTTAGTTTAGGCATAGAAATAGTTTTTCACAAGCATGATTCATTGTGGATACGATCTTGTGCTTGCGCCGTCTACACAAATAATGACTTGTACTATTGCGAGTACATCAAATTTGTACATCAATTGCCACTTCAGGTTATTGAGTTAAGACATAGACCGACCATATGCAAATAGGTTAGATTAGCGTAATTTGCATTTCAATTAGTAGTTCCATGTCTATGATCAAGGATAATGTATGTTGTCATTATTATTTGTAAATTCCTCAAATTTATTTCATCTTGCTATGCATTTATTTCAATTATTATAAGATGGGCGGTTCCCCAGTTAGCTACCAGTTAGCTGAATTGTGGTAATTGCTAGTAACCCTACCAGACTGGTCAATGCCAGATTTGGAGACATTACAATAAGCATATTTTAAGGTCTAAGGTAAGCTATTTAAGTATACTTAGCTAGTTTCTATTATTGGTGTTACGGGCCATAGGTAGTAAACCAAATTAGTAGAGGATATAAATGGACCATTGGAGTATTGCCCTTTAGTTAGATCTGACTTCTAATTAGTGTTGACATAACTATATTTAATCAGTTTCGGTGTTTAACAGTGTTATCGGGCAATTTAATAACAGTATCGAGGTAAGAGAAATCCTTAACTTTTTCTAAGTACAATTTCATTACATGCCTTTTTGTCAGTTGCTTTATATTTATACTTTTTCTAAGTATAAATATGTTATTTCGCTTATGTCATATGAATTGATATACTCTCATGAAATGTTTTTCCTAAAGAGTTTTAAAGCGAGAAAGTTATTTTATGTTACTCAACTCCTTAAGTCTAAGTGTTCTATTTTACAAAGTTTTCAAATTTGATATCATTTTGCTTAAGGTAAGTGATGTAGATCATGACGGCTTATCTTGTCTTTCAGTCTTTTATTTAATTTAGATTTCTTTGTTAATCTTTTATTTAGTTTAGTTTTCTTTTGTAGACTTCTACACTGACTTTATTTTATTCTTATCTTATGATTAAGAGTCTTGGGGCTATAAATAAATGCTTAGAACCCTAAGAATAAATTTGTTAATTATTGATTTTTATTAATGGGAATTACTCAAAGTTGAGTTTATTCTACTATTTTCCTTCAAAATACTATAGAGTATTTAGATTTTCAATAAGAGTTCTCAGATCTTTGATAGAATCAAAATTTATAATTAGTTATCTGCTGCATATTTATTGTTCTTTGCTGTAGCCCACTAAGTCATGCTGCATCAGTAAGTTTGTAATTGCTTGATACGTTTCAAGAGAAGTAAAAGGCATGAAAAAAAAAAGTTTTATAAGATGAGGATACGTGTGGAGGTGGTAATTTTAGTGCCATGGCATTAGAATGTATGAGCGTAGTACTCGTGTCTTACAACCACCCTATCAACTCTCATCTTTATACTCAAATTTTTTATTTATTTTTGTTTGTGTGCATAACATAGCATTATAAAGCAGGTGTGACAGGGCTTATGCACATGGCAGATGAGCGATTAATTATTTTAAGAGATATGTTATAGTGTAATAAAAAAACAATTTTTAGCCCATAAAAGTCCTAGGTAGTAGAAGCCCACATGCCCCATCAGTGGGTGGTGCCACAACTACTACAGATGTGCCTGTGACCTCTTACCACCTCAAACTTTTATGGGCCAAAAATAGTTTTTTAATTGCACCATAACACTTCTTTTATCTGAATGTAAGTTGATGAAAAGACCAATATCAAATACAATAAAGCTTAAGAAGCTAATTGTTAAAATTAAAGCCAAGAGATTAAATTGAAATTGTGAGAAAACTTAAGAATTAATTTCAAATTTTCCCATGGGTAGGAAATAGTACGACTCATTGTTGTTCGGTTGTACTTTCTACACGTAGATAATTAAGTAGCTTGGTTGTGGTCTATTAATGGTCTTGATCCTCCAATTTTCAATGGTTACATTAATATATCTTCCAAAACAAATACATGAAATTACTTAGGAGGAATGCCTTCTTTTCACGGAAAAGAGGTACAAAATTTGGGTTATCTTTTGATGTGGATTTTTATGAGTGAATATTAAAAGCAAACCTCATACTTTATAGCAATTAATTGTTGATCATATTCACATAAAAACAAATTTTCAGGAGTAGCCTTCGGAACTTTCTCATTTATATGAAATTAAACTTATATATATATATATATATATATATAAAGAAAAGTGCTTAGTAAAAGTAATATGAACAACTTCACATGCATACTGTTGTGGAACACAATTTGACATTTAGGCTCCGTTTGTTTTGGCATAAAACAATTTTCATTGTTTGGCTCGTATGAAAATCTTTTCCTATATTTTCATATAAATATGAGGAGCTGAGAAATGAAGAGAGAGAGCGAAAATGAGCCGTGGAGAAAGAGAGTGAGTGGGAATAGATGACATTTAGGGGTGAAGTTAAGATGGAGTGCAATTGCCAGCATATATTGCTTGCAATTTGGAGAAGTAATTTTGAGAGGGTCCTTGTGGGGTCACTTGCTGGGCAGATGTTCGGGCAGCCCAAGACCTACTCAAGTAGGTAGGCTCCATAGGGCCCCTTCCACGATAGCCCGTCATGAGGTGTGGGAGAGCAGCGAAAAATTGTTTACACAGATGATACGCATAAACTATGTTATGTGTTATGAAAATTATTTTCTCAGTCAACTGAAAACATTTAAAGTTAGCCAATATTTTATGCTATGCAAAAGATTTAAAAATAGGGAAAACATTTTTCAGAAAATATTTTAGGTTGAAACATACGGGGCCTTAAAAAAAGGATTCTTGTGACAATTAAGGAACTCATGCATGGTGACCTGCGAGCATTACTCAATTGACCCTGTGAATCAATTTAAATAAACATAAATCTGCATGCTCTTTGTGCAAAGTGTTTGTCAATCTACACCTGATTGTCTTCCTTTAGTGATGAAGTGCTTGATCTGCTTTTTGTGCTTCCCGAGTTCTCAAGGAGTTGATCACTCATAACATCCTGCAAAAAATAAGCAATGTCATACCTTCCATAATTGCCAATAACTTTTAGGAGCTAGTAACTCTATTTTGCTGCAAACTCCATTCATATATATGCAACTAATTTTTTTTCTTAATCCATCCCCCTAAATTCATAAATTTCTTCTAACTAATAGAAAAAAAAAAACAAAAAAAAGAAAGAAAGATGAATAACATGATTCCATTTGAAGTAACCAAATAGGGCATTAAGCAAAAATTAAATGGTTCCCTCCTATTGTTTCTTGGTGATATTGGAAACCACTTAGAAGATGATTCCATTATCAAATTTCATGGTGTTAACTTTAGTAAACTGAAAGTCTTAACAAATACTGATTCGTATTAATTACATTTGTTTTGGTCTTTTAGCTTATTCATTGATGGTGGTCTTTTTCATGCCTGCCAAAATGCTGCAGGAAAGTTTTTGGAAACTTATACACATCCTAGGAGAGAAGGGCAAGATTTTCTTCTAACCCAAAGTATAAAACTTCAGCAGATGAGCTAATATTAGGCATTATAGATTTTGGAGTAGATGGGTATTCTTCATACGAGTAATACTATATACAACATTTTTATCTCACAATGTTGATGTGGCACAAAGAGAACTATTCTTTTTTACCTATTATCTGGCTCTTTCTTGATTTGGAAGAAGATTCAAGAATTTCTATTCTAATTCAAATGAAATGTGGACTGTTATCAATGTGTCATTTAGAGTCCGTATATTCATGATACCTTGTATATTTCAAACTCACCTGTTGTGTTGAAACATGGCTGTGACTAGAAGAGGGGCTAGCATTAGCACCTAAGACAAAGCGGTTCATCTTTTCTTCAGCTATTTCCCTTAGTTCACAGAGCTCTGGCAATACTTCCTTGCAAAGATCTGGCCTGTCTTTCCGTCTGAGCTGGGCACATTGAACTGCTATCCTGGCAAAGCGTAAGGTTTCTTCAATAGGCCAATCGGGTACAGCAGGGTCTAGCATCTGAGAGAGCTTTCCTTTCTCAATAAACAGACCAACATGGTGCGCCAAACCCATTGGTGGCTTGGCTGTCACCAACTGCAGAAGCACAATTCCGAGGGAATAGACATCAGATTTTACACCAAGCATTCCTGTTTGTTGATATTCTGGATCAATGTAACAAAAAGTTCCAGCCGTTGATGTCATGTGGTATTGTGTTACATTTTCAGCTACCGCAGGTACAAGCCTGGCCAATCCGACATCACTGATCTTGCTGACATAGTTGTGGTCGAGCAAAATGTTTGCTGGCTTGAGGTCACGGTGTACTAGCGGCTCTGGCTTGGTTTGATGGAGAAAGAGTAGGCCAGTGGCGATTTCTGCGGCGATTCGGAACCGGATTTGCCAAGAGAGAACTGGGGTGTTTCCTTTCCGAAAGATGCGGTCATCTAAGCTTCCATTAGCCATGTATTCATAGACTAGGATGCCATACTCAGGACATGCTCCTAGAAGGAGCACCATATTTGGGTGTCTTATGCAACTAAGTATGTCAATCTGCAGTAGAATTATCAGGGCGGCTGATTTAAAAAGTATTTCACTTCTCATGCTGATCAGGTGGAACAACAAAATGACATTAAAACACTACTTATTTCAAAAGCTTAAGTTGATAGGAATGAATGGATTTAATATTCTAACACTACCTCGCACTCCTCGACTTCAATTTATTCTCAATAAATTTAGTATTTGGTAGTGTTAATGCATTTTTTTTTATAGGTTTTCTGTTGAGCAAATCTATATTCTAGGGTTCCTCACCTCTTGTTGAAATTGTGATCTCCCTTGAGCAGCTTCTGGACTTAAAACCTTGACTGCAACAGGTGTATGATCAAGGTAACACTTGTATACAGGGCCGTAACCTCCTTCACCAATCTTGCGAGATTCAGCAAAGAATTCTGTTGCCTTCTCAATCTCCTTGACATTGTATCTCCTGTATTTGACATCACTCTGGGCTAAATTATCCAACATCTTCCTCATTTGCTCTGCTTCTTTGAGGGACTTGATTTCTGCATATGCTCTTCTTTGTGTTTCTAACTCTGCAATCCTCTTCGCTGCTTCCGCTGATTCCATGGCTGCCTTGCACCTGGCTTTCTCTTTCATTGCTATTGCTAGGGCAGCTTCCTCTGCCAGTCTTCCCTCTTCGAACTTCCTCTCTTCTTCAACTCTCCAATGATGCAGCTCCGTTGCCTTTGGCAAAAATATAACATTAGAAACTATCTTTGAGTGGAGAGAATACACAAAAGTGCGTTTGTCTTTTCACTACCTTCTGTTTTGCCGTTAGTGCTTCTCTACATGCTGTACTGTACATGTCCATCGTTTGCTTCAGCTCCAGCTTCATCCTCCTCATCTCAGCTTCCACATCATCCTGCATGTTTCAGTAGAAGTTACCTCGATAACCCGTCTTCGTTATTTATCTCCTATTTCAATTAAATATTTTACGAGCAAAATGAAATCCTTACCAAGTTCTGCGATGACCATGAACTTGTTGTAATACTGCTCTCATTTGAAAATGATGAGTAATGTTGCATCAAATTGAGGTCAGTTAACTTGGTTCCCAAATGGATTGATCCATTGGTTTGATCTGAGTTGGTTGAAAGCCGAGAGGTTCGCCCTGAATCTATATAATCGTAAGGGAAAGTAGACATCGGCTCAATGCTGGGCCTCCCGGCACTCACAAATGATATGTCAGATTCTCCTTCTGAAAAGTCTACATGGGACTTCGCATTCGAAGCTCTTCCCCCTCTTTTGAAGGGCGACCTGACTGATTCATCCTCAATATTACGAGGCTTGAATGGTACCCTACTTCCTGCATATACATGATGAATTATTTAGGTAAGTTAGCGCTCACTTCATCGATCGCCTACTCTCAAGTGCTCACTGCCTCACGTAGCAGATTTTCATTGTCACGTCAGGGAATAAGCACTTGGGTGGGCATATGTATAACAATTCTTCTTAAATTGAAAAGGGTTTATATATCCATGAGAAGAGCAACTAACAAACCTCTTATATTCATGCTTTGTTTGGTGCGTGGATCCGAAGAGTTGATGGTTTTTTTGTTTGATAGTTTCTGAATATGTTCGAGCAGTGGGGAAAGGTATGGGGGTGGACGACAAGCATTACGAACAGAAGAGACCTTGCCTTTTGAGATTACATATACGGTGCAGAAATCTGGTACCCCTTTTGTCACGCCACTTGGAATATTTGATGTCTTGAATCTGCATCACAAAAACAGCTGAAACTAAGCAAAGCTAGCATTACTCTGGTAAATGCATGTACTTAGGGTTGATTTGAGTGTATGATTTCAAAAAGTATGATTCAAAAATAGAGATTTAAAATATGTGATTTTTAAAAACGCAATTAAGCATTTGGCAAAATTATAGTTTAGCCTTTAAAATTGTTCAATTTAAAAAAAGCACCACCTTGCCTACGATTTGAAATATCAGATTTTTTACATTTTCAAATCGGAATTTTTTAAAAACGCAATTCCAAATTTTTTTTTTTTTTTGCTTTCTACAATTTGATTTAAAATCCTTTTTTTTTTTTTTTTTTTCTATTAAATAGTAATGTCAAACACACCATTAGCCTCTTAATGAATTTACTTTCAGGTTTTTCTTAAACGGAGGCAGCACAATTGATTAGGTTGTATGAAACTTGACCGGCCTTTTTGTTGTTGTTTGATAGTAAATTTCGATCTCTCTCATTTTATTCGTTTGATTTATTTCCGTAGGAAAAGTTCGTTTGATATTTAAAAAAAATCATATTTTTTAGATTTGAGTATTTGTTAGTTTACTTGTAATTATTATTATTATTATCCTTTTTTTGTTGTTGCGAATATTAGTTTAGTTGATGATCCATTTTGGTTGATTTAATGGGCTTGATTCATTTTGATGGAATGTGCTTGGGTTTGACATGAAATCGGACATGAATCTTTTGGATTGAAATGGGTTTGGATTTGACCGAAGTGGGCTTAGGCTAATTGAGAAAAAAATTAATGGACTTGAAACTTTTGGGCTTAGTTTAGTATGCCCATGGGCTTGAAATCACTTTAGGTAAATGAAGTTAAAATAAGAAATACAAAATAGGATTTCCATTCTGAAAGGAAAAAAAAAAAAAAAAGGAAGGGCATATTCAGCCATAGCGAAAAATCAAGTAGAAAACCTTTTTCTCATGCATGCAAGATTGCTTATGAATTATAATTATGTATGGTTCATTGGCTTGCATAGAAGTTTTCTCCAGTTAACAAAAGTATTGTAACTTGGTTAGTTCGATAAGTTAAGAACCTTAAACTTTACTTAAACTAACAGAGAAATTTTATGGTAAAATATTCTTAGAAATAAGCATGCTTTTTTATTTTATTTTATTTTATTTTTATTTTATTTTTTTTATAGAAAAAAGAGGATAGCTAAGCATTTTCGGCTAAATTCTATTCAAACTTCAGAAAATTATTCATGAAATGTCAAGCTGAAAAAGTTTCCATGAAATTGGAATTCTTACCATGCATGCTAGGATTCTAAGAAAATAAATGATTTTGAGGTATATTGAATTATTGCATGAAGATTCATTAAATTCACATACTTGGAGTCGTTTTTGGTGTTTGGCATTATGGAACATAGGAAAAAAAATAAAATAAAGAGAAAACATATTTTAGAATTGCTTGCATCTTTAGGCCATATAAGGATTTGAAGGAATTGGATAAAACATGCAAAATGAAATCCATGGTATTTAGGCTAACTTTAACGAAAGAAAAAAAAAAATTTGGATGCATGTATGGTGAGTCAACAAACCCTTGTGAATTATGTGAAGTTTGACGGTGATTTTAATCTTATAAGCATTTTTTGGTATAGTTGGGAAAAAAATATGTAGGTTTTTCAGATGAAAATTGGGCATTGGAGGAAAATTTAACATTTAGTGAGTATGAAATTATTTTTATTTCTATTTCTACTTAAACCTTCTACCATAAATGCAACCTGAATAGTTATATTTTTATTTCTATTTTTTTGTTTAAAATTAAAATCATGTAGACTTTCTTCTACAATTATCGAGCCATTTGATGCAACCCACTATTTTTTTTCCTTTATTTTCTCTCTCTCTCTCTCTCTCTCGAAAAAAAAAAAAGTCAATTGTATTTTTATGTTGGATGAGTCATTGATTATGCATGGTGACTTAAGAAATTGGAATTTCTATTTGTCACCACCTTCATCTACGTGCATGGCAGAATTATATGAGATGATCGACTGTGGACACCTTCTTCAACCTGGTCCTCAACATGAAGAGACTTTCACTTTAGCATTGTGTGTATAACAGGCCCTAGTTTGTGATATGTTTAAGTAACATTTTGGTTGTACAAATGACGTTACCAAATAAAAAAGATTATGCTACTTTTCACACCTATTTATCATACTCATATTATATTGACTGATGTAGGAGATAAGTACAACATGTGTTTAACTATTGTCATTGTATATCAAGTTCTCATGATCAAATGTTTTATGTTAATTTTGTTATAATAGAGGAGAATTTGAATTTTAGTGGAGGGAAAGAAAAAAAAAATCATTTTTTGGAGATTTTTATGGAGATTCAGTCAAAGGAATTGAAAGAGTAAAGGTTGTGTAGAGATGGAATTATTTTAATTTGGTATAAAGAATGTCAGAATTATTATTTAAAATTATCTTGAGATTGGTTCCAAGTTATTTTTCTACGGGTTTGTTTTGCTATTGAAGAAGATGGAGGATGAAAGAGATTGATTGAACATTCGAAGGATCGAGGTCAAAATAATGAGAATTTGATGACAAATTTTCTCCAACCAAGTGTGAATGATGGACATTGGTTTCCAAGCAGACTAGCCAGAGATACAAAAAATTCTTGGACAAAGTTTGTGCCATTGGAAAGCTTACTCAAAGGGTAATTACAATTTTGTATTTAAAACAAAATTTTCATAATTCCAACGTTTACTATATGAAAACTGTCTTTGAAAGAATACAAAAATGTTTATGGTTTTCTGTTTGCTAAAAGGTGTTTTATTTCGTTTATTTATTTATTGTTTGTTTAGGGTTTCAACATTAGGCTTTATTAAAACCACCTAAGGATGGCCTTAGCCCTCAGTCATGTTGTTCTATTAGTTTTCTATCAATAAGAATACTGTAACGAGTGTTTGTTTTTTTGTTTTAGTTTTCCAATAATTCCTTAAAATTTCAAGAATTTTGGAAATGTTGTAATTCTTGTGTTTGTTTATCTTTGCAACCCACTACGCCACACTACATCAGAGGTGGTGGTGTTGATGTAATTGTTGTGTTTTCTTGTTGTGGGTTTCCTCTCTTGTTTGTCCTTGTTTAGGTAATGCCCAAGTGACTTTGTATTTCACAATTTTTTTAATATATTCTCAATTATCCAGAAAAAAAAAAAAAAAAAAGGGAAGACTTCCATTGGGTTTGCATTAGCATATTCTAATTGTTTTGCTCCTAGAGATCAATAATTTTAATGAATTAATTAATCACGAGGTCGATTGGGTAATCTTTTTTCTAATGATTTGTATTTCTGATTTCTTAGTTGATTCAAATATGGCAAATGCAAACACCTAGTAGAAGCAAGGCTAGCTGTCGCAGTGTGTGCATATCTCAGTATCAACTATCACATATAATGGTGTTGAAATGCATGCAAATATGCTTGTGAAGGGATCGAGGCCATTACCTAATAAATCCATGCCGGGATGCACCAAGAACCAAGTTCGTTATCGCAGCATACGAAACATATTCTGTTAATGCTTTCGTTACATCTGTGTCTTCCAGTAACACATCCAGGCATTTTATCTGATGCAAACATTTTTCACATGAAAATGAGTTAGCAACTCACAAAAATGGAAAAAGTAAAAGATAAACTCGTACTATATATACGACATTTAATTTCCTCATGACCGGAAGGGCAGAAATTGATAAGAAATGATTAAATTAATAATTTAATTTATATTCTAACAAAAACATACGTCTTTACGGGTACAGTAGCAGTGGAAGGTAAGGAACATCTCCTTTGATTGCTTCTCAAGCTGCTGTCTATGTGGTGAGGCAGCTGCGTTGTTGCTGTCACAAATGATGGCATGGCTTCCCTTATGGCCTGCATGTACCCATAAATGTAATTAGAGCTTTGTCGTCTTGCATTCAACAGAATTGCAGTTCCACTCTAAGTTGTTATGATATTGCCCGCATTGGGCTTTAACTTGCATGATTTTGTTATTAGGTTTGCCCCAAAAGGCCCTATATCATTTAGAGAGAGTATGTTAGCTCTATATAAGAACATTCACTTTCTCACACTCAGACAATGTGAGACATCACATTCACTCCCTTTTGAGACCTAACGTTTTCGTTGGAAATAAATTTAATCACTTAATCATATTACTTTAACACTCATGAGCTTGTGAACGTTTGCCCATCTCAAGTTAGGCTTCAGCTCTGATACTATATGTAACACTTTGCTCCAAGTAGTATGATATTGTCCATTTTAGGCCTTAACTTACCTACACGCTTTTGTTATTGGGTTTACCCCAAAATGCCTCATATATGCTATTTAGAGAGAGCATGCTGCATCATTTATCTCACATCCGGTCAATGTAGGACACCACAACAATGGTACAAGAGAAGAGGCATAGAATATTGCTAGACTGACAACCAATAGCTTGTTGTTGGATGTGCTTAACATGCATTTTTAACTTGTTCTATTAGTTTCTGCCGTCACTCGATCGGTACAGAAAAATGTTAGTAGAGAATGAAGAACTTTGCCAAATTGAATATATGGAAGGGTTTTAGCATTACATGCAGTCTGCATACCACCTATCAATCATGAGATTTTATTCGATTTTTTTATTTTATTTTAATGGGGCTATTTTTGAATTGAAACTTTAACTATATATGGTAGAAAAAAAGTTTTCAATGTCACCCCTTGTTAGGGTTTAGAGTTAAATAAGACGTCAAAAAGCGGTGAAATGACTTAATTAAATATATATATATATATATATATATATATATTTGGTCTTTTTCTAATCCCATTATCTGTTCTATTAGTTTAATTTTATTTGCTCTCTCACTTCCAACTGATCAATTAATATTGGCTAATTCCTTAAATTATAATCCCATAATCTGTTCTAGTTTAAGCCTAATACATCGTTTGGTTTCAAATACTAGCGAATTCTACTACATTTTTTTTGTTTATTTAGTATCTTCAAGTTATTGAAAACTAAATGATTGTGGCATTTTCTGAGAAGATTTTTCAAGTTATTGCAATTAATCCAAGGGCACCAGTCTAAGCATGCATGATAATAAACCTAATATATGTACGTACCTCCTAAACCTAATACATGAGAGAGAGAGATCGAGAGAGATCGAGAGAGAAAGATGGAGAGAATTACATGAAGGAGCTTTCGACGCCCTGTGAACAACATGGATTAGAATAACAGTTTGGCCCTTGCTTAGAAGATTGTCAGCAGCCCACTTGACAGCATGTTGGCTTCCTTTCTCCTTGTCCACAGCAAGTGCAACCAACCCATTCGCTCCTGCTACCTTCACCCCATTTCCTTTTGGAAGCCACATTTTCTTTGTCGATGAGAAACAGCTACCTCTCGGACAATCTTATTAGCAACCTTTGACGACAACAAACATTTCGATTTCGAAATATATCAAGAAAAAAACCTTTCCTTCTTCGTCAAACTTGACAACCCATGATGATGATCAATCCGTAAACAACATATCCAGATGCCTTTGAACCAATTATCTCTATTTTCTGTCAGAAAACTTCGTTGGCTTCCCCATTTTGGCTTTTCAAATAAGAGCCTCACGAAGAGAGAGACAAGCCTAAACAAAATAACACCCCCGGCCCACAACTAACTCTCTGTCTCAATAAATTAAGCCTAAATAAAAGCCTGATATTTGGCTTCGACAATAATTTAGTATCCCCCCAATAATGCTCCTCCTCTCACATTAGAGTGGTTCGCAGTTATTAATTAGGGATAAGGATATCTGGGGAATCTATCTATTTGAGTATTTAAATAAATAGGGAAAAATACAAAATTAGTCCATGTGGTTTATTTGATTTACAATTTACTCTCTGTAGTATCAAAACGAACTCAAAAGTCAATGTGGTATACAAAAAAAACAATTTAGTCCCTACAATTAAATTCTATCCATTGACTTAATGAATTCCGTTAACGTGTCATGTCACATTCAATTAAATTATGACACGTGTCATATTTTATTTATGACTTTTAAAAATCACACTTGGATTTTCCATGTCATATTATTATGCCAACTAATATTCCCACCTTAGCTTTTTTTTTTTTACGTTAAACACATCAAATAAAATATTTTTAAAACCCTAATTCTACCAAATTATTGATATGAAAAACCTAATTCAAAAGAAAACAAATTATTATTCTTCTTCGTCTCTTTTTCTTCTTCTTCTTCTTCTTCTTCTCCCTTTTTTTTTCTTCTCCTTCTCCTTCTCTTTTTTCTTTCTTTTTTTCTTGCCGTGGTTTTTTTCTCCATCTCGATGAAATTTTATTGAGAGATCAGAAGGTACGATTTAAGATGAAATTTCATTTAACAAAAACACAAACGATTTGAAGATGAATCAACGACATGGAAGGCAAATTTCACCATAGTCGAAAAGGTTTTTTGCTTACCGCACATGGCGCTATCACGATTTGCCTTCCACGCCTGCTAGTGGAGGCATGAACTTGGGTGAAGAAGCTGAAGAAGCACGTCCGTGAAGAAGAAAAAGAAGAAGACGGTGCTCAGATGAATAATTTGGTAGAATTAGGGTTCTTAAAAATATTTTACCTAATGTGTTTAACTAAAAAAAAAAAAAAAAAAAAGTTGAGGTAGGGATATTAGTTGGCATAATAATATGACATGAAAAATCCAAGTGTACTTTTTAAAAGTCATAAATAAAACATGACTCATGTCATAATTTAATTGAATATGATGTAGCACACTAACGGAATCCGTTAAGTCAATTAATGGAATTTAATGGTAGGGACTAAATAGTTTTTTTTTTTAATACCACAGGGACTTTTGAGTTTGTTTTAATACCATAGGGAGTAAATTGTAAATCAAGTAAACCACAGTGACTAATTTTGTATTTTTCCCAAATAAATATTTATTTAGACATTGAATAAATTCTTTGACAATATATTTTTCAAATTACTATTAATTTAGACAACAAATTATTAGATATCTCAATCCAAATATCATTGTGATACATCATTCATGTGACAAAGAGAATTGTTATGAGATTATTGAACAATTTTTGCAAGATAATGGTTTAGAGTGGGTAAATATAAGAGATAAGGATCTAGGCACATAAATAGTCTATATGGAATCTATCCGATTGAGTATCAAAATTTATTTAGATAGATAGATTTTATATTGAGTTCTTTCACACTATACTTTCTAAATGGAAAACTTCACTTATCCCCTTGAATTCTCGTCCATTTTTCAATATTATCCTTAAAGTTTAAAACCTCTCAATTTAGTGTATCAAAGGATTTTTCGTTAAATCCCAAAAAAATTTCAAAATAGCCCATCCTTTTTTTAGAAAAAATATTTATTTATTTATTTTTGCAAAAAATGAGGCATGTGTATTTTTAATTAGAAATGTTTTCCTAGTTTTAGAGGTATAGGAAAACGTATTACAAATATTTTTCTTTTCTTTTCTATTTCAACTATCCTTCACGTATATTACCTAAAAGGAACTGATTTTAGGACAAACCGAAGAAAAAAAAAACAAAAAACAAAAAACTCAATGATCATCAACATAATCTAAAAATTCATAACTCATACCTCATACCTCATACCTTATAAAAAAATCATACCTCGCAGCAAAAATAATGATATGAAACTCTCTTTTACTATCATTTCCCTAAATTCAATGTAAAATTTACCAAAGAAAAATAATCAATTTGAATAAAAATAATATATATAAATTAGTATAAAATTTAAGGGAAAAAAAAATTGAAGAACATAACCACATGAATTAATAAAGATAAAAAAACTAAAATTAAATTTGTTAATATAATTGATAGAATTGTCTTCTTTTACAGTATATGTTTCCCGATTCCAATAAAACCTTAAAAATCAATGTCATCCATTAATTAAGCATGGAAACAGAAAATGAACTACTCGATGAACAACAACGTAAACTAAAAATTTGTCAGCTAGAAATAACGATAGAGAACTATCTCTTATTATCATTTCCTGAATTCAATGTAAAATTTACAAAAGAAAAGTAATCAATTTGAATAAAATAATGTATACATTAGAATATATATATATAAATATATATGTATGTATGTATGTATGTATGTATAAGGAGCAATAACAAAAATGGAAGAATATAACTACAGGATAAAGAAAAAAAAAAGAAAAAAATACTAATATAATTGAAAAGAACTGTTCTAGAAAAAACAAAAATAAACAAAAATCAAAATCAAAAGAAAGAAAAGAACTAAAGTACATTTCTTCATTTAGAAACAATAATTGAAAACTCTCTCTCCCTCTCTCTTTCTCTCTCTCATTTTTTTCTTCTTCCCTAAATTGAGTGTAAAATTTACAAAATAACATTGAGTTATAAATAGAAGCAAGAGAAGAGAAGAAAAGAGAGAGATAATTTAAGAAACTTTTGTTTTCTTCATTAAGACATCAATTAAATGCATCCGAAATAAAAACCCATATGTTTTAATTGTAGGATATAAACAAAAAACAAGAGATCAGATATAAAGAAAAATAGAGACGAAAAGACAAATTTTTGGGAACCTTTTGTTTCTTCCATGAGACAATTAAATATATTACAAATAAAACCCCTAAGGTTTAATTGTAAAATTTACCGAATTAAATGTAAAATTTACAAAAGGAAAGGATTTGATCGGTGTCAAATATTGTATATTGGACCCCCCTTAACTTATGCTTGTTAGGCTCTTAGTGTTGTTAATATCTAATGTTTTGTATTGTTTTAGTGTTTTAGTGTGTTGTCGGTCCTTGGTGCGAATTGTGGTTCAAAGGGGCGGAATTAAGCAAAGATGGAACTTCAACCTCTGCAGGTGCATTCGAACGCATGTCTTGCGTTCGAACGCACTACAGTTGAACGCAAAAGCCACGTTCGAATGTACTCCCTGTCAGCCCGTGAAGTCCGCGGCGCCCTAGCCGGCCCTATGTTCATCACTTCAACCTTGCGCCGTGGGCAGTTATCTGCGTTCTAACGCACTTAGTGCGGTCGAATGCACTGCGGTCAAACGCAACGCCTACACTCGAACACACGCTGCATTTGCATTGCAACACCGACGCATGTCCGTAAGAGTGGACGATAAGAAGTCGTTCGAATGCACAACCTGCATTCGAACGCACCCCTAACCTAGCAGCACATTTTATTTTGTCTATAAATAGGACTTTGTGTATTTTGTGTTTTTTTCACGTTTTGGGAGGCGCCCCTAGGGCCTCAAGCCCTCTGTTTTCCACTGTAAATCCCTCCTAAATTGTCATTTATTTATTTTATGCTTTATTTTACTTTTATTTAGTCTTTTATTCCCTTCACTATGGATTTACTTAAATGCTTTCATAGTTAGTTTTACATTTAATCCGTTTATTACTTGTCATGTATGTTCGTTTCGGTTTAATTTCATGACAAAGTTGCATCAATTGTGTCGTAATTGTTTGGTCATAGCGTTTAGTCTGATGGATACATTTCATCGTTCGAGTTACGCCCATTTATCCATAGTAGTTAGTGTTAAATCACTTTCACTTTGGATCCTTTGGGCATTAAACCGTTCATGTTTTGTCTTTCGTCAAATGGATGGACGTTTTGATTATTTCAATAGGCACAATAGGACATGCATAGGGCGTAAGGATGCATGAACTAGCGTGACACTAGAACATGCATCACTTTTGATCGATAGATGGATGTTTAATTAATTGTGTATTTAAATATGGTGAGGTGGATTCTAGACCTTTGGATTTTTATTTCTTTGTTTTTATTGCATTTAATCTAGTTTATTTTTACGCATGTTACCTGTTTGATTTTGGGACTAGGTTAAAATATTATTAGTTTAGGCATTTTAAATTGATTCTTAGCAAAACCGATTCTCTGTGGGTTCGACACTCGCACTTGCACATCCACTCTATTACGATCAACTCGTGCAATTGGCGAGTACAATTAAATTTTGGCGCCGTTGCGGGGGAGTCGATGTTTTGTTTGAATTAATTTTGTGCTTAGATTAATTTTATCTTTCTACTGGTTATTTTAATTTCTGCAATTATTTTATTTATTTTGTGCTTTTGTATAGATAAAATTAAAAAAAAAAAAAATAGATTAGCATTTTTGTTTCCTGTTTTTAGTTTCGAGTCCTTGAATTTCAGCCTAGGGCGGGCGATCGACAGTTCTGCGGTCAAACGACTTAGGCCTATTCCAGCCTGATCGGCGTACTGCGCTCACGACACGCCTCTCGTGCGTGCATGCCCTGTTCAAACAAGCGGTGCAGTTCTCGTTGACGCACATCCGCGTTGACGCACTTGCAAAATCTGCTATATATTTGCGTCGATCAATCGTTGTCCTGGCTCGGCGTTTATTTAATTATTAGTCTATAATTATTTATTTAGTATACCTGTTTTTATTTGTTTACTTGCTGTTTTTAGTTAGTTTATTTTATGTTGCTTAATTAATTTATTGTTTTGTTAGTTTACTTATTAGTTTTTTGTTTAGTATTTTTGTTAGTTTTTTTTTTTGCTATTATTGTTTCATGTGGGATATATTAAACTGTTTGGGTAAAGCATGAGTCTTCCGTTCGATTATTTTAATGTTTCCCCTACCACTTTGCACCCACATGAACCATGTTCACACTACTCCAGCCCTTACCATTGTTTAGGTGATGGTCCACATTGGGGACAATTTTCTAATCTTTCAAATGAGCAGTTGAACACCGATTTCTCCAACCCTGGGTTTGAATCAAATTCAAGTTTTTATAACCCGGACTGGAGCAACCATTTTGAATTTTCGTGGCATGATCATGCTACGGAAAATTTTGCTCCCCAGGTTGACGAACTACACCACCCTAAATATCCGCAGTTCAACAACCATTTTTCTTCCCATTCATATGACTATCCTCCTGAGAAATCTTCCTTAGAAGACACTCTTAAGGAATTCATGGGACTAGTCGGCCAACCCACCATTCCTGCATCGCATGAACCATCAATAGAAGACACACTCGAGACATTTAGGAAAATAGTCAACCAACCTTGTCAAGAAATCATAGATGCCCATGTGGCAAACATTGAAGCAGTTGCAAGGTTGGAAGGACAGTTTGGTCATCTAGTTGGCAAATTCAACCTAATGGAGGAAGATGAGTTTCAAAGTCATGATATGGCTCTACTTCCCCAAGAGTCATTAGTGCAACATTTTCCTATTGCTCATGTCAATGACTTCGAGGGGAGGGCGAACCAACTCATGGCAGCCAGACATGCCCATACCCAGCTTTCTCACACTCACACACCTCATCAGTCATATGAATATTGTTATCATCCTTCTCACTAGTTTGATGATTGCCCTTTCATTAATCATTACATGACTGAAGTTAACAAGTCCGCACTTGACAATACCCAAACCACCACCATACTTGTTGATGAGGAAATTGGAGATGAAGTTGCAAGTGAGTGTAGCTTAGAGGACCCTAAGATAGAATGCTTCACCCCAGATGATTGTGACCTGGTCCTTGATAGGCTAGTGATGCAAGATGGTGTGTTGCATGATTCGAGTTTAGAGGATCCTAAGATGGAACACTTTTCTCCAGATAGAGATGACCTAGACTTGGATAGGCTACTTGATCATGCTGATACTTTTAGTGAGCCTAGTCTTGAGGATCCATCGGGAGAGTGTTTTGATCAAATTGAATATGATCTGGATCATGACAAGTTCCTCAAGAAAGCTGTGAGGTTTAGAGAGCCAAGTTTGGAGGATCCTTTGGAAGAGAGCTTTGCTCAATTTGAGTTTGATTTGGACCTTGACATGGTACATGAGCAAGCTAAGGCCTTATTGGATCCCGCTCCTGAGATGCAGACTGAGAATGGAGAAGAAGAAAATGACCAGTTTGAGGCCCCACCAATTTCAAATTGGCCCAATGACAAGGAAGTGAGTACTGAAGCTCACTCCTTCATCACAATCCCTCTCGAGACATATCATTCACATCAAGTTCCACCTTTTCAATGTCTCGATGAGCCGTCTTATGTAGAAATCTTTGAGGATTCATACTCGCAAGATCACAAATCTAGGAACCGTGTTCCTAAGTGGATCCCTCGAAATAAGGTCAACTACATAAGATGGCGGAACATCCTTCCAGAGGGGTATCTAGTTCTAAAGAAGAAAGGATGGAAGGGATTGATTGGACACCCTTATGAGCGGGGAAGGTGCGGTATTTTTCTTTTTTTATTTTTCGCACTCCATTTTTGATTTATTTTCTTTTTGTTATTTTATTTCCTATCATTTTGTTTTTATTTGTTTCGGTTTCTAACAACAATTAACTTTTTTATGTTTGTGCTTGTAAGAAAAATATTGCTATTAGTTTTTGACAGGTGTTTTGATGTTTAAGTTTGGGGGACGCCTTAGACTTTGCTCATCCCGGTTCCTCATCCCACTGTAATGTATTTCTTGCCACATTGGGGACAATGTGTCATTTAAATTTGGGGGTGTAGTTATACATTCTGTCTGTCTATTTTATTTGTTTTATTTACTTGTTTTGTTAGGTTTTTGCATGTATATATCTGTTTGTCTGTATATAAAAATTTTCTTTTTGTTTGTTGCTATGTTGTTGAATGGTCATGACTTACATCGTAACTGTGGATTGTGATGAGTGCCTAATATTGCATATTTGGGCCCCTTAGCTTGTATTTGTTAAACCCCTAGTTTTGTTATTTTCTGATGTTTTTGGTTAGTTTTGGTGTTTTAGTGTTTTGCAAGTTGTTAAGTTGCATTTGGGGTTAATGCCATCAACTCTGGGGCTTAAAACAGTTTGGGGAGCTTTGGCGGCAAAATTGAGTCGAGCGATGATTCGCGTCCAACGACTTCCACAAAAACGGCCATATCTTGAGTTGTATAACTTCGATTGGGGTGATCTTGGTGTCTATGGAAAGCTATCTCGAAGATCTACAAAATCAGATTTCACAAGTTTAGGCCAATTCTGAAGTATGTGTGCTCGAACGCACGTTTTTGCATTCGAACGCAGTTATGCCCATCTGGTGTAGAAATTCTTGCATGAGTGCGTTCGAACGCACCTAAAGTGCGATCGATCACACTCGGCTGACCTGGCAACGCTGAAACCCTAAAATTAGTGTATAAATACTTTCTTTTTTTCATTGTAAACGCATAAGGGGGCACTGGAGAGTCCAAAACTTTGACCTAGAGTCATTCTTGAGCTTTTCGAACGCTTTCTTTGTAAGTTTTTGTTTCTTTATGATTTCAATTGATATGTTTATGTCTGTTGTCGTCATGAGAGGCTAAAACCTTCAACTAAGGTTGAAGATGAAGCCTCATCATTGATAAACTCGTTATTTCTCATGTTTTTGTTTGTACAATTCTGAATTTAATATGAAGTATTTTCGTTTCAATCTAGTTATGTGACAAAACTTGTATTAAGTGTTGGTTATAGAATTGTTTAAACGTTGGATATTCGTTGTATTTCATCCAGCGGATACATCGAATCTTTTGATTGAAATTGGATATCCATTGTCTTTCATTGTTCAAACGGATACATTGGATCTTTTGATCTCAATTGGATATTTGTTGTCTTTCGCAATAGAGGGTTTAATTCTTGACGAATGTATGAACAAAACATGAGAGTGAGTTTTGATTTGATAAGGTGGATTCAGAAAACCTTAGTGCCTTTCTATTATTTAAGCAATTTCATTTTTACTTCATTTATATTTTTGCACGACCAACTTCGAACTTCGGAACTAGGTTAAGATAAAGTCAATTTGATTAGGAAATTGATTTTTGCAATAACACAAATTCCCTGTGGATCGACCTCGCACTTGCACAACACTTTATTACAAACGACTCGTGCTATTGCGAGTACTTTTATTTTTGTACATCAAATTTTGGCGCCGTTGCCAGGGATTTGTTTGTTTTTTGTAAAAATTGATTTTTTGTTTGAGTTGATTTTATTTTTCTACTAGTTAATTAATTTTCTTGTTTTTATTTCTTGCAAGTTTATTTATTTATTTATTTTTATTTTAGTTCCTATTTTGATCTAAAAAAAAAAAAGAAAAAAAAAAAGGGGATTTCTTTTGTGTTTTGGTATGCATATTTGAAATTCAACCCCAGATCGATCGATCGTTCGCACATCCGGCGTGCAAGTGCGCACTCTGGACCATCCTACGCGCCTGCGTTTGACAAGGTGAAACGACGCACATCGGCGGACGTGAATGCAAGTGCTAGCGTTGAGCGATTAACTTGTTGACACCTCCAATCGACGCAGTCGATCAACAGCTAAGCCACACTTTGTTTTATTAGTTTTTATTTTTGTTATTTTTCTTTAATTATTCTTGTGCCGATTTTTCTTTCATATTCCATTTGAGTTCTTTATTTTTGCTTAATTAGTTTATTTTGTTTACTTATTTATTTATTTTATTTTTGAAAAAAAAAACTTTTGTTTGGTGCATGCTTGGTCGAAGATCCCTGAACCTAGAGTTGATACCCTTAGATCCCGATTTAGAAAGAACCATTAGTAGAGCACGTCGACCTCAAGTGGAGATGGGAGATAATCAAAGAAATCCGAGTGGAGGAGCACGAGGAGCACCAAGATGCAAGAGAAGGGAAGGGAGCGAGAAGAGCTTATGGCGTGGATTTCACGGCGTCACTCCGAATTGTTCACACCTACTGGGTCGGTTCCCATTATGCATTGTGTTACCAACTAATGCAACCCACTATGATCTTAAGCCACATGTAATCCAAATGTTACCCTCTTTTACGGCTTAGATCACGAAAACCCTTACTCTCATGTTAAAAAATTCAAAAACATCGTGCTACCACCAAATTTCAGAATTTTTACGAGCAATCATCACCTCGGACTCTTTCCTTTCTCACTTCATGATAAAGCCACGAGTGGTTGGACTCAACGCACTGCTCCATCACATCCACAGGAAGAACTGTTGAAGCGGTTTACAACAAGTTTTTCCCAATGTCCGAGTAAACAAGGCAAGAAAGGAATCAGTTCCTTTACTCGGGATGAGGATGAGAAGTTCTCCGAATGTTGGGCACGCAGTTCAAAGACATTGTTGATGAAATGTCCCCTCATGGATATGAAAATGGCGTCTAATGCAATTTTTCTACCAAAAGGCTGTCACCAACCGTAGTATGATTGAGCTGATGAATGGGGAGCATTTCTTAACTTGACGGGAGATTTAGCCTACAAGGCTCTGGAGAAAATTGCCGACAACTCCCAACACTGAGATTTCACGAGTTGTCAAGATAGATCAGCCCGAACCCCTAAAAAATGGGGCATCCTAGAATCAAAAGGAGAAACAGAGTTGGCACAAAGGATGGATGCCATCGTTCAAAGATTGGATGCCCTGAGTGTAGGGAAGTTCGTCAATGCGGCAAACACTTTTCCTGTTGAGAGTTGTTCTATCTGTGCTAGTCCCATGCACCACGCACAGAATTATCCATCGATGATAGTTTTTACTGAGATGGAACAAGTGAATGCTTTCAACAGCTTTCAAAAGCCGTCCAGTGGGTCATATTCTGAGACTTATAATCTTGGGTGGAGGAACCACCCTAATTTCTCTTGGAAACAGAATCAACCCACCACAAATCAAGAAGGAGCTCCTCATGCTCAAAATCACTATTCTCCAGGATTTTTTGCTCCTTATCGTAATCATGGGCCTTCGGTTCGCCGCGTCATCATCATCTTATCAAGCCCCCACCCAAGCCCCAGCCTCATCAACCCAATCACTGGAAGAGACCATGAAAGAATTCATGAAAATGACTGGTCAATTAATCAGTGACGTGAGGGAGTCTACTATGGTGAACACCCAGGCAATCGCAAAGTTAGAGATGCAGATGGGACAATTAGCGAATCACCTGGGTGAGAGAGAAAAGGGGAAGTTCCCAAGCCAGCCCATGCCTAATCCTAAGGCACTCACAATTGGAAATTCTTCAAATTTTGTGCACGGGTATGACAAGTGCAATCCATTGTCACACTTCGGTCAGGGAGACAAATGGATAATAAAGTTGGCAAAGAAGAAGAAGACCTGGTTGTGCTGCAAGGTAAAGAGAGTGGCAGGGATAAGGAGGGAGAAGTTGAGCCTTCTAGAGCCATACCTATTGTTGAGGATCCCCCGAGGTCATTTGTTCCAAAGGCTCCATACCCTGAGCGATTGAGAGCTCCGAAGAAAAATGCACAATTTGCTGAAATTTTGGAGGTGTTTAAGCAGGTTCAGATAAACATCCCTTGTTTGGATACAATTCAGCAAGTGCCATCATATGCTAAGTTTTTGAAGGACTTGGTCACGGTCAAGCGAAAGAATAACGTTCCAAAGAAAGCATTCTTGACCGAGCAAGTGAGTTCCATCCTCCAGTGCAAGTTGCCCATTAAGTATAAGAACCCTGGGTGTCCAACCATTTCTTGCAGGATAGGAACCAATCAGATAAAAAGGGCACTGTTGGATCTGGGTGCAAGTGTGAATCTCCTCCTCTATTCAGTTTATCTACAGCTGGGGTTGGGAGAATTGAAGCCCACTTCTAGGATACTCCAATTGGCTGACAGATCGTGAAGAGAATTGAGGGAATAAGTTGATAAGTTTTATTTCCCTGTGGACTTCATAGTGATAGACACAGAATCGGTGCATAATGTTGGGAGCCACATTCCTGTTATTTTAGGACGACCTTTCTTAGCTACGGCTAACGCCCTGATAAATTGCAGGACGGGGGTGATGAAAATCTCATTCGGGAATATGGAGCTCAACATATTTGACATCAATAAGCCCACTTGATTATGATGAGGTTCACCACCTGTTTGATTGAAGAGATCACCGATGAGGTCGAAATGAGTTTAGCTTGGAGGATCTGAGGTGGAGTGTTTTACTCAAGATGAAAATGACCTAAATCTTGATAGGCTACTTGGGCAAAATGATGTTTTGTATGCGAGGCTAGCTTACCCTCGAGATAGTAGTGGGAGGAGAATTGATATTGGTGAGTTACTTCAACAAACTGGAACTATGCATGAGCCAAGTATTGAGGATCCTGAGATAGAGTGTTTTGCTCAGCATAGAGAAGACATGGACTTCGAAGGGTTACTTGAGCTAGTTAGGGGTGTAGGTGAGCCAAGTTTGGAGGACACTATGCTGGAAAGTTTTGCTCAATTAGGATATGATGTGGATTTTGATGAATTAATTGAGCAAGCTAAGGCCATTTTGGATCCCGTTCCTGAGTCGCAGGCAGAATGTGGGGAAATTACTGAGTTATCATTCCCCACACCATATTCTTCAGCGGTTGAGCTTCTCGAGTTGATTTTTGAGAGTAAATGGGTTAGACCCATTCATGTGTGGCCTAGGTGGCCAAGTGTGACCATGGGGAGGAAAAAGAATAACAAGTTGTTCCAAACTTGTGTTCAAAGAGGATGGTCAGGGTGCATTCATAACAGTAAGTTAAAGGCCATCATAAGGAAATATCACTTGCCTCCCCCATTCATTGATCCATTGGTGGCACGGTCAGCTGGATATTCTTACTACTGTGTGTTTGATGGTTACTCCAGCTACAACCATGTTACTTTGGATCCCGGCAAGCAAGAGAACACCACTCTCACATCTACCTTTGGTGTGTTTGCCGGTTGTCATATGCCGTCTGAATCATGCAACACACCAATAGAAAGTCCGTCAAGACTATAAACTTAGCGCTTCTGAGGCAACCCATTGTTCCTTTTAGTTTTGTTGTCATTTGATTTGGTTTTCCTATTTTGTCTTTGTTGTTATTGTGTTTTTCAGGAAATCTATCTACCGTTCAAGTTTGGGGGAGTGTTCTCCTACATTACACCCAACTTACGCCACCCATCTGGTATTTTATCCAAACACATTGGGGACAATGTGTCATTTTAGTTTAGGGGTAGGGTAGACATATTTGTCATTTTATCTGTTTATTTGTGTTGTTAAAAAAAAAAAATAAATAAAAAAAATAAAAAATTGGTATGTTGTTGATTGGCCTTGACCTAACATCATAACTGTGGTTTGCATGTCATTGGTATTTTTTTAACTTGTTTGAACATTGCATACCATTAGAAATCCCAGAGTTTGACTCATTTGTTGGATTAGAGAGACTCCATGTCTTGGATAGATTTTTCACATGCACACTAGCATTAGGGCCTGCAGGGTATGAAATTTGACTTAAGGTGAGTGTGTCTCTAGAGATTTGTGGGTTGATGTGGTGAGAAAAACCTTGGCTTTCAAAAAAAAAAAAAATCATCATAAGGTTGAGCTTCTCATTGAGTAACCGGACCTCTTGCGTCACTAAGCAATGAGTGTTCGCGTAAAAAGAGGAGAAAATTTAGCTGAGTGATTGTATGGCTAATTAGGCTTTGTAGCTCTTTTTGACTTGAGTAATTAAGCCCTTAGTGATGTCTCTACATCTAGTGTCCTAAAGCCATCTGGTTTGGGAGTCACTGGCCCAACACTCGTTACATAAGTCATTTAGAAGTTTAAGGAGCCAAGCATTGCACGGCTCACAAAAAAAAAAAAATTCAAGCCGTGGTTGTTTTCATCACAACAAGTCCTATGAATTTTTGGGTACACATTTTCTTTGAGAATGATTGAAACTGCATGACCTTGTGTTAGTTCACTTTTCACTTCTTGAAGCATATGTTGTCTCAATTTTTCAGTCGTGAGTTGAATGGTGTTTGGATGCCTAGATGATGTGGTTTTTATGTTCGACTTGTTAAATTTGTTAATGATGTATGAACCATATGTTTAAGTGAAAGGCTTTGTCTGTCAATAACATAGTGTCAATAAAATGTTTGTGGGTGTCATTCCTGGAAAACCCTCACGAGACTTCACTCATCCTCTAGGGAATTCCTAAGGGTTTAAAAGGCTTGTTGCATATGCTAAATGCAACCGTTTCTCCCACGACAGCGGACTTATGTTTCTTGATTTTGTTTTATTTTTCATTTTGTTTTGCTAAGGGACTAGCAAAATGTAAGCTTGGGGGTATTTGATGAGTGCCTAATATTGCATATTTGGGCCCCTTAGCTTGTATTTGTTAAACCCTTAGTTTTGTTATTTTCTGATGTTTTTGATTAGTTTTGGTGATTTAGTATTTTGCAGGTTGTTAAGTTGCATTTGGGGTTAATGCCATCAACTCTGGGGCTTAAAACAGTTCGGAGAGCTTTGCCGGCAAAATTGAGTCGAGCGATGATTCGTGTCCGACGACTTCCACCAAAACGGCCATATCTTGAGTTGTATAACTCCAATTGGGGTGATCTTAGTGTCTATGGAAAGCTATCTCGAAGATCTACAAAATCTAATTTCACAAGTTTTGGCCAATTCTGAAGTATGTGCGCTCGAACGCACGTTTTTGCGTTCGAACGTAGTTATGCCCATTTGGTGCAGAAATTCTTGCATGAGTACGTTCGAACGCACCTAAAGTGTGATCGATCGCACTCGGCCGACCTGGCAACGCTGAAACCCTAAAATTAGTGTATAAATACTTTCCTTTTTCATTGTAAACGCATAAAGGGGCACTAGAGAGTCTAAAACTTCGACCTAGAGTCGTTCTTGAGCTTTTCGAACGCTTTTCTTTGTAAGTTTTTGTTTCTTTATGATTTCAATTGATATGTTTATGTCTATTATCATCATGAGAGGCTAAAACATTCAACTAAGGTTGAAGATGAAGCCTCATCATTGATAAACTCGTTACTTCTCATGTTTTTGTTCGTACAATTCTGAATTTAATATGAAGTATTTTCGTTTCAATCTAGTTATGTGACAAAACTTGTATTGAGTGTTGTTTATAGAATTGTTTAAACGTTGGATATTCGTTGTATTTCATCCAGCGGATACATCGAATCTTTTGATTGAAATTGGATATCCATTGTCTTTCATTGTTCAAATGGATACATTGGATCTTTTGATCTCAATTGGATATTTGTTGTCTTTCGCAATAGAGTTGGATTCATCGAATCTTTCAATAAGATTTTATAAAAACAATAGAAAATGTTTAGGGTTTAATTCTTGACGAATGTATGAATAAAACATGAGAGTGAGTTTTGATTTGATAAGGTGGATTCAGAAAACCTTAGTGCCTTTTTATTATTTAAGCAATTTCATTTTTACTTCATTTATATTTTTGCACGACCAACTTCGGAACTAGGTTAAGATAAAGTCAATTTGATTAGGAAATTGATTTTTGCAAGAACACAAATTCCCTGTGGATCGACCTCACACTTGCACAACACTTTATTACAAACGACTCGTGCTATTGCGAGTACTTTTATTTTTGTACATCAAATTGCAAGTCATTAGTGTGTTTAACATGTTTGAACATTGTCTATCATTAGAAATCCTAGTTTTTTATTCATGTGTTGGATTAGAGAGACTCCACTTGTTTAATTAATATTTCACATGCACACTAGCATTAGGGTTTGTGGGGTATGAGATTTGACTTTGAAGTGTGTTTCTTGAGATTTTTAGGTTTTTGCGATGTGATGAAGAAAACCTTGGCTTTAATAAAAAATTAAAAAAAAAATCAGAAAATCATAATAAAGTGAGTTTTTCATTGAGTAACCGGACCTCTTGCCTAGCCAAGCAATGAGTGTTCGCGTCAAAAGATGAGAAATTCCAACAAAAAAAATTGTATGGCCAGTTTAGGCTCTGTAGCTCTTTTGACTTGAGTAATTAAGCCCTAGGGATGTCTCTACATCTAGTGCCCTAAAACTACCTGGTTTGGGAGCCACTGGCCCAACGCTCGTTACATAGGTCATTTAGAAGCTTAAGGGAGTTAAGCATTGCACAACCTGCACAAAAAAATTGCATTTTTCAATTTAAGCCTTGGTTGTATTTATCACATTGTTTTCCTTTGAATTTTGGGATACACGTCTTTTGAGAATAATTAAAACCCCATAATCTTGTTGTTAGTTCACTTTGCACCTCATGGAGCACGTATTGTCTCAATTTTCCAACCTTGAGTGAAATGATGTTTGGATGCCTAGATGAAGTGGTTCATATGTTTAACATGTTAAATTTGCTAATGATGTGTGAACCATGTGTTTGTGTGAAGGGCTTTATCCATTAATAACATAGTGCCAAATAATTGTTTGTGGGTGTCATTCCTGGAAAACCCTCACGAGACTTCACTCGTCCTCTAGGGAATGCCTAGAGGTTTAAAAGGCTTGTTGCATATGCTAAATGCAATCATTTCTCCCACGAAAGCAGATTTATGTTTCTTATTTTTATTTGTGTTTTTAGTTTTGTTTTGCTAAGGGACTAGCAAAATGTAAGTTTGAGGGTATTTGATCGATGTCAAATATTGTATATTGGACCCCCCTTAACTTATGTTTGTTAGGCTCTTAGTGTTGTTAATATTTAATGTTTTGTATTATTTTAGTGTTTTAGTGTGTTGTCGGTCCTTGGTGCAAATTGTGGTTCAAGGGGGCGGAATTAAGCAAAGATGGAACTTCAGCCTCTGCGGGTGCATTCGAACACACGTCCTGCATTCGACCATAGTGCGTTCGAACGCCGAAGCCACGTTCGAACGTACTCCTCGTCAGCCCGTGAAGTCCGCGTCGCCCTAGCTGGCCCTATCATTCATCGCTTCAAACTTGCGCCGTGGGCAGTTATCTGCGTTTGAATGCACTTAGTGCGGTCGAATGCACTGTAGTCGAACACAACGCCTACACTCGAACACACACGGCACTGCATTGCAACTACGGCCAAACGCATGTCTAGAAGAGCGGACGCATGCGCGAATGCGTTCGAACGCACAACCTGCGTTCAAACGCACCCCTGACCTGGCAGCACATTTTATTTTGTCTATAAATAGAACTTTGTGTATTTTTGTTTTTCACGTTTTGGGAGGCGCCCCTAGGGCCTCAAGCCCTCTGTTTTCCACTGTAAATCCCTCATAAATTGTCATTTATTTATTTTATGCTTTATTTTACTTTTATTTAGTCTTTTATTCCTTTCACCATGGATTTACTTAAATGCTTTCATAGTTAGTTTTACATTTAATCCGTTTATTACTTGCCATGTATGTTCATTTCGGTTTAATTTCGTGACAGAGTTGCATCGATTATGTCGTAGTTGTTTGGTTATAGCGTTTAGTCCGATGGATGCATTTCATCGTTCAGGTTATGCCCATTTATCCATTGTAGTTAGTGTTAAATCACTTTCACTTTGGATCATTTGGGCCTTAAACTGTTCATGTTTTGTCTTTCGTCAAATGGAGACGTTTGATTATTTCAATAGGCACAAACTAGAACATGCATCACTTTTGATCGATAAACGGATGTTTAATTAATTGTGTATTTAAATATGGTAAGGTGGATTCTAGACCTTAGGATTTTTATTTCTTTGTTTTTATTGCATTTAATCTAGTTTATTTTTACGCATGTTACCTGTTTGATTTTGGGACTAGGTTAAGATATTATTAGTTTAGGCATTTTAAATTGATTCTTAGCAAAACCAATTCTCTGTGGGTTCGACACTCGCACTTGCACATCCACTCTATTACGATCGACTCGTGCAATTGGCGAGTACAATTAAATTTGTATATTAGTAATCAATTTGAAAAAATATATATATGTGTGAAAAAAATATAAGGGACACAAACGAAAAATAGAAGAACATATCTATATGATGTAGATCGAAACTCTAGTCATTCTATCTATTTTATCTTTCAGTCTTATATTTGAATTAGTTTTCTTTGTTTGTCTTTATTTTATGTTTTATTAGGTTTAGGGTTTTAAGAGTCTTTAATTTGTGTTTTATTATGTTTAGGAGTCTTGAGCTATAAATATATGCTTATAGCCTCCAGTAAAGGAGTTGTTATTGATTATTGATTTTTATTAATGAGAATACTCAGAATTGAGTTTATTCCTCTTTTTCCTTCAAAATGCTAGAGAGTATCTAGATTTTCAAGAAGAGTTCTTAGATCATTGATAGTCTCAAGATCTAGAATTAGTTATCCGCTACGTATTTATTGTTCTTTGCAGCAGCCCACTAAGTCACGCTACATCAGTTGGTATCAGAGCTCAAGTTACTTTCCATGAATGGGGAGGAGCGACTGTCTAGTAGATATGAATGAAGTGTACGTGCATACGAAGATAGCACATAATGAGCAACCGGCGATTCGTTTGAGGCACATGGAGGAGAAGTTTGGTGGTCTAACCGTGTGGAAGAAGGGGCGTGTGCGCACCCAACATGGGGTCCTTACCGATTACTTAGCCGATATGGATGGTCCGAATATTCGTCGTCGTCAACCAAGACCGTGGTACACGGGGGTGGAAGACAAATTGATTGCTACATATCGACGACACATGGAGCAATTAATGGTTTTGGGGGATCAAATCAAAGCCCTCACTACCCAAATATCTAACATGTGTGCTCACAATGAGATGGATCTAGAAACCCGTTTGCGGAGCGTGGAACGCATGAACATCGGCACCATGCGCAAGCTCATGCCCATCGGCGGGTGAGTAGGTTCAAACTCAATATACCGGAATTCCAAGGTTGCTTTCAACCCAAAGAGTTCCTTGTAACTGAAAAAATAGAAAAAATCAACAAAAAGAAGGTGCCTAGAGAGGCGGCGGAGATTAGGATTCAATCGGTTGTGGAGGAGGAAGATTGCTTGGTAGATTGGGCCTCTCCACCAATCTATGACACCTATCCCGATGAAGAGATGAGTTCTATACATCAAGTTGATTTCCTTGGAGTAGATGTTATCTTGTCAAAAACTTTCAATCAAAGTTGTGATAAGATCTGTGGAGCGGAAACAACTTTTCTATCAAAGAGTGAAAGGGTCTTTGTGAGTTCCTTGGGAATTCTCATGGCTTATGGGAAGGGCGAAGCATAAGAGAAGCACGACAAGTCTACATGACAAAGTGGTGTGTGGGGCTTTCACGACAAATATCAAGGTATGTCAATGATAAAGAGCGTCACGTTTATTATGGGATGTGGCCTTGTTGTGATCTTAAGGAGTGGAGAATGGAACGAGTTGACAGGGCACCCAAAGGACCGTGGAAAAGACAACCTGAATTTGAAGGCGAATTCTCTCCAACCTAGGGAGGATGATGTAGATCGAAACTCTAGTAATTCTATCTATTTTATCTTTCAATCTTATATTTGAATTAGATTTCTTTGTCAGTCTTTATTTTATGTTTTATTAGGTTTAGGGTTTTAAAAGTCTTTAATTTGTGTTTTATTACGTTTAGGAGTCTTGGGCTATAAATATATGCTTATAGCCTCCAATAAAGGAGTTGTTATTGATTATTGATTTTTATTAATGAAAATACTCAGAGTTGAGTTTATTCCTCTTTTTCTTTAAAAATGCTCGAGAGTATCTAGATTTTCAAGAAGAGTTCTTAGATCATTGATAGTCTCAAGATCTAGAATTAGTTATCCGCTGCGTATTTGTTATTCTTTGTTGCAGCCCACTAAGTCACATTGCATCACTATAGGATAAAGATAAGAAAAAAAAAAGAAATGAAAAATGAAAATACTAACATAGTTGAAAAGATCTGTTATATCAAAACAAAAACAATTGTAGTATATTTTTTTCATCTAGGAAAAACGATTGGAATCTTTCTCATCTTTTTTTTTTTTTTTAAATTGAGTGTAATTTTTACAAAATAACATTGGAACATAAATAGAAAGCAAGAGAAGAAAAAATAAAAATAAACAAAAAGATAAAGGGAGAATTTGGGAAGCATTTATTTTTTTTCATTAGGACATCAATTGAATACATTCCAAATAAAACCCCTACATTTTAAATTTTAATTGTCATAAATTGAGCCTATAAACAGAAAGCAACAGAAGACAAAAAGAAAAATAAAGAGAAAGATAAAATTTGGAAACCTTTCATTAAGACAATTAAATGCATTGATATATAAACAAAAACTAAGAGAAGACAAAAAGAAAATTAAATAGAGAGAGTTAACACAATTAATTAAAAAAAAAATGATTCACATATAAAGTTATGGGAGAGAAAAATACTTAAGACAAAAACCAGTTCAAACATAAATTATGGGAGAGAGTGCTTAAAAATGAACTACTCAATGAACAACAACGTAAACTAAAAATTTGTCAGCCAGAAATAAAGATAGAGAACTATCTCTCATTATCATTTCTTGAATTCAATGTAAAATTTACAAATGAAAAGTAATCAATTTGAATAAAATAATGTATACATTAGAATATATATATACACCAAAGAGGGAGGGTGGAAGCACAATATAATGAAAGTAATGCATTAATGAAAGAAAGAAAAGGTATTGCATAATATAAATTGCAGTAATGTAAAGAAAGCAGTAGAACCATCCAATCTGGCGGAATGTAGTAATGAAAGGCAGTTAATATAAAAGCAGTTAAACCGTCCAATATGGCGGTATGCAAGTAATAATAAGAAAGTAATTGAAGATAAATTAGATAAACTGAAAATATTATTGAAGTGTTAGAAACACACTTACAAAAGTAGAAGAAGAAAAGGAACTAGGGAAATTAGAAACTAAGTGGGAAATTACAAACGTTGGAAGTAAAGGAAGGAAGAAAAGTTGGTGGAAGATTCAAGGTATGAAAACCTCTCTGAAAACCTCTCCGAAAACCTTTGCATTACAATGGTAGGGGAGAGCTCTTTTTATAGAGGCTATTATTCGAATAAACATTCGTAATAAAAGTACAAAATTTGAAAATCTTGGATCTCTACATGACCAAATTGTCAGCAGCCAAGTCTTCAAAGTAGTCTGAAATCTTGAAAATCTTGGGCAAAATCTAGGAAAAATCTTGAAAATCTTCAACAAGAAAATCTTGAAATCTTCGAATCGGACAAATCTTCAGTAGTGAAGTTGAACAAAATCTTTGGGTAAATATTTTAGTAATGAAGTTGAACAAAATCTTTGGGTAAATTTGCAACTCATAAATCTTCAAGTCCAGGAAAATATTCTGCAATATTAACTCTACAGTTGCCAAATAATTCCCTTTGTGGATTGATGGTCGCTTCGGAAGATGCATTAGATTCTTCTCCATCTTCATCAGAACCAACATCTAGAGATTCCAAAAAGGCCTTCATTAAAGCTTTCTTTTTATTTTTACTCAATGAAGTCTTCTTCTTTAAGGAGGAAGAAGAAGCAAGGGAAAAACTTTAGAAACAGAAGAGGCTTCTTTAACTGGGGGAAGAAAAACATCAGGGGTCAAAAGAGTAAGAGGAGCATTTGAAAGTAAATTCTAGGCAATATTGGAAGGTAAATTCTAGGTAGTATTGGAAGGTAAATTCTAGGTAGTATTGGAAAGTAAATTATGGGCTTTGGGGGCATGAGCCAATTCTTTAACATTTTTGACAATGTTATCAATGGAAAATTTGTCCCACCAGTTAATATACTAGTGTCTTTCTAGCTTGTCTTGTACAATGACATATTGCCATTTTAGAATCCAAGGAATCTTGTATTTTTTTTACAAAATGGATAATGAGGAGAAATTTGGAACCATAAACATCAGTCTTAAAATGGTCCTTAAAAAGAGTAAAACTTTCAATAAGTTTAAGGGGAAGAATATCAGGGATAAGTTCGAAATGCATCCACCACCTAGAAAACCAAAGGAGAAGAATCCCTCCGAAATTTTCTTGGTCAAAAGTAACAAACCAGGAATGGTCAAAATTGGGAGTTTGGTAAAGGAAAAATTTGGACTAAGCATCAACATAATCATAATAATTGTAAGGAATTTTACAAGGACGAAGAACTCTGGGAGAGGAAGGGTGATCTCCCCAATCCTTTTCAGAAATTACTCTATCAATATAAACATTGTGAAAAATTACTTTCTTGGGAACAAAAGTCTGGCAAAAAATTTGCTTGAAATGGATGGATTTGGTCTGTGTCAAAATATTGGTATAATAGGCAAGGTTTTTTTGGGGATGTTCAGGAATCCAGTGGAAATTAAGGGGAAAATAAGAAAGAGCTAATTCATTATGGGATTTGATGGAGGAACGATTCATTTCAATGGTAAACAAATGTTGAAAGTAAGGGACAACCATGTAAGTAGATGGTTTTTTGTAATCAATGAATGGAACTTTGGATTCTTGGGAGAAATCCGCAAATGGATCGTAAGGAGAAATTAAAGTACTGGAATAAGAAACTGGTAATTCTGGCTAAAGGGTGAAAACCTATTAGCCAAATCAACTGAAGAAATTAGAGAAGTAGCAATAGTTGACTCTGATTTCAAAACCAAAGCCATTGAATTAATCTTTCCTTTATCCATTTTACTTGACATGGCGGCACTACAAAAATTCAGGAATAAGGACATCAAGAATTAAATTATCAAAACTTTTAATATATTCAATATCAAATTTAAAAGCACTCAAAATTGGTTGCCATTGGGCAAAATTCTGTTTAGATGCAATATTTTCAACATCTTTTTTCAATATGTATTTTGCAGACTTGTAATCAATGCTTAGCAAATCAGATTGAAATTTTGTAACAGCGAAATAATTTCTATCTTAATAATATTAAATTGCGTATAATTTTAGGATCTAGAATGTAACCGAACAATTTGTTCAGGAGATCGTGGTGAAACAAGTTGTTTCGAAATACCTCTAAAATCAATTTCAGAAGCATTGGCCTCAACAATTTTTTTTTAAAATATTGTCAGAAGGAATATCTAAACAAGGTAACGTTCTAACATGAGTCTTAGCCAAAATTAAATTCATAGACAGGTGGGAAACATCAATTTCAAATCTTGAGGCAAAATGGAATTTAACAGGGACACCCATCTTAACTGTAGAAACTCCATCTAACTTGGCTTTGAATGGGTAAAGCATAAAAATAAAAGAAATTCCAAGAATCACTTTATCATTCATATTTAATTTTAACAAGCACTAAAGGAATATGAAAGCAAACATTATTTTGACAAACATGAATATTATTAAACTCATAATTAATTTGTAATTTGTTTCCACTGGCAAAGTTCAATCTTTGGGTGGATTTTTCAAAATATTTGGTTGGGATAAGCCTTTCATGAATGTAATTCAAATCAGTACCGGAATTAATTAAAGCAATAACATCAAAAGTATAATCTTGAGCAACAACAATATAAACTTTAGCATACTATTTAGGAGAAACAACTTTGTTAATTAAACTGATAATCTTAGCATTATTGGAAATCAAATTATTGCTAGATTCTCCTTCATAAGAATATTCAGATTTGTTATCTTTATTATCAGAATTATGTTCTTGAAAGCAATTTTTAAGTTTTGAAATTAAAAATTATTGTTCCAAGTTTTTATTATCAGTTTTTAAATCAAGAAAATCTTTCTTTAAGTTAACTATATTTTTCTTGATATTACTAATCTCATGCTGCAAATCTGAGATAGTAACAACTTTGAATTTTTGTTTGAAAAATCTTTCCAAAGTTTCATCAATAGAGATCTTGGACTTAGAAGGTTTGTTAGTATCTATAATCATTGTTTTCTTGAATTTTTTAAGGTATTCTTTCTTTAACTCCGGATTTTCAATATTTGAAATAAGGGTTATTAACAAATCTTCTTGTTCTTCAGCTTTAGTTAAAACACTGCAAGTCTTTGTTTTTTCGCAGCAAGAATCAAAACATCCAATTTTTACATCTTCAGAAAATTCACTTGTTGAATGATAATCAAAATCATCAGAAGTTAAAAAATCTTCTTCGAAAGAAAAATCAGAGAAATCATTATTTTGTAAAATTCAAAAAATATTTTCTTTTTCACTTTCTTCAATATTTAAAGTATTAATTTCTTGTTTAATATTTTTGGAAGGTTTTGGACACTTATCAGCAAAATGTCCTGAGTCTCCACAATTAAAGCATTTTCCTTTTAAAAAATATTTTTCAAATTTAGAATCTTTTGTTTTGGGTTTTTTAGAAAAATTCTTTGAAGGCTTATTGAATTTTCTTTTCTTATAACTATTGTAACATGGAGCATGTTTCTTTTTGAAAACTTTATCAGACTTTTTCCTATTTTTCTTAGATGGAGCAATAGGAGGCAATCCAAATTGTTCACAGAAATTACCCATTTCATATTTAGCCTTCTCAGCATTTTTTTAATTGTTATCTAAATCATTTTCTGATCAATACACATTTTAATATCAAGTTTTTTGACCGTAGAAAACAAATCACCATAAGTGAGGTTTTCATAGTTAATTAAACCAATATTAGTATTGATCAGTTCATCTTTAACTTTGTGAGCAAATAATGAAGGTAATCCATCAATAAATTTTTCTTTACAATAAGGTTTTTGACTATCAGATCTAACCACAACACGTGAAAGAAAAACATCATGATACCATCTATAATCAGACATAGTAGGACACCGAAGATTATTCAAATATTCAGAAATTCGAGTAGAAATATTAGAAGGAGCACCAACAAAATGTTTAATGATAGTATAAATCAAAGTATTAACACAATCAGGTTCACCTTCACCAAGTTTTTCATCAAAAATGGGTAAGCCATCTTCATTTCTCTTGACAGCTTTTCCAATTTCTTCTTTGGAATATTAAGTGAAATGTTTATCCCACCAATTTCGAAGAGTTCTAGAAAATCCAGTAGCTAGTAAATCAACAATTTCAAATTGGCTTAAATTTTGATTGGTGTCATAGGCGTTAGCAACCACAGACATATGATTCATTTTATTCATCGACTCTTGTTCAAACAAACCATCAATATTCCATTCATATAGTTCATTAGAAAAAATAGAAAATTGGGACTGAAGGAATCTTTCCTCAAATTGTAAATTAGGATGAGTGGGTTTGGAATACCATTTTTTTGCAAAATTGACAGGCTTAGATTTGTAAAAAATTCTTTGGAGTTTTGGCTCCAGATTAATTTTTCCAAAATTTTCTTCAAGAATTTTAATGTCTGAACTAGTGGAATTCTGAGAGGATATGGAATCTGAGTCAAAAAAATCACTAGTTTTCTTCTGATGAATTACAGATGTACTAGCCTGGTTAATTTTTAATTCAGAAAACATTTTTTCAATTTTCTCAATATTTTCTGGGAATTAGTTTTTAAACCAAGAAACTTCCTTTTCTCAGAAAGAGAAATAAAAGGTTTTTCAACTTTGGAAGAAGCAGGGGAAATGATTTTTTCTTCAATACGATCTAACTGTTGTCCGATCATATGCAAAGATTGGTTAATAAAATTGTTTTGTTCAATAATTTTCCTATTTTCAGGAGGAACATCATTGGTTGATTTGAACGGAGAACCTTTGATAGTAACTCCATTACAATCAATGAGAATATTTTCAAGAGGAGGATGACAAGACTTAACAACTGTCTTGTCTTCTTTAACAAAATTCTTTTTGACAACATTTAGAATATTGTCGGCAGGGAAATATTTTTGAAGAAAATCAAAGAACAAAATATGTTTTTGAGACTCAATCATTTTTTCTGTCCATTGGACTTTAATGAGGTCTCTTTCTCTTTCTGAAAATCTGGCACAGTATGCATGCCGTAAATCTCTATTCTTTTTTGAAGAAAAATCTTTTTGCAATGCTGGCCATTCAATTTGTGAGAAAAAAATCTTTGTAGCAGCATGGATGACATTACATTGGTGAGGAGGAGGAAGAGGACCATTGAAGTCTGAAGTAGAAGGAGAAGTAGAATCACCTTCATCATCCTTGTGAGTAGGAGAATGAGTTTTGGTTGAAAAAAAAGCAGAAGAAACTTGAGAATTAGTAGAAATTCCTTTTAATTTCAGGTCGGAATGGTCAAGGCGAGGAAAGATCAAATCTTCAATTTATTTATCTCTTTTGTGGAGTCCTTCATTGGTTGTGGAGCCAGCAAAAGAATTTCTTTTTTCATCAGTAAGAAGTGGTCTTTGAATTTGGTTTGAAATATTTAAATATAAAAAATTAATTTTGACAGTTCCATCCAAATACTGTTGGATGTAATCAAGATTGGAAGTGTCATTAACTACTCGAGCTGGCTTGATACATTTTCCAAAAGCCATTCGTTAGGAAGATTACTTTCATCCCATCGAATCATTTTGGAGTCCGTATATTAGCATCTTGAGTAGAACTTTAAATTAACAAAGTAGATTGACCTACATTCTTAATTACAGCCTGGGAATCTAAATTAGTTTTCATAAGTTTGTAATAAATTTGGTAGACGATAGCAAGAGGTTTGCTACCTTCTTCCATATCATAACCAGAAGTCAAAACATTCAAAGTTAAAGCTTTAAGAATATTAATATCATCTAAAGAAATGGTCAAATTAGAGAAAACATCAAAATGAATAGGACCATTAAACGAAGAAGATTGAATAATTCCAAGGATGCTAATTCTAAAATTAACAAATCTAGCATCAAGCAAACATAAAAAAATAAAAGCATTAATTCCAAGTCTGGTTAAAGGTTTAATAGTAACCAGATCCAACATGCAAAAACTTATAATCTTTAGCCTTAGAATTTTCAATAAATCTTTTATTAAAGAATTGGAATGTTGAAATATTACCAGAAATATCAAATGTTTGTTCAATAGTTCTGACATAATATTTAGATCTCAAAGTAGATTTTAACTAGGAAGTAGTATAAATATCCTTAGGAGAAAGCTTGGGAATATTCCATTTATCAAAATTAAAAGAATTATCACTCTCAAAAGAAAGTTGTTCACTATAAACAAAGTCGGGTAGTAAACTTGATCTAGAGCTAACAGAAGAGGTTGATCTCCACATTTTGATAAACAAACGGCTCACAAATTCACTTTCTAAACATATTCTATCTAACAGACTCCTAATTACACATACCCTTGGCCGTGAACATACCCTTCACCAACGCCCTACACAAGCCAACTCCAGGCACTAAAAAGGACTTACATGTAACCTCAGGTAAGACTGACGGGGTGGTAGGTTTGAAACAGGTAGACAAAACACAGATAGAAAATGAAAGAGAGAATGAGATGGTTAACAAACAACTAAGATCGCAATTCTTATGGCTCTGATACCAAAGAGGGAGGGTGGAAGCGCAATATGGAATATGAAAATAGTGCAGAAATGAAAGTAATGCATTAATGAAAGTGAGAAAAGGTATTGCAGAATATAAATTGCAGTAATATAAAGAAAGTAGTAGAACTATCCAATCTGGCCGTATGCAGTAATGTAGTAATGAAAAGCAGTTAATATAAAAGCAGTAGAACTGTCCAACATAGCGATATGCAAGTAATAATAAGAAAGTAACTGAATATAAATTAGATAAACTGAAAATATTATTGAAGTGTTAGAAGCATACTTACAAAAGTAGAAAAAGAAAAGGAACTAGGGAAATTAGAAACTAAGTGGGAAATTACAAAAGTTGGAAGGAAGGAAGAAAAGTTGACAGAAGATTTAGGGTATGAAAACCTCTTTGAAAACATCTGCCTTACAATGGTAGGGGAAAGCTCCTTTTATAGAAGCTCTTCAAAAAACATTCAAAATAAAAGTACATTCTTGCAAATGAATAGTGACACTGAACAGTAAAATCCGAAAATCTTAAATCTCTGCAGGACCAAATTGTCGGCAGCCAAGTCTTCAAAGTATTATGAAATCTTGAAAATCTTGGGGAAAATCTTGAAAATCTTCAACAGGAAAATCTTGAAATCTTGAAATTGGACAAATCTTCAGCAGTGAAGTTGAACAAAATCTTTGAGTAAATCTTTCAGTAATGAAGCTGAACTAAATATTTGGGTAAATTTGCAACTCATAAATCTTCAAGTCCAGGAAAATATTCTTGAGTATCAACTCCAGAGTTGCTAAATAATTCCCTTTGTGGATTGATGGTAGCTTCGGAAGATGCATCAGATTCTTCTCCATCTTCATCAGACCAACATCTAAAGATTCCAAAAAAGCCTTCATTAAAGCTTTCATTTTCTTTTTAATCAAGGAAGTCTTCTTCTTTGAGGAGGAAAAAGAAGCAGGAGGAGAAACTTTAGAAACAAGAGAGGCTTCTTTAACTAAGGGAAGAAAAACATCATGGGTCAAAAGAGTAGGGAGTGCATTTGAAAGTAAATTCTGGACAGTATTGGATGGTAAATTCTGGGTAGTATTGGAAGGGCAATTATGGGCTTTAGGGCATGAGCCAATTCTTTAACATTTTTGACAATGTTATCAATGGAAAATTTGTCCCACCACTTAATATACCAATGTCTTTCTAGCTTGTCTTCTACAATGACATATTACCATTTTAGAATCCAAGGAATCTTGTATTTTTTGACAAAATGGAGAATGGAGGGAAATTTGGAACCATAAAAATCAATCTTAAAATGGTCCTTAAAAAGAGTAAAACTTTCAATAAGCTTAAGGGGAAGAATATCAAGGATAAGTCCGAAATGCATCCACCACCTAGAAAACCAGAGGGGAAGAATCCCTACGAAATTGTCTCGGTCAAAAGTAACAAATCAGGAATGGTCAAAATTGGGAATTTGGTAGAGAAAAAATTTGGACCAAGCATCAACATCATCATAATAACTGTAAGGAATTTTACAAGGATGAAGAACTCTAGGAGAGGAAGGGTGATCTCCCTAATCTTTTTCAGAAATTTCTCTATCAAAATAAACATTTTGAAAAATTATTTTCTTGGGAACAGAAGTCTGTCAATAAATTGGCTTGAAATGGACGGATTTGGTCTGTGTCAAATATTGGTATAATAAGCAAGGTTTTTCTGGGGATGTTTGAGAATCCAGTGGAAATTTGGGGGAAAATAAGAGAGAGCTAATTCATTAGGGGATTTGATGGAGGAACGATTCATTTCAATGGTAAACAAATGTTGAAAGTAAGAGACAACCATGTAAGTAGATGGTTTTTTGTAATCAATGTATGGAATTCTGGATTTCTGGAAGAAATTCGCAAATGGATCGTAAGGAGAAATTAAAGTACTGGAATAAGAAACTGGTAATTTTGGGCTAAAAGGTGAAATCTTGTTAGCCAAATCAACAGAAGAAATTAGAGAAGTAGCAACAGTTGACTCTGGTTTCAAATCCAAAGCCTTTGAATCAATCTTTCCTTTATCCTTTTACTTGCCATGGTGGCACTGCAAAAATTCAGGAACTGAATTATCAAAACTTTTAATATATTCTATATCAAAATTAAAAGCACTCAAAATTGATTGCCATTGGGCAAAATTCTGTTTAGAAGCAATATTTTCAACATCTTTTTTCAATATGTATTTTGCAAACTTGTAATCAATGCTTAGCAAATCAGATTGAAATTTTGTAACAACAGAAATAATTTCTTTCTTAATAATATTAAATTGTGCAGAATTTCAGGATCCAGAATGGAATCGAACAATTTGTTCAGGAGATCCTAGTGAAACAAGTTGTTTTGAAATACCTCTAGTACCAATTTCAGAGGCATTGGTCTCAACAATTTTTTTTTTTTTTTAAATATTGTCAGAAGGAATATCTAAACAACGTAACATTCTAACATGAGTCTTAGCCTAAATTAAATTCATAGACAGCTAGGAAACATCAATTTCGAATCTTGAGGCAAAATAGAATTTAACAGGGACACCCATCTTAACTGTAGAAACTCCATTTAACTCGGCTTTGAACGGGTAAAGCATAAAAATAAAAGAAATTTCAAGAATCACTTTATCAGTCACATTTTTAACAAGCACTGAAGGAATATGAAAGCAAACATTATTTTGACAAACATGAATATTATTCAACTCATAATTAATTTGTAATTTGTTTCCACTGGTAGAGTTCAGTCTTTGGGTAGATTTTTCAAAATATGTGCTTGGGATAAGCCATTCATGAATGCAATTCAAATTAGTACCGGAATCAATTAAAGCAATAACGTCATAAGCATAATCTTAAGCAACAACAATATGAACTTTAGGATACCATTTAGGAGGAACAACTTTGTTAATTAAACTGATAATCTTGGCATTATTGGAAATCAAATTATTGCTAGATTCTCCTTCATAAGAATGCTCAGATTTGTTATTTTCATTATCAGAATTATGATCTTGAAAGCAATTTTTAAGTTTTGAAATTAAAAATTCTTGTTCCAAGTTTTTATTATCAATTTTTAAATCATGCAAATCTTTCTTTAAGTCAACTATATCTTTCTTGATATTACTAATCTCATTCTGCAAATTTAAAATAGTAAAAACTTTGGATTTTTGTTTGGAAAATCTTTCCAAAGTTTCATAAAGAGAGATCTTGGACTTAGAAGGTTTGTTAGCATCTTTAATCATTGTTTTCTAGAGTTTTTTTAAGGTATTCTTCCTTTAACTTAGGATTTTCAATCTTTGAAATAAGAGTTATTAACAAATCTTCTTATTCTTCAGCTTTAGTTAAAACACAAGTCTTTGTTTTGTAGCAGCAAGAATCAAAACATCCAACTTTTATATCTTCAAAAAATTCACTTGCTGAATGATAATCAGAATCATCAGAAGTTAAAAAATCCTCTTTAGATGAAAAATCAGAGAAATCATTATCTTTTAAAATTCTAAAAATATTTTCCTTTTCACTTTCTTTAGTATTTAAAGCATTAATTTCTTGTTTAATCTTTTTGGGAGGTTTTGGACACTTATCAGCAAAATGTCCTGATTCTCCACAATTAAAGTATTTTCCTTTTGAAAATATTTTTCAAATTTAGAATCTTTTGTGTTGGGTTTTTTAGAAAAATTCTTTGAAGGCTTATTGAATTTTCTTTTCTTATAACTATTGTAATATGGAGCAAGTTTCTTTCTGAAAACTTTATCAAACTTTTTCCTATTTTTCCTAGATGGAGCAATAGGAGGCAATCCAAATTATTCACAGAAATTACCCATTTTATATTTAGCATTCTTAGCATTTTTTAATTGTTGTCTAATCATTTTCTGATCAATACACATTTTAATGCCGAGTTTTTGACAATGGAAAACAAATCACCATAAGTGAGGTTTTCATAGTCAATTTAACCAGTATTAGTATTGATCAGTTCATCTTTAACTTTGTGAGCAAATAATGAAGGTAATCCATCAATAAATTTTTCTTTCTAATAAGGTTTTTGACAATCAAATCTAACCAAAACACGAAAAATAAAAACATCTTGGTACCATCTATAATCATAAATTCGAGAAGTAATATTAAAAAGAGTACCAACAAAATGTTTCATGATAGTATAAATCAAAGTATTAACACAATCAGGTTCACCTCTACCAAGTTTTCCATAAAAAATGGGTAAGCCATCTTCATTTTTCATGACAGCTTTTCTAATTTCTTTGAAATCTTCAGTGAGATGTTTGTCCCACCAATTTCGAAGAGTTCCAGAAAATCTAGTAGCTAGTAAATCAACAATTTCATATTGGCTTAAATTTTGATTGGTGTCATAAGCATTAGCAACCATAGACATGTGATTCATTTTATTCATTTACTCTTGTTTAAACAAACCATCAATATTCCATTCATACAGTTTGTCAAAGGAAACAGATAATTGGGACTGAAGAAATCTTTCCTCAAATTGTAAATCAGGCTCTTAAGGATATTTATACTACTTCCTAGTTAAAATCTACTTGGAGATCTGAATATTCTGTTAGACCTGTTGAACAAACATTTGCTATTTCTGGTAATAATTTAACATTCTAATTGTTTAATAAAAGATTTATTGAAAATTCTAAGGCTAACGATTATAAGTTTTTGCATGTTGGATCTATTCAAGTTGCTATTAAAACTTTAACCAGACTTGGAATTAGTGCTTCTGTGCTTTTATGTTTGTGTGATGCTAGATTTATTAATTTCAGAATTAGCATCCTTGAAATGATTCAATCTTCTTTGATTAATGGTCCTATTTGTTTTTTGATGTTTTCCCTAATTTGACAATTTCTTTAGATGATATTAATATTCTTAAAGCTTTAACTTTGTATGTTTTGACTTCTGGTTATGATATGGAAGAAGGTAGCAAACCTCGTGCTATCATCTATCGAATTTATTACCGACTTATGAAAACTAATTTAGATCCCCGAGCTGTAATTAAGAATGCAGGTCAATCTACTTTGTTAATTCAAAGTTCTACTCAAGATGCTAATATACGGACTCCAAAAATGATTCGATGGAATGAAAGTAATCTTCCTAACGAATGGCTTTTGGAAAATGTATCTAAGCCAGCTCGAGTAGTTAGTGACACCTCCAATCTTGATTACATCCAACAGTATTTGGATGGAACTGTCAAAATTAATTTTTTAGATTATATTTCAAACCAAATTCAAAGACAACTTCTTATTGATGAAAAAAGAAATTCTTTTGCTGGCTCCACAACCACTGAAGGACTCCATAAAAGAGATAAAAAAAAATTGAAGATTTGATCTTTCCTCGCCCTAACTGTTCCGACCTGAAATTAAAAGGAACTTCTACTAATTTTCAAGTTTCTTATGCTTTTTATTCAACCAAAACTCATCCTCCTACTCACAATGATGATGAAGGTGATTCTACTGCTCCTTCTGCTTCAAACTTCAATGGTCCTCTTCCTCCTCCTCACCAATGTAATGTCATTCATGCTGCTACAAAAGATTTTTTCTCACAAATTGATTGACCAGCATTGCTAAACAAATTTTCTTCAAAAAAGAATAAAGATTTACGGCATTCTTACTGTGCCAGATTTTCAGAAAGAGAAAGAGACCTCATTAAAGTCCAATGGACAGAAAAAATGATTGAGTTTCAAAAACATATTTTGTTCTTTGATTTTCTTCAAAAAAATTTCACAGCTGACAATATTCTAAATGTTGTCAAAATGAATTTTGTTAAAAAAGACAAGACAGTTGTTAAGTTTTCTCATCCTCCTTTTGAAAATATTCTCATTGATTGTAATGGAGTTACTGTCAATGGCTCTCCTTTCAAATCAACCAATGATGTTCCTCCAGAAAATTGGAAAATTATTGAACAAAACAATTTTTTTAACCAATATTTGCATACGATGGGACAGTAGTTAGATCGTATTGAAGAAAAAATCATTTCCCTTGCTTCTTCCAAAGTTGAAAAACCTTTGATTTCTCTTCCTGAGAAAATGAAGTCTCTTGGATTAAAAACCAATTCCCAGAAAAATATTGAGAAAATTGAAAAAATGCTTTTTGAATTAAAAATTAACCATGCTAGTACTTCTGTAATTCATCAGAAGAAAACTAGCGATTTTTCTGACACAGATTCCATATCCTCTCATAATTCCACTAGTTCAGACATTAAAATTCTTGAAGAAAACGTTGGAAAAATTAATCTGGAGCCAAAACTCCGAAGAATTTTTGACAAATCTAAGCCTGTCAATTTTGCAAAAAATTGGTATTCCAAACCACTCCTCTTGATTTACAACTTGAGGAAGGATTTCTTCAGTCCCAATTTTCTGTTTCCTCTGACATACTGTATGAATGGAATATTGATGGCTTGTCTGAACAAGAGTTGACGAATAAAATGAATCATATGCCTATGACACCAATCAAAATTTAAGCCAATCTGAAATTGTTGATTTACTAGCTACTAGATTTTCTGGAACTCTTCGAAATTGGTGGGACAAACATCTCACTGAAGATTCCAAAGAAGAAATTAGAAAAGCTGTCAAGAAAAATTAAGATGGCTTACCGATTTTTGATGAAAAACTTGGTAGAGGTGAACCTGATTGTGTTAATACTTTGATTTATACTATTATTAAACATTTTGTTGTTACTCCTTCTAATATTACTTCTCAAATTTCTGATTATTTGAATAATCTTCGGTGTCCTACTATGTCTGATTATAGATGGTACCAAGATGTTTTTCTTTCTCATGTTATGGTTAGATCTAATAGTCAAAAACTTTATTGGAAAAAAAAATTTGTTGATGGATTACCTTCATTATTTGCTCACAAAGTTAAAGATGAACTGATCAATACTAATACTAGTTTAATTGACTATGAAAATCTCACTTATGGTGATTTGTTTTCCACTATCAAAAAACTTGGTATTAAAATGTGTATTGATCAGAAAATGATTAGACAACAATTAAAAAATGCTAAGAATGCTAAATATGAAATAGGTAATTTCTGTGAACAATTTGGATTGCCTCATATTGCTCTATCTAGGAAAAATAGGAAAAAGTTTGATAAAATTTTCAGAAAGAAACCTGCTCCATATTACAATAGTTATAAGAAAAGAAAATTCAATAAGCCTTCAAAGAATTTTTCTAAAAAACCCAAAACAAAATATTCTAAGTTTGAAAAATATTTATCAAAAGGAAAATGCTTTAATTGTGGAGAATCAGGACATTTTGCTAATAAGTGTCCAAAACCTCCCAAAAAGGTTAAACAAGAAATTAATGCTTTAAATATTGAAGAAAGTGAAAAAGAAAATATTTTTAGAATTTTACAAAATAATGATTTCTCTGATTTTTCTTCTGAAGAAGATTTTTTGACTTCTGATGATTCTGATTATCATTCAACAAGTGAATTTTCTGAAGATGTAAAAATTGGATATTTTGATTCTTGTTGCAACAAAACAAAGACTTGCAGTATTTTAACTAAAGCTGAAGAACAAGAAGATTTGTTAATAACCCTTATTTCAAAGATTGAAAATCCTACTGCAAAAATCCATGTAAAAAAGCATTTGTTACATCTAATTGTTTTATACACCAATTGGAGGATACTGCAATAGATAGAACCATACAAATGGTGGTTGGTTTAACCACCGGACTGAAAGTGTCTCCATAATCAATCCCAGGTTGTTGGTGGAACCCTTTGGCAACCAATCGTGCCTTGTATCGATCAAGAGTGCCATCAGATTTGCGCTTGTTTTTGTATATCCATTTGCACCCAACAAGATTCATGTATGGCTTGCGTGGGACAAGTGTCCAAGTTACATTATGCAATAGGGCATTAAATTCAGAATTCATGGCTGCTCTCCATGGTGCTAATTTGTTGGCAGCTGTGAAGGATGTGGGCTCCTCAAATTGTGCATCGGTCATGGCAAGAAGGGCCTTCGGTTGAGGATAAGGAATAGTCCCATCTTTAAATGTACGAGGCTTGTGAACATGGCTCTTGGATCGTGTCTGCTTGGTATGTGTTGGACGTGGAGGACATCCAGTTGTGGCATGAGGAGCATTAGTGGGCACAATTGCAATTGGAGGCTCATGTGAGCATGTGGCAGTAATGGGCACATTAGGTGGCAATGTAGGAGGCACTTGGGCAAGCTGTAACGCATTGGAGGGTTGGGCAACATGAGTTTGTGAGTTGTGAGGAGATAAGGAGCTAGATGGTTCTAAAGGGACAAGTGATGGGTCATGTGTTGGTGAAGGAGTGACATGTGGAGAAGGAAAGAGTTGTAGTGTGGAAGGTAAGTGGATGGGCTGGGTGGATTGGGTTGCTGCAGACATGGAGTTAGTGTGAAAAGGGAACATGGTTTCATCAAAGACCACATTACGGGATATATAGATACGACCCGAAGGAATGTGAAGACACCGGTAGCCTTTATGTTGAAAACTATAGCCTAAAAAGACACAGAGTTGAGAGCGAAAAGCAAGTTTGTGTTTGTTGTACTGGCGTAAATGAGGCCAACATGCACAACCAAACACTTTCAAAAAATTATAATCAGGAGTGGTGTGAAATAAAATTTCAAATGGAGATTTGTTTTGAGTGACTGGGGAAGGGAGACGGTTGATTAAAAAAGAGGTAGTTAGGAATGCTTCATCCCAAAATTTTAGAGGCATGGAAGCATATGCAAGTAATGAGAGACCTGTTTCAACAAGATGTAGATGTTTTCTTTCGACGGATCCTTGCTGTTGGTGAGTGTGAGGATAAGAGATCCTATGAGAGATTCCTTGTTGAGATAAAATTGTGCTTAATGGTTGAAATTCACCCCCAATCTGACTGAATGGCCTTGATTTTTCGATCAAACATCTTTTCCACATGTGCTTGGAATTCTAAAAAAATAGAGGTAATAGCAGATTTGGTAGCAATTGGAAATAACCACACAAATTTACTAAAATCATCAATAAAGCATACATAATACCGATTTCCATTATTTGAATAAAAAGGGGAAGGTCCCCATACATCGGTAAAAATTAATTCCAATGGAAAATGCAAGACAGAAGGAGAAAGATGAAACGGAAGTTTGTGACTTTTACCCATACGACATGCAGGACAAATGCCAGAGACTTTATTTTTTAGAATGGCAAGGTGGTGAGTACGAACAACTTGGCTGACGATACGGAGAGACGGATGGCCAAGTCTGCAATGCCACCTATTTATGGAAGCACATTCTCCCAATAAAGCTAAGCGAGGAGGGGGACGACATGAGGGGAACGTGTAGAGTCTATCTTTACTCTGTCCGCTGAGAAGGGTATTGCCCGTGAGAGGATCCTTTACACAAAAAAATGAAGGGTGAAATTCAAAGTAAACATTGTTATCACGAGTGAATTGTGAAACAGATAAAAGATTCTTTTTAATGTGAGGGACATGAAGAAGATGTTTCAACATAAAGGTAGCACGAGGAAATAATTTGTATGTGCCATTGTAACCATCAGCTTGTAGGTTGAGGTTTGCAAGATCTGTAGTTACATGGTTGGTAGCCCTAGTGTCGGGGTACCAATTGAGATCACTGCCGGATGGAGATGATGAAGCAGCAAAGGCCTGCATATTAGATGAGTTTTCTTGTTGAAAAGAGTAATCAAACCTATGATAGCAAGTGAGAGCAGTGTGACCCGGTTTGTTGCACACTTGGCAAACTTGGCGTGGAGTGGAGTTGGTTGAGGACGTTGGTGGCCCTCTGCCACGGCCAGAACGTCCACGAGAACTATGGGACAGGTTGTGAAAGCTATGGGAAGTGTGATGAGTTGCCCCTCGGTAGGAACCATTGGAGGAGGACTGCCCACGATAAGGTCCTTTATTTCTTTGAGAAAAAGGACGGGCAGCTGCCAGATTTGCAAATGGAAATATAGAGTTAGCAGCAGTGGTGTTGTGTTCTAAACACATTTCATGCGTAAGAAGATGAGAATATAACTCTTCAATAGACATTGGGTCCACACAAGTGGTGACAGACGTCACAAAGGGATCATATTCAAATCCTAGGCCTACAAGTGAAAAGGAAGTTAGCTCAAAATCATTGAGTGGTTGTCCTACTGCCAACAATGTTTCAGCTAGTGTCTTGAATTTCTGAAAATATTCAGAAATGGTGGAGCCTTCCTTTTTGAGTGTTGCTAGTTGGTAGTGGACCTGTGTGATCCTAGCCCAAGACTAGGAGGAGTACATGTGCTCCAAAGCATTCCACACTTCACTTGAGGTGGAGTAGCTGATGACTTGAGAAATTAAATTCTCTAAAATGGTGGACACAATGGTGCTAAGAACCATTTGGTCTTGTTGAAGCCATGTGAGAAAGGCTGGATTTGCAACCTTATCTGTTAAACCCTCTGATGGGGTGGGATTGTCAATTGTTTGTGGTGGGGGAAGGACAGTGCCTTCAACAAAGCCATATACATTTTGGGCTTTAAGATAGGTGGTCATTTGCCATTGCCAAGTGATATAGTTGTCACAAGTCAATTGGGCAGTGACACGGTGATTTAGATTGTTGAAGAGGGAAGTAGGAGAAAAAATTGTTGTAGGTGATTGAGGAGCAGTAGGTAGTGCTGGAGGTGGTGGATGAAGTGGCCATAGCTGAGGATTAGAAAAAATTTGACGTGAGTCTTAGAGAAGCTCTGATACCATAAAACAGCACAATAATTCTTGTATTTGAAAACTCTCCTTTTTCATATATTTTCCATTGATGTACAGCAGTATATATATACAAGAAATGCATAGTATTGTGACATGAGAATCCCACAAATTGGGTCTATTGATTACAAAATATGACTGTTATCATTTGAGATTTAATTGCTGATTTTGTCATGCCTTTTTCCAGCTCTAGCTTGATCTACGCATATTGCCTTTTTGAGAGTATTTTCAAATTGTGCAAATCTTCTCTAGCACACACTTGCCTTGTGGAGTTTTTCACATGGGCTGGCACATTGAATGGTTGAGTGACAGTTGTAGGATTGATATTTTTGGGAGTGAATCTGTGATATTTTCAGTATTTGAAATAGGCTGAATATCCACACTTGTCTGTTGAATATCCTCACTTGCCTTAATAAGATGGATGTCCCTGTTAAATTCCATTTTGCCTCAAGATTCGAAATTGATGTTTCCTAGCTATCTATGAATTTAATTTCGGCTAAGACTCATGTTAGAACGTTACCTTGTTTAGATATTCCTTCTAACAATATTTTTAAAATTATTGAGACCAATGCCTCTGAAATTGGTTTTAGAGGTATTCCGAAACAACTTGTTTCACCTGGATCTCCTGAACAAATTGTTCGATTTCATTCTGGATCCTAGAATTTTGTGCAATTTAATATTATTAAGAAAGAAATTATTTCTGTTATTACAAAATTTTAATCTGATTTGCTAAGCACGGATTACAAGTCTGGAAAATACATATTGAAAAATATGTTCAAAATATTGCATTTAAACAAAATTTTGCCCAATGGCAATCAATTTTGAGTGCTTTTAATTTTGATATAAAATATATTAAAAGTTTTGATAATTTAATTCCTAATTTTCTTATTCCTGAATTTTTGCAGTGCTACCATGGCAAGTAAAAAGGATAAAGGAAAGATTGATTCAAAGGCTTTGGTCTTGAAATCAGAGTCAACTGTTGCTACTTCTTCTCTAATTTCTTCAGTTGATTTGGCTAATAGGTTTTCACCCTTTAGCCTAGAATTACCAGTTTCTTATTCCAATACTTTAATTTCTCCTTATGATCCATTTGCGGATTTCTCCAAAAAATCCAGAGTTCCATACATTGATTACAAAAAACCATCTGCTTCCATGGTTGTCCCTTACTTTCAACATTTGTTTACCATTGAAATGAATCGTTCCTCCATCAAATCTCCTAATGAATTAGCTCTCTTTTATTTTCCCCCAAATTTCCATTAGATTCCTGAACAACCCCAGAAAAACCTTGCCTATTATACCAATATTTTGACACAAACCAAATCCGTCCATTTCAAGCCAATTTATTGCCAACTTATGTTCCCAAGAAAATAATTTTTCACAATGTCTATATTGATAGAGTAATTTCTAAAAAAGATTAAGGAGATCACCTTTCCTCTCCCAGAGTTCTTCATCCTTGTAAAATTCCTTACAATTATTATGATGATGTTGATGCTTGGTCCAAATTTTTTCTCTACCAAATTCCCAATTTTGACCATTCCTGATTTGTTACTTTTGACCGAGACAATTTCGCCCCTCTGGTTTTCTAGGTGGTGGATGCATTTTGGACTTATCCCTAATATTCTTTCCCTTAAGCTTATTGAAAGTTTTACTCTTTTTAAGGACCATTTTAAGACTGATTTTTATGGTTCCAAATTTCCCCCCATTCTCCATTTTGTCAACAAATACAAGATTCCTTGAATTCTAAAATGACAATATGTCATTGTAGAAGACAAGCTAGAAAAACATTGGTATATTAAGTGGAGGGACAAATTTTCTATTAATAACATTGTCAAAAACGTTAAAGAATTGGCTCATGCTCCCAAAGCCCATAATTTACCTTCTAATACTACTCATAATTTACCTTCCAATACTGCCTAGAATTTACTTTCAAATGCTCCCCCAACTCTTTTGACCCCTGATTTTTTTCTTCCCCCAGTTAAAGAAGCCTTTCCTGTTTCTAAAGTTTCTCCTCCTACTTCTTCTTCCTCCTTAAAAAAGAAGACTTCCTTGAGTAAAAAGAAAAAGAAAGCTTAATGAAGGCCTTTTTGGAATCTCTAGATGTTGGTTTTGATAAAGATGGAGAAGAATCTGATGCATCTTCCGAAACTACTATCAATCCACAAAGGGAATTATTTGGCAACTCTGGAGTTCATACTCAAGAATATTTTCTTGTACTTGAAGATTTATGAGTTGCAGATTTACCCAAATATTTTGTTCAACTTCACTGCTGAAGATTTGTCCGATTTCAAGATTTCAAGATTTTCCACACTTCCCCAAGATTTTCCCAAGATTTTGCCCAAGATTTTCAAAATTTCAGACTACTTTGAAGACTTGATTGCCGACATTATGGTCCTGCTGAGATTCAAGATTTTCACTTTTACTGTTCACTATTATTGTTCACTGTCACCGGGAGGAAGAAATAGTTAAGACAAAAACCGGTTCAAACATAAATTATAGGAGAGAGAGAGAGAGATTTAAGACATTTAAAGTGGAAATAGAGGGAGAGAGAGTTAAGACAAAAAAAAAAAAAAAAGTTTAGATATTAAAAAACATGGATACGTGTCACAATTTTAAGCACTTTCTGTGTCAAAACTCAGCAATTATATATTTAGAAGATAAAAAGAAAAATAGTGAGAAAGATAAAATTTGGAAACCTTTTGATTTCTTCATTAAGACAATTAAATGCATTGATATATAAATAGAAACTAAGAGAAGATAAAAAGAAAATTAAATAGAGAGAGTTAACACAATTAATTAAAAAAAAATGATTCACATATAAATTATGGGAGAGAGAAATAGTTAAGACATTTAAAGTGAGAATAGAGGGAGAGAGAATTAAGACAAAAAAAAAAAGGTTTAGATATTAAAAAATATGGACACGTGTCGCAATTTTAAGCACTTTCTACGTAAAAACTTGGCTTTTATATATATATATATATATATATATATATATATATATATATATATACACGATAAAACACTTAGCCCAATAAATAAGAAAGCCTTATTATAGTTAAATTACATTAGCTTGGTGAGAGACCTAAATGAAAATATAATTATTGGCTTAAACATATATGTAGTCAAAAAAACATATATGTAGTCATGTCTCCCTCACATTTTTTACACGACAATATTTTAATCATAATTAATTTCACTAAATAATTGAGATTACATTCGAATAAATATTTTCGATTAAACAATTAATCACTTTGACTTACTTAATATTGACTTATAATCCCTCCATGAAATATTCCACAGAATTAAGGCTAAGGATACAACCACTTAATTCTTTTCCTTGTGAAAAAAAAACATTTGGTATGCCAACCAAAATGCTTTGGCTAAAGTCTTAAGAATAATATCTATAAAAATTCATCTCAATGAGAAATTTCTTATCTCTTTGCCTACCATTAAAGGATTTGGATTCCCTCTTGGAAAAAGCTTTTCCATAATGTTACATGTGATCACCCAACATATTGAGGTTATTTTGACTGATGATAGGTTTCACTATTTGATACATCGAAACAACCTACATGCAACATCTGAATCTGTAATTCCTAATGAATTTAGAATCAAACTCTTAAGCAATCTTTTAAGGAGTAATTATCTTTTCTAATAGAAAATATCTTTACATAAAGACAACTTCTTGATCCGTTCAGTACCTTAGGTCTCAGCACCTACACATCAATCCGAAGATGCCGCTTCACTTGATCAAGGTAGATCACCAAGATTAATGTATAATAGTCTTACTCAAAATGGAATTGCCCCAGTTCAATTTACTGACTGTGAGCTTTCTATATTTAAGGATACAAGGATTATAGAGTAAAACCTTGTGTGATAGCCACATTACTCACACCCATAGCCATATTTAATGTTATCCTATAACATTTCTTATGCATGACAAATTATTTGGTAATAAGCATGTAAAAGACATTTTACATGTCATATGTTCAAAATAATTTAATTAGTGAATAAAACATATATTCTTTACAAAAATGAATGTCAACATGCATATAAAATAATTGGGATTCTGTAATACCCCAATAAAAATAACCTTTTTATTTGAGGAGATCCTTTTCACTAGAATGTTTAACAAGAACCTTTGATAGAGTTGCTTAAACAAGGCCTAAGACCCTTAGCGTTAATCTAAATACACTTTGAGCCTTTAGAAAATAGAAGCCAAACACTAATCCTTAGGAGGCAGACGTACGCTGATGTCTGTAGTGCGGACATACGAGGGGGGGCCACCTAATGTACGCTACTTTTTGAATACCCTTTGGGCAATACCTGCACGTACGAGACAATCTTTGGACCACTATGCAAGAACCACTGGACGTACGCTAAGGTTGTCGGACGTCCGCTGGTCTGACAAAAAGTTGGTAGTGGATTTTTCCTATAAATACCCACCCCCACCTCTCATTCCTCACGCCCATTCCCACCCTCTGGTATGCCCCTAGGCTGCCAGGTGGTATGCCCCTTGGTGAGGAAGAGTGCTTCCAAGTGGAGTTTCCAAGGAGGAGAGGCCATGCCCATGCTCAGCTTCGGGGCAATCCTTGTTTCCCTAGTATTTAACACTGTTATAGCCTTTGTTTTATGCCTTGTTGAGTTTTCCAAAGTATTTATCAAGTTTCCTCTTAGAAATGATAATGTTTGCAAAGAACTCTTTCAAAATCCCGTTGTGTTGTGATTTCTTACGTTGCATATGCTCTTCTATTTGCTTAGAGGAGGTCTAGAGGTCTAAAAGTAAAATAGGAATCATGCACTATCCGAATCTTAAAACAATGTGCTTAACACACTAAGTGGACGTACGCCATCAAGGCCGGACGTACAGTTAGTGGGCAGAGCACTAGTTTGAGTTTCACACGTGTATGCTCTGCCCTACCTATATTTTTAAGTTAAATAGGGCCTAGAATGACGGTGTCTTGTATTAGTTATGACAGGACTTAGCTTCGTCGGAGGATTCGCTCGAATGTGCGAGGTAAGTAGACACTAACACCCTTTTTATGTAAAATGTGGAATATGTTAGTTGACTGACTACGCGTATGATTTGAGTATATGTCTATTTTCTGTAATTACTCGGTAATTGTGTTATTAAATAAACTGCTAAGATGCATCGTAAGACATAGTTTGCCAGTACGTGCGGTATGAATGGTCATAGGCTTACTATATAAACTGCATATTATAGTCAAATATGTGTGTTAAACAGGGCTTTGGATCCATTGGTTTTGTGACCTTGGTGCAACCATTCCCAATGGTTCGGTCACTATAGGACGGACGTCATTAGTTGGTGCGGACCACTCGGGGTCGGACTAGATCGTGCCACTAATGTTACATACGGTATGTTGTGCAATGGCTGGGGCACTAGTATTGTATTATAGGTCCCTCGGAACAGCACCAATCCTACTGAGAATGGGTAATATCTTAGGTAGACCATGTATGAGGGTTATAACTTATAATGCATTAGCCTTTTCTGTATTAAAATACTTAGGTACTTATCACTGATTCTACACCATAAGCTTTGAAAACCCTAAAACCTATTAAATGGTGGATTAGTGGAGGTAATGCCCTCTTTTTGGTTAATACTTAAATTGCACATTTACTTTCATTAAATGGGCTCAAGTCATACCTAAGTGTGAGGTTTACTTACTAAGTCGTTAGACTTATGCGGTTATTATTCTATAGATAACCTGGTTTACTGTTATGGAAGTGGCAAGAGATGCTACTAGTTGACTGGTTATGCTTTACTTATAATTGTAGGTTTGTCTTTACTGTGTAGTTGCTCCATGTTTCTTACTTGATGAATTATAGTGAATCAAACTTATTCATCTTCCTTTGCATTTACTTTGACGTTTTATAAGGGTGATTTTCCATTTGGTCACAAGTTGGATTAGCTGAGTGAATTGCCAGTGACTCCACCGGATTAGCCGAGGCTAATTTTGGAGGCGTTATAAGGCATAATCCCCAACATTTACATGCCATTATGTTTCTAAAATGTTCATGAAATGCAATGATGTTTCATGCTATGATTACACATGTCCAGAAAGTGATCTACGTCATGATTCTGCACATGCTATAGTTATTAATGACATGAGTACTTAAAGTTTAGGAAAAAGTTTACTTTACACTCTTGAACTAATGCGTGTTTTGAGAAGACCCCCTATTTCAATCAATTTACCTCCATCTTTCATATTTAAAACATTAAAAGTGAAAAAAAAAAAAAAATGAGGTTCATACCTCTGTTTTTTTTTTTATATTTATATAAAATTTCAAATTTACCCTTAATTTCAAATTATTAATAAAATGAAAAACGAAAAATCAAAGGGTAATTTGGTCTTTTTAAGCATTTTTGTTAGAAGTTAACAACTAAAAAAAACTAACAGAGGGGGTAAATTGATTGAAATTGAAAGTTTAGAGGTATAAATTGAGAGTTTTTTAATTTTGAGGGGGCCTTTCAGATGTCTAAAGTAAAGTTTCCCTAAAGTTTACATGGTAATTTTCCTACATGTGTACAATGTTTATAAGTTTAATCCCATATCACCGTACTGACGTGTCTAGGCTGAAACTAGATCACTTGACTCATATAGTTTATAGATAGCATGGTAAACCACAGTTAAGGATGGATACGTGAAGGTGTGGGCTATCAGCCTAGTAGCCTTCTCCTAAATGTACACACATGATGACGGTCTGGACATAAGGCCATTACATTTTGACAAAAGAACCACACCCAAGTTCCATAGCTTTGGGTCCTATATCCCGATCATGATTTTCCTATCCCAAGGGGGAAAGGCCCTTCCCTTTTTGGCTGGTTGTGGGCGAGGAGGGATTCGAACCCTTGACACTATGGTTCGTAGCCACGTGGTCTAATCCTCTGAGCTATAGGCCCTACACTATTTCCATTGGGTTTGTTCACCGAAGTAACCTAAAAAACAAAAAAAAAACCTTTCTTCTCCCCAATCAAGTCAGTTTAAGAGGATGTGAATGTGCCCCTCTCTATAAGAATAAGAACGGAATTGTAATACTCCGGTCCCATATTAGGAAGATGAGAAGCCCACATAGAGTGGGTGGTTTATAAAGATAGTCATGAGTGTTAAGTCCCACATTACCTAGTTACTAGATGTTAAGCTTTATAATGAATTATAAGGAAGCTCCAAATTAACTAGTCTTTTTTGGAGGGTGATAGTGCAAATGTGACTAGCGCTTTTTCCTAGGTTGTTAAAATTGGTATTGGAGCCACCTAATAATGCCAAGTCATGTGATACTAGAGCAATGCATGACGTGACCCTTACGAGGACATCAGAAATTTAAAAAGTGGAGTTTGTAACACCCTGGTCCCATATTGGAAAGATGAGAAGAAGCCCACATATAGTGGGTGGTTTATAAAGATAGTTATGAGTGTTAAGTTTTACATTGTCTAGTTACTAAGTGAAACTGGACTTTATAATGAATTTTAGAAAAGCTCCAAATTGACTAAGTCCTTTTGGGGTGATAGCGCAGATGTGATAAACGCTTTTCCCTGAATCATTACAGGTATGTTCCAAGGAGTGAAGTAGGAAAAAAGGGGTTTCATAGTTGGGGTTTTGAATAAGACAACCATTTCATTTTTTTGCTTTTTTTCATATTGAAAAGTAATAAGAATGAGAGGTGTTATGCTTTTTATTTTTATCATCCTAGTGTCGAGCTTTTTATTTTTCCATGGTCATGGTCCTCAAATCGGGAAGATCCCCACCGCAGACTCGGGTCTACCTTGTGAGGACATGATGAATCTACAGGGTCTTTCAGGACAAGCAATAGTGGCCCAAGGGGTAAACTTGTTCCATACGAAAACATAAGGAAATCTTTGATTAATTTATACGCCTAAATTGATTTGCATGTCTCAGATGATTTATAGTTATGCCTACACTTCATTTATTGCAATTTCCAAAGAATTGTTTTGCATGAATTATTATGACTAGCAATACATAAATTCTTCACGTAAATGTCTTCAAACCATCTACAGATCGGTATTTTACTTGATGAAAAAGTACAACTCTTTACTTTTGTTATTGTTTTTTACTACACTCCAATAGATTCTTTACTCCATTCTTTACTTGCTATAAAATATTATTTCTAATTCTTTTTTTATTATATTATTGCTTTAAAAAATGAGTGAAAAGAGGTGAAATAAGAAACAATAAACAAAAAAAAAAGTACATAATATTTTATTCATCTAGTGTGCTACAGTGAATAGCACCAAATTGTTATTCACTATAGCAATGGAGCTATTCTAGCTAATATCAAGCTGTTCTATTGGAGCTAAAAAAAGAGCAATAATTGCTAAATGTAGTTAATATTGTTCTTTTAATTAAACTGCTAGATATGTTATTCATATGATTGTTGCATGTTTTGTGCTGATTGAGTTATAGAAGTCACTCGTTTCACCTATAAACCTTTTTATAGGCCCTCGAGATTTTGCTCTAGGTCCAGTGTATTTGTAAGTGGTGCTTATAGTTTAGTATGATGTATAATTTTAAAAAGTTGGACTCCCATATAGTCAAATTTAAGCCATTACTTACTTGATAGCTTCTTATGTTATGATTTTGATTTGGTAGACTGGTATGTATTACGTCTCAAGGATTAAAACCCTAAGGCTTTTGAGTTGTAGGTTATGTTTTGTGGCATTTATTATAGTTTAAGATCATTTGGATCCAATGTTTAATGTAGTAGCATTACTATTTATGATGTTCAAAGTGTTGTAAAAAAGGGAATTTATGCCCCCAAATAATAGGTCAATTAGCTGTAAACCACACCTAATGAAAGATAATTAGTTCGAATCTCCATCTCTCTTCCTTTATGTGGACATGTAAAAAATTAAAAAAAGTGTTAACAAGTTCAAGAATAATGGATGCTTATAATGCTGTTCACATAAACATATAATACAAAAATGATAATAACAAAAATCTATTATAATTTCTCTAAATCGCCCTACTTCTAAATCTAGGGGTGGTGACCCAGTTATTAGCTACCATGCCTGTTAAATATTTAAGTTTTTAAAGTTTGAAGAATAAAATGTGCCCTGCCAACTTTTCTGTTAGCGAAATGAAATCTACCCTTTCAAACCATGTACCCCAGGAGCTAAATCTTAGTTTGGACAAAATATCATTTTAAAATGAGACTCCACGCTTTCGTCGTGCATTGGTGCTCTGTTTGTTTCTTACGTTTCCATTTTTAGAAAAATAAATAAATAAATTATGCAACAAGGGTTGGAAGTAATTGAAGCTTTTACTTTGGTTTCTTTCAAACACATACAAGAGGGTTTACACCTGTACACATCCTGGCCTGCAACCTCTGTTCTAGTACCCAAATTATGAAGATATTGCATAATTAAAACAATTCAAACAATCCTCTCTGATTTTCCACGCCCTTCAACTGGAATCCGGAAAATAGACGCGTCACTCAACAAAAGCATTTCCTACCAAAATCATATACGTTTGGCAGAAATTCAGTAGGCCAAAAACAAAACAATCAAAAACAGAAACAGAAAATATCCTTTCGATATGCCTGCCAATCTAAATTATACTATATCACCCACCATCTTGGGCAACTGAAATCATATTATTCCCTACAAACTAGCATGGCTCCAAAGTCAACAGCACGCTTATGGATGCCAATGATGATGTCCTTCGTAGCCGTTAAGAGTAGCTAAATGAGTTAGCATTGGAAGCAAGGCCGATGATGTGCCTGTGGTTATTGAATAACACAAATCAATGTAAACAACAATCAAATTTACTAAATAATTCAGGAAGAGGCAAAATGATAATTGTTCAAATTTGTTTTAGAACATAAGAATGTTCACTCAAAGGAAGAAAGGATCGAAGAAACTTACGTCTTCTGTTATGAACCAAATCCTACAAAAAGGACTGAATGTTGAGTTCAAAATAGGAGCAAGGATCCGGAATGTCAAATTTGCTCAAGACCTGAAGCCACATAACATATTATCAAATAAGTTGATTGCCCGTTTCAAGATGTCCCAAACTTGACTTGATACAACACATGCATGAAATCTTTATTTCAAGTGGCACAAGATAATGTCCTGATGCAAATGTAAAAACATGCAATGCATCGAACAACACGACTTACATGCCTGCAAAGAGAAATATTACAAATTTTAAAGGAGAGAAGTGGGTAGGAGAGCAAGGCTTAGGGTGTTCAGAAGACCGATTGAACTGAATAAATTGACCGACCTAAACTGAATTGTCGGTTTCAGTTAGTGCACATCACAGATCACTTCCATCCCCAGTTGAGTAAAATGAAAAACCAATGAGATAGATTCAGCATGCTTACAAGACTAAAGACAATCACATTGAATCCCCCTGTATAGTAGATAGAAGAGTTTACAGGTTGCAACGCTATATGTAAGATATATATATAACAAAGCACATGCACCCACAAATCTAACCAACATAAATCCAAGTTCCCCCATTACATAATTATAATGAGAAAAATTCTTCAAATCTTAAAGAGTTCACCAGGAAACAAACCTGACTAAAACCAAGTTGAAACTTCTTCAAATCAATTAATTTGGTTTCTAGGGTATTTGTTGGTTTTAGTTGGGAAATTTTTCAAACTGATTACATTGGTTCTGTTTAAAATTTCTCCCCAAAGCCAGTTGAAACTGATCGTGCAGACTCCTTGGGTGGGGGGAACCAAAAGAGAAGATTTTTTTTTATAAGTAATGTCGTATATATCAAAAAAGCGCAATGCACCTCTAATTACACAAGACAATATACATAGGTACCCACCCAAAAACCCAAATAAAACACCCTAAAAACCGACAAAAAGCCCCAAAACTAATACCCCCAAGACCCAACAAACAGCCCTAACAACCCAAATCCCCTACTGCATCTCATGGGGAAAGGAAAATGCATTTTTAGACCCAAATAACCCCGCTGACGCTGGCACTTCACTAGAGAAATGGAGCAATCCAAATTTTTGAGCTCCCTCATCCCCTTAACCTTTGGGGCAGAAACACCAATAATGGGCTCCCTCTTATCAATGACAAAAAAAAAGGTCCAAAATTTTTGTCTTCACCTCCCCAAGACAACCCCACAACGGAAGCTAGGTTCATCACATCAAGCACCCCTTTGGAATAGCCCTCCACCAGAGTTTCTACCACAACCTCAGCAAGCAGCTCCTTCTTCTTATGCAACTGCTTAGCAACTTTTTCCTTCACCCTCCAGGAGTACCCCAATTGAGACTTGGAGACACAGGAATAAATGAGAGCAGGGTTCTCATCAACCTTAATCAGAAAATCCTTATAGTCCTGAATTGACAAGGACGCCTCCTTCACCATAGACCAAGAAGGAGAAACAACTCTTGGACCAACAAAATCTCGTCTAATCAAGCCCAATGCCAGAGAAGGGTTTCAAACAGTCTTAGCATGAGCATCTACAGACGCCGGAGAAAGGACAGGATCTATCACCACAGGAAAAGAATCCTCCCTTTCCTTGCACAGAGGGCTCGCCGGACAAATACACCCCAGATGAGACAAAGTCAACTGCTTCAGATGCAAGAGCATCTGCCTGAGAGAGAGACGCCACCACCGGAGAAGCTGGAATACTCATCGAAGAGATCTGCCGGATCGTCGACGAAGACCCAGACCCAACATTGGCAGCCCCAAAGCTATCATCGAAACTAGGTGCAACGTTCGTGATCATAGGCACACCTTGCCGAACCACAAACACCGGCGGAAAATCACTGGGCACCATCACAAGCTCCGGAGTCAATGAAGAAACCCACTTCGTGGACACTTCGGAAGAGTCCACTAGGAGAGAAACCATCAACGGAAGTGCCTGTGCCATATGAGAAGGCTTAAGACGCCCAGCGGTTTTGGGCTTTAGGGAAAACGCAAAATCGAAACCCTTAAAAGCCTATTTGCCCAGACTTAAGACGCCCAATGAAATTGGGCTTTAGAGAAGGTCCAAACCCGATGCCCTTTAAACCTACCAGGCTTTTTAATGCAGCCCTAATCCATTTTCTTAAAGGAATTCCTTCAAACCCTATTAGAAAGCCTTCCAACCCTATTAGAAAGCCTTCCAACAACCCAGAGAACTCAACCCATCTCAGAATGAAAAAAACCTAAGAAATGTTTAACCCATCACTTGACAAAAATGCCCCTCATCTTCTCCAAAGAGCCAGCTGCCAGCGAAGAATGCTTTTCCAGATCAAACAATCCACCGCGGACAGCTGATCAAACTCGTCATTCCCCACCTCAGAACGCGTCATCACCAGGAGAAGATCCATACAAAGCAAAGACCGCCCCTTCAACTCGAAGCAAGGCTTTGAATGTTATACCTCTGCAAAAGAATGACCCTGAGAACCTCCCGCAGAAGCATCAACCCATACAGTCTTGGATTGCTTAGTCTGCATGCTCGGCAAAGGGAGAGACTCGGTCTCCTTAAACCCATTCTTACCTTCAGGAGAAGCCAACATAAGACGCAGCTCGCCCACAAATCAATGCCAACCCTACCCACAGCGGCCCTCCAGGAGCCATAAAACTCCTTTATGACCACCTTCCACATAAGCGGACACCTCCAGAAACCTTCCTGCTTTATTAACACCCTTATGAACCATCAAAACCTTATCTCCCTCATGGTAAGACTTGGAGGTATCATCCTTCACCTTACTCGCCACTTCCACCATGTCCACCAACCAAGAACATTGGATGCTAGCAAATATAAGCCCCACAAAACCTTTTCTCCTTTCCTCCAAACGAAGGTCAAGAGACCCTTCCTTTGCCAAAAAGCACAAGGATTCAACTTCAATGGAGAAGCGACGTTCTATCACGAGTCACCGGACCCTAGCACACAGCGCCTATATGTGCCACCGCTAAGGTATAGAGAGGAAAGAAAAAGAGGAGAGAGAACAGAGTGTTTTCGAGGAGAGGGAATGGAGTGTTTCCTTCATAGATAGACTGAGGACATATTGCCAATAATACATCACGCAACTACTGCTGAACTAATGTCAAAGGTAATATTCAAGCAGGAAATTCCCCCACAAAGGCAAGTCCACTGTGGAAATGGGTGCAATAAGTTTTACCAGACACAAAGCAATCGAACTATACATAATCACATGGCAGTCACATTTCAATAAATTCAAGTGTGAAGGGGCAAACACTTTATCATGAAACTACAATGCAGTGCACGTGTTAAGATTTAACAAACCAAGAGCACATCCACAACTCTCAAAGCATGCTCTTAAGCTACTAGTCAAGGCAGAATTACACAGCAATTAAAACATATTATATAATCCTTGAAACAAGTATTTAAGTAATAATTACCTCAGGGTGCACAATTCCAGAAGTTCCTATTTGCTTCCCTTTGTAAACGATGCTAGCTTGTGTGCCCCGAAGAAACTCGGGTTCCTTCAAGAGATATCAAGACAGAGGTATATCATCACCAAGCGCTAATACATAGCAAATAAACTGCAATGGGCAGGAGGGGGTAGAGAAATCCTTACATTTGAAGGCTTTAGATAGTATGTTGTATTATCATCAGGTGGAACAAGCCCAATAACTTGCATGATTCTTTCCACCAGGCCATGAATTATCTGCAAATCATAAGATGAAAGGTAAAAAGCTAGAACCACTTACCAAGTAACACATGAATGACATTTTCTTTTTTTAAAGAGAATTTTTTGGATAAATATTCTAGTTTTTTTTTTAATTGGCATAAGCCAACAGTCCTTGGATCAAATGACATTTCCTTATACCATAAGTAATAGGTGGAGCATAAGGTCCCGTGTTTAATTCTGTGTAACGTGTGTTTATCTATCCATAAGATAATTAAATAATGTAAAAGTTGATGGTGGTATTAATCTCCCTAGAAGACTCATTTAGGCATTAATCTCCCTAACATGTGACATCAAAGTCGATGGTGGTATGCAATAAGGTAGATGGTAGTGGACCTTTACAGAGTCAGAGAGGGGATGGTTCACATGGCACGGACAAGGAGTCCCTAGAGTAGGTGCAAGCCGCGGGCAAGCCCACATAACACACAAGTGGTCCCGAAGACAACCCATTAAATTAATAAAGCTTTTTTTCAAGGGAATAGCAAAGTGGTGAGGGACTCACACATGAGAAAGAGAGAATGTTGAACATACAAGTTTGTAAAAAGATTCAATCTCACATTGGTAAAATATCACAAGTGTGAGTGGTTGATATGGCACAATTAGATCCAAACTGATAAGATTTTTGCTTTTGGGTTGAGTGGTGTCTTAACATGCTATATAGTCTTTCCAGAAGACTCCTCCAAGTGTTAATCTCCCTAACATATCCAAACATAAAAGTAGCATTCCTAGAGATTTTTTTTTTTTTTTTTTATATCCCAAATACTCCTTTAAGGGAATTGCTTATCTTAGGAACCTCTAAATCCCTCATAACCAAAAACTTGAAAATATATATATAAGTGATCGAGATATCATTAACAGTGTAAGATGCTCTCAAGTACACAAAAAGTATATAAGAGAAGCCACCTGTCTAGTAAAGGCAAAAAAAAAAAAAAAAAATCATAATAACTAATCACCAAAGGAGAAACAAAACCAATTGTCGAAAGATACAATGTGACACCTAGATTCCATTTTGGGAAGACGAGTAGTAGCTCACATAAAGTCAATAGTTTATAAAGATAGCCATGAGTACTAAGTCTCACCCAGATTTTTGCATAATTTAATATGTGAAATTATAAAGTGAATCCTCTATTCTAATTCCTAACTGTGAAAGACTGAATAAATTTGAGATTCTAAAAAGGGATCCTCCCATCCTCAATAGAGCCAAATAACAAAGTGCAGAAGCTTGTTTTCTCCAGTTCTAAGAACTAAGTCAGAAAGTGTTTCTTTTAGGACACTTCACACCACTCGTCATGCCAAAAGCACACCATATAGCTCAAAAACCCCTTACAACCTGCCTGCTACCCCTCCAAATCTAAAGTCCACTTAAGCCCCAGTTACTTGTGCTATACATTAGTGACACATCTCCAAAAACGATTCCCTTCTTCACCATAATGCCACAACCACTTACTAGTGGTACTTTAGAAGTTCTCAATTTTGTCACCCCACCACAGAAAATCTGGCAGCAGCATCACAGTGTGTACTCTGAAGATTAGAAGGGTTATAAATAAAGACATAAAGGAAAGCTTACAATACCAATTCTTTTTATTTTTATTTTCTGACGAGGTAATTCTATTTGTATTGACGGGCTGGTGTTTGTATAAAACAGAAGAATGTGTACTTATCACTCAATACACATTTTTTTCCTTTATCCTTCTTTTCTGACAAGTAATGAACTAGTACAAGAGAACGAAGACTGCAAGGCTTAACTTTTTACCTTACTATAGATTATACTATTCATCCAATGTCCTAATGCCTTGTCATTCTCATCTTGTCATCTCTTCCTTTTTTTTTGGGGGGGGGGTGTGGTGTGGAGGAAGAGGGTTTGTTTCACATTTGCAACTACATTTGTTGTCTTGAGTTGATTATCGCAAGTAGGCATTATCTAGTGATTTGAAGGGTTTGACAATAGCAACAGGAGAAAATTGGGTCTAGACATGTCTACAAGCTTTTGATATTTTTCTAGCATCAGAGAAGATTCTTGGCTAAATATGTATTGATTTTGGAAAGTGGCTTGACCAATACTTTGTTTCAACACTCAAAATTTGTGTTCAAAGAAAGTCAAACTTGACGATGGACAATACTACAAATTATAATCTATAAATAACAACTAATGCAAATTGTCAACCAATATATGGAAACAAACTATGATTAGTTATAAAAAGTAGAATTGTGTGAGATTAACTCTTTCTCACAACTTGATATTCAACATGATAACAAAATTGAGTACAATGAAATGAATGTACCTCATATCCTGCAGTAGCACCACAATATAGAGCAGCAAGTTGGCGACGATTTGCTGCACCCACATCTTTTGTCTCATCCAGCAGCACTATGTCACCCACTTCAAAAATCTAGAGGCAAAATTATAAAAGAGGGAACTTTCATAAAATTACAACAGGTGAATGAATGCAGGGAAAATATTAGACGCATGATAAAATACAAAAAATTAAGCCCATAAATATAAATACTGACAACAGATATCATTGTTCAAAATGCATAAATAGTGTGCAGAGTTTTTTTTTTTTTTATATATAAGTAATGTTATATGTAAAAAGCGCAGAGGAGCGCAACTCTAGTACGCAGAAAGTATACAAGAGAACGCCTAGAAAGAAAGAGAAAATAGAACAAGGAAATCTGAAAAACTAAAAATTAAAGGAGCTAAATAAGCAGCTGTCTAAGTAAAGAGTGAAAAAAATAAAGAAACGATAAGTTGTCTTTTCCTGAGATTGTCCATAGTAAAAAATTTCCCCAAAGCCGCCGACCAAGCAAAGAATGCCACTTTTAAAGGAGCCTTGGTCCGCCAAACACTCTTCCAAGGAAAGGAGAGATTGTCTTTGTGTGCTAGAATCTTGTAAAAAGATCTAACGTCAAAGATCCCTTCGCGGGATGGAATCCACCAAAGTTTGTCCACTTCACCTCTCCTTCGTCTAAAGGAATACAACAGAGAATAAAAAGAAGCCAACATTTTCACTTCCCAGTCATGGGCCAAGCGGATAAAGAAAACGTTCCAATGAATGGTGCCACTAGACAAGTCCATATTGATGGCCACAAACGCTTCCTTCACCAAGGCAATATTATACAACACTGGGAATATTGTCTTGAGGCATACCTCTCCACACCACACATCATCTCAAAATCTGACTCTCATTCCATAACCCAAGTCAAATCTAGTGTGACTTCCACCCCCTTCTAATGTACTTCCAAAGTCCCCCCACCCCATATGACCCTAGGGGATCCATTGAGCACCACCCGCCCCAATTGCAACCATATTTGGCGTCCACAATAGCTTTCCACCAAGCCTTTCTTTCAGTCGCATAATGTCACAACCATTTCCCTAACAGAGCTTGACTAGACAATCTCAAATTGTGAATCCCTAGACCTCCTTTTGAGATAGGAGGGCAAACTTTACCAACTTACAAGGTATACTTAAATTCTTCACCTTATCCACCCATAGAAAATCTCGCTTCAATTTCCCTATACAATTTGCCACTGTAGCTGAAATGGGAAAAAGAGACAAGATATACGTAGATAAATTGGAAAGAGTGCTTTTAACGAGGGTGAACTTTCCGCCCTTGAACAAATACATTCTTTTCCTAGTAGCCAATTGACATTCCATCTTCACCACAATGCCATCCCAATAGGACTAGGTCTTAAAGTGAGCCCCAAGGGGAAGACCAAGGTACTTCAAAGGAAGAGAAGACGTTTCACAAGCTAATAAACCAGCCATCTCAAGAACCAGCACCAATTTAGCCAGGTTCACCACCATTAACCCAAAAACCAATTCGAAACAAATGAGATGCAATCTCAAGGAACATAAATTATCATAACTTGCCCCACAGAAAACCAGGGTGTCATCCGCAAAGAGAAGGTGAGATGTTGATCATCTCGGAGGGCCCAGACACCACTGAAAAGCCGGTGAGAGAACCATGATGAATCGAAGCTGAAATCATCTTGCTAAAAGCCTCCATAACAATGACAAACAGAAAAGAGGACAAGGGATCACCTTGCCTAACCCCTCAAAAGCTCCCAAAGAACCCAGGAGGAAAGCCATTAATCAAGACAGAAAACCACACTGATGAAACACAATGAGCTATCCAAGAACACCATTTCTCCCCAAAGCCACATCTTCTTAACAAATACAACAAGAACTCCCAATTGATGTGATCATAGGCCTTCTCTATATCCAGTTTACAAAGCACACCTGGATCATCAGGCTCGATACGACTATCCAAACATTCATTAGCTATAAGAATCGAGTCCAAAATTTGCCTACCATTAACAAAGGCAGATTGAGGCTTTGAGATGATCTTCGCCATAATCTTCCTCATCCAATTGGCAAGAACTTTAGCAACAATCTTGTAGACCCCACCCACAAGACTAATAGGGGGTAGTCCTTGAGATCCAAAGCCCTAGGCTTCTTAGGGATAAGGGATATGAAGGTGGCATTAAGACTTGTTTCGAACTTTCCACGGGCATGGAAGTAAAGTAAAACTCCCATAATATCGTCCTTAATCACTTCCCAGCAATCCTGACGCCTTATCTCTATTCATACCCTTGACCACCTCATAAACCCCCCTTTCTTCAAAAGGGAGCTCAAGACGAGAAGCCTCATCCGCATCCAGGGGGAATCAAAGGCAAGGTTATCTAGTCTCGGCCTCCAATTGCATTGTTCCAAAAACAACGATTCGTAGAATTGAAAAACTTGATTCCGGATAACAACTTGGTTGGATGACACTGAACCACTGACAGACAAAGACTTGATAGAGTTAGATCTCCGATTAGAGTTAGCAACCCGATGGAAGAACTTAGTGCAATGATCACCCTCCTTAAGCCAAAGGATCCTAGACTTTTGTCTTCAACTAATCTCCTCTTGCAAAAAGAAGTGTTCCAGCTCACTAGTTATCAAACTCTTCCTCTCCTTCTCTTCAGTCTCTAACCCTCTAAAGCCTTCCAAACTATCAAGAGCCTCTAGCTCTTCGATTCTTGCTTCGTTTGAGATGTCCCACATTACCAAAGACTTGCTTGTTCCACTTTTTGATGTCAAACTTGAGAGCCTTAAGCTTGCAGCCTAGGATATAGCTAGGATAGCCTATGAAATGGTAAGACTGCCACCAACGTCTCACTAGGTCAACAAAACCAGCAACTTTCAGCCACATTCTCAAATTTGAACGGTATTTTACCCCCCCTAAATACATCCACATTCAAGCAAAATGGGAAAATGATCAAAGCATAATCTAAGAAGCCTCATTTGGAGTAGATTAGGATACTTGGCTTCCTACTCCGGGGACACGATAAAACAGTCCAATCTAGACCAAGAGATATTATTAGACCAAGTGGAGGTCCCTCCAGCAAGGGGAAGATCCATAAGGCCCTGATCAAAAAATGAAATCAGAAAACTCCAGCATAGCATGGCTAACTTGACCGTTCACTAGGGAAACAGGTGACGTTGAAATCGCCTCCTATACACCACGGCAAGTCCCACCAACTAATGAGGCCAGCCAAGTCCTCCCAAAGAGATCTTCGGTCAACATCAAAGTTAGGACCATAGACCCCCGCAAAGGCCCAAGCAGAATCATCATGGACATTTCTAAAGGAAACAGTAGCAACAAACTCCCCCGTATAAGCCCCAACCTTCTTTGCCACCCTCCTATCCCACATCAACAAGATGCCACCTGAAGCCCCATTAGAAGGAACACAACACCAATTGGCGTAATGGTTACCCCACAGACTTCTAATAATACGATTGGAAATACATTCCAACTTAGTTTCTTGACAAATGATGTCTGCCTTCCACTTTCTAAGGAGGTTCTCGACCCTCGATCTCTTGTTGTCCTCATTCAACCCTCTAACGTTCCAAGAGAGCAACTTAGGCTTCATCAAAAAGCTCAGCTCCTATGAACCCTCCCTTTGTTCCTATTGCGAGAAGAACACCCGCTATGAGCATCATAGTTAACAAAACAAAAAAGATTATTTCATTCCCTCATACTTTTCTTTCCTGCGGAGGAACCGCAACCCTCTCCCTCGTTTGGCGTTGCTAGCAATGATGTCGGCAAATAAGGCCAATAACTTCTCTTCAAACCCGTCAAACGATAACCCAAAAAGAGACTAAATTACTCCACTAGTTCCAAAATCTACTCTGGAGACCCTTTTAACCTTTGAAAATGCTGTTAGACAACATATACACGACAAAAGAAAAAAGCTCTCTTCTCTCTCGTGCATTCTCTTTTTTCTCCCATTTCTCTGCCCTAGCGGTGGCGCGTCTAGCGTCACATGCTAGGGTTAAGTACAGCCTGCGCTAGCTATGGAATGCTGGTTTTCCATTGAAGCTAAAGCTTTCTGTTTCACGATGGAGGATGGGTCCTCCGATCTTCGTTTAGAGGAGAGGATGAAGGATTTCGATGGGGTTATCTTGGTGGGTCCTCAGAGTTCTATATGGTTGGCGGCTAAGGTGGAAGAGGTTTTCTTGTCTAGGGTTAAGGAAGTTACGGTCGCATATTTTCGGGAGGATGAGAATATGTTAATGGTTCGTGGGGGGAGAAACAAGGCAGGCAAATTCTTGGAGGTGGCCATTTATGCCGAGGGTGGTCGAAAAGGTGTTATTTGGCTCCCAGAGGGCAAAAATGGGTGGGGATGGCGCCGTTTCGTGGGTGAGTTGAGACGGATGATGGAGTTCCAAGGGGGAAAGGTAGGGCCAATAATGTCCGAGTTTCCTTCATTGCTGGGGAAGCAGTTAGAGGTTGGGGTGAAAGCTCCTTCTGGGCCTCTTTCAGGAAGGTCCTTTGTGGACATGCTGCAATCGAAGGTTGGAGGCTTGAAGCGTCCGTCTTCGTGTCTCCTTGACGTGATCCCAATGTCGGCCTATTTCGAGGCGGAACAAGGCGAAGTGGAGCCGTGCTCAGCAATGGATTGTTATGTTCTGGAAGTCCACCAGATTCCGCAGAAGAAGTTTTTGGGGGCTCCATTGCCGGTGGTACAGCATCTGGCGGTGGCAGATTTGTCAGCGAGCATGGAGAAGATGCAAGAATGGGTGAAACTTCATTTAGGGCTTCTTCGAAGTGAGTTGGACCGGGCCTTTGTTGGGCTGGCAGAGGGTCTAGTCGTTAGGCTGGACTTGACGTCCAATGGGAGGCAGAACAGGGTAGAGAGGTTGGATCTTGCGGGTTTGGGTGTTGGTTCGAGTACCAGGTTGGACCCAAATCTAGACTCGGGTCACAACTCGGATCATGGTCCGGATCACCTCTTTGGGCCACGGTTCGGGTCATAGTTCATACCCAAATTTGAATTTGGGTGTCTTTCACGCTTCAAGATCTGTTTTGACCGGTAAGTTCTCTTTTCCTGTTCTACCCCAAGAGAAAAGTTTCGGTAAAGAATCTGGTCCAGATTCTGCTTTCTCTGTGTCAATTTCCAATCAAGAGACTAGTGAGCGTTTGGCGATGGAGTGTCCAGTGGCCTTTGAGCCGGATATCCTACCGGAAGCATCTTTGTTGGGTTCAGGGGCTGTTGCATTGGGAGAGAGACTCCGCTTGATTTCGGAGTCATCGGAGATTGGGACTCCCTTAGTCCGGTTAGCTTCCAAGCAGATTCTAAAATACTACTGAAGAGCTAGGAAAGCCAAAGGAGCCCCGATGAAGGATTCCCTTATTTTGGAGGCAATGGAGGAGCTCGGTGCGCCACCTGTGCATTTCCAATCCACGCCGGTTGCTCGGTTTGTTGTACAATCTATGCCAAGAGCTTCTGACATGCAGGAGTATTCAAAGACTGAGAAAGGCTCTTTCTTGGGGGTTGCAGCTCCTTTGAAGTTTGCTCCTCAATAGGGACTTCTCAGGCGGGGGTTTCTTAATCCTAGATCGACTATGAAAGGTACTTCTTCCCCTTCGTCTAAGCCACCGGTCGCGTCATCGTCTACTATGGTGGTTGCTGTTAAGGGGGAGGATTCCAATTTGAATGGGTTGACCCATTCCCATAAATGACCAGTAGGCTTCAGCCTGTCCGGGGAGATCATCATTAGGGATTAGGGAGACGAGCATTGGGATGGTGTGGATGGTGTTTCCCCCAAACCACTTAATGTTTTACTATCCTAAGGGTTTCAGCTTGTCTGAGGCGGCAATTGGGTGGGACGACAGGGAGAATGACTTCTTTCCTGACCCTTTAGAATGGATTTTTAGTGTCAAAGATGAGGACCCAACTTTGGCATTGTTGAATGCCGTTGAAGAGGACCTTCATCAGGAAGTTAAGGTTGCTCATTCTAAGCCTAAAGGCAAAAGGGAGTTGTTCAATTTGAAGAGCTCCATTAATTATGGCGATTCATACACATCCAATCGACGAAGGAAAGGCAAGGTTCATGAGCGGTAGCGCTGGATTCCCGTTTGGGTTTCTGGTGGGAGGGTTTTAGTTTTGGTCCTTGTGGGGTTGTGGGTTAGTTTGGTAGTTGCTATGCAGGGTGGTGGGTTTTTTTTTGGGTCAATTTAGGAGTTGCTTGGGAGGTGCTATGTTCTTGTGGGTTTTGCGTTCCTTGGGTTTTTCCTTTCTTTCCGTTTTCGTTGTCCTCTTTTCTTCCTTTTAGTGTTCTCTTGTATACTTCTTGTGTACTAGGGTTGCGCCCCTCTACGTTTTTGATATATACAACATTACTTATCAAAATTGTAAAGAAAATAAAGGTATGGGCTCCGCCTCCGAAACCAAGTCCAACTCCAAGCCAACCACATTAGACTCCAGAGAAGGAGAAGCCATAGCTGGAAGTGGAGGGCCCTCCGCCAAACAGGGCAAACCACTCTCACACTGCTGGAAGACTGCATCTAACGCACCTTCAACCCCCAAGAAATCCTTTCCACCCTTGAACAACGCTTCTGGAAAATCCGGCAACGAATCCACTGACTAAATATGCAACTCCAGCCAAGAAACCAAACAAAGCATTGCAGATGGCTTAAACTAAGACTGTACCATCTAAGCTCCGACAGACCTACAAAGGGGCGGAGAGTACGCTGGAGGCGTAACATGCTTCAACAACCTAGTGTTGGGCATTGCATTAAACGATGACCCACTGAAAATAGGCACAGGCTGGGAGGGCTAAACATATGCCCCCCTTTCGAGACAAACCACTGGCCAGGAATCACAAGAATGGAGAATTTGCGAAGACCCACCAGTGAGAGGAACAGACTTCTTCAACGGATGTTGGTCGCACCCTCCAATAGGGAATACTGGCAGGAGCCCGAGACGAGAGGGCAAGTGTGGCGTGCGTTGGCTCTAGCCAGAGTTTCGCGCCGAAAAACTCACCGAAGGTAAATAAACCTCGCTGCCCGGTATTGCGGCCACTAAAGACCAGCCAAAGGGAGGTGCAGTCCTCTTCGGTTGAGTCTGGGCGCTAGAGAGAAACACTAGCGAGGGGATTTGTGCCAGAACATGTTGCTTCTCGCTGGAAAACATTCGGCAAAGGGTAGAAACCCACCCAACTGAAACTGTGGCCACCAGAGGATGCCCAGAGGAGGAAAAAGCGCCTCGGTCTCCCTAACCCGAGACCCGACCCGCCGGAATAAAAAGACCCGCCACTATCAAACTAGGTTTAGTCCTTTTAGCCCCAAAAAATGCCCGTTGAGCCTTTCCCTTTGAGGCCCTAAGCTTAGGACTTTTTGCGATTGGGCCACCAGATTCAAGCCCACTACCAAAAAGCCCTAACCCACAAGTACACATTCCAGCATTTAAGTGGGAGAGGCAACGTCCAATTTCCAGCTATAGAGCCTCCAACAAAATCCTAAAATTAGCACGATCAGAAAAGCCAAAGGATCCTACAGAGGTGTTAGGGATATTCAAACAGGCAGGAACGGTAATACTCTGCGTAGCCGTCTTTGCATGTGGTAAGGGACCACATGCCGGTGCCAGAAAAAGAGTGGGCTTTGCCAAAAATACTGCGGAGCATGAGAAACACCAATCATCTTCTCCGGGACCTGCAGAGGTGCATGAGTGTTATTGACAGCCAACCACGTTGGCACCCTAACAAAGGGCTCCGATAAAGCAGCGAAGGCGTCCTCAATCAGACAAGTTGTAGAAGACAGGACTTCAGAAAAACTTCTCCTATTCTTCACCCCTTTGTTCTTAGCAAGACACGATTGGACGAAGTTCACAGCTATTTGCAGCTCTGAGATGAATCTATCCCATCCTTTTCCATGCCTACCCTCCGGCACCAAAACAGTCCCACATCTTTCTCTACTGTCATATTCTTCAAATAGTAGAAAGCTAGTATCTATTAAAACAACCTTGGGCTAAAACGCAGGGAAAACCAGACTTGGACCAATCCCAATAGACAGTAGAATCCTCAGCAACCACCAGTTGGTCAAAAAATTTCAACAACCACGTAGACTCTTGGCTATTCAGACGAATAGACCGGAGCTGACCCCTACATCTTTCTTTAATTACCAGCTCAGTAGAGCCATCCTTTACCAGCATCTCAAAAATCCTTAGACTCCACAGACCATCTTCTTGACAAACCCATTGCAGCAACACAGCAATCCAACAGAGGCAAGAGAGCAGAAAGCAGAGGAGAAGCACCCACACGTACCACCTCCGAGAACGGAAAAGGGAGGGAGAAAAGAGGAGAGAGTAGAGAGGAAGGTAGATAAATTGCACACACAAGTTTATCGCAAGAAAAATCTAGCTTATTGAAAAAGTTTTTCCACGAGTTCCATCTCTCCTTCACAACAAATCCATAAAATAAAGACCACATATAAAAGATAGCTATCAAAAGACGTCATAGACTTAAATCTGCAAGAAAAATCACTAGAAATACTTTAATACTAATCTATTAATTGAAGGTATTAGCTAATGAAACATGGGGAAACTTCACTTAACCCCTCTCCCCCAGCCTGAACTTGCATCACTTTTGAAATCACCCCCAAAAAGTTCAAAAACACTCAATTTAGTGTATTAAACTTATAATTTTGTTAGGTTTTTTCATTAAATCCAGTCAAAATTCCCAAATACCTTCATTTTTAGTAAAAATAAAAACAAAAAAAATTGCAAAGATTCAAGCGTGGGTAGTTTTGAAGATTTCATTAAATCTTGACCAACGCCCGAATCTTTGCTTCTTTTTTTCAAAAACAAATAAGGGTATTTTGGTAATTTTGACAAGATTTAACGTAAAAACTTAACGGAGAGGTGACATTGCAAAAAATTGGAAGTTTGATACACTAAATTGATAGTTTTTTAACTTTGTGGGGTAATTGCAAAAATGATGGATTTCAAGGGGTTTAAGTAAACCCCTTTTTTTATAACTAATATTTTCTTTTTTCTTTTTTATTAATATCTAATCAAGATAACATTAAAAACGTAAGGCACTCCAGTTACACATAAAGTATATAAAAGAAAACACCTAAATTTTTTTGAAAAACTTTTCCACAAGTTCCACCTCTCCTTGCAAAAATCCACAAAAATCACAAGAAATAATTTGCAATAAAAGATAACTATCATAAGACATCATAGCCTTAAATCTGCAAGAAAAATCACAAGAAATAATTTAATTCTAATCTATTAATTGAAGAATGAAAGATATGGCCTGACAATATTTTCTTTTATAACAAATGTTTCCTTTCCTTCTTTTTGATAAGTAATAACCAGTCTTATTAAAAGTATAAGGTGCCTCAAAGTACAAAGGGAGTATACAATAGGGATCACCTAACTAGAAAGGGAAAAGCAAACAAGAAAATCATCAAAGCTAACCAACATTGTTTCCTCTTTCCTTTATTTTTATTTTTGCTTTTTTTATTATGAATAATCGAGATAACATTAAAAGCTTAAGGTGCCACCAAGTCTACAAGAAGCAAGAACTATACAAGAGAAGCCACCTAAATAGTAGGAGCATAAAAATAATTGTTTTTTATGTGGCCTAATAATATTACCACCCTTACTTCAACAAAGAACCTAGAAACCCCAGTTTACCAATATAAAGAAAACGCCAATCATTTTAACTTCTACTGGCCACCTATGGATTCTGAAAAAACTATAAGCTATCTATGCATGTTTACCACTCTAATGCAATAAGAAATAAATAAATAAATGATTACACCTAAAAGTGGGTAATGCCCCAGTGGGTGGTGGAGTTACTAGCGAGTTAAAAAGTCAGTTTGGTAGTCACTCCAATTTAGAAGCCTGAAACATGCCCCACCCCCCCACCTTGTGAGATGTGGCGCATTTGGCAAGAACGCAACTCCTGAAACTTTAAAGACCGCGTGAGAATAGAGGTAGAGTTTAAAGTTATGTTCAAAACCCTTTATGGGTGGATGACAGCTACAAGTAATTCCCGCTTTTCTAATTTCTGGAATTTTTTGAGTTGTGTTTCTTTTGTCTCCCCCTAAGAGAGTGCCTGTCTCTCTTGCAGACTCTCTCTATACTTGGGTTGTTCTTTTTATGACACAATGAAACAACATAAGCCTCCGCGAGAGCACTAAAACAAATAATAAAATAATGACCAACTGAATAAAATACTACGCACACCTTAGACATGGTAAACCTATATTCTCATAACTCTACCAATATAATAGAAGATAAAATTATTATCTAATAACAGAGACACAGGAAGACTCACCCACTAAAAAGTAAATGGTCAATTGAAGAACTGTGTTGTACCTTTATGGGCTTTGGATGGGCTTTGTTTTGTCCAACAGTTTTCAATATACCAGACATAAGACTGGTACGAGCCGTCTGTGGAAATGGAGAAATGCGTCAAAACTTCAGAAAAATAAACAGAGAGAAAAAATAATAATAATAATATTTTTTGTATAAGTAATCTTTCAGAAAATAAACAGAGAAAAAATAATTATAATTTTTTTTTATAAGCGCGCAAGGCATCCCCATGTACATAGGAAGTATATAAGAGAAACCAACTAACTAATAAAGGTAAAAAGAATAAGAAAAGCACGGTAACCAATCATACAAGAGAGGCATATGCAGTTGTCTAAAGATACGAAGCGTTGAAAAATAAAGACTTAATCTCCTCCAAAGTTCTTTTCTAACATATGCATCCTATCTTCTTTTTCTTTTCTTTTCTTTTTTCTTATGTTAGCGTCCGCATTAGAAATTTCAAGAGAATGACATGAGATAAGAATAAGAACAGCCAGCTAAAATCACATAAACTTAGAGGGAGCAAACCTTCACCTTCGAAATGTAGGTAGACAAAATATTAAGCCTAGACACACTTCAAGGTACAACACACCATGGGGGTGCAAATCAAGAGAGCAACTTCAATAGCAATGACACAGACCATCTTGCTAACCACACAACTCAATTCTTCTAACACACAATTCATTATTAAGGCTCTGTTTGATTAGACGTAAAATGTTTTTTGTCGGAAATGCTTTCAACGCAAAACATTTCCTTGAAAAATGATTTATTCGAAACATTTTCCAACGTTTGGCACATAAAGAAAATCACAATTATACATATATATTTTCATTCAATCAAATTAAACTTTAAATTACGAAAATGTCCCTAGTAGGTCCCGACAGTGGCCTGGCCTGTCTCTCGAGTCTCGACTAAGTCCAAGTGGGGTCCCGACAGTCACCTGGTAGGCTGGTCGGGTCCCAACTGAGTCCTACTGGTGTCCTAACCGAGTTTTAGCAGTGTCTTAGTTGAGTCTCAGCATGGTCCCAACAGGGTCCCAGCGGTATCCCGATAGAGTCCCGGCAATGTCCCAACAGGTCCTAATCGTCCTAACCAGGTCCTGACAGCATCTCGGCATGTCCCGACAGAGTCCCTAAAGGAACCTTGACGAGATCCAGGTCGATTCCCGTCGGGGTCTCAATCAAGTCCCAGTCGGATCCTAACCAGGTCCCATCGATGTCTTTGTAGGATCCCGGCAATGTCCTAACTCAGTCAAACCAAAAATATTTTCCATTAGACTATTATTTTTTGTCGCACCAAACACCCGGAAATACGAAAAACATTTTCCAAAAATTATTTTACACCGAAACAAATGGAGCTTAAGTTGACATGAACAACTCCTTATTCAATTCTACACAAAGTACTTGACATGCATGTTGTGCATGTGATGAATCATAATATTGTATTGGTTGGGCATAAAAAACTATGGGTGAAAAGGCGAGCAGTTATTAACCACCCACTAACTACTAACCACAATAACCACTTATATATATATTATACGATATTATATATATATGAAACGACATCGTTTTGTGTTTAAAATATATATAAAAATGTATAAAAATCTAGAAATGATGTATGTAGTAAAGTATTATAGTATTACCATAAAAACATCATTTTGGTTTTTTTTTTTTTTTTACATTTTCAAAAAAAAAATATCTTTAAAAAGCAATTAGCAGCTATTACAGTTGTTAACCGCCTAGGGGGTTAGTGGATTTTACTAGCTGCCTAGGCGGTTAGGGTTAGCAACTTTAGCTAATAACTGCTAACTGTAACCGCCTTTTCACCTCTATAGAAAACCATGTCACACAAAAAGAAAAATGTTTCTAAATAAAATGTTTAACAAAACCTCTAATTTGAAGAGTTGCGTGGAAAGGTTAGCTACCAGCCCCAATTAGCTTGTTCATATGAAATGCATAAATAGCACGAAAGTTTCATGGAACAATATACTGCAGCTGAAACATGGAACAACTGAAATCTTAGATCAAAACATTATGCATGGATGACAAGAACTGTGACCAACCAGAGCTATTACTCTCTACATCAAAAAATTTCCATTAATGAAAGACGTAAATCCATTGGAAAATCACTTCCAATGGTGAGTTTAACAACAGATGAATGTAAAGATAAACTCATTTTTATTGAAAAGAGTATCGAACTCTATGAATTTTGGGCTTCAATATAGTAAACGAAAGGTCAGATGTAGAACTCAAGAAGGAACACCTAACCAATCAACAATAAGCTACACAAACAGTAAAAAAACCAAAAAGGGAAGAAATATGACAAAAATATAGCAGGCTTCTAAAGGAAATGCAGGAGTTCATGAAATGAGTTTTAAGTCTTCATTCAAAACAAAGTGAATAAAAAGGAATAATTGTAAGGCCAGGAAAGGAGAACCTTTCAAAAAGAAGTACGAGAAAGTGAACATATTAGAGAGAGAGACTTAAGGACAAACTCAAGAGAACCTAAACAGAGAAAAGAAACATATAAAAGGAAAAAAGAAAACAGTCGAAAACGAAGAAACAAATTGATAGGGGTCAACAATCATATACAAGGTTCAAACCCTTCTATAAAATTACCGACAGGGAAAAAAAATCCTAGTGTCAGAGTATAACTAAAGCACAAAAGATTCAGGATACAAACCTCATTTTCAGAGGAGCGGGGATTTTCAATAATCACTGCAGTTGATCTGTCGTCTTCATGATTTAACATTGCAAAATTATCACCAAGCGAGCACAAAATAAAAGACAAGACTTCTGTAAACCCACACATTGCCATCTAACAGGAAAATAGAAAAGAGCAAAACTTAAACAAATAGAAGTAATAATCAAGAAAAAGTCGCAACAATCGGATTGTTTCGCTTGAATATACACGAGGATCCTCAGCTCTATACCTCCAATCTGATAAGATGACTGAACTCTTCCAAGCGCAATGGCTTCAAAGACACAGCCCTTCCCTTCGAAATATTGTAACCCTTAGCAACTGCAATATCCTTAATATTGTTGTAGCCATAAGCAATAGCAACATCCTAAGCAATAAAAAACATCCATTGTCAATAAAAATACAAGTGTGACAATCCAAACATGTTTGGTAAAGAAAGGTAAATTAGTAAAATGACCAGGTTTAGTACTATCAATACCTCCATAACATCACAAGGATGAAGAACATCACTTCTAGTAGGGGGTACAGATACATTGATAGTGGAGCTATCACCTGATACAGACTGCTGAGCATGCAATTGCATCCGATTTAACAAATTGGTGACCTGAAGGATAGGTAAAGACAATGAGAAGCCAATGCCAAAAAAACCAAAAGCAGCCACGCTCTTACACATGCTTCAATTACTTTCACTAAAATAAACAATATAAAGAGTCTACATTGCAATGTGATAGCCTGCGTATAAGACCGCAAATCTAATTCTATGTTTGTTTGAAGGGAGAGTGGGGGCCTAATAGTGTGGGAGGAAGAAGAGAGGGGGGGAAGAGTCCCTTAGTTTACTTGGGGGATGTGAATGGAGAGGATAAATCCCATGGACCCCACCATTTCCAATCCATCTACAATAGGACAGATTGGAAAGCAGAGGGGAGAGAGCTTTTATTTTCTTTTGTTGATAAATAATAAGATATCATTAAAAGCATAGGGCATCCCCCACGTAGAGCTTTTTTGAAAAAGGAAGAGCGTGATATGAGGGAATAAATTTTGATTTTATCCTCATCCAGCATTTCCCTTGCATTATCCCTCCCCCTGTCAACCAGACAACATGCAGGAGAGGTGGACACCTCTCTCTTTCCTCCTTTCCCTTCTCCTCCCCCTCTCCAACCCTTCTAGTTCTTCCCTGCTACAAAACATAGTTAGCCATTTCAAACGAAGAATTTTATTATTAATTATATGTTGATCAGTTGTAAAAACTTGCAGTTATAGGAAAAAAATTACTGAGAAGAATATAAAAAGAAAAATCAGAGACAGTGAACCAAACTGGGACTGGATATATTGCCATAAGCTTGGTTTATTAGTCCAAGTCTATATCTCTTAGTACCCACATTATTAAAAGTCCCATTTCTAACAAAAAGGGACGAGTTCAAGAGTCTATAAACATACCCCCTAGTACTCAAACAAAAAAGAATCTAATTTTTTTTAAGTACAAAAATTGACTTTGAATAGTGAATTTAAGTATTATGGTTTGTTGAAGGCACTATTGCCCTGTGGTTCTTTCCTCACTTCTGAACCAAACTTTTTACATAAATTAAGCTCAAGAAGCTGTCCTCAAGCTCAATTTGGGATAGGCTCAACCACTATGCTAAATGTACAGCACAAACAGATCTGGCTTAAGGCAAGCTCAAGCTCTACAAATTTCTGACTGAAAGGCGCTTGAGTAAGTTTGTATTTGGCTTGCCTTGGCCCCATCCATAAAATTATTGGTTAAACCTCATAAAAAATTTTCCTTTTACTAGAGTTATAATTGGATGAAAATAATTCGCATAAACAAGTAGAGCATACCTTCAAAAGGAGCTAAGCAACTATGAAGCAGTAGGATGAGAGGATTTTTTTTTTTTTTTTTTCTTTAATGAATAATTAGAATTTTATTGAAAAAAAAAAAAAAGGTAAAGCCCTCATACACAGAGTATACAAGAGAGCCGGGGCCCTAGTTGCCACTACAGTCTAAATAAAAATCAGACCTACCAGATTCCCGGAGGGAAAGTTAGGAACATATACAATAGCCCAATCCAAAAGAGATCTCAGAAAAGAAGATTTAAGGAGAAGCACATTGGTAGGATGAGAGGATTTTTAAAGGCTTCAATAACTAAAATCATCTTTCAGAAACAAACTCAACAGAACACATGTCCCTCACAATCATCCAAGATCATCGATTATACCCTTATCAAAATATCACTACCAAGGGAGAAACATAAAGCCAATAGGAATAGAAAGAAAGCCAACTATATCTTAAAATATCTTTCTGCATCAATGTCAAAAGAAAATTTTGTACAGTCTTTTCACCTGTAAAAGTTAATGGGCAATTCAAGATATGAACAAGCACAAGTGTAGAGTTTGCAAGAAAAAGTTAACAGTGAAAAAAGTTCTCCTCTTTCTCTCCATTTCCCGCCACGCGTGGGAGCGTGGGAGCGAGTGGAGTTGTTTGGTTTTCATTGTGTTCTGTCTTGGGTGGTTATGGCTGGTTCTAGAAGTTGGATAGTGGAGTCCAGAGAATTTGAACTGCTGATTAAGGGTGGGGCATCAGGAGTGAGGATCTTCGAACGTAGTAAAAGGAAACAAAGGTCCATTTTTCTGCAGAGGGACGAGATAGTGTGTATGGTGGGAACGGTGAAGGAGGTGGTGGCAGAGGAAACGTCGGAGGTTTTTTGGGATCAATCAAGAGCTGGATACCCTCGGATTATTGCACAGAAATGCTTGAATCGGCACAGACATTTCCTGACATTAGAAGAATTCGATGGAAGAAGAAGGAGTGGCGCGATACTCATTCCAAAAGGCGGATATGGGCAAGGATGGGTACACTTCATTTCGAAAGTGCGTGTGGCTAATGAAGCCCTTAATGAGGTTAGAAAGGTTAGGGGGGTCAAGAAGGCTGAGGCGGTGAGGGGGAGGAGTTATGCGAAGGCTTTAGGGCTGTCGTCTCATTCGGAGGAGGAATGCTTCAATTCCTACATAGAGCTGATCGCAAGGGTTCCTAGATGGTTGAAAGAAGCCACAGCACAGATGGGTCTTCAAGCCTCTTCAAGCCCAAGGGTTGGGCAAACGTGCAATGGTCCCAACGGTAAGCATTGCTCCGGCAAAGACCTCCGGTGATTAGGGGTTGATTTCAACGAAATCCCATTCTTTGTTGTACCTGGTTCGAGGCTCTATGGAGACAGGAGGATGTGCAATAAAAGTTGAAGATGACACAGGGGAGGTGCTAGCGAGTAGTAACCATCCTCCAGTGGAGGACTATTCGGGGACGAAGGCTATGAATAAAGGGCCTGGGCCGTTGAAGGGACTTGAGGGAAATGTGTATTGACCCAAATTATTAACTAGGCATAAGTAGCTAGGTTGAGAGAATTAATTTGGGCTTTGGGTTACTAAGGACACTAGGAAGGTAATTTGAACTTTGAGCAAACGTACGCTAGGTCTGATGGACGTACACTGCTGTATGTAGTGCAGACGTATAGTGGGAGACCACACGACGTACCCTCTGCAAATCATACAACGGATGTACGCTACTTTTTGAATACCCTCTACTTAATACCTAGACGTACTAGGCAACCATGAAACCACTGGGCAAGAATCACCGGACGTACGCCCCTAGGCCAGACGTCCGCTGCTTTTCTAGGCCTATAAATAGACCCCTACCCCTCTTCATTCTTCACAAGTTCCAGACGCTCCCAGGCTGCCAGAGTACTCCTAGAGTGTTTCCAAAGTGTTTGAGTGTGTTTCGTGAGCGTGTGTGTGAGGCGTTTGCGAGTTTCGGAACGTTCGTGAGGCGGAACTCTTGCGGTTTTGTTTCAAAGAGATACCGTTCGATCTGTAGCTTTTAATCACGTCGTTATGCTGCTCGTTTTACGTTTAGTTATAGTTGTTAGCTTAGTTATACTTTAAAACCCGTTTGGGTTAGCGTTTTCGATTAGCTTAGCGTTGTTACGTTGCATGAAGGTTGTTAGATAGACTACAAGGCTTTTGGGTGTTCCAAGTAGTCGTAGGAGTCGGAGAATAGGCGAACAATGGAGAGAAAAAGAGGTTCTCCCTGAGAAACCCACGTAATAGACGTAGGGTGTTGTGCCAGACATACAGCCTCGAGCCCAGACGTACAGTCAGTGTATGACAGGGAAACCCTATTTTCACCAACCGTCCCATAGCTCCTATTTTTCTTGTTTTAGAGTTGTTTTAGCGGAATTCGGACTAATAGAAGGTTTTTCACATATTTGGAGAACCCGGATCTTTCGAAGTTTTTGGAGATGCTTATCAATCCAGGTGAGTTTTAACTCACATAATGCGCATTGTTATTTTTCATGCTCTACACGTCTATTTTGTGTACCAAGCAAACGTACATATTTTACAAGTCTCACAGTTTATACTTATTACACATGAACTCTGTCATTTTGAGAAAAATGTTGTGCTGAATATGTTAACCAACTGAGACTTGTAAAAAGACATGCATGTAAAATACAAACAATAATTTACATCGTATGATGGTACACCAGTACATGCAGTAGTAATAGCCATGGGCTTACTATACATGTTAGCTTTATGGTCAAATGTGTACGTTATGTGAGAACTTTGGATCCATTGGTTTCGTGACCTTGGTAGTCCTAATGGTTCAATCACTATAGGACAGACGTCATTAGTTAGTGTGGACCACTAGAGGTCAAACTCGATCATGCCACTAATGTTACGTACAGTATGTTATATAGTGGTTGGAGCACTAGCATTGTATTATAGGTCCCTCGTGGCAACATCAACCCTACTGAGAATGGGTAATATTTCAGGTAAACCATACTGTTATACTATGATTGTTGTTTACATCATATACATTTATCACTACTATATATATATATATCACTCATAATTAAGCTGTCATAATAGAACTGCTTTTTCTTATTAAACATCTGAGTTCATTACTAAAACTAGCACGAGCATTATCTGCGTTAAAAATCACTAAGTCTTAGACTTACCCCTTTTTATTTTTGTCTTTCCCCATCATTACGAATAATTACGCAGTTTAGCTACACCAGACGAAGATGCCATCGGAGACTACTTGGGTGATTGCTCAGAACCTGATACGGGTAATCTTTGAGGATATGGATCCCGTTTGACTTAGGACAATGTGGAAAAATAGAGGATCTGCCCGTGCAGAAATGATGGAGATTTTGATTTCATTGGCTCTGTTGAAGCTTAAGTGTAGGCTTTGATCTATTGATCTTTTGTGAACAATGTTGATGTTGCTTATTTTGGGTTGTATCTAATTCCTATGGATGGTTTGATGACCAGTACATTTGACGACTATCTATTATTGTAATACCCCGAAAATTATTGCCCTATTTTAAAGGAAATAATTTAACGATAATTCGACATTTATCATAACTAATTTATTTGGTGATTTTATGGCAAGAGATCCGGATTTGCTAATGATGAGATAATTATAAGCTTTAATAATATTGGAGGATTTAATTTGGGGTTATCTTGTTAATTGTATTAAACCACAAGAAGGAAAAAGAGACGAGGGATTTTTATTGTGGATAATGGCTATTTTGTGGTTTAATAAATTAAGAGGGACAGTCTTGTAATGCTTAGAAATAGATAGAGGGCTTTTTGGGAAATAGGGTCTAGATATTTGCATATATCCTTATAATATTTAAGTGTTAAGACTAGGGGAGGAGTCTCACATGAAAGCTGGAGTTTCACGTGAAAGCTGCAGCAACAGAAGGCTGGCAGCAAAACGTGAGAGAAAGAGATAGAGAAGGAAACAAGAGAAGGAGAAAAACAAAGGAGTAGGTGGGTGTGAGAGGGAGACCAAGCAGCCAGCAATCGTGGGAGAGAGAAGGGGCTGTTTTGAAGCAGGCCATGATTGAAAACCAGCAAGTGTGGGAGAGAGAAAGAAATGCTGCAACAAGAAGACAAATGAGTAGGTGCAATTGAGTGGGTATGTGCATGTGTGAGAGAGTGAGGGAGTGGGTCATGTGCTGCTATGTGCAGCAGCACAGCAGCAAGCCATGCATGAGAGGGAGAGTTGTGCGTGTGAGAGAAAGACAAAGAAGAGAGAGAGAGAAGGACCAAGCGTGTGTGAGAGAGTGAGAAACGGAGAAAGAGAAGTTATGCAATAAGGAAAACAAGAGAGCTTCATGTGAAACAGCAGCTCACGTGAACTGCTGGCCACGCATGATCAAAAGAGGGGACCTTTTCCCTCCCATTTCTGCTATAAAATGGGAGGCTCCCTGCACGCGATGCGATCATGAGGGAGTGAGTGAGGCAGAAAGTGAGAAGGAGAAAGGTGATAGGGAGATCGTGAGGGGTTGTTTCCCCTGCACTAAACCGAACCAAGAGAGAAGGTGAAAGAGTGAGAAGAGGGTGGCTGTTCCCCTGCTGCCCAGTCCAAACCGAGAGAGAGAGAAGAAGAGAAAGAAGGAGAAAGAGGAAGAAAAGAAAGAGAGGGCTGAGGAAAGAGAGAGCTGTGATTTTAGAGAGAGAAAAACAGAGCTAGAGATAGAAAGGAGTTGTCACCGGCAGTGGACAGTGGCGTTTTCCAGCGACGGGCAGCAATGGTGTTCCCGACGAACCCGCGACTCAAACTCCGTTAGTTTTCGTGCCTAGAGCTGTATTTGCTAGGTAATCTCCTCACTTTGCTAGATTATGGTTTTAAGGGTTTTATAATTGATTAAGCATGCTTAGGGTTGGTTTTAATCACTTGTTTAAGATAGTTGTTTATTGACATTTGGGTTGTTGATTCTTGGTGATTTTTGAGGAATAAGGGCTGCCTTGTGATGGTTAATTATTGTGGCCAAATATTGAGGGTTTAGCATAGGTTTGATTATTTATTGGTGCTTATAGGTTGTTGATCAATTATAGTGCTCTTTGATGAATTATTTAGTAACACTTGGGTTGTTAACAAATAGAGCTTTAATGCCTTGATTTAAAGATAGCCGGTTAGGTATTAATTATAGGGTATCGATTATGGTGACAACCAAGTGTGGATAGGTATTTTTGTGGTTGGCCGATTATAGAGATTTATTCAATGAAATGTTATTAGCCTTGATTGGGATTAATGTCGTTTGTTCATTAGTGTTGATTTTACTTAGGACCTTGATTGGAAAGGTTGGGATCCATTACGGTCTTATAAGAGGGTCACATAGCAAGGATAATGGAGTTTTGGGGGTTTAGACTCTAAGGATGACTTATAGTTAGAATTATTCCAACTAGGTTATTATGTGACGCTAACGTAGGGTTTTTATATAAAGACTCCAAGAGGGTTTTCAACGGATTGACCGCATTATAGGACGCTACGCATTGGTGTGTGTGTTGAAAGAGAATTTGAGGATCAAGGTAAGTAGGCTATCTTGTGTTAGTATTTTCATAAATAATGACCCGGATGCATTTTATGTATAATGCTTTCAAAGGCAAACCCGGGTTACCTCTTGAACTAAATAAAATACCATTTTATGCATGAAAAGTGTGACATAAGCTATTTTCTAGAAAATATACATGAACTGTTTATTGGGCTACTTGATAATGTTATATGTGATGTGATGCTATTTATGCTGTGATAAATGTGGTGACACCGGTACCGAGTGTCTGCATGATATGTATAAATGATCAGAGGCAGTGCAACACACCATTTGTTGGGTGTGGCCTCAAAAGCCGGTAACCCTAAGTAAAGGGGGTTAGGCTAATAGGGTTCCGTTGAAAGGAGATGAGCAAACCAATCCTTGCCAACAGGGGGTGTGCGGGACAAGCACAACCTTACTCTGGGGGTTAAACAGAGCGGATGGTGTTATGGAAATCTGGCTTGGTTAATATTATTTATAATATTGTGAAGGCATCCCAATGACTATTTTGTAAATGATGATATCCATATTTAACCCTTTTTCTCTGGATATAAACTTTTCACCGTCACACACTAGCACAAGAATACTTGCTTACTAAGTCGTCGGACTTACCCCTTACTTTTCCACACCAAAGGGACATGATGGCGATCTATAAAGGAATTAGCTAGTGTCAAGTAGACCAGACCTGGAGGTAGATGTGACCGTCCGATGTGAAGGTGTTGACCGGATTATGACTTGAAAACCCATTGTAGAACTACAAAGGTTATTTGTGGTATCATGTATAATTGATTAATCAACTTGTACTAAGGTTTTTAGTAATGCTCTGATTGTAATGATAGATGCTTACAGATCATAATAAATTTATAGACTTTCCCTGCTTGATTACTCTGATTAAGGAATTAGATCTATGTGGGCTTACTACTTTTGTGGTTAAGTCTGGGAGACGAACCGTGGAATTAATTATCAATTAATTAATTATCAAGGCGTTACAATTATATTATGAATGTAGTACTTTATCTCTGGTATTGCTGTGTGATGTTTCTATTACTATCTTTTAATCCCATAGTCTTCATAAAGTCTTCTGCTGCAGTTTTCTCGTTACGACGAGCAGAGTGTTTTCCCTGAGGTCATGTTTTGGAGGGACATGTCTAAGATGACGCGCCGTAAGATCAATTACTAGTTAATTGATTTGCCCATCGGGCAGGGCGTCACAAAAGGTCAATCAAGCAAGGCAGTCAGCAATTAATGTTAACCAGGAGCTACAATTATTTAGGAATTTGAAAGGTGAGGTAGATATAGGTCTAGCTAGGCTAGATTGGGTGATCAAAAATCTAGAGGGTTTTGGGCCAGGGCAGGGTTGCAGTTCTCGAGCTCAAAAAGTGGTAAGCCCAAAAGGGAAAGAGAAATGGATTAAGCCCAAGTGAAAGTTGCTCTTTAAGCCCATAGTTGGGGTGGGCTTGGGTGCTGGGTCCAAGGCTGTTAAACCCAGTTATTCTAAGGGGCCGGAGAAGGCACAAGGTTGGCAAGTCTTGCATTGTGCAGAAGCGTCGTTTTCAACAGGCCTAGTGGGGGTGTCGCCGTCGATGGGTTCTGACATTCCCGAGAGTTCCGATGACCTAGGTACAGCTAATTCGGCCCCGGTAAGGTTGAAAGAAATGGACGGAGTTATATCCAGAGGTCGGGGCGCTCTTTAGGCGGGTGTTTCTTCTCTGTCTCCAATAGTAGGGTCGAATGAGGTGTCGCCAAAGAAGGTGGGGGAGACTCGTCATTTGGGCAGTTTGGGTTTGGGTTGTTTGGGTTCAACCGATGCGTCCCATAAAGTGCGGGGAGAAGCCTTGAAGGCGTCTAAGGTGTTGTCATCGCCAGAGACATTAAAGGACCAGAATTTTTGCCTAAGGCCCAAGGCCCAAGGGGTGAATGGCCCAATGACTCTGTCCAAACAGCTAGCGGTTAACCGCCTAGGTGGTGAACCGCTACCTGGTCAGCGGAGGCAGTTAGTAGATTTCTACTAACTGCCTAGGCGGTTGCGGTTAACGGTTTTAGCTACTAACCGCAACCGCTATTTCACCACTAACCGGTAGCATACCCGATGCTAGCAGTAGTTGTAGGAATGGCCTTCGTCGCCGGCGAATCTCCAAAAGGTTAGCGGAGGCGGTTAGTAGAAATCTACTAACCGCCTAAACGGTTGCGGTTAACAGTTTTAGCTACTAACCGCAACCACTATTTCACCCCTAACCGGCAGCATACCCAATGCTAGCAATAGTGGTAGGAATGGACTCCGTCGCCGGCGAATCTCCAAAAGCCTTCACCTCGGCATCAAAGATGAGGGTTTTGTGGATAAAGTCAGAAATTGGTGGGCTTCTTTCTCCTTTATGGGTTCCCTGGGCTTTATCTTGGCTAAAAAGCTTAGAGCTCTTAAGGGAGAGATTAAGAGGTGGAACTTGGAGGTGTTAGGCAATGTGGGGGCTAGAAATAAGGCTTGGGCGGAGGAGTTGGAGTTGCTGGACAGATCTGAGGAAGTGAGAGGGCTTTCAGAGGAAGAGACGGAGGTTGCTGGCTTCAAATTTGGAAGCCTCTCTTTTACAAGAAGAGATTACTTGGAGACAAAAATCTAGGGTGAGGTAGTTAAAGGAGAGAGACAAGTGCACTAAGTTCTTCCATCAGGTGGCTAATGCTAAACGGCGGAAAAATTCTATTGAGTCTCTAATTGTGAATGGTTCGTCTACCTCTAATTCAGCTAACATTAGTGATCATATTGTCAACTTCTATGAGTCTTTGTTGTCGGAGCCTCTTAGCTGGAGACCGCGGTTAGATAACCTTAAGTTTAATATGTTGAATGTTGAAGAGGCGTCTAGTTTGGAAGATCCCTTTGAGGAAAGGGAGGTGAGCGAGGTTATCAAACGCATGGATAGAGATAGGCCCTTGGCCCAAGTGTGTTTTCCTTGGTGTTCTTCCAGAATTGTTGGGAGGCGGTTAAGGAGGACTTCATGGCAGTTTTCGATGAATTTCATGCTCGAGGTAAAATTGTGGAAAGCATTAATTCTACATTCATCTCTCTTATTCCGAAGACCCAAGGGGCTAACGAGATCAAGGATTTTCGCCCTATTAGTCTTGTGGGTGGAGTTTATAAGATTATTGCTAAGGTTTTGACTAATAGAATGAGGAGAGTTATAGATAGGATCATCTCTAAGCCTCAAAATGCCTTTCTCAAAGGGAGACAGATTTTAAACTCAGTTCTTATTGCAAATGAATGTTTGGATAGTAGGCTTACGTTCAAGGTTTCAGGTGTTTTGTGTAAATTGGATATGAAGAAGGCGTATGAAACCCAAACCACCCATCCAAGGAAAGCACAAACACGCCTCTAAGTACACAAAAGGTATACAAAAGAACCCAAAAACAAAACCCAAAACAAGCAAATGACCAAAAGAACACCCAAACTGTAACAGCCCTAATGCTCCTTAGAGGAAACCCTAGTGCACCTCTAGAGGGAACGAAAACGCATTTTTGGATCCCAACCAACCCCGTCGCCGCTTGCCCTTCACCGGAGAGATGTAGCAATCTAGATTTTTGAGCTCTCTCATCCCCTTGACCTTAGGAACAGTGGCTTCAACAAGATCCCGAAGTTTCTTGTCTTCACCTCCCCAAGACAATCCCAAAACCGGAGCAAGGTTCAAAGCGTCAGCCATCCAATCCTCCCCGACCACAGGAAGAACAAGGAAACAGAGGAGTTAATGGGAATAGGCTCCATCACAACAGTCCCATCGGAAGACAAGCAGACCTACGACGAAGGCAGGACAGCAGCAACAGGGGATTGAACACCTTGCTTATCCTCGGGCAGAGAGGGAGAGATCACCGGCACAGAGGTAGTAGAGACAGAGCAAGACCCAACCTCCATAGTAGGATCCTTCCCCTTGCGCACTGGCAAGACCTTCTTCAACACCACCAGGGAGGGAGAGACAGCTCTCGGACCAAAGAAACCACACCAAATCAAACTTTTCGCAAGGGCAGAAAGGTGCACCACCTAGTTGATCTCCGCTCCAGAGGAGGAGACCTCTCTATCCCTGCAGGAGGGGCTCGCTGGCACATCCACCTCCCAAGGAAGAGCAAAAGCCTCCTCGAGAAGCTCCGAATCAGACATACCCACACGGTCTGTAGGCAACAATGTATAAAAATCCTCCCAGTCTCCCATCTCCTTTTTGCAGGGCTAATGCTAGTCAAATCCATCACATTGGGGATTTACTTGTTTGCTTTGAAGCAGTTGCTGAGTTGAAGGTTGATTTCTCCAAGTCGCCTTTGATTCCGGTTGGCCCTTTGGGTAATGTGGGGCGGTTAGCTGGTTTATTGGGTTGTGGTACTGGTGACTTGCCTTTGAAGTATTTGGGTTTACCGTTGGGGGCCTCGTTTAAGCGCAAAGCAATGTGAACGGATTTGGAGGATTTGATGTCGCGGAGGTTGGCCCCGTGGAAACAGTCGTATCTCTCCAAGGGGGTAGGGTTACTTTAATAAAAAGTACTTTATCAAGTCTGCCTACTTATTTGTTGTCTTTGTTTCCTATCCCCGCTTATGTGGCTAAGTGTATTAAGAAGATTCAACAAGACTTTCTTTTGGGGGGGGGATGAACGATGAATTTAAGTTTCATCTAGTGGAGTGGGATAAGGTGTGTTCTCTCATTTTTTGATAAAGATGAGAGAACACATGGGTCTCTTTCTTTTCCTGGCTCCCACCACGTGGGTCTCTTTCTTTTCCTTGAAAGAGCGTTTAGAGATCCCGGGATCCTCCTAGAGTGGCGTTTTTTTCTTGGATGGCAGTTCGTAGTAAGATCCTTACCTTGGATAATCTTGGGAGGAGGGGTATGGCTGTGGTGAACAGATGCTGGTTATGTGAAACGGAAGGGGAGTCGGTTGATCATCTTCTTCTTCATTGTGTGGCAGCAAGTGCATTGTGGAATGCTTTTTTCGCCTGGTTTGACCTTTGTTGGGTTATGCCTTGCTCCATCAACGAGTTATTCGCAAGTTGGTGGACGGGTAGCCGTACAAGGAGCGCTGTTGTTTGGAAAATGGTCCCTCATTGTATTCTGTGGTGTATTTGGAGGGAGAGAAACATTAGATGTTTCGAGGATTCGTCGAGGTCTTGAGAGGAGCTCCTCCATCTTTTTCTTTTTACTCTTTACACTTGGACTACAAGCTGGCTTGCCCCACAGGTTATTAGCTTTACAAATCTTCTTTCTTACTTCTCTCCTTCACCCTAGTCCCCCTTGTATACTCCCTATGTACTAAGGGTTGCGCCTCTCTGATATATTCTATTGACTTATCCAAAAAAAAATTGTACAAGAATGCCTATCTATGTTGTTCGAAAGCTTGAATGTTTGCTCACCAACATAAGAAAATATTTAGATTCTGATAACAGAACAATACTTTGTGGTTCAAATAAGTAATCCTTTAGCAATAGTAAATCCTTAAGCGGTCCAATAAAACAATAATGGGAAAGGAATAACAAAAACAAGAATCAAACAGAAAATATACAGATATAACCTGCAAATTGGCAACACAAATCAAGACCAAACAAATAAAGACAACATAAAGAAAAGGGGTGAAACAATAAAATGCCACCAGGAATGTGAGAGGGTTGAATGAGGGCAGAAAAAGGTTGAAAATCAGGAATTTGTTGAGTAAATGGAAAGTAGACATCGTATGTCTTCAAGAGACTAAGCTGAAGCTGATTTTAAATCAACTTGGACATAATTTGTGACGTTGTCCTTATATGGAATGGTGTCATGTGGCTTCAAATGGGGCTTCGGGTGGGATCCTTTTGATGTGGGATTGCAGGGTGGTTTCGAAGATAGATGAATGCATGGGAAGTTATGTGGTTGCTTGTTCTTTTAGAAATGTTGAAGATGGGTTAGTGTGGGCCTTTGCGGGGGTGTATGGTCCTTCTAGACATAACTTTAGAAGGTTTATGTGGGAAGAATTGGCAGGGTTGTTGAGTATTTGGGATATGTCTTGGTGCATTGGGGGAGATTTCAATGCTACTATTTTCCACAGTGAGAGATCGGGGGGTGCTGGTTTGAGATGCGCAACGACGGAATTTGCAGATGCATTGGGGGAGATTTCAATGCTACTATTTTCCACAGTGAGAGATCAGGGGGTGCTGGTTTGAGATGCGCAACGACGGAATTTGCAGATTTTGTTGCAGATCAGGATCTTATGGATCTCCCTTTGGCGGGTGGGGTGTCTACATGGTCCAACTCCTTGTCTTGGTCTAGATTGGACTGGTTTTTAGTCTCTCCGGAATGGGAGATGCGCTACCCAGGCTTGGTCCAAAAGAAGCTTCTCCGTGTATGTTCCGATCATGCTCCTATTATTTTGACTAGGGGCAACCTACAGAACGGGAAACGATCCTTTAAGTTCGAAAACATGTGGCTCAAAGAGGAGAGTTTTGTGGAAAAGGTTAGAGATTGGTGGGGCTCTTTTTCCTTTTAGGGCTCCCCGAGCTTTGCCTTGGCTGAGAAACTTCAAGCTCTCAAAGGAGAAATTAAGAAGTGGAATAGTGAGGTGTTTGGCAATGTGGGGGCTAGGAATAAGGCATGGGCTGAGGAGTTGAAGTTGCTGGACAGTTATGAGGAAGATAGAGGGCTTTCAGAAGAAGAAAAGGAGAGGAGGAGAGGGCTGATTTCATATTTGGAGGCTTCTCTTTTACAAGAGGAAATTTGTTGGAGACAGAAATCTAGAATCGGTGGCTTAAAGAGGGTGACAAATGTACTAAATTCTTTCACCAGGTGGCTAATGCTAACCGAGGGGCTAACTCTATTGATTCCTTGTCGGTCAACGGCTTGCCTACTTCGGATCCCGATATCATCAGTTCTCACATTGTCAATTACTATGAGTCTTTATTCTCGAAACCCATTAGTTGGAGACCAAGGGTGGATAATCTACAATTTGAAGTGTTCAGTGTGGATGAAGCGGCCAGTTTGGAAGATCCCTATGAGGAAAGGGAGGTGAGGGAAGTGATTAACAGTATGGATAGGGATAAGGCTCCGGGCCCAGATGGCTTCTCCTTGGCTTTTTTTCAAGATTGTTGGGAGGTGGTGAAAGGGGACTTCATGGCGGTCTTTGCGGATTTCCATTCTCATGGTAAGTTTGTGAAGAGCATTAATTCTACATTTATCTCTCTCATTCCTAAGTTCCATGGGGCCAAGGAGATCAAAGACTTCCGCCCAATTAGCCTTGTGGGTGGTGTCTACAAGATTATAGCTAAGGTGTTGGCCAATAGGATGAGAAGAGTTATGGATAAGATTATTTCAAAGCCTCAAAATGCTTTTGTGAAGGGGAGACAGATTTTAGATTCGGTCCTTATTGCTAATGAATCCCTAGATAGTAGGCTTAAGTCTGGGGATCCTGGGATGTTGTGTAAGTTGGATACGGAGAAGGCGTATGATCATGCCAACTGGAACTTTCTTCTTTATTTATTGAGGAGGTGTGGGTTTGGGGAGAAATGGTGTATGTGGATCAAGCAATGCATTTCGACAATTCGCTTCTCAGTCTTGGTTAATGGTGCTCCGTGTGGTTATTTCAGTAGCTCTCGTGGGGTGCGCCAAGGTGATCCTCTCTCTCCTTTCTTATTTGATTTGGTCATGGAGGCGTTTAGTAGGATGATTGGTGCTATCACTTCTAGGGACCTGATCTCGGGGCTTTCAGTGGGTTCTAGGGATCAAACCCGGGTTGTTGTCTCTCACCTTCTATTTGCAGATGATACTTTGGTCTTCTGTGGGGCCGATGTAAGCCAGATTAGGCATATTGGGGCTCTCCTAGTGTGTTTTGAGGCAGTTTCAGGTCTCAAGGTTAACCTGCCCAAGTCGGCTTTGGTTCCGGTTGGTCCCGTGGATGATGTAGAGCAACTTGCCAGGATATAGGGTTGTGGTATCAGTTCGCTGCCTCTGAAATACTTGGGGCTGCAGCTGGGTGCTTCTTTCAAGCTCAAAGCTATGTGGGAGGAGTTGGAAGAGTTGATGGCACGGCGGTTGGCTCCTTGGAAAAGGATGTATCTTTCCAAGGGTGGTAGGGTTACATTGATTAAAAGTACTCTATCGAACTTGCCTACTTATATGATGTCTTTGTATCCTATCCCGGCTCTCGTGGCCAAGCATATTGAGAAGATTCAATGGGACTTTCTTTGGGGGGTGCTGAATGATGAGGCTAAGATACACTTGGTTGAGTGGGACAAGGTTTGCTCTCCTATGGATGAGGGTGGGCTAGGAATCCGGAATATTAGAAGGTTTAATCAAGCTCTTTTGGGCAAATGGCTTTGGCGGTTTGCTCATGAGGAGGGTGCTTGGTGGAGATTGGTCTTGGTAGCAAAATATGGGTCGGATTGGGGGGGTTGGCGCTCAGGGGTCATCACTGGATCTCATGGGGTGGGTTTATGGAAATACATTTGCATGGGTTGGCAGGTTTTTAGCAGCCACTTTAGGTTTGATCCTGGCAAGGGTTCGAGGATTTGATTTTGGGAGGACATTTGGTGTGGGGATAGAGCCCTCAAGGATGTTTTCCCTGATTTGTTTATCATTGCCAGCAACAAGGGGGCGTCTATTGCGGATAATATGGAACGCTCATATGGTATCATCCAATGGAACATCCAATTCTCTAGATTGTTTCATGACTGGGAGGTGGAGGTGGTGGCTTCGTTTTATAAGTGCTTATATAATTATAAACTGAGAGGAGGTGGGGTTGACAAGTTATGGTGGCTGCATTCACGCAAGGGTTTGTTCGAGGTCAAGACCTTTTATCGAGCTCTTTCGCCCTCGGGGTTTTCTCCATTCCCCTAGAAGAGCATTTGGAGATCTAAAGCTCCCCCTAGAGTGGCGTTCTTTGCTTGGTCGGCCGCTTGGGGCAAGATTCTTACTATAGATAGTCTCAGGAGGGGTATAGTGGTGATGAATAGATGTTGGTTATGCAAATCGGATGGGGAGTCGGTTGATCACCTTCTTCTTCACTGTGGGGCAGCGAGAGCCTTGTGGAATGCCTTCTTCGATCGGTTTGGTCTTTGTTGGGTTATGCCACACTCGGTTAAGGAGCTATTGGCTAGTTGGTGGTCAGGTGGCCGTTCCAGGAGCGCTGTTGTTTGGAAAATGGTCCCTCTATGCATCATGTGGTGTATTTGGAGTGAGCGAAACAATAGATGTTTCGAGGATTCCTCGAGGTCGATTGAGGAACTCCTCCACTTTTTCCTTTTTACCCTTTTCTCCTAGACAGTGGGCTGGTTGGCCCCACGGGTGATTAGTTTTTCTGATTTTCTCTCCCTTTTTTCCTACTCCCCCTAGCTCCCCTTTGTATACCCCCTGTGTACTAAGGGTTGCGCCCCTCTGTGCTTCTTAATATATTCTTCTGACTTATCAAAAAAAATAAAATGCCACCAGCCCCACCCATCAATTTTAACAAAAACACACACATCCGAACAAAAACAACAACCATCACCACCATCTTGAATGACACATTTAGGTTTCATGAATCAAGAATGAGACATAATATAACAGAAATTGCAATACCTCCTCAGCCTCCAAGGGGACTCCAATTGCACCCGTAATATAAGATAGAGAAACCTCCATATTGTAGACAGATAATTCAGGATAAGTATACGACTTCCCATCAGAATATATCACTTCAACTGGCTCAATTTCACATTTTCTTTCACAATATTCTGAAAAGGTTGTCACCTAGAAGAACAAAGGAAAACCATTTATTTATTTATCTAGTACAAATAAGAAATAACATCCACAACATGTTGAACTTCTAGAGTACCCACCACCGTGTTCAAAACAATCTTGGCTTTTGTTAGATCAGTGGCAGTGCATTCAATGAATACATTCTTCGTCTTTAGAGTGATTGCTGAATGTGCACCATTGATAATGGGGGGTAAAGATAAAACAGTTCTGCATTAAACAAGTAGAAATTTCAGGGAAAGAAAAAAAGGAAATAAAACATTAGAACATCAAGAAGACATAAAAAATTTGGACTCGTTTCGTAAAATATTATAGAGGGTGTTTTTTGCTTTTTTGGTTGTGATGTGACACAGGTGAAAGTAGTTTGTGAGTATCTAGTAATTGGAGTTGTTGGTTAATACTTTTATTTATTTGCTAAAAAAGCAAAAAGCTATCCTCAAAAGTGTTGCCAAATGAGCCTTTTGTGTTCCCAATATGGTTTTCTAAAAGAAATCAAATAAGCCTTTTGTTTTCTTTTTTTACAAAGGCTAAAGATCTTTTTTTCTGCCAAAACTCAATAGAGACAATGGTGTTATACGAGAGTACACTCAGACTAAAATGAACAATTTGAGCTCAACATCTTCAAAGCAAAGAAAGCTCAATACTTCAAAGACAAAAAAAAAAAAAAAACAAAAACAAAACAAAACAAAACAAAAAAAAAAAAAAAAACCCATAACAAAAATTTAATTAAATTGGCTGGTAAAAGAGCTAAGAATCCTTATAATTGCATAAACATCAACAGACCATCATACCTGTCACGGTCATATATAACAGGGTACACTGGTGAGTTCTCAATTATGTGCAAAAACTTCTTGAGTTTCAAATCTGACTGCAGTGAAACATAAATCAAGAGATCATACACTAATATCTGCATGACTAATATAAAAATAAAATATACAAGCTCCTGAGAACTGTGCACAAGGGATGCAGCACAGATCAGGATCCCTTACATTGTAAATTCTCAAATTACGGAATTTAGGCCCTTTTTTTACATCGAAACACTTGAAAAATGCTACAGATTAAAAAGGTGGCACATTAAAGTTGAGAATTGAGTATAGTTTTACCAAGTTCTTGCTCTCAATGTAGTGAAAAGCTTTGAGCAAAAAATTGTCTTTTGGTTTTCTAAAGAAAAAGCGTTTCTACAAAAGTGGAGAACAAGCCTTTTAGAAAGAAAATTATTTCCGACAGCCTCCATAACACACCACAATTTTAGTAGGTGACATTTTTCAAACGCTTTGATGTAAAGAAACGCCCTAAATTCTGTAATTCAAGAATGAGATCCTAATCATGCATGCACAATCACCAATATTACAATTTGTGTGCACTATGTAAAAATTATATATTAAAAAAATAATAAATAAAATAAAGTGTGAAATACCTTTTATCCCCTGTAGTTTAATGACTTTATTTTTTCCCACCTCAATTTCAATTCATATCGTAAATCGTACCTCGCTTATGGCTAAAAACAGAAATGGTTCATTTGTCCATCTTTCATCCCAAAATTAACAGAAATCCACATCAAACCAATAAAAATTGACAAATGGCCACATGCCTCATCCAAAAAAAAAAAAAAGCTACTTGTGCCACCCTTTTAGACAAAATGGGCTTGGCCAATATGGAGATGCCGAAACCACCCAAAAGGGCCGTGGGCCCTTATGGTCAAACCACCCTCATGGCCCTTGGGGGTGCTTCGGCTACCCCTATTTGGCCTGGGGTGGTTTTGACCACCCCCTACGGCGAGTCTTGGTTGGCCAAACCACCCCCCAAGACTAGCCATGGGGGAGCCATCCACCCCATATTGTCCAAAGGGCAGTAGCATGGGCCACCCCTTCTTTTTTCTTATCAAAAAGTTTTTTAAAAAAACAAAATTAATATTTTTTTAATGTTTTTAGTTTTTTAGGTTTTTAATTTTTAATGGCAATTTCTGATTGGTTTGACATGAATTTCTATTACTTTTAATGATGGAAGATGGATGGAAGTACCATCTCAGTTTTAAGCAGAGTCTATCTACAATATGAATTGAAACTAAGGTGGAAAAAAATAAAATTGTTAAACCACAGAGGGTGAAATGTATGCATACCAAAAAAAAAATTACACAATTATTTATAACATTATGAATTGCAAAGTCAAGGTTAAGTAACAAAAAAGTCTCGATCTAAGGCTTACTTTATAAAACTCCATCAGCTCATCAGCTCTGAAGTTCTTCACCTAAATTGCAAAAACAAAGTTACAAGCAATCAATTTTATCATTGCACATTTACTTTGCAACGCCAAGCTTTTTTCTCATTAAAAAAAATAATAATAAAAAAATAAAAAAATAACAAATAACATGTGAAAAGCAAATTCACTTTAACCATTGCCATCTACAGAAAATTATAGTAAGATGAAAATCAAACGAAGTATATGATACTTTAATTGATGGTAGAAAACAATTTTTCTAGCAGACTAATTTATTGCACAATATTGTAAATCAAAGTCGTAACTTTGAGATCCCTCTCTCAATGCATGTAGGCGTGTCCCAACATCCATTAGCTATCTAACTAGATTTTCTTTCAGGTCTATTCTGATGGGCTTCTCTAGTTGGCAATTTTGTGGAAGCTAAGTCTTTTGAGTTCGCAATGGAAAAAAGGGTTTCAACATTACGTGTTTTCAAAATGAGTAGGGCATCATGCATTTTGTATCCTTGGGTAGAGTGAGAGCTGGTCGTTGGCTACCATGGAAGACGTACTTCTAGGAAAGGCCTTGAGGAGTTTTTGAAATCCTCTAGGGTGGCCTTTATTGCCTAGCATGCAAACAAATTCGGCAGATATTTGCCTGTCGCGACAAAGGTGGTGGTCGAAGGGGCTTTGTGGTTATACTAGAAGGCAAAGGTGGTTGGGGGAGGGCAGGTTTTGTGTTCAAGTTACGGAAGGTTCTAGAAACGTTTCATATTTCCTTTCGTAATTGCCATTAGCTCCTCATTCCGATATACCCCTTGGTTGGTTCTCTTCGTTTCGCCTAAACATGTACTCTGCAACACCTCTAGTGCCTATGGTGCTTAAGTAGGCAAGGGAGGCTGTTAAGAGGTCAATTGTTGAGGTGGTGGTTCATTTGGGATAGCGTACGATGGCTCACCCGGCCAAAGGCCTTAGTGTCAATGTCGTTGGCTCAAAAGGCCAATGGCCATGGAGTGCCTAGGGATGCGACAAATCCCAAGTATATCGTTGGTACATTGCATGTTGCAAGTAGGGTTGTAAATGAACAAAGTTGTTCGTAAAAAGCTTGAACTCAACTCTAGTTCGGTTCATTTATTAAACAAACAAAACTTGAACAGAAATTTAAGCTCACTTATTAAACAAGCCAAACATATAAACTTGGCTCGACATATAAATTCATATAACTTCATTTTTATTACTTTTATAGTATTGTTCGCCTCCTTCGAATATGTTGAACTAGTCAATTTCCAATTTTTGTTGACGACTACAATGATATATGTTATTACTTATTAGGACATAATTCAAGTGGTCAACAGTAGAATTGCGACTTATGAAAATATTTATGTCTTTCTTCTCTTTTCAAAGTTTCCGCATTGTGATGGGCTTTACAATTATGCTGGCTACAACCTACAGTTGGGGCTTAAATGAAATATCCTTTTTTTTGTTTGGTTTGATAAGTAAAAGCATGATATGTAATAATATTATTGACTTTGCACATATCATGTGATATGATAGATCATTTACTCTTGTAAATTAGGTGTAAATAATCATCATTTTTGCACCATCAATAATAAAATTGGCCCAAAAGGAATAACATAAATAACCGGGTGACTCGATTATGACCTGAACCCATTTAGATCAAACCCAAAACTCGTTAACTTCATGTCGTGTTTATGCCGGGTTCGCGGGTTGTATCAAAATTGCCAGCCCTAGCTTGGACCATTCTCCTATTCTTCTTTATTGTGGAGCCTTTTACGGTGGTAGAAGGTACTTATTCGAGACTATATAGCTAAAATATATGAGTTTTGTGAATAGGATGAAACAAAGGTGGACTTCTTGATGCTTTCAAGGTTCCCAAGTTTTGTTTTGGCTCGCAAACTTAAGGCTTTGAAAGTTAATTTAAGAGGTTGGAATGAGGAGGTGTTTAACAATGTTGAGACAAAAAAAAAAAAAAAAACTTCTTTTGGAAAAATTGTGAGTTATCGATAGTCTAGAAGAGAAGAGATCATCATGTGTTGAGGACAAGTAAAGGAGAAAGATGTCAGTGATATGTAGAGGGCTACTCTTTTGGAGGAGGTGAGTTGAGAAATAAATTAAGGGCATTGTAGTTACAAGAGGGTGACCATTGCACAAAGTTCTTCAATCGAGTGGCAAAAATGAATAGAAGAAATAGTTGAATCTCTATCAGTTAATGGTACAATGTTGTCCAATCGTTCCAAGATTAGAAAACACAATGCAGTTCTATAATAGTTTGTTTACCAAACAATTCAGGTGGCAGTCTAAATTGGATATAGCCTTTCTTTTTTGACTCCATTGATGAGGTATAGGCCATTCGGCTGGAGAGAGAGTTTAAGTAGGAAGAGGTCTTTGAGGTGATGAATGCTAAGAACAACGAGAAGGCCCATAGCCATGATGGTTTCACTATGGCGTTCTTCCAAACTTGTTGGGATGTTCTTAAAAGTAGATACTTTAAATGTTTTCCATGAGTTTCACGCCAGAGGAAAGTTCAAAAAATGTTTTATTGCTACTTTCATTGCTCTTATTCCAATGAACTCAAGGGTTGTTGATATTAAGGACTTTCATTCAATTGCCTAGTGGGTGGAGTCTACACAATTGTTACCAAATTTCTAGCAAACACGTTTAAAATGGTTGTGGAGAAGATAACATCCAATCCCCATCATGCTCTCATTTGAGGTAGGCAAATTCTAGATTCAGTTCTCATAACTAATGAATGCCTTAATAGTAGAATCAGATTTGGGGAACTAAGTATGTTTGCAAATTGGATATTGAAAAAGCTTATGACCATGTCAATTGAACTTTTTTTTTTAATATGTTAAGGTGCGCTTTTAGGCAGAAATGGCGTAATTAGATCACATTGTATTTCTTCAGTGCATTTTTCTGTTTTGGTGAATGGCACTCTGACAAGATTTTTTAGCAACTTTCGTGGCCTATAATAGGGAGACCCTTTATCTCCCTTACCATTTGTCATCGTTATGGATGCTTTGAGTAAAATGATTGTTGCTACAAAGAACCGAGGCTTTCTATTAGGCTTTTCTATGGAGAATAGGAATGCTAGTGCGCTTAGCATCTCCCCTCTATTGTTTGTGGACAACACATTGATATTCTGCGAGGCAAACTTTGATCATCTCTGCTACCTAAGTTACTTGTTCTTGTGCTTTGAAGTTGTCTCAAGTTTGATGAAAAAATCTGGCTACATTATAAATGGTCCATGTTGGCGATGTCACAAATGTTGATGGTTTGGCTTGTATTTGGGCTACAAAGTTTCTTTTTTGCCTATAAAATATCTAGGTCCTCTGTTACGCTTCTTTTTTTTTCTGATAAGTAATGTTGTATATATCAAAAAAGCGCAATGTGCCTCTAAGTACACATAGGAGCCGGGCCTCAAGACATACACCCTAACAAACACCCTAAACCTTAAACCCTAACAATCAACGACCCATAGAAAGCACCCAACAAAAAGTACAAAAACTCCCAAAACAGAACCAGCACAAACACCCAGAAACACAACCCCCTAAGGAACTTCAGGGGAAAGGAATAATCATTTTTGGACCCAATACCCCCTTACGCTAAGACTTCACCGGGGACATGGGACAATCCAAGTTCTTAAGCATCCCCTTAACCTTTCGCTCCCTGGCAAAGAGTAAATCCAACAACTTATTGTCATCCCCTCCCCAAGTCATCCCCACCACCAAAGCCACACCCATCACACTGTGCACCTCTTTGGAATATCCCTCCGCCCCTTCCCCCGGACTAACAACCATAGTCTCAGCCAGCAGCTCCTTGTTTTTGCTCAACTGCTTGGCAACCTTTTCCTTCACCCTCCGAAAATACCCCAACTGAGACTTAGAGACAGCCGAAGTGGAAGCAACAAGTTGGCTTAGACTCCTGCCCAAAGCAGCCGCCCCATCAGGGATAGAAGTAGCCCCCTTTCACCCCCGGCAAAGTGGGAGGGGCAGGACTCGCCTGAGCAGGAGTAGGAGCAGCTCTCGGACCCAAAAAACCGATTCTAAACAAACTCTTCGCTGGAGAAGAATTCCGAGTAGACTTAGCCTAAGAGGAACCACATACATCCTTGGCCAAATGCTCCTCCGAACCCGGCAACTCGACAGAAGCCACCTCCCCTGAAGCAAAACCATCCCGGACCCTGCCACTAGGGCTCACCAACACATCCTCCTCCCAAGGAAGAGGAAATCAAGAAACCTTTCTTGAGAGAGCCGCTCAACCACCGACACAGAGCCAAATCCAACGCCGGCACCTACAGCTCCACCATCCCTACTCTGCACAAACAACTCGCCCGGATCCCCAATGCCCAATGACAGAGATCGCCGGCGACCCAAAAAACAACGTAGCAGCCTCGGCCCGCTCCAGGATCAACTGAAAAATCTCCAGAGTTGCAAAAGCAAACAACGTCATTGAAGAAATCTCAGCGATATTAACCACCAGCAACCCAAAAACAGAGGATGGCACCACACCAACTATAGGTGCCGGCGTTGAGAAGATCGAGTGACTATCTTTTAAGGCCAAATATATTAGGAACGTCATTATTGAGAAGATAAAGTGCTCTTTGGCTGGTTAGAAGAATATGTATTTGTCTAAGACCAGGAGAATTACCTTGATAAAGAGCACCTTATCTTCCTACTGATTTCATGTCAATTTTTCCCCTCCCAGGGGTGTTTCCAATCGCATAAAGAAGTTTCAACTGGACTTCTTGTGGGATGGTATGGGTGAAGAGTTCAAATTTCACCTAGTTAACTTATCTAAGGTTTGTTCTCCAATCATTGCAGGGGGTTGGGGGTCCAAAATCAACTTCTCTTCAACTAAGCTCTATTGAGGAATTTGTTATGGTGCTATGTGCATGAGAGAAAGGCTCTATGGAGACTGGTAGTAGATTCAAAATATAGCAATTCATGGGTCATATTGGGTCGGCCTTTGGAAAAAAATCAATAGGGGTCAAGAAAATTTTCTAGTCATACTAGATTTGAGAACGGGGGCGGGGGGGGGGGGGTGAATACAAGATTAGATTTTGGCATTTTGTGTGGTGTGGGAATCAATCCCTTAAGGCACTTAAGGCAACTTTTCCTGAGTTATTAAGCACTGCCTGTTTTAAAGATACTTTGGTGGCAAATCACTTGGAGTTTTCTAGAGATTCTCATAACTGGAACATTAATTTTATCAAAGCAGTGCATGACTAGAAGGCGAATCTCTTTACTTCATTCTTCAATCTATTGTACTTCTTCAAATTGAGACATTGTGGTGAAGACAAGTTCTATTGAGCCCCTTCCAAAAGAGGGTTGTTCGTTATTAGATCATTCTATAATGTCATATCTCCACATGATAGCACTCCTTTCCCTTGGAGGAGTACTTAGTGAAATAAGGTTCCCTAGAGAGTAACATTCTTTGCTTGGTTGGCCGCACTAGGAAAAATCCTCACCATGGATAATCTAAAGAAACGGTGTATCATAGTGGTAGATTGGTGTTTTATGCGTAAGAAGAATAGGGAATATATTGATCACCTTTTACTCCATTGTGAGGTAGCCACAGCCTTATGGGAGAGGTCACTCTTTGCATGTTGGGGAGGTCAATTCGGTAGTTTTCATAGTGCAGGTAAATGAAGCTTTCATCTTGCATAATGAGGATATTTGGAGAAAAAGAAACGATTGTAGCTTCCAAGACTGCAAGAGGACGGTGGTAAAATTAAAGGCACTAGGCAACTGCCTATGATTACTTTCATATTTCTAGTTCTCCTAATTTTGTTTCCCTTTTTTCTTTTTCTATTTAGGTATTTCTCTTGTATACATCTTGTGTACTTGGGTTGCACACTTCTGCTTTTTAATGAATTCTATTACTCATCAAAAAAAAAAAAAGTGAACCATAACCAAGTAATATGAAGAATTAGATTGCTAAATGTAAAAGACTAAATCTTATTGGCTAGAAACAAGGCAGGGAAGAATGAGAAGGGTGCCAAGGCAACCAGAAATAAGAGAGCAGACGAGGGGTAAAAAAGGGCTCCCATTTGAGGCATAAATTGTCGGCCTCTAAAATTTTCTTCTTTTTATTGTTATTTTTATGAGATTCCATTGCTGGACTCTCTATTTCTTTTCATGTTTTACCTTGGAGATTTTTTTTTCAATTAATGACTCGTTTTTCATAGAAAAGACACTCGTCTCTCCCTAAAACTACCCATGTGTGAAGGCGCGTGAGTGGTGTGTGAGTGAGGGGGGGAGTATTCTGGACGCTAGCTATAGTATGGCGAAGACTCGAAGTTGGTATGTGGAATCTAAGGAGTTTGAGATGCTGATCAAGGGGGGAAATTTTGGTTTGAGGATTGTTGAAAGAAGTAAAAGAAAACAGGGGTCCATTTTTATACAAAGGGATGAGATAGCTTGGTTGGTGGGTGCTGTTGAGGAGGGGCTGGACGTGGACACATCGGAGGTATTATGGGACCCTTTGAGTGCAGGATATCCACGAGTTTTAGTTCAACGACGGTCAAATCGGCATGGAAGGTTCATAACCATTGAGGAGTTTGAGGGCAGGAATCGTCGAGGTAGTGTCCTAATCCCTGAAAGCAGACACGGTCAAGGCTGGACCAGACTTATATCGGATCTAAGACTTGCAAGATCGGCCCTGTGGACGGGTCGTAATTTCAAAGACAGTATGGGGACACAAGTGGTCCCAGGGAGGAGTTTTGCGGAGGTGGTGGGGCGGTCAAAGATGCTGGAGAACGAGTCAAAGGTGACACCGGCGGCGACGATCGTAGGTACTTCTCCAACAAAGACTATTCGTGGCTGAGGGCAGTCCCAACATCGGACAAAGCCGACGATCACTTCAACGAAGGTCTCTTCTCAGATAGGGATGTTGAAAGCACTTGAGGAGGTAGGGGGAGGTTTACAAGGTGCACCAGTGAAGAAGCAGGTTCAGGCGACAAAGAAAGGCGCGGTGGACTGCATTTACTCGGTGACCAGCGTTCTGTCCAAGGCTCTGCAAAATCCCATGAAATCAGGAGTGGAAGCGCCGAATGGGGGATTTGAGTCAGAAGGGGAAAGGCATGCGTCCGTGCATGATCGTGTTGACTTGCAAGGTATTAAGAAATGTCTAACGGATATTAGGGGTCAATTGGAGTCGGGACTAAAGAGGGTAGAGGTGGCATTTCGATTGTTGGAGCAGAAAGAGTGTAGGGACTATGAGGAGAAGGATGGGGAACTGGGCTTGGGAGAACAAAGCTTACGGGTCACTCAAGAAATGGGCCGTGAAGAAGCGGGCTGGTCTAAGCCCAAGAGAAAGAATTTCAGAAGAAATAACAAGTCCCGGCCGGGCTTGTTGGGGCCCAAGCACAGCGAGGATTCACGATGCCTAGGTCTTATGAAATCAATTCTGAGGCTCAAGCCCAGCAAGGCGTCAGCCCAGGCCGCTCAATGCCCAGGATCCACGTCTTCGTTCACTTACCGGCTTCTCTCTCGATAGCTAGCACAAAAATCATGTCAAGCGGGGGAGTCATCTGAGATGGGGACCGAGCATGCAACTGGTGTAAATGGGTCGATGTTCGCCGGTGATATTTCCGGCGAACAACTTGCTGGTGTCGGGGCACTTAAACCGGCATTTTTGGGGTCGACTAGGGAGGTAGAAATGGACGGAGAGCTCTTCGAAGGGGTCGGGCTAGGGGAGCAGTCATCGACGCAGAGGTCGGCTTCCATCCCAGAGGGCGCCGACGATCTAGGCTTCGAAATTTCGACTCCGATGTCGCTGCTGTCCACATTCCAGAGAGCGATGAAGTCCTGGGTTGCACAGTTTCGTCACCGGTGAAGAGCCCCAAGCGTCTGTCAGACTCCTTAGAGTATGCCGATGAAGAGGGTATTGATAGTCACATGCTGGGGAAGCAATCCAAGCAGATGAAGGTTTTTCAGAGAAGAGAGAGTCCTTCATCTAAGTCCACGAAGTCGTGGGTAGCGGAGCGGGTTTCCTGGAATGGTGGCAGGGGGTATGACACGACAACAGAAGTTGCATCGGGTAAGAATCATAATACCTGTTTGGATTCTGAGAAGCAAACAGTATCTGTAGGTTCTAAGTTGGGTGAACATGAAGAGTTAGGCTGTTTTGGGGGTATGGGGAATCAGGAGGTAGAGATATCAGGTGTTGAGGGCAATTTATCTCAGCCAGAAGTGGAGGTTTTCCCTGGGAAACATTTAGTTCAGGGGATGGACTCGGACTCTCCTGCATCCAAGGACTTGAAATTGATTTGGGCGGTGAAAGGGACTGCGGGTATGTCATGGGGTGGGTAGGAAGGAAAACTTAAACAGGTTTTTGGGCATATAGTGGCTAACAAATATGGAGAAGGGGCCTCATTTTCAACCGGGGTGAATGCAGATGGTAACATGGGGATGAGGGATGAAGATTTTTCTTATGAAGCATAAAATCTTGTCTTGGAATGTAAGAGGGCTGAATGAGATAAAGAAGCGGTTAAGGGTTAGGCGACTTCTGAGTCAGTGGAAGGTAGATATTGTGTGTCTCCAAGAGACAAAATTGGAGATGATCACTCATGGTTTAGTGCAAAGTTTATGGAGATGTCCCTATGTAGAGTGAAGTTATGTGGCCTCTATTGGGGCTTCGGGTGGAATTTTACTAATGTGGGATAGAAGGGTTGTTTCGAAGGTGGATGCTTGTCAAGGTAATTTTGTGGCAGCATGTTCAGAAATGTGGATGATGGTATGGAGTGGGCTTTTGCAAGAGTGTATGGTCCGAATAGGGAAGTTCATAGAAAGCAAATGTGGGAGGAATTGGCAGGGTTGATGTCCATTTGGAAGATGCCTTGGTGTATAGGGGTGACTTTAACGTCACTCTTTTTCATAATGAGAGGTCGGGAGGAGTTCATAGAAGGAGAGCGGTAGCTTCTTTTGCCGACTTCACTGCTGAGATGGGACTCATGGATCTTCCGTTGGCCAGAGGAGTGTCTACTTGGGCTAATAATTTGTCTTGGTCGAGGTTGGACCGCTTCTTGGTTTCCCCGGAATGGGAACTTAGCTATCCTGGGTTGATGCAAAAGAAACTCCTTCGAGTTTGTTCGGATCATGCCCCTATTATCTTGATGAGGGGTTGTGTGCAAAATGGGAAGAGTTCGTTTAAGTTCAAAAACATGTGACTTAAAGAGGAGGGTTTTGTGGACAAAGTTAAATCTTGGTGGTCCTCGTTCTCTTTCACGGGTTCGCCAAGCTTTATCTTGGCCAAAAAGGAAGCTCTTAAGGGAGAGATCAAGAGGTGGAATAGAGAGGAGTTTGGTAAGTGGGGGCCTGACCATAAGGCATGGGAGGAGGAGCTGGAATCTGCTGGACAGATTTGAGGAAGTCGGAGGAGAGGAGAAGGGTGGTTAAAGGAGGAGACAAGTGCACTAAGTTCTTTCATCAAATAGGAGGAATAACTTGAGTTTGATAGGCTCAATGGTGAAAAGGCGTCTAGTTTGGAGGATCCTTTTGAGGAGAGGGAGGTTAAGGAGGTTATCAAAGGCATGGATAGGGATAAGGCTCCGGGCCCGGATGGCTTTTCTATGGCTTTTTTTCAGGATTGTTGGGAGGTGGTTAAGGGAGATTTCATGGCGGTCTTTGAGGAATTCCATGCACGAGGTAAATTCGTAAAAAGTATTAATTCCACTTTTATTTCTCTTATCCCGAAGTTACAAGGGGCTAAAGAGGTCAAGGATTTTCGGCCTATTAATCTTGTGGGTGGAGTTTATAAGATCATTTCCAAGGTTTTGGCCAACAAGATGAGGAGAGTTATGGACAAGCTCATTTCCAAGCCCCAAAATGCATTTGTTAGAAGGAGACAGATTTTAGACTCGGTCCTCATTACAAATGAGTGCTTGGATAGAAGGATTAAGTCTGAGGAGCCAAGTGTTTTATTTAAATTGGATATGGAAAAAGCGTACGATCACGTTGATTGGAGCTTCCTTCTTTACTTATTGAGGAGATGTGGGTTTGGGGAGAAATGGTGTTCGTGGATCCAGCATTGTATCTCGTCAGTACGCTTCTCAGTGTTGATTAATGGTGTGCCTTCCGGTTTTTTTGGGAGTTCTCGTGGGGTTCGTCAAGGTGATCCGCTCTCTCCTTTCCTCTTTGTTTTGGTGATGGAGGCTTTTAGTAGGATGATTGGAGATTTTACCGATAGGGGGCTGATTTCGGGCTTTTCGATGGGCTCAAGTGGGCAGGATCGGGTCAATGTCTCTCATCTTCTCTTTGCTGATGATACTTTGGTGTTTTGCGGGGCCAATGCTAGTCAAATTCGTCACTTAGGGGCTCTTCTTGTTTGCTTTGAAGTGGCTGCCGGTTTGAAGGTAGACTTATCCAAATCGGTTTTGGTCCTGGTTGGTCATGTGGAGAATGTGGGGCAGCTTGCTGGTTTGCTGGGTTGTGGGTATGGTGAAGTGCCTTTGAAGTATTTGGGTTTACCACTGGGGACATCTTTCAAGCTTAAATCTATGCGGGCGGGTTTGGAGGATATGATGGCGCGGAGACTAGCCCCGTGGAAAAGGTTGTACCTCTCAAAAGGAGGTAGGGTCACGTTGATTAAAAGTACCTTATCCAATATACCTACTTACATCTTATCTCTGTTTCCTATCCCTGTTGATGTGGCTAAGCGTATTGAGAAGCTTCAAAGAGACTTTCTTTGGGGAGGAATGAATGATGATTTTAAGTATCACCCAGTAGAGTAGAATAAGGTTTGTACTCCTATTGATAAGGGCGGCTTAGGGATTAGGAATATCCGAAGGTTCAATCAAGCTCTTTTGGGAAAGTGGTTGTGGCGGTTTGCTCATGAGGAAGGAGCTTGGTGGAGATCGGTGTTGGTGGCCAAGTATGGGTTGGATTGGGGAGGTTGGCATTCGGGAGTCATTTCAGGCTCGCATGGGGTGGGATTGTGGAAATTTATTTGTACGGGATGGCAGAATTTTAGGAGGTCTTTTAAGTATGATGTTGGTGAGGGCTTGAAGATTCGCTTTTGGGATGATGTGTGGTGTGGTGATAGGGCTCTCAAGGAGGAGCACCCCGGTTTGTTCAGCATTGCTAGACTCAAGGAAGCGTCTATAGCGGATAATATGGAGCGTTCTAGTAACTCTATTCAGTGGAATATCCAGTTCACCCAACTGATTCATGATTGGGAGGTGGGGAAGTTGGCCTCTTTTTATAAACGCTTATATGATTGTAAGCTGCGAGGTGAGGGGATAGACAAGTTATGGTGGGTGCCTTCTCGCAAGGGTCTTTTTGAGGTTAAGTCTTTCTATCGAGCGCTATCGTCTCGCGGGTTGATCTTTTTTCCTTGGAAGAGTGTTTGGAAGTCCAAAGCTCCTCCTAGGGTGACTTTCTTTGTTTGGACGGCGGTTCATAGTAAGATCCTTACTCTAGACAATCTTGGGAAGAGGGGTTTGGTGGTAGTGAACAGATGTTGGCTATGTGAAACGGAATGGGAATCGGTTGATCATCTTCTTCTTCATTGTGCGGCAGCGAGGCACTTGTGGAATGCTTTCTTTGCTCGGTTTGGGCTTTGTTGGGTTATGCCTCGCTCCGTCAAGGAATTATTAGGAAGTTGGTGGACAGCGGGTCGTTCAAGGAGCGCTGTTGTGTGGAAGATGGTCCCTTATTGTATTTTGTGGTGCATTTGGAGGGAGCGAAATAATAGATGTTTCGAGGACTCGCTGAGGACTTGAGAGGAGTTCCTCCATTTTTTTCTTGTTACTCTCTTTTCTTGGACTAGTTGGCTTGCTTGTGCTATTAGCTTTGTAGATTTTCTTTCTTTTTCTTTCTCTCCCTAGTCCCTTTGTATACTCCCGGTGTACTAAGGGTTCGCTTTAACGCTTTTGATATAATATTTTGACTTATCAAAAAAAAATTGTCTACCTCTAGAAGTTGTCAGCCACATGATTCGACACCTTTAATATGGCTATCATATCAAATGAAAGGATAGCTTAGATATCAAGTACAATACATCAATGAGAACAAGATTGGTTTTAAACTTTGAATAACGAAAGGGAACCTTTTCCTTGTTACATAAATCGAACTTTCATTTATTAGGGAAAAAATCATCACTTCTTCAACAGTGTCTTGAAGATAGGCCCTCCAAGCATCTGAAATACTTTTAATCATAAGCCTAAGTGGTCATTTTGTCTCTCCAATATAAAATATTGTTTCTCATGACCTTATCAAATTACACTTATAATGACAAAGTAACAATAGTTTTGCACTAAGGATTTAGTAAAGAATTGAATTAAAAATATAAAAATATACCTGCTTCAGTGGCACAAAATTTATATTTGAAGGTGGCAATGCCTGAAAATAAAGAGATAATTGTGAGTTCTTTTTTTCTTTTTTCTTGAAAAGAGATAACTGTAAGTTATTTAAGCAATAATGTGCCTTACTTCATTTCAAACAACAAGAGAGAGATGAGAGAGAGAGAACTTACCAAAGCAGACATGCTTGTGGATATGCTCAAAAAACTAATAGTTAACTCTCAATAACCAATAAATGAAAAGAGAAGGAAAAAAACATCTCCAAGACTTGGAAAAACAATATAAAAGCCACGTTTTACTAACATAGGATAGGACACAGCAAAACTATTATCAATACATTAATTCAAACAAAAAATTTCTTAAATCAAAACTAAAGTTCAGGGCAATCATAATACTTCATACAGGAAGTAGATGGTTTTATGTCTGCTTCATGTGCAGCTTTTAAGTATTGGAGGGCCAAAGGGGTGGTGGGTCCACAAAAACTCCTTAAACTTAGGTTGTACCTTCCCCCTTTAGGTTTGTAATTGAAATGAGTCAACCAGAATATTAAAAGTTTAAGATTGATTTATTTAATTTTGTTTCAAGTATGAGCCAAGCTCCAATTCCTCAACTAGTTACATTACATGTTCAAGCTTAGTTTATTTATTTTTCAAACAAGTTAGTTATTAGTTACTTAACTGTTGTTAAGTGTATTGTTCAAATAAAATAGATAAGCTAATTTTTATATATAAACTTATAAGAATTAAATTCACCAACCATGAATTTACAACAAATCATATATAAGTTTTTATCACAAAATAGATAATCTATATAATATCTTTCTTTATAAGTAATAATCTATATAATATCTTAATCTTGAGTCAATGTCGATAAATTTGATAGTATACATGTGTATATTCATACACAGATAAATAGACATTTACTACGTACATACTTTCTTTTGATAAGTCAGTGTATTATATATCAAAAAAAAGCGCCAAGCGCCTCTAAGTACACAAGGATAGCGCAAAGCGCCTCAAGCATACAAAGGAAACCCAAAACACCAATGCCTCTAGGTACACAAAAAGTATACCAAGGAGCCCCAAAAAACCCGATACAACCCAAAACCAGCAAAGGGCCTAAAAACCCCCAAATGAACAGCCCTAGTTCTCCCCCAAGGAGACCCTAGTGCACCTCCGAGAATGAGCGTGCATTCTTGATCCCGACCAGCCCGCCGCTTGTCCTTCAGGAGAGATGTCACACGATCCAGATTTTAGCTCTCTCATCCCCTTGACCTTAGGCACCGTAGCTTCAATAATATCCCGAAGTTTCTTGTCTTCACCTCCCCAAGACAACCCCAAAACCGGAGCGAGGTCCAAAGCGTCAGACACCCGATCCCCCCCGCCCACAGGTAAAACACTCCACAGCCTCCGCAATCAACTCCTTGTTTTTATTCATGTAGCCACCTTTCCCTTCACCCTCCGGTTATACCAAGAAGCAGAGGAGTTAATGGGATTAGGCTCTCTCCACAGTCCTATTGGAAGACTTCGCAGACCTGCGAGGAAGGCAAGACGATGGTAGCGATGGAATGAACTCCTGCTTATCCTCCAGCAGAAGGAATGATCACCGGCCGGAGATAGAAGAGGCTTCATCCTCTGTAGAGATATCCGAGTTCTTGAGCAGCAGCAAGACCTCCTTCAACACCTTTGGGTGGGGAGCCAATTCTCGGACCAAGAAAGCCACGTCTAAGCAAGCTTTTCATTGGGCGGGAGGCGCACCATCTGGGTGCCTCCTTCAACACCGAGAGAAGCCTCTTCATCTCGCATGATGGGCTCATGGCTCATCCACCTCCCAAGGAAGAGCAAAAGCCTCCTTGATAAGCTCCGATTCAGACATACCCCTCCGGTCAGTATGCAAAGAGGAGAAAAAATCCTGCGATCCTTACTCGGAGAGCCCAGGTAAAATTCAAGAAACTCCTCCGCAGATGGGAGAAAAGCCGGTCCCGACCTCGAGATGACCCATCACGGCATCGAGGCGGTCGACGTGATGAGGTTAAGTCAGACTCCTCACGGAATCACCGCCAATGGAGTCGGCCCAATGAGCAAGCGCATCCAATGGAACCAAAAGCTCCAAACCCACCGCGGTGGCTCACCGTTGAACCCTCTCTGCGCGAGCTATCCCCACACTCCTGTGAGAGTCTCGACAACGATACCATCGTCAATGCGAGCCATCCATTAGAAGTAACTCCGTGACCATGACGAGTGAACTTGGAGCTCACCGATGTAACCCTCTTCCTGCACCGACATATCACCCACTACTCGATGTGCCTCGGATTACTAGCGCGCCGATCCTTGGGTCGAGTGAACTCGTGAGCACCCAAATCCGGATTCTCCATTTGAGTCGAGCGACCCGAATCATCGAGATGAACTCGTGACACTCTGGCGAATTTGGCGATAGCTCCGGCGAAATCGGCGATGACTCCGTCAAAAGCTCCGGCACCCGAGTCGATAATTCTTGAGTCGCCGCATCGGAAGGATCTCTGGCAGCCATGGACCACGACCGGGCTTTAAATCGAAGCCAAATCGAATCCGGATCCAAACCGGATCCAACACCTCTGATCAAGCCGAGCCCACATCTTTCCAATCCCGGATCCATATTCTCATCAATCACGGACCGGTCTTCCTAGCCAAAGCATAGTCCAAGCCCACTACTGAATTTATTTCTTCTCCGGTAGGTGGGCCTCAAGGAAAGCCGGTGATGACTCGGTCCGGCTTGAGATCGAGAAGCCCTAGCTTCTTCAACCCTTCTACTTCGTCGAGACCGGGCGCCCCAGCCACCAGCCGCCTCCATCGAACACGGCGAACACCTTCCACGACATGACCACCCAAATCCTCTCCGATGGTATCGATTCGTATTGCGATCTTGAAAAAGATCAGGTCCCTCAGCGGCGCACTCTCTCCTCGACGGCGGGGTTGCACCAGAGCTTGCGTCGACCTTTTACGATCGGCGCCGGGCGGAAAAAACCGCGACAACCTTCGGACGGGTCCCCAACCCCCTCAAGACCAGCCGCCAACCTCGAGCTTCCAACAACCGGGCCATCCATTCCGAACCTACCCTCCGAGCGGATGACTCCCTTACGGCCACCCACCGCCATAAGCGACACCTCCAAGAATCTTCCGCCTTGTTACCACCCGTGAACCATCATCGCCTTATCACCCTCTCTAAAAGTTTTGGCGATCTCCTCCTTCACTGAGCAGACGCCAACTCCACCGTCTCCACCAACCACTCCAGAACCGAACACTCGCATAAGCGTACTACAAAACCCTTCCTCCTCTCCTCCAAATGAAGATTCGGACACCAGACTTGACAAGCGAAATGATTTAGCTTCAACAGCGAAGCTACGTTCCATGACGAAAACCCCGACCGCAACAAGCCTGAGCCCTAAACACAGCACCTCTCGAACCTACATGATCTCCAGCTGTGGCAAAATCTGGGTTTGAATTTGAAAAATTTTGAAAAAGTGAGTAGAGAGAACGGAGAGAAAGTTACAATTGTCCGTTCGTACATACTTATATACATAATATATATACATCTACTACATATATGTCAAGATGTATTACATAATATATGTATGTCAAGCTCATGTTCATAAGGATTAAAGTTATATCTATCGCATTAAAAAAAAAAAAAAATCATCATATCTTTTAAAGTACTTTGGTGTTCTCATTACATAACAACACTATAAAATTAATAAAAATGAAATTATACGAACTTATACGAATTAATTTGCACAAGCTGAGCTCGTTTAACAAACATTTTGTTTAATCTCATTAAACAAACTGAACTTGAGTCAATTTTATAGGAGTCGAACTTAAGTTGTTCATGAACAAGTCGGTTTGTTTACAGTACTATCCATCTTCCTTGCAAAATATAAGAACTTTAAATGAAATAACCAACTGCCCCCATATATTCAGTACAGTTTCTCTCTTAATCCAATACCACAGGATCCAAAACCCCAAGAAAATATATAACACAATATGATAAGAAGAATGACTACTAACAAAACCCACCTCATATGTGAAAGGGCAATGTAATGTATCCAAGTCATGAGTCCCAATAGCAACTAGGGTTCTTCGCCTAAAACAAATATTAAATGTAAACTTGAGAGCAGATAAATTACATAAAATTCTTATAGAACCTTCCAATTCACAACTTAGATGACAAACAGTATGCAAAAAAAGTAAACACAATGCCAAGACAAAGAAATCAACTTGTTTTAGCATAAGGTTGCAAAACTGCACCTCCTTATTTATCATATTTCTAAATATATGTAATACATAGTATGATATTACATACTTATCCAAAAAAAAATAGTATGATATTACATGGAAAAAGCACAAGGAGATACATGTAGATAATTTCGTGTATTTGAAAAAATGATCCATAGGAACAGACCCCATTTTTGTTAGGAATGACAAATGAAACAACTTAACTATGCAGCAACAGGAAACCAATAGGATTTATACCAACAGAACAAACTTTTAGCATTTTAACGACTGAAAATTGTCATTCTATGAAACTTCAATATGGAGGTACTTGTTTTGATTTGGACAGAAAATAGTGTGAACTCGGTCAGATCATAGCAGGCAAAACTATCGAGTACTCAATTTTTATTTCAGCTCATAATAACAACATTAACAGGTGGTATGACTTAGCCTCAGAATCAAGTCATGAAAGAATATTGTCAATATTTGTCAGGTAAAATTCTAACAGAAATTTAAAAAGACAAAAGTAATTCAGCTGTGATAGCATCACATGGATAACATATATTTAAGCAAAAATAACTCTTCATATAAGACAATTGTTCAACCCATCCTGGCCTCTCATCAAAATGGTCACTCAAGCATATTTTGATTTTGTAACTAAAAGTGGTTCAAACCGATAGACCAGGTGATTTGCTATATACTAAAATGCTGAATTCAGGGTGACTTGACTCAAACCACAATCACTACAATGGATGATGCTTTCATGAAATGCTTTCAGCCTCAAAGGATATACACCAAAGAATTCCCAAGTTTTTGAAACTAGCACACATTGTTTAGCCAAAAGCCTATCAAGCGCAAACTCTGCAAATGCCCAAACCAAAAATTTATATTCAAAGAATGACACTTTAAAGCCTGTTCAAATGAACTAGATGCGCATGATTATTCAAGTAGTCACCTATTACATAAATTCAAAGTAAGATGTCAGTCTTTAGCAACAATAGCTTCCATCACCTGCTGCTTTTTTCTTTTGCTAATTGTAGCAAACCGTCCAAAAAAAGCAACAAATGTTTGGCCAGTATTATTTGCAGAACCCTGTCTCTATAGCATGTAGCATCAAGCAAGAAGCAAATCCAAACATTTCCCTCAGATCATAACAATTCATCTCTCTCCAAGCTAATTTCTTTCTGCATTCCCTCAATCTGAAAATACAACTTTTTAAGATACTAAGCCTATCTTCGATAAGTTAAATCTTTCCATGAAATATTTCGCCATCCTTATCAATCAAAAAAAAAAATTATTTTGCCCCAATCCTCTAAAAGTAACCTGTCCCTCTTACCATATCTGCACACAAACATGAATAATATAGATCTCCAAACTCTCACATTTAATTCCACGAGGATTAGGGACATTACCAAGCAATTTTTCAGTCATAAAAAGGTCCTAAGAAGGATATATGTGTAGGATCCAAGCCTTTAGCATCTTTTTCATAAGGTGGCCCCAAACTTTAAGTCAATCTAAAGGATTTGAGGCAACGAATAACTCTCATTCCAATAATTCCTTGCAATTACGCACTGTAGTCAAATGGTTTAGTCAATCTATGTATAAAAGTAATAGATGAAATCACCACAATAAGGGCGGACCACCTTCTATCAGTATGCCACAATATCCCAATCTCAATTAAAACCTAAAAAGATTTTTTTTTTTTTTTTAATTTCATTTTCTTATAACTGGACAGTAAATAGACTCTATTTCATGATGGTCAAGGTCTACTATGGTTAAATCACAGTGTAGGGCTGGCATGTTACTAGAGAGTATGGAAGCACAAAAAAAGTATTTCAAATTTTAGGTCAAAATCAAGACTAAAAATAGAACCACTTAAGATTTTCCACAAATAAACCGCACATACACCATACAAATCAATCCTTCCCTTTCTAGAATTAGTGGACAAACACAATCAAGAGAACCAAAATTCTTCAACTTTTAACGGTTCAGAAACATTTCAATTGACAGGTGTGCAATCAAATAGACATGGCAGACACTAAGTATGCCAAGTTTTTTTTTTTTTTTTGATAAGTAATGTTATATAGAAAACGTGCAAAGGGGCGCAACCCTAGTATGCCAAGTTAATAATGATGAATGAAGCAGTGAGTCAGAATTCATTACCGACAAATGTTCTGATGGAGCTTATCTTGGAGATCAATAAAGCTGTTATAACTTCCTTCATCAAACGTTATACCCCTCAAAACAGCACAAACAACATAGGGACGAATTGAAGACGTCTGCAAGGGAAAAAAAAAATCAAAGAGTTCATATGCCATAAAATCAATGTGGCACTCAAACGAAAATAAAGACCTATAAGGAGCTTGTGAATTTCTGATATAACAACCTCTGGTTTCACATGCATTTTAATCATTGATTCTCTGCTAATGTTAGCCACTTTATACGTCGGTATCTCCTGCTTCCAATTGAAGACTCGAAGGGCTTGAGCAATCCCTTCGAGGCAAAGCAAATCATATCTGTGTGTATGAAAGAGTTAAATGATTGTAATCACTCTTGTGTTTTTCAGTTATTGTCATAAAATAAAAATCTTGCAAGCAACTTATCAACAATTAAGTAGAAGTTACTCTCAATTCAATAGGTCTTTCTATATTTTGAGCTAACCCAATTGAGTTCACTCAAAAAAGAAATAACCAATAAGAAGATGCAAAATTGTGAAATTCATTCATTTGAGAAACTTCAAATTTTAAGCAAATCCCTGATATAAAGGGGTAAAAAATAAAATAGGATGTGAGAAGCAAAACCAATGTCAAAATTTTAGACACACGTGCTTTAAGAAAATCCCACAGATATGTATAAACAGAAAAGGAAATTAACTAACTCAGTCGAGAAACTCATATTTTTATCATACTCCATGTAAATAATACAAATAAAATGTAAATAATACAAATAAAATATGGCAGATAAGAAGCAAAATAACACACCTACAGGAAAAATTCAAATTTTAGGCAGAACCGAGACATGAAGAAACAAAAATTATAGTAACCAAAAAGAAAAACTAACCCAAATTAAGTAAACCCAGAAAACAAAATTGAGGAAATAAAAGAAGAAGGTGTGGCATTAAATTGTGAATCAAATTAAAATCACTTCAAATTACAAGTAAAACCACATATGAAAAAAATAATAATAATATTATATAAAAAAAGTGAGCTTTTTAGACACATGTTCAGCAAAATTATACGTTTGAGTTATTCCAATTGGAATTTTCAAATTTAATATTCAACTAAACTTATGCCAACCAAATAGTAAAGAAAAAATGTATGTAAGTTTCATATAATATATAACTTCCAAAAACCTTAATATTTAAAGGAAAAAAAAAAAAAAGGAAATTCTTCGATTTCATAAATAAATTCTTCATTTTGTGCATTAAATAGTAAAATACCTATTAGCAGGGACTTCAATTTTGTAGATAACTTCTTCATCTTCGTCGCCTTCTTCTTCTTCCAAATGCTTTTCCTTTCTAATAATCGCTTTCTCAGTAGTCTGAAACAGTCAAAAAGATGTATATATTATTTCAAATTTCAAAATTAATAACAAGTACAGGAAGAAAAAAAAAAAGAGGCAAAGAGTGTGAAACGCTTACGACGTCGTCGAGCTCGATTCCGAACCTGAAGCAAAGGTCCTCGAACTCTTCCTGCGCTGTGAGAATCAACAAAAACAAAACAATGTGATATCAGAAAAACAAAGATTGTGCGTAGGCACGGTTGAGTAGGGCTTGAGAGCTCACTGTAGGTTTCGCCTAGGGCTGCAAACAGACGATCCCTTCCCACGCTGACAGTAGGCATGGTTTACTACAGGAAAAAAGTATGCAACTAACAATGAAATGGAATCGAAGATCGCCTGGAAAAAAAACCCTAGAAGAAGGGGCTCGGACTGGGGCTATGTATGCACGAATAAAATTTTGGGACTTTTACATGAGATGCCTAAAGAACCCAAATAAATAAAATAAAAATAAATAAATAAAAAGTAAAGAAGACGAAGGAGGGTTAAATCTCGTTTTGTGGTCTAAACGCTTTATTTTTTTCCTTTGAAGTTTTATTTTTATTATAGGAAGGATATGTAATTTTCATAAAAGCTTTTTTTTATTTCCGGAGTTACTTTATAATTTTTATAAAGAATCATTAAAATTTCGTTTAAAGCTTAACAAAATGTCATGCCAATATAAATTAAATATTAACATGTGTCATATAATTTATTTAAAAATATATATATTTAAAAAAATTAAAAATTAAAAAAATAATAATTTTAAGGGTGGCCAAACCACTTGGCCATTAGGGGTGGCTACCACTCGGGAGATTTCAGCCACCCCTCAGCCATGGGACCATCCAATCTGGCCAGTTTGGGCCTTCCCAAGGCCTGATGGGGATGGCCCATGTCTCTTACCTCCAAACATTTACGAGTCGAACAGTCTCTCACCTCTAGACATTTCTTCACCCTTTAACTCCTTCTTTTCTGTTTCTCACGTGGTCTGTAATATTTTTATCGGTGAGACAATTTTTTTTATTTGTCATTTGGGTGATGATTTATGGTGTGTTTTGATCATGTGAGGAAGCTATGAAATTACCGGCTACGCCGTGGAATTCAGATGGTGCTGGCCAGATAAGCTATCTGCATGTTGTAGTATATATGTTAAAAACATTATTTTTTAGTTGTTTTGTTGTTAAAACTTTGCAAAAACCATTATTATTTTTTAACCGCTTAGTCATTAAAGTTTTATTTACAAGCTTTTAATTATTTTATTATTGACTATTTCATGCCTGGAAGACCAAGTCTTCAACATATGGTCATAGGGTTTAAATGTATATATTATTACTTAGAGTAACATTCGAAAAAGGCAATGCCTTCTGAATAGTAAATTTTCTTTGATAGCGCCAAGTTACGCTTTTGCCCTTTTGTTATTTTTTTGACCCAATTTAATTGGTAAGGAAATAATAAACTTGATTGGGGGTTATTTTGTCTTTTCAAGGCAAAGGGTAAGGAAATAATGAATTTAATTTGGGGTTATTTTATCTTTTCAATAACTCCTGAATAGTAGATTTCTCTTCTTCTTTTTTTCTTTTTTAAGTACATTGCAAAAAGAACAAACAACAAACCAACATAATTACAAGAAGCAAACAAGGAAGGAGGATCCTTCCCACTAGCTAGAGGAGAAGACAGAAATGAGGGAGATGAAAAGGGAATGCTACCAAAGTGAGATCTAGTTGTGGCCTAATGTGCCATTGAGTGGGCACAGAAGTTTGTACTTCTATTAATCTTCCTAGTTTCTCAAGAGAAAGCAATAAGAATAACATCTAAGGAATCTAAAATAATTGGAGAGATCCTCCAATCTAGAACGGAATTTGGATGTTGGAGAGCTAGAATCATCACTTTTGAGTCACGTTCAAGAATAAATCGATCAAAAGGAAAAGTAGTTGCTAATGAAATAGCTAACTGAGCTGTCAAAGCTTCCCCCACATTAGGAGAACATGAAGGATTGATTTGGGAAATCATATGAATAATCTGGCCTTTAAAATTGTGGCAAACCATTGTCTGAGCTAAGAAAGAATCTTGAATAGCAGTATCAAAATTAATCTTAACCCAATTGAGCGGAGGAGAAGTCCATTTTTCCACCAAGACTAGAGAGAAGGAGTGCCAAGCTTGGAAATGCTCTAGAGAGATTTATTAATGTGCACCGACACACTATGAGCATCAAAAGAGACTCCATAGTGAAAAAGCTTTGTATCTGTAAAACCATAGGATATTATATGCCACAGAGGCAAAAATTTGGAATTTATGGTGATCCACCAGAGGGATACCAAGAGAAATGATTAATTCAATCCGTTCCGACATGGAAGAGAAATTAAAAGTTGTTGAATCCTGCGGCCAAAAGGAATGGCACCAAGCAACCCAGGCAAAGATACAATTGAAGAACATATGATGCATGGAATCCTTCGCCGCTTTACAAAGATGGCAAGAAAAATTAGTTATAGAAGAGAACAATTGACCTAATCGCTCTTTTGTCAGAAGAATATTCTAGGCAATTTTTCATAAAAATAATTTGAGCCTATCATTGAGATTTAGATTCCATAGAGATTTCCAAAACTAGGAAGTAGTGGAAGAAGAAGAAATATTGGAGGTGGAGTCAATAATGAATTGGTTGGTTGAAGATGTTGTGAATCACCCAGATGTAGAAGGAGTCCATATAAAGCTAGGCTCAAAGTCTGTAGAGATGCGAGTTTTGAGAATTTCTTGAGTTGATATGAAATCAAACAAAGCAAGAATGGATGGAGCCTTCCAACGGTTAAGAATAGGGTCAATCAAATCCCTTATAAGAAGAGAAGGTAAATGACGATTGGAGGAAAATTTTGGCATAGGTTTGAAAGAGGGAATATAAGGAACCCAGTCTGAGGACCATATAGGAGAGGATGATGTCTTAGAGACCCTTAGGCTAGCCCCAACAGAGATAAAAGGTTTAATTTTCTGGATACCTTTCCAAAGCCATGATGCTGAAGTGGAACTTGGAAAATAAAGGAAATTCTCAAATATTGATGTATTTTGTAACACCCGAGGAATTTATTAAGATAACTTAAAATGCTTTAGTCTAAATTGTGCTCTTAAGTTAAATCAAATATATCAAGAAAATATATTTGATGTCTAGTTTAATATTCTCAATCTGAACTGAGAAATAGTTAGCTAAAATTACTCTAATTTCCAGTATGAGTTATTTGGCATATAAGATTTGCCTAATTAAATGCTCAAGAGTTAGTAGTAATGGTGATATTAGTGTACTAGATAATTGTTCGATTGGTTTATTGTAATAAGAAATATATATTTATATAGGATATTTATATATGTAATATATAAAATAATGGATGGGATGTAGAACATTCAAGTGAATGTTCATTAGATAATATATAAATATATATATATATATATATATATATTAGCACATGCAGTAGGCATCAAACATTCTCATAGATTCTAGATGAGTGCGTTCCTACCTAGTGCTTCTAGTTTATTCTCAAACTCTCTCCAAGGCACAACGCCACAAGGAAAAAAAAATAGATAAAATCTGCATTAAATATTCTGTTGCAGGAAGTGCAGTCTGGCGCCTACAATAAGAAAAGAAAACAGCAGTTTAATAGCTGTTCACCCACCGATTAAGCTTTATATTTTAATTCCAACTGTGTCCCTAGCTTCCTCCTATAAATAGGACTGGCCTGCACTATTTTGAAACACAAGTGATAAAAAGCTCTCTCTCTCTCTCGCACAATGAGGGAAAAAAAAAAAGAAGAAGAGATGAAAGAAAAAGAGAGAAAAGAAAAAAAATAGTGAGAAACATATATTTTTAGTAATAAGCTTTGGAGGTACTTTAAGTGGGAGTGCTAAGTATAATTCTTTTATCCTTATTTTATGTCAATTTTATAAATTAGAATTTAAATTATGTCAATTCTAGTTGTTAGAATTTAAATTATGTCGTTATATTGTTTGAATTGCTTAGGAAAGTGTGATTGAATATTTCGGGACAGATATTAAATTCAATCATCCTTTTAAATATTACAAATGCGTCGTTGTGCTGCCTAAATTTTATTAAATATTCTACAATAGCGCCGTTGTGATGCCAAGTAATATTAGACATTTTATATAAATATTATATTAATGACGTAGTAATGCCCATATAAAAATATGTGGTAACGTTACATAATCGTTATGATGCCCAAGTGACATTATAATATTTTAGATATATGTCGTTATACTGCCCAATTTTGGATAGAGCATAAGGAGAAATTAAGAGGTCGTTATTTTAGCCTTTTTATTATAATCGTAGACTAATATATGGTCGCGCGTGGGCGCACTAAATGCAGTGAACTTTAGAATCAAGGATTAAAATGGGAATATAACATAACGGTCTACGGTGACAAGTAAATATAATTACTTATTGAGCATGACATTATTTTAGTAAGTATAACTGCTTATTGAGATTGATATTGTTTTATAAAACTTCTGAAATATAATTATTACATGAGCCTGAACATTTTATGAATAACATGAATATATGCTTTCAATTACTTTTATATATTAAAATGAGTTGAGAAATGAAATGTGATGATTATGAGAACAAAAAAAAAAAATTTAAGAGACTTGTTATTGCATACTGTTGAACATTGAGAATGAGAGATTAATTAAATATGAAGCAAGAAAGTTTTTCTATGTTAATAGTGGGAGCCGAAGGAGCCTCTCAGGTTAAATAAAAAGATTTTTGTCTTCCTGAAGTTAAATATAAAATGTTGGGGTGTTCTTATATTAATGGTGTAAGTCGAAGGAGCCTTACATATTAAAATAAGAAGCCTGGTACTAATCAATGAGCAGAAAGTGTCTCCTAAAAACCGTAAAGGAAAGGTTCAAATCCTTTAGAAAGCCGAAGAGGAGCTGAAAGTGTCTCTTGATAGCCGTAAACGAAAGGTTTAAGTCCTTTAGAAAGCCGGAAAGACTAGAGATTGCATTGCATACATTGAATAATGTGATTTATGATTTAATTGTTTTACTTCTTTGTATTTATATGCATATTCATTTTATGAGATGCAAGTAAAATGCATATATGTATAAATATAAAGTTTTTTTAGGAAAGATAAATGAATTTATCACAAACAACTCTTTGATGCTTATTTTTATCAGGTATGGATTATACAAAAATAATTCTGTTTGGAAAACTTAGCGTAGCTGTTATTATAATCATAGGAAAAATATAAAAAAGCCCCCTCAACTACCAGCCATTTACGATTTAGCCTCCTGAACTTTCAAAAGTGATAAAATGGCCCCCCAAATTACCTGACAGTTGTATTTTGGCCCCCTTTGTTAGTTAAGACCGTCAAATTGAATGGAAAATACAAAACGACGTCGTTTTTTGGTGTTAAGTTACTAAAATGCCATTTTGGAAAAAAAAATCAATTTAAAAAATGCCCCCAAAAACGACGTCATTTTGAAAAGAAAAAGAAAAAGAAAGAAGAAGAAGACGCGATGACACAGGCGAAGGACAAGTCGCTGTTGAAGTTGTTGGCTTGCACGGATCGAGGTTGCCATTTGGGAGTGTCTGGAGGTTGCCGGCCAAGTAGATTATCGTAGGGCGAGGCTGGAGGTCGCTGACCAAGTGGGTTCTCGCAGGGTGAAATGGAACCCCCGCTGAGATGGGCTGGGTGTCTTTTTAAAAAAAAAAAAAAAAAAGAAAAAAGTTTCCAATCATCCAAACAGAGCATGGGTTTCAAATATTGTTGGTCTTGAAATGAAGATTTCGTTGCTTTGTTTCTCTCGCTTTTAATTTCTGGCTGTTTGGTCACTCAAAAACAGTGAGAAAAGAAAATAAAAGAAAAAAGAGGATCGTTGCTGGGTGTCTGCCGTAACCCATTTATGTCACTTTTTAAAAAACGTTCTTGGTTTTCCCTCTCTCTGTTTCCGAGTAAAGGCACAGATGGGTAGCCATATTTTGGTGGTTAATTATTTTATGGTCCAGCATTTGTTCGTGTATATATGTCTGAAAATTAATTGGTGGTTGTTGCCATCAAACAAGTCTGGGCCATTCGAACCGATCATAGAAACACAAGAAGAAGTTTTCAACTATGATTTTTTCTCCCACCAAGAATATGGATGTGCATAGTAGTTGCAAGAACCCCTCAATGTCTTCAAGTTGCATGAATGGTACTACTGCAGAGAAACCACTGCTTGTTTTCAAGCTCAAATTGCCCCCATCCCACAACAAAGAGAAAAAGCCTTGCAAAGTCATCAAGGACAGAGAGGATGAGAATTACACAAAAGCTACTATCACTATCTCCCCACGCGACCCAGCGATCAAGCCACGTCGGCAACCCCACTTAGCCGGCACCTAGCCTCACCAGCAATAATCTACTTGGCAAGCGACCTCCAGCCTCGCCCTACGATAATCTACTTGGCCAGCAACCTCCGGACACCCCCAAACGACAACCTCGATCCGTGCCAGCCAACAGCTTCACCGACGACTTGTCCTTCACTTGTGTCCACGTGTCTTCTTCTTCTTTCTTTTTGTTTTTCCTTTTTTTTTTTCTTTTCAAAATGACGTCGTTTTTGGGGGCATTTTTTAAATTGATTTTTTTTTCCAAAAGGGCATTTTAGTAACTTAACACCAAAAAATGACGTTGTTTTGTATTTTCCATCCAATTTGACAGTCCTAACTAACGGAGTGGGCAAAAATACAACTGTCAGGTAGTTTGTGGGGCCATTTTATCACTTTTGAAAATTCAGGGGTCTAAATCATAAATGGCTAATAGTTGAGGGGGCTTTTTTATATTTTTCCCTATAACCATCATGTTAGAGACACTCTTAAAAAAGATGACTCATATTGAAAATGTTAGTAATTCTTATACTTATTGAGACCATGGACTCATTAATCCGCCTATGTGAATATGGTAACCCCACGATTATACCATATTTACATAGATGTTGATGCAGGTGCAAAGGAGGTGAAGATGATCCATATGGCTGTCTAGGTTATTAAGGATAAGATTTTCTAATATTCTAGTTTGTTGAAGATGTCTATCTTTTGAAATGTATCTATAGTTAAACATGTTCTATGTACTTTTGATGTATATCTACTTATATGCCATCTGTGACACTTTTGATTAGTATGTTTTCTTATTATGTAAAGTACAATGTATATATTTGTTTAATATAGAAGTCTTGTTCTCAGCTTAGGTGAGTTCTGTGAGGATTTTATATATATATAAGAAAAAAAGTTATTCAATTGCAAGATTTATAATCTCTTATGATATTGAGGAAAATATAGTAGTGCTTAGTGGAAATTAGAAATTTTCACTTTTGCCTTTCATTAAGTAAAGTCGTGACGTTATATATTTATTATGAAGTTGTTTGACCCAGAGACAATGAGTATTTGATAGAAGTTTCCAACCCAGTTTGGCAATAAGGGACAGATTAAATTCGTGCATCCGGCAAAAACCAAGGCCTCTAGCTTCTCTTGATAAGCAAATGGAGCTCCATGACTTTAAAGAGAGATTTTTGGATTTTTACTTAGGAAAACCCCACCAAAAATTTTAAAAAATTCTGTCCAAAAAAGAGCTTATAGAAATAGGCAGAACAAAAGAGCTCATGGAATATGAGGGAATAGAAGATTGAACTGATTTAATGAGTACAGTACCACCAGCCTGGGACAGAGTTTTAGCATGCCATTGCTCAATTTTACCATAAACTTTCTCCAAAATATCCTTAAAGACTACAGATTTAGATTTGCCAAAGAAAAGTGGCAAACCAAGATATTTGGAGGAAACCGAAGCCTTCTTGTACGATTTAGATTTGCCAAAGAAAAGTGGCAATCCAAGATATTTGGAGCAAATCGAAGCCTTCTTGTACGGGAAAATACCACCTATGCTAATATGCTATTAATTGTAGAAGAAGCTGTATTTTTACTGAAGTGAATAGAGGATTTCAAAATGTTAATTGCTTGCCTAGACCATCGACAGTATTGATCCAAACAAGAACTGAGAATTACCACCTCTGAGGATGTAGCTTTTGCAAAAAGAATAAGATCATCCGCAAATAGAAGATGAGAGATTGGAGAGCAATTTCGAGCGATTTTGATGCCTATCAGAAGATCTTGAGATTATTGATGGATTAGAAGACGAGATAAAACTTCAATGCCCATAATAAAGAGAAAAGGAGATAGGGGATCCCCATAACGAAGACCTCTTGCAAGATTGAAAAGACCAAAAGGACCGCCATTGATGAGGATAGAGAAAGAATGAGAAGTGATGCAAATTTTAATCCAATTGATCCAAGTTGGGTGAAACCCAAGTTTGGATAAAATAGCTAGGATAAACCTCCATTCCATTCGATCAAAAGGTTTTTCCATATCAATTTTGATAGCCATAAGATCTTCACGACCCTTCTTGGAGTTAATAAAATTAAAAAGCTCATGAGCCAGAATAGTATTATCTTGAATATTCCTAGAGGGAACACAAACAGATTGATAAGGAGATATAAAATGACGAAGCAAACCTTTGAACATATTGGCTAGAATTTTGGAGATAATCTTGTAGATGATATTGCACGGGCTAATGGGTCTGAATTGGTGCACTGATGTGACGTCCCACATCGCCTGGGTATAAAGATGGAGATGTACTTATATGTATACTTACACCCTTAATGACAACAACGCATTATAAAGCCGTGATGGTCATGATCATATCAGAACCCCGCAGTTAAGCATGTTTCTGTAAAAGTAGTATCAAGATGGGTGACCTTCTGAGAAGTCTGGTTTGGGAGAGCGGACAATATTATGTGTTATTGGGGTGGGGTTTTACAACTGATGAAGCCCCGAGCTGTTAGGGAATATGGGCAATAAACAAGTGATTTTGCTCCTTTACAAGATGATTTATCCCAAAAAAATCCCATATACTTGAAAGAACCACATCTTTAACAATATTCCTATATTTCTTATAAAAAAGGGTTGTAAACCTATCTAGACCCAGAGCTTTTCTAGAGCCAATGCTAGATAAAGTAGAAAAAATTTCTTGTTTCGAGGGAATGGCACAATTAGATTCATTTTCCTTAAGAGAGATGCAATTGTCATAAAGGGATAGAAGATCTTTATCTAAGATAGGGGTAGAAGTAGAGAAAACATTTTTGAAATGGAATGTAAAGCAATTACCAATTTCTTGTCTCTCTAAGGTCCAAACCCCAGATGGGAGCTTCAGAAAATCAATCACATTTTTTCTTCTTTTAATAATTAATCGTAGAAGTATGGAAGAACTTCGTGTTCAAATATTTACAAGTAAGCCATATCTCTCTAGATTTATTCCTTCACAAAGATTCTTCATGAATAAGGAGGTCATCCAAAGATTTTTGTAGCAAAACTTCTTTATTAAAGGAGCAAGCAGTAGGCGGAGACTACTAGATAATGTCAAGCTGACGGAGAGAAGAGGCAATTCATTTTTAAATATTTCCAAATTGAATGGAATTCCGGAATTTTAGAGCTGATTTGGTAGCTTTGAGTTTCTTGGATAAAATAAAAGAGGGAGAGCCATTGAAGCAGTTAACCCAAGTTGTTGAAATAACTGAACCATACGATGGATCATAAATCCATAATTCTTCGAATCTAAAAGGCTGAGGTAGAGAGAGATTGATGTGAACCCCGTCAAGAATAACGAGACCCAACAACGAAAGGGAACCCAAGATCGTTCTATGGATGATTCAAGGGATGATCTCGACCCGTTGTTTATGACAAACAAGAACTCGGTATAAGGAAGGGCATACAAGCGGTGATGGAGTTTCCGTTTGATAAGTCGAGATGAGCATACGGAAATCCGATAAGTTCAAGTAGTTCTTCAAAGAACCAAGAGAATAAACCTCACAAGTTTTTATCAATCATCAATGTGCCTCATTACAATGAGTCCATGCTATTTATAATGCATGGTTGAAATAGGAATACAATTTATTAAAGGAAAATACTAAAAGGTCAAATAAAAGAATCCTAAAATTAAGATAGATTTCGTCTGAAATTAGCTTCTCCTCCAAGAAAAGAAATCACCTATGGAATTTGCTTCTCCTCCAAGAAAAGAAATCATCTATGGAATTTGCTTCTCTTCCAAGAAAAGAAATAACCTATGGAATTTGCTTCTCCTCCAAGAAAGAAATCACCTATGGAATTTGCTTCTCCTCCAAGAAAAAAATCACCTATGGAATTAGTCCTTCTAGAATAATCCTAAAATATTTCTCGCCAATTCTTAGCCTTGACCGGATCCTTCTAGAACTTGAATCAAGGTGATGATTCTTTGTTGCCCTTGTGGATCATGTTCAATGGGCTTCAATGAATTTGCTTGAGCCCATAACTCTTGAATGAGTCCATTGAGTACATCCTTGAACTTCTTTGCTCGTGCTCTAAATCGCCCAATTGGTACTTGAATGAGATCCTTGATGGTGCCTTGATCTCCATCATTCCCTCCTCTTGAAAAGGATTTGCCCTCAAATCACCACCTACATCAAAGGACTCAAATCGGTAACATTAAAAGTGGCACTTACATGTACTCACCAGTAAATCTAGCTTGTAAGCGTTGTCATTGTTAATCGCTCGAGGACTTGGAAAGGACCATCTCCTCTTAGAGCAATTTGGAACATCTTTTCGGAATCTTTCTTTTCTCATATGCAAACCCAATCTCGGGTTCCAAAAACCGGTGGCGGCGTCCCTTGTGGCATATTGCTCGTTCTTAGTTCAATGTTGAGTCTTGCTTTCTCATGAATACGCTTCACAAAGTCAGCTTTCTTTTGCCATCTAAATTAACGATGCTCCGTCAAAGGTAAAGGAGTTAAATCAATGGAGTTAAAGATTAAACCCATATACAATTTCAAATGGCGAAAATTTGGTAGCAGAATGAAACAGCTCTATTATATGCAAACTCAACATGTGGTAAACATTCTCCCATGTTTTGATGTTCTTTCTAATGATTGCCCTCAATAGAGTAGACAAAGTCCTATTTACTACTTGATTTGACCATCGGTTTGTGGATGACAAGTAGTGGAAAACAATAGTTTAGTACCTAGCTTACACCACAAAGTCTTCCAAAAATAGCTCAAGAACTTAGCATCTCTATCCGAAACAATTGTCCTAGGCATGCCATGTAATCTCACAATCTCTAAAGAACAAATCAGCAACATGTGCGTCATCCGTTTTGTGACATGGAATAAAATGTGCCATTTTAGAAAATCTATCCACGACAACAAAAATGGAATCTCTTCCACGTTTAGTCCTAGGCAATCCTAAGACAAAATCCATTGAAATATCAATCCAAGGCTCACTAGGAATTGGTAAAGGAGTATACAAACCGTTGGGCTGCACTTTGGATTTAGCTTGCCTACATGTGACACATCTACCACAAATCCGTTCGACATCTCGTTTCATGTGAGGCCAATAGAAGTGGCCTTGCAAAATAGCTAAAGTCTTTGCAACTCCAAAATGTCCCATTAATCCCCCACCATGTGATTTCCTGCACTAATAACTCCCTCATAGAACTTAGGCTTATTTTCTCGAAATAGAATCCATCAAGCCTAAAGAACTTACCAGAGGCGATTTTCTCACAAGCTCGATATTCCTCACAAAATTCGTGGTCTTCAGTATATAATTCTTTAATGTATTCAAAACCAAGCAATTTTGCATCAAGTGTGGAGAGTAAGGCATACCTACGAGAAAGTGCATTGGCGACCACATTCTCCTTACCTTGCTTGTGAATGACGTCTCTTAAACGTCTCTATGAACTCCACCCATCGTGCATGCCTTTTGTTTAGCTTGTGTTGGCCCTTCAAGTGTTTCAAGGACTCATGATCGGTGTGAATCACGAACTCCTTAGGCCATAGGCAATGCTGCCATGTCTCTAAAGCCCGAACCAATGCATACAACTCCTTGTCATAAGTTGGGTAGTTTAAGGCTGCCCCGCTGAGTTTCTCGCTGAAGTAAGCAATTGGTTGTCCCTCTTGCATAAGAACGGCGCCTATACCAACACCTGAAGCATCACATCAATTTCAAATGTTTTAGAAAAGTTAGGTAAAGACAACAAAGGTGCGTTAGTCAGCTTCTCTTTGATTAATTGAAATGCCTTCTCTTGTTCTTCTCCCCACCGAAATCCAACGTTCTTCTTGATCACTTGATGAAGTGCGGCTAAGCTATTGAAGTCCTTCACGAACCCGGTAGAAACTAGCAAGTCCGTGAAAACTACGAACATTACCTACACTTGTGGGGCTCGGCCAATCTTGGATTGCACGTACCTTCTCTTCATCAACGTATACCTTGTGCACTAACAACAAATCCCAAAATACAAGCTTATGTAAAAAGTGCACTTCTTTAAATTAGCAAACAATCTTTCCTTAGCACATCTAAAAGCAGTTTCACATGTACTACATGATCGTCTAGGTTTTGCTATAAATGAGTATATCATCAAAATAGACAACAATAAATCAGCCTATAAATGCACATAAAACATGGTTCATAAGTCTCATAAAGGTGCTCGGAGCATTAGTCAAAAAAGGCATAACTAACCGTTCATATAAACCATATTTTGTTTTAAAGGCGGTTTTCCATTCATCTCCTTCTTTTATCCTAATTTGATGATAACCACTTTTTAAATCAATCTTAGAAAATATGCAAGAACCATGTAGCTCATCTAACATGTCATCTAAGCGTGGGATAGGATGACGATACTTTACCGTTATGTTGTTGATGGCTCAGCAATCAACGCACATTCTCCACGTCCCATCCTTCTTAGGTACAAGTAAGATCGGAACCGCACATGAACCGCACATGGGCTCATGCTCTCCCTCATGTGCCCTTTTTCCAATAATTCACTTACCTGCCGTTGAAGCTCCTTTGTCTCCTCAGGGTTGCTCCTATAAGCTGGTCGGTTTGGAATGGTTGCACCGGGCACAAAATCAATTTGATGTTCAATCCCTCGGATTGGAGGTAACCCATGTGGTGTTTCCTCAGGGAAGACATCCTCGTACTTCTGCAAAAGAGAAGCAATAGAACTAGGCAAAGCAAGGTCAAGTTCGTTAGTGTTTAAAAGTGCCTCTTTGTACAAAAGTACAATCATCGGCTGATTTGAAAACATTACTCACTTGATCTCACTCACTTTTGCATAGAAATTCTTTTTGTTTCTCTCTGATTTTCTCTCAAGGGCCGAACTTTGATTTTCTTTTTCTCTCTCATTTTTCTTGGCCTCTCTCTGATTTTCACTCTTTTTCTTTTGTTCACTCTCTTTCTTTTGATCACTCTCCTTTTGTAATCTCACTTGATCCTCGTATACTTGCTGCGGTGTCAATGGTATAAGAGTGATTGATCTTTGATTAAGTACAAAAGAGTACTTGTTCGTAAAGCCATCATACTTCACTCGCCTATCAAACTGCCATGGACGCCCTAGCAATAAGTGTCCCGCTTGCATCGGTACTACATCACACAACACTTCATCTTCGTATTTACTGATACAAAATGCAACTAACACTTGCTTGTTCACCCTTATCTCACCACTATCATTTAACCATTGCAACTTGTACGGTCTAGGGTGCTTTACCATGGGCAATCCCAATTTCTCAACCATAATTGTGCTTGCAACATTAGTACAACTACCACCATCAATAATCATACTACATACCTTGTCTTTGACGTAGCACCTAGTGTGAAAGATGTTCTCCCGCTGTACTTCATCAACTCCTTTTTCTTGCAAGCTCAATGCTCTCCTTGCCACCAATGTCAATGCATCAGGGGCTAAATACTCCTCCTCAAAAACATCCTCCAATGGCGGCATGTCGTCGGTGTCGGAATCTTCACAATCAGTCACAATTTCACCATTGGCTTGCAACACCATGACTTGCTTGTTTGGACATTGACTTGCTATATGGCCCCTGCCTTGACATCTAAAACATTTAATGTCACGATTCCTAGAGGTAGAGGCTTCGGTTTTACCTTGAGGAACGTGGCTGGTGGTCGCGGACTTGGGTTCGGGTTTTGGCATTTGTGACTTGTCTAGTGGCTTAGCATGACTCGATTTCCAAGAGGTAGAACTAGAATTATGGCCGGCACATGTCCCACTCCCTCTCTTGAGTTGTTGTTCCACTTTGATAGCCATATGCACCATATCTTCCAATTCTACATAATGCTACATCTCTACCTTATCATGGATCTCCCGGTTTAAGCAAAGTAAAAATCTAGCCATTGTGGCCTTCCGATCCTCCTCTACATTAGCGCGGATCATAGCAATCTCCATCTCCTTGTAGTAATCCTCACGCTTGACTCCCTTGTCTAAGACCTTGTAGCTTTTGTACAACTCTCGGTAGTAGTAGTAACTTGGAGCAGATCGCTTTCTCATCACTACTTTCATCTCCTCCCATGTGTCTATTGGTCGTTCTCTATTCCGCCTCTGTTTGTCTGGTCGATCCCACCAAGTAATAGCATATTCGTAGAAAATTCAATCACGCTAATTTTACCTTCTTTGTCTCCGAGTAGTTGTGGCAATCAAACACGAACTCCATCTTCTTCTCCCACTCAAGATATGCCTCAGGATCAGATCTACCTTGAAAGGACGGAATCTTCATCTTAATACCACCCAAGTTGTTATCTTCGCGATTCCTAGCTTCTCCAAATCTCCCACTGGGTCTCCTATTGTTAACAATGGACTCCCGATCTTCTTCTTCATCAAAACCAGACCCATAACGCTCTTCATCCTCCTCCCTCGGTGGAACTCTTCCCCTTTTACGCAAATTACGACCGTTTTGTGGTTGCTCCTCACGTCTATTCTCCATCTGATCTATCCATTCGTGAACCTGCTCCATCTCTATCTTCATCACACGCCTCATTTCACTCATCATGGCCTCCATAAACACTTTCGGATCAGTCAATTTTGTATCATTTTCGGCAATGCTCTTACCACTATCTTGAGTCATGATTGCTGCAAAACAAAGGTTAGAAAAAAAAATAATAAATAAAATAAAGGACTTCACGAATCACTCCCTTACGTGTTTACACTCAAGAATTTGGATCACTCTCCACTCGTGTTTCACTCAAAATAATATGGCTCTTACCCTCCGATGTTCTCACCACTCTTGCCTCTTTTCACTCGATAATTCTCTTTTAGTTCTTTTGAAACCACACAAACAACTCAAAATTTCCAGCAACAATTCACCAAGAACTAATCAAGGAATTTCATATTTGAACATAAGGAATATGGAATTTTTCAGCTTAGAATTAGAAGGAGTATGGTAGTTTTAAATTTTGGAAGCACATAATAGTTTCGAGCAACAATTCACCAAGCACTAATGAAGGAATTTCATATTTGAACACAAAGAATATGGAATTTTTTAGATTAGAATTAGAAGGAATATGGTAGTTTGAAAATTTGGAAGAACAGAATAGTACTTTTTTTTTTCTTCTTCTTCTACGAGTCTATCTCTCTTTTTTTTTTTTTTTTTGGAACTCCTTTTTCTCTTCTTCTTTGAGTCTCTCTCTCTTTTTTTTTTTTGGATCAGTGACTAGCTTTTGAGAATAATGAAATAAGATTTCGAAATAACTAGAAGAAGTGAGACCAGACCAATAGTTTAGACATCAACAAGAACAAACAAAGATTGAACAGTAGGGTAAAGAAAATTCGGCTAAGAAGAGATAAATAATGTGGGCGGCTAAAGAAGAAACAAAGGAATGAAAGATGTTAAAGGATAGGCAAACCTGAACTAGAAACCGTGCTCTGATACCAAATGATGTGAACCCCGTCAAAAATAACGAGACCCAACAACGAAAGGGAACCCAAGATCGTTCTATGGACAGATTTGAAGGGATGACCTCGACCTATTGTTTATGACAAACAAGAACCTCGGTATAAGGAAGACGCCACAAACGGTGATGGAGTTTCCGCTTGAAAAGTCGAGATGAACGCCACGGGAAATCCCGATAAGTTCAAGTAGTTCTTCAAAGAAACAAAGAGAATAAACCTCACAAGTTTTTATCAATCATCAATGTGCCTCATTGCAATGAGTCCATGCTATTTATAATGCATGGTTGAAATAGGAATACAATTTATGAAAGGAAAATACTAAAAGGTCAAATAAAAGAATCCTAAAATTAAGGTAGATTTTGTCTGAAATTAGCTTCCCCTCCAAGAAAAGAAATCACCTATGGAATTTGCTTCTCCTCCAAGAAAAGAAATCATCTACGGAATTTGCTTCTCCTCCAAGAAAAGAAATAACCTATGGAATTTGCTTCTCCTCCAAGAAAGAAATCACCTATGGAATTTGCTTCTCCTCCAAGAAAGAAATCACCTATGGAATTAGTCCTTCTAGAATAATATTATATTATCCTTCTAGAATAATCCTAAAATATTTCTCGCCAATTCTTAGCCTTGACCGGATCCTTCTAGAACTTGAATCAAGGTGATGATTCTTTATTGCCCCTGTGGATCATGTTCAATGGGCCTCAATGAATTTGCTGGAGCCCATAACTCTTGAATGAGTCCATTGAGTACATCCTTGAACTTCTTTGCTCGTGCTCTCGTAACCGGCCCAATTGGCACTTGAATGAGATCCTTCGAAGTGGTGCCTTGATCTCCATCAAAGATTGGGAGGAGTTGTATCCAGAATGATAGGATTGTAATTAGAGATCTATGTAGGAAGATGTTGCACAGAAAAATGGGGTAACAGATGGACCCATTGAGAGTTTGCTATTACTCGATCTAGACATTACTTGATCAAGTGGTGGTCTCGACACTTATTCGACTGAGTAAAAGGGTTACCAGAGAACCCTAGATCAACCATACCAAAAGAATCTTAAAAGCTATGAAAAGCATCATTGGAAGAATAAGCATAAGGTCTATCACTATATTTTTCAGATTATGAAAAAAATCATATTAAAATCACCTATACACAACTAAGGCCCCAAATAATCCTTACCCATATCCAACAAAGAATCCCAAAACCCATACCTATTTTTTTTAGGAGGACCATAAATGCGAGAAAGAAACCAAGGATTATTAGGTGAATTAGAGTAGCACCAAGCATTTATTATATTAACAAAAGTTGAAATACATTATAAATCCACACCATGACTGTAACACCCCGGTCTCATATTAAGAAGATGAGAAGAAGTTCACATAGAGTGAGTGGTTTACAAAGATGGTCATGGGTGCTAAGTCCCACATTGCCTAGTTATTAGGTGAAACTGGACTGTATAATAAATTTTAGAGAAGCTTCAAATTGACTAGTCCTTTTAGGGTGATAAAACAAATATAGCTAGCGCTTTTTCCTGAGTCATTACAAATGGTATTAAAGCCATATAATAACATCAAGTCATGTGGTACTAGAGCACCGCATGATATGACCTTGACGAGGACGTCAAGAATTTAAGAGGGAGAGTTTATAACATCCCAGCCCCCTATTAGGAAGATGAGAAGAAGCCCACATAGAGTGAATAATTTACAAAAATGGTCATGGGTACTAAGTCCCATATTGCTTAGTAACTAGGTGAAACTGGGCTTTATAATGAATTCTAAGGAACCTTCAAATTAACTAGGCCTTTTGAGGTGATAGTGCAGATGAGGCTAGCGCTTTTCCCTGGGTCGTTACAATGACGTCATGCTAAAAAAAGTCCTCCTTTAGTGCCATAGGGAAGAGCATGCGACATTAAAAAAACCTAGAACTGTAGTAGAATGTGAAGGTTGCATTTTTGTTTTAGACAAAAAGAGGATATTAGGAAAATGATTTCGAATCTTACCTCTTAAGCTACGAATTGCAGAGGCACGAGAAAACCCTCTGCAATTCGAAGCTAAAACCTTCATACATGGGTAGGAGGCCTCATCGGGCTCTCCTCCAAAATCTCTGTGTCCACAGGGGATGAAAGAACTTGAGCTTGAGTCAGTAGAGAGACCGCTTCAATAACATTCATGGCATCATTAATTACATGACATCTTCCTCTTGTGGTCCTGAAAAAATGACCTGAATTCATCAGTGGAGCAACCACAAAAGATGCAGTAGAAATATTGTCCTTAGCAAATGTAACAAGAGGAGATGCAACTAAAACAAGAGTTGTATACACATTTGGAGCCAATGGCATCATTGGCTAAGGTAAGTTTACCACAATCTGTCCTTGAAACTTGTGAAGAGAACTAACCATGAAAGTTTGAATGGGTTCTTTCGAAGGTGTAGCATTTTGGAGTTCTGTTAAAGACAGTGCAGCAATCTCCAGGTTAGTGAGGGTATCCATGGAGACATTTTGTCCATAGCGGGACTTCTTCAACTGAGCAAGGGGAATATCATCCTCATTGTTGTACCATTTTGTTTTTCCTTTTCCTCTAGTTTGGGCTACTGGGCATGGGGGGGAGTATAAAGGTTTTTTTTGGAGGAGAAGGAAAGGAGAATGGTTAAGAAGCTAATGATGAAGGAGTTTTAGAGGGAGAAGAGCTGTCCAAGGAGGAAATGGGGGATGGGTTGGCCGAATAGGGGGATATTTGATAGAATGGAGGAGAGGAATTTGGTGAAGAGGCTACTAGGTGTGCACGTCCAAGACTATAGGGTTTGAAGTGAGATTGGCGAGCTATATGGGTTTGAAGTTTCGTGAGGTGGGCTATATGATTTTGTGTGGGCTGCATGGATTAGAAGGGGTTTGGGCTATCTGATTTTGTGTGGGTTGTAATGAGAATAGTTGGGATTTTGTTAAAAGAGGGCTCAAATTAAAAGGAGGAGGGGGCCCAGAAAGACTTGGGTTGTTTGTGTTGTGGGCCCAAGTGGAGAGAAAATGTTGAAAGAGGTTTTGGTTAGTTTGGTTAGTACTAGTCTCCATAGGATGAGACGAACTAGCTTTTACTTGACTAGTAGAAACCAACTAGGGGTTGTTGTGGGGGTAGGTGTAGTGATCAGTGTCAAATATTGCATATTGGACCCCCCTTAACTTATATTTGTTAAGCCTTTAGTACTGTTAATATCTAACTATTTTTAGTGTTTTGTGTTGTGCAGATCATTGCAACAAAACATGGCTAGCAATGGGCAAAGTGGACTTAAAGTGAAGAAGTGGATTCCTGCCAAAGTGCGTTCGACCGCACTTTGTGTGTTCGAACCCACCCACGGTCGCACGCAGGAGCAACGGTCGAATGCATGCCCAGTCAGCCCTAGCCGCCTTAGCAGTTATTTGCAGTCGACCACATACCCTACGTTCGACCACAAATAACTAGTGCGTTCGAACGAACTACCTGCGTTTGAACGCAGGCCAATGATCTGCCAACCTATAAGACCTTAGGTCCATTTTGTCGAGAGTCTTTAGTTTAGGCGCATTTTTTAGAGCAGTCTGCCACCTTAGGCCCTGCTTTGCCCATTTTCTTTGTAAACTTTCATTTTATTTAATATTAATGCTTTACTTTTGTTCATTTACGCTTCCCTTACTTATGGGAGGCTAAATCCGCAACTAAGGTTGAGGATGTAGCCTCACCATGGATTCTATGTTTATTGCTTACGTTTTAGTTAACTATTTCCGTTATTTCTTTGTTGCTTAAATCGTTTCTCACTTGGTTTGGTGACAAAACCAAGTGAGATTGCACCGTAGTCGTTGATTTTTGGTTTTTTGTCCGATGGATACATTCCATCCTTTGGTTTATGCTCATTTATCCATAGTAGTTTGTGTCTTAACACATTCACTTTGGATCCTTTGAGCCTAAAACCTTATGATTTGTCTTTCGTCAAATGGACAGATTCCTTGAATCCTTCGATAGGCGCAAGAGATAAAGCTATTTTTCTAACCGATAGACGGATATGTTAGCTTAACGTTTTCAATTCACATAGTTGAAATGGTGAGGTGAAAACCTCAACCTTGGTGTTTTAATTCATTTACTTTTTCTGCATTAATTTTAGTTTACATTTTCGTTGTCACAATCACCCATTGCAGAGCTAGGTTAAAATAACACTAACATACAAAGTTATTTTCATTTAAAGCAACACACGATTCCTTGTGGTTTGATCTCGGTACTTGCGCAAACACTATACGAGCTACAATTCATACAATTGCGAGTACCTAAATTTGGTACAATCAAATTTTGGCGCCGTTGCCGAGGAACCATCTAAATTGTTTTGAATTTAACTTTATTTTTAGATTAATGATATTTTTCTACTAGTTTTTATTTTTTTGCATTGTAAATACTGTTCATAGTTTATTTTGTGTTTTAGTTTATTTTCGTTAATTTCTAGCTAAATTTGTAGCCTTGTTATCTTTACATTACGGTTTCGAAAATCGGCGTCAGCATCGCGTCGACGCATCACTTGCGGTCGAGCAGCTGCTATTCCAGACGTTCACGCACTGCTGACGCCATCGCTGCGCATCTGCGTACGAGCTCAAAGTCCCTGACAAGAACACAGTGCAGTGCTATGTTCGAACACACATGTGTTGCGTTTGAACGCACGTGCAATAGCCTACCACATTTTTTGCATCTGTGCGAACGAACGTATTGACCTGCGCTCGAGCGCACCTCTGCTTTCAGCATCAACATACCCGAGGCAGTATGTTCAGTTTTTAATTTCTTTATGTTTTGATTAATTGTTAGAGTAATTTTAATTGTTTAAATTGCCTGTTTTGAGTATTTTGCTTGCTATGTTTAGCTGTGTTCGGTTTATTTTTGTTTTTAGTTGTTTATATAATTTGCATATGTTTAGTTAGTAATCTTGTTAGTCTATATTGTTAGTTGTTTATATTGTATTATTTTTTCTGCTGTTTTGGTTATTTTAGTTATTGTTATTCTCTGTTTTTGATATTGATTTTGCTCTGTTTTTTTTTTCTGCATCTTTTATATTTGTTTTGATTTGTTTTTGTTCACATGTTGCTTTTAGTTTATTTTTAAGTAGTTTTAGTTCATAGCTATTTTTGCCATCTTGCTGTTTCTGTTTTGCTTCCTATTAAATTGTGCATATTTTTCTATTTTAGTTGATTTGTTCCCCTATTTTTTATTGTTTTTCCCTGTTTTTTTTTTTTAGCTTATCTAGCTTGCTGTTTTTCCTTAGTTTGTAGTTAAATTTTTGTTAGTTTATGCATGGTCGGCGACCATTGAACCTAGAGTTAACACCATTAGATCCCAACTTAGAAAGAAACATTAAGAGAGCGCGTCAAGCTCAAGCCGAGATAGGGGACAATCAAAGAAATCAAAGGGTGGAGCAGCAGAAAATCAAAGGAATGGGTAAGAGGAGAATGAGGAGTTTCAAGATGCGAGAGCTGGGAACGGGGAGCATAGACGAATGTATGAGTTGGATTTCACTACATCGCTCCACGAATTGTTCGCACCTACTGCGGTCAATTCCCATTCGTGCATAGTGTTACCACCAACTAATGCCACTCATTATGATCTAAAGCCACATGTGATTCTGATGTTACCATCCTTCTATGTTTTAGATCGTGAAAACCCTTATTCCCTTGTTAAGAAATTTAGGAGAATAATTGCCACAACCAAATTTCAAAACTTCTCAGAGGAATCTGTCAATCTTCGACTTTTTCCTTTTTCCCTTCATGACAGAGCCATTGAGTGGTTGGATTCCTTGGCCCCTGGTTCTATTACGTCCTGGGAAGAACTGTTGAAGCAGTTCTACCCCAGATTCTTCCCAATGTCTAAAGTAAATGATGCAAGAAAGGAAATTAGTTTCTTTACTCAAGATGAGGACGAGAAATTAACGGAATGTTGGACAAGATTTAAGGATATGCTGATGAAGTGTCCACCCCACGGATATGAGAAATGGCGTCTAGTACAATTTTTCTACCAAGGGCTGTCTCAGCCTAACCGTAGTATGATTGAACTGATGAATGGAGGGGCATTCCTGAATTTGACGGGAGATTTGGCCTACAAAGCTTTGGAGACAATTGCTACCAACACACAGAACTGGGATTTCACCAGCTGTCGAGACAAATCTGCCCGAAAGAAAGGAGGCATCCTAGAGCTGAAAGGAGAGCAAGAGTTGACTCAAAGGATGGATGCCATTGTCAAGAGGTTGGATGCTCTAAGTATGGAAAGGGCCGTTAAAGCCGTGAACACATTTCCATTTGAAAGTTGTTTTGTCTATGCTAGTCCTTTGCACCAAGCACATAATTGTCCATCTATGGGAGTTTTCTCTGAGATGGAACAAGTGAACGCTTTCAACAACTTCCAAAAGCATTCAACTGGCCTATACTTTGAAACTTACAATCCTGGGTGGAGGAACCACCCAAATATTTCATGGAAGCAGGATCAACCCATAAATCAAGGAGGGTTTCCTCTTACTTACCAAAATCCTAGACGCTTGGCCCAGCCAGCATCATCTTTCTATCAAGCCCCCACTCAACCCCCAACGTCATCAACTCAGTCATTAGAAGAGTCAATGAAAGAATTCATGAAGATGACTGGTCAGTCCATCAGTGACATTAGACACTCCACCATGGTGAACACCCGGGCAATCTCCAAGTTGGAGACCCAAGTGGGATAGTTGGCAAGTCACATAGGTGAAAGGGACAAGGGAAAGCTCCCCAGCCAACCAGTGAACAATCCTAAGGCATGCACTATCGGTAGTGCTCCTAATCAAGAACATGTCCATGCAATTATCACACTGAGGTCAAAGAAACGAGTGGACAACTGTGTGGATGAGCCAGAGGCAGTTGATGAAGTAGTACCAGCAGCAAACCTTGTTGGGCAAGAGGAGACAAAGAATGACAACAAGGAGAAGAAAGATGCTGAGCCATCTACAATCACTCCCACTTAAAAGGACCTTACGAGGTCATTTGTCCCAAAAGCCCTTATCCGGAGAGATTGAGAGCACAAAAGAAGAATACACAGTTTGCTAAAATCTTAGAGGTGTTTAAGCAAGTTCAAATAAACATCTCGTTCTTGGATGCAATTCAGCAAGTGCCAGCATATGCGAAATTCTTGAAGGATCTGGTCACAATCAAGAGAAAGACCAATGTCCCGAAGAAAGCTTATCTAACTGAGCAAGTGAGCTCCATCCTCCAATGTAAGCTACCCATCAAGTATAAGGACCCTGGTTGTCCGACCATTGCTTGCATGATTGGAGAGAGTCAGATTAATAGGGCATTGTTAGATCTGGGGGCAAGTGTGAATCTCCTTCCCTATTTAGTATATTTGAAGTTGGGATTGGGAGAGTTGAAGTGAACTACTGTGACACTCCAATTAGCAGATAGGTCACTTGAGAGACCACGGGGAATACTTAAGGATGTTTTGATCAAAGTTGATAAGTTTTATTTCCCTGTGGACTTTATAGTGATAGACATGGAGCCGATTCACGATGTGGCGAATCAAATTTCAGTGATTTTAGGGCAACTTTTCTTAGCTACGGCTAATGCCCTAATCAACTGTAGGACGGGAGTGATGAAGATCTCATTCGAAAATATGACAGTGGAACTCAATATTTTCAACATCAATAGCCAGCCACTGGAGTATGATGAGACCCATCCTATGTGCTTCATTGAAGAAATCACTGATGACTTTGATTTGAAGGACCCGGAGATTAAGTGCTTTACTCAAGATTCTGATGACCTAGATTTAGACAGGTTGATTAGGCCAGATTTGCATGAGCCTAGCCTGGAGGACCCTGACATGGAGTGCTTTGCACTATCTAGAGGTCATTATGATTTGAGTGAGCCACTACAGCTTGACGAGCCAAGGTATGAACTTAGTCTGGAGCACCTGGAGTTGGAATGTTTCGCTCAGGTAGGAGGAAACATAGATTTTGGTAGGATACTTGAGCCAACTAGGGAAGTAGTTGAGCCAAGTTTGGAGGACAATGAGTTGGAGATATTTGCTCAGTTGGGAGATGATCAGTATTTTGATGAAGTAGTTGAGCTACTTCCTTTCATTATCGATCCCATATCTGAGTTACAGCTGGAGTGTGGGGAAACCATGGATTTATTTTTCTCCACTATTTATTCCACTGCATTTAAGCCACCCGATTTTATTGTTGAAAGGAAACGGTTTGTTCCCATTCATTTGCGGCCAAGGTGGCCGAGATTGACCCTGAGAAGGAATGATTATTTTCCTCCCCCATTTTATGACCATCGGATGATGGGGATAGCTGGATATTTATTGTTGCTTATTGATTATCCCAGCTACGACCATCACCCGTTTGACCCAGGCAAGTTAGTGCCCACCATTCTTGGTACATCAGTTGTTGTGTCTACCTAGTGTCATAGGTAGCCTGATCCTTATCACGAGTCTGGCTGAAGACGTTAAACTTAGCGCTTGTGGGAGGCACCCCTCATTATGTTTCTTGTGTTATTTTTGTCTACCAGTCAAATTTGGGGAAGCATTCTTTTATGCTATACCTAAATTGACCTATCTCCTAGGTTAATTCGGTCACATTGTGGGCAATGTAACATTTTAGGCTTGGTGGGTAAATTTTGTGTTTTTTGTAAATATGCGTGTGTAAATAGTTTATTTTATGTGTTTTGTAAGAAATTTTTTTGCACTATGCGTTCGAACATATCATGTACGTTCGAACACGTACACACAATGCGTTCAACCTCACCCTTTTGTGTTCAACTGCAGTGCCCCTTCACAGACACACTTCCCTGCATGCATGCGTTCGAACATACTTACGTACGTTTGAACGCATGTTTCACTTCACACTCATACACCCAGCACGAGTATGGTCAAACGTACTTATGTACGTTCAAACATACTCGATTTTAGGCCAGCGTGAACAGTTTTTAGGTCACATTTTCTCTTCCCCTTTTTCCCATTTCGTCACCCAGCCGTACACCCCCATCTCCGATTCTCCTCTCCCTAACATCCAAACACCACTCCAAACCTCAACCCACCGCCACCCATCACCTCCCTCACCACCGAGACACCACCGTCGGCCGTTCTCCACCACCCAAAACCACCGCCGACCACCCAAATCTCCCCCTTTTTCCCTTTGATTCCCCACAAAACCCGAAACCCATTTACCCGAAAATCCCCCAATTTTTTCAATTTTTGTTCAAATCAAAGGGCACAAATCCATTCTTGGATTGTGCCCCTTGATTCTATGTTGGTTTTTTTTTTATTGTTTTGCAGGGGGTTGGTGTGATTTTTAGCGGGGTTCTCAAACCCTTTGATTTCATGCTGCACACCAGGTGCTCGACAAATTGCCCCAACGAACCTCCAACATGCCTAGAGGGCGAGGTTCGTCGTCCCGGTCATCAAGATCCCATGCTATTATAGCCAGGCCGTCCATGGAGAGCCAAAAGCTCTTGTTGGAGAACACCTTTGCCATCAAAGAGGAGTTTCTCCAACAACGAAGCTACAAGTTGGGCAGTACAAGAATTGAAGCGACGGGGTTTGAAGAGGCTTTTCAAGCCCGTCGCCTCCACTGCATATGAGTGCCTGGTCAGAGAATTCTACAAGCATCTGAGGATAGATGGCGACCAGTCGGACATACTTTTCTCTTCCATTGACGGAAGAGAAGTGGAGGTGACCATAGCCGATGTAGCGGTTGTGTTGAGGTGTAGCCATGAGCCACCCGAGTCGAATATCCCCTGGCTTGAGTGCCCCTCCATGCTCACACTCGAGGACATTGTTTCTGATATGTGTAAGTGGCAATATGCAGATGTTCGCCGAAATGCAGCCAGCAAGACAAAGATTCCTCAGAATCTTCTATTTATCGACATGGTGCTATACAAAAATGTGTGTCCTTTGGGACACAAGACTTAAAGGCGGGACCTATTCCTCAACGCCCTTTACTCATTCCATAGAGGATTCTGGCGCTCCATTCTCGAGATCATCTGGCGTCAGATCCAGAAATTCTATGAAGGAGTGCACCATCGGGGGGCTGAGCACACGTAGACTTGGGGATTGTCTTTCCCTTTTCTCATCACTCATATCCTAAGAAATATAGGGGTCAGAGGCATTCCAGCGGACGGGTCAATCACTGAGAGCCCATACGTTGGCCCCATCTAGTGGGGCCAGAGTCTGTCCCACATGCCTAGAGTCGCACCAGAGCCCACACCGGAGTCAGAGCCCATGGACATTCCAGAGATGGCAACTGAGCATGAGATGGCAGTTGAGCCAGAGAGAGCGGCAAACCAGGAGGAGCAGCTAGAAGAGTACGAGGAGGAGTACAAGGAAGGGATCATGCTTAGAGCCTCCGATTTATTACACTTCCAGGACACCCTCGTGGACATACGATCTCAGATTAGGGACATACGATCTCAGTTCACAGATTTGCAGAGGGATGTTTGTCTGGATAGGCTCGAGGTCCAGGAGATGTTTCGAGCCATCATGGACAGACTGCCACCAGCCGCAGGACCTTCTGCACCACCACCAGCCCCGTGATGTCTTTGTGATGTCTTGGTTTATTTTTACACCCCTTACACTCCATTTTTTATTTTCTGTATCAACACTGTGGACAGTGCAAATTTTGAGTTTGGGGGTATTTTTATCATTGTGTGCACATTGTGTTTTTAATTATGCATTTTATTTCAGTTATGGTTTATTTTCATTGGTGTGCTTAATTTGATGAACATATGATCACTTTGATTAAGGGAATTTCAGTTATGTTACTTTCTTGGCATAATGAGATATTATAGTTCAATTTGAGTTTCACAAGCACAATTGGCACGTAATTTGTGGGATAAAATCTGATTTTGGTCATATTAGTTTTGTAAGTTTAAATGCAGTTAGGTAACCCTTTGGAATGATAACCGTGTTTCATTTTAAAAAAATGAAAAATGATTATCATTTTGAGCTTTTTGCCGAGTAACCGGATCTCTTGCCTCATTAAGCAACGAGTAATTCGTGTAAAAAAGTGAGAAGTTAGACGTGGTTAGCAAAGCTTAGTAGCCTTTTTGACTTGAGTTAGTAGGTCCTTAGGGGTGTTTTTACACCTAATGCCCTAAAACCATTTGGTTTGGGAGTCATTAACTTAACACTTGATACATGGGTCAATTAGAAAGCTTAATGAAGCTATGCAAAAATAAAAATAAAAATAAAAAAAGCGTTTTTGATGAACCTTGGTTATTATTTTCAATGTGTTGTCTAATGAACTTTGAGTGTCGAAGCATACATGACTAAGATTAGTTTTGAAGTCCCATATTTTTGTGCCAATCTCACTTTCACTAGAATTGATTTTTTTAATCTCATAATGCCATGTTTGTATCTTGATTGAGAATTCCTTGAAATTTGTGAAGATAGTGTTTGTTTGATTAAGCTTGCTTTTGAATTTAAACCATGATTGAGATATTTTTGCATGATTAAGAATGAAATGTTTGCACAAATGTTTGTGGGTATCATTACTGAAAAACCCTCACGAGATTTCACTCGTCCTTTAGGGAACTCCTAGATGTTTAAAAGGCTTGTTGCATATGCTCAATGCAACCGTTCTCCCACGAAAGCGGACTTATGTTTTTATTTTGTTTTGCTAAGGGACTAGCAAAATGTAAGTTTGGAGGTATTTGATCGGTGTCAAATATTGCATATTGGACCCCCCTTAACTTATATTTGTTAAGCCTTTAGTACTGTTAATATCTAACTATTTTTAGTGTTTTGTGTTGTGCAGGTCATTGCAACAAAACATGGCTAGCAATGGGCAAAGTGGACTTAAAGTGAAGAAGTGGATTCCTGCCAAAGTGCGTTCGACCGCACTTGGTGCGTTCGAACGCACCCACGGTCGCACGCAGGAGCAGCGGTCGAACGCATGCCCAGTCAGCCCTAGCCGCCTTAGTAGTTATTTACGGTCGATCGTATACCCTACACTCGACCACAAATAACTGGTGCGTTCGAACGCAGGCCATTGACCTGCCAGCCTATAAATAGGACCCTAGGTCCATTTTGTCGAGAGTCTTTAGTTTGGGCATATTTTTTAGAGCAGTTTGCCACCTTAGGCCCTGCTCTGCCCATTTTCTTTGTAAACTTTCATTTTATTTAATATTAATGCTTTACTTTTGTTCATTTACGCTTCCCTTGCTTATGGGAGGCTAAATCCGCAACTAAGGTTGAGGATGTAGCCTCACCATGGATTCTATGTTTATTGCTTACGTTTTAGCTAATTATTTCCATTATTTCTTTGTTGCTTAAATCGTTTCTCTCTTGGTTTGGTGACAAAACCAAGTGAGATTGCACCGTAGTCATTGATTTTTGGTTTTTTGTCCGATGGATACATTCCATCTTTCGGTTTACGCTCATTTATCCATAGCAGTTTGTGTCTTAACACATTCACTTTGGATCCTTTGGGCCTAAAACCATTTATGGTTTGTCTTTCGTCAAATGGACGGATTCCTTGAATCCTTCGATAGGCGCAAAAGATAAAGCTATTTTTCTAACCAATAGACGGATATGTTAGCTTAATGTTTTCAATTCATATAGTTGAAATGGTGAGGTGAAAACCTCAACCTTGGTGTTTTAATTCATTTACTTTTCTACATTAATTTTAGTTTACATTTTCGTTGTCACAATCACCCACTGCGGAGCTAGGTTAAAATAACACTAACCTAGACTCAAAGTTATTTTCATTTAAAGCAATACACGGTTCCTTGTGGTTCGATCTCGATACTTGCACAAATACTATACAAGCTGCGGTTCGTACAATTGCGAGTACCTAAATTTGGTACGATCACGTAGAAAAAAGGGAAATAGCATGTGGGGTCATTAATGAAAGGATATGGGGTATGTGAATCATTAGATTGCCTTGGAAGTTGAAGTACATTGCCTTTGTCCTTTAGCTAGCAAATAGCTTGAATATGAGGTGAGTGTTTCCATTTATGCTACAACGTGGATGAAGAGAGCCAAGTAAAGGGATTAGCTTTTCAACTTGTAGTAATTGCACCTGACTGATAGCTAAAGTAAGGGAGGCCACTTGATGGGAATCCACGTGTGGGACCATTGAGGTTTGATATGAGACTACATGAGGAGACAAAGAAGCTTGCTTGGATGCCATGTGTGGGACCAATTGAGCTTGGTTTTTGCATGAAGAAGCATCATTTTGTGAAGGCTCAATACTGTAAGAGGAGTTACCCACTGAAGCTACAAACGATAAACCAGAGTCCGAATCTTCTTATTGCACCATAGTTACCAGCCTCAGATTGCTAAAAGTAGTAGTTCGGAGAGGAATATCATGCTTCTCTGGAGGATCTAGATTTTGTGGAGTTGGCAAACACCCTTCTTATGCGCAATAAGCTCACAAGAGACAATAATCATCCAACCATTCACTTGAAGGCAATCCAGTGAGGTTCCATACCTTAGTGGGAAAGATAGAAGCCCAGTGCAAGAGGTAGGGATGTATTGATTTCGACCTTGAAACGGAGGACTTGATGACATATAAGGCCAACGCCCAACGGTATTTTTATTATCTAGCTCCAAAAGGTTCCCTATCCCTTTGACAATCCTAATAGCATTTTTAGTTGTCATATATTGATGAGGGAGATTATGCACTTGCACCCAGAACGAACAGAAAAGAAGCTTTACTTCATCTATAGCAAGATCAAAAGACCATGGTTGAAGCAGGAGAAGAGAATCTCTAACATTCCAAAGGCCTTGATTGATTATATGCATGAAGTTGCTTTCAAATGGAACTGTAAAAAGATACTAGAGCCAAAACCCCCATAAAAAGAGGTGTTGCAAAACTCCAAATCAAAGAGAAGGTTTGACAAACATGATAAGTATTGAGAGGTTTAAGAGCTAAAAGCTTACCAATAAACGCAAATCCCTCTTGAGAAGTTGGATTACCATCATGGATTTCCAGCTGATCCAAATTATCCCATCCCAACGCTTCAGTCTCAGTAATGAGAGCTTATATATAGGGCTGTAAATGAGTTGAGCGAGCCGAGCTTTAGCAAACTCGACTTGGCTCATTTAAGAAAATATTTTTAATGAGCCAATCTTGAGCTCGAGCTGAGCTGAGAACCCTCTGCTCAGGATCGGCTCATTGGAATAATCTCGTGCTCAGGATCGAGCCCAGGATTGAGAAAAATTTGATTTCGGGCAAGCCGAGCCCTTGAAGAGCTCAACTCGGCTCATACCTCATTAAGGAAGAACCTTACACAAGCTCAAGCTTAGCGAATAAGCAGGCTTTAAATTTTATTTTTAATAAATCAACTCTACTTAAAAAATTGATTTCTTTTCACCATTTAAAATTCAAATAGTAAGCACCCAGGGCATTTTAGTGATTTACTCACAACCCATTAGGTGGTAAAGACTTGGACAGATGAATTGCAAAGAAGTGGGCCATTCAATTTATAGAAGTGAGATGATATAGTGTTTGCTTCTTTTTTCGATGTGGGACAAGGAAAAGCTTCACAACTCACAAGTATAACATGCCCAATCTCTATCTTTCCCAACTCTAGTTCTCACTTCTCTCCCTCTTGCTCAACTTCACTTCTCAGCCCAACTCTCTTTCTTCTGTAATTTCACAATCTTGATGCCTCAGCTTCTTTCTTTCATCCACTATTTTAAATTTTTAATCTTGTGCGAACTGCTTTAGATTGGGCTCCACGATTTGTGCTTCACTAGGGAATGAAACATAAGGGGTAGTCAATGGAATTTCTTGAAGTTCATTATGCTAGAGTGGAATCTGGTTTTGTATTTGGGAATCACAAAGCTGGTTTTGTTGAAGATTTTGCAGAAGCAAGTTTTGGTTTTCCCGTTGGGATGACACGAAAGATGTGGCTATACTTAAAACTTAAAAGCTCATGATTTACTAAGCTTTGGAGACGAATTGTACAAGATTGAGAGTCTAAAAGATCGAGGCGTGGACTCAAGGGCTCCTAAAATTCCCCCTGGACCATGAGTTCATTTTATATAACTATTTTTTGTAATATATTTTGTATATATATACAAGATTTATGAATGAGCAAACGAGACGAGCTAACGAGCTGGGCGAGCCGAACGAGCTCAAGTTAAACGAGTTGAACTCACAAGCCCCCGTCAAGCTTAATCAAGAGAGCTGGGTATGTGTCACTAGCTAATCGAGCGAGCTTCAACAGTGTCGAGCTCGAGCTTGGATCGAGTTTAGTCGAGCGGGTATCAAGCGAGCTGTCGGGTGTGTCGGCTCATTTACAGCCCTACTTATATATCAACCTGGGAAGTCACTAAGTCTTCCATCAAACAGGAACTAAAAGAAAAGAAAAGGAGATAGTATTTAAGTAAGAGTAGAAGGATTGAGAAATCAAGGAAAGTGTAATGGTATTATGAAAGGTGAAGAGGACGGAGTCCTAGAGTTTTTCCATAGAGGAAAGAGGGAAGAGCTTTGGATGGGAGAGCAAGCGGCAATATGTAAGGTTGATGTTCCCAAGGGGGCACTAGTAGATTTCTTTGATAGTGCCAACTTACGATTTTGCCCTTTGTTATTATGCTTACCCAATTTAATAAGTAAGGTTATTTATGTCTTTCCAAATTGTCTTTTCACTATTATATTTTGTTTGATATTGAAAGACAGGTTTAACCCTTATTTAATGGTAAGATGTGGAGGTATTTCTGGACATTCTTTTTCATCGACAGATTTCTTCTCTTTCAAAAAATTGTTTTATCTCTTTCAAAAAAAAATTCCCCAAATTTTCTGTGAATTTTTTTTTTCTCTCTAACAATAGCCATACCAAATTACCTAATGCATCCTCAAATCGTGGATCTTGTACTCATTTCTCTTTTCATCGTCTTTGCTTCTACTCATTTCCTCTCTCAAAACAAAATGGAGCAAAAATTTCACCCATTTGGTTATTTCCCACGTATGTTCTTCCCCTTTCTATTTGATAAGGAAAATACACTTTAGTCCATTTTCTTTGTTCTTCATGGTTAACTCAAGCAAGGTTATTTCCATCTTTCGGTTGTTTTAATTGCTATATGGCCCTTCCTCTTTGTTCATCGTAGTTATATAGGACAAGGTTAATTTTGTCTTTTAGTATACACAATTATCTTTACAATTTTAACTATTTTGTTTGTTCGTCATGCTTAAATCAAGCAAGGCTATTTTTGTCTTTTGGTTGTCTTAATTACTATTTTGCACTTCATCTTTGTTCATAATAGTTATATAAGACAAAGGTTATTTTTGTCTTTCAGTACACACAATTACTATTTCTACACGCATACCTACCTAACCACCCACTTTCTTTGCACTCTGAAAGGCACGAATCAATATTTAAGGACAACGCTCTTGCATGATTCTATATGTGAGATCTTTCTATACTTTACTTTTCATCTCTTGTATTTTATTTATTTTATTATTAATTTTCATATTGTAATTATTTTATATCAATGAGAATTTGTGTACCATCCAAATTATTTCCAACAATCTTAAAGGTTGATTATGATGGTTGCACAAATATTTTTATTAAAACTATAGCAATAGTATTTAAACTTATGAGAAGTCAAATATTATAAGAGTTTGCTATATGCAATTTGTATATGAGAAAGATGAATGAATTTTTAAATGGAAAGATTTTGTTATGGAAAATTCTGATAATTGATTTGTTTATTAGAAAAAGAGCTTAATGTCATGTGTAGGCATTGAAAGTGAAAATATTTTGACTAGAAGAGTTTTTGATTATTTGGCCTCAAATTTATGTTATTTAATTTGTTCACCAAATAATTTTTTGTTGATTGGGTCACGAATCTTGCAATAAAAATTGTTAAGCCTTTTATGATTTTTAGAACTTAGCATTTTATGTTGTGTTGTGCTAAGCTTGGCTGGAAAATATTCATGTAAATCAATAATAATAACAATGAGTAGTTACTCATGGTGTGATGGGGAAAAATAAATAGGCATTCCTAATTGTGTGTAAAGAATACAACTTTACTAAAGATTTTTGCAGGTAAACACATAGTAATTGGAAGAGATGTGGTGCGCGTATTGAGTCGATTAGTTCTCACGTCACCTAGTTGGTGTGTGGTGGCAATAGTTTATTTAGAGGATCTTCGAGTAAAGTTGTTGGCTCAGCTGTGAGTTTTAAACTCTAATTCATAGGTCTTTTTTTTTTCTTTTATTCTTTTAAGACATAATATACAATTTCATTTATTAAAAGAAAAATCAAGTGTTGAAGGTGCTCCTTTATTGAATGGAATTTTATAATTATATGAATATTATATCTGATAGCAGTTATGTTAATTATGGTATGTTAGATTAGCATAAATACTTTAAAGTATTTGTTAATTTTTCATCTATATTATTTAGTTTTCAAATTTTTCTAAGATGATGATTCAATAAAATATGATTATTGATGTTATTATTGAGGCACATTTGGTATTTGAGAAATTTATTGTATCGTAAGATTTATACCAATGGCATATTTATAATAATTAGTCAATAATAGTTTATTATTATTTGGTTGAGCGTAATACTTTTCATATTTACTAGAGCTCTAGTTGAAAAAGATTTATTTACTATCTTGAAGGAAAATTGTCAACTGAGAGAAAAGAAAGAAGAGAAAATGACATATCATATTTAGAGAAAGAAGAGCTCATGGAAGTCATTTCTTAAAGCACTTGTGTGCTATTAATGAAAATTTATTTTCCTGTGACTATTTGGTTTATTCCATTAATATTTAGCATGATAGATTTATACATATAAATCTTGGCTACATCAAGGAAATGAAAAGAAATTAGAATATTGAAATAAATTATGAATTTTATGATTGTTAATTTTTAGGTTATCTGCCAAAGTGTAGGGGAAGTCATTATTTTGTTTGTCACATTTGTAAGCATTGTTTGGAATACCTCAAAATGTGGGGGTATTTGCAAATATTATATTACCCGAGTCTAAAAAGATGAAACTTGGTTTTAAAACCTATGAACCTATGATTGTGATTTTATTGGTTTTGCATGTAATAGTTCATGCTATAGATTCCTTATTATCAAAAGTGGTGTTTTAAATTATAATAATGTTATTAAATCTAAAAATTTTATTATCTTTGAGCATGTGTTCCTTTGAAAAATAAAGAAAAATTATTTCTTGATTTTTCTGTTGGTTCTAACAAAATTGTTATGGATGTGAAATAATTGAGAAGAAGCAAGCATACTAGAATGAAAAGGAAACTCGATATGGATTTATTGCTTATATTATTGATGATGAGTCAACATATTATGATAAAGCAATTAAATCTAATTGATGCATTTTATTTTGGTTAGAAGTTATAAATAATTAATTGAAATAAATTATGTTTAACCATGCAATGGAACTTGTTGAGTTACATTCTAAGATCAAATCAATTGATTATATATAGGTGTTTAAGAAAAAGTTTGGGAAAACTTCAGAGAACCCCCATGAACTTCCACTCTTTTTAAAATACGTCTCTTAAACTTTAAAAACTCTCAATTTACCCATAAACTTTCAATTGCTCTCAATTTAGACTCCTCTATACATTCTAAGGTTTAAAATTTTTTTTTAAAAAAATACCAAAATACCCATGATTTTCATTTTTAAAAAAAATAAAAAAACATTTTGGAAGTTGAAATTTTAAATGTTAACTTTTGTATAAAATTCCAACTTCTAGAACGTTTTTTTATTTTTTTAAAAAATAAAAATCATGGATATTTTGATCTTTTTTAAAATTTTTAAATCCTAAAATATACGGAAGTGTCCAAATTAAGAACAATTGAAAGTTTAGGGAGGGTAAATTGATAGTTTTTAAACTTTAGGAGGGGGGATATTTCAAAAAGGGTGGAAGTTTAGGGGGGTTTCTCTGAAGTTTCCCCAAAAAGTTAACCAAATGATACATTAGATAAGTACATTGTGGACTTGGTAGCAAAAAACTACAAGTAAATGCAAAGTGTTGATTATTTGATACTTATTTTTTGGTTACTAAAATTGCATATATTGAAATGTTATTTGCCATTGCTTATATTTATAAAGGGAAAATTACAGTTTATCTCTCCAAAGTTGATAGTGTTTTTCAATTCGAACATTAAAGTTTCAATTTTTGCAATCTACCCCTCCAAAGTTCCAATTTTTTTCAATTTAACCAATATTATCCCAAAATTCTCATATTGCCCCTATTTTCTATTTTTATTTTTATAAATAATAAATAAATAAATAAAACAAATTTGGGAATGCAAAAATGGCCAAATGACCAAAGGGTTAGCTATAGCCATCTCGATTTTTTAAAAAAAAAAATTAAAAATTAAAAAATTAGGGGCAATATAGGAAGTTTTGGATACAGTTGGTCAAATTGAATAAATTTGGAACTTGGGGGGTGGATTGCAAAAATTGAAATTTTGGTGTTTAAATTGAAAAACCCTGTCAACTTTAAGAGAGTAAACTGTAATTTTCTCATTTATAAATTTGTTGCACGTCAAATTGATGTTATATTGCTTTTCTAAGTAGTGAAGAAATTTATATGGAGTAGTCCGAGGGACTAGTAAACCCTAGTCAAGAACATAAAGTGTGCAGACTGGTGAAATCCTTGTATGAATTAAGGGGTGTTTGGTAAAGAGGTTTGGCTTAGACACTATAGTTGATGTAGATTGATATGAAAAAAAAAAAAAAAAAAAAGTAAGAATGTTTTGTATGAAAAAAAAATAAAAAAGTGGTATGAAAAAGTGAAAAAGTTTTGTTTTGTAGTGATTTTTTTATTTGAATAGTAATAAAAAGTGAATGATGTGATATAAAAAGTAAAAAAGTTAGAATGTTTTGATATATATATTTTTTTTTGGAAAATGGTGATGAATAGTAACAAAGTCAACTCTAACTCCATTACCAAACAAAGCCTTTGTCTATTCTCTATTTTATTATTCTTATTTAATTATTCCGCATTTGATATTCATAGCATTATGAAATCTTTTTTATTATTTAAATTGCAGGCAATGTGGTGTATTTTTAAAAACACATGATTTTAAAAATCAAACTAAGATTTTCCCAAATGCTTATATGCATTTTTAAAAATCGCATTTTCAAATTGAACATTTTAAAATCTCTATTTTAAAATTGTATGTTTTGAAATAGCAAACCCAAATGAACCCTAAGAGAAGCCACATGAAAGAGAAAAAAACAAAGAGTGAAGGAGCATACAATAAGAAAGAAAAAGACAAACATAGTCTCCTGTCAACAAAGAATAAGTTTTTACTTTTGTTTTCTCATTTAAAAAATATTCTCTTTTGAGTTAGAGTGAGATTTGGGTATATAGGCTTTGAGCTATGAGTGCTTTCTCTTTATTATTTCTAGTATTCCATCTTTCATTAGTAAATTTCTTTGTGATTACTTTCGTTCGACGTACCTCTTATTGAGGGAGTCAAGTAAATTTGGATATTCTTGTGTGCAATTGTTGTGAGTTATTTTACCGTAAGTGGTTTTTGCACAAAATTTATATATATACACTAATGTAGGCAAGAAACAACATAAAGCAATTATCAGTAATTGTTGAGAAGAACAAGTGGAATCTCATCTTGAGTTTGCATAGCTTTAGAATTATGTGAAAGCATGTGCATGCACGCTCAGAGATAGGGGTGTTTGCAAGCGAAGCTAATCACAAGCGAACTCGGGATTTGCTCATATAAGCTCGACTTGATTATTAAATGAGGCGCTTTGTGAATATAAATTCTGGCTTGAATATTAAACGAAGCAAGTTCAACTCAACTCGGTTAAGCTCCTGGGCAAGCTTGTATAAGGCTCGACTCGCTCATTAGGTTCGATTCGTATATTTTTTTATTAAGTGACTAACAATATATAGTCAATATTACTCAATAATAACAAATATACTATATGGAGGAAATTAGCTTTACCCCCCATAAACTATCACTCTCTCTTCATTTGTCTCCATGAACTACCAAGGTTACCTAAGACCCCTCATGAACTACCATTTCGTTACCAATGACTCCCTACCATCAATAAAAAACGTTAAATTGAACGGTCAACTATACTGTTCATGACACTATTCTGTCAGTCAACAACACTATTCATGTTGACTGTAATGTTTAACATCCTTGACTAACAGTAGGGGGTTGTTGATAACGAAATGTTAGTTCATGGGGGGTCTTAGGTAACCTTGGTAGTTCATGGGAGGTAAAGCTAATTTCCCTTAAATGTAACTTATTTTAGTTAATTAATTTATATATATACATATATATAACAAATATATGTATATGATTTTTTTAACATTATTTTCTCTCTCTTTCTCTTCCTCCCCCGTCTTTCCATCTCTGATTCTCTGTTGCTCGTCTTCTTCACCCAAACAAAAACAAGCTTTCTCCACTTAGTCGTGATTAGAGAGAGAGAGAGCAATAATTAAAAAGACCTAGATTCAATGTCCCTCAAGCAAAAACTATTGAAGGAGATTGAGAAAGGCAAAAACTATTGAAGAATCAAACAAATCCAAACATTTTGGATCACTGCCTGTTTGGTGAGTGAGAGTTGTGACTGGTGAGGGAGATTAAGAGAAAGACGTTGAATATATATATATATATATATATATATATATTGTAAGGGTCTTTGTCCCATTGTAGTCTAGATACAACTTGTTAATTTGTCCCACATTGCTAAGAAAACATCAATCCCCAAGTTTGCTTATCTATAAAATGATGCATATCCTCTCACTTTGAAACCAAGTTTCTTGCTGTATTGACCCAAGCTTCATACTCGACTAGTTAGGTTAAGCAAATGATCATATGCAAGCTGACTTCTTGAGCAGTTTACGAGTACTTCAAGTTTAAATTTATAAAAAAAAATAAAAATAAAAGTAAATATAAGAGTCATCTTGTCAGCTAGCTTGGCTCGGCTCGATTTATTATGAATTCAAGCTCGAACTCAATTTTTTGGCTCGTCCTTGAGTTCAAGCTCAAACTCGAGTAAAATTTAAACGAGCCAAGCCTGAACAAGGAAAGCTCGTTCAGGCTCGACTTATTTACATCTATGCGGTACAAAGACACATGCAAATTAGATGGGAGATCTCCCTCCAACAAACATGCATCCTAAGAAGTTGCAGTTTACCTAGCTAGAAGATAAATCACATAATCAAGATGTGCAAAGGCCAACAGTGAATAATTTCTTATCAACTTAATACTCAAGAAAATTTAGATTAAATTTACTTGTACTCTTTTCAAGTATGATTAAGTTGACTCTGTAATTTTAAAAGTCGCATCAATTTTAAAGAACAATATATATATCTTACATTTAAGATTACTTGGGGAACCACTACTAAATTCTATCCATTGTCTAATGGAGTATTTGATAATGAATTGCTAAATTGTTTTTTGAACGTCTACCAAAAAAAACAAAAGTTGTAAAGCATGCAAAAGTATGACAATAAACAAGTGCTTTTGCACCGGTTCATAATAAATCTCAACATCTAAAATAAAAAATAAAAAATATATATAAAATCAGTCCATGTGGTTTACTTAATTTATATTTAGATCTCTGTTGTATCAAAATGAACTTCAAGGTTCCTGAGATATTTCAAAATAATAATAATGATTTACTCCATACAGTCAAATTTCACCCACTAATTTAACAGTTTTTGTTAATACGAGCGACAGTTACTTAAATAGAATACGTGCCACAATTTTATTGGCTTTAACGTTTTTATCAACATTTGTTAAGTCAATGGGTTGAATTTAGATGTAGGGACTATTTTTTTTTTTTTTTAACATAACTCAAGGACCTTTGAGTTCATTTTGATATCATATGGAGCTAATCACAAATCAGGCAAATCACATGGATTGATTTTCCATTTTTTTAATATAAAAAAAAATATAGATATGTTAAATGTAAAGCTGGAATTTTTCTCTAATGAGCAAAAATGTCATTCGTGCATTATGACTTACACACGAGTCAAGGGTTGGAAAAATGAAAAAGAAAAAAGAATCAATTGGTTTTTCCCCTATAAAACTGTTTTTCAAGGACGAAGATGAAAAGCTTTGAATGAAGATTATATCTATGATGATAAATTTATGAAGTCCAGTATGTACAAGCAGACAATACAATGTGTACATATAATGTACATATGTATGATGATGAAGAATGTATCATGTGTGGGTGTACGTAAGGTGAGAAATGTTATCCATTGATGAGAAGAATCATAATCCATTTGGAGCAGAAGATAGGCATATATATATATGTGTGTGTGTGGCTTACTCATATTTGGATATGATGAATGTGATGATTATCAAGACGCCATGGATAAGGCCAATGGCATTTCACTCTCATGTGAAGCCATTGACAAATCGGTGCTTGAATGGTTTGAGGATGATCTACTCTTCTTTTTATCCTTCACTTCTTCTTCATCTTCCTCGTCCAATGCCAGGATGGCTTCAAATTGAGCGCGCCTTCTTGCCTCACTTTCAGGAGACCTCACCGGTAGAGTCTCTACTATGCGTGGAGGCGCCTCCATGTGAGCTACTGCTGTTGTCGCATTATTATTATTATTCACCACATTTGCACGAGCGGAACCTCCTTGATCGAATGCACCACTACCGCCGCTGCCACGTCCTCCTCCGCCACCTCCGGCAGCAACCCGAACCCCGCATGTTCGGGAAATGACTCGATAGAGGCATGTGAGCATCCAAAACAACCAAGGAAGGCAAACCAATGCCACCCCAACAAAGGGAAGCCAAGATGCATAATGTGAGTTAGGTTGGATTATGTACAGTACAAGGCAGCCACCTCCGGCTGCCAGAGACAGAAATAAAACTGTAGAGATTACCCATATGAAGGTGCCTCCTGCACTTGGATCCGGTGCAACCATTTCTACGTCTCACCAAGAACAACAACCAAAAAATAAATAAAAAGATGAAGGTTAAACTAACTATGCATCCAAAGCCTGGATTAAGAATTTTTCTTTGTCATCATCCATTTCGTTCATTGGGATTCATTTACAAATTAAAGAGAAGATTGGATCTCAAGGTTGGAGGAGGAGGAGGAGAAGGGTGGATGAGAGATGAGTCATCAAGCAAGTTTCTTTTTGTTGGATTGAATGGGATTTTCAGATGGTGGACATATTCAAAAGTTTGTTTACCGTGAAACATGGCTTCTATTAAAACAAACCCACACCCACAATGGGAGGGAGAGAGAGAGAGATAAGCGGGTCCGGTCTATAATTAATAGAGATTGGCGGTTGATAGCTGAATTCTTGTGCTCGCTTTTACAAATTACAATCTTTTTTTTTTTTGTTATTTAAATTATCTAATAATCGCTTATTACATTAATAATTGGGGCAAATTCAGTATTAACCCCTGAAGTTTCAGTGGTTTTTCAATTTTAACCCCAAAGTTTAAAAAGTGACAATGTACTCCTTTGAAGTTTCAAAAATTAGCAATTTTAACCCCCATTAATTTTTTCCGTTAAATTGAACAGAAAAGTATGAAATGATGAAACTGCCCTCATGCTTTTTTTAAAAAAAATTTCCGTCCATTTTAACGGAAAAAACTAACGGGGGGTTAAATTGCAAGTTTTTGAAACTTTAGGGGGGTGCGGATTGCAAATTTTTAAACTTTTGGGTTAAAATTGAAAAATTACTAAAACTTCAGGGGTTAAAACTGAATTTTCCCCTTAATAATTAATTTGATTTAGACATGACAATTAGTAGAATCATAAAACGTCTAGCTAGGGTGCCCAGTAACCCTTATTTGCACCGAGTAATTCTTGCTAGAATGAAGACTTTTGTCCCTCTTTTGATGGATTAAAATTCAATAATTATCTATTTGAAATCCAAATAAATTTCAAAGTCACATTACACTTGAAGGGACAAGAAGGAGACAAGTCTTTATTATATAATTACTCATTTGCACCGAAGAAACTAATAATTAGTGATGACAATTTTTGAGTGATGACGTGGCATGTTTCAACACGTTGTCCGAGTAAGGGTCGAACGAATGCTAGGTTCGAGACTTCGTATGCCCGAGGAAAGGTTGGGCAGTTGAATCTTCTATTGCAAAAGAAAACAAGGATCAGAGTGGCCAGTGGTGTTTTGGCAAAAAAAGCTTTGATGCCTAAGTTAGTAAAGAGCTTAAGAGAATTATAAACACAATGAGAGCTTTAGAGAGAAATTGCGATTATTGAATTGTGAATGGGAGCTTGTCTTTTATAGGCACTGGGGGATGGTGATCATCCCTTGAATTCCTATCCTTTATCTTAGGTGATTCAAAATTTGAACCATATGGTTTATTTGCTGCTTGGAGTCGATTAGGATTCAGGTTGTACATGATTCAAAATTTGAATCATGTAATCTAGTTTTGGTTATGTAGATAAGCTTGGTGAATTATCTCAACAATATATTGTCAAGTATGATAGTGTTGTGGTGAATCACTAAACCTTGCTTGACAAGTTGGGAGAGTTCCAGGCTTGACAGCTTGATTATCGGGTTGGGCCGATTCTCTTTTGGGCCTTGTTTGATTGTTTGTATGCCAAATGGGCTTGGGAGGCCCATTGGGCTTTAAGTAGCTAATCCATGACTATATAGTTAACCCCCAATTTCCTTGTCCAAGTGATTATGGAAATTTTATGTTTGTTGGAATGGATTTGCATCTGACAGTTCTGATGTACCCTCAGAGAGGATCTTTTAAGATATGTTTTCAAAAATTCGAAAATTCGAATTTTAAATTTTCGGTGGGAATTTTGGAAGATCGGAGGGAAAAAAAACCTCCCAACATGTGCACCGATTCTTCTTCAGGTATAGGGACACATGTGGCGTTGGACAAAGCTGCACTCTTAGTGGCCACATGTCAGATTTTGTATGGCCTTGAGTGAGGCGCACCTTTAGCAGGGCATTTATTACTTTTGCGTGTTTCGAAGGTGGAAACTAGGGTCATGCACTTGACGCCGTTTTTTTCTTTGCACTCAAGTGCTTTGTTTTTGGGTTTTGTATTTAACCCACTCTCTCCTTCTTCTTCAAAAATATTTGCAAAGTTTTGTTTTGCACGGAGTTATGAGATCAATCTTCCTGTATTGCAACTTCAGGAAGTATTTGCAATCTTCGGCCACAAAGTTCAAGGATCTAAAGAAGAAGTTGGCCGTGTCTAAAGCCTGAGTGGCGAGGCTGAAAGACCTCTTGGAGGACCAAGATGCTAAGCTTTTAGTTACGGGTCAACCACAGTCTGAGGTTGTGGATGCAAACTTCAAGCTGAAATCAAGAGTCGAAAAGCTTACAGCAGAACTTCAAGCCCTCCAAGAGGATCATTCTATCGTTAAGGAGGATATCAAATTGCTGGAGGAGAGCCACCAAAAGGTCAAGAAAGACATCTTAATTCAATAGACAATTGGAATCCCCTTGCTATAAGAAAAAATCATTCTTTTTGGTGCAAGAGAAGAAAAGACTAGTACTTCAAGTTTAAAGTGTCACAGTCTGGTTGAAGACGTTAAACTTAGCGTTCATGGGAGGCACCTCATAACATATATTTTTTATTTCTTGTTTGTTTTTATTTCCATTTTATTTTTGTTGTTTTTTTTTTCATTGTTACTTTAGTATTTTGTTTTTCAAGGACAAGTGTGCTTAAGTTCAAGTTTGAGGAGAATGCTTTGAGCCATACCTGTTCCAAACAATTTCGTCCATCTCCTAGGTGAGATCTTTTCATGTTATATACACATTGGGGACAATGTGCAATTTAAGTTTGGGAGTATGAGAGACAATTACACACACTTTGTCCCACTTTTTATTTTTTGAACAAAAAAAAAAAAATTTGCATGTTCATGTTTGTTTTGAAAATTTTTGTTGATCAAAGAATTGTGATTTGATATTCATTGATTAGCTTAAAATTTTGAACACATGATCTGATGATAAAGTTTTAAAGTTTGGTTACTTACTTTATGCATTTCAGAATTCACATGTTTGATCTAATCTGACACAAGCACATTAAAACATAATTTATGAGGTATGACTTGTGAGTCTGATGTGTATGTTTCTATGTCTTAGGTGAAACTGTATGACTTATTGGTTGGATACTTTGGCATAATATATATTAAAGAGAAAAAAAAAATCATTAATAAAATTTGCACTGAATAACTAGACCTCTTGTTTCATTTAATTAATAAGTGTTCACGTCAAAATGTGAGAATTTTGATTTGGTTAAATTATGACTAGTTTAATTTTGTAGTCTTTTTGACTTGAGTTAGTAAGTCCTTAGAGGTGTTTTACACCTAATGCCCTAAAACCATTTGGTTTGAGAGTCATTGGCTCAAAACTTGCTACATGGGTCACTTAGAAAGCTTAAGTGAACTAAACATTGCAAAGCCTAATAATAAAAGAAATAAGAAAAGAAAATTATGTCATTGTTGTTCATTCCGATCAGAATTTCAGTGAATCTTGAGATATGGAGACATTACACATTAGAATTTTTTGGAAGCTTTCATATTTTTGTGCTAGTTCACTTTACACTATTTCGAACTTGTGATGCCTTAGCCTGCCTATTGTAAGAAATTAGACTTTAATTTCAATCCATTGTGAAGATGGAGTTTATTTTTTTAAGCTTGCTAATGAATGAAAATCATGTTTTTTTAGTGATACTTCAATTTTTGGATAATATGAACTGTGCATAATGTTTGTGGGTAACATTCCTGGAAAACCCTCACGAGACTTCACTCGTCTTCTAGGGAACGCTTAGAGATTTAAAAGGTTTGTTGCATACGCTAAATGCAATCGTACATCCCACGAAAGATGGATTTATCTTTTTGTTTGTTTTTCATTTTATTTTTAATTTAGTGTTGCTAAGGGACTAGCAATATGTAAGGTTGAGGGTATGATAAGTGCCCAAATATTCGTATTTAAGCCTTTAATTTACATTTGTTAATTTGTTAATTTTTGTTATTTTGTTCCATTTTATTTCATTTTTGTGTTTTCTGTGTTTTTGTAAGTCATGAAAGAAAAGGAAGCATTTCTAGAAAAGTTCTAAGTTTAAATGGCAAATTGGGAAGACCTAGAAGATATGGTCAAGTTTAACCAAGTAAAGGAAGGGATTAAATTGAAATTTCTCAAATCAGGGTCAAAATTGGATTGGATTCAAATTTGGATTCTGCATATGTCTTGGTATTTTGATAATAATTTTTAGCTCAAATATTGGATTGAGGTGATTGTAGCGGCATTGGAAAGCTAACTCAACAGGCTATAAATCATTGTGAAATAGCATTTTCCTATTTTAGACTACCGCTATGCCAAAATTACCCCGTAAGATAAGAACGCAATTTTGGACGAATCTTATTCCGATTTGGACATAGGTTTTCTCTATCCTAATTAGACTAAGACTAAAACCTATGAATTTTTTAGGGTTTCTAGAGTCGTCCTTGGAAGTCTATAAATAAACCTCTAAGCCTCTTAGAAAAGAGTTCTAGACATTCTTTGGGGAGAAGAATTGGAGGCTACTTCTAAGAGCGGTTTTCGGTTCTTTCTTTTCCCTTTTCTTTTTAGTTTTATTTTAATTGTGTGTAACTAAATACTTTTGTGGGGTTAGATTGAAACCCTAATTACGTTTATTTAATATTTCAATATTGGCGCCTTTGTGATAATCATATTGTGATGTTTAACTTGATTAACTTGATTTATTGAATTCCTTACATAGATGTGATTGGCCATTATATATATGTGGTATGAATTAGTTAATTAAATCAATTTGGATGACCGAATCCTGGGTTTAATAAGAGTAATAAAAGAAATGCACATCGGGTTCTTGGGTAAATTAACATGTGGAACCGGGAGTATACACCCATGCTCTAGGCCTCGTGTGTTTATCGATTTCCATAAGTTTATGCTTTCTTAAAGAACAACTTAGTAGACATTCATGCCAAATATTTTAAAAAAGAAAAGAGTTAGAGTATACACCCATGCCTAATTCGTTGCTTAAGGAAATCAGTAGCTTAAGGAGTATACACGCATGCCCTTAGGTTGGCAAACATTAGTTATTCATAATATGATTGGAACATTGGCATATTGTTATATTAATTATGCATAATTAGTGGTGGATATCAAAGCCCTACACTTTTATATATCTTTATTTATTTTCATACTATCAATTTTGTGACAACTTGATATTTTAATTTAGTTATTTAATTCTAAGCAAAATTTATAATCTTTGTGGGATCGACCTCGTACTTGCTGCATTATATTATTGTTTTGATCTTGTGCACTTGTGAGTTAAAACGCACTAAATATTATCTATTAATTTAGGTAGTATTTGGCACAACACACATACCAGTGTATCATGTCATACGATGCAAAGTTATACATACATATTTTTATAAGTCTCACTTTCTTAACATATTCAGCACAATGTTTTTCACAAAATGTTAGAGTTCATGAGCCACAAAGTGTGTAACACCCAAGAAAATAATTAAGTGCATTAGTAGTAACCTTATAGTAATCTGAATTAATTAATGGAATAATTAGCACATGAGATGATTTATAATAATAGATATAATAATAATGATTTTATCATAATTGTGATATGTATGAAAATAACTAATAATAATATTAGTGTCAAAATTGATTAATAAAATAGGTTTTATGTTTTTAGCATAATAAAGTGTAACAAATATAAGTTAGATTGGTGTAGTACAATAAAATAAGATAGTTATTTATTATATTATGGGTCTTTTGTGTTTAATGGGCTTATATGGGCATTTTAGGAAGAGAATTTCAAGTGATTGGTTGTGAGAGATTAACATTTGTCTCAGATGATCTTAGAAGAACACGAGTGATCTTAAATTGTTGTATCTGGGCTTGAGTTTAGCCCTCTTTGATAGATTTGTATAGTTGCCTTTTATGGCCTATCATTGTAATGTTATATATTTATTGAAGGTTTAGATCTAACAATTTTATGAGATGTATTAGAAGCTCTGGTATATTTTATTGACGAGCCTATTGAGTCAATTCATGTTAGAAATATTTACAGATTATTTCCGTTGTGTTATTATTCAAGGATGTAGTGGTAACGTCTAATGGCTATTGTGATAAGAAAAAAATAATTTACCCACTTTCGCCCTTATATTTTGGACAGGGCGTTACAAAGTGTACATCATGAGAATTGCAAATATACATGTTTTTGGTACACAAAATAGTCGTGTAGTTCATGGAAAATAACAGTGAACATTGTGTGAGTTAAAACTCACCTAGGTCGTATAATGTCTCCGAGTATTCCAAATGATCTGGGTTCCCCAAATTTATGAAAAACCTTCTATTAGTCTTAATTCCACTAAAACAACTATATAACAAGAAAATATGAGCTATTAAATGACTGGTCAAAACAATGTTTCCTGGAGCACTTCGGACCATACGTCCGCTTCAAGGTTTTCAAGTTGAACCTCATTTTGTCCACTTGTCCTCCTATTCTCCCAAATCAAATTCTAAGGCATTTAAAATGATCCTTAAGGTCTCTTAACTCAAAACGAAACCTTCATGCATATGAAATCATGTTAAACCAAGATAAACACTAACCTAATCAAGATTTAAAGCACAATCTAACTAAAGCTAAAACTAACAACTTAAGACAATATTTAAGCAGTATAATGACGTAAAAACGAGTTAGGCTAAAGGATATTACCTCCTTGAAGTGAAACTTCAAGAACCTCCTCACCGATAGCACCGAACTCACAAACCTTACACAAAACACACTTGCAAGGAAAGATTTTCGAAAAGCTTGGGGGTTGTTTAGGGTGAGAAAAACGTAAGGGGTATTTATAGTTGAGAAGTGCTACCAACTCTCCAGAAAGTAGTGGACGTTCAGCAACTCTAGCTTATGATCATTACTATTTACACAGTGGTCCAAAGGTTGTAGCATATGCCCAAGTAGTATCCAAGAGTATTCTAAAAAGTAGCGTACGTCCGTATGGTCTCTAGTGAACGTCCGTGTACTATTTGTTGGCATACGTTTGGTGGTCCCCTCGTGTACGTTTGCACTAAAAACAGAAGCGTGCGTTTGTCAGCCCTAGCGTATGTCCAATCCAAAAGTCCAAATTGCCGTTTAGTGTTCTTAGTGACCGAAAACCCAAATTAACCTTCTAACTTAGCTACCTAAGCCTAGATAATTAGTTGGATCACTACAAATAGTATGAACCTTGCCAATGGCTCTGAACAACTCTATAGGGTCCTTCCCATGTTGGTCTGAGCTTGCCTTTTGCTAGATCTCGGGTTGCTATGCTGACTTTCCATAGTACACAGTCCCCTATCTTAAATTGCTTGGGCTTGACCTTCTTGTTGAAGTTTCTAGCCATTATTTGTTAATAAGCGGCCATGGTTGCTTAAGTGTAGTCCCTTTTTTTCTTGGAGCAAGTCCAGGCTCAACTTCATGCTTTCTTCATTCATCCCTGGATTGTAGTGTTTCACTCAAAAGCTGACTGAGCCAACTTCAATTGGAACAACTGCCTCGGTTCTGAATGCTAAAGAGAATGGGGTTTCATCTATTGATGTTCAGTGGGTAGTTCTGTAGGACCATAGCACCTCTAGAAAAAACCCCACCCATGCCCTTTTCTTGTCCTCAATCTTTTTCTTCAATGTTTTAATCAAGGTCTTGTTTGTTGTTTCCATTTGACCGTTTGCTTGAGGGTGTCTCGAGATGAGAAATAATTCATGATGGCTCGCAATCAAACTACTTGTCATTTTTGGTTACGAAGGTGTGAGGAATACCATCGACTTCGAAAGGAAATTTCTTATATTCCCGATGGTTATGGTCGCTAGAGCTTTGGCCTCTGCCCACTTCGTGAAGTAATCAACGACTACTACCATGAATGTGCATCCTCCTTTCCCTATCGGTAGCGGTCCTACAAGATCGACCCCTCATTGTGCGAAAGGCCATACTGTTGATACTCGGCTTAATTCTTCAGGTGGGTTGGTCATTGATTTGTCAAATCACTAGCATTTATCATAATGTTTGACCATTTCATTCGAATCTTTGTTCATCCCAGGCCAATAATACCCTGCTCGAATAGCTTTGTTTGCCAGCATTCTTCCTTCCGAGTGACTACCATAGACGTCTTTGTGGATTTCTCTGAGCACGTAGTAGGCCTCATCTTTCGACAGACATTTGAGTCGAGGAAAAGTGTAACCTTTACTATATAAGACTCCATCGATCAATGTGTAACGGGTAGCTTGAATTTGAATCTTTCGAGCTAACTTATTATATCGAATGGTAACTTTCCTTCCTTGAGAAATTGCAGTATGTCATGACCCCATTTCGGGCCTTCTTGTTCCTCTTCAATGCAAGTTACTTGATCCACCCAAGTAATTGAAGGTCCGGCCAATTCTTGAACTAGGCGATTGGCTGCCATTATTTCCTCCTCGGTGGCAGAACTAATACGAGCTGGGGCGTTTGCTTACGAGTTTTCTTCCCTTGGTACCTTCGTGAATGCTCTCTTGTCAAAGAACTCTATAGCCTCGTTTACTTTCGTTAGGTACCGCTTCATTTTATCTTCTCAAGCCTCATACTTCTCCTTAATGTGTCTGACCACCACATAGGAGTCACTTCTGATCTCTAAATTTTTCACCCCCATTTCTTGGGCCATATCCATTCCAGTAATTATGGCCTCTTACTCGGCTTCATTGTTGGTGGTGGTGAACTTCAGTTGTATCGCTACCTCACATTCTTCTCCACTAGGTCCTTTGAGTACAAACCCAACTCCACTATATTTTTGTGTTGAAGATGCGTCTTCACATGCTACCCACTTTTCTTCTTGAGGCAACTCTTCTTCTCCCAGGAAATTGCAAAATTCGGCCAAGAAATCAACCAAAGCTTGCCCTTTCATTGATGTTCTCAAATGGAACTCTATGTCAAATTTCCTGAGCTCAATGGCCCAATTGACCAATCTTCCCAATAAGTTTGGCTTTCACAGGATCTTTTTCAGAGGGTGTTCAGTCAACACTTTAATAGTGTGTACTAGGAAGTATGGCCTTAGTCTCTGAGTAGATGTAACCAAGGTGAAAGCCAGCTTCTCAATTCGAGGGTATCGCTCCTCTACTCCATGCAAAGCTTTGCTTATGAAGTATACGGGTCTTTGCACCCCCTACTCTTCTCAGGTTAAAGCCGAGCTTATGGCTAATGGTGATACCACCAAATACAGGTACAAAGCTTCTCCTGCCACTAGTTAGCTCAACAGTGGTGGGCTGACCATATATTCTTTCAGTTCTTGGAAGGCTTTATCACAACCCGGGCTCCAAGAAAAAGCTTTCTTTAGTATCTTGAAAAATGGAAGTCAATTATCAGTGTATCTAGAAATAAGCAGACTTAATGCCGCTATTCTTCCTGTAAGCTGTTGTAGCTGCTTTGTATTATGGGGAGCATGCATTTCTAGAATTGCCCTGATCGTCTCGGGATTAGCCTCGATCCTTCTTCGTGAGATAATAAATCCGAGGAACTTTACCGACGATATGCAAAATGCACATTTGGAAAGGTTGAGCTTCATTCCATAGCGCCTTTATGTGTTAAAGGCCTCTGACAGATTTGTGATGTGACTGGCTGCCCTTATACTTTTCACGAGCATGTCGTCTACATACACCTCCATATTCTGCCTGATTTGCTCTCGGAACATTTTGTTGACCAGTTTCTAGTACATGGCCCCCGCATTTTTCAATCCAAAGGGCATTACCCGATAACAGTACAGATCTTTGTCTGTCATGAAAGCTGCCTTCTCCTGGTCTGACTCATGCATGGATATCTAATTGTATCCCGATAATGCGTCCATGAAACTTAAGAGTTCATGTGTTGTGTCAAACACTGTCTAAATTAATAGATAATAATTAGTACGTTTTAATTCGCAAGTGCACAAGGACAAAACAATAGTGTAAGGTGCAAGTACGAGATCATTCCCACAAGGATTGCTGTAAATTATGTTTAAAATTAATTCTGTGATTAAAACAAAACAAAGATTGATTTTTGAGTTAATAAAGATAAAGTTAGGGCTTTGATATCCACCACTAATCATGCTTAATTAATATAACAATATGCCAATGGTCCAATCATATGATGAATACTTAAAGTTTGCCAACCTAAGGGCATGGGTGTATACTCTTTAAGCTATAGATTTCCCTAAGCAACGAATTAGGAATGAGTGTATACTCTAACTCTTTCTTTCTTAAAGGATTTAGCATGGGTGTATACTTAGTTGTTCTCCAAGAAAGCATAAATCTATGAAAATCGACAAACACATGGAGCCTAGGGCATGGGTGTATACTCTCGATTTTCCATGTTGATTAACCTAAGAACCCATGAGAAGATTCTTTTGATACTCTATTAAGCCCAAGACTCGATCATCCAAATTGACTTAAATAACAAATCTATACTACATTCATATGTTGGCCAAACACATTCATATAAGGAATTCGATAAAACAGAAATTAATCAAGTTAAGCATCACAATATGATTATCACAAAGGGCCAATATTGAAATATTAAATAAACATAATTAGGGCTTCAATCAAGTCCTACTAAAGTATTTAGTTACACATAAGTTTGATGATAAACATCTTCATAATAAAAAGGGAAGAATAAACCCAAAAACGCTTCCTTGCTTCCTTAAAGAGTTGTCAATTCCTTTCATAGAGCTTCTGTGTCTTTTTTGTATTCACAAGCCTATTTATAGAGGTTGAGGGAACCTTAGAATCACCTAGAAACCCTAGAAATTGTAAAATAAACCCTAACACTATTTTCATAATAGGGTCAGCTACCGTACTGTTCTCTGATGCACAGATGTGCTCGATCATAGTATGGTGCACCTGATCGCACTACTGTGATTAATCCTGGAATTGGCCATTCGAGCACATCTACAATTGATCCTTCTTCTAACACGCGTGAACGCATGTTGTGCACAATCCATGGCTTGAGCGCTCGAGCGCTGGTGCGCTCAAGCCTAGGTCTTATGCGCTCGATCCTAGTTTCAGCTTCTCAAGCTATGTTTTAAGTCCAAAATATCCAGAAATGCTCTTTTTCTTTCATGACCTATAAAAACATAGAAAACACAAAAATGAATAGTTGTCTTTGGGGAATGCTTTGTTCAAGGGGCTAAAATATGGATATTTTAGGACTTATCATCATGCCCTGAAGTCTAATCTATGAGTAAATCTCTCTGTGGCAACGAATAGTTGTCTTTAGGGCACGCTTTGTTCAAGTCGGTGAAGTTGGCACACATCCTCCACTTCCTGTTGGATTTCTTCACCAATACTACGTTTGCCAACTAAGTCATATACTGAACTTCCTTGATGAACCTAGCTTCACATAGCTTATTGACTTCCTCAGTAGTCGCTTTACTTTTTTCGGCCAAATATCCTCTTCGTCTTCGCTACACTGGCTTGAAATTTAGATTGGCATTCAATTTGTGCACCATCACCGAGGGTGATATACCTGACATATCTTCGTGATTCCATGCAGACACGTCACTATTTTCTCAAAGGAAAGATACAAGCTCTTCCTTCATGACTAGGTCTAGCTGGGATCTGACCCTAATAGTCTTGTCTAGCTTGCCAACCAAGAATTCTTCCAAATCCTCAACAGATTTGCCGCCTTTTAATTGCTATTTGCCTTTTCCATAGCCACTTCCTTGGACTCCTGTCCTGGGACACTTCTTCATAGAGATGTTATTGGGTGACTCGTTGCTCTCCCTTACTTTCCCAACTCCGTAATACCACGGCAACCTTATGTTTCTCATATGGCTGCAAATTGCATCTTCAGCTCCACCAAAACTTTGTCTACCTCGCTTTGCGAAGCGGCTACCGGTGGATTCTAGTTGGTAGTAGCAAGTTGGCCTTTTTCAGGTTCTAAAGTTTTCGGGAATTTTAGGCCTCTGCGGGTGTTTTCTCGAGTACTGCACTCCAAGTGCCCATTTTCACCTTGGTTGTTTTCACGCTGATTACATTCACGCTAGTGATGACAACTTTCATCCTAGTGGCTGCGGCCATCAAAATGGTTGCTGTGATTTCCCTCATCTTCCGAATGCCCATTCCAGTTGACTCCGGACTGGGATTGTGTGGGGAAGCGGAGGCATAGCTTCTCGTTTTGTTGGACTAGGAGCACCACTTATGCTTTTAGGGATGAGATATGCTCCCTATTTCCTACGTTTTGGGGTGTTAGTGTTGGCCATTGATTGGCCTGGACTGCTGACTCTTTGCAGCGCTGGGCTTGGCTTTTGGACCTTGTGTTCACCATTATCACAGATTTTTAATTTCACAAGAACAAATTGTTGTTCCCACAAACAATGTCAAACTGTTGGTACAATTCCCAGTATGGTGAGCCCAAGGGTGTAACGCCCCCAAAATTAGCCTCGATTAATTCGGTGGAATCACTGGTAATTTACTCAATTGAGCCAACTTGTGACCCAACAGGTAATCACCCTTATAAAACTGTCAGAGTAAATACAAAGGAAGGTGAATAAATTTGAGATTTACTATAATCCATCAAGTAAGAATGTGAAGCTACTAAATAATAAAGATGAACCTGTAATTATAAGAAAAGCATGACCAGTCGAGTAGTAGCAACTCTTGCCACTTCCATAGCAGTGAATCAGGTTACCTAAAGAATAATAATCGCGTAAGTCTAACGACTAAGTAAGTAAACCTCACACTTAGGTATGACATGAGCCCAATTAATAAAAGTAAACGTGCAATTCGAGTAATAACCAAAAAGAGGGCATTACCTCCGCTAATACACTATTTAATAGTTTTAAGGTTTTCAAAGCTTATGGTGTAGAACCGACGATAATTACCTGAGCGTTTTAATGCAGAAAAAGCTAATGCTTTATAAGTCATAACTCCCATATATGGTCTACCCAAGATATTACCCTTTCCCAGCAAGATGCCATCCTGAGGGACCTATAATATAATGTCAGTACCGTAGCCATTGCGTAATATACTATACGTAACATTAGTGGCACGATCGAGTCCGACCTTGAATGGCCCATACCAACTAATGACGTTCGTCCTATAGTGATCAGACCATTAGAAATTGTTACATCAAAGTCACGAAACCAATGGATCCAAAGCCTCGTATAACACACACATTTGACCATAATATACAGTTTATATAGTAAGCCTATGAACGTTTATACCACACGTATCGGCATACCATGTCTTATCATACATCTTAACAGTTTATTTAATAAGACAGTTACCAAGTAATTACAAAAAATAGACATGCTCATTTCATACGCGTAGTCAGTCAACTGATATATCCCACGTTTTATGTAAAAAGGGTGCAAGTGTTTACTTACCTCGCGCACTCAAGCGAATCCTCCAACCAAGCTACTTCCTGTTATAACAGATATAAGATACTGTTATTCTAAGCCTTACAAAACCTAGAAATGTAGTCAAGCCTGAGCATACACATGTGAAACTTAAGAATAGGTACTCTACCCACTGACCATACGTCCGGCCTCAATAGTGTACGTCTGCTCAATGTGTTAAGCACACCGTTTTAAGATTCAGAAAGTGCACGTTCCTAATGGCATTCATAGACCTCTAAACCTCTCCTAAGCTAGCAAAATATTACATGCAACGTAATGAATCACAGAACCATGATTCTTTTGAAAACATCATTATCTTTAGGAAAACATTTAGTGAACACTTGAAAACCATTATCAAAGTAGAAACACAAGATAAGACAATGTCAAATACAGAGGAACAGAGCTTACCTCGAAGCTAAGCACGAACATGGTCTCCTCTCCTTGGAAACTCCTCTTTGAAGCTCACTCTCACGGATTTCTCACTTAATATGCTAAGAAAGGGTTCTGGCAGCCTAGAGGCACACCAGGGGAAGGAAGAAAGCGTGGGAAATGAGAATAGGGGCAGGCTATTTATAGGGAAAGTTCGCCACCAACTCTCTGACAGAGTAGTGGACGTCCGGCAACCCTAGCGTACTTCCGGTGGTCTTTGCACATTGGTTCAGAGGGTGTCTCGTACATCCAAGTATTACCTAAAGGGTACTCCAAAAAGTAGCATACGTCTGATGGTCCTGCGTACCTCCGTTGTACTTTTTGCAAAGCATACGTTTAGTGGTCCCCCACCGTACGTCTGTACTATAGACAGTAGCGTACGTCCACCAGACCTAGTGTACATCCGCCTCTTGAGGATCAGTATTTGGCTTTTATTCTCTAAAGGTTCAAAGTGTGTTTAGGCTAACGTTAAGGATTTTGGGTCTCATTAAACATCTTTATTGAAAACCTTTGTTGATTGCTCCTATGGAAAATATTTTGTCTAATAAAAAGGTGGTTTTTTATCGGGGTATTACAAAGGGTATCATGGTAATTTCCACCCAACTGCTTCTCTTTGATTCTGTAAAACAAGAGTGAACGATAAGAGGATGCACCAGGTGGTTGCCGATTGATTCTCCTACGATGCTTAAGTGAGTTTATGTCTGAATTCAATGTAATGCTTAGTACAAGAAAGAATCATGTACCTGTCTCCTTCGTGACTATGTATTTTATAGTAGGTCATGTTGGTGCAACCATGATGACTGACTAGAGGATCTAGGATTTGAGCGTAATGGATGGGGGAGTTAATATTCCTATTCCCTTACCGTTGCAGTCAATGTGAAACTTTTATTGACATTAACACGATCCCAAGAGAGGCGCATAACCGTCAGAGTTATTTAAGCGCGAGTCATAACCGTTGTGATAATCATGATGTATTTGAATCATAGTCGATGCATCCCTTGTTTGTAATGGTCGTATCTGTGCAATATGTGGAGTGGATCCCAATATCGTCAATTCAATAAATGTTATGTCCACAGTATTCTCGGGAGTGGTTGGGTCAAGCTTCAGGAAGCAACGTCGTATCCATTAGCCTTATATTGGTTTCTGCTCACGTGGCCCATATGAATGTGCTAGGCTCTCCCGGGTTACCGGGTCTCTTGCCCATGGCCTTAATGTTGGATTTATGTGTAACAATATATATTTATATATATAAAGACAGTCGAAATATTGTCAACTACTTGTTAGATGACCTATAATTAAGAATTTAATGTCCCACATGACATGGTACATATGAGTGTTTATTAGACTCCTAAAGTTCTGCGATTATTTAATCCTAATCCTTAATAAGCTGTTGGTTAATTAATTAGGAGAAGTGGTTTCCTACTGAATTAACTCTTACTTTGATAGGAAGATGAGTTATAAAGAATAATAGAAACTAGTCCTCTCTTTGCCTTATAAATGTATGCAATTTTCATCATCTTTGTGTATCTTAAGTAGGTCAAGCGATAGAAACTGATTTATGGTATTTAGGCTTTTAAAGAAGAATTAAAGAAGCAATGGATTGTGGTATGTTTCTTTTTATTAATTTATTGTGAAATTCATGATAGTTAAGATCTTGAAAGATATAGTATGTTATGTCAATTTTGTTCACATGACCTAATCAAGGGCTAAGCTATTCTAGAGCTATTTACATATTTTATTTGTAGGGAGTTACATAGGTTTAGTAAAACTTTCACTAGAGCTCTCTAATTGGGTAAAATTCTTAAAACCGCTGCAATGTTCCTGGATTAGAGCAAACAATTGTCAATGCTATGTTTGATAGAAGTTCTTTTGTGCTTTGATTTGTAAATAGTTTTGATATGATGAAACTTGAAAAGTATTTTCAATGAAATCAGTGGAGGAGTCGAGATTTGGTTCAGTGGGGTCTAGATTAAAAACTAAAGTTGAACAAAAATTGATTAAAAATATTAAAGAATATAATTTATGAAATAAAAAAATAATTCAATAAAATTTAACTATTATTTAAAACATATAAATATAACTTAGAATGTATTTTTGTCACAATTAGTGTTTTTATGATTGAAAAATGATCTTTCAACCATAGTTTTTGCAACTAGCAAAATCGATGACAATTTCACTAATAAATAAATCAATGGATACATGATATCCCTTTTCATCTCTACCATTACTTAGCAAACTTGTCCAATCACACACAATAACACCCAAATCCCTGATCAGATTCCTCGAACAGAGTGTTGCATTAGGGAATGGTGAACATCTTCAACATGTGTAAGGTTTCATTCTTCTATTTTGTAATTTTCTTTTAGGGGGAATTAGTTTTTTCCCCCATGAATTTTCACACGCTAATCATTTGCCCTTATAAACTACCAATTTTACATTACCCCCCCTCCCCCATGAACTATCATTTCGTTATCAACGACCCCCTACCATTAGTCAAAGACGTCAAATATGACGGTCAACGTGTCACATGCGCTGCACGCGCATTCTTTTCGATTTCTCTCCCCATTTTGCTCTTACTTGGTTAAACTGTGCCATTTTAAAAAAAAAAAAAAAAAAAAAATGCAAAATTAAAAACCAAAACGCATGTTTAGAGGTTTCATCCACCAAAAATTTAGAGAGAGAGGGGGAAGTGATCCGGGAAGAGTTAGATCCAGGTAGCAGCTTTACAACTACACACCACCGCATGTAGATCCCAGTCCTCAGCCATTGACTGACAAACACTATATACAAAACAGAGGCCTCTCACCTGCAAACTCTCTCAAAATCTTTTTTGGCTCTTCTTGCTATCCTCAGCCCACAACTGGGCACTCAAAGGCAATGCAGAGAGATGGAAAGAGGACAGCGCCGACGGCAAGCATAACGGGAACCCCAACGCTACGAATAACAAATGGATGGAAAACGATTACACGTCTCATCCAACGTACAACGGCACAAACCAAACCAAATCGGTCTTTGCTGCCAGTTTTAATTAGATGATTAAATCCCAAATTAATCTCAAATTTGGTAGTGATTATGATTTTTAATTATACTAATTTTTCCTAGTAAAATGAGATCAGTCCAAAATTTCTCCTTCCATAGTAGCGCAAATGATATGTACAAGGAATTTTTCTCTTTAGTGCCGTTCCAAAAAGAAACTCGAGGTGACTCCCAAGTACCAAACTCGCCCGAGTCCAACTTGCCCGAGATAACTCGGTCACTAAGCCGCGCTGCAATGATCAAACTCGTTGCTGATGACTCCCTTAAGCAAACTACTTGATCAAATTCTGACTACCCCGTCGAAATCTGAGACCAGAAAATTCAGAAAATAAGGACCAACCTGTGCGCACTGGAAAATGGAAACTCAGTTATCCTCGGCCTTGGACATGATGCAGAGCTGGCTCGGAGTGGGCTGGAAATCAGCTCGTATCTGGAGATTGTGCGACGAGGGTCGGATCTTGGTGGTTAAGGCTCACTTGACCCACTCACCCTCCATGCCACCGATCCGAACCAGCGAGTTCTTCAGTGTATTTTCAAATCTGGGGACTCATAAGTGAAGGGTTTAAGTGTCTTTAAACAATAAGGGCAAAATGGGGAGAGAAATCAAAAAGAATGCACGTGCAATGCATGTGACACATTGACCGTCACGTTTGACATTTTTGACTAACAGTATGAGGACGTTGGTAACAAAATGATAGTTCATGAGAGATGTAATGTAAAATTGGTAATTCATGGGAACAAATAGTAATACATGGTAGTTTATAAGAAGAAAAGTTAATTTCCCCTTTCTTTTATTTTTTTTTTTTTATTATTATTTTTTTATTTTTGGTATTTTGGGTCAATTCTTTTGTATGAAAAAATTATTATTCAAATATAAAACAGAGAATTTAGAGTAAGATTAATAGAGCACTCCACTTGGTGCTTTTCTCTAGTCAATCACATGAGAATTGTTAGATTTTGTTGGTTTCTAATGGTGGCAGAAAATTAAATGTAAGATCAATCCTTATCTAATGTTAGTGAATGAAAATGTTGGTCTGTTCTCACATTAATCCAACACTTTTGTCTTCAAGGAGTCCTCAATTGACTGGGAACCGCGCTTTATGAGGCAGAAGTCTTTAGTTCGAATCGCCATCTTGTGTAAAAATGTAAAATAATAATAATAATAATAATCGCCTTGCTCCCCCCTTTTAATCTACTGTCAAAAAAAAAATTTGTGTTATTGTATTCGAAAGTGGACTTTTCAAAATCCTTAACAAACATAACCACCTGAATCCATGTATGGAACTATAATATACTCAAAAAGACATCTTTCAGTAAGTAAATTGCCTCCAAATTAATCCTGAGATTGTAGTTGGTAGCAAGTACACAAAATCAACCTTAGAAGGTCTTTATTCTATTTCTCAACATTTTTCACTTAATTAAGGCAAGTACACATAATATACTAATTACAAAGACTACAACTAATACAATATCTATTGACTTGTGAGGCTGCAAAAACTATGAATCAACAGACTTCAAGTAAATTGACAAGAAAATTAATTTTGAAATAATGCACTTCTAACTTTTGAGAGTGGGCCTGAGCTGACCTTCACTTTTGTTGCTGCAGAAGTATGAAAAAGATTATCAAAATTCCTTAAGTGCAGGGCAGCAGAAGCATATTTGTGATAAGTTTCAGAGAGTCCTAATTCCCAAAAAACCGTCTTGCCACTTAGCATTCCAGAAGGTCTCATGTTAATCCAAACTCAGATTTGATGCTCATTTGCCTGATTCTCTAGCGGCTTCTTTGAAATACTGTGATGCACATTCACGTGATGATTGACTCAGTCAAAGGAACTTGGGGCAAATGTGGATCATCTATTTCTGCTCTGAGAGAAGTCAATCTCTGGTGCCTCTGCTGTTCCTGAGCTTTCCTACGATTGGCCTCAAGAATAATGAGGAGAGCAGTAATGTCAGCAGGGCTTACCCCACCCACCCTGCTTGCTTGCCCAATGGTTTGCGGCCTGACCTGTAAAGCAGGAGAAAGCAACGACAATTCAACACTTAAGTATCTTCAGCAGGATTTTATTTGCAATTAGGCATTCAAATTTATGCTAATGCAGTTCCAAACAAATACCATGAGGAAAATCAATTATGCTAATAATTAAATAAACAAAGTTATCATTCACCTTGGACAGTTTCTCACGTGCTTCAAGAGACAGAGTTGTCATTGCATAGTAATCCAAGTCCTCTGGAAGTGGTTTATGTTGTTTATGGACCATCTACAAATAAGAAATAGACAAAGGGCACAATACAATTCTCAACATTCAATGCAATGAAGAAGGGAGATGGTCAAGCATCTTTTTCACTTAATTATATTTTTTAATTTATATTCTTACTTCCCAAACTTTAAGAAAATTAACAAAATATGTCATTTGCAATTATATATCATAATTTGTAATGTCATTAATGTATAACTTAAACTTAAAACTCTTCCACCCATATTTAAGATGATACTTTATTAACTTATTAATTCACATATTCATAGTTGGACGATACATAATTGGGTCAATTAGCTTGCGACATATTGTCTAGCCGCTCAATAATTACTCATTCAAGTAGACTATTGATATTAGCATCACATTGATATGTGTGCATGACATAAAACATAATCTGGATTCACGTAAGTTTAGTTCTATTCTTTCATGTTCCGTGTGATATGTGCAAAGGTTAGGCCCTATATAAGATGCAGGTACCACCATGTTGTGTCATACAACCACATGATGCAAGCCAACCCTCAATCTACAACTCCATATATATATATATATTAACCTTGGACATCTTGGAAAGATTTCCTAGCTCTGCTACTGATTCAATGCCCAAAATGGTAGGTTATTCCAAAAAGGGAATAAAATCACATGAGCTAAAGTGATTCAGAAAATTTTACGTAAACCAATCATTTATTACTCACCTGTTGAAGTTGGTTTTGTTGCCGCATAATGAAGCCTTCATACTTGATATCAATCTCAACACATTCTTTCTCCACTCTTGACAAGAGTTCATTCCCAAAACCATGCTTATCAAGAACTTTATATGGCACGTGCGGCTTCTTCAGAAGACTCTCCAGTGTTGAAGAGTCCTTTACAGGCTGACTAGACAGGTGAGTCACATCGGTAGCCAAATCTCCTCCTGAGATTAAAATAGAGAATAATAACCAACTTGGGTTTCCCAAATAAATCCCCACAGTCAACAAGCAGCCCAATTAATTTTACTCATAAATAAATTAGCCGTGTTAATATTAATGTTTCATTAAGGATCAAGCTCATGAAGACTGAAACTTGATGCAGAAAACAATCATTAGATACTTGAGAAATGTGTGGAACACGAGTCTTACAGCTCAAGCAAAACTAGCAGCCATGTTTTCAGCATTCCTATTTAAGATCATTTAGGATCGATTGTACCCCTAGCTTCCATAGGATATGAAGTATCTCCCTCCTGTCTAGACTAAGTTCTATTAAAGGCTGAGAACCAAAAAACAATATGGTGGCAGAAAACCACAAACAAACTCACTGGTTGGCAGTACACTGGCACAAAATCAAAGGCCACTAAAAATAATGGCAGAAAACCACAAACAAGCACACTGGAAGCAAATCATGAGCAGAAAACCACAAGCCGCTCAGAAACAACACTGCTCAAAAATGTGAGAACAGATAGGCATCACACTGGCACAAAGAAGAACACACAGCACTTAGAAATGAGGAGGCCCCATGCAGCGAACAAACCAAACAACAACAAAAAAAAAAAAACATACTCCAAAATACCGAAATACTCAAGTACCAAACTCCAAGAATGTACCAAATACCAAAGACCAAACACAGTGTTAGGGTTTATGCTCTAAAAGTTAATTCCAATTCTATGACATTATGGCTTATTAAAATAAAGTTGTTTATTTTCTGAATTATACAAGAACATTAGGATTATTATATTTTACATGTGCATATTATTTCGTATATATACATGTACTCCTCAAGGTATATCGACTAAGAATTGAGGCATGTTAATGCGATTATTGCACAAAAAATCTAAACCATAAAAGTTGTAACTTATAAAATATTATTCGTAGTCAATGATGGAATTGGACATTCCATTTCATAAGACTAACATATCAATCATGATGATCTATTTTGATCATGGAAGTGAAGAGTTCTGATTGATATGTTGGTGCAGTAACAATGCACCGAACAGACCATGTGAGTTGTTATTTTATATATAATTGCTGTCAAAACGAAAAACTTGAAATCACAACTTATAACATTGACTCTCAATCCTGAGAGGAATGTGAACTCATGTCAAGTGGGGGTTACTTTGATACATTTAGGAGTGAGATCTTTTACGGTCAAAATCTTGATGTGCTAGGTGATCACATGTGCAATGTATGAACATAATTCCTGAAGATGGAATTCATAATCCTTTGATTTACTCAAAGCGACATGAAATATCCATTTGAGATAAATTTAATGGGAATTGATTATTCTAAATCTTTCGCCAGAGTATCTTAGTAAGGAGTTACTAAAATTAAATGCACTAAGGGTACAATTAGGATTGCAATTTCACAAGAATAATCTGCGTTTTTAAAAGATATCCCAAAACATAAGGTGTTTGACATTGCGATATAAAAAGCACTTAATCTAAAATAGAAAAAAATATATATATGCGATTTCTATAAGCAAGTTAAGAGCTGCTTATTTGAAAAAGTGCGAATTTAAACCAAAATAACGATTTTGCATAACAAATATTTGATAAAAAAAATACTTTTTAACAAGTTTTGTCAAACGTCTTTGCGATTTTAAAAAGTAGCAATTTCAAAAACTCAATTTTTAAAATCACACTTATTGAAACCGCAATTTCAAATGGACCCTAAATGAAATATGATTTCAAGAGTACAAGAACAATCAAGAGATTCAATTGAGTACTCAAGGATTAAGAGAGTGAAATAAAGTGATAGTTTATTTTATGACTTTAATTCGATTATGGATTTTTCATGGAGAGGTCAATTGCAATTATAAGATGTCAATGGGAGTTTTGATTAATCAAAATAAATACTAGAGTATAATTACAATTTTTTAGTGCAATGAATTGTAATTAATAGTAACCTAGGACAAGTCATGAGATGATAAGTGTCCTAGGCCTCTTAGAGCAAATTTTTATTTTCCCTTTAGGACCATTCTCAAGTCGAATATAATCCCTTATTGGGCTTTACCTAATTACACAACGAGAACCCTTGTGGCCGTGTATATTGGTGGTATATTGGTGAGAGTATTTAGGTTTTTCATACGTCCACTTGGAAACACAAGCCTATTTAAAGGCAACATGTGTCGGCATTCGAGCCAAGACTCTTGCTCTCATTATAAAATTGAGAAGGTTTAGAAACCCTAGTCTACATGTGTGGATTGAGTTTGGAGCAAAAGGAATCACATCACCCCCATCACCTAGCATAGCCAATTCTAGGTATGGCTCTTATGCCTACACAAAATTTTTGTTTTGCAAAATCTGTTGCTATACTTTTATGATGCTTTTTCTTGGGTTTTTTCTCTGTATTTTTAAGAGATCCCACAACCAAACGGCAACATTCATCAATCTTTCACCGGTGGCCATTGACGTAGCCAACAACCATTACCAGAATGTTGGCTAGGCTGAACTGCGAGTGACAACCATAAAATACCTTGACCAATAACTAGAAGCCACACCAAAAGACCAAACAGTGGTCACCAAGTGCTTCTCCAGCCACTACAACAAACGTATCCAGCATCAAACTGCAACCACCAGAATACCAAACAGAGGTCACCGGTACCAACACCACACAACTACCCTGATTCATTTAGCTTATCAGGGCACATACAAGGAGCGGTGAAGCGTCATTCTCGCATCCTTGGTGAGGGAAACAGTGTCAACGACCGCACCATTCAACCAACATGGCTGTGTTGATGGCGACACTAGTCCCTCCAACCCCAAAGCGGGAAAGAACAAAGCATGTTTATTTATTTGCCTTGTAGAACTAAAAAGGGAAGAAAAAAGATAGAAGTGAACACAATGTACAATGTATTTACCATATACGATTATTGCAATGCTCTGATACTATGTAATGAAATGAAATGAGGTTGAAGAAATGGAATGGTGCTAATTGAACATAGCTCATTCCTCCTCCTTTGTCCATTAAATAGATAAGCCAATTACAGGAATATTCTGCACGGCTATAGGGAACAGCTCACTAGGACACCTTGGCTTCCTCTAGAAGGCTTGCATATTACTCCCTATACTATTAGGAAATTACATATTATTCCTCAAATATTCATATATTCACTCTAACATCTATTACAAACCAAATGATAGAAAAAAAGAGATTTTTAGGCTACTTCTTTCCTTTCTTTTCTCAGTGGTGAATGAAAGATACTGGAAGAAGAAAAAAAAAATCTAAGAAAGAAGAATGAAAAAAGATACAAACCTGAAATCCTGACAGTTTTCAAACGCTTCTTTTCCTCTGAAATGTGAGCTTGCTTATCCTGGAATAGTTTCCAGCGTCTATCATCTATCAAACCAATTTCACGTCCCAATGGAGTGAGACGGCTATCAGCATTATCTGATCGAAGCAGCAACCGGTGTTCTGAGCGGCTAAGAGGACGAAAAAAAAAAACAGCTAATATCATTAAATTTCATGAATATAAAATATGACAATGCACACACACTTCTGTACACAAGTGGTTAAAATATTAAGAGTCACGCCAGGCACATGCAAGGGCAACATGTTTAGAGTGAGCATTCTACTTATTATTTCTGTCATGTGACATTCTTGTATCTTAATTCTGAAGCCTCAAGGAGAACTTAGATGTTTTGGTTTAGATGATTTCTAGCCCCCCTCCACAAGGATGCTTCAGATATGAATTCTGTAAAATGGCTTGTGATGTGACGACACACATATGCAAAATGTCAGGCATGAAAAAGTATATTAGGATACAAATGTCATTTTCCTGGACATGCAAGAACTTGCATTTACAAGGTAATACCATAACTTTTTTTCTTTCTTTTTCTTTTTTCTGATAGGTGAATACACCACTCATACACAGCATGGGATTGAACCAGTGACCTAACTCTCCATACCATATAAGGGAAATAATGTCATTTGGTCCAAAAACCATAGGCCTGTGACTTGATGGTTAATTCCACACTCTAAAAACATAAAAACCACAAATATCTGCTTAAGGATCATGTTGGAAACATTTTTTTTTTGATAAGTTAGTAGAATTTATATCAAAAAGCACAAATTTAAAGGGGGTGCCTCACGATTATACAAAGAGTATAACTAAGAGTGCCTAAGTGCACCCAAAGAAGACCCAAGCTCACTAAGAGCACCCACACAAACCAAGAGCAACAACCCAAAGCAACACCCTACAAACAACCCACATAATCAAACCATACAACCCCTGCAAACCTAACAAAACCCCAACAAACCCCACATAATCAAACCCAACAAAACCCCAACAACCCTAACCAAACACCTCGCAACCCTAACCCCAATCCTTGCCCCCAAAATAGATGGAACAAGCAGTCGAAATCCTATGCTCTAGCTCTCTGCGAGTGATCCTGTATAACTGAATAGTTTCCCTTCTTGGAGTGGTCTTGGAACCAAAAGACCTTTTAGCAAGACCAGCAAACATGGGAGCATCCTCTAAAACCGGAGGGAAAAGAAAAAAATTCCCTCGCCCAACAGGGACATCTGGGGGAGTGATACAACCAGCCCCAGCAGAGGCCGTCGAAGGAACCGCAAGAACCCCAGCCGCCGCCTCCGGAGAACCATCCTCAAGGCTTGCCGCAACAAAAAGCACAAAACTTCGAACCACATTCTCCCTGTTAACGTCCCGTATCCCTGCCTCCAGCGCCACCTTCAACTTCGGGAGCTCCACAGAACAGACCGGAGGAAGAGCAACCTCATTCTTCCTCCGCGTTTGCACCTCAAAACAATCAATGGCTGCGAGCAACTCATGGCTCTAAGTACCATCCCTCAACCACCCAAGAAACCAAGCCTAGGCTTCAGTCAGACCATTGACCAAAAGCTGAGCCTCGGGAACGGCCAAATCAAGAGCAGACTTGGACCCTTCACTGAAAACGAGACCAAAAGGCTCCGGTGAAATCGACGATCCCACCAGAACTGTCTGGGCGAGCTCCGGCGACGATAGAATGACTGAAGCAGCCTCCATTGATGTAAAGATCATTTCCGGCACGATCTGAGTGGAACCCATTGGGACCGGAGTCAAGCTCGTCTCTGGCCCTATCTGAGAGCAACCCAACAGGACAGAGCCCGCGTCGATCATCGCCGGCGAACATTGGGCAACCTCCAGCGCCACCAGAATCGTAGAAGGCACGACCGGCAACGCCAAGGCAATCGTCTTCGTCAAGTTCATCACCGGCGACGCCAAGACGAACTCCGGCAATGACGTGACGACATAGGAAGACAGACGCTCCTCCGACGAACTTTCCCCTGTGAAACTTGACTCAGTAGGTCTCGGTGACAGCACCGCTACCTCCTCAGGTGACGACGAAAACCCTGGCCTAAGAAACCCTTGCCGGAACCAATTCTTCGCTAGAGACGTCTTACACAACGGAGCTGCTACAGGCTCAATCACACTCCCCTCCAGCATCTTCTTCGATGAGGGCTACCCCTACCCCGAAAGTTCCTGAAGCCTTTCGACAGGCTTAACCCGGGAATTAAAGACCAGAGATTTGGGCCTCAAGACCAGCCCACAGGCCTTACGCTTAGTCTGGCGCCTCCCAAAAATCAGCTTGTGCTTTAGGCCCAACTGACATAAGACTCGGCCTAATCTCTTCCTTACATCCCTCGACGCGTTGAGTTTCAGGCCCAAACTGAAGAAAAGAATCCGATCCACTTCTGCCCTCATCTTGGCTAGGAACTCCATCGCCAAGCTTCTCAGAAGCTCCGTCAAGCATGTTGCGCCACCCGTTGAAAACCACCTCCCCAAATCATAAAGCAAAGCTTCCTCGCAAGCCGGCTTCAAACCACCCAAGGGCACAACAAGCAACTCAGCATAGGAAGGCGGGCTACCACCCACCCCGGAGTTACCAACCGCCGTCAAGACCTTCGCGACGAGATGCGCTAACAAGGGACAAAGCTCCTCCACAAATCTCTGCCAGCCCCAACCTCCACGGCCCTCAGGGAGCCTGATTACCCCTTTCCAACCACCTTCAACAAAAACCGCAGCCTCTAAGATACAGCCAGCCCTATTGCTGCCCATTTGAATCTTCAAGACCCTAACCTCACCACTGAAAGATCTGGCAAACTCCTCCTTCTTCGGAACCCCAAGCGCCTCTTTCACCATGTCTGCTAACCAGACCGAACCTTTACTCCCCAACAAAATAAACCCACTGAATCGTTTTCGCTTCTCCTCCAAGCGGAGCACCGCCTTGCCGGAGATTACTAAAAAGGAGAAGGTTTTTGCTTCCACAGAAAACCGGCACTCCATCTCAACTTAACGAAGCTCTTCCCCCAAACCAGAGCACAAAACTTCTAGTGGGACGTGTCCAAACGCGCCACCGCTAGATGAAAAAACCCTATGTTTACCCAAGAGAGAGTGAACACAGCTATGACCTCGCCGGAGAGAGAAGAAGAAGGATGAAGGGACTCACATCGGCGCTGGAAGCTGCGATCTCCAAAGGATTTTTGAAAAAATTTGAATTTTGAAAAGAAGCTTAGGAGAGAGAACGGAGCTTAGAATTAGGAGATTGTTGGAAACATATAATCAGATAAACTGACTGTCAAACAGAATCAGGACTATCACATTCCAAATCTCTTACCAGTTCATCAGAGTCTTAATGCAGATAAAACGAAGAAATTTAATTCTTATGAGTTCAACCAAATGAGGTTTATTTATTTATTTATTTTTTCTATAATTCCAAATGACTAACTTATGTTATAATTGTCAAGTTTTCTATTCCAACATTAGAAATTACTATCTCATCAACAGTTGATTCCCAAATATAAAAATTGTTGATAGATAGAAATAATATAACAATAGTTTCCTAAAAGATACTTTTTGCGAATTACCTTGTCAACATTCGGTAAGGCTCTCGAAGATCCTTAGTGACCAGATCATCAATCAATGTCCCTATGTAACTGCTCTCCCTCTCAAGAACAATGAGGGGCTTACCCTCTGAATGTCTGGCAGCATTGATACCAGAAATGATGCCCTACAGGAGTAAAAAAGAAGAGAGAAGGTTTCTTAGATGCACAAACTGCCTATATTGCCAACAAGCGTAAAGTTCTGTCTCCACCAAGGCAAAACCCACCACAAAATATCTTTTCATGCGCCAAGAATATAAAATAATCAAGAACAACACCAGATAATGTTTCTCTAGTTCTCAGAAAAAATAATAAGAATATAATTGCCTGTGCTGCAGCCTCTTCATAGCCTGTGGTTCCATTTATCTGTCCAGAGAAGAAAAGTCCAGCAATCTTCTTTGTCATAAGAGACCTAGAGCATTGATGAGCAGGCAAATAATCATATTCTACAGCATAAGCAGGCCTCAGCATGGAACAATTTTCAAGTCCAGGTAAAGTTCTTAAGAGTGGTAACTGTAGCCTCTCTGGTAACCCAGTCGAGAACCCCTGTCATGAAAGAAAAGAGCAGTTAGAGGGAAAAATGTCAAAAACATGCTTGTACATTAGAAAACATATGATAAAGAAGATTAGAAGTAATCTTCTTAAGACTCCCCTCAGAATATAATTTGATTATACAGTTGATAAAGAGTTCAACTGTAAAAGGGCAGCTAATGCAATAAGATGAATCTAAACAACGCCACCAGAATTCTTACTAGTAATCAGCTACCATAGACACAAAGCTATACTACACAATAGAGGACAAGAGTACAACCTTTAGGCACTTTCTAATTCTCTGTAAGTACTAAATTTTATTGGAAAAGCGCATTAAGGCAAAATGTAAGAGTCTGCATCTCCTTAGCGATGTTGCAAGGAAGAAGTAGTTGATTTATCGTCTTATCATTTGATTTATATATTCAACAAAGTCCACAATGATTATTCCACGCTTTCTCAAATTATTTATCCCAGGGATCTTCCAAAATGCTGTTTCCAAGTGTAAAATGCTACACTTGGTAGAGTTTTGACTTTCCCTATTGCTTTTCCAAGGAAATGCCATCCCCTGGCTTTAATTCCTAATAATGCTCTTAACCTCTAAGCTGCTAGAATCCAAATCATTTTATCCTCACCCTCCAGATGAACTTTGGTAGTGAAAAGTATTCTGAAGAAACAAAACAAAGGATTCTAGTTCCCCATTTTGTACCACTCTTAGAAATCTTGGCTCCAATGAAAATTGCAATTGGAGCAGCCTGAGTATTTTGTCAGAGTTGCATCTGTGCCCAACATATGAAATGCAAGTTAGTGCTCTCTCTCTCACTCTCTCTCTCTCTCGTCCTGATGTCAATGGCAGCCTAAGTTCTCTTTTCTGGTTTACTGAAATGGGGTACTCAAGTATGCTATGCGTCGAATCAAAGGTTTTCGACTTTCCAGCAGTGGTGGGCTCATCGGTCTTACAAATTCTCGAAAAGTGTATGGGCGTCTCTCAAGCAGTCTTTTTGGTCGAGATTAGCGTGGTGTGGTTGGTGGGTACTATGGAATCTCTGTTACAAGGGTATGGCCTGATGGATTTTGTTAAAACATCAAGAGTTGGGAGTGAAGCTTTTAATGCACAAAGATGTTCCAATACCCACAAACATTATCTGGCCCTCGCAGAATACAGAGTTGGCAGAAGGAGAGCTTTTACAATTATTCCAGAAAGGAGGGGCTGGAGGAGTTGCATACTAGAGCTGCATAAAGCTCTATCTGTTATCCGTTTTCCAGGTCTCTTACGGCAATGGGTTGAAGGTTCAACTTCCTGTAAGCCTCTAGGTGGTTTTAACAGAGAAGGCTTTGTGAAGGGTGGAGATGTGGATTTGAAGTCCAACCCCAATATCATGCCTTCTCCCACCAGCTCATAATCACAGCCAATTCATCCAAAAGCACTCTCCCGTCATTGTCATTATTTGGACCATATTATGCAGGTACACTACCTCTCATAGAAGCCAAGAAGAGAAAAAGACGGTGTGGTCTTGACATCAGCTTTGTTGTTGACAACTACATAGCCACCTCACATGGATTTATTAAATTTTTTTTTTTTTATCGGTAAAAATCAATATATTGAAAGCGCAAGGGGCGCAACCCATGTACACAGGAAGTATATAAAAAGAACCCACAAAACAAGCTTTTAATTAGAAAAAGACTCGCAAAAATCTAGAAATTCTACAAGTGTTGAAACTTGTGGGGAATGGCACATAACTCTCCATGAGAAGAGTGTTTGAATCACTCTTTTCTTCAACTCCATTAGTCCGAGTTCGTGGTCCTCAAAACTCCGTGCATTCTTTTCCCTCCAAAAACATCACATTACACACAAGTGCACCATTCTCCAAGTTTGTAAAACTGTGCAATTATACCTTTTGTGCTCTCCAACTCCCCAAGCAATACTTCACACTACCTGGCATCACCCACATCACGCCAAATAACTGACACACCATATTCAAACCTCCACCGCCATCTCACAATGCAATTACAAATGAACAATAGATTCACCACTCTTCTTGCACATACAACCCCACTCCGTCACTATAATATTCTTCTTGCGTAAATTGTCCATTGTTAGTATTTTCCCCAATGCTGCTGTCCACACGAAAAAAGCCACCCTCGGGGGAGCTTTACTCTTCCAAATACTCTTCCAAGGGCCATCCACTGGTTCCGAATTAATCCTCATCTTATAGTATAACTTCACCTCAAAGTTCTTTCTCTTTAATGGAGTCCAACAAATTTTATCCTCCCCACCATGCCTAATTTGTTGAGAATACAGCAACTCGAAAAATCTCGACACCTCTTCCAATTCCCAATCATGCACTGGCCAGATAAACAGAACATTCCAATGAATAGCTCCATTAACTATATCCATATTCTCCTCCACCCATGCCTCCTTTGCACATGCTATAGTTAACAACGCGGGGAATGCATTCATCAAAGGCCGCTCCCCACACCACACATCTTGCCAAAATAATACTCGAGACCCATTTCCTACCTCAAACCTCACATATTGTTTAAAAGTATCCCACCCCCTTCGGATGCCTTTCCACACTCCCGCCCAATGAGATCCTCCTGCCTCCTTAAAACACCACCAACCCTTCATTATGTCATACTTCGCCACCACTAATTTCCTCCACCAAGCCACTCCTTCATTGACGAACCTCCACAACCATTTACCTAATAAAGCTTGGTTAAAATGTATCAAATTTCATACCACTAGTCCCCCCGCTTCCGTAGTCATGCAAATCTTTGACCAATTTACCAAGTGAAACTTAAACTCATCCACTACACCACCCCACAAGAGCTCTCTTTGTATTTTCTCTACTCACTTTGCCACTCACTAGAATTTGAAACAGCGATAAATAATATGTGGGTATATTAGAAAGTGTACTTTTAATCAAAGTCAATCTACCTCCCTTGGATAAATACATCTACTTCCACCCTGCCAACTTAGCCTCCATCTTCACAATAACCGCGTCCCATATAGATGGATCCCTGTGAGTAGCTCCCAAAGGTAATCCCAAATATGTCAACGGCAAAGAATCCACCCCACATCCAAGTATGCTTGATAAAGCTTCCAAATTACCCACTACACCGATCATAACAATCATCGACTTAGACAGGTTTATTTTCAAACCTGAAGCCACTTCAAAACACAACAATAAACATCTCATATTTTGAATCTGTTCCACCTTTGGCTCGCAAAAGATGAGTGTATCATCTGCAAATAATAGATGTGATACTTCCATTGCCTCAGAAGGCCTAGAACCCACCGAAAAACCTGCCAATAACTCTCTCTCCACCGCTACATTCATCATTCTGCTAAACACCTCCATCACCACCACAAACAAAAGGGGAGACAATGGATCCCCTTGCCTCACTCCTCTAGAACTGTCAAAGAAATCTTCAGGGGTACCATTAATGAGCACTGAAAACCATACCATGGAGACGCATTGATACATCCAACCTCTCCACCTTGCCCCAAAACCGAATCTCTTTAACATGTATAATAAAAAGAGGCGTCTAGTTTGGAGGATCCTTTTGAGGAGAGGGAGGTTAGAGAGGTGATCAAAGGTATGGATAGGGATAAGGCTCCGGGCCCGGATGGCTTCTCTATGGCTTTTTTCCAGGATTGTTGGGAGGTGGTTAAGAGAGACTTCATGGCGGTTTTTGAGGAATTTCATGCACGAGGTAAATTCGTGAAAAGCATTAATTCTACGTTTATTTCTCTTATTCCGAAGATCCAAGGGGTTAAGGAGGTCAAGGATTTTAGGCCTATTAGTCTTGTGGGTGGAGTTTACAAGATCATCTCCAAGGTTTTGGCTAACAGAATGAGAAACGTTATGGACAAGATCATTTCCAAGCCCCAAAATGCATTTGTTAAAGGGAGACAGATTTTAGACTCGGCTCTCATTGCAAATTAATGTTTGGATAGAAGGATTAAATCTGAGGAGCCAGGTGTTCTTTGTAAGCTGGATATGGAAAAGGCGTATGATCACGTTGATTGGAGTTTTCTCCTTTACTTATTGAGGAGGTGCGGGTTTGGAGAGAAATGGTGTTCATGGATCCAGCATTGTATTTCTTCAGTTCGCTTCTCAATGTTGATCAATGGTGTGCCCTCCAGTTTTTTTGGGTGCTCTCGTGGGGTCCGTCAAGGCGACCCGCTTTCTCCTTTCCTCTTTGTTTTGATGATGGAGGCATTTAGTAGGATGCTTGGTGCTTTTACCGAGAGGAGGCTGATTCGGGTTTTTCGGTGGGCTCAAGTGGGCAAGAACGGGTTAATGTCTCTCATCTTCTCTTTGCTGACGATACTTTGGTGTTCTGTGGGGCCAATACTAGTCAAATTCGTCACTTAGGGGCGCTTCTTGTTTGTTTTGAAGCAGTTGCCGGTTTGAAGGTAAACTTATCCAAATCAATTTTGATCCCGGTTGGTCATGTGGAGAATGTGGGGCAGCTTGCTGGTTTGTTGGGTTGTGGGTTTGGTGAAGTGCCTTTGAAATATTTGGGGCTCCCGTTGGGGGCTTCTTTTAAGCTTAAAACTATGTGGGCAGGCTTGGAGGATATGATGTTGAGAAGATTGGCTCCGTGGAAAAGATTGTATCTCCCAAAAGGAGGTAGGGTCACTTTGATTAAAAGTACCCTATCCAATATGCCTACCTATATGTTATCACTGTTTCCAATCCCTGTTAAAGTGGCAAAGCGTCTTGAGAAGATTCAAAGAGACTTTCTTTGGGGAGGGATGAATGATGACTTCAAGTATCATCTAGTAGAGTGGGATAAGGTGTGTACTCCAATTGTTGAGGGTGGCCTAGGGATTAGGAATATTCGGAGGTTCAATCAAGCTCTGTTGGGAAAGTGGTTGTGGCGGTTTGCTCATGAGGAAGGAGCTTGGTGGAGATCGGTGTTGGTGGCCAAATATGGGGTCGGATTGGGGAGGTTGGCGCTCGGGAGTCATTTCAGGTTCGCATGGGGTGGGCTTGTGAAAATTTATTTGTATGGGATGGTAGAATTTTAGGAGGTTTTGCAAATATGATGTTGGTGAGGGCTCGAAAATTCGTTTCTGGGATGATATTTGGTGTGGTGAGAGGGCCCTTAAGGAGGAGTATCCCGGGCTGTTCAGCATTGCTAGACTCAAGGAAGCGTCAGTTGCGGATAATATGGAGCGTTCTAGCAACTCCACTCAGTTGAATATCCAGTTCACCCGGCTGATTCATGATTGGGAGGTGAGGGAGTTGGGTGAAAATCCTTGATCTCCATTGCTCCCGCTTTCTTAGGAATGAGTGCCACAAATGTCGCATTAAGACTCTTCTCAAATTTTCTTGTCTCATGAAAGTCCTTAAAAACCGCCATCAGGTCCTTCTTAATCACCTCCCAACATTTCTGAAAAAATGCCATAGAAAAGCCATTAGGTCCATGTGCTTTATCGCCCTTCATCTTCCTCACCACATCCCAAACATCTTCTTCCGCAAACTCTTGCTCCATCCATACTCTCTCCCCTTCATCAATGGAACTAACGTTTTCCATCATTGGAGCGAAAAGCCTAGTTGGTCTCACCTGATACTGTTCAAAATACAACGTTTTATAAAAGTGCAATATGTGATTTGTTATAACTGCAGGATCCTTAGTCCTATTCCCATCCACCATCATTCCAGCCACTGTATTATTTCGCCTATGCAAGTTGGCCACCTTGTGAAAATACCTGGTATTCCGATCGCCCTCTTTCAACCACAGTGCCCTCGATTTCTGCCTCCAACTCATCTCTTCGTGAAAAAGAGTCCTCTCCAAGTTATGAGAGCACTCATCTCTTTTGATTATCTCCTCCACCGTTAACTTTCTATTTTCAACAATACGATCCAGCTCACCCAATTCCTCCTCCAACTCCTTTTTGCGTTTTTCAGTATCTCTGAACACCTCCACATTCCATTTTTTGAGGTCAACTTTCAACGCTTTCAGTCTATTGGCCTCAATTGCAGTAAACAGCGCCATCAGCTCGTCCTCATGCCCATCACATACTAACCCCAATTCCTGACAGAAAGCTAGAATCCTCTCTAACACCCAATCCTGTGCTTCTGATTGATGTTCTCCTGCCCCCATAATAGCCAGGGGTTGAATTTCTAGCATCCCTGGTTCCCCCAACTCCTCTACGGTATCAGCCCTCGCCACTTCTCCAAGATTTTGGCCTGCCTCCCTCTCTTTTCCTATATCAATCTGCTGTACAGGTTTCTCAACATACACAACCACCTCACTAGCAAGTTCTATCCCACCTACCACTCTCGAATCCTGATATTCCTCCGACAGCATTGCCGACACAGTTCAATGGAAGCGTGACCTAATCCATAGCTTGGCACTATCTACTTCACTTTCGGCCTTCCCACTTGAGCCCGCCACCTCCGATCCTACTCTCATCTCCTCAACTGGCTTGTCGAGTCCAAAATTATGTGTCTATGAATGTCCCCTGGTCTCATTGGCCTTGTCTGTGACCTCACCCATAGTTTCTGTGACTCCTACTGCCTTCCCACCACTCAGTTTACCTCCGGCATCAACGTCGGCAATGGTTACATATGGCGAGACTTGATCCCCTAACTAACTCATACCTTCTTCTTCTCCATAATAATCTGTTGTCCCCATGCCAGCACTGTCGGCGTCACCTCCAGCCTGCCCACCTGAGTCCACACCCTCCGATCCTCCTGTCGTCTCCTCTACAGTCTTGTAACCTTCAATATTGCGTTTCCTTGAATGTTCCCCAATCATGTCGGCATTCTCTATAGCCGGTTCACCTCCTACCCACTCCGGCGATCCTCCAGCCGCTCCTCAATCTCCAGTTGAACCTTACAGCCCAACACTTTTGGGCACCAGCGCACCTGTCGTTTTGGTGGGTTCCTACGAACATATAACTTATGACATCTTTTTATAATATATTGCCTGGTGGGCTTATCAATTGGATCTTTCCATCTATATGGGCTGAACAAAACCCAGCCCAGCCTCCTTCTCCCCACTTGGCACCCCTATCTTCAGCCCATTCCCCTCAGCTACCTGATCCAATATATTCTCCTTCTCCTTATTCCCCCAGCCCACCTCCAGCCTTCTTAAACAGATGGAAATTTGTTTCTGCAAGGAAAGTAAAAACTCTTTGATACTTTCCTGATTTTCCAAACGCTCCATATCCTGCCATGCGAGATTCTCGGCCACGAATTGCGCCCCTTAATCAATTTTGAAGCATCCTCGCCGGCGGCCTGTGAACCTAGGGCGTCAAACAGACCCTGATCTCCTCTCGCCGTCTCAGCGTACGATCGCTGGACTTGGGTCTCCAATCGTTTCATCTCCGTAGTCCCCCCACTGATCTGTCCTCCTCCTTTCTTCCCCTCCGACGCCTCAACCAATGAAACTGTTTCTTTTTGCTTCTCATGATACAACTTCAGCCTTTGTAACTGCAGTCAGCCATCTTTCCATCCCTTTCCTTCATACCCCTCTGGAATTACCACATAACTCCTCCGTCCTTTACCCCCATACTCAGACAACTCCAGATAATTCCCATAAGAATTCTTCCTTCGCTGCATGATATACGAGTAACAGCCAAATCGAAATGTCCTCCAATTCTCAACTTGCTATCTCATTGTTTGTCAAGTAATCCCAGGCACTCACTAGCCAGAAGATAGTTGGCCAGGCCATGATCACTGCACGAGTTCTTCCTCTGCTCTTCTCTTCCAATTGCACTCCTCCCTGGACATTGGATCGAAACTCAAACACTTTCGTTTCCACGTAAAAGCCAAATAACCCATTCCACTGATTAACCTCAATGAAAAACCACTCGATTGACACTACATTTTTTGTTTTCTTTAGAACTTCATACACATTCTTTCACACTTTCTCCTTGATAATGCAAATTGGGCAAGCAGTACTTTTTAATTGTAAATAATGATGAATCAAGGTGCTCTTCAAGGTCAAGTAATAAATAACAAAACCCCAGCAAAGAGAATGTTACCTTGGATTTATTAATATTACTGTTGTTGTTTTGTTGATGTTCTTTCAAAGACTACCAAAACTGTGCCAAGGTACGAGATAAATTGGCAATGAAGCCTTTGCACATGTTATCCTTCATAAATTAATTTTGTTCCTTCACTTCATTTTCTATAGCTTTGAATAAGAAAGAAAAAAGGTGGCTATGTATATTGCCTTTCCATTGAAACAGTAGTTTTTTTAATAAAAAAAAACTGATATGCTGGCGCACCTGGACATAAAGCTCTGGCACAGTTCGGCCCTCTGGCTCAAGAAATATCTGATGGGAATCTTTGTCTTGAAACCTGACAATCTAATATTTATAAAGAGCAAAGTAAATATTTTAGCAAATCATCTACCTATACTTATAAGAAACATAATGCAGGAGCAATACCATTTGAAATATGGATTTTAGGCTTCAGCAGATTGTAAGAGAATCTTGTCGTTATTAATCATGTTAGCCTCTGGCTTGTAGGTGAACTTAAAAGTTCATGATTGATTATTCACCCCAAGGAATTTTTTACTTTGCTTCCCTCCCAAAACATAAGTTTTATTAGAAGATCAAGATATGCCTATATTTCCCCCATGCTCGTGACTGCACCAAAATAGCAAGGACATCCTCATTAATCTTTATAACATTTTTATTCTAGATGATCCAGGACTAAACTGAGATTTTTCATATGAACAACCCGGGAATTTTGACTACTAATAATATAAACTCTGGTATTTTTAAACTATATTTAAGATGTTGTCATAAATAAGAAGAAAGAAAGGCTTTATTCGTCCTGAGTTTATCACAATAGACAATGTTAACAGATGAAAAACAATTTAAATCTCAGAAAGTGTAATATCTGTTTCCCCCTCCACACAAAACAAGGAGGTCCATGAATACATAAACCCAGAACTGCAGACATTCCCATGGACCAACTCTTGCAAGTTGATGACTAATAGAAAAAGAACTTCAAATCAGAGCTTATGATAACAAATAAGTATTAAGAAAATGGGCAAAAGGGCAACCGATTTGCAAGTCAAGGGAGATAATGAGTACTGGTATTGCTTACAAATATGATGGAATTTGGGATCACCAAAGCCAAAATAAATGGACAGAAAAGAAAAGAGAGAACTGCAGAGATGAAGGCTATCATGCAAGGAAGAACTGTTGTGTAGGGCCACATTAAAAAAGTCAGCAGCACATACATTTGAGCTCGACATATCTATAGAGATCTTTTTGATGAATAATAATTTATTAAAAAGAAAGAGAAAGCCCTCAAACACGAAAAGTACACAAAAGAGACAACCACCCTAAGTGTCTGAAAGCCAAAAGGTTAATATGATCTAACTTTTTTTGTTTAATTTCGTATCATTAATAAAGCGCAAAGGAACGCAACCCTAATACACATAGAGTATACAAGAGAAACCCTAATAAAAGAAGTAGAACATAAAGTCAAAAAATCTGCAAAAGTAGAAAATATCAAACAAGATCTAAAATATTCTAAGAAAAAAAATTAAGAACATAAAGACTACAACTCAATCTAAGAGGGATCTTAAATAAAAATAAAAAAGAAAGAAAAAGGACTATAAACAAAACATAGAACACGTAGTCCTCAAATAGGCGCTGATCATTTATCTCTGAATGCTACATGTTAAGAACACAAGAATAACTTTCCAGATAGCCTTTTTGGAGATGTCCCCACCCTTGAGCCTTCCAAAATCGTAGCAACTCTTGGATTTTGCTAGGCATAGCCCACGAAACTCCGAATAAGTTGAGAACCAAGTACTAAAGGTCACTAGTGTACTCACAATGGATGAGTAGGCAATTAACGGTCTCCTTTATTTTTTTGCATAGGCAACACCAACTTACAAGAATAAACCCCCGGAGCAGGCGGCCTTCTAAGATTATCAACTATGAGCATTCTACAACTCAAAGTTATTGTCCATTTAAAGAACACAATGTAGGAGCGGAGCCTTAACCATCCAAACACTTCTCCAAGGAAACAGACAAGGCTCTCCATTCTGCTAAGTATTATGATAGCTCTTTTGCTTCAAAGACATGATTGCTGCCAGGGATCCACAATATTCCATCTGCCTCCGCCGACGGGTTGTTGAGGAGTATAACAGAAGAGGAAAGAGTTAAGAGATTCCAACTCCCAATCCAACATTGCCCTAAGGAAACTCGGACTCCAATGAATAGAGGTGCCAGAGAGTTCCAAATAATCCAAAACCAAGGCCTCTTTGTCACGAGCTATCAACTAAAGTTCTAGGAATGAAGATTTGAGAACAGCTACACTGCACCAAATATAATGCCAAAGCCAAATACGGGACCCATTCCCAACCCTGAAGTAGACAAATTTTGACAAATTTCACCAACCATGCCTAAAATTCCTCCAAAGACATACCCTGCAACGCCATTGGACTTCCTCTAAAGACCAACCCCCGCTCTGGACCCCATACTTCTCAAGAATCACCAATCTCCGTAGAGAAGTCTCCTCTTGTACGAATATCTTTTTTTTTTTTTATCCATAAATATCAATTTATTAAATGCGCAAAGGGCGCAACCCATGTACACAAGAAGTATACAAAAAGAGCCCACAAATACAAGCTTTTAAATTGAAAAAGACGCACAAAAATCTAGGAATTCCGCAAGCATTAAAACTTGCAAAGAATGCCACAAAACTCTCCATGAAAAAAGTGTTTGAAGCACCCTTTTCTTAACTCTATAATTCCAAGTTCACGGTCCTCAAAACTCAATGCATTCATTTCCCTCCATAAGCACCACATTACACACAAGGGAGCCATTCTCCATATTTGTATAACTGTGCAAATACCTCTTTGTCCTCTCCAACTCCCCAAGCATTCCTTCAAACTAGCATCACCCACATAACACCAAACAGCTGACAAACCATATACCAAACCTCTAAAGCAACTTTACAATGCAATAATAAATGATCAATAGATTCACCACTCTTCTTGCAAATACATCACTCCATCGCTATAATGTTCTTCTTACGTAAGTTGTCCATCGTTAGTATTTTCCCCAACACCGCCGTCTACACGAAAAAAGCCACTCTCGAAGGAACTTTACTCTTTCAAATAATCTTCCAAGGGCCATCCACCGGTTCCGAATTAACCCTCATCTTATAGTATGACTTCACCACAAAATTCTCTCTTCGATGGAATCTAACAAATTTTATCCACCCCACTATGCCTAATTTGTTGCGAATACAGCAATTCGAAAAATAGCGACACCTCTTCCAGTTACCAATCATGAACAAGTAGAATAAACATTACATTCCAATGAATAGCACATTTACTATAACCATATTCTCCTCCACACATGCCTCCTTTGCACATGCTATAGTAAACAACGCGGGAAACACAATCTTCAATGGCAACTCCCCACACCACACATCCTGCCAAAATAATACTCGAGAACCATTTCCTACCTCAAACCTCACATAGTGTTTAAAATTATCCCACCACCTTCGAATGCATTTCCACACTCCCACCCCATAAGGTCCTTCTACCTCCTTAGAACACTGCCCGCCCCTCATTATATCGTATATCACCTCCACTAATTTCCTCCACCAAGCCTCTCTTTCATTGGCAAACCTCCACAACCATTTGCCTAACAACGCATGGTTGAATTGTATAAAATTTCTTACCCCTAATCCCCCGCCTCCATAGTCATGCTAACCTTTGACCAATTTACCAAATGGAACTTGAATTCATCACCTACACCACCCCATAAGAATTCTCTTTGTATTTTTTTCTATTCGCTTCGCCACTCTCATTAGAATTTGAAACAAAGATAGATAATACATAGGTATATTGGAGAGCGTACTTTTAATCAATGTCACTCCATCTTCTCAATAACCGTATTCCATATAGATGGATCCCTATAAGAAGCTCCCAAAGGTAACCCCAAATATGTCAACAACAACGATTCACTCCACACCCAAGTATACTTGACAAGCCTTCCATAACTCCCACCTCACCCATCGTAACAATCACCGACTTTGACAAATTTATTTTCAACCCTAAGACGGCTTCAAAACGCAACAACAAACATCTCAAATTATGAATTTGTTCCACCTTTGGCTCACAAAAGATAAGTATATCATCTGCAAAAATCCAGCCAATAACTCTCTCTCCACTGCTACATTCATCATTCTGCTAAACGCCTCCATTACCACAACAAATAATAGGGGTGGCAACGGATCCCCTTGCCTTACTCCTCGAGAGCTACCAAAGAAATCTACAGGTGTTCCATTAATGAGCACTGAAAACCATACCGTGGAGACACATTGATGAATCCAACCTCTCCACATTTCCCCAAAACTGCATCTCCCTAACATGTAAAATAAGACCAGGCTCCCCAGATCGAATCCCGCTATCCACACATTCATTTGCCATCAGAATAGAGTCAAAGATTTGTCTACCTGGTACATATGCGTTTTGCGTATGAGTCACAAGCTTCCCCAACACTGATTTCAAACGACTAGACAACACCTTCGAAATGATTTTATACACCCCACTTACAAGACTGATCAAGCGAAAATCCTTGATCTCCACCGCTCCCGCTTTCTGAGGAATGAGCACCACAAATGTAGCATTAAAACTCTTCTCAAATTTTCCAGTCTCATGAAATTCCTTAAAAACCGCCATCATGTCCTTCTTGATCACCTCCCAATATTTCTAAAAAAATGCCATAGAAAAGCCATCAGGTCCAAGTGCTTTGTCACCCTTCAACTTCCTCACCACCTCCCAAACTTCTTCCTCAAAATCTCACTCCATCCATACTCTCTCCCCTTCATCAATGGAACTAAAATTTTCCATCATTGGAGCTAAAAGCCAGGTTGGTCTCCCCTGATATTGTTCAGAATACAATGTTTTATAAAAGTGCAGAATGTGATCTTTTATAACTGCTGGATACTCGGTCCTATTCCCATCCACTATCATTGCAGCAACTTTCACCCATGCAAGTTGGCCAACCTATGGAAGAACTCTGTATTCCGATCGCCCTCTTTCAACCACATTGTTCTAGATTTCTACCTCCAACTCGCCTCTTCTTGAAAAAGAGTCTTTAATTATCTCCTCCTCTGTTAACTCTCTACTTTCGACAATACGATCCAACTCACCCAATTCCTCCTCCAACTCCTTTTTGCGTTTTCCTATGTCTCCAAACACCTTCGCATTCCATTTTTTGAGGTCACCTTTCAATGCTTTCAACTTGCGAGCCAACGCATAACTCGGATTACCTTCAACATAGTAAGAGTCCCACCATCTCTCAACCTACTACACAAAACGCTCCGCTTGTAACCACAAATTCTCAAACCAAAAAGGTATTCAACCCCTTCACATTCAAACTCCTCTAGAAAATGGTCCAATAGTACCCTAGGCAGCCTCTTTTGACATACCTCTGGAAAATATTCCTCCAAATCTGTAGAGATCAAGAATCTATCGAGCTTGGATCCTACCCGCCGATTAGACCATGTTATAAGCCCCTGCTTGAAAATAAAATCTGCAAAATATATCATTGCTTGCGTATGACAAATTAATGACCTCCATTTTTGTCTCCTGCAAACGCACACTATCCGCCTTCCACTCTTGTAACCTCCTCCTAATCTTTATTCTTTTCACATACTCATTCATACCTCTCACATTCTAAGAAATAATTTTTGGCTTCATTAACAATACTTACCATTCCTCCCTTTACCACTCACATTAGATGATCCCTTCGCATCATAGTTTACCATGCATTCCAACCTTTTACATTCATGATTCCCCAAATTGTCACACCTCCGTTAACCACTCCCCCCTCTCCTATTAAGTCTATTGGCCTCAATCGCAGTAAATTGCACCAACAAATCTTCCTCACATATTAGCCCCAACTCCTAACAAAATTCTAAGACCCTCTCTGACACCAATCCGGAGATACTGAATGATTTTATCCTGCACCCATAATAGCCAAGGGTTGAATTTCTAACATCTCTGTCCCCCCCGTCTCATCTACTTTATCAACCCTCTCTACTACTGCATGATTCTCAACACCAACATCCACACTCTTCTCTACCTCCATCTCCTCTCCCACTTCTTCCTCCCTCTCCTCTCCCTCCCCATCTCCACTGCCAAGACTCTAGTCTATCTCCCTCTCCTTTCCCATTTCAATATGCTCCGAAAGTTTCTTGACAAACAAAACCAGCTCACCGGCAGATTTTGTGCCTTCTACTATGTTCTCAGACCCTGATGGACCTCCAACAGCAGCATCGCCAGCAAAGTCCAACGTTTGCGTGACCTGATCCACAAACTGACCCGTACCTTCTACACCTCCGTTATGATCTGTTATCCCCTCTTCGGCCATGTCTACTTCACTTACGGCCTGATTTTGTGCCTCCTAATACGTTCTCGGACCCTGATGGACCTCTGGCAGCATTGCTGGCAGAGTCCAACGCTTGCGTGACCTAATCCACAAAAATAACCCATACCTTCTACACCTCCATTATGATTTGTTATCGCCTCTTCGGCCATGTCTACTTCGCTTACGGCCTGCCCACCTGAGCCCGCAACCTCCAAACCTCCTGTCGCCTCCTCTATGGTCTTGTAAACCCCAATATTATGTGTCATTGAAGGTCCCTCACTCTTATCGGCCTTATCTGTGGCCGTTACACCTCCTGCCCCCTCCGGCGTCCCACTCCGGCAATTCTCCAGCAGCCCCTCAGCCTCCGGCTGGTCCTTTCAGCCCACAACTTTTGGGCGCTAACGTACCTGTCATCTTGGTGGGTGCCTACGAACATAGATCTTATGATATTTGTTAATAATATCTTGTCTAGTGGGCTTATCAACTGGTTCCACTATTTGTTTGGGCTGAGCAAGACCTGGCCCATCACCCTTCTCCCCCCTTAGTGCCCCTGTCTTTAGCCCATTCCCCTCAATGACTCAATCCAATTGGGTCTCCTTCTCCTTATTCCCCCAACCCAAATCCAGCTTAATCAAATAGCTGGTTATTTGTTTCTGCAAGGAAAGTAAAATCTCCTTGATACTTTCTTGATGTTCCAGAAACTCCAATTTATGCAGTGCGAGATTCTTGGCCACGATCTCCTTGTATTGCACCCCTTCCTTAATCAATTTTGGAGCCACTTCGCCGGTGGCCTGTAAACCTAGAGCACCGACCGTACCCTGATCGCCTACTACCGCCTCTGCATACGATCGCTGGACTTGGATCTCCACTCGTTTCATCTCCTTATTCACACCACTCGTCTATCATCCTAATTTCTTCCCCTCCAACTCCCCAACAAGTGATGCCGCTTCTTTTTGCTTCTTGTAGTGCAACTTCAGCCTCTGTAATTGCACCCAGCATTCTTCCCATCCCTTTCTTTCATACCCCTCTAGAATTATCACATAACTCCTCCGTCCTTTACCACCATACTCAGACAACTCCAAATAATTTCTATAAGAATTCTTTCTTCACTGCATGACATACGAAAAACAACCAAAGTGGAATGTCCTCCAATTCTCACATACTATCTCACTGTTGGTCAAGTAATCGCAGGCACTCACTAACCAAAAAATGGTTGGCCAGGCCATGATCACTGAACAAGTTCTTCTGCTCTTCTCTACCAATTGCACTCCTCCTTGGACATTGGATTGAATCTCAAATGCTTTCGTTTCCACGTAAAAATAACCCAAGTAACCCATTTCATTGATCAACCTCAAAGAAAAACCAATCGATAGACACGGTACGAAGATCAAAACTATACCATGCTCCATCAATACACCTCATGCGCCGATAGGGCTAGGGGTACTTGTAAAATGATAGGACAGCCACCAACTTCTTACGAGGTCCACAAAGCCGTCAACCATCAGCCACATATTCTCAAATTTGAACGGACCTTTTCCCCCTTGAATACAATCACAATCAAGCAAAATAGGAAAATGATCGGAGCAACCCCAAGGGGTTGGCCCAAGTAGTGGAGGCTTTGGTCTTAGGATTTGCTCCCTTTAAAGTCCAAGGTTTAATACCTCATGGGTGCAAACAATCTCTTGGAGCCACACCCCCTAGTGAAAAACCAACGATTTAACCAGTTCTGTATAGGGAAACTTCTGAAGGTGCGGTGCACGAGACCGGGGTTTACTTTGCAAGGGTGGCCCCAAAGGGCCCTGCCTTGGAGAGGTTCCCCGACATAAAAATAAAAATAAAAAATAAAAAATAAAAGGAAAATGATCGGACCATAGTCTAGAAAGCCTCTTCTAAATAAGATTGGGATACTTGACTTCCCATTCTAGAGACATTATGAACCGATCAAGCCTAGACCAAGAACCATTGTTAGACCAAGTAAAAGTCCCTCCCGCAAGGGGAAAGTCCATGAGACCCAGATCAGAGATAAAATCAAAAAACTCTAACATTGCAGGACTTTGACGAGCGATCCCAGATCTTTCACTGGGGAAACGAGTGACATTGAAGTCGCCGCCAATACACCAAGGCAAATCCCACCAGCTGAGAAGACCAGCTAGCTCCTCCCAAAGGAATTTTCTATCAACATTGATATTAGGGCTGTACACCCCCTCAAAAGCCCAAACAAAGTCATCATCGATGCTTCTAAAAGAAGCGGCAGCCACAAACTCCCCTGTACAAACTTCAATCTTCTCCACAACCCTCTTATCCCACATCAACAATATACCTCTAGAGGCCCCAATGGATGGATTATGGCACCAATCGGCGTGAAGGCCCCATAAACTTCTAACCATACTGCTGGAAATAGATCCCAATTTGGTTTCTTGCAAACAAATAATATCTGCCTTCCACTACCTTAGGAGATTCTTAACCCACGACCTCTTGTAAATTTCATTCAACCCTCTTACGTTCCATGAAATCAATATAGGCTTCATATATGATCTCTATGAGCCCTTCCTGTAATCCTCTTGTGGAAAGCACTCCCGCTATGGACATCATAATTTATGGAACAATACAAATTAGTCAATTCTCTTGTACCTTTTTTACCCATGGTAGGTTCTCATCCCTCATCGTTATTGGCATTGCTGGCTATAATATAGGCATAAAGAGCTGAAAGTTCGAACCCGTCGCACGAAATCCCCACAAAAAGGCTGAATTCTGCCACTAATTGTAAGACCCACTCTGCAGACCTCCATTTAGCCTTTGATGAAGCAGCTGGACGGCATAAAAGAGGGGTAGGATCCACCTCTGAATATAAATCCAGCTCCAACCCGACCGATTTGGGCTCCAAAGAATGGCATGTCAACCTAGCTGGAGAAAGGCTAGTGTCAACCTCCAACCCACTCAGATCACACCCAATCGGAATAAGGGCAGAAGGAACTGATGAGCTCTTCATCAAACCATCCCCAACTAGTGGGACTGCTGCCACGGAACCCTCAACCCCTAAAGAATCAATTCCTTCTAAGAATAACACTGCTGGAACATCCGAAAACGAACCCGTGGGCAGAACACACATCTCCTCCCGAGAAGAGGACTTCGGCCGAGAATATTTCCTTGATGAAGGCTTGGGCAGAACTACCGGTTGCTTTGAGGGTCATGTACGGGCATTGAGAGAATCCCTGATGGAAAAGATAGGCTCGCTAGAGCATCCACTGGAAAGAAGACTGGTCGGAGACTTTGCACCAAAGAGATCGTCGGTCAAAGACTTTGTGCTAAGACCAAGCCTACTTTCGTTATTTGCGCTATCAAAGGCAAGCAGGGGGTCTGGGCAATTAATATGTCGCCAATGGGAGGAACAGGAAGATTGGAGCACTCATCGGAGAGACCTGGACGGCTAGCCAGCATCTTCACGCTGAAGAGACCATTAGACAACGCTGGCACCACCACTTCCTGAGGATACCCAGACGAAGACGCTACTAGGTCAACTCCCAAACCCATTGTTAGACCCACCCACACGCTGCTAGCTTTCGCCGGTCCAACTGCTCACCCCTTCTTCATGGGCTTGAACAAAAACTTGGGCCCAAAACCAAATCCATACCCCTAGGCTTTTCTTTACCTTTCTGGAATTCGCTGTTGGTCGCTTTACCAGCCGGAGGCCTGCTGCCCAAAAGTCCAGACCCACAGTGACAGACGTTTGATTCCAGATGAGAAAGACATTGTTCTATTTCCAGCAATAGTTTTTTCATGAAAGCACCAAAAGGATTGCTGGACGTGTCAAAGATATTCTTTTTGGCAGTTACGATAGACCTCTGAGGAGCCGTTATTGCAGAAATAAGTGGGCCACGAGATTCCGCCTGATGACAGCTTGGCTTCGCCAGAAAGGAAGGGAACACTGGAGTGGATGGTTTTGCCGGAAGAGGAGGGAAATTTTTCTCTCGAACTTACGATGTAGGAGCAAAATTAATCTTGGAGGCAGCCAACCACGTAGGAATCTTAGCCAATGGTTCCAAAGAATCAGCAAAAACATCCTCTGTCTAGTGGATTGAGGAAGACAAGACCTCAAAGAAGCTTCTCTTCTTCTTTGCCACTATGTTCTCAGCCAGCAATGGTTGATAGAAATTTTTTTGGATAAGTAATGTTGTATTCCAAACAACCCAAAGGGGACAGAATTACAAAGTAATAAAGCACCAACTCAAACTCTAACAGTGTAAAGCGCCTCTAAATATACAAGTCGTATACAAATGGACCCAAACAAAGACCCAAAAAACAAACCCAAGAACCCAAATAGGCAAAACCCCCAAAACAACCTTGACTTCCCGCAACCCTAATGCACTTCAGGAGGAAAAGAGAAATCGTTATTAGACCCTGAGAAACCCTGCCTACATTGACACTTCACCAGAGACAAGGTGCAATCCAAATTTTTAAGCTCCCTCAAGCCCTTAACCTTAGGGGTAGAAACATCAATAGAAGGCTTCCTCTTATCAAAGGCAAAAACATTTCTAACATCTTGTTGTCTTCACCCCCCCAAGTCATACCCACAACAGGAGCGAACTTCATAGCATCGAGTGCCACTTTGTAGTAGCCCTTCGCTCCAACCTGAGTAACACCCACACTCTCGGCCAGCAGCTCTTTGTTTTTATGGAGCTGCTTGGCGACCTTCTCCTTTACCCTCCGGGAATACGCCAATTGCGACAAGGACACAGAAGCCTCCGAAGGAGGAGCCTTCGGCGAAGAAGAGCAATCCTAAGTCACCACCGGAATCTTGGAAGAAGCGGGGCTCGATCCAAAAAAAACCCCTCGAATCATGCCATTCCCCGATGCCGACGTCCCTTTATCCTTGATGGGGCAATCCTTGCAGTCCATAGAAGAGGGGGCCGAAGGAGTTCTCAGACCAAAAAAACCTCTCTTGAGAAAGCCCATCGCCGGAGCAGAGTTCCGAACAAACTCCGCTGGAGCTTCCTCCAGCGTCGGAGCAGGGGCAGAATCCTCCCTATCCCTACCTAGAGAATGAGTCACCACCGAAGAAGTCTGAGAACGCACCGGAATCGCGGCTCAGAATCCTTCAAATGTCGGCTCCCAAAGAAGACCCTTCCTCGGACACACCCAAACAACCCTCCCTCTCCTTACCCAGAGGAAAGGCCACCACTATAACCGCAAGGGAGCTCACTGGAGGAAACGGCACAGCCCCCGAAGACGACCCATCACCGGTCGATGCTCCCAAGCAACCCTCATCCATCGTCGACACGGGCAAAGGAAGAGCCTCACCCAAACCCCACTCCGGCACCAGAGGCTCAACACCGGCACAGACCTACTTTGAGGACGAAGAAGGCTTTAGACGCACTCTCTTGGTAAGCCGTCCAATCCCCACACCCTTAAGGCCAGACTTTCCCTTGCATTGCCCATAAACATGTCCAATAGAAGTGGGCAAGGAAAAAGGCCCAACCCCAAAACCCATCGAGCCCTTCAACCTTTTAAGAACAGCCCTAACCCTATTGTGAACCGAAAGACTTTCAGCCCCATCAAGAATGCCTTCAAGCAACCCCACCACAACCCGGCCCAAACCTAACTGGGCAAACCCTAGCAATTCATCCACCCAACCTGTGTCAACCCTACCCCTCGTCTTCCTCCCAGAACCAGCCGCCCGCACTAACCTACCCATATCACTATCCACCATGCTTCTAATATCATCCCCGCCATTCATCGCCTCAACTCGAGCTCGAGGTTTCGGTTGCAAAGCCTCCGCAAAAGATCGATTCTTGGAGCTATCCCCAATGACACCGGCCTCCGCGTTCTTGGTCGCTAAAGCCTTTGCACTCGACGAAGAGCAAAACCCAGATAACTCTAATCCACCACCTAGAGCCAAAAAACGACGCAACTCACCCGCAAAGCGCCGCCAGCCCCATCCATCTCACCCCTCCAGGAGCCATAAGCCTCCTTTCCTACCACCCTCCGCAAACACAGCCACCTCCAAGAATCTCCCTGCCTTATTAGCACCCCCATGGACCATCAACGCCTTGTCCCCCTCACGGAAAGACTTGGCGATATCCTCCTTCACTTGGCATGCCGCATCCACCGTGTCTACCAACCAAGACAAACCTTGGGTACTCACAAAAATATACCCTACAAAGTTCTTCCTCCTTTCCTCCAACCGGAACAGAGATGACCCATCCTTTGACGAAAAATAGAAGGATTTGGCTTCGATGGAAAACCGCCATTCCATCGCAGCAGCGCTGAACCCTACAATGCGACACCTATTGAGTTTACATGGTCACCGGAGACGTCGAAATCTGAGAGAGTTCTGAAGAAATTTGAAAATCCAAAGAGAGTGAACGGAGAGCTTGTTACTGTTGCAGATGTTAATCTACACCAAACAGATTAAGAATATAACTCCATGGTTGATAGAAATTAATAGCTATTCTCAGCTCAAAAATAACCCTATCCCACCCTTTTCCTTGTCTTCCTTCTGAAATAAGAACAAACCCACGTCGTTCTCTTCCATCATATTCCTCAATAACCAAAAAACTGCCATGTTTGTTGAAACAATGTTGAGCAAGGATACGTGGAAGACCAGGAATGGAACGGTCCCAATATACGCTAGAATCCTTCGCCACCGCCAGTTTATCGAAAATGTTAAGCAACCAAGTTGATTCAAGGCTGTTTTGGCGAATGAAGTGTAGCTGGCCCCTGCACCTTTCCTGTATTTTCATTCCAGTAGAATCATCCTTCACAATCGTCTCAAACTGTTTTGACTCCACTATCCATCGTCTAGATAAACCCATCTCACCGCACCAAGTAACTTCTGATGATAGTTAATCATCCTACATTCCATTTGGTTGCTCCAGGCAAAAAGAAAAGAAAAAAGGAGTGGTGAATTAAGAATCGGTTATCCAATATGCAAATATAGAAAATTATCAGGAATTAGTTCAACAAATGGTACGTGTATATCTTAATCAAGCTTCACTTCTCACAGCACAATGTATTTAGAATCAAAGTACATATATCTCATACAATAGGAAAATCATGTTTCATTACATCACATAAAGGATTTGGAACCAAAAAAAAAAAAAAAAGTAACTTTAATAAAGCAACGCAATGTATCATATGAAATGCCGATAGCAAAAGGGACATGATAGCAATGACAATTGAAAAGGGATTCTGTGTCTGTTGATATTCATACAAAACCTACTCCAGCATTTGAGCTGCCAATCATTCCTTTTGTGATATTAGTTGAGTTAGAACTTGAAGTGAATAACAAAATGAGGTATCAGAACACAAAAATGAGGTATGCAAGAAAAAAGGAACATAAACTACCAGCCTTACCTTATCTTCAATTGAAGGGCAGTATCTGGGTCCCTTAGCTTCAACCCATCCTCCATATGTGGGAGTTTCATGCAAATTCTCTTGAATTAGCTGGTGTGTTTTCGCCGTGGTACGTGTTAGATAGCAGCACATTTGCTCCCTTTCAATATGAAAATCAGGATCAAAGCTAAACCAGCTGACCTGTTAATGATAACTCACATTAAAGAAATGGATACCAAGCATATTTATCAATCATCAACATTCACTATTTAAATGAAAAGCTAATCAAGGTTATTCTTCATCTAATATGATAGATATAAAATCCTCGGAGCTAGTAATATGCAGAATACTGCTTCATGACCTAAGTCCAGTAAGAGGTAGTCTGCCCAGTCAAGCAGAAAACCTATGAAACATTCTGGTTTCTGCCCAGACAGTGATGTGGTGAGTAGAGTTATGAATCTAGTCAATTGACTACCTTTAATACATTACATTAACATGGTGAGTGTATTGGAATCTCCAGCCAAGGTATATAATGGCATATGAACTACACAGTTATGAATTGGTCGCACAAATAAAATTGCAAAGCATGACCAGAAAACTTGCACCTAGCATAACCAACCACCAACTTAAGCTTCTGGGTTCGACGCCCTAACATGGTATAGAGTCCACGCAGTTTGCCTGTTCTTGGTTTTGGTTTCTATTAGGCCTAGACATGAGAGGAAGAGTTAGAAAATTTCACATCGGTTGGGTGTATGTTTGGTTATTGATATGTGTAGTTGTTGGGCCTCTCCACCTACTAGTTTAAACCTTTGGGTTGGATACTTCAACAGAATCTACATATGGGAGTATATGGAAGGACCTCTTCATCTCCATGCTGGGCTTCCAATCCAGAAAAGTCTACAGTACGACAATCCACACGTGCTGGGGTTCCAGTTTTTAGTCGATCAATTTCAAATCCAAGGTGCTGCAAGTTCTCAGTAAGTCCATGTGACGCTGACTCACCAGCCCTTCCTGCAGGCATAGAAGTTCTACCAACCCAAATTTTACCACTCATAAAAGTGCCCGTTGTCAGTATAACAGAAGGAGCATAGAACTTCATCCCAAAAAATGTGCAGACGCCTTCCACATTGTCGTTCTTTCCTAATAAGATGTCTGTCACCATTGCCTCTCTAATAGAAAGGTTTGGAGTGCTGGAAAACAAAGCAAATACCAACAGTTACCAGAAGGAACGAACAAGCATTCGACAAATATATGCAAGGCTAGAGTATACTAATAAAATTGGGCAATTAATGGAAAACAAATAAATTTGAATAGTGATTATCATTTATTTATTTAGTTAAGCAGCATTTCTCTTTTATTAGGTAGATATAAATCCCACATCCCACACAAGATTGAACCCTTGACTAACTGATCTCACCGTTTCTTACTTATGGTGGGAACAAGACACCATTTGGTCAAAAAAAAAAAAACATTGGCCTTTTTGGGTTATGTAACTAGAAATATTAGAGCCCTCTTGTTCAATAGATGATATTTGGTTTTATTGGGCTGATAAGTTATGTTCATGTCTGCCAAGGTGAGTAAATTTAAGAGCTGCTATAAATTCCAGAGAGAGGAAGAAGAAAAACTTTATCGTGAATATATATTGAGCATGTATAAGTATATTAAGTCTAGAGGGAAACAAACAAAGATTTTATTTGATGATAAATTTCAAATTCCATGATGAGATGAAAAACGCTGTGGACCTTTACTTGAAATAAATGCAGGAAACAATAGAGCCTACACATTCAACTTGCACGTTAAACCAAGCATTTAAGAAGTAAATGCATCTTTTTATTTATTTACTTATTTTTTTTTTTTCCTTTTCTATCAGGAATGAGACCAATCCGTACTCTTCGATTGAGCAATATGTGATGTATTAATGCTGCAATTTATAATAATACATTGTACATTAAAATTCACAAATTGATTCCTTCTTGTAGACTTAGTTCATACATGCTACTCCCTATAAACTTTATCAACTGAGGAGAGTTATGTCTCACATTATTGACTCTGTGACCAGTGTTTTTAGGTTCTTCCAACTCATGATTGTCCTTGTAACATAGGATACCAAAATTGATGTAAAACAAAACATGTGATACCAAATCTATTAGGAGAATATGAACAGCAACTTGTTTTGTGGCTTAGGACAAGCTAAGATTAGGATTTTGTTGAGAAAACGCTGGAAAATATTAGGGGATAGGGATATGGAATTTTTATTACACTAAATAAAAGATAGAGAAAATGTTGTTCAGCATGCTTGTCCGCAATAGGCATTCAGACAAGTTGTCAAATGAGTTGCCCAGTGTTCTCATTCGTAATTAGCATTCGGCCGAGTTACATGTGAGGTCAAGTCAGTATGATTTGTCTGCTGTAGCGTTCAAACAAGCTACATGCGACAATGGAACAAAATGGCTTGTCTACTATGGCGTTCGGATGACAATTCATACAAGGTTAGGCTAGTGTCGTTCGGCTGCAGTGATGTCCATATGAGATGACATACTGGATTAAATCAATGTTGCTTGTCCTCAATTGGTTCAGACGAGCCAGCAGTCGAAAGGTAAACAAAACGGCTCATTAGTAATTGTATATGAGCGAGTTATCGGACGAGGCTCTTGCCCGTTCATACAAGTCACTTACTCGTCCGAACAAGTCGTGATAATATAAATAGCAAACAGGAGATTTTCAGCTCACAAATCACATTTCTCTCTCTCTCTCTCTCTCTCTCTCTTTCTCTCATCTTCTCTCGCCCACTCTTGGTGGGTATTGTCCACTGTTGGGTTTTTGGAGCTTGGAGAAGGTTCATACACCACTTCCAAGCTACAGTTTGGAGATTTATGGTATTGGAGCTCCGTTTAATCTGTTTAATCTATGTTATACACTACATATTTTCTACAAGTTGGGTTAATTTTTGGGTATGATGCTTAATCCTAGAAATTACCTTAGGGTTTTTGTGTAGTAGAGTTCTAGGCAATACCCGAGCTTTGGGTAGGAAATTTGAGGTGTGGAACTTCTAATTTCTCCATTCAATTAAGGTATGAGCACAACCCTAACTTTTCATGGTTTTGGTCAATTTGGGGGCTTTGATATTAAACCCTAAATTTGGCTATGGATTGGGTTAATTGGGCCTGTGGTTGGTTTTTAAGAAAGTATAGTGTTTGAGGAGTTTTGAGCACTATGGGTATTACCAAAGTTAGAGTTTTGTTATGGGTACGAGTCTAATGGTGATTTGCAATGTGTAAATGAGTTGGGAATCCTTCTTTTTTTTTTGATAAATAAGTAATGATATCATTAAAAAGCGCAGAGGGGCGCAACTCTAGTACACAAGAAGTATACAAAGATACCCACCTCTTCAAAGATAAAAAGAAGAACATTGTTAACTGAGAAGGATTCCCAATTCCCAATTCCCAACTCGAAGGTTGGGAATTGGGAATCCTTCTCAATCGTCAAGGACATTGTAAGTATATTACTTATTGAGATCAGAACAAATTTTACTTATTTTAACGCATGATATATGTGTTTTACCGAGCTGACTATTTTATGAAGAAATATGATTATGTACATTTGATGATTATACATGTTAAAAAGATGTGTTAAGAATTGTGTTAAAAAATTATGTTCAATATTGCATGGTTACGAAAGCAAATGAATGCATCATGATAATGTGCACTAAAGATAAAATAAGGAATAAGAGATTAATGTATCAAGACAAGTCCCCAACTTCACTACTAAGGGACAAGTCCCTTAGGACCAGTCCTCGATGTCGTTAACCTAATGTTGATATAAAGGGGCCAACCCCAGTGAATGGTAGGAATGTTAAATGAAGGATAGGTCCTTAAGAAGCTGTAGAGAACAAGTTCCAAGAGAGAAATGTGAAAGAATGAAAATGGAAATGAATGAGATGAATGAAAAAATGCATTACTTAAGTTTTGTATTAATGATTATTTTTTTTTTTTGAAAAGTAATAATCAAGTTTTTTTTTTTTTTAAGTCAATAAAATATATCAAAAGCGCAGAGAGGCGCAACCCTTGGTACACTGGGAGTATACAAAGGGGACTAGGGGGGAGTGGAGAAAAAATAGAGAAAATCAGAAAAACTAATCACTTGTGGGGCCACCCCACACCTCAATCCAAGTGAAAAGAGCAAAGAAAAACAAGTGAATTATTATTATAAAGTGTATTTTATGAGATTGACACTAATGTTTGTCAACTATTTATGGCTTAGATATGCTCGTATGCATGTGTTTCGCTTAATGGGTTGTGGAATGTATGTATATGTGTGTAGCTGAGTTATACAATATAAAGGATATGCAATGGCTTAGATGTATTTGTATGTATATATTTCTAGTGCAGGATATGAAATATATAATATATATCATTGTAGCTAAAAGTAATATGCTGTAAAGACTTATTTATGTACATTCTTTATTGAATCGGTGATGGTTTGCTTTGATAAACTGTGAAACATATTGTAGTTGTTATTGTAAATTCTTGATAGAGTACTGTCTGAAAGTCAATGATATCTGACGTGATGTGATGATGTTTATGAGATGTTCAGTCTTACTTTTCGTGAGCATGCCCTTGTTACTTCAAGGCTTATGCTTGCGGGTCGCTACATCGAGAACCACCACATAGCACCACAAAATAATCTCAACACAACCAAAAATTACAGAGAATCACTGTGATGGTACCAAGACCAACTGTGTAGAATCGTAAATCAGATAACACAGACACTACTAGGCATCATTGGCGAAATACTAGAGCTATCAAAAAATGCCATAAATTGCCACAAAACACCGAGATTCGTCAGAGAATAGCCACAAGAAATGCCAACCAACCAAAACCAACATCCTGAGCATACCATGAGGAATTGAATATTCAAATCCCAAGCTCCAATACCTTGTTAATCATGATAGAAATGGAAGAAGATGTATGAAATGAGGAGCTGTTTTACTATTTCCAGCCCTCTTCTATTCATTCCACATATATTAGGAGAAATGATTACAATAGTCAGGATTATTCCTGAGAATGACAATTGTTACTAGAAAAACTATTTTGGACACCTCATCTAAGTTTTCTTCCATAACAGTACCACTTTTTTTTTTTTTTTTGATAAGTCAAAATATATATAAAAAAGGCGCAAAAGGGCGCAATCCAAAGTACACAAGAAGCATACAAGGAAGAGCCTAAGGGGGAGAGGAGAAACGAGAAAGAAAATCCGGATAGCTAATAACAGTCAGGGCAAGCCATCCAGCTGTCCAAGTATAAAGAGTAAAGATAAAATCATGAAGAATTTCCTCAAAAGACCTCGACAAGTCTTCAAAGCATCTAGCATTATGTTCTCTCCAAATACACCACATAAGGCACAGAGGAACCATCTTCTAGACCACCACACTCCTAAAGCGACCACCTGACCACCAGCAGGCAAATAATTCCCTAACCGAGCCGGGCATAACCCAACATAACCCAAACCGGCTAAAAATAACATTACACAAAGCATTCGCCACTCCGCAATGAAGAAGAAGATGATCCACAAACTCCCCATCCGACTGGCATAACCAGCATCTATTGACCACAATCATGCCTCTCCGGCACAAATTGTCAATGGTGGGAATCTTGCTTCTAGTAGCCATCCAAGCAAAAAACACCACTCTAGGCGGCGCCTTGGTCCTCCAAATGCTTTTCCATGGCAAAGGAACGGACCCATGAAAAGAGAGAACCCTATAGAACGAGCTCACATCGAAAGAGCCTTTGCTTGAAGGAACCCACCACAATTTATCCTCCCCAACCCCTCTAAACTTATACGAATACAAACGGCTATAAAACAAAGCCAAAACCTCCACCTCCCAATCATGAATCAAGCGAGTAAACACAATGTTCCACTGGACTGAGCCATTGTAACACTCCATATTATCCGAAATGGATGCCCCCCTAAGACTGGCGATGTTAAACAAACCAGGAAACGTGTCTTTAAGAGAGTTCTCCCCACACCAAACATCCTCCCAAAAACTAATCTTGGAACCATCCCCTTGGTCAAATCTAAAATGCCCCCTGAAATTACGCCACCCCATGCAAATAAACTTCCAAAGCCCTACCCCATGTGCCTCAGTAATGTCACTGCAGCGCCAACTGCCCCGAGAAGACCCATACTTAGCCACCAAAACTGACCTCAACCAAGTGCCCTCCTCATGAGCATACCGCCACAACCATTTACCCAAAAGAGCTTGATTGAACTTTCTCACATTCCGAATTCCTAACCCACCTTCCGATATAGGAGAGCACACTGTGTCCCAATCAACCAAATGAAACTTGGCCTCATCATTCAACCCCCCTAGGAAGTCTCGTTGAATCTTCTCAATACGCTTGGCCGCATCAACAAGGATAGGAAACAGGGATAACAAATAGGTAGGCAAATTAGAAAGGGTGCTTTTAATCAACGCAACCCTTCCCCCCTTAGAGAGGTATGAATGTTTCTAAGGAGCCAACCGCCGAGCCATCAAATCCTCCAAATCCCTCCATATAACCTTGAGCTTAAAAGAAGCCCCTAGCGGTAAACCCAAGTACTTCAAAGGCAAATCAGCAGTGCCACAACCCAAATGGCTAGCCAACTGGAACCAACGCTAACTTAGACAAATTCACCTTGAGCCCCAAAACCACTTCAAAGCAAACAAGAAGAGCACCCATGTAACTAATTTGGCTAGCATCAGCCCCACAAAAGACCAAGGTATCATCCGCAAATTAAAGATGAGAAACTTCCACTCGATTATGCTCCCTAGAGCCCACAAAGAAACCCAAGATCAGCCCCCTAAAGTAGATAGCACTAATCATCCTACTAAATGCCTACATGACCAATACAAACAAGAAGGGAGAAAGCGGATCACCTCGCCTCAACCCTCGAGAACTACCAAAGAAACCGGATGGGGAACCATTAATCAAAACAGAAAACTGAACAGACGAAATACAATGCTTGATCCAAGAGCACCAACTCTCCCCAAAACCTCATCTTTTCAAAAGATATAGAAGGAAGTTCCAATCCACATGGTCATAAGCCTTTTCCATGTCCAACTTACACAACACCCCCGGATCCCCAGACTTTATCCGAATATCCAAGCATTCATTTGCTATTAAGACCAAATCCAAAATCTGTCTGCCTTTAACAAAAGCATTTTGCAGCTTTGAAATAACCTTTTTTTGATAAGTTAGAAAATTTATTAAAAAGCGCAGAGGGGCGCAACCCTTAGTACACAGGGGGTATACAAAGGGGAGCTAGGGGGAGTAGGAAAAGAGAAAATCAGAAAAGCTTATCTTGGGGCCAACCAGCCCGCTGTCCAGAGAAAAGGGTAAAAGGAAAATTATGGAGTTCCTCAATAGACCTCGAGGAATCCTCGAAACATCTATTGTTTCGCTCACTCCAAATACACCACATGATACATAGAGGGACCATTTTCCAAACAACAGCGCTCCTGGAACAGCCACCCGACCACCAACTAGCCAAAAGCTCCTTAACCGAGCATGGCATCACCCAACAAAGACCAAACCGATTGAAGAAGGCATTCCACAAGGCTCTCGCTATTATCTTGTAAATCCCTTAGCACCATGACTTAGCCAAGACCTTTGAAATAACCTTATCCATCACTTTCCTCATTCTATTAGCCAAGACCTTTGCAATGATCTTGTAAATCCCTCCCACAAGACTAATAGGAGGAAGTCCTTGATCTCCTTAGCACCATGAACCTTCGGGATAAGAGCAATGAATGTAGAATTAATGTTTTTAACAAACTCACCTCGATCATGAAATTCTGCAAAAACCGCTTATTACGGCATGCATTCTAACAAAAAAAGAATAACCTTTTCCATTAAGTAATTTCATACAAAAAGAACTGAGTTCCTCCTCAATTCAATGAGCTCTGAAACCCAAAAGACCACACTTTTCCAACCCCTATTCTAACTTTCTGTATAGACCTCACTGTGAGCCAATTCATGTGCATTTGTGCATGAAAGTCATTGCTACCCCTTTCAGCCGTTTACCTCTACCCAGTATTCTTTTGTCTAATCTCACATGAGAACGTAGTGCATTAGTGTCTTTTTCTGATAAGTAAAAATAAAAAAATAATAAAAATAATAAATTTAAAAAATAAAAAAATAAAACCAGTAGTTAGTATCTTGAGCAACCTGATACAAGGACCACATCAACCCTCCATCATCCCCAACTCTAGTAAAAAATCTTGAAATCACAACTAGTGATTGAATTGATGACTGAAATCTTATTTTATCTGATAGGGCAAACTTAAGAGCCAAATATGCAAAAGCAAAGTCCATCTCGAGATCGAAAGGTAATAACATTAGGAACAACCACTAAAATTCATTGAACTGAATTTGTTCTCTTCCTTCTTTTCAAATTTATTTTTGGTCAGCTGAAAGAAACAAAAGGGTGAACAGCAAGAGCGAGAGTTAGGGATGGTGGATGGGTTGGATAGGGCTCTGTGTCTCATGGATGGATTGGATGGGGCAGGTGTCGGTGAGAATCGAAAGGTGGGTGATGTCGGCCACTCCAAGGTAGTGCAATGTGTGATGGAGATCTTTCCCTTTGTGAGGATCTCTTGTCGAATGAAAAAAAGCTTTTGGATCTTTTGACAATTCTAGAAGAGGAACAGCGTCATGTAGTTATGGTTTCTCCTTTCTTTCGTTTTTTTATAAATAAGAATATCATTGAAAAGCGCAGAGGGGCGTAACCCAAGTACACAAGAAGTATACAAAGACACCCCTTTAAAGAATTTTTTTTTTTTTTATAAGTCAGTAGAATTTATATCAAAAAAGCACAAATTTAAAGGAGGCACCACCCAATTATACAGGGAGTATAACTAAGAGTGCCTAAATGCACCCAAAAAAGACCCAAGCTCACCAAGAGCACCCACAATCAACCCATACAACCCCAACAAACCCAACAAAACCCCAATAATCCCCACAGAATCAACCCAAACAAACCCCACCGAGACCACCCAACAACCCTAACCAAGCACCTCGCAACCCTAACCCCAATCCTTATCCCCGAAATAGACGAAACAAGAAGTCAAAATCCTATGCTCTAGCTCACTACGAGTGGTCCTATACAACTGAATAGCCTCCCTCCTTGGAGTGGTCTTGGAACCAGAAGACCTTTTAACAAGACCAGCGAACATAGGAACATCCTCTAATACCAGAGGGAAAATAAATTGTTTCCCTCGCACAACAGGGACAACCGGGGGTGCCACATCAGAACCAACCGCAACAGAGGCCACCGGAGGAACCACAGCCGCCGCCTCCGGAGAACCAACCTCAAGGCTTGCCGCAACAAAAGCGACCGACGAAGGACCCGAAGGTTTACTGGGCTTGGGGAGCCTCCCACGGCTTCTCTGATACACTTGGAGAGGTCTAGGCCCAATCTCTGGGCTTTTCAACCGATGGGCATCACCCAGGACCAAAGCTTGATTGACTTCCTCGACCCGTGACTTTAGATCAAACTCCAGCACCCTCAACACGTCAAAGAAATCACCATACTGCACCAGCAAAGGCAACACCGGCGAAACCTCCCTTGAATAGCTCTACCCTGGTGCCTCCTCAGGCGATGTTGCGAACCCAGATCGAAATCGAAGCTTCGCCAGAGAAGAGACAGCATCCTTACCGACGAAGCCCACCAGACCAGAGACTACATCCTTAACCAGCTCTGTCTTCTCCGATGATGTCTACGCCTTCTTCGGAGACCGCTCCCCATGACGCGATGCTACAAGATCCAACTTAGAACCCAGCCCAGAGCTTCGTCGGAGCAAAAATCCACTCCGCATCATACCCTTCGGAGCAACATAGACCGCCGCAGCTTGATCTATCGAAGGTCCAGAACCCATCGACGCCCAGGCCCTTGACTTAACCGAACGGCGACAGTCAAGGGCCTGGGCCTCACAGACAGCCCACAAGCCTTGCGCCTCCCCCTCCATTTATCACCAAACAGAAGTTTGGGCTTCAAACCCAACTGGGAGAGAACCTGGCCCATACTTCTCCGAATACCACTCGACGAATCAACCTTCAATAATAGGTGGGAAACACTTCTCTGGCTAACTAGTAACTATACAGCAAAATGAGCCACAAATCAGTCAAATATGGAACTATGAATGAGATTGATCATGCCAAAAACTAATAATTTTAGACTACGATATATAATCATTGCTGTAGCCACACGAAAAAAATTAAAAAATTAAAAATAAAAATAAATCGGTGGAAAGAATACTCTGCACAGATTAAGCATACACACTTGCCTTTCCACTATGTTTCTCATTTGCATGGCATATTCCCTTTTATCAGTTTGCGCACGCAATGCTCGAACTGCAGGACCTCTAGAGACATTGAGAACACGTTTTTGTAAATAGCATCTGAGGATGAAAACAAAAGTGAACATTAGTTGCAAATACTACAAAGCAAGAACATAATTCTCATAGAGATATCTAAACAAATTTTAATTCCCTCAACCCACATTATTTCACAAACCTCAAAGAGGTGGCAAGATTAGAACTACGAAAAGAATATCAAATAATTCCAACAAATGTGAAGAGACAAATTCCCCAATGAAAATAAGAATGGGAAAGTATTAACAAGCATTTCACCAAGTAAAAGTATAGCAGGAAAGATAATATGATAACTCCCATGGCCAGACTCTGAATGCAATTTTATAATAGGAACAAAAGATCATTGTTGTCATTCTAAGGAACCTAAGTGGGTACAAAGCAAATAAAATGAGGGTTTCATGTGAAGGATTTGAAGAGGAGGCTTCAGATTTGTTCGCTGCTATTGAATCCAGACATAAGGGTAAGAACATTGCAGGAAGAGAACTTAACTTGTCAAGTTTAATGAACTATGATTCCAAGCCAAGGTGCCAAGTTGGCTGAAGGAGGCGTCGGCAGAACTAGAAAAAGCCAAAAAGAAGGGAAAGCTTCCGGTATCTTATGCCGAGGCGGTTGGCGGTGGTGTCCGGGCGAAGGCTCCGACAAAGTCTCACCTTCAGCCAAAATTAGCACGCGACTCCTTGAAGATGGCGGGGTGTAATCAGTTGATGGGTATAACGATGGGGGAGTTGAGAGGGCCCCGGCGTTCTCAACTCAGGCGAAGGGTCCGGTAGGGTAGCGTGTTCCTTGTTTCAAGAGCTGCCGAAGAGACATGAGATGGCTGCCAGTCATGAGGAGATGTCTGCATTTAATGCTAAACAGGAACTACGTAGCATTAGGGAATGGCTGAGACAGCTTAGGGGTGAGGTGGATGCAGGAATTGAGAGGCTCGACAAGGCACTTACCAATTTGAAATCGTTCGGGTCGGGGCAGGGGAGTAGGGTGGCAGGCCAGTTCCCCAAGCCCAAGAGGACTTTTAAGCCCAAAAAGAATTATTGGGCTCATAATAAGGCATGGGCCCTTAAGAAAGGGGGCGTGGGCTCGGGGTCTAGTCCAAATGGGGTTGAGATAACATTGTCGTTGGAAAGGCCCTTGGCATGCGAGAAAACAACCAAGAGAGAGGCGGCATCTACAGTGTGCCCGGGGTCGTTGGTGGTGATCGGGTGCTTGGATGGTCTCCGGCGACATTAGGCAATGGGCTCATCCTCGAAGAAGACATCCGGCGAACTAGTGACGGCAGTTGTAGGCTCCGATGATATGGGTATTTCAAGATCTGTGTCGGAGGGGACACAAGGGTTGACTAGGGGGGTTCTCAAATGGGTTAAACCAGTCAGTGGAGGGTCTAGGTAGGTTGGACAAGGAGGATAGCACAAATTTTGTGAAAGACACCGAGGATGCGATGGGGATGATGGGGAAGGAGGTCAGTATGTCATCAAGTGGGCTAGGTCGCACAGTGGAAGTGGAGCTGGGCCCAACATCTGAGCGCAAATCATTACAAGTTTATCATAGAAAGGACGTGAAGCCCAAGAAGCAACGGGTCACGAGTTAAGGGGAAGCGTCCGCAAGCTCTTCAAGGCAGAATCGGGATGCAATTTCGTCAGAGAACATGCCGATTGAGTCGCAGGCGGCAATTCTGCCAGGGTTTGTGGGGCTATCAACTACTGGTGAGGCTCTGACTATGCTGATTGCTGATAGAGGGGAGAACACGAGGGAGAGACCGGTGATGGGATGGTCGAAACAGTCAGGTATTTTAGGGGCGTATGGGAATGTGGTGGGGGAAAAGCTAGATGATGTGGCTTCACTGGGTGTTGCGGTCTCGTCTGATTCTTTGCGGGTCGCTCAAGACTCGTTGGCCGCAAAGTTGGATTCGCCTGCAGCTGAGGAGCTGAAACTTACTCTTGAAGTCAATGGGATAGCGGGTCTATCCTGTGATGGACAAGTGAGGAAATTAGCAAGGGCACTGGGTCAGATTATTGCCCAAAAACATGGGATAGTAGTGGAAGAATTGACAGGGTTTAACGGAGGGAGCAATCAGCAAGTGAGGGGTTCTAATATTGTTTATGAAGCATAAAATTTTAACTTAATGTGAGAGGGTTGAATGAGGGGGGCAAGAGACTGAGGGTAAGGAATCTGCTGAGTCTTTGGAAGGTTGACATTGTTTGTCTTCAAGAGACCAAGGTTTCTAGGTTCACTTCCAACCTGGTATGGAGTTTGTGGAGATGCCCATATGTGGAGTGGTGTTATGTGGCTGCTGAAGGAGCTTCGGGTGGCATTCTGCTGATGTGCGACCAAAGGGTGGTTTCTAAGTTAGACGTCTGCCTAGGTTCTTACGTGGCTGCTTGCTGTTTTCGGAATGTGGAAGATGGTATGGTGTGGGCCTTTGCAAGGGTCTATGGTCCAAACAGGGACAACCTGAGAAGGAGGTTGTGGGAGGAATTGGCAGGTTTGATGAGTTTATAGGATATGCCCTGGTACATTGGTGGGCACTTCAATGTGACTCTATTTCATAATGAGAGGTCAGGAGGTGCTAGAAGGAGGCAGGCGGTAGCTGCTTTTGCTGATTTCATTGTGGATCAAGGCCTTATGGATCTTCCTATGTCAGGAGGGGTCTCCACGTGGTCCAACAATTTATCTTGGTCTAGGCTAGACCGGTTTTTGGTCTCCACGGAGTGAGATCTTAGCTATCTGGATTTGCTGCAAAAGAAGCTTACTCGAGTATGCTTGGACCATGCGCCTATTCTTCTTGTAGGGGGTAATCGGTAAAATGGGAAGCACCCTTTTAAGTTTGAAAACATGTGGCTAAAAGAGGAGGGTTTTGTGGAGAAAGTTCAAAGCTGGTGGGGTTCTTTCTCCTTTGTGGGCTCTCCAAGCTTTGTTTTGGCCGAGAAGCTTAGAGCTTTAAAGGGGGAGATCAAGAGGTGGAGTGTTGAGGAGTTTGGCAGTGTGGAGGCTAGAATTAAGGCCTGGGGTGAGGAAATGAAGCTGCTGGACAGATATGAGGAAGATAGAGGGCTTTCTGAGGAGGAGAAGGAGAGAAGAAGGGTGCTGGCCAAAGATTTGGAAGCCTCTCTTATAAGAGGAGATTAGTTGGAGGCAAAAATCTAGGATGCGGTGGTTGAAGGATGGAGACAAATGTACCAAGTTTTTCCATCAAGTGGCTAATGCCAACCGCAGGAATAATTCTATAGACTCGCTGGTCATGAATGGCTTGCCCACTTCAGATCTGAATATCGTTAGCGATCACATTGTAGGGTTCTATGAGTCCCTTTTTTCGGAGCCTATGGGTTGGACGCCGCGGTTGGATAATTTGGAGTTTGATAGATTGAACGTGGAAGAGGCATCCAGTTTGGAAGATCCTTTTAAGGAGAGGGAGGTGTGGGAGGTGATCAAAGGTATGGATAGGGACAAGGCCCCTAGCCCGGATGGGTTCACATTGGCGTTTTTCCAAGATTGTTGGAGTGTGGTCAAGGGGGATTTCATGGCGGCCTTTGCTAAGTTTCACGCCAGAGGTAAATTTGTGAAAAGCATTAACTCTACTTTCATTTCGCTTTTTCCGAAGGTCCATGGGGCCAAGGAGATTAAGGACTTTCACCCCATTAGTCTTGTGGGAGGTATTTACAAGATCATTGCTAAAGTCTTGGCCAATAAAATGAGGAGAGTCATGGATAAGATCATTTCTAAGCCTTAGAGTGCGTTTGTTAAAAGGAGACAGATTTTAGACTCAATCCTTGTGGCAAATGAATGTTTGGATAGCAAGCTTAGGTCTGGAGAGCCAGGCGTGTTGTGTAAGTTGGATATGGAAAAGGCATATGACCATGTGGATTGGAACTTTCTTCTTTATCTTTTGAGGAGGTGTGGGTTTGGGGAGATATGGTGTTCATGGATTAAGCACTACATTTCGTCTGTCCACTTTTCAGTTTTGATTAATGGTGTGCCTTCCAGCTTCTTTGGAAGTTCTCGGGAGATCCTCTCTCTCCTTTCCTCTTTGTCTTGGTGATGGAGGCGTTTAGCAGGATTCTTGGTGCCTTTATCTCTAGGGGGCTGATTTCAGGTTTTACTGTGGGTTCTAGTGAGCAGAATCAGGTCAACGTCTCTCATCTTTTATTTGCGGATGACACTTTGGTCTTTTGTAGGGCTAATGATAGTCAAATCACGCACGTAGGGGCCCTTCTTGTTTGCTTTGAAGCGGTTACAGGGCTCAAGGTCAATTTATCTAAGTCCGCTTTGGTTCCGGTTGGCTCGCGAGGAAAGGTGGATCAGTTAGCCAATGTGTTGGGCTATGGCACAGGGGATTTGCTGTTGAAGTATTTGGGTTTACCATTGGGGGCTCCCTTCAAGCTCAAAGCTATGTGGGCGGATTTGGAAGATTTGATGTCGCGACGGTTGGCTCCTTGGAAACGGATGTATCTTTCCAAGGGGGCTAGGGTCACCTTGATCAAAAGCACTCTATCAAATTTGCCTACTTACATGTTGTCTTTATTTCCTATTCCAGCATATGTGGCTAAGCATATTGAAAAGATTCAACGGGACTTCCTTTGGGGGGGAAAGAATGATGAGGTCAAATTTCACTTGGTTGAGCGGGAGAAAGTGTGCTCTCCCATTGATGAGGGTGGGTTAGGGATTCGAAATGTAAGGAGGTTTAATCAAGCTCTCTTAGGCAAGTGGCTTCGGCGTTCTGCGCATGACGAGGGGGCATGGTGGAGAACGGTGTTGGTAGCCAAGTATGGGTCGGTATGGGGAGGTTGGCGCTCCGGAGATATTTCCGGCTCTCATGGAGTGGGACTCTGGAAATATATTTGTATGGAGTGGCAGATTTTCAAGAGTCACATTAGATTCGACCCGAGGGAGGGCACTAAGACTAGTTTTTGGGATGATGTTTGGTGTGGGGATAGACCTCTTAAAGTTGCATATCCCAGGTTGTTCAATATTGCCAGCTTAAAGGAAGCGTCTATTGTGGACAATGTGGAGCGATCTAATGGTGTTACCCAATGGAACATCCAGTTTACGCAGTTGATGCATGATTGGGAGGTGGAGGTGTTGGCTGCGTTTTATTGGTGTTTGTATTCTTGTAAATTGAGAGGATGGAGAAGATAAGTTATGGTGGGTGCCTTCGCGCAAGGGGGGTTTTGAGGTTGAGTCTTTCTATCGAGCCCTCTCGGCCCACAGGCAAATTTCCTTTCCTTGGAAGAGTAATTGGAGATTAAAGGCTCCTCCAAGAGTGGCGTTTTTTGCGTGGACGGCCATTCGTAGTAAGATCCTCACCTTGGATAACCTTAGGAGGAGGGGGATGATGGTGGTGAATAGATGTTGGCTATGTGAAGCGGATGGAGAGTCCGTGGATCATCTTCTCCTTCATTGTGGGGCTGCAAGGGCTTTGTGGAATGCTTTCTTCTTCAGGTTTGGTCTATGCTGGGTTATGCCTAGCACTGTCAAAGATTTATACGCCAGCTAGTGGACGGGTGGCCGATCGAGGAGTGCACTTGTTTAGAAAATGGTTCCTCTTTGCATTATGTGGTGCATTTGGAGGGAGCATAATGATAGGTGCTTTGAGGGCAAGTCAAGGTCCCATGAGGAACTCCTCCATGTGTTCTTATTTACTCTTTTCACTTGGACTGCGGGGTGGTTGGCCCCGCAAGTGACTAGTTTTTATGATTTTCTCTCTTTTTTCTCCCCTTTCTCCTGATCCCCTTTGTATACTCCCAGTGTACCAAGGGTTGCACTCCTCTGTGCTTTTGTTATATTCTATTAACTTTTCAAAAAACAAAAAAGAGGAATCCTACTAAACTCCGCCCTTCTTCTTGTTATCATGGCAACACTCCTATCCCACTATGAATCTAAAAATACTCAGCTGGAATGTTCAAGGTCTTAACCGGAAAAGACTTAGCATTAGAAACTTATTAAAAATTTGAAGCCTAACATTGTGTGTTTTAAAGGAACTAAAATGGAGCAGATTACTGCTGATATTGTCCGGAGCTAGTGGGGTGGATCCTTCATGGGTTGGACTGTTTTGCCAGCCTCAAGAGCCTCAGGATCTATACACTTAATGTGGGATAAACCAGCAGTGAAATGCATTAAAGAGATGGTGGGCACTTTCTCTATTTCCTGCAGGTTCAAATCTGTCCTGAACCAGTTCATTTGGGCGTTTTGGGGAGTTTATGGTCCCAATGCTGATGCAGATGGGCACTCTGTGTGAGAGGAGCTTTCAGGGGTCTTTAGTTAAGGGAAGTCCCTTGATGCAAAGGGGGAGACTTCAATGTTACTCGTTTCTCAAAGGAAAGAACCGTAATGTCTTAGGTAACCTCTGCAATGTGGAAATTGTCAGATTTTATTTCAGAGCAAGGCTTGGTGGATATTCCGTTGGTCGGAGGGTCTTTCACTTGATCTAATAATCAAGACCCCTCCTCTATGTCCAGGATCGACAGATTTTTAATTTCACTGGATTGGGAAGAGAATTTCCCAGACCTGATCCAACATCGTCTTCCTCAACCATTATCATATCATTTTCCCATTTTTCTTGACTATGAGTCATTTTCTTTTCAATTTGAGAACAAGTGGCTGGAAGCATAGGGTTTTGAAGATTTGGTGAAACAGCGGTGGGGATATGTATCAGTTTCTAGGTACTCCCTGCTTCCTTTTAGCTAATAAACCAAAACGGCTGAAACAGGATTTAAAACGTTGGAATAAAGAGGTATCACAAGAGAGTGAGGCTCTTTGGTACAAGATATTTAAGTATGAAGATCAAGATGGTGGATGGTGTACTAAGGAGGTTTCAAGTTCTCATGGTGTTGGCTTGTGGAAGCATATCCATCAAGGTTGGAACTTTTTTGCCAATGGTATTCAATTTGAGGTGGGAATGGGTTCGAAAGTTCGCTTCTGGCAAGATATTTGGTGTGGGGAACAGCCTTTGAAGCATGCTTTCCCCTCCCTGTTCAGTATTGCTAGATACAAAGAAGCTTGGGTGGAGGATAACTTTATATGGAGGAACAGGGTTATTGAGTGGAACGTCATCTTTGTGCAGTCCGTCCAAGATTGGGAGATGAGTATGGTCCTTTCTTTCTTTGATCGGTTGTATTCTTGTAAGATCTACCTTGGTATTGTGGAACACATTCGCTGGTCCTCATACAAGAAGGGTAATTTTGAGGTGAAGTCGCTCTATAAAGCCTTGTCCAACTTCGACCATGAGGTGTTTCCTTGGAAGAGTATCAAGCATACTAAGGTGCCACTGTGAGTGGCTTTCTTTGGGTGGACTGCGGCCCTCAGCAAAATTCTAACTCATGATAAATTGCGTAAGAGGAATATTGTAGTAGTGGAATGGTGTTATATGTGGAAGAAGAACAGAGAGTCAGTCGATCATCTTCTTCTTCATTGCGAGATTGCAAGTGCTCTTTGGCATACTATCTTTAGTCGGTATGGGCTGCTTTGGGTTATGCCTCGCAGGGTTGGTAATTTGTTCAATTGCTGGTGGTCGGAAGGTGTTCTCGAAGTGCAGTTGTGTGGAAGATGATCCCTCTATGTCTTATGTGGTGTTTGTGGAGTGAAAGAAATGCTAGATGCTTTGATAATTCCAATAGGACCTTAGAGGAACTTAATCATTTTTTCCTCACTACTATGTACTCTTGGACGGCTGCTTGGTTAGCCCCTTTAGTGATCATTTTTTTGACTTTCTATTTCATTTCTCTCCCTCTTAGGCACTCTTTTTTTATACTTCCTGTGTTAATGGGTTGCGTCCCTCTGCGCTTTTTATTTATCACATTACTTATCAAAAAAAAAAAAAGAGGTATCACAAGAGAAATAATTTTATTACCAATCTTTGTATAGATGACACTATTACCTCATATCAAAAGGTGATCAATGATACAACCATCTAGTTTTACAAGAATCTCTTTAATGAAACAATCATTGGCACCCTAAATTAGATGGGTTGGAGTTCCCTTATTAGACTCTGCAGAAGCAGATTGCTTAGCATGGAAGGTAACAAAGCTCCAGGCCATGAAGGTTGCACTACTACTTTCTTTTGGTCTTGTTTGGCTATAGTGAAGGATGATCTAATGCGCCTTTCAACAGCTTTCATGAGCATGAGATGTTCAAGAAAAGCCTTGATGCTATTTTCACTGCTATTATCCCTAAAAAGATCAGGCAGTTGGAAGTAAAGGATTTTAGACCAATCAGCCTAGTGGGGAAGTGTGTATGAAATCTTAACTCAATTCCTCGCTATAAGAATGAAGCAAGTCTTGGGATTGCTCATTTTGTATAGTCAATGCATTTATAAGGGGAGACAAATCCTAGATTCAGTTGGCATAGCAAATCAGTGTATGGACAACAGGTTGAAATAGGGAGTTCCAGGAGTTATTTGTAAGCTGGATTTGGAGAAAGCCCATGTCAAATAGGAGTTCCTCCTCTATCTCTTGGGGCATCTTGGTTTCAATTTTAAATGGAGGAAATGGATATTCGCTTGTATCTCCACAACCTAGTTCTCTATTTTGATTTATGGTAGTCCACTAGTCATCACGGCTTCTTTGGTAGCTCTTGGGGCCTCTGCCAAAGGGGCTCTCAGTACGATACTCTCTAGAGTTATGGTTGGTGGTTACCTATCATGATTCTAAGTAGGCACTCAAAATACAACCCCATAGGAAATATCACACCTTTTTGCAATGATACACACACTATGTCTAATGCATGCACATTCTCGTGTTTTGAGGCAATTTCAGGCTTGAAGGTTAAACTTCGGAAATCGGTTTTAGTCGCAATGGGGGGAGGTGCTGCATTAGGAAGAGTTGGCCAATATTTTCAGCTACAGCATCTCCTCTCTGCCCTTGATTTATTTGGGACTTCCATTGGTGGCTTCTTTTAAGTCAAAAGCCACATGGGACAACGTAGCTGAGAAAATGGAAAGAAGATCAGCTAGCTGGAAGAAGATTTACTTGTCTCAAGGTGGTAGTCTTACCCAAATCAAGAGCATTTGTCCCTTTTTCCTTTACCAGCCGGTGTTGCTAGGAAGTTGGAGCACCTTCAAAGGGACTTTCTTTGGGATGCTCTAGGTGGTGTACCCAAGTTTCATCTAATGAATTGGAAAACAAACTGTTGCTCAGGTCCCAGGGGAAGGTTGGGGGTTAAAAATCTCATGCTATTCAATAAAGCATTACTTGGTAAATAGCTTTGGAAATTCGTGAAAGAGGAAACTTCTCAATGAATACAAATGATTATTGAGAATTATGGGAACCAGAGTGAGAGTTGGTGCTAAGAGGAAGCCTGAGGGCCCTGTATGCCTTTAGAAGAATAGTAGGAATGGCTGGGGAATCTTCTCCAATCTTGTCTCCTTCAAGGTTGGAGATGGGTATCATATTAGGTTTTGGAATGATGTTTGGTACAGTAAAGATGCTATCAAATCATCTTTCCCAAAATTGTATGCAATAGCTGTGAAAAAGAGGCCTTAGTGTCAAATTACTTGGAATCCTTTGAAACCTCTATTCATTGACATCTGAGTTTCACTAGGGCAGTCCAGGGTTGGGGGTAGGAATCTCTTGATTCTTTCCACACTTAGTTATACTCCTCAACTACCCCCATCCTTGGAAAGCAGATAGATTGTAATAGACCCCAGCCAGTAACCATGACTTTGAAGTGAAAAGCTATTATAACACTTTCACGACTAGAACACCATGCTTGTTTCACTGGAAAGTGTTTGGAAGGTTAAGGTCCCGCCCAGCATTGCATCCTGTACATGGATGGCAAGCTTGAGGAAGAATCCTTACAGTTGATAGTATTAGAAGGCATGGTTCCACTCTTGTAAATTGGAGTTGCCTATACAAAAAGAATGAGGAGACCATCAATCACCTACTCATCCATTGTGAGTGCTTTAGCAATTTATGGCACTTGGTTCTCAACTTATTCGGAGTTTCATGGGTGATGCCTAACAACATCCAAGAGCTGCTACAATGTTGGAGGACTCAAGGGTGGGGCAGCGATATCCTAAAGAGGCTATCTAGAAAGTTATTCCAGCGTTCTTAACATGGAGCATTTAGAGAGAAAATAATCAGTCTCTATTTGACGATTGCGAGTCTAATGTGCTTTGTTTAAAATCCTCTTTTTTGAGATCTCTATTGGATTGGGTTGTAACCTACATTCCCAATTTCTCCTCTTTGAATATTTTAGATTTTTTACCATTTTAGAATCCAGACAACTTTAGGGTGGTTGTTTCCCTCATATACCTTTCATGTACAAGGGTTTTATTATGTTTTCGTTTTCAATCAATTATTATTCATTTACAAAATAAAAATAAAAGTAAAATAAAAGTTTGGTTGAACTTGGTCTTGGCATATTTTAGTCGTACACCACCTCAACATTGCTTCATCTTCACTTGTTTAAATGGTTTGAATTAGACCAATATTTGCAATGACAAAATTATTAAAACCTGCTTCTCTCTCCTTTATTACTCATCCATCCGTGCAATTCCATCATCCACCTTTGTTCACATAGAATTTTTCCTTTCACATTAGATATAGCTTTCAAAAAGATTTCTTAACTCATCTCAAACAATTTTTTACATTGCCCACCCACCTAAAAGACCTCCTCAATGCTCAAACCTGACATCTTTGAATGATTTAATATCTAGGATAATTTGAAACTTGCAACAGCACAATAATTTAAGCCAACTTCTTCTCCCCCCTTCTAATCATACTTTTGCCAGCATCCTCCTTACTAAACATGGTATTTTGTATTCAATAGCAAGCAGTAATTGCTCTTAACCAGAAGTTACTCACCAAAGTACATTCAAGCAAATGCAGGAATCATATATTACCTATCAGAAACCTTCCCGATTTCACCACCAAGTGCATCCACTTCATGTACTAGTTGTGATTTTGCAGGTCCACCTACTGCTGGATTGCAAGGCTGCAACAAACTTCTTAATAAGAAACTCTATAACTATGGCATATTAATCCAAGAATCAAAAGATGTTTTCCTTGAATCTGTAGGCATGGAGCTGCACATTTGAAAGTGTTGTAGAGAGAGAGAGAGATATATGATGGCAATGGGTGGAGTTTTAAAATGAAAGCATTGGCTTGTTGCGCTATAGGTTATATACATAACTCCTCTTTTTCTTCATTGGTAGATACACATGCACCCACTGGGTTTTGTTACTAAGACCTCACCCTCCAAACAGAGGGTTTAAGCACATAACTAGTTCTTATTAGAAATTCTATCCCATGTAAATAAACTTAAACATTTTAATAATCAACTTGAACCTTGGTGCCAATAAAATAGGATTAAAAACAACAAAAAGACACTAAATATTGTCAATGCCAGTCCCTAGACAATTAAAAAATGTTCACACAAAAAAGAACAATTATAGGAGGCAGTAAGATAATTTCTTAAGTTCCAAATCCGAAAGAATTTGTAAGTCAAATGGAAGACTACTATATCAAACAGAAAGACTAAATTGCCTCTATAAGGAGCTCAAATGGTAACCTGCCAAGCAATTCGATCAATATTTAGTGTGAGAAGAAGAGTTTTTGCCCCTAATCGGGCAGATGCAAGTGCAGCTTCACAGCCTGCGTGTCCTCCTCCAACTACAATGACATCAAATCTTTCATAAACTGCTCCAACATTATCATTCCAGCCTGCAGAATGTTGAAAGTGGTTCTCTTAAGCCTTTGAAGTGATTTGGGTATTATATTGAAAGAAGGTAATAAGCTAGAAACAATATCCGTATTTGTCAATGTGAAGAAAATAACAGTGTATCAAAAAAAAAGTTAAAAGAGTTCAGACAACAAACAGATTCGTGATAATCATATTTTCCCAAACCACTAACTACTTCTGTTCACAATATGTCTCATTAGATATGCAAGCATAATGAAAAAGTTGCAGGGGACAAAACTACACAGTTAAGGCTCGGAGAATTTGGAAGCCACAGTATTTGGCGAGTCCAGTAATCTAGCATTTTTTGCAAAACACATCACCATTGCTCACTCAAACCCTTGCTCCTTATTCATTAATATAATAAAAAGCATGGGGGAGAGAAGTTCACTTAAAAGTATCTTCAAAAAGTAATTACTTAGTAAGAAATAATAACTGACCAATAGGGAATCTTTAAAATGTCCATCATTATTCTATAGAAATCAGCAACAGTATGTTTGACTTGATAGCTGCTTTTCATAAGATTTTGACTTCTGATAATCTCGATTAAGAGGAGGCAATATAGTAATGAATGGGTGTAGCATGTGTCAGAGGAATGCCAAATCGATCGATCATTGCTTGTTGCACTTTCAGTAGCCCACAAGTCCAGGAGCTTGTGTTCTCTTTATTTGGCATTTCATCTGGTGCTCCTAGCCAGTTATTGGGTCGCTTTTCGGCTGGCATGGGTACATATTTTTTGATAAGTTGCATGGGTATATATTAGTAGAGGTAATCGATTACTTTGACCTTATTAATGGAGGCGGCTGCCCGCCCCCCCTCCTCTTGCATTTTCGATAAATTTAGTCTACTTATGAGGAGAAAAAAAAAAGCAAAATCAGAAAAACAGAGAATCACTCACAATCTTCGAAGAAACCAAAAGATTATTTACAGTAACATGCTTTTCACTTGTCACTTCATTTTAATATACTCACCAAGTCCTCCAAACCATTTGCTTTGTTTCCCTCATAAATACATTGTAAATTACATTGAATCTAACTCCTACGATCCTCATTGGCTTAACTGATTAATTTTTTGTCCTATTATGAGACACCAAACCACCAAGGCACCAAAAAACACAAAATTCAGAAATTGTTCATTCGTTTCTTCCTCATTCCAACTTCTTCTCAGCAACCAAATAAGGAATACATAATAATCCACATTACCATAAACATGTTTGATAAAATACGTCAGACAAACAAAAACGGCATGCGCAAGCCACGATGACCGTACCTGTACCTCGAGAGCCCTCAGCGGCGGAGACGGAGAACCCGCGGGAGAAGTGGCAGGTGAAGTAGAGAAAGCGTTGGCCAGGCCTCCAGCGGAAGGTGAGGACGCGAGGCTTTGGAGGATGAAGAATTGGGCAAGAGAAAGGGAAGTAGTGGGCAAGGCGAGCGAGACGTGGCGTGAGCGTCGCTGCCATTATGAAATGAGGCTAACAAATTGTCTCCGTCGCGGCTTAAGTTGGCCTTCACCGACTGAGGCGCGACCACGGGGCTGAACAACATAGAGGATAACTTTTACACCACCTCCTTTCTTCCCACCAATGAGCATTTGACAACTAGGATTATTACACCAACTAAAATAAGATGCAAAACACCTTATTAAAAACTTTTTCTCCCAAAATCACAAAAACCCTCATTTTTCCCTCTCCCTTCCTTTCTCTCTCTTTCTCCTCCCTCCAGCGGCGCGCTCTGCCGCTCTCCCTCAAACCCTTACTCCCTTTCTCTCTCTGATCTCTCCCTCTCCTCCATCTCTCTCTCCGGCCGCAGCAGAGGTCTTGCCGTTGAAGGCACCTGAGTCCTATACGCCGGAGTCCAGTCTTGCCGTTGAAGGCACCTGAGTCCTATACGCCGGATTCGCTTCCAGCACGACTGTGGGTTTGCTCTAACAGGGTTTTGCTCAGATGACACTGACGGATTATCTCTAGCACGACGCTCTCTCTCCCTCACTCCTGTCTCTCACTCTCACTCTGGCGACACTCAATAGCTTGTAATTTCTCAGATATGGGCGTCGGTGTTTGACTTCTCTGTTTTCATTTTTTTGATTTTGATTCCATTTGCTGGATGATTTTTTATTTTGGTTGGAGGAGTCTTTGAGGACGGTCATGTACAGTCATTATACACGATTAATGTCAAATTTGTTTTTTCTTTGATGATTTTAATTAGCTCTTTCCATGGACGGTTGTTTGTCTTTGCCATTTTTCTGCATATGCACATCAACAACATCAAAAACCCAAATTTAGTTGTGAAACCCAAATTTCGTTGTTCAAACAAGACGTTTTGGGTAGGGGAACCCAGAAAACATCCTCAGCTATGCACAAGACGGCTGCATGGGAGAAGGGGAAAGAAAAGAAAAGGAAACAAAGAAGTGGCGTGGGAAAGAAAGGAAAAAAAATATTAGGATATGTTTTCTGGTTCTTCTCTGGCTTCATGGTTCTTTACAGGGAAGAAGGGGTTTTTTGATTGGAACAAAACGACACCGTTGTAGTTGGGTTTTTTTTAAAAAAATTTGAATTTTCTTTTAAAGAGGGTATTTTAGTAATTTTGCATCAAAAAACGACGTCATTTTGGGTTTTTCATCCATTTTCGCGGTTTTATCTAACGAAGATGGCCATTTTATAAGGGGTTGGTAGTTTGAGAAATTTGCTTTATCTAATTAAAACTTTGAAATTTAAATTCTGAATATGGTAGTTTGAGAAATTTATTTTATACTTTTCCCTAGTATTTTTGGACCTAAACTCATAGGCATAATGTCTCTACATGTTATATTATGTACTCATTAAAAACTCCATAACTTGCCTGCAAATTCGACTGCCTATAAATTAGGGTGTTTGGGATTACGATTTTACTAAATTAAGATTTTAAAATAACAATTTTAAAATGTATGATTTGAAAACGTGATTTATAAAAACGTAGTTAAGTGTTTGGTAAAATCGTATTTTGACATTTAAAATTGCAGTTTAGCTTTTAAAATTGTGTTTTTTGAAAGAAAAAAAAAAAGTCACGTCATTACCTATAATTCAAAATGCAATTTTTATAAAACAATACCAAACAATCAGTTTTCTACGATTTGGCTTTAAAATCGAATTTTTAAAGCTAGGTCTCTTAGGGTGCGTTTAGAATTGTAATTTCGCAAGAATAATCTGCGTTTTTAAAATATATTGCAAAACGTAAGGCATTTGTTATTGCAATTTAAAAAACACTTAATTTAAATTAGGAAAAAATATATATATACACAATTTCAATAAGCAGGCTAGATTGTGCTTATTTGAAAAAGTGCAAATTGAAACCAAAATCATGACTCCACTTGAAAAATATTTGAGGCAATATTTACCTATTTGACTATGAACTGCAATTATATGCTAATGTTATCCAAACACTCAATTGATAAAATAAAAATAAAATAAAATAAAAACTCTTCTTAACTTGTTTTATCAAACGCATATACGATTTTAAATGTGGCGATTTTAAAAACACAATTTTTAAAAGCGCAATTTTTAAAATCGCACTTGTTGAAATTGCACTCCAAAATGGACCTTCACTTTTGATGTTTACTTTTTTGGCTCCAACTTTGGTTTGGCTACTTGTGTGGAGGGTCACTATTTTGGTCCACATAGTTTGTTGGCTCCTGATCTACAAATGAGAACATGGGACAAGTCCTGTGGTGTGGTCAGAATAGGAACATATTGCACATACCTTGTAATGACCCAGGGAAAAGCGCTAGCCGCTACGTCATATAGTGCTCTAATACCACATAACCTGGTGCTACTAGGTGGCTTTGATACCATTTGTAATGACCCAGGGAAAAGCGCTAGCCACATCTGCACTATCACCCCAAAAGGACTAGTCAATTTGGAGCTTCCCCATAATTCATTATAAAGCCCAGTTTTACCTAGTAACTAGGCAATGTGGGACTTAGTACTCATGACTCTCTTTATAAATCATCCACTCTATATGGGCTTTTTCTCTTTTCTTCCCAATATGGGACTAGGGTGTTACATACCTTGACTTGTGTCACTTGCTGATCTGGATCAATGCTATGAGTAGTCATCACTTTGACTATCATATCCAGCTTTCTCTTCATGGTAGTCGTTTGAGTTTGAATTCTGTCATTTGTGCTTACTTCACGTGTGCCCTTTCCTTTGATTCCCTGTTTCCTTATGGATGAGAATTGTTGAGAGTTTTCACTTATGGTGTCAAAGAGTTCCATGGCTTCATCACTACTCTTCTCCATCAACATGTTGCTACAAGCTAAATCTACAAAACCTTTGTTAGAATCATTTAAACCTTTATGGAAGGATTGTACCTAATCGTCTTGAGATACATTGTGATGTGGGCATTTGAGAAGTAGCCCATTAAAGTGCTCCCATGCCTCGAAGAAAAGGTCTCTATCTTTTTGTTGGAAGTTCTGGATTTCCTTCCTAATTTCTTTGTCTCATGGGCTGGGAAGAACTTCTTTAAGAACTTTGTTGCCATCTCATCCCAGTTATGAATTAAACCTGCAGCCAAAGAATTAAACCATAATTTAGCATTATTTTTTAAAGAAAAAGGAAAAATGATTAACCTAAATCCTTATGGAGTCTAGATATTCTGAATCTTGCAGAGATCAAAGAACTCCTGAAAATGCATATATGGGTCCTCTGTAGGTATGCCTCAGTAGTGTGGAACAAAATTGAGTAGACGTGTCGATAATTTGCAAGTGTTTTGCACAATGGGCTAGAAATCAATCATGATGGTTTGTCAAGGATTTGGGGACTGAATGAATTTTTATCGGCCTTAACATTGGGGGTGGCTTGTCTCTCCGCATGATTAAAGCAAAATGAAAAGTAAATAACAAAATAATAATAATATTTAATTTAAAATAAAATAAAATAAAACTACTTACCACTTGCCTAAAGTATTAAACGAGTGCGCTCAATCGCATTGTTAAGTGCATTCAATCTCACTCAGGCAAAACAGAAACAAAAATGATAACAAAAAAGAAAACAATATCTTCAATGCCCTACAGTAGTGTGCTTGATAGCGCCACTACATAACGGGACTGAATGTGCGAAAATAAAAAATAGGAAAACTAAAACAAAATAAACTAAACTAAGGGAATGAAAATTCTAAACAAAATTAAACAATCCTCAGTAACAGTGCTAAAAACTTATTATGCTAAATACCCACCTAAATTAATAGACAAATACTTAGTATGTTTTGCTCACTAGTGCACAAGATCAAAATGATAGTATAGTAGGCAAATACGGGATCATCTAAGAGATTAGGTTAATTTATTGTAATGGTATGATGTAGAGTGAAGCCTGAGGTGTAATCTTAACTGGCATCATAAAATGATGCAAAAATTCTGATTGTCATTTCTAAAGTCAAAAATTAAAAATAACAAATGTTGCGTTTTTCTTGGGTATGATGTGGTAAAGTGACAAATTTTGTTAATTTACTTAACAAAAATTTATTTTAAGAAGTAAACTGTTATTTTGGTATACCTTGATGGCCTATAAATTATTTTTTATACTATAAGAAGTGATTTGTAATTTAAGCTAACTATAGAGATTTATAAATTATTTTTTATACCACATGAATTAATTTGTAATTTAGATCGATCACAATAATAAATTTTGCATTTATCCATAAAAAATACAAACACATGTATATTTGTTGCGTATGACGTACATTTTTTTTTAAATGTCCACACAAGAGGGAGAGGGAGGATTCTAGGGCCGACTGGACCACTAGACAAGCTAGGCGCTCACCTAGGGCCCCCGGCATATTAAGGCCCCCAAAAAAAAATTAATATAGCAAAAATAAAAAAGATTAAGGCCCAATTTTTTTTTTAATAAGGCCCAAAAAAATTGTTATCAAAATTGAAGGTCTCTATTTATAAAAAAAATAAATAATTAAAAAGGCCTCAATTTTATAAGGCCCATATATAAATTTAGAAAAAGAAAAAAAAAATCAAATCCCATCAGCCGCATGCTGCTAAGACTGCTCAGTGCCCAATGTGCTCAGTGCACAAATTCACAAGAAAAAAATTATGACAAAGCCACCAACCCTGCCTATAGGATGGCCATGCTGCTAAAAAGACTTGATTTGTTAGCCTATAGCTTACCCTATGGGCTGATGACCATCTTGCTTGGTGTTACACGCGTATAGTAAGGGGAATGGTAAGTTTAGTCATGGCAAAAGGTCGACAAATCCATCAACCCACAGCCACAAGGGACGACCCAAAAAAAAAAATGACAAATTCAAAAGGAAAAATTATCACAAATCCCATCAGACAGGCGACAACGACAAAAAAAAATCTGACAAGTTCTACAATTTTACCCCAAATCTCAGCCAAAAAATCTCACAAATCCAACGTTCCCACCACAAATCTAATGGCTAAAAATACCACTGATACCGGCCAATATATAGTCAATATAGACAACCAACTGAAGTACTCAACCAAGAGCTCCCCTTCTTCTCTGAAAGCTTTCAAGTTTAATTTTTTTTCAAATTTTCTCTAATAAAAAATTACAAGTTCTCTCTAGTTTCATAATTCATAAAGAATCATCTCTCCAAAAGGTAAAACGTTAGTTATCAAAATCTCTTTGTGCAAGTCAAAATTTTTATTATTATTATTTTTATTTGATTTTTTAAAATATTTAACAACAAATTTATAACTAATTTGTAATTCTTTGTGCAGCTTGAAAGTATTAATAAATAATATGATTATCAAGTTAATTCAAAATAATTCTTTTGTCAAATCAGGTTTTATTGTTTTATTTTTGCAATTTATTTTATTGTAGTCATAATATATATATTTTTTGTATAAATCATGTTTGTTTCATTTGGTAATATTTTGATCAAACATATCTACTAGAAAATATGTATCTGATTATGAAAAACTTAAAAAGAAAAAAGAAAAAAGTGGAACAATTGATTGAATCTCAAAGAGGGGCTCTAAATAAATTTGTTATTAGCAATAAACAAAATATTGAGGCTAGTGAAAATATCATAGATAAACAAGAAATTCATCAAAAAGAATTAGAATATAATAAAAATACTATAGATGTATCTACCTCTATTGTTACAAATATTTATGATCTAGGCCAATGGAAAAAGATTGATGCAAAATTAAGGGATTTATTAGTAGAAAATGGTCCAATATGCATTAATATATATTTTCTTAAATATGAGAACTCTATGCATTTTTCTAGCATATATTATATACGAAAATTATCAAATGGAGAGTAACATAATAGAAAATTGCTAGTATATTTAACAGAATTAGATAAAGTATTTTGTTTTTGTTGCAAGTTGTTTAATTCAAAACCTAATAGAATGCAACTAGATAATGAAGGAATTAATGATTAGAAAAATCTTAGTACTAAACTTAGAAGTCATGAAACAAGTAATGAACATATTATGAACATGAATGATTTGGTTGATTTAGAAATGAGATTGTTAAAAAATAAAACAATTGATAAAAATATTCAAAAACAAATTAATAAAGAGAAAGATCATTGTAAAAAAGTATTGTTGAAAATTATTAATGTAGTAAAGAATCTTGGTAAAAATAATTTTGCATTTAAAGGACAAAATGAAAAGATCTATCAAGAAAATAATGAAAATTTTTTAAGTCTAATTGAAATGATTGCAAAATTTCATCCAGTAATGAAAGAGCATGTTCGACGTATTGAATATAGGGAAATTCATAATCATTATCTTGGACATAATATACAAAATGAATTAATACATTTATTAGCAACAGAAGTAAAGAATAGTATTATTGAAAAAGTTAGAGAAGTAAAATATTTTTCAATTATATTTGATTGTACTCCGGATGCAAGTCATCAAAAACAAATGTCTCTTATTCTAAGATGTGTTAATATTTCAGAAAATCCAATAAAAGTAGAAGAACATTTTGTAGAATTTATAACAGTAGGTAATACTACTGGGGAAGGTCTTTTTAATGACATGATTGGGTTAATAAAAAAACTTGATCTTAATATTGATGATATACGATGACAATGATATGATAATGGATTTAATATGAAGGGAAAAGAACAATGGGTGCAAAAAAGACTACTTGATATAAATCTTAAAACATTTTACACACCTTGTAGTTGTCATAGTCTTAAACTTGTATTATGCGATATTGCTAATTCATGTTATAAAGCTATATCTTTTTTTTGGAATTGTACAACTTATATATACTTTGTTTGCATCATCTACAAAACGATGGAAAATCTTACTAGATAATGTGCCAAGTTTAACTCTTAAGCCATTTTCTCAAACACGTTGGGAAAGTCAGATTGAAAGTCTAAAAGTAATAAAATTTCAAACTTCACAAATAAGATATGCTTTGCTACAATTAACAAAAACAAGTGATGATCAAAAAACAAAAAGTGAAGCTAATTGTTTAGCAACATATGAGATGAAAAGTTTTGAATTTTTATTGAGTATGACTATTTGGTATGATATTTTATTTGCTGTTAATACTGTTAGTAAAAATTTACAATCGAAAGACATGCATATTGATGTTGCTATAGATCAATTACAAGGTCTTATTTCCTATTTTAAAACGTTTAGAGAAAATATATTTATATCGGCTATGATTTCATCTAAAAAGATTGCAACCATAATGGAAATAGAACATGTTTTTTGTGCAAAACATATAATTCGTAGAAAGAAACAGTTTGATGAGAATGCTAATGACGAGACAATACAATCTGCTGAAGAATCTTTTAGAATTGATTATTTCTTATATATAATAGATCAAGCTATTTTTTCAATTCAAAATAGGTTTGAACAATTTCAAATATACGAAAATTATTTTGGGTTTTTATTTAATTTTAAGAAATTAAAATCACTAGATGATGATGGTTTACAAAATAAATGTCTTAATTTAGAGGGTTTCTTAAAACATAATTTTGATGGTTTAGATTTATTTTAAGAACTAAAAGTTTTAAAAGAAATTATACAAATAGAAGAAAGTGCTCAAATTGACATATTAAATTATATAAAAAGACTTGATTCTTTTCCAAATGCATGTATCGCTTATATAATTTTATTGACAATACCTGTTACAGTTGCTTCTGCATAAAGAAGTTTTTCAAAACAAAAATTGATAAAATTCTACCTAAGATCAACAATGTCACAAGAGAAATTAAATGGATTAGCAATTTTATCAATTAAAAAACTGATGTTAGAAAATATTGAATATAAAAACTTAATTAATAATTTTGCATTCTAAAAAGCAAGAAGAATGATTTTTAAATAAAAATATAATAATATTATTAAAAAATATATTTTTTATTTAAAAAATAAGGCCCAATTTCAAAGTTTTGCTTAAGATCCCAAATTTCATTGGGCTGGCTACGAAAGATTTGAACTATTGACCTCGATTTCATAAGACGTGGTTCTTAATCAACTTAAGTAACTCTTTGAGAGATCTTAATTACAATTTAATTAGTATGGGAACTCTCCCTCTTTGACCATTAACTATAAGGGGCCCCGCCAAGTGCCAACTGATCTGAACCTACGTGATCCGACTAAGAAACACGAAACCATGTCCATGTGTATGGTTGAGATTGGAGAGATCCAAGAAGTGAAACTTGGGAGAGACACCCATCATGTTTTGAATTAAAAAAACCAAAAATTGAAAAAAAAAAAAAAAAGAAAAAAAAAAAAGAGGGTACAAGAACTCCCTCTTCTAATTCATTAACATGGAATCAGGTCTTCAGAATTTCTTGTTTGGAAACCTGATTTCATATCATTAGAAGAAGAAGAAGTTTGAGGAGGAGAAGATGGGGTGCTCATTCTCTGGGTTGAATGCCCTGTACGACGCCGTTAACGGGGGAGGAGACGTGTGGATCAATGAGAACCGGTTCAGGATCTTGAGGCAGCTCGGGGAGGGCGGGTTCGCCTACGTTTACCTGGTCAAGGAGCTGCTCTCTGACTCCGCTTCGGCCTCTGCTGCTGGCTTGGCTAAGAAAGTCAAGGACCCCTCCCATCTCTCTGGTTTCGTCCCTCTCTTCCTTCCTCTCCACGTTTCAATTTTTTAGATTTTGTGATCTCGGCCATTTAGGCGTGAATCTGAAATGGTTTTATTTTTTATTTTTTATTATTCCGTTAGCTTACTAGTGGTTTTGTTTTGGGATTTTGTGATCTGGGTGATCGAGTTATGAATCTGAATTGACTGTTTTTCAGTGACTGAGCTCACAACTGATTGACTCTCGCCACTCAATTGGATAATTTGAGTGAATTTCAATTTTGAAATATTGGCCTTTTGGAATTTTTGTTTGATGATCTAAAACTGAAATATGTGAATTCTGTTGGAACTATTGCATTTTCTATGATATTAGATCCTGGAATGCTTGCATTCTCATGTTTTCTAATTTTTCGGGTTTTGCTGTTCTTGTTATTCTTCGTTATTTCTTTTATCTGTATTTGGGATTCTATGTTGGTGTACATAATCAATATGTAATTTATGAAGCTTGGAAAGAGATTTGTTGGTATACTATTTTTATTCATAAAATTTGATTATTGCGTTCTAAGAATTGTGCGGTTCTGGATTTATAGATGTGGCTACCTTCTCTTCTTTCTGAACTTTGTAGGCTTTGATCTTTGCGTGGAAATGAACTTAAATCATTTTTGGATGCTTTCCTTTCAATCCATAAATACATACATTACATTAGATTTGGGATATGACGTTCTTGCTCTTTCTATTTCTGTGTTGTCGATGTTCCAACTATGGGATGGGATTGTGGCTAGGGTCGGGTTATTGTAATAATCTCCATGTTGATTAAAGAGTTAATATCCTTTTTTATTTAATTTTGTGGGCAAGTAGTCTTTGATATATATTCAATGTTAAGATTTAGATATGTTTGCATGTAAGTGTATGGGTTAAACTATGATGTAATGCAGCCCCGTCGATGTTGATGGGTCCCACCTATTTCTTTATGTATATATTGGTGAGAATGCTTGTAGTCATGTACATCTAAATCGTTCAAATAAATCTATAAGATAGACAATCCCTCAATTTAATTCGAACTAGTGGAGTCAAATAGTTTAATATTGTGATAACAGGCAAGGCCCCATCAAGATTGACAGGCAATACTCTATCCTAGTTTATTTCACTTTTTCTTTTCTTTTCTTTTTTTCTTTTTTGTTTGTCAGGCAGATGATTGAAAAATATGTTTTTTCCAATTTCTAAATTTATTTATTTATTGGGCAGATGATGGCACTTATGCTATGAAAAAGGTTCTCATTCAGAATACTGAACAGCTGGAGTTGGTCAGGGAGGAGATCCGTGTTTCATCGCTATTCAGCCATCCAAATCTGCTTCCACTTCTCGATCATGCTATCATTTCTGTTAAGGTGATTACTTGGAATGGTTGTTCATACCTATTTTCTTAGTCATTATTTGTAATTTTATAAATAAAAATTTGGACAGATACACTGAGAGAAATGGTATATGACTGTTGCTTTGGGTAGAATGCTTCAGTATAAAACTAGTAATGGTTCAGTTTGGCTTTGACATTGGTCCTTGAGCTGCAAGAAATTGGAACATGTTTAAATTTAAGGAAACATGGTAAAGCTTTGGCAGTTATTAGTCCTGGAGTTGCATATTTATATATATTTTAATCTCATCGGCATGGATGATTATAGTGTGCTTAGACAAGTTTTTTAAGTTTTAAACTGCTATCTAGATTTACGATTTGGTAGAGAGAGCCACCTTAGTGTTTCAATTAAAACAGGATCTGGAGTTTTTAAGTTTCAAACTGCTATCTAGATTATGGGCAGTAATTCATTTCATGACAAGTGCTGCTAAAATTTTATGTGATTCAAGTCTAAAGCAAGAACTATTCTACCTATAATTGATTGGTAATGCTCATGCTTCAGTATGTTCTAATAGATATCATGCTAATCCTCTTTTTAGTATGTCATGATCAGTACAGTAACATACCATGGTACGCAGTTGTTGCGTATCATGTAAACTTATGCTCATACAAGATTTTGTTGTTACTTTTTTAATAAGTGGAACTTGGAGTTAATCTGGCATGTTTGGAAGATTAACTTAACCTAATGAGCACTTTGTTTCTCATCTTTGGGTCAATATTTATCTAAGTAGTGTTGTTATCCGCTTCATTGAGAAATGATACATGGTTTATTTTTATAATTTTTCTTCATATGCAATTCCATTTCTGTTCTAAATATCGTATTTGTCTTAAATTATATTATTCGATCACAGCCTACACAAGAAGGATCTAGGAACCATGAAGCATACTTGTTGTTTCCAGTTCATTTGGATGGAACGTTACTGGACAATTCCAAAGCCATGAAAGCTAAAAAGGAGGTTTTTTCTACCTCAAATGTTCTTTATATATTTCGGCAGGTGAATAAAATTACTTCTTTCTTTTATTTCTCCCCCTACTTCATTTAATACTGTTCCTACTACAATTCAATTTTCTTAGCTCAAGAGAATTTGTTTTCCATGGAATGTGTATTTGGAGAAGAAAATAAAAATATGATACTGCCTAATTTATCCATCTTATCATTGCTATGTTTTCCATCTTCTTTCAGACATCTTCTAAACACCATGGTGGCAATTATTGAAATTTGGTTATTTTCTTTGAGAGTCGCATTTGATAGTTTTCTGCTCAGGGTAGATATGTTAGAAACATGGATGTTTTCTCTTAGAGGCATTTATGAATTTTATGCTTTCTCTTTATAGTTTACATATGTAGTGTTTTTTGATATATTGAGGTCATAAATTGCTTCTGAATTTGCTTAAATGCTTCCCTAGCATTTTAACTAAGAAATTCAATTTCACAGCTTTGTGCAGGACTCAAGCATATGCACAATTTAGATCCTCCATATGCACATAATGATGTCAAACCTGGAAATGTTCTTATAACTCATAGGAAAGGACAACCACCTCTTGCCATATTAATGGACTTTGGCAGTGCTCGACCTGCAAAGAGGCAAATTCGTTCTCGTTCAGAGGCGCTACAGTTGCAGGTGCTTGTTTGTCACTTTCTTCTTTCTTTTTTTAATAATCATTATGCTTAGCTTCAAGTTTTTGAGCATTACTGTAAATTTGACAATAAACTCCATATATGGACACTTGCATATGTGTGTGTTTTGTAGTTATATGATATCATCAAGAGAAACATTTTGCCCAGTCCTTCACTCTTGATTTCTAATGTCTTGAAAATTTATTGCATATTCTGTACCCTTGTTATGACAGTGCCAGCCTGTTGGACATTTGCTGTTATAATTAAAACTTATCAGTATAATTGAGGACAAATTTCACCCCAATCAACCCTTGGATTCTCTACTACACTAATGGTGATTTCATTGCTTGTCGTGTAGGAATGGGCATCTGAGCATTGTTCAGCTCCTTTTCGAGCTCCTGAGTTGTGGGATTGCCCCAGCCATGCAGACATTGATGAGAGAACTGATATTTGGTCATTAGGATGCACTTTGTATGCAATAATGTGAGGACCATTCCTTTTTAGCTGTGATTACTATTGCTCTATATCTGATTTTGAGCAGCTTTTTTATTATACGTTGTGTCATTACTAGGAACTTTTTGTTGAACTGTTTGAGCTCTGTTTAGGGATCTCAAGGGCTGAACCTTTGGGATGCGTATCTTTTGTGATATATTCACTGCACTGGTCAGGTTGATTCAAAAGGCATCTGATTTTAAAGGCCTAGTCATCTAGTATTCTAGGTTTAAATCAGTTTTTGATTTGGGTTTTAATTAAAAGTTATGGCTAGTTTTGCAATGATGGGCAGATCCGCAATTCTTTGCAACTCCCGGGAATAGAGGTTATTTAGGTAATTGAGTCGAGTCCAGAATTGTTTAGGAGATTTTAATTTTTTTTTTAATTTTATTATTATTATTTTTTAAATTATCCCGTCAACACAAAGGTACATTTGCTAAGGAACTTCGGCATATAAAGATTGTAGCCGTTTGTGATGGCTGATTGATTATTTACAGGTATGGGATATCTCCATTTGAGTATGCTCTTGGAGAATCTGGAGGAAGCCTACAGTTGGCCATTGTAAATGCACAGGTAAAGTGGCCGGTTGGACCCAAGGCTCAATATCCAGAAGCTCTTCACCAGTTTGTGACGTGGATGCTTCAGCCCCAGGCCGCCGTCCGCCCCCGAATAGATGATATCATAATTCATGTCGACAAGTTGATTGCAAAGTTCTCTAATTGAGACAATAATAACATTGGAGTGTGATTTATGGGTGGTTGACTATGCAAATATCTGCAGATTGGATTATTATTATTGTTTCTTCAAAGTGATAATGGCAACTAAAAGAAATAGCAATTCATGTCAATGTTACACAGATTACCATTTTGGCTTTGATTTTACTGTATTCTTCTGTCACATCCCTTGATTAGTGCTCTATCTCCTCTTCTTCTTCACTCTTGCAATGTACTACAGTGCTACTCCCCCCTTTCCCCTTGATTAGAGTTAACTATCAGTGATCTACTCAAACTATGTATGTTTGTAGGATCTTATGTTGTTCCGAAACCTTAAAAAAGGTTGGCATTTGTGTAAAGCTCATGTTCATACATTAAAATAATTAGAATAAAAAGTTTCAGTACCTTTTTTTGGTCCTTTGAAGGCCTTTATATAATGCTGTTTTATCTCTATTTTTCGGTATTTGTTATGGCCAAAAATTGTGGTCAAACCGGAAAAAAAAATCGGTTGACCAGAAAAAACTTTCTTAGATTTTTATTTTATTTTATTTTAATCATAAACTATTTTTCAAGTATAAGGTTCTTTTTATTAATATACTCTCTTGCATTTCATTATGTATTGCCACGGGTGCTTGCTGAAATTTGTCGTCAGTCATCAATGTTCGTCGGAATCTTCTACTATTTGTCATAGCTCGCTGGTTGCCGCTACCAGTATTTGCCGGAAGCTGCCGACTGTTTTTGCCACCATTGGGATTGTGTTTTTAAGAAATTGCAATTTGAAATCATAGAAAATTTGTGTTTTTAAATTAATTTTAAAGACTAAAGGTTATTTACTGTACTTACAAATTAATTATTATTATTTTATGAGTTGAAAAATAATCATAAATATTCCTTAAACCGATGAGGTATCCATAAATGATAATTCCTTTAATAAACATGCTGGATTTGATATAGAACATGGTTACTTAAGGGCAATTAATTAAATTAAAAGAATAGCAAGTATTATTAATTAATTAATTTGATGCCTCAAGTTCAATGGATTCTTTTTTTTAAGATGAAAACATTTCAATTACATTCATTCAAAGATAATACTAGTATAAAACTCTTACAATACAGAGCAAAAAGTTCTGAAACAACTATAGCCGAAGTTACGAGGTTACAAATGTTAAATATGACATCAGAAATACAACCATCCCGATTTCAAACAAGATCTGCTAGCCTATGACTAATCTTCAGATATAACAACAAATCTGCTCCAAACATACTAATTCTAATGCATATGTAGCTCTTATTTTTTGACCTAGGAGTAGAAAAACTACATGCCGAAACTCTTCCTCATCGACCTGAAAAGGTAGGACATTTATCCACAATCCAAGGGTTTGTATTATAAACAAATACTTCACAGATCAACAAGAGAACAAAATCTTATTACAAGTAACAAAACAATAGGAAATATAAAATAAGGAACAAATAACATGGGAAAAAACAACCAAAACCCAAAAATACAAGGAAAATAAAAGCAAAAAAATAAAAAAGCCAAAAAATAGGAGCACACTAGGCGAATGACAGCGCTCGGAAGAAAGGCTCATCGTGTGCTTGCTAAAAACCGAAGCTTGCATTGGAAGCGAATAGGGCCAGTGAAACACGGTGTGGGGCGCAAGAACAAACCCAACAGTGGACAGTGGACAACATAGCGGCGTGGAGGAAATCAACGGCACACTCAAAGAACTGTAGGTAATTTGAGTGAATCCTCAAGAGTGGCACCCATAAAGTGTGCAAAAAACAAGCAAACAAGCATAAAACAAAGATAAGCAAAAGGGGAAAAAAGGGGAAGAGAAGAGGAAGAAAAACCAAGAAGAAAGAGGGGAGGAGGGGGAGACCCTCTAGGCGGCGCTCTCTGTTCAATGGATTATTATTCCACTTCTTGTGAAAGAGAACTATGATTATTCTCCAAAGAAAACCCTAGCGATGATAAACTACCAAGTGCCATGAAACAACACATTTTTTGGATGAATTCTGGAATTTGTGTTGCTCCAAAGTATTCCTCGACTCTACCCCCAAACCACCACTGTTTCAAAACCTCTTCGGTGCGTTTGAGATTATGAATTCCCAAGAATAATGTGTTTTTAAAAGATATCGCAAAACGGACTTCGTTTAATTCGACATAAAATGGTTTTCATCAAAATATATTTTCAAAGAAGTCATTTTCCTTGAAAAATGGCGTTTATGGTGCACACGGAAAATTAATTAATTTTCTTAATTTTTTTTATATGTACTTTTTCATTGAATCATATTAAACTTTAAATTACGAAAATATCTTAACCAAGCATTAGAGGTGTCGAAACAAGTCTCGCAAGGACCCCACTGCGACTCACCTAGGACCCGCATGGGGGGCCTAGACCCTATAAGAACCCCGTCAGGATCAGCCCAATACCCTGACAAGATCCGCCCAAGGGATAGGGACATTTTTCATAATTTAGTATTTAATATGATTTTGCATACATACCAAATATCAAAAAATGTTTTACAAGAAAATGTTTTCTGCTGAAAATGTTTTTCGACGACCGGAACTTACTTGATTTTCCGTACATGCCAAATACCGAAAAATGTTTTCCATCGAAAATATTTTCCGACGAGTCTTCGATGGGTCCTAGTCAAGTCTGAATAGGGTCTTGAGTGGTTTTGGTTAGGTTTCAGTCAAGTCCCAAGCAAGTCGCAGTCAAATCCTGGGCGAGTCCTAAGAAAGTCCTGGGCAGGTCTTGGGAAGGTTAGGACAAGTCCTGGTGGGGTCCTGGTCAAGTCTGGTTAGATCTTAGCAAGGTCCCGGGTAAGTTCCGGTCAAGTCTCGAGTGGGTCCCAGCGGGGTCTCGAGCAAGTCCAGGGCGGGTCTTCGTCAAGCCCTGGGCGGGGTCACAAGTAAGTCACAAGCAAGTCTTGGCGAGCTCTTGGGCGGGTCTTAGCAGGATTCGTTGATTTGAGAATGAGATGCTCAAAGTCAGAAAATAGTTTACAGCTTTCAAAATCGTAAACCATTTTTTCAAAAATTAAAGAAAAATTTTCGGTTAAAAGGAAAATATTTTTCATTGACCACTATTTTACGACGTAGTAAACATTGTAAAATGTGAAAATTAGTTTCTGGAAATCATTTTATGTTGAAATAAACGGACTTTTAAGGCATTTGACGTTATGATTGAAAAAACATAAGAAAAAAAAATGCTATAAGCATGTTAGAACGTATTTATTTAAAAAAATATAAATTTAAACTAAAATTATGATTTTACATGGCAAATATTTAATAATAAAAAGGTTTTTAAACATGTTTTACAAGTGGTTTTGCGATTTTAAAATATAACATTTAAAAAACGCAATTTTAAAAAAGACCGACTTATTGAAATCGCAATCGTTTCTTTGTCTTTCTTGGTGATGGCGCTTGGTCGGAAGCGGAAGAAGACGGAGAAACCCGGAGAAAGTATTGCTGCTGCTCAGCCGGAACCGGAACAAGGTCTGGAAGCGGTGAACAACGAGCACAAGGAAAGGGAGGGTCGGAGGAGTCGGAAGAAGGGCAAAGTGGACGGAAACCGGGATTCTCTGAATCAAGCTTGGCTTCCTGTGAAAGAGAGACTCAGAAATTTCGGCAAGAAGGTGAATTATGACAAAAGCAGGGACCAAGGTGATGATCAGAAGCTTCTTGGAACTGGAAGGCCAAAAAATGCAAAGCGGGATTCCAAGGTAAGTTTCTTTCTTGTTCACCACAGCAGTGTCATCAATTAATTCCTGGTTGCGTTTCTCACTCGGGATATTCGACAGTGGATTGAAGACAAGTCCTTAATGTGCCACCAGTGTCAGAGGAATGATAAGGGCTGGGTTGTTCGGTGCAAGCTTTGTAAGAGGAAGCGATTTTGTATCCCCTGCTTGAATAGATGGTAACACTTTTTCTCTTTATTTTTTGCTTAATTAGTTTTTCTCATTTGTAAGATGGCATCCTCTTCCTGTCTTTTAGTGTCTCTCATCTGTTGCGTGATTGCTATTTCTGTTGTTGTGCTTGTTTTGTGATAGATTTGTTAAAATGTGTCCGAGTTACCAAAAAATAATTTCATTTTTCTCTGTTTTTAATTCTTCTGTTTCTGTCAGTTTTCCCAGGCTGTCATTCTTTCTTGAAGATTTATTCTTAGCATGGAGGTTTTGTTCAATGTTGAAATTGGTGTGGTTAACTTGTATTACTGGTCTTGGCACTTTGGTAGAAATATATGGCTTTAATCTTGAAACGATCCATTGTGAACTAATTTCACGGTTTCATAAAATGCCTGAGCTTCTGCCTTTTTAGTTACTTTTAGTGATATTGTTTTTAAGTTTGTTAGACACATTTTTTTTTTGATAAGTAATGTATATATCAAAAAAAGCGCCAAGCGCCTCTAAGTACACAAGAGAGTATACATAGGTAGCCCAATTAAAACCCAAATACAAAACCCAAGGAGACCCCAACCAAAAAAAAAAAACCAGATTACCTAAACCGTGTTTTGACACTTGATATTGATGCTCATTGAAACCAGCAAGTTTGTTAGACACATACATCTATGCTGGTTTCAATGAGCATCAATATCAAGTGTCAAAACACGGTTTAGGTAATCTGGGCTGTCTCAGGCCAGCTTTTTATTTCTTCGTATTTTTAATCATAAATTTGTTGAGTTTGGTGACCTGATTCATTATTTTTTTCTTAATCCTTGCATTTTGTAGTCGTTGTATTTGAGATTAAAAGAAAGATTAGGCTTATATTTTCCTGTTTGATGGTTTAATGTTTTTTGTTCTTAAATTCACATTTCAGATAAATGTTTTGACACATATGACTGAAGTTACCATTAAAGAACATGATCTTGCGGAGATAGAGAAGAATAAAAAGAAACACTTTGAGCAAGACCAAAGTGAACTCTATGGAAATATTAAGGCTGGGGATGAAAAGGTTGAGAATAATATTTTTGATGGTGAATGTTGTAAAATTACTTCTGATGATGACAAATGTAGTGAAGTTGGTGATCAAAACCAAGGTGTAACTGTTGCTGTTCCTATTTTTGAACTTCTTGGTAGTACTGGTGATACTGGAATGAATGAGAAACATTTTTCAAGGGGATCAGAGCTGGAAAAGACCGAGGCAGAAGTCGATCAAAATAACAATGGTGGGAGTGGTGGTCCTGGACTTTCTAGAAATAAGTTGGACGACTTAGAAGCTTCTGAGGGTGGTGCCTTGTGGGACATTTTTCGGAGACAAGATGTTCCTAAGCTCCAAGAATATCTTAAAAAGCACTTCAGGGAATTTAGGCACATTCATTGTTGTCCATTGCAGCAGGTAACTCAGTCAGGCAATGCTAATTATAATTTTGCTAGGACTTTTTCCTTTCGAATTATGATGAAGTGTTAACTAGTACTTCTTGATGATTGTGTCTTTATATTGGTTGTGATAACATTACGTAAGAGTATTTTAGGCTATGTTTATTAAATGTTTTGATAAAACAGAAAGTTGTGAAAGTTGAATAGTGTTTTTAGTGGGGTCCACATTTGAAATTTTCTGTGGGGTCCATAGAATAAAAATTGTTTGGTAAACTTTTTGAGAAGTGTTTTATGTTTTCAAAGAAACAATCCCTTAACATGTTTATTTTGAGAAAATACATTTATTTTTTTAGGTATAGAGCATGACTTCTTATTTAATTTTTTTTTAAAAAAAAAAGGAAATAAGATATTAAAAATACAAAGGTGGCTGCGAGGTCCTACTTTGGCCACTCTCAACAAAGGAGAGGAAGTGGCTGCATGACTACCTCTTTATTTATTTATTATTATTATTATTTTAAGTAATAAGTTGGGGAAAGTCCGCATATCCTCTTCAAACTATCATCTAATTGACAATGTCTAGTTCAAACTTTCAATTAAGAAAATGTCCCCCTAAACTGCCAAAAATTGTCAATGTCTCTATCAATGATGAATACCCTTAATAAAATTAAAATTAAAAATTAAAAAAAAACTAAACTAATTTAAAAAAAAACAGGGGTGTGGAAATTTAATTTTTTTTTTTCCTTTTTTTATTAAAGATTTTTTTTTTAAAATTAATTAATTAATTAATTTTTGTTTTTGGGAATTTATTGGAGTATTTTTGTTTTATTGAAAAAAATTTGGGGTCATTTTTGTTTATGTGGACTTTTCCCTATTAAGTTTGTCTCCACTCATACAAAAATAAGTACCTTTAAAAAAAAAAAAAAAAATTCTTATATGGTGTGAAAAGTTTTCTTAAAAGTCTCATGTTTTGTTTTTTAAAAAATGTTTTGCATTTTGAAAAATGAATCATTTGTTGAATATTTTTAGAAAAGTGTGTTTTTGTTTTTGAAATTAGAAAAGTATTTTCGAAAAGATTAACAAACATACCCTTATTCTTTTAGTCAATCACCCTGACATTGTGAATGAGCTTAACTTCAAATAGCACCTTCTCCCCTTGCAATAATTTGATGATGAAGTTGTGGTTTTGAGCTCACCGGATGATTAATTTTTAATTTTTAAAAGAAATGAAGTTGCTTTACTTTGTTATTTGTAATGATTCAAATAACCCTATTCACTGGAAATACTGCAAGCAGGTGACAAAGTACTTTTAGTAAGTGAAAGTTGCTGGCTGAAAGGGAAACTAAGTCATCCTAAAAATACCTAAAAAGGATATTACTTTTTTGAAACAAGTCTAGATATGTCATTTTCTCTAGAAAAATATTCTTTAATATTTTAAAATAGCTATTATCTGGTTGTATAAAAGAGAACCATGGGGAATCTGAATTGGGTACCACAAATTGTGGGATATAGCAGTGATGGAGTCAGAGAGTGGAATAAAGAAAAGAAGTCATTATGTGGAAAAATTGCAGATCAATTTCATGAACTGGGTTAGGACTGGCATTATTTTTCGGGTGTTTCAGTCAGTAAAACTGATTTTATGTATATGCATGTGTGTATGTGCGTGTGTGATTAGAAAAGTTTATTAGAATTTTTTTTTTTTTTTTAAAAATTTAAATTATCATATCTTTTGATGGTATAGGTTATTCATCCTATACATGATCAGACCTTTTATCTCACTTTGGATCATAAAAGGAAGCTCAAGGAAGAATATGGTCAGTTCCCTTTAGACACACACAAACTCTCTCTCTCTCTCTCTCTCTCTCACACACACACACACACACGCACACGTGTGTGTGTATATGGGGATTGAAATTTGAATGTCCCAGTCCATTTTTATTTTTTATTTTTATCACAATCATATTTTAACTCTTGTTGATCATAATTTAGTGCTACTATGCTATCATATAGGGATTGAACCATGGACATTTGTCCAAAAACTTGGAGATGCTGTCTTTATTCCTGCCGGTTGTCCTCATCAAGTAAGGAACTTAAAGGTATAGGAAGTTTATCATGATTTTTTTTTTTTTTCATTTTAGTTTGTAGAAAACAGGATACGAATTTGAAGTGCCTACTTATTAGCTATACATTGTTATTGTGCTGCCTTTTCCCTCAAAATACATATGTCATGCATATTTATATTCTAATCTTGACAAAGGATGGCCTATATATGTGAAATTAGAGAATTTTTGGAAGTGGGTGGGTTTATATATACTTATTCAGCCTTTTTTATTTTCGTTGAGTAATGTTCACTTTTCTTTACCCCAGTGTAATTTCATGGTTTGATGCACCCATCCCAGTGGAAAACTAAACATTCCTTTACGGCATGATTATCATCTTATGGCCTAGTTTGCCTGTTGCAGTGGGTTTACTGCTTGCATCATATTAGGTTTGCCAGTTGAAGTAGAAAGTGTCTCAAGTGTATTCTGTGGACATTTTGTTCTCCCAATGTTGTTTTGTTTGGCCTCATCATCGAGTCAATTGTAAGAGTCTCCAAGCCAGAAACAATATGCATAAAATGAGTCCCAATGTCATGCAAATACACTTGCACAAGCGTACCATATCAAACGACGCTGAGAAAGACATCATGATGTGATAGGTACCCAAGGTTGGGTAGGGATATGAGATTGGATTTGAGAGCTCCTTTTGGATAGGAGAGACCACAATTCTTCACTTAGGGTAGAAGAACACCACAATACTCCACTTAGGGTAGGAGAAGACCACAAAGACATACGTCTAATTCATTCTCTTCCTTCTTCATTAATAAAACAGTCTATAAATAGACTACAATTGACCACATGAGGTGCACTTGTGGGAAACTCCTTGCCGTTGTGCACCCCCACTAAAATATTTTATACATGACTCAGAGTTCCACCTAAAGAGAATAATTAAAATATGCAGATTTTGAATGAGGCAGTTCATTGGAATGTTCATTTTTTTCGAGAAGCTCAGGATTGGGAGGTGGAGTTGGTGTTGGCATTTTACGGTAAATTGTATGAGACCCGGCGTCATGTGGGGGGGGTGGATCGGATTTGTTGGATTCCTTCCAAGAGGAAGTTTTTTGAGGTTCGCTCCTTCTTCGGTGTGCTTTCCCTTGATTCAGATAGGTACGAGGTGGGGTGTTCTCCTTTCCCGTGGAAGGGCATTTGGAAGGTTAAAGTCCCGCTTCGAGTAAGTTTCTTTGTGTGGATAGCTTCTCTTGGCAAGATTCTCACTTTGGATAATCTTCACAAAAGAGGTTTGTTTGTGATGGATTGGTGTTGTATGTGTAAGAGGAGTGGTGAGTCCATCAATCATCTTCTTCTTCATTGTGAGGTGGCTGGTACTCTTTGGAGTGTGCTCTTTACTCTTTTTGGTGTGAAGTGGGCAATGAATGGTAGGGTTATAGATCTCATGGCATGTTGGAAAGGTCAAAGAGGTAACAAAATGGTGATGGAGGTGTGGCGAATGGCACCCTTGTGCCTGATGTGGACTATTTGGAGGGAGAGGAATGCTCGATGTTTTGAAGATACGGAATTGACAAGGGCGGAGCTAAGCAATGGATTTCTTAAATTGTTATTTCTATGGGCGGGTGCTTTAAACATCCCCCAAGTATCTAGCATGGAGCAATTTGTAGAGTTGTGTTCTTCTTTTTATCTTTAAAGGGGTGTTATCTTTGTATACTTTGTGTACTAGGGTTGCGCCCCTTTGCGCTCTTTAATGATATCTTGACGTATTTATCAAAAAAAAAAGAGAATAATTAAAAAGGAAATTATCCTCCCATCCTTTCCTTTTAGGATAACTTGGTCTTTGATTTTTCTCTACCAAAATTCTTTTTCTTGTTCTTTTCTTAGAACAAACAAAGAAGACAAAACGTCTTCTTCTTCTTCTTCTTCTTCTTCTTCTTCTTCTTTTGTTGTTCTGAACAGAGTTCGCGCATAGGCTGGTCTTCTTCGTGATGCTTCTTCGTTTGGGGTGACAATGGGCTTTGCGTTTGTGTATTTGATGATTTGAGGAACCAAATTGTGGTGGCACGGGGTGGTGGCCTGTGGGTTGGCGTTGTGGGAGCCCATGGGTCCTGTGGTTTTTGGATCTATGCCTGAGATGATTGGTGCGGATGCATGCTGATCGGTGCCTAAAAGTGCTTATTTGGACCCCTTAATTTATATTCGTTAGGCCTTTAGCATTGTTAATATCTAATTATTTTTAGTGTTTTTAGTATTTTGTGTTGTGGGACATTGCATTAAAACATGGCTAGCAAAAGGCAAAATGCACCAAGGCCCTAGTGGTTATCTGCGTTCGAACGCAAGGACTCTAATTGACGACGCCCAAATCGATAGCCGCCATAGCAGTTATTTGCGGTCGAGCACTACTGCGTTGACCACAAATATCAATGCGTTGCAGTAGTGCGTTCAAACGCACTCGGACCTCGCCACCTATAAATAGGACCTTATGTTTTCATTTCATTTTACGTTTGAACGATTGAGGCGCCTTTGGGCCTAAGTCCTCCTGTTCTTCACTATTAAACACTCTAAACGTCATTTTATTGTTTATTTTAATTTATGTTTTATTTTACCTTTATTTAGTCTCTTATTCCTTCACTTTAGATTTACTTAAATGCTTTCATAGTTAGTTTTACGCTTTAATCCGCTTATTATTTGCCATGCTAGTTCGCTTCGGTTTAATTTCGGACAAAGTTGCATCGATTGTGCCGCAGCTTGTTTGGTCATAGCGTTTAGTCCGATGGATACATTTCATCGTTAGGGCTACGCCCATTTATCCATTGTAGTTAGTGTTAAATCACTTTCACATTGGATCCTTTGGACCTAGACCTTTCATGTTTTGTCTTTCGTCAAATGGACGTACGTTTTGATTATTTCAATACGCATGATAGGACTTGCATAGGGCGTAAGCATGCATGAACTAGCGTGACACTAGAACATGCATTGCTTTTAATCGATAGACGGATGTTTAATTAACTATATATTTAAATATATATTCATGTTTAGTTCGTATTATTCTATCATTTAGACGAAAATATGAACAATGTGTTAACGCCGTAGTATGCCTTGTAGCATAAATGTTTATCAATATGAGCTAAGCATGTTTATATATTAATTAATTTATTGTGAGGTGGATTAGGGACTTTAGTTATTTTTTATTTCTTTATTTTATTGCATTTTAATTTAGTTTATTTTAATGCACACCACGTGTTTGATATTGGAACTAGGTTAAGGTATTTTTAGTTTAGGCATTTTAAAGTTGATTTTTAGCAAAGCCGATTCTCTGTGGGTTCGACACTCGCACTTGCACATCTACTCTATTACGATCGACTCGTGCAATTGGTGAGTACAATTAAATTTGTACATCACATGCGGCTGTTGGTGGTGGCTGAAAGGAATAGTAGCGCTTGGGTTGGGAGAGCGTGGTTGACCGGTTGATGGACTGGTTGTGGCTGTTCAGTGATTGGATTGGTTGTGGGTTGTTGGTGGCCGGGGTTAACTCAGGCAATGGAATCTGCACTGAGTTTTGCTGTGAAGCCTCTTTATGAGTTTTGAATGTGTTTCCAAGAATTTTTTTCAAAGATTGGTCGATGCTCTCTTTCCAAGATCATTCAAGTCTCCTGTCAGACAGCTTCTGCATTGCTTCTTTGATCCCTTTCATGTCTGCTTCCAATTTTTGAATCTGTTCTTCGTCTGTAGCCATGGCAGTGATTCTGGTTTACTGGACTCTGTTGAGGTTGAGGCGTGGGATTTTTGTATGAGGAACGGGTTGCTTGTTTTTGGGGTATTTTCTAGTTTGAGTGGAATTGGATTGAAACGATTCTGATACCAATTGATAGATACCCGAGGTTGGGTAGAGGGATGTGAGATGGGATTTGAGAGCTCCTTGCGGGTAGGAGAGACCGCAATTCTTCACTTAGGGTAGAAGAACACCACAATACTCCACTTAGGGTAGGAGAAGACCACAAAGACTTACGTCTACTTCATTCTCTACCTTCTTCATTAATAAAACAGTCTATAAATAGACTACAATTGACAACACGATAACACCTAAAAGATAACATATCTAATATTCAAATAAACCTCATCCTAAATAATTGAAATCCTATTTTAACTCAACCATTGAATTACATTCCAACTCAACCTTATCTTATCCCTATAATGATGTCTAGTAACAGTTAGCAGCTAGCCATTATTGTTTTCGCCAAAGTAAACAGGGAAACAACATACAATTTGCTACCCTACTCTAGAATCAAGCAAACTTCTTTCTTTTCTTTTTTTCCTGATCTGATCACAAATAAGGAAGCTGTTCATCAATACACTCCTTTTCATTTTTCTAGTTACAGTAAAAGGTCCAGAATAGATGGATCCTTGACAAATGGGAACTAAACCTTACATTGAGCTAAGTTTGCTAACTAAACCTTAATAGAAATTTCAGATAGGCATCTGAAATCTGAATTTCAGTTTTGAATGGAAAAGTTGGAGAATAACCTAGAGAAACCTGTTGTGTGGTTGCAGCCTTGAGGGAGTTTGTGTGTAGTAGGCTTTTAGGTTTTAGCTTGGAGAAAGAGAGCTGAGTTTTTTTAAATTCACATTGGGTGCACATGGGGCTAAAAAACTTGTGGCTGAAGGGGAAATTTATGGTTTTAAGTAGGATTTATGAGTTGGCAGTATAGACGGTAAACTGACAGCTAAAAAAAAAAAACAGTTTTTTTGAGCTAGGGTTGCAGACAATAAAATTAGGTTATTTTGAGTACAAACTGGCAGCAGTAAATTTTCAGGTTTCCTTGTAAAATTGACTTCTTTTCTTTTTGAAATAACTTAGGAACAACTCAAAAAAGAAAAAGAAAAAGAAAAAAGGGAGGAGTTGGCCTACAATTAGGACTTGTTTTAACAAAGGAAACTTTCCTTTTTAGAAAAAAAAAAAAAAAAAAAACAGCTGGCCAGATTCTGTTAAGATATAGACTTCAAAATCGTTGACTTTCTTGTCCTTTATAACTCTTTGTCAGCCCTCTCACATGCCCTTTTAATAAACCCACGAATTATGAGAGATTATGAAACAAATAACTAACACAACAATTTAAAGAAAACTAAAACAACTTAAATAAGTTACCCTAGGAGGGTCTAGGGTGTTACACTTGGTCAGTTCATTCTGATTTAAACTGGTGTATTCTCATTTCGGGCCTGACCTACTTTTTCTCCAAATTCAGACTCCTTGTAGTTATACACTAAGTTTTAGTCTGGTCAGGCACTTCTAGTCTCTGTCTCATGTGTTTCATCTAGCACATTTAGTTTCTTGTTTTTGCCTTTGTTGTTTGCTGGTTTCTTGGCGCTGGTTGATTGCTTTTGCTCAAATTTGACAGTTGTTGGTTGATCTTTTGGTGTTGGATTGTATTTTCAGCTTGCTGGTTGTTACTTCTAGTGTTGGATGTGGTTGCTGGTTTTCATGGAGTCTGCACAGCCTTAGTCTTGGGCTGATCTCATACTCAATCCCCCTTTGTACTTTGATCCAATCGATTGATCAAGAGGCTAATCCCTTTTGTTTGGGCCGGTAGCTAAAAGAAAGTCTTTGCTCACTTTTGAACAAGGGAAGGGAGCATAGCATTAACTTCAATTGAACAAGCTCAACCTTGAAAAATGCAAGGTAGTAGGTCCAAGAACCACTGAACGCTTCAACTTGTCCATTGAAGAAGGTGAAGGTTGGACGAGAGACTAGACCAACTTACTGCTTTCAAGTAGCCCCAAAAGCATTTGGATTTACTTTTCAGTCTAGATTTTTTGATGAGTTAATTGCATTATTTTTAGTTTTCCGAGTTCATATATGAAAATAAAAAAGAGCTCTCTTCTCTCTCTGTTTTCCTTTCCCCCTCCCTTCCGCCCTATCGGTTGCGCATCTAGTGCTGCATGCTAGGGTTCAGATCCGTCTATTCTTCCCGGTGCTATCCTGAGTTTTTCAAACCAATCTGGTTAGAGCGTTTGGGGTGCGCACCTATATCTTTGAGCTCTTGGAGATCGGTCCGGTGAATGTGGTAGTTATGGAACGTCGTTTCTCCGTTGAAGCAAAAGCCTTATGCTTTACGGCAAAGGAAGGGTCCTATGATCTTTCATTAAAGGAAAGGAGGAAGGGCTTTGTTGGGGTCATCATTGTGGGTCTTCAGAGTTCTGTCTGGTTGGTGGCTATGGTGGAAGAGGCGTGTCTGTCTTAGGTGAAGGAAGATATGGTCAAGTATTTTTGCGAGGATGAGAAAGTGTTAATGGTTCGTAGGGCTGGTAACAAGGCAGGTAAATTCTTAGAGGTGGCCGTTTACGCCAAGGGTGGTCAGAAAGGGATTATTTGGATTCCAGAGGGCTGAGATGGGTGGGGCTGGCATCGTTTTGTGGGTGAGATGAGATAGATGCTTGTGTATCAAGGCAGAAAGGTTGGGTCCGTAGCCTTTGAGTTTCCATCTTTGCTGGGGAAGCAGTTTGAGATTGAGGTGATTGCTTCTTTTGGGTTTGTTTTTGGATGGTCCTTTGTGGATGTGGACCATTCTATTTGGTCTAACTGGGTAAGATCCTTCCTTCTCAGGATTTTTGGGAGATGAGACACCCAAGAGTAAGTTCTTGGCTTGGGGAAGAAGTCAAGTTTAGTAATTTCTCCTGATTGGTATGCTGCTCAAATAACCTCCATTAAGCTTAATGGAAGTATATTCAATGGGTCAAACAAGTTGAGGTTTTCCTGCGTGATAAAGGAAAGGGCAGTCATTTAACTGCTCATTACCCACTTCTGACTAGTTCTGTGAACGTTTGGGAGCAGGATGACGCTCAGATCATGATCTGGTTGTCGAATAGTATGGAGCTTCAAATTTCCTATTTTCTTGGATTCCCAAAGAGGTTTAGGGCCATGCAATTGAATTATATTTTGGTGTGAACAATGTTGTAACCAGAACTTATCAAGTTTCCCTTGAATATTCTCTTTTCAACAAGATAATAAGTGTTTGGAACAGACATTCTTCAATGATTTGAATTTGTGTAGACTTGAATCAGCACCAGCCTATTACTACTGCAACCATCAAAAAACAGGCAGAGTTCACCAATATCAACACCACAGTGTTGACCTGAACCAATTAGCTTCTCGGGGCACGGGTTAAGTACATTTAAGTTTCACTCACAGTTTTGGTGAGGGAAACAGTGGCAACGATGGTGTCATTCAACCAACATGGCTATGGTGATGATGAGCCAGTGTGTCCAACCCCTAGGTGCGGAGGAACAGAGAAAAAGCCTTCAAACTTGTTGCAGAACAAAGAAAAAAAAATAAATAGAAAAGAGGAAGGAAAAAGAATGAAGAATTTATTTGCTAAACATGATTATTCTAATGCAGTGCTCTGATACCATGTAACGAATTCTATGAAATTTTAAATGATTTGTAGCCCCTTCCTTTATTTATAGATGTTTGTACGGGAATATTCTGACAGCTATAGGGCACCTCAGTAGGACACATAGCCTTCTCCTAGAAGGTTTACATGCCACTCCTTGTACCCTTGGAAAATTACGCACCATTCTAGACATCCATATATTCATTATAACATTATGTAAATTGATGTCCTTATGGAATTGCCTTGTAGATTTCTGATTGACTTGCTTCCAATATTGAAAATAGGAATTGCTTTCTTAAATTTTTTCTTATCATGGTTTATATTCACCTCTTTTCAACTTATTCATCAAAAAATTCACCTCTTCAACTGTAAATCTAACATGTGTTGATGGTTAGATGCTTCAATTCATATGCATATGCGTGTGTCCAAATGCACAACTATACATGTATGCATTCCCACAGCCAAGTACCTGAATCCAAGGCAGAGTCAAATGTTACATCGGTATTGCATTTGTATGCTTGAAATGTTTTACTCCTAAATTACACTGCGTGTTGGTATTTCTTGCATCTATGCCATTTTTTTTTTGTGAATATCCTGTGGTCCATTATGGTGTATATGTTATAGTAGTTTTATTATGATGAATTTCCTACCCAATGTACAATCGCTGTAAACCAATAAATGTATTTTCACTTTGCAGTGTCATATTTCTTATCGATAGGCTTTATACAAAGAGTCATTCTGCCAAATGCACATACGTTAGCATCAACTTGGAATGGAATGGTTTAGTGGAGAATGCCCCTTGCTTTAATTGATTTCCATGGATAGATTTGTTTCCATACGCACATATAAATATATGTTGATCGATTTAAATTTTTTCTTCTATTCAGTCATGCATAAAGGTTGCACTAGACTTTGTCTCACCTGAAAATATTGGTGAGTGCATCCGTTTGACAGAGGAATTCCGTACACTTCCTCAGAATCATTGGGCTAAAGAGGACAAGTTGGAGGTATGTCATGGCATTTATCTATCGCATGTTCCAGATGAGTTTATTGTACAATGGTGCAATTAGTTTTCATATTTCATGAGTACTGCTGAGAATTTGGTTTCTTATTTTACTCATGAAAAAATGCTGAGAATTTGGTTCCCGAAATTCAATTAGATCCTGTTATCCTACTGCTTTTTCTTAGATCTTATTTGTTTCACTTTTGACCTTTTCATACCTTCAGGTCAGCAATTGCTGATATCAATATGAGCATTCTTTTTAGTCATATAATTATTAAGGGTCTTATTGTTTTATTTTGTGCAAGTGTTAACAAAGAAACCTAAGTAATACATTTCATTTTCTGCTGCGGATGACTATTGTTGTTGCCATCACTATGTTCCCCCTCTTCCCACAACCGTAACTATGCGATCCATCACTTCTCATATGCCTCCCCTCATTCTGAACTAACCACAGCTGTTTGGCACCAGAAATCACCTCTTATCCTCCAGCAGTCCTTTACCATGATTCTACCTCCACTGTGTTACATATAATCATTCGGTATGCAGTGTGATTAATGCACCAGCACCTACTTTGTTGCTGTGCTCAAGTTCTTGATAAATTGTAGCAAAATTGCAGCATCCATGTTTGAATGATGCTTTTGCGGATAAGTATCGACATGGGTGTGCATATACTTTAATTTTATTCTGGAATGAGCTCAGCTCAATTTGGTTGATTGACTTTCTGCTTTGATAATTATATAATATGAAATAGTCTCTTTGTAGGCATTTAAGTTTGAATCTTGTGTTTGAGGTTTTGATTGCTGTTCTGCTTGAAACAAAAGGTGAAGAAAATCATTGTTCATGCCATGAGCCAGGTTGTGGACAATTTGGATCAGAAACCAAGGTTAGTTAATCACCATGTATTCATATGTAGTATAAAAAAGTTTTCACATGTACGTGTTGATGAAACAGGTTGCTTCTCAATCTCTGAAATCTATATGTATTTGATAAACAAAAGTGAAATTTAAAATACAATTCTATCTGGAATTAAAACCTTGTATCTACGATTGAGCAGGATACCACATGTCAAATTTGCTATGAATATTAAATAATTATACCCCATTTCCTTTAAGGTTACACACCCACCCCGATTTATGTATATCCTTCATCAGATCTGCATAACAAATGCTGTAACGTTTTGATAATTATCTCTCCTCATGGTGTTATGTAGCACGTGCATTATGAGCCTTTCCCACTCTGGGAGAGTTGATTGGGACATCAGACACAGGCCACCAATCACAAGCATATATGGACGTCGACGTCGGAGGAGGATGACCTAACCCATGACCTTGTGGTTGGGTGATTGGGTGCTGCAGACATCTTGTGTTTGTCCTGCATCAAGGTCTGAGACAGCTACTGTTTCCTTGTTAGAAGATTCAAAATAGGTTCAACTTCATTGGTGAAGATTTTTGCAACAGTTAAAAGGTTTATTTCTGTTATATAAATACAGCTTGGGTCATGCATACTTGCATAATATAAGATATTTTTGTATACATCAATTAGTTTGTTCCACATTCCCCTACTGGTGACGATGTTTATTATGCCTACAAACAAAAATGGTGATGGCGAATTTTGTTCAAGTAATTCATCCATCAGTGGGGGATTGTTCTCGGCCTGTGGATTTCATTTTTCTTTATTTTTTTATTTTTTATCCCAACCTATTTCATATGTTGCTAACATGTGTTGGCTGACTAAGTTCTCACGATCACCGGGTTTCTTTCCTAGCGGCGGCGCGGTTGGCGCCGGATCAACCAAACAAGTCGACCCATCCTCACAGACGGGCTTGGAACCACAAGCTGAATGTCTCGAGCCCAATTCAGCAATGACCCGGTCCAACTTGGCGTTAATTAACCCTAGATACCTCAATAATCCAGAGCTACCTAAAATACCCTTCCTCTTCGTATGATCCTCATGAGCAGCCGCTGCCGCCTGAACCCCAGGCAAACTCTCCAACGCAGCGCAATCCACTGCAGATCGCGTCTCCCCACCAGACCCCATCTCAGAACACAAATGCACCGGAAACAGATCGAGAGGACTAGCAGACGAAACCTTTGAACCAGAAGCTTTCCTCGACGCCTTGGGTTGATCGGAGGACATCCGTAAACAATCTCTCAATACTACCACCCGGAAGACTCCCTGCCTTCTCAGCCTTCTCATCCTTCTCAGTCTTCTTAATCTGTCCGCTACCAGTTGCCTGAGTTCTCCCGCAAAACGCCTCCAACCCCTCCCGAATCGACCCTCCGGGAGCCAAATTACACCTTTTCGACCACCCTCAGCGTACACCGACACCTCCAAGATATCCCGGCCTTATTGCCTCCCCCGTGGACCATTGTAACCTTATCTCCCTCACGGTAAAATTTAGCAGTCTCCTCCTTCGCCTGAGATAGTACCGCCGCCTCCACCGTATCTATCAGCCACGACGCACAATGATTGCTCACAAAAATATACCCAGAGAATCCTTTCCTCCTTTTCTCCAAACGAAAAAGAGGATACCCATCCTTTGTCGATAGGCAAAAAGTTTTTGCTTCAAAGTTGAAGCTGCGTTCCATGGACTCCAAACTAGACCCTAGCGAGAGGTGCCAACCGCGCCGCCGCTAGGAAAGAAACCCAGTGATCGTGAGAACTTAGTCAGCCAACACATGTTAGCAACATATGAAATAGGTTGGGACAAAAAATAAAAAAATAAAGAAAAATGAAATCCACATGCCGAGAACAATCCCCCACTGATGGATGAATTACTTGAACAAAATTCGCCATCACCATTTTTGTTTGTAGGCATAATAAACATCGTCACTAGTCGGGGAATGTGGAACAGACTAATTGATGTATACAAAAATATCTTATATTATGCAAGTATGCATGACCCAAGCTGTATTTATATAACAGAAATAAACGAGGTTTTTTAGGGGCTAAAAATGATTCTTCTTCTTCTCTGTCTGTGATGAAGGAGGTTTCTTCGCCGGAAAAGGGTCCTAAGGTTGTAAACGAAGCTTCACAGGTCTGCTCTTCTTCAAAGAAGCACGTAGGGTATGCCCGGAGGCAAAGGAGAAGTTTGCGAAGCAGGTGTATAAGAATAGGGAGTTGTTTACTGAAGTTGTGGCGGACACTTCGGAGAAGGGGGAGGAGAACTATTCGGAGGTGGCGCTTGATGCGTTGAAATTCGCATCCAACATGGGCTGGACTGGTGGTGAAGGTGATGAGAAAAGTCTCTTGAATCTCTTTTCAAAAATTGAAGAGGAGCGGAAGCCTAACTTTAAGATAAAAGGGAAGAGGGAACTCAAGAATTTAGAATGTTCTATCAATTATGAGGATAAAGAAAGACCTTCTCCGGAGAGGTGTAATCGCCAGCGGGGTTGTGTTGGGACAAGAAATACGTGTTCCAATCCACCAGAGGTGCATTAGGGGCATTGTGTCTTTCAGGGGATGGTGGGGGTTTGTGGGTTGTAGTTTTGGTTCACCATTTGGTTGTGTTTACTATACCATTTGGTTGTGACTACTAGGTGGTTTTTTGGGGTTTTTTTGGATTGCTGTTTGGTGGTGGGTTAGGTGGGTTTTTGGTTGGGGTCTCCTTGGGTTTTGTATTTGGGTTTTAATTGGGCTACCTATGTATACTCTCTTGTGTACTTAGAGGCGCTTGGCGCTTTTTTTGATATATACATTACTTATCAAAAAAATGTGTTGGCTGACTAAGCTTTGTCAAACCCCATTTAGACGGAGTCTGATACCGGGCACTTTGACTACTTTGAAGAAATCAAAGGAAAATTATTTCCATTTTCCAAGGTATAAAAGTTTAGTTTTAGATGTAATATTATATCTAATAAAAGCATTCATTCAGCATCAGTTACATTCGTATTACTTTTACCACCAAAGACATTTAAGGAACAAGTTAACATAATGGGTCTGATTGTAACCCATTGTGCCTATATTGTTTGTGAATTGCATAATGTTTGTTTATGTTATTAAACACTTTTGAGATCTCATTGAATATGTTTATGATTTGTTCCTGTTTTCCATTTCATACGTACATATAATATTTGTTGAATGACAATGAGAATATTCTTTGACAAAAGGCATTTTTGTTGGACCATTTTAGACAATACTTCTTATTTATGAACCATGAGTGAACATGTTGCTAGTGTAATGCTACATGGAAGGGACGATTTTGCCTTTTTGTGTACAACTATCCTGACTCACACTAGCTAGTTGGTTGTTTGATTGTGTTATTTATGATGATCAAATTAAAGTAAGGATGGATTAGATTTTCTGCACACCTAATGTTAACCTTATTGAGTCGAAAACAATATTAATCATATGGGCCAAGTGAGAGATTGTAAGAATTTATTGTCCCACATGACATGGCATATGTGAAAACTTATTACACTCCTCTTGTAAGGTTATTTAATCCTCTGTAATAAACTGTTGGTCAATTATTTAAGAGAAATAGTTCTTATTTAATTCTTAATTTGATGGGAAATAGAATTAATGGTGAATAAGAAAACCGGTCCTCTCTCTACCCTATAAATATACACAATATCTATCAGCTTTATGAATCTTAAGCGAGTCAATTGAGAAAAACCATTTCCTAGTTTTTGGGCTTTCTGAAGATTTTATATGTTATGGATTACTTTTTGTATTTTGGTATTTATTGAATGTTAATGCTAAATTTACTTTTACATTGAAAGCCTGTGGTAGCATTATATATGGTAGCATTATATATAGTGTTAAAATGATAGTAATGCTTCATTATAATGTGCTCTTGTTGATGACAACCTCGACCTTCAAGATAATGAGCACTCAAATATGCGCTTGTTTAACACGCCTCCTACTAATTTTTCTTCTCTTTTTCTCTTCCTAGCATTCCCTTCTCCAATAGCAAACGGCAGATGACTCTTTACTTCATTATTAGTGGTTTTTCTTCCCCTTCTCCTTCTATCAGTTTATCTCCGGTTGTTCAAATAGAAAAAGAAAAAAGTATAGCTTTTTCAGACTTGGTCATCATGAAGATGAGTTATTGGGTTTCTTTTAATAGTTTCTCAAAGCAGCTCAACCTCTCTGTATTTATTTAAGTGTACGTATTTGGTGATTTGAAAAGAGATTCGTGCATGCTCGAACTTCAGAAGGCGCATGCTGCATGAGCCTGGGCCGTGGGGTTTCTTTGCTTATTTAATGAGCAAAAAGTAAGACAGTGCCTCATTGTTTTGGTGTGGCTTGTTTGGCACAAAAACAAAAACAAACAACACGATCACCAAATACCCAACAAACAAAACAAACAAAACGAGGATGGATTGGTCTGGCTCCTCTTAGTTCTTATAAGAGGAGCCAATAGATATTACATTTATTCCAAATATTAAATCAAATACTTTATGAGAATGGGTAGCAAACAAATTTATGGAATCAGCTTACAGAAAACACACTAATTTCATCTCCTTATGGAAGCCAATATATAATAGCAACCAAAATGTCTTGAGAATAATACAGTATCATTTCTAATTGCAAGCCGGAAAAAAAAAAAGTGCCGAAAAATAATTTAATCATGCAACACTAGCTGGCTTGTGCAAGAAAAGTTACAGCAGCATCATGGAACACGTTCAAACTTTGGGAGTGGATGGGTTTTGTGTCTATTCACTAGATATATATATGTCGAATGAAAGAAAATGTATTCTCTATGCGCTCAAGAACAGATACTTATTAACATTCGCATGGACCCCATCTGCATATCCAATATATAAGAGAGGGATTTTTATTAAATAACATAATATATCAGCAAATGGATTTAGGGCATAATTAAGCATCAACAAAAGAATTAGAAAGCACCTTGGTCAGAACCAAAAATCCAAGCAACAGTAGCAGAACAAGTCAGCACAACTGCATTTGGAAACAAGAATATACAATTTTCATTACTATATATATATATATATATATATATATATATATATATATATTGGGGGCCGAGGAGAGAGAGAATTACCATGCCTTCCAGAAGTCATCACCCCTAGTCTTAATTTCTTCCGGGGAAAGAGGAGGAGGAAGATGATGATGATTTTGAGGGTAAGCTTCAATATCTTTTATGGAAATGACAGCGAGTACTGGTGGAGCCGTGTATGGTGGTACTGCAGCAGCGGCAGCTGAATCAAAATAATAATAATAATTACAATGAACGCAAAAAGAGTCAACGAAACAACCGTAAGCATCATTTGCATGTTAATTGATGATAAGGATTAAGGGGCAACATCACTGGGATCGGAAGGTTCAGTATCTTTCACTTGTTCTTAGCATGTGCTTCATGTTTTACATACTAATTGGATATTCCTCTGGAAATTTGATAACTAAATCTCTCTCTCTCTCTCTCTCTCTCTCTCTCTCTATATATATATATATAACAGTGAGTGAGCAAAATTCAAAGGAAAAGGAAAATGAAAAACGAACCTTCAAATATGTAGGGATAATAAATTTGCTTAAAACTTTTTTTTTTTTTTTTTTTGGTTTCTTTGTTGCTTGTTGGTGAATGGTGAGTGTGATGGACGTTTTCTTCACTTGGTGCAAGAAACGATATATATACTTTCTAAATAGATATTTGAAACTTTGACCAAAAATCCAATAGAAAATCATTATTAAAAACTCTTTTTTTTTTAAAAAAAAAAAAAATTCCTTGAGGGGAAGTGGGCAAAAATCAATTACCTTCAACCTGGTTTTGATCATAGTAACTCATATTTAAACAAAGCGCTTGAGAGAGAGGGGGGGGGGGGGGGGGGTGGTGTGTTAAGTAGGAGGAAATGTAGTAGTAGGTCTAAAAACATGGAAGGGTTTCATGTATAAAAAGACTTGGGAATGGTGGAGTGGTTGTAGGCTTACACGAGTGTGAATAATATTAGTAAAATAAATTACGAATGAAGATGCTGATATATACAACGATGGCCTTCTTTCTTTCTTTTCTTTCTCCATTTCCCTTTTTTATTTATTTATTTATTTAATAACTTGGGTTTATTACTGAATGTTTTTTAGGGGTGAAAATGCGAGCGGATAATAATCGCCCGCATACGCTATTCACACTTATCCGCTATCCATATGTACGGATGCAGATGTCGATAGCAAAAACTAATATTTGCAAACGTGAATGCAGATAGCAGTTTTAGGGTATGCAAATACGGATATTATCCTCATCTGCATTCCTTTATATATTTAATGGAAAATGTTAGGGGTTCTCCTAGTCTAACTTAAAACATGATTTAAGAAAAAATAAAATTGTAGTGGCCTCCACCACCGATTTTTTTAGACATTAGCATCAAATTTGAGATATTAGTACTAAATTTGTAAGGCATTAGCATCAAAATTGAGGCATTAGAATCAAATTTAGGATGGTCAAATTCATTTTGGGTGATATCATCTCTAAATGGTTAACCTTCTACCCTTAGGTTTTAGTTTTGAATAAAAAAACAAGTTTTAAAGTATTAGAACCAAATTATTAACTCATAAAAATTAATCTGTTAGAAAAAAATGGTATTACAATTTTATTTTTTCTTAAATCATGTTTTATATAAGACTAGGAGAACGCCAGGAGAACACTACGGGGAGAACCCCTAGCAAACCATATTTAATATTTTTTAATTTATGTTTGTTTGATTTGTAATTTATGTTTCTTATATTTGCTAGATTTGTAATATTGTTGGATTTCACTTTTAGAAAACTCTTTTAGTTTGTTAGGATTAATTGTCTTATATGTTTTCCTTTATTATTATTATTTTTTAAATGTTATTTTTGTCTTGTTACTAAATATAGATTTACTAGAAGCAAATATTAAATAATGTATATGATGAAAATTTATTGGCAAAATGATTAGAAAGTGTGATATGAATAATAGTGTTCAACTATAAATAATGCGTCTTTTTTATTTTTATTTTTAATTTGTAAGTAATACACAATTTTAAGGTCTAAAATGCTTATTACCTCAAATGCGGATAGCGGCATTATATCCGCATTAACCGCACGGATGTAGTTAATAATCGCATGTTGCATATGCGGATATCAAAAACCATTATCCGCATCCGCATTTTCACCCTTATTTATTTATTATTGTCAAAAATTTGGATCTCCAATACAAATTAATGCCCTTCCTCTAATAACAGTGAGCAAAATTCTAATAGGCAAACAAACTAATGCCAGGAATAATTCATTGATGGAAAACTATCCTAAAGTTGGGAAATCTAGGGGAATATGGAAAGTTACAATGCTGAAAATATCATCTAAAGTTGGAAATATACTCGGCTCACCCGACTAAACTCGGCGAGGGCTCGTGAGCTCGACTCAAGTAAGGCTTGAGTATGAGCTTGCCACGAGACATTAGAATGGTTGCTCTGTCCCGGGTTGTAAAAATTGAAATTTGAATCAAACCCCAGGCTGGAGAAAGAAGCATTCATTTGCTCATAAGAAAGATTAGAAAATTGCCCAAAGGATGGACAATTTCCAACCTGATAATGAGGATTGGACCAGTATGAACATGATTTATATGGGTTAAAAATGTAGATGAGTTGATAAGAGCTAGTGTCCTACAACTGGTTGAAACATGTTGCAACCAATTTTTGTTAAAATCATCCAAAGAATTCACGCTCACTCTCACTCTTTAAAACAAAAACGCACTTCCACATGAAACACTAACCATTCTTTTTTGTTGTGTTTTTTTTTTTTTGAAAAATAAAATAAACAAAAATAAGTACTATAGAATCAAAAACGAAAAACTAACATAGAAGCATAAAATTAAAAAACAATACGTAAAAAAGTACAAATAAAACTTAAAAACTCACAAAAAAGACTAAAAATAAATTTGGCAAAAATCTGTAGCCACTGCCAGCCTGTTGGTGCTGCCCTTTGCGTTGGTACGCTTGAACGTAGGTTGGGTGGGATCAAGCGCAGGCGCGCTGATCCTTCAGTGATGCTGCCTGCAATGTTGGAGGTGGTTGCGTGCAAAGGAACCAGTGGCTACCTAAGGCGCGAGTGCACTCGAGTGTGGCGGTGATTGGATCAAGCGCGGGCTTGCTGATCCATTAGTGGTGCTGCCTGCTGCGCTCGTGTGTCTTGCTTGGTGATGCCTTGTGCATGAGTGTGCTCAAACGTGCTACACTTGCGTTTGATAGCACTCAAGCCAATGTACGGACGAAGGTCGGTCAGAGGATACAAAATAGGCCAAATATATATATATATATATATTTTTAATTAGCGACAAGAATAAAATAAAGTAAAACATAAAAACCCATAAAATCAAATAATATTAACTTACATGAAAGTATTGTTCTTCATTGGTGATTCTTCATCCTTAACCTTAGTTGAAAATTTAACTCCACATGACTATGAAAAATAAAACCTAAGCCTAAGAAAAAACTAAACTAAGAGGGAAAAAAAAAATGTAGAATTTCGGATTGGGTCTCTAGCTTGCTTTTCTTGAGACTTAGCAGTCTATTTATAGGGTTTTCTATGGTTTTAAACCTTAAAATGGCACTAGTGCGTAGTTATCAGACGAATGCACTCAATGGAATGGCCGGTGCACTCAATTGCACTCATGTATGCGATGTTCTTCCTGCGACGCAGTGCTCGCACACTGGTGGACAGCTTTTGGGTGTGGTGCACTCAAGTGCAACCTTGCTAGGACCGAGCGCACATGCACTCAAGCGCAGGATTATGCACTCGATCCTAGTTCCTCAAATGGCTATTTTTCTAGCTTTCTTCCAAACTTTGCATTTGTTTACCTTAAAGCCACAGTTTTCCTTTAACGACCTACAAAATACTAAAAATGCATAACTAACACAAAACATTAGATTAAGACACAACTAAAAGATTAACATATGTAAATTAAGAGGCATAAATATGTAAATTTGGCACTCGTCACCTGCATTAAATCAAAAAAAGTTAAATTATTACAAACAGTCAAGATCATTTCATTTGCAGACATGGCATAGGGTTCACCAAGTGTTGCATGTGGAGGAAATTTTTTTTTTTTTTTTTTTGAAATCTTGTTTTTTACGCATGCATAGTTAGGGTTGGGTATCGGGGGAATCGGTGACTGTAGGGGCTTTCCGCTTACCGTCCTGACTTTGGCTGTGAAGTCAGTATTTTCACCAACTTCATATAGACAAATTTTATTTCAACTGTTACCATCACCAATTATTCGGTGACGGTAACGGTCGGTAACCTGTTAGAGAGAGAGCTTTGTGGGGTGGAGAGGTCCAGTTGGTCTGTTTGGCATCGCTACTTTGCGGGCTGGCACATCGCAAAGTGGAAAGTTGGTTCTTCAAGAAACGTTCTGTGTTTCTTCGGATCGCAAACAAGGAGTCAAGGACAAGCGAGATTCTTGTTGATAAACTGAAAGGAAGAGCATTTCTTGCTTGGAGCATAACCATTCTTGCTTGAAAACTGGAAGTTTGGAAAGAGCAAATGAGAAAGAGACGAAAGAAAGATAAGACGTGCGGAGTGCCCAAGAAAAAGTGTGCAGCTGCCAGCAGGTGACCATAATTAAAAAGTATGCATAATAAAACAAATATTTGAATAAAATATAAAAGAAGAAAAAAGAAATATAACTCATGAATAAAGTGTCCAAGTTTATATTGCACTCCAACTAATGCGTAATAAACAAATATTAACTAGAAAACTTGTTGCATTCTGCAACAAAGAAATTTTTGTCTTTGGTTGCATTCCACAACAAATGGGAATCACTTATACATCACTTAAAAAAAATAATAATAATACTTATATGGCTTTCTTATACATCACTTTAAAAAAAATCGAAATTCAAGTAAAAAACATCTCACTTAAAAAAACTACAAATACATTTTAAATAACACAACAACAATTAAATTTAACTGTATTATCCATATTTCCCTAAAACAATTAAATAAAGTGCAAATTATTAATTCACAACCCAACTTAGAATTTATATATATATATATATATATTAAAAAAAAACTAAATAGTAAATAGCATCATTTGATTCCTTCGACCAAAGAAACATTATGGGGAAACATTAGAAAGCCCCCCCCCCCTCTCTTCCAGCCTTTTACACAAGACACCCATGAACGAAAAAAACTCTCACTTACCCCTATGATCATTCGTTTCCTCTCACTTAGAACCCTTGCAGACGTGATTTGCCCATTATACCCTCACTCCTAAACTACGCCGTTTTTCCTAAAATGGCGTAGTTTTGATCATTAAAATTATTATTATTATTTTTTAAAAAAGAAAAATATTAAAAAAAAGAAAGAAAGAAGGAAATCGGGGGTGGCTGGAGCCACCCCCACAACTGGTCTAGAGTTGGTCCGACCACCCCCATGGCCAAGGGGGTGGTCCGACCACCTCCAAAAGGCCAAAAAAAAAAAAAAAAAGAAAGAAAGAAAGAAAGAAAGAATGGTTTTTGGGTTTTTGGGGAGGGGTGGCCGACGGTTGGCCAACCCCAAGTCCTTGGGGGTGGTCCGGCCACCCCAAAAGGCCACAACAAAAAAAAAAGGGTTTAGGGTTTTTGGCCAAAAACCCATTCTTTTTTTTTTTTTGCCTTCTGAGGGTGGCCGGACCACCCTCTTGGCCATGGGGGTGGCTCCAGCCACCCCATTTTTGGCCAAGGGGTGGTTGGAGCCACCTCTGATTTCCTTCTTCTTCTTCTTTCTTTTTTTTTTTTTAAAAAAAATTAAAAAAATAATAATTTTAATGCCTAAAACTACATTGTTATGAGCAAAACGAAGTCGTTTTGGGCAAGCCCAAAACGGTGTAGTTTTGGAGTGAGGGTATAATGGGCAGATCATGTCTCCAAGAGTTCTAAGTGAGAGAAAACGAAAGATCAGATGGGGTAAATGAGAGTTTTTTTTCGTTCATAGGTGTCTCGTATAAGTGGCTGAAAGTTGGGGGTTTATGAAGTTTCCCCAAACATTATTCATCAGAGTCCATCCTTGAAGCCTTACTCCACGTCAAATATGATGGGATTGGACATATATTCTACCACAATAAAAAATTGACAGAATTAGTAAAATCAAAACAATGAATAATTTGAACAATTATAAAATAATGAAATTTATTTTGCTACTATTACCTGACTCAAGCTTATAGCTCTCGTCATCTTCAACATTAGACAAGTATGACTCATGTGCACTAATGGGAGAAGATGTCAACCAATTTTGAGTACATACAAGAGCCTCCATTGTTTTCGCAGCCAAAGAACTCCAAAAAGGATCTATCACACAACCCTCAGTGCTAGCTGCTAACTCAGAAGCAACTGTGGTAATTGGAATTGACAATACATCTTGGGCTACCTCAGCAAGGATAGGAAAATTTGTTGAATTTACCTTCCACCACATTAAAATATTAAAGTTTTCACTTAGTGTCTCAACATCCTCCAAAAAATATTGTTTTATCTCGTTCTTACATTGCATCGAATTTCGAGACCCCTGAATTGAATGAAAATTCTATATGAAAGTAGTTTTAGACTTAGAACTACCCACTGATCTTGTACCACTTCTCACCTCTTCATCATTTGACAATATAGACCCACTTCCAACATTTTTATAGTCATTAGAATAATGCTCGTATAACCAACCCAATACCCATTTTAGTTGAGTGTCCATCCGTTTTGCTTTATCAACCCCAAAACTAAGCCGAAACCTATATTCCAAAGCAATCATCTTGTAACGTGGATCAAGCAAAGAAGCCACAAACAACAATGGGATAATCTTTTTGACATTTCCCCAATATTTATCATATTTTTTCTTTCATTCTATTCGCCATTGTACTCAACAAAGGATCACTACTTTTAGAATACTTTGTCAAACATGAATGAACAGAACATAATATGTCGAAAAATAAGTTGGAAGTTGAATACATAGAACCAGATATTTTCACTGTGACATCATAAAATACTTGTAAGAACTTAATAAATTGACAGATATTGTACCAATCATCATTAGTTAGAGTTCCCAACTCCTTTTTTCCTACACCATCATCATACAAATAGTTCATAAAATGTCCATCTTCATCTAGCATAAGTTCAAAGGCCCTTTGGTACTTTTTTGTCACCCCCAACATGATATAAGTAGAGTTCCACCTAGTGGAAACATGAAGTTTCAATGAAACACTTAATGCTTTTCCTTTCTGCACGAGACTTAAAGAGAGCTAATCTTTGGGGGGAATGATGAGTGCTGTTTAGTGCTTAATCGAACCCCTTTATTTATGTTTGTTATGCCTTTAGCCGTGTTATTATTTAACATTTTAGTTTGTTTTAGTGTCTTTTGGTGTTGTAGGTCCTTACGGTGAAACCTCAGCAGAAAGAGTGAAAAAGGGCAAAAAGAAGAGAAGTATGCTCCATGCCACTGCGCTCGAGCCCAGTGCCCACGATCGAGTGCAGGCCTAGTCAGCCCGCGTCTCACGCGGTTGCCCTAGCTGGCCCTATGATTCCATTGCTTTCCCCTTGCGCCATGGAAGCTCTTGAAGCGGTTATTTGCGTTCGAACACAGCCTCCATGATCGACCATATACACCAGTGCGTGTAACACCCAAGAAATTAGATGAAAATCTGTCAACCCTAAATTTGGTTAAGTTTGGAAAATGACTTTTTCAATTATTGAGATTTTCATGATAATTTCCAACTACACTTGCTCTTCATATATTAGATAGTCAATTGTGATTTTATGAGATTTTATGATGGGGTTTACATTGGTGAACATCGATGAAACTTTTATCATGAGCTGTCGAAAATCACATTTTGTACTAAAACTGGATTTTTGGATTTTGGTCTACTAGGAATTTGATTTTCTAGTATTTTTATTTGGATCCAAATGGGGGGTATTTCCTTATTTACAATGTAAACTTAAAGTAAATGGACATATAAAGAAACATAAAAGACATTTACTTAAATGTTTACAGTGGAAATAAGTGTTGTGGTTGAGTCTGTCAAACAAACTGAAAGTGGTGTTCGGACAGGGAGACTAGGTGTCCGGACAGCTTAGGCAGGGAGTTTCGGTTTTTTTTGGGTGTCCGGATAGGGAGATTAGATGTCCGGACAGATGAGGCAGGAAGTTTCGGTTTTCTTGGGTGTCCGGACATCCCACTAATGTGTCCGGAATTTCACCTCATTTCTTCCGCCCTTTTCCCTTCCACGTGATTTTCTCCTTCTCTCACCTAGGGTTTGCACCCAAACCTTAGGTATTGATCATTTGAAGTCTTCTAGCATAAATCCAACCCGAAACGTGTTCCTTGAGGATTAATCGTTTCCACCGATTGGTTTAAGGTAAATCTATAAACCCTTGGTTTTCTTGGTTTCACTTGGATTTTTGGGGGTTCTTGCTTAATCTCTCAAATTTCTTTGGGGTTCTTGTGTTTAGAGGACCTCTACTCTTTCATTGAGCGTTGGGTTGGTGTTGGGTGGCTTGGAACTCTAAACTTCACCAAGGACCAAGGTAAGACCCAAAACCCTAGTTTTGTCTAAGTGTTTATTTAGGTATTTTAAAGGGTCTAACCCCCTAGATTCTTTATGGGTTAGTAATATAAATGATAATTATGTCAATTGGAAACCCTAGAACTCTATGGGTTTCCTTGTAGTGAGAAAAGTTGGTAGGATCCATGTATTTAGTAGAAGTTGAGTTGTTAGAGCCTTGAATAGAGTTTGACTATGTATCTATCATGTAAATACATAGGTATTCGCAAGTGGGTTAAGTTGCTAAGAGGACCCAAGCGGATCAATGTAAGTATTTTACTTACTAGGCAAAAAGATATTATGCTTTAAGGTTTACAATGTTTCACGATGTTTATTGATTTAATGATATTTAATGATTTAAGTTTTATGAGGTTTATTTGATTTAATGTTGTTTTATGATTTGAGTTTTATGATGATTAATTGATTTAATGATATTTATTGGTTTAAGTTTTATGATGCTTTGTTGAGTTAATGACGTTTTATAAGACATTTTAACGAATGACTTTTATGAGTTTATAAGATAATATGATGATTATGTTATGAGTATGGTTTTATGATATGAGTATTTATGAGATGAGCACTTATATACATGAACCTGAGCATGAGCATGAGCATGAGCATGAGCATTTAAATGGAAACGGTGATACAACTCCAGTAGTGATGAGTTGACCTCACACTATCGTAGAAGATGGCCCGTACGAAATGAAAATGGTGATACAATCCGGTAGTGATGAGTTGACCTCACACTATCGTAGAAGATGACCCGTACTTAATGATAAGAATGTTATATATGTTATATGTTTATGATGATGATATGAAGGAGATGATGATGTTTATGTAAATGTATGAATGATATGAAGAAGATGATGTTGCATAAACATGCATGGCATATGGCTTTACGATGATGAGATTAGTTTATGAGATTGATTTATGTGAGTTTTTAAGCTAGGCATATCCATATGCCTATGTGCAGCAGATGTAACTGCACAAAACGTATATCGATATAAATGGTTGCATATGATGATTTATGATATTTTCTGATGGTTTCTATGCTAAACGTTTCAATGTGCATATGAGACGGGAGATGTAATCGTGCATATGTACATTGTTACGGATGGATAATGCATGATGACTTTTAATATGATTTATTGCTAAGCTATATGATTTTAAGTATGTATAAAGTTAGATGGGTTAGTATGCGCATGTCCCGAGGCGGATAAGCGGGCTTATGTATACTCTCACAGCTAATATAGTATGTTTTCAAATGATGACTTTTGTAAAGCCTAGTGGGTCCTATACTGCTGATGTCTCTATTTTATAGAGACGGTGGGCTCATAAATCCACCTGCATTTCGGGTCACCGGGGTGCAGATGATGTTGTTGACTTGGATGCAGGAATAGACGCCGTGGATGATGACCCAGTGGCGAGGTATCTGGGCTATTATGATCTGTGAGGCATCGATGCGCCCTATGTATATATATTTTGTGGGACTTGTTGATAACACCATTTTGTAGAGCATTCATTCATGTGAATGCATAGACTTAAACATTTTGTACATGACTTGTGTCGTGTGTGACACTTTTGTATAGCCATTTTTTTGTATGTAAACTTTAATTACTTAGATGTAATATTCAGCTCTGTGATGTTATGTATGTTTAACATAGTTAGTTTCCGCTGTAGAAGATATATACTCTGATGAAACGATGATCATGCATGTACCTCTGTGAGGCATATTATATTGTCAATCAGGTTAATGCATGGGTTCGTGGCATACTACGGTATTGTCATGCCACTATGACAATCTGCTTGTTGTGGGTTAATGTTTTTTTGATAATAATAAAAAAAAAAATTGCTATGTTTTTAATTAAGCGGGTCGTCACAATGCGCTCGAGCACACCGCCTGCGATCAAGCGCAGCCTTCCAACCTGGCATCACCTTAGTTTTCTATAAATAGGACCTTTAGTGTAAAATTTATGTTGTTATGTTTTTTGAGCACCTTCTTGCTGCAAAGACCACTGTTTGGCTCTGCACATTTGTTCTAAACGTTAACCACTCTCGTTTTATTTTTTTTAATGCTTTCTAGCACTTACATTTTTTGTCTTTCCATTCTATGGGAGGCTAATCTTCAACTAAGGTTGAAGATGAAGCCTCCCCTATAATTTATGCACATTTACTTTACAGTAATTTCATTCCGTCTTTATTTTATGCTTAATCGTTTCATTATGGGTTATGTGACAAATCTCATTTGATAGTAGTTTTTATTGCATCTATGTCCAACATCATCACGTTCCAATCCGGAGGTACGTCTGATGGTTGGGATGAGACGAGGCATCCACTGTGATCAACGATACAGTGGATGACTCAAGCTCAAACTAACATCCGCCGTGACTCTTTATACGGTAAACGTTTTGACGGTTCAATTAGCTTCAAAGACAACTATAGGTTAAGCAAAATGCTAACTCGATAGGCAAAATAATAATTGTAGAGTTTATCGTGTGTGTTTAGTGGGAAGGTGGATTTTTCAACTTTGGTTGCTTTTTGTTTATTTTACAAGTCGTTTTTAATTAGTTTACATTCCTGTTAATCACAAACACATATTCAGAGCTAGGTTAAGATCATGGTAACCTAGAAGTAAAAATTGGTTTTTAAACAATCATGGTTCTCTGTGGATACGATCTTATACTTGCGCAACGCTATACGAACTACGGTTCATTCTATTGCGAGTACCAAATTTTGTGCGATCAAATTTTGGCACCGTTGCTGGGGAATCGTTTGAGTTGTTGAAATTAATTTTACTTTTAGATTAGTGTTATTTTTCTACTAGTTTTTATTTTCAGCAATTTCAATACTGTTCTTAGTTTATTTTTGTGTTTTTGTTCATTTTTGTTAGTTTTTAGCTTAGTGTTTGGCAATTTTTGGTAGTGTTTATAGTTTCTGAAAAATCAGGCACTGACAGTGCGGTTGATCGTACCCCTTGCGATGGAACGCACTTGAGCCTATTCCTTAACGTTCGTATACCTGCGAATGCTTGTTATGCAGTTGGGTGCATCATTGAATAGAAAGCAGTGCAGTGTTACGTTCAAACGCACCTCAGTTGCGTTCGAACGCACTTGTAGAGCCTGCTACATAGTTGCTTGTATGCGATCGATCTTACTGCTTGCGCTCAAGCGCACCTCTGCTTCTTGCATCAACATACTCAAGGCAGTATGTTCATTTTCTATTTCTAGTAGTTTTGATTAACTGTTAGCTTAGTTTTAATTGATTTATCTGCCTGTTTTTAACATGTTTTCTGTTGTTGTTGGTTGTGCCTAGTTTATTTTTGTTTGTAATTGATTAATTAGTTTTATTTGTTAAATAGTAGTTTAGTTAACTTTATAGTTAGTTGTTTAATTGTTATGCCATGTTAGTTTTTATTTGTCTTAGCTAGGTTGTGAATATTTTTCTGTTTTTGTAATTTCTGCCTGTGTTCATATTTGTTTAAAATTATTTAGTTTTAATTCATTTAGTGCATATAGGTTGCTAATTTTGTAGTTTAATTTTAATTTAGAGTTTTAAATTCATCTAGGTTATTGTTTAGTTCTTTATCCCTTGTTTTTGTGTTCCTGTTTTTATTATTTTTGCTCATTCATGCTGTTTTCCTTAGTGTTTAGTTTAAATTTTTGTTAGTTTATGCATGGTCGACAATCCTTAAACTTAGAGTTAACACCTTTAGATCTCGACTTAGAGAGAAACATTAGGAGAGCGCGTAGAGCTCACGTTGAGATGGGGGATAATCAAAGGAATGCACATGTGGAGGAGCACGAGGAGTACCAAGATGCTAGAGCTAGGAATGGGGGGCAAAGAAGAGCTTATGACGTGGATTTCACTACGTCACTAGAACTTTTCGGACCAGTTGCGACTAGTTCCCATTCGTGCATAGTGTTGCCGCCGACTAATGCAACCCATTATGATCTAAAGCGAAACGTAATCCAAATGTTACCATCTTTTTACGGCTTAGATAATGAAAACCCATATTCCCATGTAAAGAAATTCAAAAAATCTGTGCCACCACCAAATTTCAAAATTTTTCTGAGGCTACAACAAAAAAATGTTTGAAATTTGAATGGCTACACATGCTAGGGATTCCTAGCAATCAAACTTGACAACTGGTTCTGACCCATCTGACAAAGTTGGGTTATCAGGACAAAATTACCCCATTTTAGGAAAAAGGGACATTTTGGTAATTTTTGAACTTGGGCGGAAATTCCATAAACCAAATGGCCAAGGTTGTAGAACAGGCTCCTAATTGTAAGGTCTAGGTTTCAATTGTTCAAAGGACCCAATCAAGGCCATCAAATCAACAAATTTTGAATTTAGGCAAAACCCCTAATTCCAAAAATTAGGTTTTTGGATTGCTCAAAAATTGGTCAAGGGAGTGAGTGGGTTTTGTTCCTAGGTCATCATAAAGGGGTTTAGGTCATAACACATGCATCAATTGCATGGTGAAGTCGAGAAATTTCAAGGGTTTCAGATTTAGGGCAAAAACCCCAAATTCGCAAGCATAACTATCCTATATCATGATCCTAGTTCACACCCAATCCAACTAAATACAAGAATTGCAAGAAAATTGAAAATCTAATTCAAAACCCTAAAGTTGCGAAAATTTGAAAAAAATCTTTATACCTCGTTTTAATCCTTATAGAGGAGTGAAAACTTTGAAATCCTTAGAGACTTGGCCGAAAATAAGTTTGAAGGTGTTTGGTTTGGGAGAAAAGGGAGGAAAAACCAAAATGAATAGGGTTGGTGTATGTTCGGCCGTTTTTAAAGAGAAGATGCTGGGTTTTGAGCATACGTCCGGTCACGAGGGTGTATGTCCGCTCCGAACTCAAAATTTTTTTTTTCTTTATTTGAAAAACAACAAAGAGGCATAAAAGAGCTAGGTAGAATTTTGGTGTGCAAACTGATTTCACAAAACTCGAGGTATGAGTGAAAATTCCTCTATGCTTCAAAATTCATTTTGGGACTCCTAAGTGCATAACATACTAGTCCCTACAACATGAAATCTAGCTACCTAATGCTTATGAAAATGCTACCACAAAGCCTAGCACTCTCCAGACAATTCTTTTGACGGGTCTTTTTTGTCCTTAACTAGTGCCTCATAATCCTTATCAATACTAGAGAGGAAAACGGTCCTTTAGCATTCGGATCTCTATGACAAAGCTCCTACCTTCAATAGTCGGATCTTTTCCTGCTCCATTTGAGCATATTCATCTACAATCTGGGTTAGATGAGTGTGCAATTCCTGCCTTTTCTCAGTGCTGAGGTTGGAGTTAAACATCTCAAGAATAGGTGGAAAATCTTGTACTGCTGAGACACTACAATGCTTCCACTTTGCAACTGTCAGGTCCTTCTTGGAATTTACTTGTGTCTTCTCACCTTGAATCAGTTTAGGAGATGGCAAGGGTTTAGATCTTGAAAAAGGCTTGGTCGAAACCCTGCACTTACCGAGGCGAGGCTTGAATCCAGGCATATAGGGTCCGAACTCAATTGGCCATTTCCAAATGTCGCCCAGCATTCGACACCCATCTCGAATCTGAGTGTGAAGCAGGATCAAATGCCTATAATGTGGAACAGGCGATCCCATCAACTCCAAACTAAGCAACCAAAAAGGCTATTACTGTAGCCCACATCATCAATCAGACAACAAACAAGGGACTATCCTATGCTCTAGTCTTTTGAGATCATTCCTAAAGCGATATAATTTATTCTCATATTATTAGCTCTGATCAGCAAGACCATTGATCTAATACCATACTGTAACGCCTCCAAAATTAGCATCGGCTAACCAGATAGGGTTACTAGCAATTACCCTAGTTAGATCAACTGGTGGCCAAATGGGAAATCGTCATTCTAACCATTTTCAGAGTTAATGCATAGGAATGTAAAACAAATATGAGAAAACTACCAAAATAATCCAATGAACAAGTTCCTCGAATTTAAGGCATGGAGCAACAAAGCAATAATAATAGACAAACCTGATATTAGCATGAGGGTCTTTGGCAAGGTTTGTGGTAGCGACCATACCACTCTTAAGATCTTAGAGGCAGAATTCCTATAAGGGTAACATAGAATAAGTATAACAACATAGGACCTGTTTGAGATTGTGTTTGAGGGGCTTAAAAGTGCTTTTAATACTCAAAAAGCCCATTTAAAGAAAAAAGTACTCTTTTTGTGAAAAAATTTAAAGTGCTTTTAAAGATTAAAAAAAGCCTAAAAATGGCCAAAAAACACTTTTGACAAAAGTTTAAAAATGAAGCTTTTGCCTAAAAGCTCTTTTTTACTTAAAAGCTTTGTTTCTCAAAGACTCAAACACAATCTCCAACAAGCTCTTAGTAAGTAAATCTCACGATTTTAAGTATGACATGAGCTTAATTAAGTGGAAATAAACATGCAGTTTTAATACATATTCAAAAAAATGTGTTGTCTCCATTAATACACCATATAGTAGGGTTTTGGTTTTCAAAGAGAAGTGTACTATTGGCGACAATCGCCTAGATATTTCAATGCATAAAATCTAATGTTTTATAAGCCATAACTCTCATGTATGGTCTACTCAAGATATTATCCATTCTCAGCAGGGTTGACACTAAACTGAGGAACCTATAATACAACACCTATAACACCCCGAGAATTAATTAATTGATAATTAATTTCAAAGTTCGTCTTCCAGCCTTGTTCTACTTCAAACAAGACCTCCGGGACCTCTACTCCTAAAAAACAGAGGATACTAAGCAACGAAAGTAATAATGTACTATAAACATATATCAGTATAACCAAAGCGTCTAACCAAAAATCATCAAAGCAGCGAAGATCATACTATAACATAACATCATTACAAGGGATCTATGTTAAACCTTAATATGCAAGCATGCATCAAACCTTAAGTCTACAACATAACTCAAAAGTACCAATTACCATGAGTACCCGCTTAAGCTTGCAATAAGTCCTTAAGCATATCCTGGATCGAATCCTCCACAAGAACCGGGTGCTTCACGGTATCTACTATCTATAACAACATAATTGTACATATGGAGAAAAAAAGGGAAATAATACAAGGGTAAGTCCGACAACTTAGTGAGTAGAAATTCATATGATATACTCGTCATTAATTTGTGGATTCTTTTATTCAATAAACACATGCAACATTATGAGATGACAGTTATCATGCAGGTGAAATGTATATAATATAATATATGCTTATAATCATGAGTAACAGTAATAGTTCAATAATATGGTCTACTTGAGATGTTACCTCTTCTCAGTAAGGTTGACGTTGTCCCAAGGGACCTGTAGTACAATGACGGTACCCCAGCCATTACATGAAACATATCGTACGTAACACTAGCAGCACGACTGAGTTTAACCTTGGGTGGCCCACACCGCTAATGATGTCTGTCCTATAGTGACCATCCATTAGGAATGACTGCATCATTGGTCACGAATCATTGGATCCAAAGCCCCCACACACGCACACATTGACCATAAAGCTAACCCGCATAGTAAGCGCATGGCCATTATACCGCACATACCGGTGTACCATATCATACGATGCAATTAGTCTTATTAGTCTTTTACATGAACAATTTTACAAGTTTCATTATTATCTTGTTAACAGACATACATTTTCACAAAAGAGAGTTTCCCGTAGTTTCAAAATGTATTTCATGAGAGTTGTAAAATATGCATGTTTGATATATGCAAAATAGACGTGTAATGTAGGAAAAGTAACAACAAAGCATCCATGTGAGTTTGTACTCACCTAGGCCGTAAAGCTCCTCCATGTAATTCCCTTGAAGCTCCATAACTTCGAATACTGAGAAAAGACATATCATCAATTCTATTTTTATTAAAGCAACTCTAGAATAAGGAAGCTTGAACTATAGGACGGCTAGTGAAAATAAGGTTTCCTTGTAACACTTTGGCCTTACGTTCGGGCTCGAGGCCGTACGTCCACTATGTCACAACGGGCCGTACGTCAGGTCACGAAACCTTACGTCTGCTCCGACATCTTTCAAGGAGAACCTCATTTTCTCTCCACTATCCACCTATTCTTCGACTCCTAAGGCCAACAAAAGCTCCCAAAGGCCTTCTAACACAGATCGAAACCTCCATGCAAAGAAACAACGCTAAGCATAACAAAACGCTAGCCTAAGCAAGATTAAAGTATAACTAAGCTAACAACTACAACTAACAACATAGAACTTTAATCGAGCAGTATAACAACGTATTTAAAAAGCTAAGGAATCGAGCGTTATCTCCTTGAAGCGAAACCTCGAGAGTTCCTCCTCCAGCAACACTGATACACTCACGAAACCTCACAAACACTCACAAGACAGTCTACCAGCAACCTAGGGGCGAAGAAAGGGGTTAAGGGGTGGAATAGGTGTAAAATGGGTGAGGGGGTGAAGGGTATTTATAGAGCCAAAAAGTAGTTGACATCCGGTCCTAAGGGCGTACGTCCGGTACCTTTCCACAGCGGTCCAAAGGCTGTGGAAAGCCTTTGGATTCTATGAATAGTTCCATGTATGTCCGCCACTTTGGCGTACATCCGTTGTACTATTCATAGAGTACGATTGTACTATCTGTCAAAGTGTACATCCGGTGGGGGACCACCATACGTCCGTGCTAAAGACAACAACGTACATTCGACATTTCAACGTACATTCGCACTAAAAGACAAACCAGAAGACAAATTCTCAAAATGCCCTTCTGGTTAATCCTAGTGACCCAAAGTCCAAATTAACCCTTTAACTAAGTTACTAATGCTTAGTTAAATATTTGGGTCACTACAACACCGGTGCCTCGGATATTGTACACTATTGTACATAACACTAGCGACACAATCGAGTCCAACCACGGTTGGCTCACACTGTTAATGATGTTTGTCCTATAGTGATCGAAACAACCATTGGATCCAAGGCCCACATAACACACATTAAATTATATCATCAAGTCTATATAGTAAGTTCATGGCCATTATACTGCACGTGCCAGCATACCATGCCATACAATGCATCTTAACCATCAATTTATAAGACAGTTACCAAATAATTAGAAAAGTAGGCGTGCTCATTTCATACTCGTGATCAATCAACTGACATATCCTATGTTTTAAGGAAAAAGGTTCGTAAGTGTTTACTTACCTCGCATGGTCGTGTGAATCCTCAGACATTGTCAAATGCTATAACAGAATATAACACACCGTTACGCTAAAACTAGAGGATCCCTAAAGTAGGATACTAGGTCAACCTATTATAAGGGGTTACTGGGACCAAGGTGGTACAAAATGGGCTAAGGCGGATGTCTGTCCTCCTGACCGTATGTCTGCACCCGAGAGCGTACGTCGGTTAGAGAGTAGGCAGTTCAACTAGAAGTTTTAGTTTTCTAACAGGATTTTAAGGCTTTCATGCAATATAAGAGCTTCTATAATTCTGTTTAAGCTATAAAACAAACACATGCAACATATGAAAAACACCCTTATTGCATCAAAAGGAGATTTAAACCCTTTTGAAAACATTTCTTGTTTTTGTAAGAAAATGAACGCATGAATCTCAACACAGCATCTATAAAACTTACAATATAGTATGAACAACATTAAAACATAGAAATGGACAAGGGTTACCTTGGGAGAAATGGCAAGAACACAAGCTCCTTGATGTACAAATTTATTATACTCGCAAGCACACGAGTCGTGTGCAATATGGTGGTATGCAAGTGCGAGGTCGAACCCACAGGAAGTTGTGTTCTTGAAAGAAAATTTAAACCTAAAATAATTCTATTCTAATCTAGTTTACAGTTTTTTTTGAATGGTGATTGTTTGAATGAACCAAAGCGGTTGATTCACATATAAAAATTTGAGTTTGATTCACACCCAGGACTGGAGAAACTGGTGTTCAACTGCTCATTTGAAAAATTAGAAAATTGTCCCCAATGTGGACAATCACCTAAACTATGGTAAGGGTTAGAACAGTGTGAACACAGTTCATGTGGGTGAAAATTGGTAAGGGAAACATCATAAATATCAAACGGAAGACTCATGCTTCACCCAAACAGTTTAATATGCAAATTCCCACAAAAACAATGGTTCCAATAAAAATAAAATAAAACTAAACAAAAACTACCAAAAATGAACTACACAAATATCTAACAAAATAACAAACTAATTAATCAATTAAAAATAAACTGGCAAAAACTAGAAACAACAAGAAAAGAACTAAAAACAGGCAGAAACAATAAATAAATAAAGAAAATCTAATAAGTAAAAAGAATAAAAAATTAGACTTAGCTGCTTCGGGGTATGTTGGTGCTGACTCCTGTGATGCGCTCGAGTCAGGTACCATGCGATCGAGCTTACAAGAAAATGTGGCGTCGATATAATGTCGCCGATCTCACATGGGTGAGATCGATCGCAAGTGCACGATGTCCGTCGGAAAGTCGCACGCATAGCTACGCTACAAGTGGGCAGTGAGGCATGCAATTGTCTTGTGAATGGTGCAACTTCACGCTCGATCGCATAGCAGGTGCGATCGAGCGACTACAGTGTGTGATTTTCCGAAACCTTATGAGACTATAAACACCACGATAAACACTACTAAATTTTTTGGATTTTATCTATACAAAAGCATGAAACAAATAAAATAATTGCTGAAATTAAATAACTAGTAGAAAGATAAAATCAGTCTAAGCAACAAAATCAATAAAATTTAATTTATTACCAAAAATAGTACTCGCCAATTGCACGAGTCGATTGTAATATAGCGGGCGTGCAAGTGCGAGGTCGAACCCACAGATAATCGGTGTTGCTAAAAATCAACTTTTAAATGCCTAAACTAAAAATACCTTAACCTAGTCCCAACATCAAACAGGTAACGTGCAGAAAATAAACTAAGCTAAAAATGCAATAAAATAAAGAAATAAAAATAACTAAGTCCCAAATCAACCTCACAATAAATTCAGTAATATATAAACATGCTAATTCAAACATCCATCATTCAATTAGGCTAAAATGCATGTCCTATTCTCACAATAGTGCACACACCGTCAGACGGCCCTAGCTCTACATGTTCTTTTGCCCTTTACGAAATCTAGTCTAATCATTTGATGTATTAACCATACAATGGATGTTGAGCGAGATCGAATCATCCGATGTGTCGTTGACGACAACGGATATTAGACTCGGTTGAACCATCCGATGTAACCCGGATAAATCACAACAAATATTGAATGAAAACGATCCATAAACAACAACCAATCACAATCTTGTCACGAGATTGTGATTGAACCAACAAACGTTAAATTAAAAGATGAAAATATAAACTAAACATGAAAATATATAAACAAATCTATAGTGAGGAAATAAGAGATAAAAGAGAAACAAATGAAAACATTAAAATTAAATTGACGTTAGGAGAGTTTACAATGAAGAGCAAAGGAGGTTTTGAGCCACCGAGGCGCCTCAACCCGCCTCTCCCAAGCGTGAAAATAAAACCCTATACAAAATGTTCTATTTATATGAAAAACTTAGGTTCGCTTGGTCGCGCCGATCGATAGTCACGCCGATCGCACGAATCGCTGGAATTCCACGGCATGAAGTGATGGCGGCTAGGGCGACGCGTGATACGTGGAGTGCGCTCGATCGCTGGTTATGCGCTCGATCGCACATGTGTTCAAGCACAGGCGAGCGCTGCTGCATTTGTGCTCGATCGCAGATGTAGTGCGATCGAGCGCACCAAGAGGGTCTTCACTCATTTAAGCTCAATTCTTCCCTTTAAGCCACGTCTTCACAACAAGGACCTACAGCACAACTAAACACTAAAATAAACTAAAACATTAGATATTAACAAAACTAAGAGCCTAACGAATATAAATGAAGGGGTCCAAATAGGCATTTTTAGGCACTCATCAGGTGTTACAAATGTAGATAAAAATATAACTAATCGGATATATAAGGCCTTTAAAAATTCATTAAGTAAACTAAATAAAGTGAGTTTTGATGAGCTACTTTGCATAAAAATTTGGCTCTTCCATAAAAAAAATTATAATACAGCCTTTTAAAATAATGTGTTTAAATTGCATATAATTTATATATATGTTTTTAATTCCACATTTGTTGTACTAGAACATGTAAAGAAACAGGGATTTAGATCCACGACAATTCTTTGCCGGATCCACAATAGTGATAGTCTAGGCCATTAGTTACATCGAATGGCCTAAAAGATGACGCATGTAACAAGACCCTTTGTTTCAAACAAAAACCATTCTATCCCCTCGCTCCCCGTCTCCTTCTCGCAAAAGACTAGACCTGGATACTCTCCATTTCATTTCCATTTAGTTAAAACAAGAGGGCATTTTTGTCCAAAACAAATATTTTGGAAAAGTTTTGGACAAAAATGTCCTATTGTTTTAACTAAATGGATCCCCTCCATTTAATTCCTTTTCTAGAAAGACCATTCTTCTACCTCTAGAAACTATGTGCTTCGTCCCATTGAAGGCCGCTGATGGCCTCCTCTCACCGGATCTCAAACTAAGGACTTCCCCCGACCAATGCAAACACCACCTTTAACCGCAGGCCACTGGTTGCCACCTTCAACCACCAGAGCCCTCTCCTTCTCTTTCATTTGGGATTTAGTTACATTTTTTTTAGGTATTGGATTTGCAATGGGTTGTCCGCGGTCTCTCCCCTTTGCTCCTTTCTTATGGTTTCTCCTTTGCAATGGGTTGTGAGTTTTATTGGTTTCTTTCAAATTTGGCACCCATTTATGTACTTGTGTTTGATGGGTAAGTGGGGTTTGAAAAATCTAGGATTCTTATGGCAAGGCAGCTCTGGCTAGAATTGCATGCCTATGGTTTCACTGCCATGCAGACTAGAGGATTTCAGGGGAGAAATTGGGCAGTGAGAGGAGCTGCTTAATTTGGAAAAAATTATCTTTCTGTCTTAAAAAATCAACACGGCAATAAAATATGCAACGAGAATGACTGGAACAAAACCCATTTAAACTATCCATAACTCATTAACAATCAAGAGACAAAACAAGCCCAAATTGTTTTGTGCATTCAATTCTCTGGGGCTCATATGTGATGTAAAATCATAGCACATACCACAATTAGGTGCTTACAAAAAGAAGAAGGACATTTCTTCTCATTTTCATTCTCAACAACAGAAGACCAACCCATTGAACCACCAAGCCTACCACTTTCACTTCCACTCCTTAGCAATGAAGCAAAACACACTTGCCAAAGTGAACAGAGGCTCACTTGGCTGCTGCAGTGCTGGCTGTTGGAGGCTTATGGTAGAGTAATGGTTAAGTGATTAAATTTACTTATTTCTATTAGTTTAATCTTTTGGGATAACTGATAATTTAACATAGGATCAGAAGCAAATGTCGTGGAATGAAATCTTGACTCTATTAAATCACTCCTATTTAAATTAAATATTTTACGTGTTGGACTTCACCTATTAAAAAGGAATTTGAGCCTACACGTGAAGGGAGTATTAAAGTAACACAGAGGAGAAGAGACAGGTGTGCTAGAGGCGATGAACGACTGACCAGAGAGGAAGAGTTTGTTGAAGCGTAAATGGAAAGTCTGAAGCATTTTGGAGTTTTCAGGATTTTTAAATTCATTTACACGAATTACTAAGGTGGTGTTGTACGTGGTTACTTTCTATTCGTTAATTTAAATAAACGGCTAGGATTGTAGCTATTGATCCGGCAATTTCAAAGAATTGCCGTGAATCTTGATCCAAGAAACACATACATTTTGTTAAAAAAAAAAAAACAAAAAAATTCCTTTGAGCGTGCGTATGCTAGCGCCTAGCGGCCTCCGAGTCCGAGCATCCAAAATTCAAAAATCAACACACTCAGCGGGAAAACGATGAAGCCAAAATGACCTCCGAAAGCCCACAAGAATTACAAAAAACCCAAACATCTCCTTCACTTTCTCGTTTCTATTTATAAAATCGCTTTTAACAATCCCCAGTCTGAGACAGAGCTTTCTTTGCTTCCAGCACCAAAAAGGAAACCAATTGCGGAGATGAAGAGCAGCAAGAAACCACTGAGCCTCAACGACCGCCATTACCGTCTCCTTCAAGATCTCTCCGCTCCTCCTAAACCCTCCTACAGGCCCTCCACCGGTACCCACTCATTTCCCTTTTTCTCTACCCCTAACATTCTTTTTAAATTGAATTTTTGGTGTTGGGTTTGAAAATTTGGACTAATTGTTGAATATTGCCTCTCACAGACGATTATGATATTCCTCAATTCTCAGGAATCATCGATTTCGATTCTCCTCTTGGTACGATCTCTCTCAATAGTTTTTTATTTTTTATTTTTGTTTTTGTTTTAAAATTTGCAATAATGTTTCACACTGAAGAAGGAGAAGGGAAGCCATCAAAGGTCAACAACGACGACCACGACGATGAGAATATTTCTCAATTCTCAGGAATCACCGGTCTTGATTCTCCTTTCGGTACTCCTCTCTCTCTCTCTGTCTCTGTATGTATATGCGAACCCATTTTCGTTTTCTTATTTATATATAACTTCTCTTTGATGAATTTACAGAGAAAGAGAAGCCGATGAAGTTTAAGATCGAAGGTAGGCGGCGTCTATGTAAAGTTTCAACTCGACACAATGATAGTTCTGATGATACAGTGGTGCTTGATGACCCAACGTTTTCTGATATCACTGAATTTGATTCACCGCCACCCAAAAATGCGGGTGAGGGTGGCGGTGAGAATATGGGTGGAAATGAGATTAGGGATATTCTCAGTGATTTGAGCGCCAAGTTTGATTTTTTGTCCATTGAGAAGAAGCGGGTTCCAAAGAGGATTGAGTTGGTCGAGGATTCTTTGGATTTGGTGAGAGAGAAGGAAATGAGTGGAGAGAAGGAAGTTGATTTTCCTGAATATGCGAGTGCAGGGTCTTTGCTTTCGCTTGCATCTGACATGTCTGGTTCTTCGTTGGGCTTGGTTAATAGTGCTGGAGGTGGGGTTGAGAATGCTGTAGAAGAGCATGAGAAGAAGAGTGATTTGTGGAATGTTTATGAAGGTAATAGGGCACATGGAGTGAAGAACACTAGTGGTAAGTTAAATAGAAATGAGCCCAGAGAGGTGGATGAGAAATTGATGTCCAGGAGACAGCCTTTTGAGACTGAAACTGAAGAGGAGAAGGTGTTTGGCTTCAAGGATGATGGTTTTGTGGGTGGGGTACAGGGGACTAAGAAACATGGTGGAGCAAAAACAAATGATCCTCTACCTCGGAGGATGGATAAGAAGTTAGTTCCTGTGCAGAAATTGTTTGAGTCTAAAGTTGAAGAAAGAGAGGATGATTGTGTTATTTTGAGTGGCAAGAAAATGGTTAAGGTGGTGGAGAAGTGGGGAATGAAGCTTAAGGATGAGTATAACGATTCATATGGTGATGATGTGTTGGATGATTATGCGGATGGTTCTGTTTTGGAGGATGATGGGTCTATTAGTTTTAGTGGCCCAAAATCTACGTACAAGTTGCCTGGTAAGATTGCTAAAATGTTGTATCCGCACCAGCGTGATGGCTTAAGGTGGCTATGGGCTCTGCATTGTCAGGGTAAGGGTGGAATCTTAGGGGATGACATGGGTCTAGGGAAGACAATGCAGGTAAACAAATTGGTTCTGTTTTACTAGAAAATTTTGTTTTTAGATTATTTTAATTATTTAAAATTTGTTTCAATGCTGGTTTGTTTCTGATTGCAGATATGTGGCTTCTTAGCTGGATTATTCCACTCGCGTTTGATTAAGAGGGCAATGGTTGTGGCCCCAAAAACACTGATGCCCCATTGGATCAAAGAATTATCAGCGGTGGGGCTCTCTGAGAAGATAAGAGAGTAATACAGCTTGGCTTGTGTTTTTTCTACCTTTCCTCTTATTTCTTATATGAGAAAAAAAAATTTAATTTATTGATAAAGAAAAAACATAAATATTTTTGTATGAATTGCTGCAGTCACCAAACCTGTTCTTCAATGTAGGTACTATGGGACTTGTCCAAAAGCTCGGCAGTATGAGCTCCAGTATATACTTCAGGTATTAGATATGTACTTTTCACGTATTAGACCTGAGTTGGCACATAACATATTTAGTAGCAAATAGAGGCTAAGCATGCAACTAAGTTTATGCTTCAGAACTTGGGGGTTGAATAAGGTCACACAAGTCTGGAATACGCTAATTTCATTTGCACAATCTTCCACATTTTAGATTTGGTTAAATGCTCAATTTGGAAAATTCAAAATCTGTCATTTCCATGTAATGCTTACTCTGCAATTTTGATATTAAAATATAGTTTCTAGAGAACTGTTGCCATGGGGTTCTATAGCCCTTCTCTTGGTTTGCCTGTTGTTGGGGGGCATGATAAGATTTTGTGACTTCTTGAATTTGTTGTCTACTCACAGGACAAAGGTGTTCTTCTTACAACTTATGATATTGTACGGAACAACTCTAAATCTTTACGGGGGGACTACTATTTCGATGATGAAGGAAGTGAAGATAGTGTTACATGGGATTATATGATACTCGATGAGGTATTTAGTTACTCATATTATTGCCAAGCATTGAGAAGTCTTATTTTTGTTCCTATGGTTTCCATCTTCAAAAGAATTGTAAATTTGTTCATATGTGTGATGGCCATACTGTAAGGCAGTCAATTTTATCGCCCAGCCCCCAATTCTACTGCCTTTATACTCGTACATATGCATGCGTTTATATGTTTGTGATTACCACATTTATAAAAAAACATGCATATGTGAGGATTTAAATTTGTTTGACTCAAGGTGAAAATTTTTTTTTGGATAATTTTGTGTCACAGTATGCAGTAAGTGGGTGCTGGGAGAGATTTGAATCAGTTGTTTAGGTTTGAGGAAAACCGTGCAGAAATAAATAATAAGTTAGATGCCTCCAGAGGATGTACCTTCTCTAAAGATGCATACAATTGTAAATTCAATAAAAATTTTAGTGTTCTGTTTGGCATGTCTTGAGTAAAGCCCATCAGGGGTTATTGTTTTGCCAATGCGAGGGTATTTGTTTATTACAGTGGTCCCTAAATAATTGAGCCGACACTGTAATTTTATTCTCCATTTCAAGAATGACTAGCATAAGGAATGGTGCAACCCTTTAGCTTTCAGAGTTTGGACATCAGACCATTCCAAGCGTCAATGACTCATTCAGAATCATATTGTTTCTGGGATTGTAGAGTTTAGGAAAAGCAGGGAGTTGAGCATTTGGAGCTCAGGAATCTAACATTGAAAAGAAGTAATGGTGACGGAACTTCAGTGCCGGCATAAAAGGGTGAGATTTTCAGCTTAGTTGAATGCCTTGGCCTTCAAGAGCTGCATTCATGGACTGCCTGCATAGGCTGAGCATGAAGTTTTGTAGATGTTAGCTTCACATTGCATGTATACGGGAGACCAATAGAGAATCTGCTCCCCTTGATAGCTTTAGCTTCACATTTCAGGTATATGGGACACCAATAGAGAATTTGCTCCACCTGATAGAATTCTTCCTTGCCCCTTATAAGGTGCATATGGATTTGGGAAGATTATTTTTCGCACTTTGCTGGGTTTGGGAAAGGGGAGGCCCATCCTTGGCCTCATTGCCAATCCTATAATTAGTTCATTAATACTTACAATTTGATTTTTTTATAGTAACTATTCATATTAGCATCACATTTGTATATGAATTTGTTTCCACTTAACCTTGGACATCACTTTATCTAATCAACCTATTTAAAACTCCAGGGGCATCTTATAAAGAATCCTAGTACACAGAGAGCCAAAAGTTTACTTGAGATACCAAGTGCTTGTCGTATTATCATCAGTGGCACACCATTACAAAACAATCTGAAGGTATTCTGTTTGGCATTCATTGTGTTACCTTTTTGTTATTTTCTATAAAGTATAATCAAGGAGTCCAAATTTATTATGGTGCATTGCATTAAAAACTGGATATGTGATCTGGTATAGTGTTTTGCTTATTTTTTTTTTAGGAGTTGTGGGCCTTGTTCAACTTCTGTTGTCCTGACCTACTGGGTGACAAGCAATGGTAATAAACTCTTCTTGCAAAAGCTGTCTTCAATTATGCTTGTGTTTCTTGTGGCATGAGATTTTAGAGTTTCTCAGGTTTAAGGAAAAGTTTGAATATGCCATTCTACGTGGAAATGAAAAGAAGGCTTCTGATAGGGAAAAGCGTATTGGTTCAGCAGTTGCAAAGGTAATGATATATTTGATGGTTATAATGTGTTTTGTGTTGCTTAGCCATTGGGTTCTGTTTGACAGGGTTATTGAGGTCTTAAGTTCAATCTTATGAATGAGAGAGGGAGAGAGAGAGAGAGAACTGTTACAACATTCTATTTGTGTTTTCACTTGAATGGATTTTTAATAGAATTGTCGTAAACACCATAACGGTGTGGTTTTTTTGTGCCCATTGTATATCTTTTATTCCCCTCTACGTAGTTAAAATTGTAGCTTTAATGATATTCATAGCAAATTATGTGTGAAAGGTTCTTTTTTGATTTGTTTTGGTGACTATTGAATAATATTACAAGTAATGGAGCTCATGATCATTTACCAAATTTTCCCTTATGGGACCTTTTAATCTAAAATGTGAGATCCACAATTTCCAGGCCTATTGATACTACTGTTTCTGTATTTGTTTTATTGCTTTTGGTTTTCTTATTTCAACAATTTTGACCATACATTTTACATTAGCCTGTTGATGAACAATGAAGTGTACTTACAAAAATATTTTTTTGGTAAGTAAATCATTCTTATTAGAAAGTGCAAAAGGTGCAACCCAAGTACACAAAGTGTATCAAAGAGAGACTCCCAATTAGGGAGAAAAAGAACACAAGTCTAGAAATTTAGTAAAACTAGAAATACTTGGACTATTGTGTGTCGCTATTCAAGCATAATGAAATTTGAACATATCAACTTTCAACTCTTAACATCGCTCTCTCACAATCTTCAAAGTTCTTTGTGTATGTTCTCACCAAAGCACCTCATTAAGCACATAGGAGCCATTCTCCAAACTCCTAAAATGCAATGGCTTCCTAATTGACCGCTCAAGCTAGCCATCAATTCCACACACTTCTAGGCATCACCCACAAAAGATAGAAGATTGAAAGCCATAATTCTCTAGCCACTTCATAGTAGAGAAGAAGATGATCTATGGTCTACTCATTCCTCTTGCAAATGTAGTTCCAATCCACAACTATGGCTTGCCTCTTATTTGATCAAAAGCTTAATATATATATATATATATATATAAGGTGTTGCTTCGATGGAACGACGTTTCTCTATCGAAGCAAAATCGTTCTGTTTTTCGATTAAGGAAGGTTTTCCTGATCTGCGTCTGGAGGAAAGGAGAAAAAAGTTCGTAGGGTTCATCTTCGCAAGTGCTCCATGCGCCGCCTGGTTGAGGGATACTGTGGAAGCGGCGACCAAGGTGAAGGAGGACATCTCGAAGTCCTACCGTGAAGGGGATAAGGTGCTGATGGTTCATGGGGGGTCCAATAAGGCTGGGAGGTATTTGGAGGTGTCCGTTTACGCGGAGGGTGGCCGCAAAGGGGTTTTATGGCTCCCGGAGGGTCGATTCGGGCGGGGGTGGCGTCGGTTAGCCGGTGAACTGCGTCTGATGCTGGTCAGCCCCAACGGTAAGTCTGATGCGGAGGTGGGTGAGTCTCGGCTTGTGTCGAGTCCGGAGATCTCAACAGTAAAGCTCGTTGGGATCGGGGTCCTTGAGCGATGTCCCAAGGCGCGCTCTTTTGTGGAGGTTCTGCAATCGAATAATTGTCCCGAGCTTAAGGATCGTTCGCGAGAAGAGACGGCGAAAGACGGGGTAGCGAAGCGGACGGAGGAGGATGAGGCAAGGTTTGAGAAGGCGGCTAAGTCTGTGAGGACGATGAGGGGCAGTTCGGTACAAGGTTGGGTCAAACGTTTGGTAGGGTTTTTTCAGATTGGGCTGGGCCGGGTTTGGGTTGGGTTGCTTGAAGGATTGCTGAACGGGCCTAAGGATCTGTCTGTTGAAAACCGGATTAGGGCTGTCTTGGGTTGTTTGGCAGGCCGTAAGGGGATTGGGCTAGAGTATGGGCAGGCTGGGAGTTCTTATGGGTTGGGCTTTCGTCTAAAGCCCAAACGAAGAATTTGGGCTGCTCGTCGTTGTGTTAAATTTCAAGCGCCCACGTTGTCTTCTCCGAAGCTGGCGGTCGAAGATCACTTGGGAGCAGCTGAGGCCGAGCCTTCGGCGCCGACGCAGTCAGTGGATATTGGGTCTTCTCCGGTGAGTTCTTCTGCCATCCCTTTGGTTGCGCCATCCCCGGACGTTGGATTGAGGCCTGGGTCTTTGTGTATGTCGGAGGAGGTTGCACACTCTCAAGCGGAGGAGCCCACTCTTCACTTGGGAGCAGCTGAGGCCGATCCTCCGGCGCCGACGCAGTTAGTGGATTTTGGGTCTTCTCCGGGGAGTTCTTCTGCCTTCCCTTTGGTTGCGTTATCTCCGGAAGATGGAGTGAGGACTGGGTCGTCGACGGTGATCCGGCGAAATCATGCGGTGTGTCTGTCGAAGGAGGTTTCACAATCTCAAGCGGAGGAGCCCGCTCCTCAAGCTCGATTGGAGGTGCCTGAGACTTCGGACGCTGGGCTTCCGGTTCAAGTGCATCAAATCGAGGATGCCGTGGCTGGGTCTGATCAGGGGACATTTTTGGAGGCCAAGTTGGTTTCCACTAGTCATGACCTCCCGGCAAGCCCTTGGGAGGAGGCTTCAGGGTCTGGGGCGGCAGACACTGTTAAAGTGTCGGCTAATAGCGCTCCCGAGAAGGCGCGGAGTTTGATTCGTAGGGGGTTCTTTGGTCCAAGAGCTGCCTCATCTACTTCTCCGAGGGGGTCTTCACAGGGTAAGGGTGTTTTGTCTTCATATTTGTCGGGTACTTCTGTCTTGTGTCTTGGGGCGGCTGAGGTGGGTCTTAATCCCACTAAATCCAAGTCTGAAGTGGTGTATGCCCGGAGGGTCAAGGATGAAATTTCCAGGCAGTTGTTAAAAAATAAGAAGATTCTTGATGAAGTGGTGGCTGACATACCAGTGGAGGGTTACTCTAAGGAGGTGATTAGTACGATGAATTTTGCTCCGGTGGTGGGTTTATCCTGGGGTGGTGATGATAAAAGAATGTTGAACCTTTTGTCGAAAATTGAGAAGGATAAGCAGGAGTTAGCTGCTCCTAAGGCGAAGGGGAAGAGGGAGCTCAAAAACCTGGAGTGCTCCTTCAACGTTGAGGTTAGCGGGCAGAGGTCCTCTCAGGCGAAGTGTCAACGTAGGCGGGGCTTCCTTGGGTCTAAAAATGCTTATTCTTTCCCCCCTGAGGTGCAGTAGGGGGTTGGGGTGGTTGTTGGGTGTTTTTTCTTGGGCTGATTTTTTGGGTTTGGTTGGGTTGTCTCCCTGGTTGGGTTTCTGTTTCTAGGGTTTGTATTTTTGGGGGCTGCTTTTGAGCTTGGCGCCCTATACCCATTGTATTTGTTGCGCCCTTTTGGGTTTTTTGGAATACAACATTACTTATCCAAAAAAAAACTATGGCTTGCCTCTTGTTAAGGTTATCCAAAGTTAAAAATCTTTTTAGTGTTGCTGTCCACATAAATAACAACACTCTAAAAGGAGCCTTAGTTTTCCAAATGTTCTTCCATGGAAATGGGGAGCCAGTAACAGTGCAAAGGGACAGAATCGGGTCATTGTCTCGCACCTTTTATTTGCAGATGATACCTTGATTTTTTGTGGGGCTAATGCTAGCTAGATCAGGCACATTGGGGCTTTACTTGTTTGCTTTGAAGCGATCTCAGGTCTTAAGGTTAATTTGTCTAATTCTGCTTTGGTTTTGGTTGGTTCTTTGGGTGATGTGGATTAGCTTGCTGGGTTATTGGGATGTGGTACCGGTACTTTGCCTTTGAAGTATTTGGGACTGCCGCTGGGGGCTTCTTTCAAGCTCAAAATGATGTGGGAGGAGTTGGAAGAGTTGATGGCATGGTAGTTGGCTCCTTGGAAAAGGTTGTATCTTTCCAAGGGAGGTAGGGTTATGTTGATTAAAAGTACTTCATCGAACTTGCCTACCTATATGTTGTCTTTGTTTCCTTTCCCTACTCATGTAGTTAAGCGTATTGAGAAGATTCATCAGGATTTCCTTTGGGGGAGGAGGGGGTTGAGTGATGAGGTAAAGATGCATTTGGTTGAGTGAGACAAGGTGTGCTCTCCCATGGATGAGGGTGGGTTAGGAATCCGGAATGTAAGGAGGTTTAACCAAGCTCTTTTGGGTAAGTGGCTGTGGCATTTTGTTCATGAGGGGGCTTGGTGGAGATTGGTTTTGATAGCAAAATATGGGTTGGATTGGGTGGGTTGGTGCTCAAGGACAACTCTGGATCTCATGGGGTGGGTCTTTAGAAATACATTTGTAAGGGTTGGCAGGTTTTTAGGAGCCATTTCAAATTTGATCCTGTCGAGGGCTCTAAGATTCGCTTTTGGGATGATATTTGGTGTGGGGGATAGAGCTCTTAAAGAGGTTTTTCCTGTTTTGTTTATCATTGCCAGCCTCAAGGAGGTGTCCATTGCGGACAATATTGAGCGCTCAAATGGAATCATCTAATGGAACATCCAGTTTACTAGTTGATTCATGACTGGGAGGTGGAGGTTTTGGCCTTGTTTTATAGGTGCTTGTATGCTTGTAAGATGAGAGGGGTTGGGGATGACAAGTTGTGGTGGTTGCCTTCGCGCAAGGGGATTTTCGAGGTCAAGTCTTTCTACCGAGTTCTCTTGCCCTCTGGGCCTTCTTCGTTCCCTTGGAAGAGCATTTGGAGATTTAAGGCTCCTCTTAGAGTGGCGTTTTTTGCTTGGACGGCTGCTCGTGGCAAGATTCTTATTTTGGATAATCTTAGGAGGAGGGGTATGGTGATGGTGAAAACATGCTGGTTATGCGAATTGGATGGGAAGTCGGTTGATCATCTTCTTCTCCATTGTGGGGCTGCGAGAGCCTTATGGAATGCCTTTTTTGCCCGGTTTGGTCTTTGTTGGGTTATGCCTTTCTCGGTTAAGGAGTTATTTGCCAGTTGGTGGTCGAGTGGTCGTACTAGGAGTGCTGTTGTGTGGAAAATGGTTCCTCTTTGTATTATGTGGTGTATTTGGAGGGAGCAAAGTAATAGATGTTTCGAGGACTTTTCGAGGTCTAGTGAGGAACTCCTTCACTTTTTTCTTTTTACCCTTTTCATCTGGACAGCGAGTTGACTTGCCCTGCGGGTGATTAGTTTTGCTGATTTTCTCTCTTTCTTCTCCTCTTCCCCCTATCTCCCTTTGTATACTCCTTGTGTACTAAGGGTTGCGTCCCTCTGCTCTTTTGATATATTCTATTGACTTATCAAAAAAAAAAAAAAAAATAGTGCAAAGGGCATGATAAAGGATTTGACCTTGAACATTTGCCTTTTTTAAAGGGATCCAACAAATTCTATCCTTGCCACCTTGTTTCAACTTGAGACAATACAAGAGGTCAAAGAACGAGGTTATCAAGTCTGCCTCCCAATCATGCACTCATTTGATAAAAAATATTCCATTGAATATTTATTTTAAAAAATTGCATATAGTCCACCACTAAAGCCTCCTTAGAGTATGCAATACTAAACAATTCCGAAAAAGTTGTTTTTAGTGGATAATCCCCACATCATAAGTCATGCCAAAATTGATCTTGGACACATCTCCCACATCAAATCTGACAAATCTAGAGAAAAAACCCCCACCAGTTTGTAATGTTTTTCCACACCCTCAATGTACCAAGGGTTGCACCCCTTTGCGCTTTTGATATATTCTATTGACTTTTCAAAAAAAAAAAAAAAGTTTTTCCACACCCTCACCTTGAAGGGCCCAACAACCTCGTTGGAACACCATCCTCCCCTCGTGCTGTCATATTTGGGTTCCATCACTGATCTTTACAAAGCCTCTCTTTCGTGGCATAAAGTCATAACCATTTCTTCGAAAAAGTTCGGTTAAATTGAATCATATTTCTGACCCCCAAACCACTAGAGAAAATCTTAGAACAAATCTTAAACCAACTAACTAGATGGATTTTGAACTCGTCCCCAATTCCACTCCACTAAACACCCCCCCTAAAGTTTCTCAATCTGGTTGGCAACACATACAAGGATGGGGAAGAGGGACAATTAATAAGTAGGGAAATTGGTAAGAGTGCTTTTAATCAATGTTAACCTATTACATGAAGGCAAAATTAAAGCCTCTTCCAACCAGTCAAACTACACTCTATTCTTCAACAATGCCATCTTCTATTGATTAAGCCTTGTACGAAGCCCCCAAAGGAAGCCCCAAATATTTCAAAGGCAAAGAGGACACTGTACACCCAAGGATACAAGCCAAGCCCCCGACACCATCCACATGGCAACATGGACTAACTTTGATTTAGATAAGTTAATTTTCAATCTTGTGACAACTTCAAAACATAAGAAGAGGCACAACAGATGACAAAGATGATATGGAAGTGTCACCCGCAACAAGAGATGAAACAGTAGCAACTTGTCGTTATTCCTTGACCCCACCGAAAATCCATTGTGGTAGACAACATTCTACACAAAGCTTCCATCACAACTTCCAAAAGCAAAGGTGATAAATGATCCCTTTGTCTCAGGTCATGAGAGCTATTAAAGAAACTATATGAAGATGCATCAATTAGAACCAAGAAATGCACCATAGAAATACAGTGGGCGATCCAACCTCTCCATTTCTTCTCAAAGCAAACACAAAACCCCAATTAACAATTGTATGCCTTTTCTAGGTCGAGCTTACATAGTACACAAGGTTCCTTTGATCTAATCAGGCTATCAAGACATATTTGAGATTCAATTATGGTAGCTAATGAATTGTCTTGATAGCCTGATTTTTTTATATCTAAGATATGTCTCCCCTTGGTGAAAGCATTTTGAGCTGTGGAAATAACTTACTCCAACATTTGTTTTAGCTTGTTCGCTAGGACTTTAGAGATGATTTTATAAGCACTACCCATAGGACTAATGAGACAATAGTCCGTAATATTCACAACCCCAACTTTCTTAGGGATGAGTGAAATAAAAGTTGCATTGAGACTCTTTTCAAACTTCCCTCAAAGATGAAGCTATTGGAAAACATTCATGAAATCCCTTTAATGACCTCCCAACAAGTCTAAGAAAGAGATATGAAAAAACCATCTAGACCCAGTTTAGTCTAATTGAATTACAACAGCCTAACTACTAACACAATGCCTATTGGAATTTCAAATAATTGGCCCATCAAAATTAAAAATTACAAAGAAGCTAATCCTACTAAGCTGATTAAAGGGCCGTACTAATCCATTAGACCCATTACACACCCCCACCAAAGCTTTGACTATGACCTTCCAACAGTCTCAATTGAATTCTTCTTTGCTACCACCAAAGTAGAACCCCTCATACCAGTCGATAGAGGACCACTGTGGTTCTTACTGCTAGACGAGGGCCTGCACTCGGCGCTGAAGGAAGTTGTACTTATAAATTCTTGGCTTAAATTATAGTTTGATTTAGGTTTTTAGTCTTCTATTGCTTGTCTCAATAGGAAAGAACTGTGGAATTAAATATTTGTAGCTTCTAGAAACTTTCCATATGTGATATTTCAAATTTAGTAAATATGGCCAATATCTATATAAAAAAGTTAGGAACTTTTAAACCTTGCAGTTTTGTGAATTTTGGCTTCAACTTATGAACAAGTTTCCAGTGAGGTTGTAATAGTTCATTATAGCATAGACAAGAATTGTAAGTGATAAGACTGCAAGTATTGGAGTCTGGTTTATGTATCTATTTCAAAGGATTTTTGTCAATTGTCACTTTCTATCTATGAGACTTGTTGTTTACTGCATTTCTAACTTCCTTACGTATCTGCTTTTATTGCGTCATATCTCTTGTGCTTGCATCTAGTTTTTCGTTGCTTTCTCACAGGTAATGTCAAATTTGTTTCTTTAGTGCAAGTTTGGGATGATAATAGGTTGTAGATATTTTTTTTTTTCTTAAACAGGAGCTAAGAGAACGTATTCAACCTTATTTTTTGCGGCGTTTAAAGAGTGAGGTTTTTAGTGAAGATAATTCCAAATCAACTATCAAACTTTCTAAGAAGAATGAGGTCATCGTGTGGCTAAGATTAACTAGTTGCCAGGTCTGATCTGCTTCTTCTCAGACTACATTTCATTTCATCGCACATTGTGGTTTCATTCAAATTGTTATATTGATCTCACAGTTTGCACTTATATGGTGCAGCGACAACTTTATGAAGCTTTTTTAAAGAGTGAGCTGGTTCTTTCAGCTTTTGATGGCTCACCACTGGCTGCTCTTACGGTACTGTTTGTTATCCTTTGCTATTTCTGCTGTTTTTTCTTTGTTAAATTATTTGTTTAAGTTATTAATATCTAGTAATGCCGTGGGCATTGACCTATTAGTTGAGATTCATGTTTCCCTAGGTCAAAAAACATGGAATTGTTTTATGTTCAATTATTTTATTTTTAATTTTTATTTATTTATTTATGTGATAATAATTTATTTGTGAGATGAAACAATATTGTTTTCTTAGTCTCTTTGCGTTTAACATTTATAGTCTGGGAGTTCAAATGAAAAATGACAAAAATGCTTATTTGAATAATGATTCATGACTAAGTGAAATAACTTAAATTTGGAATTAATTCCAATGTTGCTCTTAAGAGGCATCGAATGAGGCTTCAATAACTGGTAAATATTGTAGAGGCTAGATTATTGCTTATTTTTTGGCTCGTTTGTATTTTGCTCTGAAAGGTACCTACTCTTTGGATAATTAAATAATTTGGCCTTGTTGAATGCATGCATTGAGTCTCTTTTTGTCCTTCCTTTTTAATGATATTGGGGGAGAGTGTTATATTGGTCCCGAGTTTTATGATTGCTGTTCTTTTGCCAAACAGTGCAGTATTGGTTTCAGGATTATCTAGTGAACATAGAAATCAAAGATTTTTCTTTATTGGAATTAGTTTTTTAGGTAGCTATTATTTGACTTGGATGCATTAGCTGGTCATCAGACTTCTTGATTTTGGAAAGTTTCTGCTATTCCTGGACGCGAGCTCCAATGGATTCAATATGTTGGCTGTTAGTAATGTTTTGAAATGCACTATGATTCAATTTAGGGAATTTTTTAGATTAATTCCGGAGGCAACGTGCCAAAACAGATCACACCTCAAATGTTTATTTGTTTTGTTTTGTTTTTGTTTTTTCTAGTTTTAACTGCTTAAGTTCTTTGAATAGGTAAAATAGATCATTTTGTTGATTTTCCGTTTGAAATTGTGCCATCCGTTAGTGCCGCGTTAATATTTTTTGCCACATCACACCTTAAAATAATAAATTTTTAACTATTAAACAATCAAATCTTTAAAAACAAAAACTTTTTTTTTTTTTTTTAAAGAAAAAAAAATGATGGGGTGGCCAGCAATGGGGCTGCCTCAGAAAATTGATGTTTAGGTTGTTATTCTTTTTCGGACAAGATTCTTATAAAATATTATATGATTTGAAACAGATTCTGAAGAAAATATGTGACCATCCACTTCTCTTGACAAAGAGAGCGGCTGAAGATGTTTTGGAAGGGATGGAGTCGATGTTGAAACCAGAAGATGTCAATATGGCTGAAAAATTGGCAATGCACATAGCTGATGTTGCTGAGACAGATGGCTTGGAAGAAAACCATGACAATGTCTCATGCAAACTATCGTTCATCTTGTCTTTATTGGTGAGGATTGCTCTACGTTAATACTTAATGCTCTGCATGTTTAAGTTGATTGCTCAATAAATTGTTGAATGCTTTGTCATAGGATAACTTAATATCAGAGGGGCATAGTGTTCTTATCTTTTCTCAGACTCGTAAGATGCTTAATCTTATTCAGGTTAGTCCCAACTCTTTCTGTTTTCAAAATTTGTCTTAAATAGTTGATGATATGGTAAACTTGGAAAGTTTAACTTCTTTTTAATTTTTTAATTTTAATTTTTATTGTTAATATATTGTTTTAGTGAAAATGGATATTTCTTGTCATGCATTAAGGCTACTGAATCTTGTTTGCACATAATGTTATACTAATTCGTGTATGAAGTTTTTTTTAATAGAATCAAAGATATCAAAAAGAAAAAGTGAACAAAAAAAAAAGGAAAAAAACAGACATGCACGTTGTTACTTGGAGTTGAGGACAATGACCAGGGTCAATGAGGTATTTGCTCTTCCAAGTATTTGCTGATACTAGTTGAAGATGAGAAGATTATTTCTTAAAAATATATCGTGCATATTTATCAAAAAGAATATATATATATATATATAAAATTTAAGAAGCTTATCTCCATCAAGCTCTGTTTTTTGACAATGTGTATTGGACATCATCAGTTATGAAGACTCCCGTATTATTTTAATTTAATAAATAGGGGAAAGTCTACATACCCCCCTCAAACTACCACTCAATTGACAATGCTCCCTCTAAACTTTCTGTTGTGACAATGTCCCTTCTCAAACTATAAAAAATTGTCAATACTCTTCCCAATGATGAAATTACCCTTAATAAAATAAAAACAAAATGCTAAAACTTCTAGGAAAAACCTAAAATTAAAAAAAAAAAAAAATTCCAAGTGGTGGCCAAATTAAAAAAAAAAAATCATTGTTATAAGAAAAAATAATTTTTCGATTTTTTTTATTATAAAAATTGAATATTTTTTTGTTTTATAATTTTTTAAATTAAACATTTCCAATTAAAAAAAAAATTTGTTAAAAAAATAAAAAACTTTCTTTTTTTAAAACAAAATAAAAAAAATTATTTTTTTAAATAAAAATTTCCGTTTTTAAAAAAAAAAATCTTCATTTTAAAAAAAATTATTATTTTTAAATTAAAATTTTTTCATTAAAAAAAAAAAAAGAGTTTATTGAGAAATCTATAGGGGCATTTTTCTCTTATTGTTAGTCTTGGAGGGACGTTCACAATGTTTTGGTAGATTGGGGAGACATTGTCAATTAGGTGATAGTTTGAGGGGGGTATGTAAACTTTACCCTAAAAAATAACAATTTAAATATGCCTATTGGTGTGAAATTTGCTCTGAAGATTCCACTGTATACTTGTTTCCCTGTTTGCGTCTCTAGATATATGGTACATTTCTTGAATTGGATATTTGTCATTCTGAGTCATTACTTTTTTGGTCAGAAATCTCTATATTTTTGAGCCTAAAAGAGAGAAAACAACAGCGGTAAAATTATCATCTAGTGCATGTCTTATGCCTTTTGATAGATTCAACTTCACCCCCTTTGTATTTCTTAAGCATGCATTACTGCAACGTGGTTGAAGTTGTTTTTCCGTTCTTTATTTGACTTTTAAATCTGATTATGATATATATGTGCTCTCTGGGTGTCTGCTTATTTATGTCAATTAGATGGATTATTCTTTCTCTCTCTCTCTCTCTCTCTCTCTCTCTCTATATATATATATATATATATTTGTACTCATATACATTCATATACATTCTTTCTTTGTTTTTTTATTAGCTCCAAAAACCTAGTACTTGTGTTTGCAAAGAATTGCTTCTTTCTAAATTTCTGTTGCTGCACTTAATATAACTTGTTATGTTCCATAATAAATGGATTTCTAAGTCATATGTGTGCAGTACTCTGCAAAGGTATTTTTGCTCCTTTAATCTGTTTGATATTGAGTGTAGTAATTGTTTATATGAGTAGTTAGGTCCCTCTGCTTATCTTCCCTAGTTGTTTTGGAATTGCATCAAAGTTAACAAAAGATAGAATGATATAATATTGGGGCCTTCTCTTTTGGAAGTTCCGTGAGTGTAGATTGTTTAGCTTGTATGGGAGTTGTACATATTTTGCTATACCTGGTCATATTATGACTCGTCATAGTTTGATGCAAACTGACATTTAACCCAACAAATGAGCTCTTTAATGGGAAAGAAATAAGTGTCACGCTAATTTTTTAGGAGTGGAAATTTAACCCTTGTTTGATTGTGCTTGTATGAAAAACAAGCTATGTCTTGTCAATATTTGTTTGGACATGTTTGAAAATTGCATTAGGTCACTAATCACTATGGTATTGTTATTTAACATATGCTACATGCATTCATGCTAGTCGCAGTTTCTATTTTCGTTTAGCTCCAAACATTTATTGAAACAAATTTGCACATTTTATTTATTAAGGTTATTATGATATGGTTATTTGGCATGAAACATGTTTTTCCTTTTTATGTGGTAAGTATGATTCCTTCAACAGCTTCTACACTGGAGGCAATCTGAACGTAAACATCTCATTATGATTCATGGGTGTTAAGTTATCATGGTTTGTATAATAAATACCAATAATTTATCATAAGATTTTGTTAGATTTGAAGAGTTCAGAATTAGGCTTTGACAGTAAGAAGAGACAAAAGAGAAGAGGGAAAAAGAAAATCTAATTTAGCTTCTCCCACATTTCTATATATATAAGAAAATGCTATACTCACCAACTTTTTTTTCCCAAATGATGTGTGTCACCATCCCATGAAATCTATTATTTTGGGAGATGTGTCACCATCTCATGCAATGGTGATACATCACTTAAGTACCAATTTGGGTGAGAAAATTTGGTTAGTGTAGTATTTCAGTATTCTCACCCCCCCAAACTATCAAAATATTGTTAATGTCCCCCACAAAACTAGCCAAAAGATAAAAATGCCTATATAGATTTCTCAATAAGACAAAAAATACCTTTATAAATTAAAAAAAAAATTAATTTTTTTTATAAACGAAAATTTTAATTAAAAAAAGAAAGAACATAAATCTATGTTTTTTAATTTTTAAAACGGAATAGTGTATGAACTTAAAATTATGAGTTAAGGTTCTAAGAGTGAAGGCTTGTTGAGTTGCACATTGTCTTATTGACTTCTATTCGTTGTTATATGAGGCTTTTGCATGAATTAACATATTTCTGACCTGTTTTAATAGGATACAATTGTATCCAAAGGTTATGAATTCTTGCGCATTGATGGCACCACAAAAGCTAGTGACAGAGTGAAGATTGTTAATGTAAGTATTGTACATATTCTAGATGGTAAGAATAATTTATTTTAATATTACTTAATGATTCTCATGTTCCTTTTTGTCTTTAGGATTTCCAAGAAGGTGTAGGGGCTCCCATATTTCTCTTGACTTCTCAAGTTGGTGGTCTTGGCCTTACGCTAACAAGAGCAGACCGTGTGATTGTAGTTGATCCTGCTTGGAATCCCAGGTGCTCTTTAAAGCAGTTTTATCTTTTTAAGATTTGCTGGATTTTGGCAAATGAACAATTCTTCAATTTTATGGGAAAAAAAAATGATATTTATATAATACTTTGGAATATGTGCTTAGAGAATTTTAAGTTATTACTGCATTTGTATAATACATTTGTATGGCCTTGCTTTCTCTTATAGGTTTCATCATGCATCTATAACATCTATTTTTCTATTTTATCCCAAATCTATTTACTACTTCTTTTTCTTTGTATTCGTTAGAATATGCTTGCTTTGTATCATATTTATTTGATTCCCCGGTTACATATCTTTTAAGAATTCAATGCATTCCTACCTTCTAAACCCAACACATCTTTTTGGCTCCTTGGTCAAATAGGAATTCATTCTTCAAGAAGTCAACATAATCTTTGTAATTTAATCTAGTAACAGCAGTTTACAAAAAAAAAAATCTAGTAACAGCAAAATGGAGCATAGCCAAAGGACACGTGGGGGTGGGGTAGGGCTTTGGAAATAAAGACGTCAAGGTAGTTGTTGAGTTATCAGTTATGTACTTGTGGGTAATGGTTGAAATGTTTGTAGTTTTGAGGCCTAGGTACTTTAAGCCTAAGGGCGTTGAAGAAGGAAACTTCCCAAATGGCTGATCATCTTTTATTTTATTTTTGATAAGAAATTTAAATTCATTAAGAGGGTTGAAATGCACAATAAGTATACAAGAGAACCCCTAAAGAATGAATCTAGCAACTCAAGCGATTTCCTTTTAGAATGAATACAACAATTTTTTTTTTTTCTCTGATGTCGGGAAACCTCTCCAAGGCAAGGTCCTTTGGACCCACCCATGTCTGTAAACCTCGGTCTCGTGAACTGCACTCTCAGAAGTTTTTTTTTTTGATAAGTCAAAGTTTATATAAAAAAAAAGCGCAAAACGCCTCTAAGTACACAAAAATGAGAATGCAAAGCGCCTCAAGTATACAAAGGAAACTCAAACCAACAACCCAAGGAACGCATGAACGCACCTCTAAGTACACAAAAAGTATACAAAGGAACCCAAAAAGAAAACCCAAAATGACCCAAAAAGAAAACCCGAAACAACCCTAAATAACACCCTAACAGCAGCCCTAGTGCACCTCCGTAGGGAACGAAAACGCATTCTTTGATCCCGACCAACCCTGTCGCCGCTTATCCCTTCTTCCCCTGTTGATCTGGATTTATTCCAGCCGTGTTTTGAGAATGGTAGACTGATGGTGAAACCCCCTAAAGATGTTGTGGCGGAGGGTTGTGTGTTGTGGGGAAATACGTTAGTAGGCCAGTTTGTGGGTCAACGTCTACACTACCAGGCAGTGAGAGATGGTGCAGTCCAAATTTTTGAGCTCTCTCATCCCCTTAACCTTAGGAACAATAGCTTCGGCAAGATCCTGAAGTTTCTTGTCTTCACCTCCCCAAGACAACCCCAAAATAGGAGCGAGGTTCAAAGCGTTAGCCAGCCGATCCTCCCCAACCACAGGAATAACACCCACAACCTCCGCAATCAAATCCTTGTTTTTATTTAATTGTTTAGCGACCTTTTCCTTCACCCTCTGGGTGTACCACAATTGTGATAAGGAGACAGAGGAATTAGTGGGAAAACCACTTTCCCTCCTAGTCTCCTTCACTGCAGCCCCATTGAAAAATGAGCTGACTTGCGATGAGGGCTGGACAGCAGCAATAGAACTAGACCCAACCTCTGGAATAGGATCCTTACCCTTGCGCACCGGTGATACCTCCTTCAACACCATTGGAGGGGGAGGAGCAGCTCTCGGACCAAAGAACCCACGCCGAATCAAACTTTTCGCCGATGCAGAAGGGCGCACCGGCTCTTCCCCCTGAATATCCTTTGCCCCAGATGAAGTAACCTCATAATCCCTGCAGGGAGGGCTCACCGGCTCATCCACCTCCCAAGGAACTGCGAAGACCTCTTTGAGGGAAACACCCAAGTGTTCAGCATGTGTCGAAGAGAATAAATCCTCCCAGTCGCTGCTCAGGAAGCCCGCCGGAAAATCCTCCGCAGAGGGGAAAGGAGAAACAGGGACCGGCATCAAAGCTACATCATTAGACCCATTGTCGTCGCCAAACCCATCATCGGCAGGAGTGGAACCCTTCGCCGGCGAATCTTCAGAAACCTTCGCCGCCCCGACAGCGAACCCCTTGGCGGCAGAGTTGCGGACGAACACCGACGAAGAAGGCGCACTGACCGAAGACACTAGCACACCCGAGCACGACGACGGCACCACACCTACAATACTCGACGACGGCACCTCAATGCCCTCCTCAGAACCCATAAACGTCCCCTTCGAAAGCACCAAAGGCGGCGTCTCACCAAGATATGGCTTTAAAACGAGCCCATCGGCGAATTTGGACCCGGACCCGAGTCACGACCCAGAATCGCACTCAGACCCGAAACTGATTTAAGAGCCGACCCAGGAACCCAACCCCCACTAGAGTTACTGAGGCCCAACACACGAACCCGTTTCCTCCTACGATTGGGCTTCGGTGTAGGCCTAGCAAATACCCGGTCCAGCTTGCGTTTAATTTGCCCTTGGAGACTCAACACCCTACAAATTCCGAAATTGCCCTTCGTCTTCCTCCTCAAACGCATAGACCCAACCGCCATCACCGGAGATTCAAAGCTCGAGTAGTCGACCGCGAGTCGCGCCTCTTGCCCACCTATCCTCCCCTCTCAGAAGTTTTCCTGCATAGAACTGGTTAAATCTTTATCCTTGAAGAAAGCAAACCCAAGACCAAGGCCTCCACCACATGGGCCAACCCCTCGGGGTTAACAAATTTTATTCTTAGCTCCATGCCATACTCCTTGAGAATACAACTCAAAGAAACTAGAGACCAGTTCCACCTCCCAATCATGCATAGGTCTTGTAAAGGAAATATTCCAATGAATGTTTCAATTTTGGAACTACATTTTCATTCGCCATTCATGGATCCCTAACAAGAGCAATAGTGAATAATTCCGGAAATAAGAACTTCAAAGGCTGCTTTGCTCCAAACATCATGCCAATACCACACTTTAGATCCATCTCAAACCTCCATATTTAAAAGATCCTTCCTGCTCTCTCAAACATTTCCACACTCACATACCATAGGACCCCACTAACCTCTTTTAAACACTAGCCTCCCCTCAAACTATAATATTTAATGTCCAACACTGATCTCCACAGAGCCTCCCTCTTCGTAGCATACTTCCACAACCACTTAACTAGTGCCCCAACTTTGTTCAGAATAAGAGAGACAAAAGTAGCATTGAAGATGGAAACTCAAGACTGAGAAAGTAAACTTAGGTATTGAAGAAGAGAAGTGTTGAGGAAGGAGAGGAAAGTTATGATGTGCGTTATGTATTTTCCATAATTGGCTGTACAATATTTCTATTTAAACCTGTGTAAGTGTATGAAGCAAATCATTGGAATATGACATTTTTCCCTTCCTCTCCATTTCCTTATCTTTCTTTTCAACTCGGTATTAGAGCAGTTGTAGTTTTCTGGATTGTTTTCTTTTTTGTCCGTGATTGCATCATCAACACATAGAAGACCAGTGCTGGCCTTGGTTCTATGTTGATTGTCACAAAAAACATATTTTTGTGATTCTTCGGCAAAATTTGTAGCATCTTTAGTGATTATGTGCTGTCGGCGTCACCAAAGAACTTGTGCTTGATGGAGACTTTGTGGGTGGAGGAAATTCAATTGTCTGATCTGAAGATAATGTGACTTTTTGATGTGGTAGTGAGCTTTTCCAGCAGCCCTATGCAACAGTGGTGGTGTTGTTTTGTGGTCATCAGAATGAGTTGTGTAGGCATGAAGAAAACAACCAGTGGATTAATTGGGTACCAAATGATAGGTCGTTTACTTCAATGCTAACTTCATGAAAGTTTTCCTAAACGACAGGCCGTTTTGAGTTGACGGGAAAAAAAAAGAAAAGAAAAGTCAAAAAAATTAGCCCTATTTTTTATTATTATTTGATATGTGTTTATTAGTTTAAATAATTTGCTAAGCCTAATTGCATAGTGGATCAATTTATTTGGTTGGATGTCTAATTTAAAATGTCGGAGACAAACTAGACTGGGAAATTTGAAGAAAAATAGAGGGTTAGGGTTAAAGGATTTGACCTGTTTAAAAAAAATGGGTCGGGTTAGGATTGACCTATATAGTTGTATACTCGTGTTTTGACATGATCCGAATCCGATACGCGAACACAAATTGCCACCCATTATTATGCATGTTCTTTCTACTTATAGTTAGGAGGGGGGAAGGTTACGGGCTCAGGTGGAAAGGCCAGATGTGAAGCAGACAGCGCCGGCGAGGGGTCAACAGCTTATATTGGAGGAGTAGGAGGCGTGGGTCAAAGGGGGGATCAGGTCACGCAACTTCTAGAAGCTGCTGTAGTTGCTGCCGGAGATGTGGCAGACAGTGCCGGCGAGGGGTCAAGAGCTGATATTGGAGGCGTAGGAGGCGTGGGTCAGATGGAGGATCAGGTCACGCAATTCCTAGAAGTTGCCGGAGCTGCTGCCGGAGTTGTTGCCGGAGCTGCTGCCGGAGATATGTCAAGCCTCGGGAATGAAGAAGGAGGAACATATTTGGTCGGTGATGCTACAAAGAAGGCCGATAGGACCGGGGGAAATCCAGGGATACTTAACTCGGGTGCTTACAACATAGAGGGTAAGGAAATAGGAGGAGCGGGAAGTGAGGGCTTAGGCGGGAAGGCAGGAGGTGAAACAGAGAGAGCCGAAGAGGGGAAAACAGGCCAGATTGGAGATGTGGAAGATGGGGGTCAATTTGTGGATCAGTCGTTGACTTTTGTCCAAGGAGGGTGTAGCACGCAAGGTGCAGGGTATGATTTTGATGACTTATCTGTTGTAGTGTATAAACCAATGAGTCAGGAGGCTTCAAATTCTGCTGGGTTAGTGGACTTGCGGGAGATTGTCCCTTATGTTCAAGATATGTTGAAACAGTCAGAGTATTTCGTTGAAGGGGATTTGCTAGAGGGTGTGAAAAAGGGGGAATGTTTGAAGGAATCTGTGGTATTGAATCTCAACAGAGGGGGGAGCACCAGTAATTATATGCTTGGTGGGGAGGTGGAGCAGTCTGTTAATGAGGAGGTGCTGGAGATAGAATCTCTGGATGCTTTTCATGTTGATTCGAAAGGTAAGGGTAGTGATTGGGTGTTAGAGAGAGTGAAAAGTCTGTGCCATGTGTGGGGCATGTCGTGTGAGGGGTATGAGGTTGAAATGGAGAAGTTGTTTCGTAAAATTGAGGGAAATAGAGGGAAGATGAACAGCCCTGTAGCTTCCTCTGCTAAGGCTACTCCCAAAGGTGGCCAAGAATTAAGGGCCTAGAGAGTACAATCAACTATGATGGAAAACAGGGGCATGTAGCCAGGGGACAGCAATCAAAGAGAAGAGTAAGGGGTGGGGCAGCCGTCTGTTTAAATGATGCCTAAGATTTTATCGTGGAATGTGAGGGGGTTGAATTTGGTAGAGAAGAGAATGAAGATCAAAAGCATGCTAAGGGAATGGAAGGTAGATGTTGTGTGTTTCCAGGAAACCAGAATGTGACAAGGGAGCTGGTGCAGAGTTTGTGGGGCTGTGTTCAGGTGGATTGGTGTGCTCTTGGTTCTCATGGTGCTTCCGGGGGTATTTTGCTTATGTGGGATAGAAGGGTAGTTGAGAAGGTGGAGGCTTGGGAGGGAAGTTATGCGATTGCTTGTTCTTTTAGAAGTGTTAATGATGACTTCCAGTGGGCTTTTGCTGGTGTGTATGGGCCAAACGTGGATAATGACAGATCGGTGCTTTGGGATGAATTAAGTGGACTTATGGAAAGGTGGGTGGTACCTTGGTGTATTGGAGGAGACTTTAATGCTACTCGGTTCCCGAGTGAGAGACTTGGTAATCATAGATATGCACCGTCTATGGAGGAATTCTCCCGTTTTATTTTCGATAATGGGCTTATGGACATTCCTCTAATGGGGGGACAGTTTACATGGTCTAATGGTACTTCCTGGTCCAGAATTGATAGATTTCTGTTGTCCTCGGGGTGGGAAGAGAGATTTGCTAATGTGGCTCAAAGGAGATTAACCTGAGTGATGTCGGATCATTTTCCCATTATTTTAGAGTGTGGTGTGCCAAATAGGGTAGGAGGTTACTTCAAGTTCGAGAATATGTGGTTGAAATTTGAGGGGTTTGTGGAGCAAGTGAATCTTTGGTGGCAATCCTATCAGTTTGATGGTGATCCTAGTTATGTGTTGGCCCGAACATTGAAAGCTCTTAAAGGTGATTTACGCAGGTGGAATAATGAGGTCTTTGGGCATGTTGGCAAGAGGAAAAAGGCTCTTCTCGAAGAAATTAGGGAGCTGGACAGTTTTCAGGAAGAGAGGGGTTTGGATGAGGAGGAAAAGAGGAAGAAAATGTTGCTGACTATGGAGCTGGAAAGGAATCTTCTATGTGAAGAGATTAGTTGGAGACAAAAGTTGCGTGCTTTATGGTTGAAGGAGGGCGACAATAACACAAAGTTCTTTCATAGGGTGGCAAACTCCAACCGTAGAGTCAATTCCATTGAGTCCCTTATGGTTAATGGCTCATTATCCTCTAATCCGATTGAGATTAAGGTGCATATGATACATTTTTATTCCAAGTTATTCACTGAGAGCAGTGGTTGGAGGCCTGTTCCGGAAGGCTTACCTATGCATTCCATTGGTGAGGAGGATTGTAGGTGGCTGGAAAGGGAATTTGAGGAGAGTGAGGTGTGGGAGGTGGTTAGACATATGAAGAGTGACAAGGCTCCAGGCCCGGATGGCTTCTCTATGGGTTTTATTAAGGCCTACTGGGGGGTTTTAAAAGAAGATATCATGGCTGTGTTTCGTGAGTTTTATAGCAAGGCAAGTTTTTAGAAAAGCCTTAATGCGTCTTTTATTGCGCTCATTCCTAAGAAAGTGGGGGCGGTGGACCTTAAGGACTTTCAGCCGATTAGTTTGGTGGGGGTGGTGTATAAACTTATCGCTAAAGTTTTGGCGAATAGATTGAAAATGGTGTTGGGTAAGATTATATCGGAAACTCAAAATGCTTTTGTTAAAGGGAGGCAAATTATGGATTCGGTTCTTATTGGGAACGAGTGCATTGATAGTCATCTTCGGTTTGGGATTCCTGGTTTGTTATTAAAGTTGGACCTTGAGAAGGCTTATGATCATGTAAATTGGGAATTCTTATTGCACCTTTTACGAAAATGTGGTTTTGGGGAGAAGTGGAGAGATTGGATTGGGTTTTGTATCTCTTCGGTGCGTTATTCTGTGTTGGTGAATGGTGAACCAGCAGGATTTTTCAGTAGTTCTAGGGGAATTCGCCAAGGGGATCTGCTTCCTCCTTTGCTGTTTGTTATCATCATGGAGGCTTTGAGCAGAATGTTGATGGAATCGGAAGCTAGGGGGCTGTTAGCTGGTTTCTCTGTGGGTCCTGTGCACAATTCTGGTTTGAGCATATCGCATTTATTGTTTGCGGATGATACGTTGATTTTCTGTGATGCGGATGTGGAGCAACTTCACAACCTACTCTGTCTCTTCTTCTGTTTTGAAGCTGCTTCTGGGTTAAAGATAAATTTATCGAAGTCGGAAATTGTTCCAATTGGGGAGGTGCAGGATGTTGGATTACTGGCCAGCGTTTTTGGGTGTCGGGTTGTGGGTTTACATATGAAGTATTTGGGGCTTCCTTTGGGGGCGCATTGCAAGGCGACAACAATTTGGAATGGGGTGTTAGAGACAACGGAGAGGAGGTTGGCGGGATGGAAAAGGTGCCTCTTGTCAAAGGGGGGTAGGCTAACATTGATTAAAAGCACTCTCTCTAACATTCCAACTTATTTGTTATCCCTTTTTCCTATTCCTTCAAGTGTGGCAAACAGATTAGAAAGGCTGCAAAGGAATTTTTTATGGGGCAGTATCAATGAGGAGAATAAGTTTCACTTAGTTAATTAGTCAAAAGTTTGTTCTCCTTTGCAGAATGGTGGGTTGGGGATTAGAAATCTGCACAGGTTCAATCAAGCCTTATTGGGGAAATGGTTATGGCGCTTTGCTACGGAGAGGGACGCTCTTTGGAGGAAGGTAGTTGAGGTAAAATATGGAAGTATGGCTGGGGGGTGGTGTACTAATCAGGTTATGAAGTCCTATGGTGTAGGGGTTTGGAAGCATATTAGGAGAGGATGGGAGTGTTTCTCGAAGTTCATCAAATTTGAGGTTGGTGATGGTTACCATATTAGTTTTTGGCATGATACTTGGTGTGGTGATCAACCGTTGAAGGTGTCTTACCCTGAGTTATATCATATTGCAAGAAACAAAGAGGCTTGGGTGAGTGACAATATGCAGATTTTGAATGAGGTAGTTCATTGGAATGTTCATTTTATCCGAGAAGCTCAGGATTGGGAGGTGGAGGTGGTAATGGACTTTTACGGTAAATTGTATGAGACCCGGCGCCATGTGGGGGGGTGGATCGGATTATTTGGAGTCCTTCCAAGAGAAAGTTATTCGAGGTTAGCTCCTTCTTTGGTGTGCTTTACATTTCTTTGGACACGTATGAGGTGGGGTGTTCTTTCCCCTGGAAAGGCATTTGGAAGGTTAAAGTTCCGCACCGAGTTAGTTTTTTTGTGTGGACGGCTTCTTTTGGTAAGATTCTCACTTTGGATAATCTTCGCAAAAGAGGTTTGATTGTGGTGGAGTGGTGTTATATGTGCAAGAGGAGTCGTGAGTCCATCAATCATCTTCTCCTTCATTGTGAGGTGGCTCGTACTCTTTGGAGTGTGCTTTTTTCTCTTTTTGGTGTGAAGTGGGTAATGAATGAGAGGGTTCTTCATCTCCTAGCCTGCTGGAAAGGTCAAAGAGGTAATAAAATGGTGATGGGGGTGTGGAGAATGGTCCCCTTGTGCCTTATGTGGACTATTTGGAGGGAAATAAATGCTCGATGTTTTGAAGATAAGGAAATGGCAATGGCGGAGCTTAGCAATGGATTTATTCAATTGTTATTTTTTTGGGCGGGGGTTTTGAACATTTCTCAAGTCTCTAATATGCAACAATTTGTAGAAGTGTGTTCTTCTTTTTTTCTTTGAAGGGGTGGGCTTTTTTGTATACTTCCCTGTGTACTAGGGTTGTGCCCCTTTGCGCTTTTTTAATGATATGCTTACTTATTTATAAAAAAAAAAGTTATTGTTTGTGTTTATTAGGGGAAAGTCTACATACCCCCCTCTAAAACTATTTTTCAATTGACAATGTTCACCCAAAACTTTCAGCTGTGACAATGTCCTGTAATCCCCCCCCTCCCCCCAAATGACAAAAATACCCTTAGTAAAATAAACACAAAAAATACTAAAACTTCTAGAAAAAACCTAAAACTAAAATAATATATATGTCCACATACTCCCCTAAAACTATCACCGAATTGACAATGTTCACTCAAAACTTCAATTGTTACAATGTTTCATATTCTCCCCACACTTCGGCAATGACAAAAATACCCTTAGTAAAATAAACACAAAAAATACTAAAACTAAAATTTTTTATATATATATATAAAATCCATGGGGTGGCCAATTATTTTTTTATTTTTTTAAAAAAGAAAATCCTTTTTATAAGAAAAGAAATTATAAAATATCGATTTTTTTAAAACATGATTAATTAAAAATAAAAATTTTAGTTTAAAAAAAAAAACGTTTTTTTAAATGATTTTATTTTATTTTATTTTAAATTAAATAATTAATTTTTTATTTTTATTTTTTAATTTTTTTTTAATTTATAGGGGTATTTTTTTGTTGTCTTATTGAGAAATTTATAGGGGCATTTTTATCTTTTTGCTAGTTCTGGGGAGATATTAACAATGTTTTGATAGTTTGAGAGGGACATTGTTAGAGCATTCCTAGTAGCCTCACCAAAATAACTAAGAGTACACTTGTTAGTTATTTTAACGATTCATCTTTTTAGAGCACCCACAATATAGCCTCATTACTTTAATAATCCACTTTTACTATTCTTTTTAAATATTATTTTTCAAATATTTATTTATCCTTTCTCTAACTTTTATATTTTTGAATGTTTGTATTTTCCTACTGGTCTATTTTAAGAATATTTGTTTTATTTCTCTCTCCGTATTTCTTTATCTTCTTTCTCTATTCTCACCCCATTTTGCAAATTAGCAAACTCATTATGCATAATACCATATGTTTGACAAGTATTAACATATGGGGAGTTCCCCTTCACTTTTGGTAGAAGAAAAAATCCTAATAATATTTGTTTAATCATACTTTTTGGGAAAGAAAAAGAAAAAAAAAGGAGAGAAACGAAAAGAAGCTTCTCAAATGAAGCTGAAGGACATATTTAACCTTTTATCACACTAAGGAGCGGAATTTCCCCTCTTGCCCATGAGGTAATTGACGCTTATTCTTGTTGTTTCAAAGGAAATCCTCTACCCTTTTTGAGGAGTTTTCATTATGCTAATATTTTGAAAAGTGAATATATTTTGGAAAATTAGTCTCTTTGGCGTCACATGGGTCTTGCCTAGAAGGGTGTTAGATTTGTTAGTGTGTTGACGAGGTCAGAGAGGTAATCATTCAGTTATGGTAGCATGGAGAATTGCCCCGCTATGACTAATGTGGGCAATCAGGAGGGACCGGAACTCTCGTTGTTTTGAAGATCATGAGAAGACACTTGAGGGACTCTAAAAATTGTTTGTCAAGACCTTATTCAATTGGGTGGGGATGTTTAACGTTTCTCAATTTTCTACTATGCCTTAATTTGTGGATTATTGTTCTTCTTTTCGACTTTAGTGGGTCTTTCTTTGTATACATCATGTGTACTATGGTTGTGCCCCTTTGCATTTTTCAATGAATTATTTTATTTATATATATATATAAAAAAAAAAAAATTAGTTGAATTGCTTGGACAAGTATAGCATATACACCTCTAGAAAAAAAAGTTTATTCTAATAGAAGCAATAAGGTTTTGCAAAATTAATAGTAAAAGCAACATCCTTAACATTCATATGCAAAGAAAGAACTATAAATGTTTGAACACTCAATTGGAACGTATTTATAGCTTCTGTTTAGGACATGCCTGTTGTCACCAATGAGCCAAATTAGAGAGTGGTTTCCTTCCAAAAGATCTTATCTGTGGCTTCCAACTGGGGTAGGCTCAAATCTGGAAAACACAACCTACAATGGCACAATTGCATTTTTGCAAGTTACCATGTGTATGTCCCTGTGTATTTTATAGAAAGGTTCTGCCCACTTTGGAGCTGCATTGTTGAATATATTGCCTTCTCTTTCACTTGTTTATCCTGCTCAAGTTATTACACTGAACGCTCTTTGCTAGGAACCATTTATGTAAAGCTCCTATGTTGAGATTACTATGCTTGGTGCTTCTTTCTTCTTCTTGTTCTTCTTCATATATATATATATATATATATATATATAAATTTTCCAATTCATCTGTTGTTTGTAGTGATGTACAAATTATAGGGTCTTTGAAATATAAACATTTTGTTACATCTTTCTTTCCATTTATTGTTTTTGTTATTTTTTCGGTTGTTTTTTGCCCTGAAAATTGAGCTTCCCAGGGAAGTTAATAGACTTACCTATGGATCAAGGTTATTTAAACTAAATCTAACTATTTTTATTTATTTTTTGTGCAGTACGGATAACCAAAGTGTTGATCGTGCATATCGAATAGGGCAAAAGAAGGATGTCATTGTATATAGATTAATGACATGTGGAACTGTTGAAGAAAAGATATATAGAAAGCAGGTGAAACATATTTTTCCTTTATGTTCTATTAAGGCTGTGCAGAGACAATATTTGCTTATGCCATGGCACATGAGATAGCCCTTGAGAGCTCTTGTTTGCTTCAGGTTCTGCACATGGCTGCAATTAGTGAAAAATTGCATTGCGTAGGCACTTTGTCAAATGAAGCTGCTTAATGGAAATAATTACGGTAGTTTAGGTTTCAACATGTTTTAAAAAACCTTGGTATTAAAAAAAATGCTTTTAACAAAAACTACCATGATTCACATTCAATAAAGAAAGTTCTTATTTCAGGTAAATGTGTGTTTTTTGAGGGTTTAATTTATGTTAACTGGACCTTTTATGTTCGCATCAGTATAGTATGCATACTGGAGACTTATAGGCACAAGATCTTTCTATCTTGGTCTTCTGAGATAATATGACAGGAGACCTGCTTGTTAGCATATCTGTTTATTGGTTGGAAGTCTGCTTCAACCAACATTAAATGTTGTATTAAATATAAATATAAATTGCATTAATTTGACTGCTTGATCTTCAATTAGATATTTAAAGGAGGATTGTTTAGAACTGCAACTGAGCACAAAGAGCAAATTCGTTACTTTAGCCAGCAGGTACGCTCTTCAAAAAAATAATTTATTGTTGCTTTTATTGCAAGGTTTTTAGATCATTGCCAAGGTTTGATATTTTGTACCATATGACAATTCTTATAGGATCTTTGTGAGCTTTTCAGTCTCCCAGAACAGGGGTTTGATGTCTCTGTTACCCAGCAGCAGTTACATGAAGAGCATGATTCCCAGCATATAATGTACTTATCACACTGAGTCTATAGCTTATTTTCTTATGCTTATTTTATTGATAATGCATGTCTTTATGAAGAGCATGATTGCCAGCGTATAATGTACTTATCACACTAAGTCTATAGCTTATTTTCTTATGCTTATTTTGTTGATAATTCAAGTCTTTGTGAGCACATGTATGCTTCTGAACATGCTTTTTCATTCATATGATTCTAATTGTACTTTGGGGTTTGTTATAAATCTGAAAGAACATTAGATTTATAATAAACCAGTAAAGCTTAATATTCATGTTTCTTTAGATCCTAGAGAACTCTTAATTTTATTTTTACATTGAAGAGGTATAAATTGCAGTCAACCTGCTTCAGTTTACTTGTTTGTTGCTAGTGTTCCTAGACAGTGTAGGCTCTCTATTGATTTCTTTGTTCAACGTTTTTTTATAAGAATTTCTCCTTAAATTGCTCTTTCATTGATATGGAGGCAAGGGTAATGGTGATGCTTTTAAGTTAATGTTTTGTGTTTGTTCATCATAACATGGTTTCATGTGAGAATCTTTGTCCTAAATCTTGATATAATTACCTTGAGGAACAAACAAGTTGGATAAATATTTTTTTATTGCTTATTGGTTTCACCAGTAATGTTCTTTTGTACAACAATTCATATGTCCTGATATAATTATGCTGTTAGGAGGAAGGCAAGTGGACAAAAATACCCATAGTGGTGTAGCATGGATGACTTATATTTCGCAAGTCTTGTAGTGGGCCTCTGTCTTTTTTGACTTCTTTTTTACCACACGTTTTGTCTCTTTTCTTCAACTTCAAGAAGTTTTGACCAAACCCATTCCTTTACAAGAGACAGACATTCGGTCCTTTACGAGCACTCCTTGCTAGGGGTGAAATAGCGGTTTCGGTTAGTGGCTAAAACCGCCAATTGCTAACCGCCTAGGTGGTTAGTAGAATCTACTAACCGCCTCCGCTAACTGCTAGGGTTAGCGGTTAACCGGATGCGGTTAACCGCTTTTCTACTAACCATTTTTTGTTGGGTTTTTTTTTTGGCTCACTTTAAACCCTTGTTTTGCTTACTTTAAACATTTTTTTCCTCTTTCATGGCCATTTTAGCATTGAAAATTGTTAGTTTAAAGTGAGCATTATTTGTTAGACCATTATCCCAAAATCTTGTTGGTCGCCTTCTACAACATATAACATACGAATAAAATTACAACAAAATTATCGTTTTGGGTTAGAAAGTAATGAATATATAGAAGTGCAAAACTACGTCGTTTTGCACTTCTATATTATATAAATAATAAAAATATAAAACCCAAACAAAAGTCAAAGTTGGGGGAATTGAAATCGGGATTCATGAGTAAAAGAGGCGCACAATAATCACTAGGCTACAATAACTTATTGTTATTTATTATATGAAATATATATAATATAAATATATATTATATTTTAAAAAAAGGTGGTTAGCAGTTAACGGTTAGCGGTTAGGCGGTTTTTCAAAATCCACTAACCGCTAACCACCTAGGCGAGGTTAGCGGTTAGTACGGATTGCGGTTAGACGGTTTTAAATTTCACCCTACTCCTTGCAGCCTAACCAAAAAATCATTTTTTGGTTATTTTGGTGAGGCAATTTTATCAAAATGGCTTAATGTTCACTTTCCAGCCTCACTACTTTAACCAAAAAAAAAAAAAAAATAGTGAGATGAAACAGTACTCACCAAATTTAAAAATTACTATTCACTCACGTATTGATTAAACAACTCATTTCTCTCTATTTCTTTAATAGTTAAAAAAAAGAATAAACAAATATTTGAAAAAGAATATTTAAATAGAATAGTGAAAGTGGATTGTTAAAATAGTGAGGTCTGCTGAGGTGTTCTAAAAAAGTGAGTTGTCAAAATAACCAAAAGCGTACTTTGGTGAGTAAAATTTGGTGAGGTTGCTATGAATACTCTAAGAGAAGAGAGACAAAGTTGCAAGAAAAGTTTGTGGGATGACTAATACAAAGTATGTAGAAAAGTATAATGGGCAAAATAGTTCTACTCTTTGGTGCATCAAGATGGGGCTTTCTTACAACAACAAGGCTTGATAGAGATTTTGGAGGGTGAGGTGCTATCAACATTCATCAATGGAGGAAAGGAAGGAACTTGAAGAAAAAGCCTACACTGCAATTTTGTTGTACTGCTAGACTTTGGAAGAAGCTAGAAAGCTTATAGATGAAAAAACTATTGCTAGACTTTGGAAGAAGCTAGAGAGCTTGTACATGAAGAAGTCCCTCACTAGTCAATTGTATTTGAAGCAATGGTTATATACCCTCAAGATGAATGAAAGTATGCCTTTTTGTGATCATCTTGATGAATTTAATAAAATTCTTGTAGACTTGACAAATATTGATGTCCAAGTTGATGATGAGCATCAAGCCCTGATTTTGTTGTGTTCACTATTGGATTTGTTTAATAATTTCGTTAATTCAATGTTATACATTAGAGATACCATCTCCTTAGTGGAAGTTAAATTTGCTTTGAATTCTAAGGAGTTGAGGACAAGATTGAATGGGAAAGGTAGTGATAATAAGACAAATTGTTTTTTTGTTACGGGTTGGTCGGAAAATTTTTCTAATTTTAGAGGTCGATCCAGTGAATGGGATTCAGTTAAAGGTAAATTAAGAGGTTGATTGCACTCCAAGCCAAAGAAGAAAGTCAAGTGTTGCTAATGAAAAGCATGGGGATTATAGATCTGAGTATCCAACGCTAAAAAATAAAGAGGAAGGTGATAAGCAAAGTTCCTCTTTTGTGGTTGGTGTTGTCGAAGGAAATTTTGAGAGTTCATAACTTGTCCTTGCAGTTACCATTTTTTATGGTCGTTTTCACAATGAGTAGGTCCTTGATATTGCTTATACATTTCATATGTCCTCTAAAAGGGATTTGTTTACTACCTATGCTTTAGTCTTGGTGGGAAATGACGATGCCGACAAGATTATTGGTATTGGTACAATTAGAATAATAATGCATGACATAAACTTGAGGACTTTGACGAATGTTCAACATATACCAGATGTGAAGAATAATCTAATTTTTTTAGGCATTTTGGATTGCCTTGGATGCTAGTATTCTGGTGAAGGTGATGTTCATTGGTTGTGATGAAAGGTAACATGGTTGATGGCCTCTACTATTTTTAGAGAAGTGCGATGACAAGCTTAGCTGTTGTGTCTTCTTTAGATGATCCAAATTCAGACATTACCCGATTATGACGTGTAGTTGGGTCATATGAGTGAGAGGGGTATGACAATCCAGAGCAAATAGGATTTTGCTTCATGACCAGACAACAAGATCTCTTGACTTTTGCGAGCATTGTGTGTTTGGGAAATAGTTCAAAGTCAAGTTCAATACTTGTATCTATAGAACGAGTGGTACAATAGATTATATCCATTTAGATCATCTATGGGGTCCCTCTCAAGTTCGATATCTATTGAAGGGTGATGCTCGGTATTTTGTGACATTTATTGATGATTATTCTTGTTCACAGTTTTGTAGTAAGAAGATTAGAAGGAGAAGAGGCTGCTGTATTATTCAGCTTGTTGTTAAGCTAATACAAACATCCTAATATATAAGATTAGGAAAATATCACTATGACAAAACTACCCCCAACTCCTAATGACTTACTAACCCTAATAACTCTTCTAGCATTCTCCCTCAAGTTGGATCATATAAATCATATAAATTTAGCTTGGAAGAAACAAGCAAATGAAAAACAGTTAGAAAAACATACTCTTAACATTCCCCCTCAAGCTGGAATAGTTTGGAGCACACAATACAAAGACCCATAAAAATAACAAGAAAATTTGCTAAAAGTTCAACGATGGTCGAAAACTTGTCGGAAACTGCAACAGGTGGTCGGATCTCACCGGAAAACAAGTACAGGTTGGAACCCATCGCAAAACACCAAGATTTGTCGAATCTTGCCGCAAAACACCAAGGCCGGTAGAATTTCGTCGGAAAAGAACTGGTCGAAAACCACCGCAAAAATTAAGGGCGGTCAGATCTTGACAACTAACAATGATCACATTTCACGTGATCAGCCAACGAGTCTTGCTGGAACGCACAGAATATAGGCAGAGCATGCCGGAGACACCAAAACTAAGTTGAAATATTGCTGAAAAATCAAACAGGAACCTTTACCGGAGTCTCACCGGCAATAGGCAAACCATGCCAGCGACTCCAAACACATCAGCCACAAAATCAATCGACGACCATAGAGTAACTTTTCAACAACATAGACCACGTTTTCTCTAATAGATATTTTATTTTATTTTTTTTCCCAATGGCCACTGTAGCAGCCGGCTGCCTTATACCAACCACCATAGACGGCACCAAACATCACAGAAAATAGTAGAAACTTAGAAAACTAGTAGGAAACACCACAAAAGCCACTGTGAAAGCACATGGCAATTTTTTTTTTTTTTTCAAACTCAACCATGAACATCTTTCAAGGCACTGCCTGTGTGGGCTCTAAACCCACATGGGTGGTGTTGTCACCAGAAGAACACTTACCAAAACTAAGACTGTACAAAGGAATAGGGATCTAAACCCTAAGGCTCTGATACCATGTTAAACTACTAATTATCCTAAAAGTTTAAGTTGATAAGGAGAGGTAAATTTAGAGTTTGTTTGGGATTACGTTCGAGAAACAAAACTTTTAAATCAAAAAGAGCTTTTGGGCAAAAGCTTCATTATTAAGCTTTTGCCAGAAGTGGTTTTTGGTCATTTTTAGGCTTCTTGGGCCTTTAAAAGCGCTTTTAATTTTTTTTATGAAATGACTACTTTTCTCTTTAAACGGGCATTTTGAGTGTTAAAAGTACTTTTAGGCCTCTCAAACGCAATCTCAAACATATCCTTAATCACTTTAACAATTCTATAAAGTCTTGGTATATTTTCTGAAGAAGAAAAGTGATGTGTTAGTCACTTTCAAGCAATGGATTGCTTTAATTGAGAATCAGATTGGAAAGAAAATCAAGTGACTTAGAGCAGACAACATGAAATTCTGTGGTAGTGAATTTAATAAATTCTATAAGGATGAAAGCATCGCAAGACACTGTATAGTTAGTCAAACTCCACAGAAAAAGTATTTCACAAGTATAGTGGGCCCCAACCTTTTTACTTTTCTTCACCACAAGTTTTGTCTCTTTTCTTTAACTTCAAGGAGAAGTCTTTATCATATCCATTCCTTTTACAAGAGACAAGGCCATTCGGTCCTTTAAGAGAAGAGAAACTTGAGTTGCAGAAAATGTAAGAGCAACTTTGCAAGAGAGATGCGCTTGTTTTCTCACCTTCAATTTTTTCATGTTGGAGTGCTGCAAGGCTTAGAGAATTTAGAGATGATTCTCTTTTGTCAATTGCCCTTTTGTTTGAGAGAGATTTTTGGTGTATTGGGTCTTTTGAGTCTGAGTGGTTTTCTCTGTACTACTTTTTGTACTATATTCTCTTTATAGTGAATTTTCTCTGGATCATTTCCTATAGATGTAGGTTTGTTAAGTTGAACAACTTAATTCTTGGTGTTTTTCTGTGATTGGTTATTTTTCTAATGTGCTCTTTTCTACTTCTTTGATGATCTTGGAATTTAATTTGTTGCAACATCGTGTTGGTTTCATTTTTATGTTTGGGTAGTTGTGTCTTTGCCTTACATAATTTATATCTTTTCTTTTCTTTTTTTGGTTCAAGTAAAAAAAATGTACTTTCCTTTTTGATAGTTACAATTATAAGAGCAATAGTTATAATTGGCTAAAGAATATGTTTCATTCTTGAAAAATTAGCCAGGTTTCAATTTTGTTCATTTAAAATTTCTTGTCAAGTTGATTCTTATATTTCTTAAAAAGTTTCAGTTTGGTCTTTTTTCCTTACGCCATATATTAAATTGAGTTCATGGAGATTTTTATGTTATGGGACAATTACAAAATTACCAAGTCTGACTAGAAACCAGAGCACATGTTAGAAGGGTGGGGATGGTGGAATTAGTGAGCCGGCTCACTAATCCCCCTCTGTTCTGCCAACATGTGCGTTGGTTGCTGCCTAGGCTAGGTTAGTTTTGAAATGTCCGACATCATTCGGAAATCTGTTACTCCAGTAGACAATTTAATGCCCCCCCAAAAAAATGAAGGTTTTTGGAAAGTATAAGAATCAAGTTGACTCGTGAAATTTTCCTAGAACTTGAAATTTGGTGATTTTCCAGGTATAAAACCTATGCTTAACCAATGTAATGATAATAACAAGAAAGATTCAGAAGTGGTTACAGGCAATGTGTGTTCATGTACATACCTTCCAATTTTTTATGGAGTTCTAGGATCATGCACAAACGGCAATGCTGACTGCAAGTGAATGTCATTATTTCCATTTTCTTGAAAAGATTGATGAAGTTGAAGTGGCTTTTCTTGACATAATTGATGAAGTTACAGGAATTACAGCTTACACAGAAGAAGAGAGGTGGAAAGATAGGTGTGTTTGGGTGACTGGAGTGCTGGTACCTATGCATAAGTGGGACTCTTAAGAAGGATTTCCATCAATGGCCAGTTTGTCCTTATGTAGTATTGCCGTTATTGCTGTTTCTGTAAAATTAAGGATTAGTTTTGCCCTTTTATAAGGTGGACTCCAACATTCGTAATTCCCGTTCCGTAAAGGATTCATAGATGCTTCTAGATTTATGAATATCTAACTTGCTTTACACCTTTATATTATAAGATTTAGGCCGCAGAGGTAGTGAAATTTATATTGTGGTTGGTCACATACATTACATTTGCAAATTCTGTCTGGTTGTTGGGCTTTCGGATCTGTATTATGATCATGAAATCCACTACAATTTTATGTTAGCTGAATAATTATTCTCTTTGTTATAGGGATTCTTATTTGAAAGCCGACATAGAGTTCCTGGAAACACAAGGTATTGCGGGAGTTAGTCACCACAGTTTACTCTACTCCAAGACAGCACCTGTACAAGCTGTAAATGAAGAGGAAGAATTGATTCGGTGATTTTCTTTTTGTTGCTGTGACTTTCTAGTTTGGCTGCATGTTCGTTTTAGTTTTCTTGTTAACTCCTTGGTGCCTTCATTTGGACCATTACGGGAAAAAGAAGGTTCAAATAAACTCTGAAACTGCTATATTGCATGGTGCTGCATCAATGCTTTATTGAAGATTTACACATCCTGCATTACAGTGACACCATTTCTCTGGAGTGCAGCTCTTTTGCAAACCTTCCCCTTTATAGCTTTTCTGGTTGGTTTCCAAGGAAATAAAAGAAAATAGAAATTTTAAAAAAGAATTTATTTCAAGCCGATATGAAGGAAATTTACTTGTGTTTGTGAAACGAAGGTGTCTTATAGAATGGTATGAAGTATCTATACTTATTTGCTTACCTTTTGAAGTTTTATCTGATTTGCCTTGGGCACAGAAAAAAAGGGCCTACATTCGTTGGATATTCATCATCAAGTTCTTCACTTGAACATACTGTTGATGCTGTTGATGGGTATGGTCTCGAAGGATCGCTAAGCATTTATCGTAGTGAATTTATTGATGAATGTTATGAATATATTTGTGCTTATGGTAAAAGCTTTCCTTACATTTTGGCAGGGTTGTGCATGCTTTCAAGCCAAAGGATGTAAGCTTACACAAGAAAAGCTCTTCCCCTGACAGCGTGTATAAATTGACAGAAATTGGACTTCAAGAGAATATTAATCGTCTATCGCAAACTCTTGCAAATAAGGTATATTTTTTTTTTCTCTTTCTGGCTCAGTAAATAATTATGATTTTACTGAAGCCGTGCACAAGATTTAGAGCACCTTAGGAAACGGAAGCTATCATATAGCCTTTTTTACCATTTATTAGTCTCTTTTGAGAATCAAAGTGTAGGCTGCAAAAACAGCGACAGATTCTCTCATATTTTGGAAAGCTGCAGGCCTGCCAAACTGATCCATAAGAGCATCACCGATGAGCTCTCTAAAGTTTAACCAAATTTTAGCTAAAAAATCTACTTTGTTATTTTATCTAATTACTTTTTACAAGCACCAAATATCAAGCTCTCGAATTATTTCTCTATTTTAAACTAAATACTATTTTTGATTTATTGTTAGTTGGTTGAAACTAACCACCGAAGAGAAAAAATGATTTCCAAGTTCACATATGGAGAGAGAATAATGAAAGTAATAAAATAATGAATGGCTAAACAAAAACTAGCATAAAAAATTAAATTAAATTGAAGAAAGGATGGAGAGTTTGATAAATGGAAGGTTTTCAGAATATTCTCTAAATTTTGGCTAAAAGCACATAATAGAGAGCATTGGTAATGCTCTTAATTGGTTGATGAAAGGGTCAAGTGGAGGTATTCTGTATGAAGCTGTCAACTGGCACTCTAGTTGGATGTATTCATATCAGGGGTTGATTTAGGATGGCTAACCATGCTAAATATTTTGAATATCTTCTCCAGTCACTTTTAACCTCTTAGCAGCATAAATTGTGGGTTCTAATTTAGGTTAGGAGTCTTAGTGAACTGTATTCAATTGAGTTTTTTTAGCCTTTTTCAACGATATCTCTTACTGATTAAAGGTTTTTTTTTTTTCCCCTCCATTATTCTCTTTTTCAGGGCATGGTTGCCAGGTTACCGGACAAGGGAGAAAAAATAGAAAAGCAGATCGCTGAGTTGAAATCAGAGCTCGATGAAATTAGGAAAGCGAAAAGCACTGAAAAGCAAGTAATTGATTTGGACGATTTAACTGGTGATCTTCAAAGAATTTTGAATGTATAGCCCATTGTTGGTGGTTAAATTCATAGAATTTTGAAAGGAATTAGCTGGATGGTATTTGTAGTGGCGAGGGATGATATTATAATGCTTGTGTTATGTATCTGGAATTCTTCCACAATCCTGTGCCACTATCCATTTGGCTGCAGTATTGTTTGAACTTGACAATGATTACTTGATTAGTTGGAAAAAGTCATTGTAAATGAAATGAAACTGATGAAACTGAATTGGGAGATCTTTGAAAATTGAATGGACTTCTTCATTCAATTTTCAAATAGAGAACTTATACACGAAAATTCTAGGTATTATAACAGCTATAGGAGACCTAATCTTCTTGAAGGTTTGCATGCCACTTCTCATTCTCAGAAAATTACATATAATTCTATATATTCATGCATTCGCTCTAACACCGCGACACACTCCCCAACACAACCCCCCCAGAAACTGAGGAGCCAGATTTTTTTTTTTTTTTAAAAAAATTAAGTTAAACAAAATTTAAATTAAAAATATTTAAAAATATAACTAACAAAATTTAATTATTGTTTAAAACATATAAATTTAACTTAACAATTTATTTTGCCATGCTTGGCATTAATTTATTCAATTGTCTTCAACGAGTATTCATATTTTGAAATTGTGTCATGATTTTTTTTTTTTTTAATTTTAATTATTGATAGTCTTGAATATATATTTTTTTCAATATACTTAACCAATTAATTATTCATCTATTGATCTTCCATTCGGTTACGTTAATAATTTTTGATAATATTCATTGTTGAAATTACTTTTTCAATGGTGGCTGTCACAACTAGCATAATTGATGACATTTGCTAAATCTACCTCAACTACACTTGAGCTCGTTTAAAATATTTATTTCATGATTTTTTGGATTTGGTTTCTATCATTATGACAGTAATAATGGGGTTATTTATTTATTTTTTATTAAGCAACGATATATTGGCAAATTTATTAAATTTACCTTGACATAAGTTCATTTAGAATTTGATTGGAATTCAATAGAATCATTGTTTTTTTCCATTATCTCAGCTAACTACAATTATATATTTGAGAAAATGCGCTTTATCCCCTTGAACTTTGACCTATTTTTCTAATTAAATCCCAATGTTTAAAATTTTACAATGTACCTTACTAAAGTTTCAAAAAAATTTAATTAATCCAAACTCATTGGGGGTGGCTCGGCACCCCCAATTAGCCAAAGGGGCCCAAATGGCCAAAGGGGGTGGCTACCCTCAGCTTTTTATTTTTTTATTTTTTTAGGGGCAATTTGGAGAGAAAAAAATTAAATAATATCACATGAGATGCACGTGGTGGACTTTCCATTTACTTAGACAGCAATGAGTAACAAAGGGCTCAAATTGAAATTTTTGAAACTTTAGAAGGGTATATTGCAAAATTTTAAAACATTAGGGTTCAAAATTGAAAAAGATGTCAAACTTCAAGAGGGTGAAGTGCGTTTTACCCTATATATATATATATAATTTTTTTGAAAGGATATCAAATTTCATTACAAAGAAATATCATCAATTACAGATTCACGGACACATAAAGGATAGTCGTCTCTCCACAATCTTTCCTCACCCAAAGATAAAGCAAACTTTGCAAGCCTACCATATTTCTTGTACGTTTTACATGACAAATGCTCCATTGTCGAACACTTTGTAAAAGCAGCTTTGCACCACTAATTAGAGTACCATAATGACCCCATGAGCATTCCTCCATATGCAAAGCTTGAACAATTTCAAACGAATCACCTTCTGGAATGACATGACTGAGTTCCAAAAACACACATAGTTCAACCATTTTCCAAGTTGCCAATGCTTTTTGTAGTGACCCAAATTATTAACTAGGCGTAAGTAGCTTAGTTTTAGGAGTTAATTTGGGCTTTGGGTCACTAAAGACACTAGAGGGACAATTTGAACTTTTGGGCGGACGTATGTTGCTGTCTGTAGTGCGGTTGTTAGGGGGGGACCACCGGACGTACACTACTTATTGGAATACCCTCTGGTTAATAAATGGACATACGAGGTAGCCTTTGGACAGCTGGGCAAGAACCACCGGACATACGCCCCTTTGGCCAGACGTCCGTTGCTTTTTAGGCCTATAAATACCCTCTACCCCCTTCGAGTTTTGCATAAGTTTTAGACACCCCTAGGTTGCTAGAGTGTTTTACCACGGTGCAACAATTTCCAATAGTTCAGTCACTATAGGACATACATCATTAGTTGGTGTGGGCCATTCAAAGTTAGACTCGATCGTGCCACTAATGTTATGTATAGTATGTTGTGCAATGGTTGGGGCACTGACATTGTACTTTAGGTCCCTCGGGATAGCACCAACCCTGTGAAGAAGGGGTAATATCTCAGTAGACCATATTGTTGAACTATGACTATTGTTTATATCATATGCATATACCATCTATTTTATATATATCACATATAATGTAAGCTATCATGATGGAACTACTTTTGCTTATAAAAACATCTGAGTTCATTACTAAACTGGCATGGATATTATCTGCATGAAAAATCACTAAGTCTTAGACTTACCCTTTTCCTTTACGTTTCATCTCCCATTATGATTGTTATACGGTTTAACTGCTTTAGAAGAGGATGTCGTCGGAGCAAACTTGGGTGCTAGCTCATGACTTGATCCGTGTGATCTTTGAAGATATGGATCCTATTTGGTTGTGTTCGATGTGGGAGACTGGAGGATCTACTCGTGCAAACATGACAAAGATCCTGATATTATTGACTTTGCTTAAGCTTAAGTTTAGGCTGTGATCTATTGATCCTTTTGAGAACTATGTTGATATATTGTTATTTTGGGGTTGTATCTCTTTTCCATATGATGGTTTGATGACCAGTACATTTGATGACTGTTTATGATATTACGTTGATATAGTATTTTATCTCTAGTATTTGTTGTGTGATATTTCATTTACTATCCCTAAATTTCATAGTCTTAGTAAAGTCTTCCGCTGTAGTTTTCTCTTTACGACGAGGTAAGTGAATTCCCGGAGGTTTTGTCTTGCGAGGGACAAGGCTGGGATGGCATGCCGTGGGATCAATTACTAGTTAATTGATTTGTCCATCGGGGTCGTCACACTTTTGTAGTTGTAGGGTTCGGTAATATACTATATTGGCGCCACATGAGCAGCAAGAATCAGCCCATTATGATCACGAGTTATGATACTTATCCCCATTTTTTCACCTTGATTGTCCACAGCCGCATTCCAATTAATCTTTTGCAATCCCAACAAGAGGTTTACTTCACCTTTGCACTATTGGGTTCAATTGCTAAGGTGGACATTGAACCCATCTCCCCTCCTCTGCTTTCATAAAATGTTCCACCTGCTCTTTAGCCAACCTATACAAATTTGAAGGGGATTCAAAGTCACCACCAAAAATAAAGTTATTCCTTCACAGCCAAAGGAGTCTTGCAATTACTACCACCAACTGCATTCCATTTTCCTCCAATCGTCCTTCTAACATCTCCAGCACATTTACAAAAGAAACTTCATTTAAAGAGCACTTTTGGATCAATGTCGTGCACTTCGCCCAAATGTCCACAACAGCTGAACACGTCCACAGTACATGCCTAACAATTTCATCAAACAATCCACATATCGGGCACATAGGATTAGAAATAACACCTTTTTTTTTTATAGAGATTAAATCTTGTGGGCAAAATATCACTACAAGCTTGCCAAAGAAAAGTCTTCACCACCATGGTCCTTTAATTTGCCAAACAGCCTTCCATTATTTGGATCTAAGTGTATTATCTGAATAGCTTCCTTTCATTGCCTTAGAAATGCCTTTAGCCAAGTGATAAGCATTATTCATTAAGAAAACTGATGCAAACCAAGGAGCTGGACATGTTGATCATACACGTGCGAATGGAGCTGAATTTGCACATGACCCTTTGTCACTTCCTAGTGGCCCAATTACAAGACTTAGAGCCAAACGTTTCAATGAAGCACTAAATGGGCTAATCCAAGAGAATGGGACTGACTCTAAAAAGACTAAGATGGGATCAAATAATAATCAAGGTTTAGTCCATGTCATCAAAGTAATTGAAGAGGTTAATTAGCATGCAAAATCGTGATCAGCATGGTCTGACCATTAAAAGGTGTGAATTTGTTGAGTTTCTAAGATATTAAATAGGAGAATGAATTTGGTCTTGGCTGGGAATGTTAAATACATTGAAGCTAGTCATTTAGCTAATTTTGGTTGTCTCTAGAAGTCCAAGAGGTCTAAAAACGTGGGGACTTGTTTATGTTAATGTTTGTGTTGCTTTTAAAGCTGTAGTTATGGCTTTTTCCTATTCTTGGAGGGTGTTCCAAGTATATAGAGGGATATTACGAATTTTATTAGAGATGGACTTTTCAGAAAAACTATTATCATTTTAAGGTCTTGTGTTTCTCTTAGTTCTTAAAAGAACTCTTTGAACTTATCAAGTTAATCTTGTGTCATTCAAACAACCAAACTTATCACCTTGATTCTTGAGAGATTCTTAGGTTTTCTTGGTGTGGCGTTTTCAATCCTTCTTAGTCTTGGTTTTCATCTGGTTAGGTGACAGGTCAAGGCTCAACAAATCTTGTCTTCACGATCTTTGGGTTCCAAGCCATCATTGTTATCAGGTTTCATCACAATTGTTGGAGTTCATATCCAAAACACCATTCTTTGTACCCCACCCTAACCCTCCTATCTTCCTGTCTCCTCGGGTAGATTGGATTGCTACATACTGGTGCAGCTTCTTCCCTCCTGAAAAGCTCATGAGCAAGTGGTATGTTCCACCACCTAGTTTCTTCATCAATGAGTGTGCTTACATTTGCATCCAAATCTAAGATCCTCACAGGAGAATGGATGGAGTATGTTGAAGGCACAGGGATCCAACGGTCTTTCAAGATTTTAATAGAGGTTCCATCACCTATTTGTTACATCAATTCCTCTCTCAATAATTTTTTCGCATTCCATACACTACACCAAACAAAATAAGGTTTATTTCCTAACTTGGACTCAAAAAAGATTTCCCCGAATAATACTTTTCCTTAAGCACTTTTGCCACTATAGAATCTGGATTTTGAAGAAGACGCCACCCTTGTTTCACCAAAAGTGCCATATTAAAACATTCCAAAATACCCCATCCCACCCATCCCCTTAGCCAAACCCGATTTCTCCCAACTCGTCCATGCAATACGAGCGACATTCTCTTTATGCTCCCATCAAAACTTAGACATCATGAAATTAATGTCCCTACACAGAGTTTTAGGCAATTGAAAGACACTCATAGTATACATAGGTATGGCTTGAATTACAGCTTTTAAGGGGACTTCTTTCCCTACTTGAGACAAATTTTTCCTTCCACCCATTGATGCTCACCCAAATTTGACCCTTCAAACTTCTGAAAGCCCCTACATGTGATCTTCCAACTAAAGCAGGGAGACCAAGAAACTTTTCATATCTTCTCGTAGAAACTATCCCCGCAATTGAAAAAATATGCTTCTTGGCTTCTCTCTTTGTGTTTCAACTAAAGAAAATTAAATTTTGTGTCTATTAAGCTTTTGCCCATACGCTTTCTCATAAGTCTCCAAAGCTTGTTGAATACGTAGCCACTCAAAAATATTTTCTTTACAGAAAAGCAAACTATCATTTGCAAAGAGTAGATGATTAAGCCTCATCCCCCCTTGTGTAATAGGAAGACCTGTGATTTCCCAATCTATTTCCGCCTTTCGAAGTAGCGAACTCAACCATTCTACACATTGAATAAAGAAATATGGAGACAGTGGATCACCATGTTTGATTCCCCTTGAAGGGGTAATTTTTCCATAAGGCCTACCATGAATCAATACTGAATAGGTCACTGTTCTGACACATGTCATCATTAAGTGAATCCATCTATTAGCAAACCCCAACTTCTGCATTATTGCCTCTAGAAAGTCTCACTCAACTCAATCATATGCCTTGCTCATATATAATTTTAGAGCCATTAAACCTCCCCTTCATCCGACTATCCATTGTATGCATTGCCTCAAAAGCCATAATTATATTATCCGTGATTAGCCTCCTCGGAATAAAAGCACTTTGGGTAGGAGATATTATAAGGGGCAACACCTTTTTCAAACGATTAGAAAGAAACTTCGAAATCAGTTTATAAAGCACATTGCACAAACTAATAAGTCTATAATCGGTTATAGTAGTATCTTAGGAATTAATGCAATATAAGTAAAGTTGAGATCAACATAAAAAAATCATAATTAAGGAAACCCAACACCGCTTGACATACCTCCATTTTTACCGTAGGCCATGAATTTTGATAGAAGCAAGCCAAAAGACCATCCGGTCCTGGGGATTTGAGTGGGTGCATCTGCTTAAGGGCTATCTCCACCTCCACCACAGTAAATTCCTGTAAAAGACCTGCATTCATATTAGCCAACACCCTATTCTCCAAAGTAGCCGAGCAATCATCCACCCCAAAATTTTCTCCAGCCGCAAACGAACCTTGGAAAAAATTTGTAAAAGCTTGCCCAATTTCATTTTGTTTCTTCCACACCTTGCCCTCTTCATATTTGATCCCCACAATGTGAATAACTCTCTGACGATGATTAGCCCAAGCATGGAAAAATAGAGTATTACGGTCACCATTTTGGCATCAACTTTGCTTCGCATGTTGCTTCCATTTAATATCTTCTTGCTCAAGAATAAAATCAATATCCCTTACTGATATTTGAATTGCTACCAAATTCACCTCACCCTTTTTTGCCTTTGCAAAATTTCAAGTTGCTTTGTTTTCCGTTTAAAGACTTTGTTGGCATCACCATGTTTACGAGCACTCCAATGAACAAGTTGCTTCTGACACAGTGCAAGTTTCATCCTTGCTGGTTGCATTCCTATTCCCCCATCATCTCCCATTTCTCACGCCTCCTTTATAACCTCCTTGCATTCTCCATCAGCCAACCAACTTGCTTCAAATTTGAAGCTTTTAGAATAGCTAGGTTGGACTACATCAACATCCAATATTTTTAGAAGCAAAGGCTTGTGGTCAGAAGATCTTCTTGCTAGTACATGAACCTCACGATTTAAATACATTTCACTCCAAGCTTTGTTCGCAACAGCCTGATCAAGCCTCTCTTTCATAAAGGTCCCATCCTGATGGCAATTGGTCCAAATAAATTTAGAATCCTTATACCCCAAGTCACTTAACCCACAATCTTCTAAAGCCATGTGAAACTATTCCATTTGGAATTCTCGACGTATTGCTCCACCAAACTTCTCACCTTGCTCCACAATCTCATTAAATTGCCAATGCACATCCACACCTTAGGATTAAAAGAATTAAGATGATTAAGTAATGCCCACGACTCATGTCTCTTTGCAGTTTCCAGATGACCATATAAACAAGTTAGCTTCCATTGATTATCACGGCCAGGAGAATGTACCACCGCATTAATGTGTTGTGTGAAATTTTGGATATCCAGACACCCCGTTTCTTTCCACAATAACGCTAAACCACCACTTCTTCCTACAGGATCCATTACGAACAAACCTTCAAACCCCAGCTTGATTCGAACACCTTCCAACTTATTTTTTCTACTCTTTGTTTCCATAAGAAACAAAAGAGCGGGTCTCTTTCCTTTACCATCAGGAAAAGGTCTCTAACTGTACAAGGGTTCCCAAGCCCTCGGCAGTTCCAACTAATGAGATTCATGGTTGTTGGCGGGGCTGTACCACAGCTGCCACCAACTCTTAAGTTGTTTCATTGAGACTAACAACCGTCTTCCTACCTTTTGTAGCACTTGCCACAGTCTCCACCATTTTGACTACTTCATTCACCGCTCTCTTACGCTTACTAGAATCGCCCAGAGGTTGGGGTGTTTCAGCTTGTTTAGTACTACGTGCCCTTCTTTTCCAACATTTAACCCTATGAATACCACTGCTACTGACAACACTATTATCATGAGCTAGTGCACTAATAAAATCTTCTAGCTCTCCTTGTTGTGGTAAACCGTTATTAGTTTGAGCAACACTTCCCATACCCAAAGAGTTCAACCCATAATCTGTTCGTGAAGCTTCTAGATTCATGGTGGGTACACTAACTCTCCCCTTATTTTTATATCAACTGTGCCAATATTAGAACCTAGCCCCATAGAATTTAAAACCATTGATTTTCTCATCTCCATGTCAGCAGTATTGTTTTGGATAACTCCCCCTAAGACCTCATTTCCTTTGTTATCCTTTTCGTAAACCACGTTTCTCAAAACTGTCATGCATCGTGTTTTCCTCCACCACATTGTTTGTCCCAGAATTTTTGCCAAAAATATCGTTACCAATTCCCCCACGCAAGAGAGTCCTCATCGATTTTTTTGCTCCACGTTCATACGACTGCCTTGAATTCCTATAATGTCTAGAACTACCCTTCATCGAAGAACTGCCCTTCATTGATTCACCACCAGATGCTGATTCCTCCGTCGATGGAATAAACCAACCTCCCGGGTCCCCTTTTTTTATGACCCCGATGGGCAAATCAATTAACTAGTAATTGATCTCATGGCTCACCTCTCAACCCTATCCCTCGCGAGACAAGACTCAGGGATTCAACCTTTATCGTCGTAACAAGAAAACTGCAATGGAAGACTTTACTAAGATTACATGAATTAGAGATTAATAACTTAACATTCACACAACATGCACCAGAGAAAATATAACATCATCATCATTATAACATAGATAGTCATCAGACCATCATCAAGTAGGGATACAGACCACAAGATAATATTAAACAATGTTCAAAAAAAAGGATCACCATATCAAAGCCTAGATCTAAGCTTAAGTAGGGCTAATGAGATAAGAATCTCAATCATATCTGCACGGACAGTTCTCTCATCCTCCCCCATGGTTATCAGTCAAATGGGATCCATGTTCTCAAAAATCATGCGGATCAAGTCCTGTGCTATCACTCAAGTTGGCTCCTATCGCATCCTCACCTAGGATAGCTAAACTGCGCAAATATATGTAATGACGAGGGAAAATATAAATAAACAGGGGTAAGTCTAAGACTTAGTGATTCTTAACACAAATAACGCCCATACTAGTTTAATAATGAACCCTAATGGTTTTGCTAAGCAAATGACAGTTTCATCATGGCAATGTATATTATGAGTGATATAGATATATAATATATGCATGTGATACAGAGTAATAGTCATAGTTCAACAATATGGTTTACTCGAGATATTATCTCTTTTCAGCAAGGTTGGCGCTATCTCGATGGACTTATAGTACAATGCTCGTGCCCCAGCCATTGCACATTACCGTACATAACACTAGCGGCATGATTGAGTCCAACCTTAGGTGGCCCACACCGCTAATAATGTTTGTCCTGTAGTGACTGCCCATCAAGGTTGCGCTAGCTATGAACAACCATTGGATCCAAGGCCCATATAATACACACATTTGACCATAAAGCTAACATGTATAATTAGCCCATGGCCATTATACCCGCACGTACCGGTGTACTATGTCATATGATGCAAATTATTTTGTCTATATTTTACATGCACGTTCTTTTTATAAGTCTCACTTTATTAACATATTAGCACAACATTTTCTCAAAATGCTAGAGTTCATGAACAACAAGTATAAACTGTGAGTGGTGCAAATATGCATATTTTCTTAGTACACAAAATAGTCGTATAATGTATGAAAAAATAACAACGAGCATTATGTGAGTTAAAAACTCACCTGGGTCAAATAGTGTCTTCAAAAATTCCGAATGATCCGAGTTCTCCAAATCTGTGAAAAACCTTCTATTAGTCATATTCCTGCTAAAATAACTCTAAAATAAGGAAAACATGAGTTGTGAGATGGCTTGGTGAAAATAAAGTCCCTTGTGACACTCTGGACCATCCATCTGGGCTCGGGGCCATACGTCCTTTATGACACTTCGAACTGTACGTTCGGTCTCAAGACCATACGTTTACTTCAACATTTTTAGGGAGAACCTCATTTTCTCTACTCGTCCTTATAACCTCCAAACCCACTCCTAAGCCTACCAAAGGCTTCCTAGGGCTTTCTAAGTTGAAGCGAAACTTCCATGCAACATAACAATGCTAAGTTGACAAAACACTAACCTAAACAAGATTTAAAGCATAACTCAAGCTATAACTACAACTAATAATGCAAAACAAAAATCAAGCAACATAACAATGTATTTAAAAAGCTAGTGTAGTGACCCAAATAATTAGGTAGGCATAAGTAGCTTAGTTAAGGGGATGAATTTAGGCTTTGGGTCACTAAAACTACTTAAGGAGCAATTTGGACTATAACACAGACGTACATTGCTGTTTTTAATACGGACGTACGATGGGGGACCATCGGATGTACGTTCTGCAAATAATATAGCGGTCATACGCAGGACCAACAAACTTACACTACTTTTTGAAATATCCCTTGGTTAATACTTGAACATATGAGACACCCTTGGACCGCTGTGTAAAAGTGTCGGATGTACGCATAGGTTGGACAGATGTTCACTACTTTTCTGAGGAGTTGGTAGAGCCCCTCAATTATAAATAACCTCCCTCCCTTGTGTTTTCTCATGCTTCTCTTTGCCCTCAGGCTGCCAGTAGACTGTTTATGAGTGTTTGTGAGTGTTTCAGTGTTGCCGAATGAGGAACTCTTAAGGTTTCACTTCATGGAGGTAATGCTCGGTTACCTACCATTTTAATATGTTGTTTTGCTACTTGATTATTGTTTTGTGTATCTAGTTGTAGTTGTTAGCTTCGTTATGATTTGAATCTTGTCTAGGTTAGTGCTTTGTTAACTTAGTATTGTTACGTTGCATGAAGGTTATATTCTGAGTTAAGAGGCTTTAGGGAGTCTTTAATAGCCCTAAGAGTCGGAGAATAGGTGAACAGTGGAGATAAAATGAGATTCTCCCTAAAAACCTCAAAGTAGATGTATGGTCTTGAGATTGGATGTACGCCTAAAGTGCCACAACAGACGTACGGCCCTGAGCTCGGACATACGGTTAGAGTGTGATAGGGGAACTCCATTTTTACCAACCGTCCCATAACTCTTGTTTTTCTTGCTCTAGAGTTGTTTTAGTAAACGTAGGACTAATAAAAGATTTTTCACAGATTTGGAGAACTTGAATCAGTTGGATTACTTAGAGACGTTATTCGACCTGGGTGGGTTTTAACTCACATAATGATCAATGTTATTTTCCATGCACTGCATGTCTATTTTGTATTTTAGGAAAACATGCATATTTACAACTCTCACAATTTATACTTGTTGCACATGAACTCTAGTATTTTGAGAAAATGTTGTGCTAAAAATTTTAATAAAGTGAGACTTGTAAAAAGAATACGCATGTAAAATATAGACAATATAATTTGCATCATATGACATGGTACATCGGTACGTGCAGTATAATAGCCATGAGCTTACTATATATGTTAGCTTTATGGTCAAATATGTGAATTATATGGGCCTTGGATCCAATGGTTGTTCGAGCTTTGCATTTGGGCATTGAGATTATGTATGTGTCTGTTTTACATAAATCAGGAGAACACCAACAAAAACTGTAAGTAAGCTTTCTCTATTTAGAGGTCTTGGGGGGATGAATCAATGGTCATGTATTGTTACTCACATGACACTCTTAATCATAATGATAAACAAATTAAGCAATAAAATTTTATTATTTACTAGTGATGTAGTAAATATCTCTCATAAGCTGGTAAATCAATTTGTAACTAACTTGAAGTAAAAGCCATAGTATGAGTATCTTTAACAACGGTCAACGAATAAAGGAACCCAATGTGTACTTTAAGGGAGGAAATGAATGAAAAGGAATATAAAATCAAGTAAATAATGGAGAAACACAAAAAGATGGGGGAAATTAATTAATAAGACGCATCTGACCAAATGGAAAAACCATCGGTGGCTAGTTGCAGAGAGACCGAAAAGGGCACACTAGAAAAGTCTAAAATGGTAGATTAAACTACTGAGCAGTGAACAGAACAACGGGTGCTTGCTTGCTCTCCAACATTTTGCTAAAGGCTAAACAGACACAAAGGTCTCGAGTCCAGGAGGGGGGCAAACCAATTGCAAACAACCTCTCTTCCAAGACCCGCCAACCAGCACTGCAGTCCAAGCGAGTGAACCAAAAAATTGACAAAACAAAACACAAAAAGGCATATATACAAAACAAACAATGTTTGCTTGCAATTCCCTGTGCAGACAAACTTAGTCAAAGCTTGAAGAGCGGCTCCATCTCGCTTGCAGATACTCCTCCAACAACACACTTCTCTCACTGCAACTGACAGAAAGCGAATCATCCTCCATCTCTAGCAATGCCACATTAAGATGGGATTTGATGTTAGTAAATGCTTTCCCCCCATCTAAGGCATCAGCTTCTTCTGATGTACAGAGTAGTTGCTTTGCCCACCTAGTCACTTCCTCATCTCCTTGGAGAACCTTCAAAATCTGATCGAAAAATAAATTGATTTAGAGCATATAAAAATGAAAACAAAATCAGGTGGAATAGGAAAAATGTAGTATTGAGCAAACTTACAAGACTGATTTGAGGCCGTAATCTAGGTTCACGTCTAATGCAAAGGGTGGCAGCCAAAACCATCCTTTCAATCTGATCATCGTCATGGTTGCTGCCCAAGCTTGGATCTAGCAACTGGCAAACCTTTCCACCGTTCAAAATTGGCTTTGCCTGGAGATATATATATCATAATTATCATCATCAAACACACTATTTGACTTGAATAAAGAGACATTTTTCAGAGATAAAGGCAATCAACAAACAGTTTAAAATTAAAATCAGCCTGTTCTTGAAAGTCTCCCTGAATTTTGTTCACATATTGGCAACTCATCCTGCTGATTTTCAATACAAGAGTTTTTTTTTTTTGGGGATGAAAAGTTTAAAACCATGCTTAGCAGAATAAAAATTCTTGAAAAAGTAGTTTTTCATACAGAAAAGAAACATACCCACATTACTAGGCTCTCCTGGCCCTTTGGACATTCACTGATAATTGGCTTTCTACCTGAAATAAGCTCAAGAAGTACCACACCAAATGCATAGACATCAATTTTGTCACTCACTTTGCCATGCATGAAGTATTCTGGAGCCAAGTAACTGCTACAAGAGTGAGTGTTAGCAGTATATCTGAAGTAAAATAAAACAGGAACTAGAGAACAAATTTCAGACCCAAAGGTTCCTGCAACGTCGGTGCAGGTAATATTGGATGAAGTCAATGCCCAGCTAGCAAGTCCGAAATCTGAGAGCTGAAGAAGTATGAAAAAAGAAAATGAGCATAGAAAGCTTCATACAAATAGCAGAAAGATTGAAAAGTGACAGACTTGATAGCACCTGCGGCTCAAAATCACCAGAAAGAAGGATGTTTGAGGATTTCACATCCCTGTGGATCACAGGTTCTGCACAGCTGTTGTGTAAAAAGTCCAACGCCTCAGCTACACCCATAGCTACATTATATCTCTCTTGCCAACCAAATGCTTTCATATCCTTCTTGTTACCTTAATCAGAGTATCCATGATGAGTTTAAAATAAAATGGAACAAAATGAAACATTTAACTTTTTTTTTTGTTCGATTCCAATTAGGTAAACTCAAAGAAAAGTTTACCATGAAGGTTCTCTTCTAGGCTTCCTCTTGAAAGAAAATCGTAGACCAATATCAAATTGTTATCCTCAAAACAGAATCCAACTAGAGAGATTATGTTCTTATGATGTAAAGTTGTAATGATCTCAATTTCTTGAACAAATTCTTTTAGAACATCTTGAGATGGCCTCAAAATTTTGACCGCCAATTCCTTGCCATCTGGAAGACACCCTTTGTAAACATGACTACAACCACCCTTACCAACCATATTTTCTGAAAAACATAAATCAAACTTTATTAGAGAAAGACTCCAAATTTGAGGCAAACTTGAAACCAGGTCCATAAAATTAAGGAAAGCATACGAACCAGGGATGAAATTAGAGGTTGCCGACAAGAGTTCCTGGTAGCTAAAACACATGCAGCTGGAGGAGTACATCCCACGTAAACCCAACAACTCTTTAGGAAGGCTAACCAAGCCGCTGGAAGGGAAAAGAGGAGGACACACAGTAGTAGATCCAAATGGCACAATTGCACCGCTCTCTTCATCAAGAGAGATACAATTATCATCTTCCTGATCACAATTACTCTTCTTCTGATCAGGATAGACCACAGCCGATGACTGCCAGCTCGGTAATCTTAATAACCACTGAAACACAGATGTCCTTTTTAATGATTTCTCGACATGTTGCCGCCTGGATAGAAATGCCCAGCGAAGAATTGACCACCCAGATTTGGACTCTGGTGATTCTTCAATCACAACGGAACTAGAATTTGTATCAACCTCCAATGATTGGTATGGTACCAAAGCCAACGAATTGTCCTCGCCACCATCCCCGGGCAACTCATCTGTAGATTGGGTTTCATAATTAGCCACATCCGCTGCACAACTCAAGCAATTCTGCTTCGTCAAACCCGAGCCAGATTTTTCCAAACAATGGTGACCCTCATCCAAATTCACTCTTCCTGCAGTATCATTAGCATCACTTAGAACTTCTACATTCTAGCCTAAATTAGTTACGAACCAAGTAACCTTAATTGTTGTGTCAACTACCACTTCTTCAGCCGTAAGAAAAGTAAACGAAACGCACAAAGCAATTGTTCTAACATCAATCTCAAACAAAAATACTCAGTATATTAATCTTTAAAATAAAGAAAAAAAAGTAGATTTGTGAACAATGACCTCGCAATTCATGGGCGTTTGTAGAAGTCGCCGCTCTCTGGAACACAACTTTGCTATTGTTAACGGCGAAAACGCCGAAATGTTTGGACAACTTTCTGGCGCAGTACTTGGCGAACGAGGCCGACGACCCGATTCTTTTAGGGGCTTTAGAAGTTCCCACAACCACCGTAGCTTCACCGTACGATTTCGCCTCTCGGACTAGAATTTTTCGGACCTTTGAGCCTCTACAGACCTTCAGCCTCAGATCAACCTGCATATCCCACCCAATCAATATTCCTAAACCAACCAACTAAAACCCCTAAATTAAAAATAAAAATCAGTAACTTTGTTTGATTACTGACAAAACTTTGGATCCAATTGCAGCTGTCCCCGCATTTTCTCGGCAACCAAAACAAAGAATTGAAAAAAAGAACAAAACAAAAAATCCAATGTTGGAGTGGAATTGGACCTGCTTCAAGTTGCAGAAGCCTTCGTATACAGAGAGCACAGAGTCAAATGTCTTCACCATGGAGAGAAGCGACGCTGTGCCTTCTACAGTCAAAACAGAGCGTAAGACAAATCCCACACATTTGGCATTTAAACTATAATCAAACACAGTTCAGAGAAATTCACAGAGAGAGCGTGAGTGTGTGTATGTTTGCGTGTGCGCCACTCACCAGTGACGCAGTCCATAACGTGAAGGGCAATGACACGGTCACCGGGCTGGGCCGCCTTGACCAGCGCCCACGTCAGTAATTCCCGGCTCTGAGAGTCGAACTTCACCCCCACCAACACCGTGCGCCCACCACCGCCACCTTCGCCTTCCGATAATTCTCCGGCCCACCTCATCTCCTTCTCAGTAAAACGCAGTCGTTCCTATTCTCTCTCAGTCTCTCTCGCTCTTTTTCTGTTTCTTTCTGGGATTAGTCCAAACAAAAGAGTTGTATTTGCCGGTTCCCACAAAGGCCATTTGTATTGGGAATTGCGAAAGGACATCAACTCATGGCCACCCTGTTGGATGGAAACTCTGGCGAAGGAAACCATCAGGTGTTGCGCATACTACATTGTTATCCTGTCACCGCTTTGTAGGAGACCAACAAACTTTTGTTGTTATAAATTCTAATTTTATTAATTATTTACTAAAAGAGAAAATCTTGAATCCAAGCCATCTACAAAAGGCATATTTTACAGCTCCCACTCACAAGTTGACAACTAAACAAGTATAAAATAATTCTACAAAAATATCATATACTCACACACACCATATTTTTTGAGCTTATTTAAGCTAGATGGCAGGTCACTCCAGACTTGTGGGCGGGTCATGACGTTTAGGATGATAAAATTTTGAAAGGGTTCACTTTTCACCTCTAGGTTTTAATTTTAAATCAAAAAAGAAGTTTTAAGGCATTTGAATCGAGTTTTGAGACGAGTTACAACGGTTTCAGGCGAGACCCATCATGGCGTCGTCTAGCTGGCCAAACCCACGCGTGGGTCTCGCCAAACCTTGGCATGGGTCTGATTCATTTGAAGAACTTGGGTCGCTCCAGACCCATGCATGGGTCTCTATACCCTGCTTTGCTTAACACCTTCATGGCTGGTACTCATTTCTTCCCACCCCCAAGATCATGAAAACAAACCCACATTCTTCCATCTCTCTCTTACCAACTCTTCTCTCTACCGGCAATATTTGATAATATTGATGATCATGTAGTAAATTTGACAATCATTCAAGTAGGAGTAAAGGCAACCAAAAAAAAAAAATATATTGATGATCAGTGTTGGTCTCTCCAGACTCCGGCATGGGTCTGACGAGACTCATGGCGTGGGTCTTGTTAGACTCGGTTTGGAGGCAAGGGCATTTTGGTCTTTCTTGTAGGCTGATTTACTGTTTTTTTTTTCTCACTTTAATTTTTTGTAATTTTTTTGAGATGGTGATATGTCAAGACAAGATTGGAGGCTGCAAAAAATACCTTTTGCAGATAGTCCGAACCCAAGGAGCTTTCTTACTAAAATTGGCAACTCGACGGATTGCTTTCTCCATTCTTATTTTGCATAAATAAATAAAAATTTGAATTATTTATCTCATACAATATTTAATTAGAAGATATTTTATTGGACTTGTTCTTTCAATTTCAAATAGTAGGATCAGATGGATGATGGATCCTCTAAAGATTTCATCTTACAGTTCTTCAAATCTTGATTATTAGCTTTTTACTTTTAACGGTTTAGATTTAACCATCTTCACATTTACCATTACGCCAGGTGAAACTTGTGAATCGTGATGTTGGTAATATAATTTATTTAAAGTTAAAGCTAAGGATTTAAAAAATGTGGATGATAGGATGGATATATAGCTTTTTTATTTATTTTTTGGGACCCAAGAAAAAGACCCGTATTCAATTTAAGATCAACAAAAGGCCAAGTACAAAAGCTCGCATAAACTTATCAATGAAAGGGGGCCTACCTGGCTAATTCCCAATAAATAGACCACCAAGAGTTTGATGTTGCACAGCCACGAGGCCATTGGACGAACGCAATCGTCCCGAACAACATTGACAAAAGCCTAAAGCATTAATTGAGATGTTGCATGATCAAATAGGCTGTTGAATGGCCAAAATTCAACTGAAAGAACAAATAATAATAATAATAAATTGGGGTGATTTTCGGACCACCCCAGGCATTGTTAAGGGGTGACGGCCACCCTCGAGAACAACTTGGAGATGGTCGAGTCACCCTCCATTGATGGATTGTCTACTCCTAAAGTCAATTGGGGTGACTCAGCCACTCTTAGGTGATTTTCGAGGTAGCTCTACCATCCCATTAGTGAAATGAGGATATTCAAGCCACCTCAAGCACCTAAAAGTTGTTTGACCAACCAGTGATTTGGCACCCCTTTTTATTTTTTTGCTTCTTTTTTTTTTTTTTTTTTTTTTGGGTTTTTTACTTTTTTTAGTTTGGTTGAAAATATTTGAGTAAGGTTAAAAATAAAAAAAATTACAGTTGGGTATAAAAAAACACCCAAACATGTATTCAAAAAATAGTGAAAAATAGGAGTGCTGCTATCTGGCTGCCAAATTTTGTCAGTCTACCGTTTGCCTTTTCGATAAAAAAAGAAAAAAAGAAAAAAAGAAAAACAGATTTTTTGTTTTTTTTTTCGTCATTGGTGTTTAAGTTTATGCTTTTGCATTTTATATGTTTGATAAAATTTCCATGAGAAAGAGCAAGTTTTTTGGGTTGTATTTTGAGATATTTGAGTAATATTAGCTATATTTCCATGAACTAATATTTGGATTCTAATGCCTAAAAACTCGTTTCTGGATTTAAAACTAAAACTTAACCCTTTAGGAATGGTACCACCCTAAAGGGATTCGGTCATCCTAAATTTGATGCTCATATCCCAAAACTCGTTTATGAATTCAAAACTATAATTTAGGGATAGAAAGTTAACCATTTAGGGATGATATCATCTTAAACAAATTCGATCATCCTAAATTTAATGCTAATGCCTCAAAATACTATATCAATTTTATATACTTTTGCTGATATCAATTTTTAAGCAGTTACCAAAATAGGAAAAGAGAGAGATTTTTGTAATTTTTTATTATTAATAAAATGGATTTTTGGCAGACGCTGGGATGACCCACGTCTGCTGAAAATCTCTACTCGAAAAATAGTGAAAAATAAAACATCACCCAAACATGCCCTTGGGATAGATGCTGCAGGATCAAAAGGTCGGAGAAGGGCCACAATCCAACTAAACAGTGCTAATGGAAGCTTGTGGCCTGATCAAAGTGCAATTGCTAAGAACCCATGATACATGGGACAAAGATGTCAAGTGATGGCTCATGTTGTCAAGTTTGCTTAGCTAGTAGTTGATTATTAATGCTACAATCGTGTTTGTTTGGAAGCTGTGTATTTATGATTGATGATATATAAAGTTGTTTAAGGATGTATTATTAGAGATATCTTGGATAATTTATATCAGCTTACCGATATAGTATATTCTAATAATTAGTTTGGAATAGTGAAATCAACTAAATACTAGTTAATTAGTTTGAGAACACTACAAGTAACACTTGAATAAATATCATTATTTAATTTTGTGGGCAAAGTTGGTGGTGCATTTTCAACACTAGGGCAAAGTCTATGCAAAGCCTACTTAGGATTGCTTTTTTTTTTTTTTTGAAGGGAAATTCAGATCTTTATTAAAGAAACCAAACCAAAAACGTACACAGAGCTGCTCAGTGGAGTGGAAAATCTTCCAACCACACTTTATTCTCCCCTATAGAAAAAGCTAATTTTGCCAGCTTATGTGCTTCCACATTAGCATCGCGAAAGACGTGACTAACAGAGCATTCCTGAAAGTTCTTGAACAGCCGTTGGGTGTCTTCGATGACCAAACCATAAGGATACCATCTGCCTCCTGTTAACCGAAGGGCCTGAACTATCTGAAGCGCGTCTCCTTCAAGAATGAGTCTCATAATCCCCAATGACACACATAGCTTTGCTCCCCTCCTAGCTGCCAACGCCTCTGCCGTAGTTGGATCCTTGATGGAAGTCATAGTTTCGCTCAACATGGCTAAAACCACACCATTGTGATCCCACACAATAACCCCAATCCCTATACACCTTCCTCGACCATCAATTGCCGCGTCCCAATTAACTTTACATACCCCCATCGGTGGCTTTTGCCACCCAATAGCTTATGGCCTTCTGCTTGCTCTTCGTTGCTTCAGAATATGTTGTTCAACCATACACACCGACTCCAGTTGAGATTGAGCCGTAGTTAGAATTTCTTTAGGGCTAGTGAACCTACCTCCAAAGACCACTTGATTTCGGCGATGCCAAATTTGCCTTGCCACAATTACGCCCAACTGCACCTCCACCGTACAACATCCCAACAAATATTCCATCATGCTCATGAAATCAGCAGCTACATAGGAGCATTTTTGGAACCTAATAGGACACCCAGCCCATACATCTTTAGCTGAAGGACACTCCTAAAGGGCATGCATGACTATTTCCACCTCTAAACAACATATCAGGCAGAGAGGATTCAGAGTGATGTGCTTTCGAAATAATTTTTCCTTGGTAGGGTGGATATCGCTACAACCTTTCCAAACAAAAGTTTTAGTTGCTCTAGGAGCTTTTATACTCCATATTGCCTTCCACAGAAACCTATTATTGTCACTGTTGGAACTGCATCCCATATCTACTTCAAATTTCCTTTTACAAAATGATACCCACTACAAACTGTATATTCACTAGTCTTATTATGCTGCCAGATAAGTCTATCTTCCCCTTTGCTAGGACACACTGGCAGGCTACAGATCATCTCCACTTCTTTAGCTGAAAAAACCTCATGAACTAGAGAATAGTTCCACCAGTTGGTATCCCTGTCTAGAAGCTCGCTTACTTTGGCATCCCCCTCAAGAATACAAACTGGAGATTGGAGAAACCCCACCAATAGCCATGGGCACCCATCTATCCCTTAAAATCCCAATTTGACTTCCATCGCCCACCATCCATATAAGTGTAGTGACCCAAATTACTAACTAGGCATAAGTGGCTTAGTTGGGGGAGTTAATTTGGGCTTTGGGTCACTAAGGCTGCTAGAGGGGTAATTTGGACTTTTGGGTGGATGTACGCTGTTGTCTGTAGAGCGGACGTACACGGGGGGACCACCGGACGTACGCTACTTTTTGAATACTCTCTGGATAATACCTGGACGTACAAGGCAGCCATTGAACCATTGAACAAGAACCACTAGACGTACGCCCCTTGGCAGGACGTCCGCTGATTTCTGGTTTTATAAATAGAGCCCTACCCCCTTCGTATTTTTCACAATTTCAGAACGCCCCTAGGCTGCCAGAGTGTTCCCTAAGTATTTTCCAAGCCTTGCGAGTGTTTGGTGACCATGTGTGCGAGGCGTTTGCGAGTTCGGAACATTCTTGAATCGGAACTCTTGCGGCTTTATTTCAAGGAGGTAACGTTCAATCTATAGTTTTAATTTACGTCGTTATGCTGCTTGGTTATTGTTTAGTTGTAGTGGTTAGCTTAGTTGTACCTTAAAACCCGTTTAGGTTAACGTTTGGTTAGTTTATCGTTGTTACGTTGCATGGAGGTTTTAAACCGGACTAAAGGGCTCTAGGCAGTTCCCAGTAGCTTTAGGAGTCAGAGGATAGGCGGACAGTGGAGAAAAAATGAGGTTTTCCCTGAGAAGCCATATAGCAGACGTATGGTGTCGAGACCGGACATACGACTTGTCGTTACACGGCGGACGTACGCACCCGAGCCCAGAAGTACGGTCACTATGTGGCAGAAAAACCCTATTTTCATCAAATGTCTCATAGCTCCTATTTTCCATGATTTAGGGCTGTTATAGTGGAAATAGGACTAATAGAAGGTTTTTCACAGATTTGGAGAACCTGGACCTTTTAGAGTTTTCGGAGACGCGTGTCGACCCAGGTGAGTTTTAACTCATATAATGCGCATTGTTATTTTTCATGCACTGCACGTTTATTTTGTATACTGAGAAAACATGCATATTTTACAACTCTCACAGTTTGTACTTATTGCACATGAACTCTGTCATTTTAGAAAAAACGTTGTGCTGAACCTGTTAACCAAGTAAGACTTGTAAAAATGACATGCATGTAAAATACAAATAAGATAATTTGCATAATATGATATGGTACACCGGTACGTGTGGTAGTAATGACAATGGGCTTACTATACATGTTAGCTTTATAGTCAAATGTGTGTGTTATGTGAGGGCTGTGGATCCATTGGTTTCGTGACCTTGATGCAACCATTCTCAATGGTTCGGTCATTCTGAAGCAGACGTCATTAGTTGGTGGTGTCAGGTCGGACCAATTATGCCACTAATGTTATTATTGACACCATATGCATATATCATTCTTATATATATATCACGCTTGATTAAACTGTCATGAAAGAACTGTTTTGCTCAATAAATACTTGAGTTCATTACTGAAACCTGGCATGGGTATTATCTGTGTTAAAAATCACTAAGTTTTAGACTTACCATTTTGTTTATGTCTTTCCCTATCATTACGAATAATTACACGATTTAGCTGTCCTAGACGAGGATGCCATCGAAGGTTACGTGGGTGTTTGCTCAAGATCTGATACGGGTAATTTTTGAGGACATGGACCCGGTTTGGCTTAAGACAATGTGGGAGGACGGAGGATCTGCCTGTACAGACCTGATCGAGATTTTGATATCGTTAGCTTTGTTGAAGCTCAAATCTAGGCTTTGATTGTCGACCTTTTGTGAACCATGTTGTAGTATCTTATTTTGGGGATGAACCTATTTGACGGTCTGATGACCAATATATTTGGTGACTCTTATTAATATAATGGATGTAGTATTTTATCTCTGGTATTATTGTGCGATATTTCATTACTACCTCTTAAATCCCATAGTCTTGATAAAGTCTTCTGCTGCAGTTTTCTCGTTACGACGAGAAAAGTGATTTTTCGGAGGTCGTGTCTCGGAGGGACATGGCTGGGATGGCGCGCCGTGGGGTCAATTACTAGTTAATTGATATTTCCATCGGGCGGGGTGTCACAGTTGGTATCAGAGCTCTTTGCTCTGAGAAGACTATAGGATAGAGGGAAAAAGAGAACATAGGCCATGATCACACCAGAGATGAGGCTAGATAAGCAATTAGAACTTAGCCCTCTAGGTTTGTTCGCTTGGTTCTAGTAGAGTCGGTTCTAACTCTAGTCTTCACTGCAGAGAATGCCACCCCGAAGGAACCCTACAACCGGACCTAATGCGTTGGAAATCGGAGAAGGAAGTGTTCACCCGGAGCTTGTGAACATTCCTGTTGAGGAGGTGACACTCCTAGGGAGTCAAGTGATGGAAGCAATTGGCCAGTTGGTTTCGGCCATCGATCGCGATAGGATTGCGAGACAGCCAGTTGAAGGAACTAGATGCTTACTGAAGGATTTCTGCAGTCATCACTAGGAAAGTTTTGACAGGAAAGGCGACCATACTAGTGCTGAGAATTGGCTAAACGACGTGGAGGAGTTGTTAGCTACTCTCGGATGTACCAATGAGCAGAAGGTGGCTTATGCTGCTTATAAGCTGACTGGGGAAGCTAAGCGCTGGTGGTAGGATAAGAAAGTGGTGCTTGTCGTTGACTTGGGTTCGGAGACTGCCATTTCTTGGGAAGTCTTCAAGCACGGGTTCAATTGGCACTTCTTTCCTAGAGTCATGCAGGAGGTGAAGGCATGATAGTTTTTAGATCTGGTCCAAGGAGAAATGTCAGTGATTGAGTATGCTGTGAAGTTTCTGCAGTTGTCGCACTTTGGACTATACCTCATCAGGACTAAGGAAAAGAAAGCTAAGAAGTTGGAACGAGGGTTGAACTCTCACATTCCGATTATGATTAGCTATTTCGACATCGGGATTTCTCCCAATTGGTCGATAAGACATCAATCTATGAGGAGAGTTTGAAGGAAAATGCAGCTGAGTACTCGGATTAGAAGAGGAGAACTCAAGGAACGGATACTTTTTTTAGAGGAGCTAGGCCAGCTAAGAGGATGGCGGTGGGGAGTTTTCCACCCCAGAGGTCATAAGGACATACCTTTGGTAACCCTCCAGCTTCGTCTCAAAGGAATCAGACATCGGAGCTATGTAAGAAGTGTAATCGTGTACACTGGGGGCCCTGTAGGATGGCAACCCAGACTTGCTATCGCTGCTGCCAGTTCGGGCACTTCAGCAAAGACTGCGTGAGTAAGGGGGCTGCTTAGAAGCCTTTAGCGCTAGCTAGGGTTTACGCACTTGTTCCAGGAGAATCGGAAGGAGGATCAGGAGTGGTGACAAGTACTGTCCCTATACTTGGATTTGAAGCTTTAGTTTTGTTTGATTCGGGGGCTACCCACTCTTTCATATCTGTAGTATTTGTAAGGTTGTCTAGACTTGTAGTGAGAACTTTAGAACCTGGTCTAGCTGTAACTACACCCGTAGAGAAAACTGTGGTCTGTAAGCGTGTAGTTTGGGAATGCCCTATTAGCATTTGTGGAAGAGTACTTCCCACAAACTTAGTTGTTCTCCCTATGTTTAGTTACGACATTATTCTCGGAATGGATTGGTTGACAAAGCACTCGGTGATTATCGACTGTGTGCAAGTGACACTTACGCCTTGGGGAGAAGTAAAAGTGACGTACGTTGGAACACAAGCGAGGTCTTTACCTCCAACGATTTCGGCCATGGAGGTGAAGAAGCTTATCGTCGGAGGTGATCAGGCGTTTTTGGCATTCATTGTCACTCCAACGAAGCAAGCAAAGAAGAATCTGGAAGATATTCATGTGGTGTGCGAGTATCCGGATGTCTTTTCGTCGGACTACTCTGGATTACCACCATAGAGGGAGGTGAAGTTTGGAATTGAATGTATGCCAGGCACTAATCCTATCTCAAAGGCACCATATAGGATGGCGTCTTCAGAGTTGAAGGAGTTAAAGGAACAACTCCAAGAACTTTTGGACAAGGGTTTCATTCTCCTTGGTATATCACTATGGGGAGCACTAGTGTTGTTTGTTAAGAAGAATGACGGGTCAAGGAGGATGTGCATTGACTATCGGGAATTGAATAAGGTGACGATCAAGAATCGATATCCTTTGCCAAGGATCGATGACCTGTTGGATTAGCTGCAAGGAGCACGTGTGTTTTCTAAGGTTGATTTGCGCTCGGGTTATCACCAAGTAAGAGTGAAGGAAGAGGACATTCCTAAAACAGCCTTTAGGACTCGTTATGGACACTACGAGTTCTTAGTTATGTCCTTCGGACTAACTAATACGCCAGCAGTCTTTATGGACACGATCAACAGAGTCTTTCACGACTATTTGGATCAGTTCATCATTGTCTTTATTGACGATATGTTGATCTACTCAAGGACGTCGAAGGAGCACGAGGAGCAATTACGAAAGGTATTGGAGAGGCTTAGGAATGATAAGCTCTATGTTAAACTCGAGAAGTGTGAGTTTTGGATGGATAACGTGTCTTTCCTTTAACATGTTATTTCTGGAAAAGGAGTAGCAGCTGACCCGAAAAAGGTGAAGGTTGTGGTCGAATGGACAAGGCCAACTAGCGTGTTTGAGATTCGGAGTTTCTTAGGACTCTCTAGTTACTATCGACGCTTCATTGAAAGTTTTTTTGAAGTTGTCGGGACCACTCACTGCTTTGACTAGAAAGAATGCTCGTTTTGTCTGGACGGATGAGTGTGACCAATGTTTCCAAGAGCTGAAGAGGCGATTGGTAACTGCTCTAGTATTGGCATTGCCTACGGAATTTGTTAATTTCGTAGTGTATAACGATGCTTCTAAGAAGGGTTTAGGTTGCGTGCTGATGCAGAATGGTAATGTTATTGCCTATGCTTCACGCTAGCTAAAACCATATGAGTAGAACTACCCTACACACGACCTGGAGTTGGTAGCGGTTGTGTTTGATCTTAAGATTTGGAGACACTACTTGTTCGGCGAGCGGTGCGAGATCTACACGGACTATAAGAGCTTGAATTATCTCTTCACTCAAAAGGGGCTGAACATGAGGCAGAGGAGGTGGCTAGAGTTCATAAAGGATTATGATTGTGAGATCAATTATCATCCCAATAAGGCTAACGTAGTAGCAGACGTGTTGTGCAGGAAATCAATAGTGGAGCTTGCTGCTCTTGGGATTTGTCAACCTCAGTTGATTAAGGAACTCATTGGGATGGGCCTGGAAGTAGTATGCGAAGGCATACTTGTACACTTGGCTAACCTGATGGTTTAGTCAGAGTTGCTTGCAAGAATTAAGGCAGCTCAGGTCGAAGATCCTGAGTGTGCTAAGATCAAGTAATTGCTTAGAGAAGGTAAGGCAAATGAGTTTTGTCTTAAGGAGGATGGGTTGCTCACCCATTTCAAGCAAGTATGTGTACCAGGAATCGGAGAGCCGAGGAAGGAGATAATGAGCGAGGCTCATCATTCTCCATACACTATGCATCCTGAAGGCACCAAGATGTACCGTGATGTGAAGGGGTCATATTGGTGGAACAATATGAAGAAGGACATTGCGAAGTTTGTAGAGCAGTGTTCGACTTGCCAACAAGTAAAGGCGGAACATCAGAGGCTGGCAGGAATGCTTAAGTCGTTGCTTATACCAAAGTGGAAGTGGAACGAGATCGCAATGGGTTTTATTTTAGGGTTACCTAAGACATCCACTGCTGAAGATTCCATTTGGGTTGTTGTCGATTGGTTGACAAAAAGTGCTCACTTTATTCCCATAAAGGTTAAGGATCCGATGGATAAGTTAGCCAGACTACATGTCCAGAATGTAGTCCGTTTACACAGGGTACCATCAGAAATTATTTTGGACAGAGACTCTCATTTTACCTCGAGGTTCTGGCAAAATCTTTAGAAGGAAATGGGGACAGAGCTAAAGTTTAGTACTACTTTTCATCCTCAAACAGACGGTCAGTCTGAGCGGACGAACCAGATCCTAGAAGATATGTTGTGGGCATGTGTGTTGGAATTCAAAGGAAGCTGGGTTCAGTACTTGCCTTCGATCAAGTTTGCTTACAACAATAGTTATCAGGTGATTATTGGAATGCCGCCGTATGAAGCACTTTATGGACGAAAGTGCCAATCACCTTTGTATTGGGACAACATTGGTGAAATACAGACGTTGGGACCAAAGCTGATTTTGGATACTCGTGAGAAGGTGCGTGTCATCAAGGAACGCATGAGTGTAGCTCAGAGTCGGCAGAAAAGTTACGCTGATAAACGAAGAAGGCCTTTGGAATTCGAAGTGGGAGATCGTGTGTTCCTGAAGGTATCACCTATGAGGGGAGTAATGCGGTTTGGGAAGAAGGGGAAGCTTAGCCCTAGATTTATTAGTGTAGTGACCCAAATGACTAACTAGGCATAAGTGGCTTAGTTAGGGGAGTTAATTTGGGCTTTGGGTCATTAAGGCTGCAAGAGGGGTAATTTGGACCTTTGGACGGATGTACGCTAGGTCAGTCGGACACACAATGTTGTCTGTAGTACAGACATACGTGGGGGGACCACCAGACTTACGCTCTGTAAACTGTATAGACAGATGTACGCGGGACCACCGGACGGACGCTACTTTTTGAATACCCTCTAGATAATATCTAGACGTATGAGACAGCCATTAAACCACTAGGCAAGAACCACCGGACGGATGCTACTTTTTGAATACCCTCTAGATAATACCTAGACGTACGAGACAACTATTAAACCACTAGGCAAGAACACCGTGACGTACGCCCCTTGGCCGGAGGTCTACTGCTTTTTGGGCCTATAAATAGAGCCCTACCCTCTTCGTATTTTTCATAGTTTTAGGATGCCCCTAGGCTGTCAGATTGTTTCCTGAGCGTTTTCCAAGCTTGTGAGTGTTTGGTGAGTGTGTGTGTGCGAGGCATTTACGAGTTCGAAACATTTGTGAAGTGGAACTCTTGCGGTTTTGTTTCAAGGAGGTAATGTTCGATCCATACCTTTAATTTACGTTGTTATGCTACTTGGTTATTGCTTAGTTGTAGTGGTTAGCTTAGTTGCACCTAAAAACCCATTTGGGTTAGTGTTTGCTTAGTTTAGCGTTGTTATGTTGCATGGAGGTTTCAAACTAGACAAAAGGGCTTTAGGTAGTTCTCAGTAGCCTTAGGAATCGGAGGATAGGCAGACAGTGGAGAGAAAATAAGGTTCTCCCCAAGGACCTATATAGCGGATGTACGGTGTTGAGACCGGACGTACGGCTTATCGTTACACGACAGACGGAAGCACCTGAGCCCGGACATACGGTCATTGTGTGGCAGGAAAATCCTATTTTCGCCAAATGTCCCATAGCTCCTGTTTCCCTTGATTTAGGGTTGTTATAGTGAAATTAGGACTAATAGAAGGTTTTCCACAGATTTGGAGAACCCGTACCTTTTGGAGTTTTCGGAGACGCGTGTTGACCCAGGTGAGTTTTAACTTACATAATGCACATTGTTATTTTCCATGCACTGCACATTTATTTTGTATACCAAGAAAACATGTATATTTTACAACTTTCACAGTTTGTACTTATTGCACATGAACTCTGTCATTTTGGAAAAAATGTTGTACTGAAACTGTTAACCAAGTGAGACTTGTAAAAAAGACATGCTTGTAAAATGCAGACAAGATAATTTGCATCGTATGACATGGTACACCGGTACGTGCGGTAGTAATGGCCATGGGCTTACTATACATGTTAGCTTTATGGTCAAATGTGTGCATTATGTGAGGGTTATGGATGCATTGGTTTCGTGACCTTGATGTAACCATTCCCAATAGTTCGGTCACTACATAACAGACGTCATTAGTTGGTGTAGGCCACTCGGGGTCGAACCCGATCATGTCACTAATGTTACATACGGTATGTTATGCAATGGCTGGGGCACTGACATTGTATTATAGGTCCCTCGGGACAGCATCAACCCTACTGAGAAGGGGTAATATCTTGGGTAGACCATACTGTTGAACTATGACTATTATTGACACCATATGCATATAACATTCTTATATATATATATATCACGCTTGATTAAACTGTTATGAAGGAATTGTTTTGCTCAATAAATACCTGAGTTCATTACTGAAAATTGGCATGGGTATTATCTGCATTAAAAATCACTAAGTTTTAGACTTACCCTTTTATTTATGTCTTTCCCCATCATTACGAATAATTGCGTTTAGCTTCACTAGACAAGGATGCTGTCGCAGTTACGTGGGTGATTGCTCAGGACCTGATACGGGTAATTTTTGAGGACATGGACCCGGTTTGGCTTATGACGATGTGGGAGGATGGAGAATCTGCCCGTGTAGACATGATCGAGATTTTGATAACACTAGCTTTGTTGAAGCTTAGGTCTAGGCTTTGATCTGTTGATCTTTTGAGAACTATGTTGATGTAACATATTTTGAGATGTATCCATTTCTCTTGTTGACGGTCTGATGACCGGTACATTGATGACTACTTGTTATGTTATGGATGTAGTATTCTATCTCTGGTATTACTGTGTGATGTTTCATTTATTATCTTTTAAATCCCATAGTCTTGATAAAGTCTTCCACTACAGTTTTCTCGTTAAGACGAGGAAAGTGATTTCCCAGAGGTCGTGTCTTGGAGGGACATGGCTGGGATGGCGAGCTGTGGGATCAATTATTGGTTAATTGATATTCCCATCGGACGGGGTATCACAGTTGGTATCAGAGCTCTTTGCTCTGAAAAGACTATATAGGATAGAGGGAAAAAGAGAACTTAGGCCATCATCACACCTGAGATTAGGCTAGATAAGCGATTAGGACTTAACCTCTAGGTTTGTTCACTTGGTTCTAGTAGAGTCGGTTCTAACTCTGCTCTTCACTGCAGAGAATGCCACCCCGAAGGAACCTTGCAACCAAACCTAATGCGTTGGAGATCAGAGAAGGAAGTGTTCACCCAGAGCCTGTGGACATTCTTGTTGAGGAGGCGACACTCCTAGGGAGTCAAGTGATGGAAGAAATTGGCCAGTTGGTTTCGGCCATCGATCGCGATAGGGTTGCGAGACAGCCAGTTGAAGGGACTGGATGCTCACTGAAGGATTTCTGCAGTCATCGCTCAGAAATTTTTGACGAAAAGGGTGACCACACTAGTGCTGAGAATTGGCTGAACGACATGGAGGAGTTGTTAGCTACTCTCGGATGTACCAATGAGTAGAAGGTGGCCTATGCTGCTTATAAGCTGACTGGAGAAGCTAAGCGCTAGTGGCAAGATAAGAAAGTGGTGCTTGTCGCTGACTTGGGTTCAGAGATTGCCATTTCTTGGAAAGTCTTCAAGCATGAGTTCAATCGGCACTTCTTTCCTAGAGTCATGCAGGAGGCGAAGGCACAAGAGTTTTTAGATCTGGTCCAAGGAGAAATGTCAATGATTGAGTACGCTGTGAAGTTTCTACAGTTGTCGCACTTTGGACTGTACCTCATCCTGACTGAGGAAAAGAAAGCTAAGAAGTTGGAACGAGGGTTGAACTCTCGCATTTGGATTATGATGAGTTGTTTCGACATTCGGGATTTCTCCCAATTGGTCGATAAGACATCAATCTATGAGGAGAGTTTGAAGGAGAATGCAGTTGAGTACGCGAATCAGAAGAAGAGAACTCAAGGAACTAGTACTTCGGTCGAAGGTGCCGGACCAGCTAAGAGAATGGCGGTGGGGAGCTTTCCACCCCAGAGGTCACAAGGGCGTACCTCTGGTAACCCTTTAGCTTCGTCACAAAGGAATCAGATGTCGGAGCTATGTAAGAAGTTTAACCGTGTACACTGGAGGCCCTGTAGGATGGCAACCGGAACTTGCTATCGTTATGGCCAGTTTGGGCACTTCAGCAAAGACTGCGTAAGCAAGGGGGCTGCTCAGAAGCCTTTGGCGCCAGCTAGGGTTTACGCAATTGTTCCAGGAGAATCGGAAGGAGGATCAGAAGTGGTGGCAGGTACTGTCCCTATACTTGGTTTTGAAGCTTTAGTTTTGTTTGATTCAGGGGCTACCCACTCTTTCGTATCTGTAGTATTTGTAAGGTTGTCTAGACTTGTAGTGAGAACTTTGGAATCTGGTCTAGCTGTAACTACACTCGCAGGGAAAACTGTGGTCTGTAAGCGTGTAGTTTGCGAATGCCCTGTTAGCATTTGTGGAAGAGTACTTCCTGTAAACTTAGTTGATCTCCCTATGTTTAGTTACAATATTATTCTCGGAATGGATTGGTTGACGAAGCACTTGGCGATTATTGACTGCATTCTAAAGCAAGTGATGCTTATGCCTTGGGGAAAAGGAAAAGTGACGTACGTTGGAAAATGAGCGAGGTCTTTACCTCCAACGATTTCGGCCACGCAGGAGAGGAAGCTTATCGTCGGAGGCGATCAGGCATTTTTGGCATTCATCATTGCTCCAACGAAGCAAGCAAAAAAGAATTTGGAAGATATTCCTGTGGTGTACGAGTATCCAGATGTCTTTTCGTCGAACTACTCTGGATTACCACCACAGAGGGAGGTGGAGTTTGGGATTGAATGTGTGCCAGGCACTAATCCTATCTCGAAGGCACCATATAGGATGACATCTTCAGAGTTGAAGGAGTTAAAGGAACAACTCCAAGAACTTTTGGACAAGGGTTTCATTTACCCTAGTATATCACTGTGGGGAGCACCGGTGTTGTTTGTCAAGAAGAAGGATGGGTCAATGAGGATGTGCATTCACTATCGGGATTTGAATAAGGTGACGATCAAGAATCAATATCCTCTGCCAAGGATCAACGACCTGTTGGATCACCTGCAATGAGCGTGGGTGTTTTCTAAGGTCAATTTGCACTCGGGCTATCACCAAGTAAGAGTGAAGGAAGAGGACATTCCTAAAACAGCCTTTAGGACTCGTTATGGACATTACGAGTTCTTAGTTATGTCCTTCGGACTAACTAATGTGTTAGCAGTCTTTATGGACACAATGAACAGAGTCTTCCATGACTATTTGGATCAGTTCACCATTGTTTTTATTGACGATATATTAATTTACTCAAAGACATCGGGGGAGCACGAGGAGCACATACGCAAGGTATTGGAGAGGCTTAGGAGCGAGAAGCTCTATGTTAAACTCGAGAAGTACGAGTTTTGGCTGGATAGCGTGACTTTCCTCGGACATGTTATTTCTGGAGAAGGAGTAACAGTTAACCCGGAGAAGGTTAAGGCTGTGGTCGAGTGGACAAGGCCAACTAGCGTGTTTGAGATTCAGAGTTTCTTAGGACTCGTTGGTTACTATCTACGATTCATCGAAGGTTTTTCGAAGCTGTCGGGACCACTTACTGCTTTGACTAGAAAAAAATGCTCGTTTTGTCTGGACGGATGAGTGTGAGCAATGTTTCCAAGAACTGAAGAGGCGATTTGTAACCGTTCCAGTGTTGGCATTGTGACGCTTCTAAGAAGGGTTTAGGTTGTGTGCTGATGCAGAACGGCAATGTTATTGCCTATGCTTCACGCCAGCTGAAACCATATGAGCAAAACTACCCTACACATGACCTGGAATTGGCAGCGGTTGTGTTTGCTCTTAAGATTTGGAGACACTACTTGTATGACGAGTGATGCGAGTTCTATATGGACCATAAGAGCTTGAAGTATCTCTTCACTCAAAAGGAGCTGAACATGAGACAGAGAAAATGGCTAGAGTTGATCAAGGATTATGATTGTGAGATCAATTATCATCTTGGTAAGGCTAACGTAGTAGCAGACGTGTTGAGTAGGAAATCAATGGTGGAGGTTGCTGCTATTGGGATTTCTCAACCCCAATTGATTAAGGAACTCACTGGGATGGGCCTGGAAGTAGTAGATGAAGGCATGCCTGTACACTTGGCTAACCTGATGGTTCAGTCAAAATTGCTTGCAAGAATCAAGGCAGCTTAGCTCAAAGATCCTGAGTGTGCCAAGATCAGGCAACTGCTTGCAAAAGGTAAGGCAAAGGAATTTTGTCTTAAAGAGGATGGGCTGCTCACCCATTTCAAGCAAGTGTGTGTACTAGGAATTGGAGAACTGAGAAAGGGGATAATGAGCGAGGCTCATCATTCTCCATACACTGTGCATCCTAGAGGCACCAAGATGTACCGTGACGTGAAGGGGTCATATTGGTGGAACAATATGAAGAAGGACATTGCGAAGTTTGTAAAGCAGTGTTCGACTTGCCAACAAGTGAAGGCGAAACATCAAAGATTGGCAAGAACACTTAAGTCGTTGCTTATACCAAAGTGGAAGTGGGATGGGATTGCAATGGATTTTATTTTAAGGTTACCCAAGACACCCACTGGTGAATATTCCATTTGGGTTTTTGTCGACCGATTGACGAAAGTGCTCACTTTATTCCCATAAAGGTTAAGGATCCGATGGATAAGTTAGCTAGACTATATGTCCAGAATGTAGTCCGTTTACATGGGGTACCATTGGCAATTATTTCGGACAAAGACTCTCATTTTACCTCATGGTTCTGGCAAAGTCTTCAGAAGGAAATGAGGACGGAGCTAAAGTTTAGTACTGCTTTTCATCTTCAAACAGACGGTCAGTCTGAGTGGACGAACTAGATCCTAGAAGATATGTTGCAGGCATGTGTGTTGGAATTCAAAGGAAGCTGGGTTTAGTACTTGCCTTTGATTGAATTTGCCTACAACAACAGTTATCAGGCAACTATTGAAATGCCGCCGTATGAAGCACTTTATGGACGAAAATGCCAATCACCTTTGTATTGGGACAACATTGGTGAAAGACAGACGTTGGGGCCATAGCTGATTCAGAACACTCGGAAGAAGGTGCGTGTCATCAAGGAACGCATGAGTGCAGCTCAGAGTTGGCAGAAGAGTTACACTGATAAACGAAGAAGGCCTTTGGAATTCGAAGTGGGAGATCGTGTGTTCCTGAATATATCACTTATGAGGGGAGTAATGTGATTTGGGAAGAAGAGGAAGCTTAGCCCCAAATTCATTGGACCGTTCGAAATTACTCAGAAAGTGGGGAAGTTAGCATATAGGATTGCCTTACCCCCAGATCTGATTGGAACACATGACGTTTTCCATGTGTCGATGCTAAGGAAGTAAATCGCTAACCCTGATGTAATTGTGGAGTATGAGCTGTTGGAAATCCAGGAGGGATTAACCTACGTGGAGAAACCAGTTAGAATCGTGGATAAGAAAGAGCAGGTGCTACGTATTAAAACGATTTCTATCGTTAAGGTACTGTGGCGTAATCATGGAGTGGATGAGGCATCATGGGAAGTAGAACACGATATGTGGAGTCGCTACCCGCATTTGTTTGAGTGATTGTGTATGACTCTTTCTTTTAAAAATTTACTTGGACAGTATACCTATTTCCATTTTTGGGTAAGGAAATAGTTGACTAAGAAAGGGTTGTTTTCTCCTCAGGATTATGGCACCTATACCAATCGACCCGGACTGCGTATGAAACTACTCTTTCTGCGAGTGGATAAATTTGGGAGTAGAAATTGATAAGGATTGGTATAGCGTGGGCAACATCAAGTACGATGCACTCAACGACTTACGAGGCAATTTTTCGCAACTGTTTGAAAAGGATGATGTACCGATTAATGGATGGGACGAGATAATCCAGGAACCTACCGAGCACGGCAGGAATAACTTATGGACATGAGGTAACATTCTACATCTCTTTGAATACTATTCTTTTGGTATTTGTCTTGGAATTTCAAGGAAAAAATTCTTATAAGGAGGGTAGAATGTAGTGACCCAAATGACTAACTAAGCGTAAGTGGCTTAGTTGGGGGAGTTAATTTGGGCTTTGGGTCACTAAGGCTGTTAGAGGGGTAATTTGGACCTTTAGGCAGACGTACGCTAGGTCAGGTGGACGTACGCTGTTGTCTATAGTATGAAAGTACGCAGGGGGACCACCGAACGTACGCTCTAGAAATCGTACAGGCGGATGTACGAGGGACCACCGAACGTACGCTACTTTTTGAATACCCTCTGGATAATACCTAGACGTACGAGGCAGCCATTGAACCACTGGGCAAGAACCATTGGACATACGCCCCTTGGTCTGAAGTTCGCTGCTTTCTGGGCCTATAAATAGAGCCCTACCCCCTTCGTATTTTTCATAGTTTCAGGATGCCTCTAGGCTGCAGATTGTTTCCTGAGTGTTTTCCAAGCTTGTGAGTGTTTGGTGAGTGTGTGTGTGCGAGGCGTTTACGAGTTCGGAACGTTCGTGAAGCGGAACTCCTGCGGTTTTGTTTCAAGGAGGTAACATTTGATCCATAGCTTTAATTTACGTTGTTATGCTGCTTGGTTATTGCTTAGTTGTAGTGGTTAGCTTAGTTGCACCTTAAAATCTGTTTGGGTTAGTGTTTGGTTAGTTTAGCGTTGTTATGTTGCGTGGAGGTTTCAAATTGGACTAAAGGGCTTTAGGTAGTTCTTAGTAGCCTTAGGAGTTGGAGGATAGGCGGACAGTGGAGAGAAAATGAGGTTCTCCCCGAGGACCCATACAGCGGATGTACGCACTCGAGCCTGGACGTACGGTCACTGTGTGGCAGGGATACCCTATTTTTGCCAAATGTTCCATAGCTCTTGTTTTTCTTGATTTAAGGTTGTTATAGTGGAATTAGGACTAATAGAAGGTTTTCCAAAGATTTGGAGAACTCGGACCTTTTGGAGTTTTCGGAGACGCGTGTCGACCCAGGTGAGTTTTAACTCACATAATGCGCATTGTTATTTTCCATGCACTGCATGTTTGTTTTGTATACCGAGAAAACATGCATATTTTACAACTCTCACAGTTTGTACTTATTGCACATGAACTTTGTCATTTTGGAAAAAAACGTTGTGCTGAACCTGTTAACCAAGTGAGACTTGTAAAAAGGACATGCATGTAAAATATAGACAAGATAATTTGCATCGTATGACATGGTACACCAGTACGTGCGGTAGTAATGGCCATGGGCTTACTGTATATGTTAGCTTTATGGTTAAATGTGTGCGTTATGTGAGGGTTGTGGATCCATTGGTTTCATGACCTTGATGCAACCATTCCTAATGGTTTGATCACTATAGGATGGATGTTATTAGTTGGTGTGGGCCACTCGAGGTTGGACCTAATCGTGCCACTAATGTTACGTACGGTATGTTATGCAATGGCTGAGACACTGGCATTGTATTATAGGTCCCTCGAGACAACATCAACCCTGTTGAGAAGGGGTAATATCTCGAGTAGACCATACTGTTGAACTATGACTATTGTTGACACTATATGCATATATCATTCTTATATATATATATCACGTTTAATTAAACTGTCATGAAGGAACAGTTTTGCTCAATAAATACCTGTGTTCATTACTGAAAACTGGCATGGGTATTATCTGCATTAAAAATCACTAAGCCTTAGACTTACCCTTTTGTTTATGTCTTTCCTTATCATTACGAATAATTGCGCAGTTTAGCTGCACTAGATGAGGATGCCGTCGGAGGTTACGTGGGTGATTGCTTAGGACTTGATACAGGTAATTTTTTAGGACATGAACCCAGTTTGGCTTAGGACGATGTGGGAGGACGGAGGATCTGCCCGTGCAGACTTGATCGAGATTTTGATATCGTTAGCTTTGTTGAAGCTCAAGTCTAGGCTTTGATTGTCTACCTTCTGTGAACCATGTTGTAGTATCTTATTTTGGGGATGTACCTATTTGATGGTTTGATGACAAATACATTTGGTGACTTTTATTAATATTATGGATGTAGTATTTTATCTATGGTATTGTTGTGTGATGTTTCATTACTATCTCTTAAATCCCATAGTCTTGGTAAAGTCTTCCGCTGCAGTTTTCTCGTTACGACGAGAAAAGTGATTTCCTGGAGGTCGTGTCTCGGAGGGACATGGCTGGGATAGCGCGTCGTGGGGTCAATTACTAGTTAATTGATATTCCCATCGGGCGAGGCGTCACAATAAGCCCCTCCACTAAAAGCTTCCTTGCATTCCAAAGACTTCGCCAAATGTAGGATGGTTGTATGTCCATATGAACTTCTAAAAACACTTCATTAGGATAATAGTTCTTCAATATTTTGGTAGCTAGGCTATTCGGATTATGGATCAATCTCTAACCTTGTTTGGCAAGAAGGGCCATGTTAAACCATTCCAAGTCTCTAAAACCCAAACCACCCCTTTCCGTAGCCCGTCCCATCTTATCCCACCTCATCCATGCAATGCGACTGTCATCCTTCTTGTGGCCCCACCAAAATTTCGACATCAATGAGTTGATATCTTTGCATAGTGTCTTTGGCAATTAAAATACACTCATAGTGTATGTAGGAATGGCCTGTATTACTGCCTTTAGAAGCACCTCTTTCCCAGCCTGTGATAAAAAATTCTCTTGCCACCCTTGCATACGTTCCCATATCCGACCTTTCATTTCGCCAAAGGCCCTTGATCTAGATTATCCCACTATAGTCGGCAATCCCAAATATTTCTCAAAATTTGTGGTGATGATAACCCCCGATGTCAAGGCAATGTACTCCCTCACTTCCATTCTCGTATTCTTGCTAAAGAAAATAGAGGTTTTCTCACGGTTGAGCTTCTGTCCGAAGGCCTTCTCATATTTATCAAGGATGCCCTGCACATTCCCCCCATTCAATAAAATTGGCTCTGCAAAAAAGCAAACTATCATTTGTAAATAAAAGATATCGAATTTTAGTTCCACCTCGTGCAATAGGCAAACCTGTGATCTTCCCATCCCTCTCGCCCTTATTTAAGAGGGTGCTAAGTCCCTCCGCACACAATATAAAAAGGTACGGTGACAAAGGATCACCTTGTCTAATCCTTCAGGAAGGCCTGATGTGCCCATACGGTTTCCCATTGATAAGGACCGAATAGGAAACTGAATGAACACATGTCATGATGAGATCAACCCAATGCCCCTCAAAGCCTATTCTCCTTATAAGCATCTCCAAATAATCCCATTCAACCCTATCATACGCCTTGCTCATATCGAGCTTGAGCACCATATACCCCTTCCGCCCTTTGAGTCGGGTGTTCATGGTATGAAGCGTCTCAAAAGCCATCATAACATTGTCCATAAGAAGCCTACCAGGGAGGAAAGCACTTTGGTGTGGTGATATAATTGAATTCAAAACATGCTTCATTCTATTAGCCAGCACCTTTGCCATTAGCTTATAGAGGACGTTATTGAGACTAATGGGTCTGTAATTTGTCACTCTGCTGGGGTTCTTTTTCTTGGGGATTAAAACAATGTGTGTTGTATTTGTAGAGTGATAACAAATGCCAAAATTAACAAAATCTAACACTGCCTTAACAACCTTCGTTCGAACAATGTCTCAAGAGCGTTGATAGAAACACGCCGAGAAACCATCTGGAACCGGTGATTTTAGCGGATGCATCTGAGAAAGAGCCACATACATCTTCCATTGTAAATTCCTTAAGCAGTGCTTCGTTCATGGCCAGAGATACCCGTTCTTCCATTGCTTCCAGACACTCCTCCGCACCTTGAGTACCCTCCGTGGTAAAAAGTTTTTGATTAAAGGCCATGAACACTCTCAGAATCTCCTTCTTCTTCCTCCATTCTCTTCCTTCTTCATCCTTAATACTCCGAATATGGTTAATTCTTCGTCTATGGTTTGCCCATGCATGAAAAAATGGCGTATTACAATCGCCATATAAATACCAATTTTGCTTCGCCCTTTGTTTCCATTTGGTGTCTTCTTGGTTCATGAGAAACTCAATTTCATCTTTTAACTATTTGATCTCCATCCATTAACCCAGCCCATCCCTTCTCAACATTACCACGCTTTGTACCACGCTTTGTACCACTCCACCTAGCTAAAGCTCGTTGCCATGTGGCTAATTTGTTTTGGACCAATTGAAGACCTGCAGTCCTGTTATTCCCCTCTGCCATGCCTCCTTCATGACATCTCCATAATCCTCCTCCTGTTGCCACTTAGCTTCGAACTTGAAGCTTCTAACATACCCCGTTTCTGCCTCATTATCATGATGCGTTATTTGAAGCAACAATGGCTTATGGTCTGAAGCCCTGGCTACCAACACATAAATTGTAACTCCCCTAAATAACGCAATCCACTCCATATTGGCCACCGCACGGTCAAGTCTCTCCTTGGTGAAATTTTCATCATGATGGCCATTAGTCCACATGTGCATGGCTCCTTTGTAACCCAAGTCCTTTAGTTGGCATACCTTAAGCACATTCCTAAACTGTTCCATCTGCCTCTCCTTTCGCATTACTAGCCCCGTCTTCTCTTCTTGAGTGAGAATTTCATTAAAATCCCCAATGCACACCCAAGGTTAAGGCTAATAAGACTTTAGATGCTCAAGAAGCACCCATGACTCGTGCCTCTTTGCAGCAACCGAATGCCCGTAGAAGCATGTTAGCTTCCAAGAAACCTCCCTATCCGCTTCTTTTACAATTGCATTAATGTGGCGCCGTGTAAAGTTTTGGATCTCCAATTCTTGAGTTTCACGCCAAAGAAGCGCCAATCCTCCACTACGACCCACCAGTTCCACCACAAACATACCGTTATAACCCAGCTTCACTCTGATTCCTTCCATCTTATGTTTTGGACACTTTGTTTCCATGAGAACAAAATGTTGGGTCTCTTTTCCTTTACCATTAGGCAAAGGTCCTGAATTGTCCAGGGGTTCCCAAGCCCCTGGTAGTTCCAACTTAGCAAACTCATGGCGTTTGGCGGGGCTGCTCAACAGCCACCGCCAATAATTCTTCCTCCACTCCATGGATACCTCCTGCTTGTTTCCTTCTTTTCCTTATTTTTTCTGGCCCCTCTCTTGTACTGTCAAGACTATCATTCTGGACTCTTTTGGTTTTATTTTTTGGCATTAAAGCCTCCATATCTTGTACTCCCCGTCAGGCCATACGCTTCCATGTTTTTAGATTCGGCCTGGGAGGAGTGGACACTGCTGCATGTGTCTCCTTAATATTTGTGTCTCTACCTGGAAAAATAATCTCCATATTAGTGGTTTCCATCCCATCCTTTTCACCACCCAAGCCCATATAGCTCTCCCCTTCCTATTCATCATATAGGCCCAACTGACCCTCATTTGTTAGACCCATCTACTGGCCCATTAGATTTGCTGTCCTTGTCCCCTTCAACACATTATTCTCCTCATGGCCATCCAAACAGAAATACCTAGAATATTTCCTTATTTCTTCCCTTTCAGCCAGCATATTTCCCGATTCTCCGCTCCTAGCTGGCGTACTGTCATTGGTTTTGTTGATAGGGTTTCCACAAGACTTGAGATTTTCCATAACGAGGAACTGGACTACTGCCTAACCGCCATTCTCCGCCTCCCACTCCTCCTTAGTTGGAGCTCTGCTAGCCACACCTCTGAAACTGTCACCACCAGTCATGCTACGTCATTGGGATCAACCCCCCGAAGCCAAGTTCCCCATTGTCTGGGGGCCTCCATTGCATTAAGTTGTGATGAGGGAGAAATAGGGCACCCTCTCGGGCCATGAACTATACACCCACAACGAAAACAAAACAGGGGCAGTTTTTCATACTTAAATTCAACCCATGATGTCTTGCCTGCCAGACTTAGGGCCCTTCCATGATCAAGCGGCTTTATAAGATCAAGAGTAACCCTCAGCTGTAAACAGCTACCCCATCTCGTGCCATCTCCTACAACGTCAACATCTTCAAGTTGTCCCAGCGATTCTCCAATCTTAGTGCCAACACTTTTATTCATGCAAAGGAGCAGCATGTCATGTACTTGAATCCAAAAGGGTGAGCATGTAAATTCCATCTGAGACAGCTTTGTGCTTTCGCCAAATTCGTCCAAAACAACAATCTCCTTATCAAAGGACCACAGCCTACCCTCCATAACCCTTCGTTTGTCGTTCTTGTCTGCAAACTCAAAAAGCCATATATTATTCCCTAGTTCTTTAAATTTCACTCTGCTTACCGTTCGCCATATGGTGGAAAAGACAGACTTGAATGCCTCTTTATTGACATTCTTCTCCAACATGTTTAGCACAATGTTTTTCACAAAAAGGTAGAGTTCATTGTGACAAAGTGTATATCGTGAGAGTTATAATTATGCATGTTTTGGAACACAAAATGACTACAAATGTTGGGAAATAATGGCATGCATTATGTGAGTTAAAAACTCACCTGAGTTGAACAAAGTTTCCGAGTATTTCTCCAAATGGTTCGGGTTCTTCAAGTCTATGGAAAACCTTCTATTAGTCATAAGTTTGACTAAAACAACCCTAGAACATGAAAACAGGAGCTATCGAACGGCTGGCCAAAATAGTGTTCCCTAGAATGCTTCTGACAGTACGAGCTCGAGGTTGTACGTCCACCCATAAGGTTTTAGGTGGAACTTCATTTTGTCCATGCATCCTCTTAACCTTCCAAGGTTACCAAAAGGCTTTATAAGACTTTCTATCTCAAAACGATACCTCTATGCACAAAAATCCATTGATAAAAACCAAAAATTAAAAACTGAACATATTGTCTTGGGTCTGTTGGTGTAGCCAGCAGAGATGCGCTCGAGCACAAGTTGGTGCGATCGATCATAAGCAACACAAATGTAGTAGTCTCTGCAAATGCACTCGATTGCAACAGAGGTGTGATCAAGCGTAACATTGCACTGCTGTTAATCAGTAAAGGCACGCTCGCATGTAACTGCATACTAAGTGAGCGCAGGCACGCGACAGTGTTGGAATAGGCTCAAGTGCGCTTGATCGCAACAGAGGTGTGATCGATCGTACTATTACAAACTGATTTTTCAGAAACTAAAAGCAAACTAAAAATAACCAAACACTATATTAAAAACTTAAAATTTAACAAAAATAACACAAAAACAAACTAAGAAATGAATTGAAATTGCAAAAATTAAATACAAGTAGAAAAATAAAACTAATCTAAAAATAAAATTAATTTAAACAAAAACAACGGTTCCCCTGCAACGGCGCTAAAATTTGATATACTCGTAATAACACAAGTCGTTGTACATATAGCGTTGCGTAAGTACGAGATCATATCCACAAGAAATCGTGTTTTGCGAAAACTAATTCTATGTCTAAATTAATCTTACTTTAACCTAGTTCCAAAAGTGGGTGTTTGGGTTGAACATAAACATAAACTAGATAAAAATGCGGTAAAGTAAACAAATAAAGTAACTAAAGTTTAAGAATCCACCTCACTCATCCGTCTATATATTCCGCTCTATGTATACTCTATTGTCGTTAATGAAACTAGTTGAACCATTCGATGTGTTTACCGTATAAAGAGTCACAATGGATATTGATTCGAGATCGAATCATCCACTATATCATTGATCACAGTGGATACCTCGTCTCGTCCCAATCATCCGATGTACCTCCGGATTGGAACACAACAAACTTTGGATGTTTAACGTTTCATAAATAACAATCAACGCAACTTTGTCACTAAATTGAGTTGAAATGAATAAACAGTATGTAAATGATGGAAATGAAATGAACATAATGTAAAAACATGTATAAAATTAAAGGTGGGACTTCATCTTCAACCTTAGTTGAAGATTTAGCCTATCATGCTAAAGAGAGACAAAATTAAACTAAAACTAAACATTAATTAAAGAAAGAAAGTAAAAGTTTGACGTTAATAAAGGCTAAACAGTGCCAAACAGTGGCCTCTACTCTCAAAAGGCTCCCATAAAAACAAAACTTTACAAAATACACAAGAGGTAAATATATGCTGTTTGGAAAGAGACGGTGCGCTCAATCGCAGGGCTTGCGCTCGATCGCAGTGCACTCAGTGCGCTCAATCTCGAGCTGTGCGCTCGATCGCAATCAACCGCTCTAATATCCCACGGCACAGCTGAGAATGTGATGGCCTAGGGCAACGCAGGGATCTCGGGAGTATGTGGATGCACTCGATCGCAGCCCATGCGCTCAATCGTGATGCGCTCGATCCTGGTCCACACACTCGATCGTAGGCACGCTCAATCGTGAGTCTGTGCGCTGGAGCGCATAGGCGGGGACTCCTTGCTTCACTTCCACCTTTTACAGCATTTTGTGGGAAGGACCTGCAATACAAGAAAACACTAAAACAAGCAAAAAACATTAGAAAACAATAAGGCTAAGGGCTTAACAAACATAAATTAAGGGGTCCAAATAAACACTATTTGACACTCATTAGTCCTACTTAGCAATTCGACATAGCCTCGGACATCGTGTCACTCCTCAGATAGTGTGCCATGTCACTCCTCGAAAAAATGTCATCAACATATTATTTTTCTTCACACAATAGCTAACAAATTGTGAGGGGCGGAACTGAAATTTTTTATTTAGGACATCTAAACTATAGCGTGGGGGTAATTACTAGGCTGTGGTTAGCTTAGTTGGAGGGTTAACAAGATTTTTTGGTTCATTAGGGCTCGTTGGAGGGAAGATTTGTGGGATTTTAGGCACTGACCAAATGTTCGCAGGGTGGGACCATTGAACAATGGCATATTTTTTGATGCCATTTATGGCTCTACTTTCAAGAGAAGTTTTAGTACTTTCATTTTTACCTCAATAAGACTGTTAGGTTTTCAATGTTGGCAAATTCCGTATCAAAACATGTTAGGTTGTAAGTTTAAAGTTTATGATTAAGTTGGTGCGATAGTTTATTCAAGACACGAGAGAATTCAAGGTTGTATATGCTATTTAATATTGACCTAGTAGGAATACAATCATCATAACTCTTGATTTTCAAATCAGAAGAAGACAAACTTGGTGGCGTTGGAAAAGCTAACTCAAAATGCTAAATTACATTATTTCATAAAATTTTGTGAGTTCTAACGTTTTTGGATCAAAATGGGATGTAAAGTGAATACTGAAATGCTAGACCAAATAGCTCATTCCAAGTGTAGTTCGAACTGAGGACATGCATTGAAGATCATATAGTGTTTATTGTTCCAAGCGGTGATCCAAATTAGTTAGATCTAGGATCTTACAGAATATGGCGTTTCAAGTCTTGCCCTAAGTGCAATTAATTCGGGAATCCTTGTTTCCTCATATTATACTGTAGTTCAAATTGGCATGAGAAGAATATTCTTCTCATGATATGTTTGCTTTGTACAATGTCTAGGTTCAGGCAATGATATATTTGATTCTCATGCTATTAAATGAAAATTTTTAGAGTACTTTGAACTTAACGTGGTTATCACTGCTACAATCTACTATTGAAGAAAGACTTCATTTGCCCCTGATGTCATTTTCTTTGAGCAAGCCACTTACTACTCAGCTGTTGGTAATTAGTGTATAATTTATGTCTAATACTAGAGTATAACTTGCAAAATGTGAAGCTTATCTTTTAAGATGTCTGCGGCCGGCGATGACAACTTTTGAGGTAAGTAATCAACCAACCATGGAACCGCCAAAATACTTTGTTAATTAACATGACTATTTTTCTATAAACTGTTCATACTTGTGTTGTGAGCCTAGCATTTATAAATGTTGCTTCTACAATTTCAAATAGATGTGATAATAATCTATGATGTGGTTTATAATCTCAATGAACTAGATATTGTGTATCATATCATGAATGGCAGTTACATCTTCATGGTTTTATTTTTATGTTGTTGGCCTTGGATCTAGCGTTTATAAGGTGTTGTATGTCCTCCGGGACCCTATCAAGAAGGGGTTAAAGACTCAAATAAACCATATGGATGAAATTTATAAGTTATAGATGATTACAAGTATCATGTATGCTTCATTAGCATGATTTCTTGCAATAAAATGTTATGTGTCTTGCCCGTAAAATAGTATCTTAGCCATTTTCAAAACATACTCATTTTCTTTAATAGCGTAATAACATAGGCAATAACTATTTCAATTTTCCTAAAAATGCATATTAATTCCTGAAGAACTCGATCTTTAGTTCACTTAAATTAAAAGTAGGCTCACAACATGAGCTAAATTCTTTTAGTGATTTTATTCACTAAGCCGTGGATTTAAGCAGTTACAATTTCACCTATAAAACATCTTAGTGTTTTATAATTTAACAGGTTTATATGGAGGACATATAGACCTCAGTGTATATATCTTAGTGTATAATTTCTTCATGACAATATCGTACATTGTAAAATTATCTATTTTTGGAAGCTCTATGTTTTTATTGATGATAGAAAGGATATTATTGAGGTTACTTAGTTTTTGGCTCAAATCTTTTTTTTTTTTTTTCCGCTACATTTTACTCTAATATTTATTGGTAAAGGTAGTCCTTCAAACTAATTTCTTAGTATAATTAATGTGAAGGCACATAACACTTTAAGTTAGGAAATAGGATCCTCTTCAGTCCATTTTGAACTGGAGAATATCTAGTTAATGGCTAAGATCTCTCTAGAGTGATCCTAGAGGCATAAATGAAGCACATGTCATTTTAATATAAATAATAAAATATCATTTATACTTTAAAAATAATTAAAAATTAAAAAAATAAAAGTAAAGGGTGGCCAACCAACCCATAAGGGATGGCCAGACCACCACCGTTAGCCTAGAATCCACCCCAGATTGGCCGGTTTGGGGTGGCTGAAGCCACTTATGGCCATTGGGGGTGGTTCGGCCACCCCCAAGGCCCAAACTAAACATTAAAAAAAAAAAAAAAAAATCGTTGGCCCTTGGCATGGTCGGACCGCCCCTAATGGCCATGAGGTGGCTTCGCCACCCTGCATTTATGGGCTGGCGAAGCCACCCATGGCGATGAGGGTGGTCCAGCCACCCCAAGGTTCAAACTCAAAAAAAAAAAAAATCGTTGGCCCTTGGGGGTGGCCAGACCACCCCCAATGGCCATGGCTCATGGCCAGCAGCAGTGGTCCAGCCACCCTCAAGGCTCAAACTCCAAAAAAAAAAGATGTTGGCCCTTGGGGGTGGCCGAAGCCATCCCATCTAAGAAAGGGTTCTGGCAGCCTAGGGGCACACCAGGGGAAGTAAATAGGCGTGAGAAACAAGAGGTGGAACGAGCTATTTATAGGGAAAGTTTGCCATTAACTCCCTGATAGAGCAGCGAATGTCCAACCCTAGTGTACGTCAGGTGGTCTTCGCACAATGGTCTAAATAGTGTCTCGTACGTCCAGATATTACCTAAAGGGTATTCTAAAAAGTAGTGTACGTTCGCTGTATGGTTTGCAGAACGTACGTCCAATGGTTCCCCCACGTACGTCTGCCTCCTGAAGGTTAGTGTCTCGCTTATATTTTCTAAGGGTTCTAAGCGTGATTAGGTTAATACTAAGGGTTTTGGGCCTTGCTAAAACACCATTATTGAAAACCTTTGTTGATTGCTCTTATGAAAAAGATTTTGTTTAATAAAAATGTTTGTTTTTATTGAGGTATTACATCCCAAAGGCCATGGGATGGCCAAAGCCACCTCTACATTGGCCGGTCTAGGGTGGCCGTAGCCATTCCCAGGCCAGTAGGGGTGGTCCGGCCACCCCCTATGGGGTGTCCGACTACCTATTTTTTTATTATTTTAATTTTAATTTATTTTTGAAATATTAATTAATATTTTAATATTTTTGTATATTAAAATGACACATGACAAATTTGTTGCATTAGGATTTTTTTTTTAAAAATCCTAACTATGAACTAGATATCCTCCCGTCTATAATGGACTGGAGAGGATCCGGACCCTTTAAGTCAGTTACCATAAAATTATTAAGATTGGTTAATCTTAAACATTCTACGGTAGGGATGTTTGATAACATGTTTGTCTGGGAGACAATTTCTTCATCCAAACAAACAATCCGTTGCCCATTTCGTAATAAGAGCAGCAAAAGGCACCGCCAGCATCCACATCAGCCGACATACACACGTGATGCAATCTTGCGCAAGTTGCAACACAGGAAAGCCATATTCCCTATGTTTGTTTATTGACTCTCTTTTGTTTTCTGTAATTAAGATAAATATATTAATAATTTCTTTAAAATGTTTTTTTTTTTAAAAGCTAAAATTTCTTTTAAAAAAAATATCCTTGAAAATGACAGCAATGAAAGTCTTCAAAACTATTTCCCACTCTTCCAGAAAAAGAAGCTAATAATGAACATTTTGAAGTAGCAGGGGCACAATACCATATTGAAATTCCACAATATAAAGCGATTGAGCAAGAAGTCTTTGCCCACAGTAGTCTCCAGCAGTGTCCTATATATATATATATATCGCAAGTAGGTTGAAGATGGGTGAGAAAAGAAATAATTAATGTTGTCAGATATTGTGTGCGTTGAGAATCAAGTCATGTGCCCTGTATGTCCTTCACCCAGCTATTTCATGTGGATTTTGGACCCACTGCGCAACACTTTTACACCATTAACCAATGGCTTGGGCTCTTTGATTTGATTGATGCCATAACATTCCCACCCCCACCGAACAATCCTGTTTACCAAAAGATAATAATTTACAAGAAAAACTCTGAATTTAAATTTTTTAAGAAGTTTATATATATATATATATAATATTTTGTAAGCCTAATATATATATATCTTTGCAACAAAATTTAATGAACCAAAATCTCATTTATGGCTTCAAAAGAATCAAAGTTTTACATAAAAGTAAGATTGTAACCGAAAAACAGGATGAACACTACTTTAATGTAATATCTAAATCTAAACGGATGCGAACCAATTAGTTCAAAACACACCAAAATGAAAGATATGGCTTGTTGGAGGGAGTTACGACCTCCCATAACTATTTCGAGTAAGTTGAGAACTTTCAAAATACAAAAATTGTATTATGATACATTCAACTTCTTTTTTTTTTTCATTAGCAAATGCTATTAAATAATACAAATAGTCTTAAGGTGATAGATGTTTACAATAAATACAACATTATCACTTAACTCCTTCTATACGTAAAGGTAGCTCAATCAGCTGTGAACCACGCCTTATGAAGTGGAGGAACCACGCCTTATGAAGTGGAGGTTACAAGTTCAAATCCCCCCCTCTCCCTACCTTTGTGTGGACATGTCAAAAAAAAAGAATAAAAAAAAAACAATTGTTTAGTTCCCAAAAGGTAACTCAATCGGCTAAGATTACATTTAATGAAATAGAGGTTACTAGTTCGAATCATCTCTCTCCTCTTGTGCAGACATATAAAATATATATATATATATATATATATATATATATATACAATTGCTCATATTTTCATGTAGAGATGACTCTTATTAATAACTTCTACTATTATCTACAATTCTCTAGATAATATATCTAATTATTATGATTGTATCATAAATGCATAAGGAAAAATTTAGTAAATAATTATCTACAATTCCTCTCCTCCAGTTACCCACCAATTTCTAATGTTTCAAATTATCTCTCAAAACTTTTCATTAAGTTGAAGAAAAATGAATAAAAAAATGAATAATGTGACCCGACAAAAGGAGTTGGCTCCACTCTCATAAGTCATAATCCAACTGCAAATTACACATGCTGATATCTATTTATTATTGAAAATGAAGTGTATACAAGTCTTCAAATGCTTAATGATGGGGCCAACTCATATCTTCTCCAACATTAGACTTTATCAAAATTTTCTTTTTAACTCTGATCAACTACAATCATATTCGCACAAGAAAAAAAAAAGGAAAAGATGACTCGAATTAATGACTTTTGTTTTATAAAATATAATCATTAACTGATTAAAAGGGACTATATTGCCTTATTTGAAAACTAAAGTAAATAGTAAAAAAAAGTTAATTAATATCATCACCACTCGTGGTAGATCCCTTCCTTTAACTTGTATATAAACCCTTTTACAGTAGCAACCAGCAATAGATTCTCTAAAAATAAATAAAATAAATAACATAACTGAGACAAGAGAAAGTGTACCCATATTCTCTTGTTTGGTCAAAGTTAGAGAACAGGGAAGAAGATCAAAAGCTGATTAAAGATTTTCTAATTAATCAAAAGAGTTGGTCTTTACAGTGTCCTAATTAATCAAGAGAAAATACAAAAAATCAATATTTCTCCATATATTTAAAAGGAGAAAATTTTAAAATTAAGGTTTGAGTTCTTAAAAAACTAACCAATTATGACAAATTGGCATTCATTAATTATATTCCTATGAACCCAGAGACAACATTCGACAAACAATGACAAAACCGTTATTCACATAATCTTGCATTCAATTATTCTGCCAGCCCCTTTGTCCTTCTAACATAAAGCACAAAATTATCCAATATTTGAAGCTACTGCGTTTTGTACCTAAACACAAAGCCGACAAATATATATATATATATATATATATATATATATATATATGAGCAAGCATATAGTATACTATATGGTAGGAAAGGAAACCCTATATTTTATTTCCTTAATATATATATATATATACACACATATATGTTGTATCCAAAATACTTTGATTCTCTTTTCCAAATAACTTGTTACTTAAGTAATCCTTACTTTATTCTATATATTAATTCAGTGAATGAGTATAGATGTTGAATGAAAAAGATATCCAATCCCCTTGGTTTGATCTCATCGAAATAGTTGATTTATTCTTTTTTATCGTTTTATTTTTTGATTTTCATCCTATAAAAACCATCGGATTCCTTCATACTGGACGTGGTCATATTTAATTTTAACGGCTATTCTTATGAAAAAATCATATCATCTAATTGTTAAAATTTATTAACATTTTAATATATATATATATATATATATATATATATATAGGGGCACGGCATTAGTATATTGAAATTTGCTTACTAAATAAAAAAAAAAAAAAAAGCATCAAAATTATTATTCTCGATGACTTTATAAAAGGTTGAGAAATGTATTTTATTAGTTTTGAAAAGACATGGGCGACATTCATTAGATGAGTAAACTAATGAACATAGAAAGTTTTTAGTCAGTTGTCAATTTTAATGTAATGTTTGACATCCATCAACAAAGACAAAGACAAAGACAAACATAATTAATAATTATTATGCAAATTGATCATCAAATTAGAGTCCAATTCCACAATGATAAAATCTTAACCAATACAAATAATAGCACAAAATCATAGCATGAGAAAATAATAAGAAGGTTGTCACATGACAAATCCAAAAGGGGAAACCCATTTAACATATATATACAACACAAAATCATTAATTCTTCCCCCATATTATTATATATACGTACATTGACTCCTCAATTTGCTCTCCACGCTACATGTTTAGTGTCTTTGAATTCAGCAATCCATTACTTCACAGGTTGCGGTTATGAAGAATTCTTCTCAATTTGTTAAAGATCCAACATATTTTTCTCTCTTTCTAGACTCTCTTGCGCACTCAAAAAAAAAAAAAAAAAAAGAGAGAGAAAGAAAGAAAAAATCCCTTAAAATCATGCGTAGACTTCTAGTTATAAAGTAGGATTTTTTATGACGTTCTAAGAGCATGTCCATTTGATGCTCTAAATAACCCTTTATAATCAAATATAGCTATATGGAATATTTCTCTTCCAACAGACACTTCAAAATAAAATTTTTGTCAAATTTTGCTACAGTATACTTTCATGCATGTGTAGAAGTTCAATTTACTTAGCATCTTATAAGATTTTTTTCCTTTTTTATTTTTATTATTTATTTATTTATTTATTTATTTTTATTATTTTATTATTTATTATTTTTTTGGAAAATCAATCTGATTTTATTAATAGTGGTCAAGAGCATAAAAGCTCTTACAATCACAAAACATACAATTTTGCAAGATTATAACCGAAACTAAAAGATTACACGTTATAAAAGTTGAAAACATATAGATCTTACAATGAAAACTAATCTATAACGTCAAACATCCTCCCATCCCAGCCCGATTTTCAGTTTATAGAACAGATCTACTAACACATACTCCTTCCGAGGGCACAGAAAGCCATTTTTCAGGCATAAGCAAAACACCCACACCTAAGCTATTCCCTTCTCGACTAAAAACTAAAAGCATTATTCACATCCTCAGCCCAACGGCCAAGACCATAAAATAAAAACAAAAAACAAAAATAAAAAACCTACAAGCAGCAGTGGAGAAGCACAGTAATGTAGACATCTCTTTGGAAGACACGTCTTGGCTAAAGAAGATGATCAGATCTAATGTTGAAGAGACTAGATTTGGATTTAGATTTACAAACTAGATCTAAAGTAACCCGTCAAAAACAAAGACCGGTAAAGCTTACAAAGAAGACATCGAGCACTGCCATCGTGAAAGGGGAGGAGGGAAGATCTAGATCTTCCCTCCTTTTAGAGAGAGGGTCTCTTATTTTTTCTCTTTGGCAGCTAAGATTTTTTTATTCTATATATGAAAGTTTTTGTAGTACATTACATATGAATTTTTATACCTTATAAGATTTATTTTATTTTGTTTTTTCTTCGCTTCGTCTCTCCCTCTCCCTCAACGAGAATCCTCCTCAAACTCAAACCTACCAGAAACCCCTAACGGACAGGCTTAGCTTCTACTATGCTTTGAATGAGATTGATCTAAGATTTTCTTGGTTTGAACGAGCTTCCAATGTGGCTTGGACGAAACTCTGCTCGACAATTCCATAAAAATTCAAGCTTCGTTTTATCAATTGTGTTTTTCGTTTTCAAAATAAAAATATGGGATAAATGTAAAAATTAGTCATTGTAATTGGTTTAAATTACAAATCACTTTCTTTGATATCAAAGTGAACTCAGAAGTCCTTGGGATATTCCAAAAAATTAATTTAGTTCTTGAAGTCAAATTTTGTTAGAATATTGGACGGATTCTGTTAAGTGCCAAGTCAATGCTAATAAAATGGTGACATGTGTCACTCTTAATAAAAAAAAATATAAATATATAGAACTAAAAAAATTAATTAATTATTATTCTTTTTTTTGGTTTTTTTAGAAGGGAGTAGCCACCCCCGGCCCATGGGGTTGGCAGGAGTGCTATGGCCCATGGGAGCTCTACTCTCGCCCACACCAAAACCTTCATCACCCAGATTGCCCAGTTATTTTCTTTCTTCCAAAACCGTGTACCCTTTTTGCATTTGGCAATGGAGAGGGTGACCAAATTGGCATTGGAGAGGCCGGTGGTGATCTTCAGCAAGAGCTCTTGCTGCATGTGCCACACCATGAAGACCCTTTTCAGCGAGTTCAAGGTGAACCCTACGGTGTACAAGCTAGACGAGATTCCGAGAGGGAGGGATGTTGAGCAAGGCTTGGACGGAGCCCGAACGTGCCGGTGGTGTTCATCGGTGGAAGCAATGAAAAAATTAATTTTTAATTTTTTAATTTTTTTAGTTTTGTATATTTAATATATTTAAATTTTTATTAAGAGTGCCATGTATCATCATATTATTAGTGTTGACGTAACACACTAACATAATCAGTCAAGTGTGTTGATGAAATTTAACTACACAATGACCTTTTGGTTCACTTTGATACCATATGAAGCGATTTGTAATTTAGGACAACCACATGAACTGATTTTGCATTTATCCTTAAAAATATTAACAAATAACCTAAAACAAAACACTTTAAACTATTTTTATCTTTATGTCATATTAAAACACTTTTTCAAACTAAAAAACCAAAAACATTAACAAAGTAAGAATCATTTTAAAACATAAACTTAACTCGCCATTTAACCCTAGGTCATTTGTGTAATCTACTTTAACCTCCTACAGGTCAAATCTCAGGTTTGGAAATTCATTTACCATCCTAGATGTATGAGATCAATTGGTGGTTCTTGAACAAGTTTTTATTTTATTTTTATCAGTGCATCTAATAGATCTTAAACTTGGAATGACACTACTCACTTAGGGATCCAACCTTTTACTAATGTGTTTACTAATGGACAGTGATAAAAGTTCAAAGTGAAGCAATCAAAGTTTTTATACATTTAATACGACATAATAAAATATATGCCACGTGCTATTCCTTTTCTTCGGTCCATGATTTGCTCCACCACTGCTACTCTTGTGCACTAGTGTTAAAAATATTTTTAGCACTATTGGTTTTATCCAAAATAATACATATGATATGATCATTTTAATTGAACATAACTTGATAATCAAAATTTATAAGATACATAACAAACACTATATTAATTGAACCACAAAAATCCGATTCTTTTATCAACATTTGAACATGCAGCATTGTCAAAACATGCACACATATATGTAAAAATGTACACCATTAAAAGCATCAAGAACCACGATTTGGGCAGACATTTGCAAAATGTGATGGATCACCACAAACAAAGCATCTTCTGCCAGAAACAGGATCACCAGTTGCTGACACAAATGTTGCGGTAGCAGCATGTGGTCCACCCCTGCCACGTCTGCCACGAACACGACTCCTGCTGGTATCAGAGGCTGAGACATTCATTCTTGCACTTTGAACACTCCTTCCTCCAGTGCCATTGTTTAGGTTATCCTCCCATCTGCATAACAGGGCAACAGGATGTATATGTGAACAGGTTTTTAGATGAAGGTTTCATTCAAGAACATTTGCCGATGAACTGTCAAAAATTTCAGTTGTTTGCTTCTTTGGAATAAGCTTTTCCCAAGTTCAGCAAAATGCTGCTGGAAGTAACTCCATTAAAAATATTATTGAATTAACTCATAATTTATAATAAAGAAGTTGAAAAAGATGAACTCAACAGGGTCCATGTCCAGACATGTCAGTAGTATTGAGAATGATGACAAGGATGAGTAAGTGTTAGTTACATACACAAAGAAGTTGCAATTCTGTGACTGACATGAGTAGAACTTTCTTCCACTATTGTTTTCTGTATTAGCTGTTCGCAAGATGCATGGTGCTCCACATGTGCTACATGGAACCGAAGATTCTCCTCCTGCATCATTAAAAGAATCATAAGAGTGATTATTTATTCATCCTCCAGATGTTCTGGTGACAAGAAGAGAGAAACCAAACCTCTTAATGATTTACTGTTATTGTCATCTTCATCAAAGTCTCAACCCTAAACTAATGCAATAATTGTTGACTGCTATTTTTTATTTTTTTTTAAATTTTTTTTGTATGTTGATTGTCTTAAGAATATTTAGAATCATGAAAAAAAAAAACTGGAAGTTCAGCAGGCATACCACTTTGCGAGTTCATTCTGCGATGCCGAGCACTACGAGAACCTGAAACCTGTGATGGGCAATCACTCGAAGAATGACCCATTTGCTGGCAGTATATGCAAGCACTGTGCCTAGCCTCACCCAGCCTAGAGTTGCTTTGTTGCACATTGATGGATGATGCAGTGGATCCTCTTCCTCTTGCTGGAGAAAATATGAAAAACGTTACATATTTTTGCGTGATTAACATGGAGGACAACAGAAGAATGAGTTCCTTCAACTCTCGTTCTCTCTCTCTAAACAGTAATATTTTCTTTTCATGTTTTATAACTAGGATAGTTAATTTGAGCACCAAACTGAATCATAATCAGACAAACTGGATATACAATGTGTCGTGGGCAGCAATATGACCAAAAAAAAAAAAGAGATTACTTCATGGTAAATATATGTGCTTACCTCTATAGCATTGTAACACTATAGACAATCTTGCACTTTGAAAGACCATGCACAAAACCATCTTCTACTTTATTGACAATGCTGGTTTATAGTTAAAATGCCTATCAAATGCAAAAAGATCCACGAGCCCATGCTAATGTACCATTATTCAAGTTGCACATACTGCATACCATGATGATCCACATCCATGCTAATGGGGTGTCAAGAGTGGTTCTATAATTTATTCTATATGTCTAAGACATATTTGACCTATCATATGGAAACAACTCCTGAAGTTGGCAGATGCAAAAGGAGCCTTAGGATCAGCTAAACCAGAAATGATAATGATACAACTTTACTTCATAACAAAAACCTTTTTACAAAAATTTAAGGATATTATCACTACATAAGGTCTGCAATATCTTCTCCTCCAACTTAAAAGATTTTGTCAAAATATGATTGAAATGAACTCATTATCAACAAGACAACGATTGACAATAATTTTTTTTTACAAATGGTATGTGTTAGAAGAGCGTCTTAGGGTAAATATGTTATGAGTATTTTGGTCTTTGTATTCAATGTTATAATATATATTTTTTTGATAAGTAATGTGAATTTTATAAAAACGCGAAGAGGGGCGCAACCCTAAAGAAAAAATATGTACAATAGATCCCCTACAAAATATACAAAGGACACATGTTCAAGAAAGCTTCTAAAGTCAGAATCTCCTCTTGATAATGGGCCATTGCCCACATATGTAGCATAGAAATCCTCCATATAGCTTTAGCAAGATCCCTCCCCCCCCACATGATTCCAACAAGCAAACAAATCCAGGACCTTTTGCTGCATGACCCACTCCATGCCAAATATTGTGAACATATAAAGCCATAATCGAGTTGCCACTTCACAATGAATCAATAAATGATCTACAGATTCCCCATTCGTCTTACACATACAGCACCACTCCACTACTACAATACTTCTCTTCTGCAAGTTGTTATGTATCAAAATTTTCCCAAGTGCCGCATTCCTCCCAAAAAACGCCACTCTTGATGGTACCTTGGTTTGCCAAATACTCTTCCATGGGAACATCTTGGTGGCTGGATTGGACAAGACCTTATAGAATGACTTCACCTCAAACACTCCTTTTTTAGATGGGGATCAATAAATCCGATCTACATTACCCTGTGAAAGCTTAAACGAGTATAGCCTTTCAAAGAAAGTTGATATCACATCCATTTCCCAATCCTGTATAGAACGAATAAAGATAACATTCCACTCCACAACCCCATTCCTCCAAATAAAGTTATCCTTAGCCCATGCTTCCTTGTATCTTGCGATACGATACAATGAAGGGAATGCATACTTCAACGGCTGATTTTCACACCACGTGTCATGCCAAAATAGAATTTTCGAACCCAACCCCACTTTTAATGTGTTTCCACATTGTTGTAGTGGTTTTCTTATTATTTTGAGTGGTTATTAAGGGTACTTATTTGTTGTATTGCTATGGTAGAGTCTTTTGTGTCTTGTTGAGGTTATGGTCACTAAAACTGAGACTCCCTTAGTTAATGCTCCTATGACTCAAGTGAAGCTGAATGGGAAGAATTATGTTTATTAGGCATGGTTTGTCAAAGTTTTTCTCAAAGGCAAGGGCTTGTTTAACGGTATTGAGTCTCAGTTTAGATCCTCATGCATGTATTTGCATACTACATATTTGGGATCATCTCGGTCATATGTATTCCGGTACTGGGAATATCACTTGGATTTATGAGTTGTGTAAAAAATATTTTGGGCTTAAACAAGGTACTCAGACTATGGATGAGTGCTACAATTAGGTTGTGGCCATCTGTAAGGAAAGGAACCAGTATCAACCGCTCTTTACGGACCTAAGGAAAATGGAAAAGCAACGTCAAGATGTGGATGTGGATGTGGTTTGGCCTCTTATAGGTTTAAAACTTGAGTTTGAGTCGGTTTGTGCACAGATTTTGGGTTGTTTCGACCTCCCCTCACTTCCAGAGGCCTTTTCTCAGATTCAGTGTACTACTCTTTTTGATCTTGGCTCTCAACTGAGTTTTGAGCGTACTGGTGAGCGCGCTGCTTTTGTAGCTGCCCACGGCAGCTCTGGTAGTGTTTGTGGAGGATGTGGCAGTCGAGGTGAATGTAGTTTTCATGGTGGTCGTGATTCTCGAGGTGGTGGTCGAACTAGTAGTCGTGAGCCTCACGAATGTACTCAATGTGGCTATAATAATCATTATATGGATTTTTGTTGGGATTTACATGGAAAATCATTTGGTTTTGCCAATTAGGTTGTTTATTAGGAGGATTCTACTACTATTTTTGGACCACCTACTAGTTCTAGTCCTGCTTCGGATAATGATCTCATCTCCATTTCGAAAGATGAGTATGCTCAGTTCTTGGCCCATAACCGGGCCAGTTCCTCTTCCACGGCTACTCTTGCTCAGTCTAGTATTGCATTTCACTATCTTTTATCCTCCACTTGCGATCCATGGATTATTGACACTAGTGCCAATGAACACATGATTGGGCTGTCTACTTCTCTCTCTAATTATCATCCTGTTGATATGAACCATAGTGTCACCCTAGCTAATGGTTCCCTCTCCACCATTGCTAGCTCTAGCCATACACATCTGACTCTTGATATTGAGTTTTTATTTGTTCTATATGTTCTTGGTTTTTCTTTCAATTTATTATCCATTAGTAAAATTACCACACTTAATTGTTCTGTTAGTTTTAACCCTTCTTTGTGCATTTTTCAGGACCTCAAAACACAGAGGATGATTGGATAGGGGAATGAAGTTGATGGATTATATTATTTGGATCTTGCACCTTCATTTTCGTCTCATGCTTTGTAATCGTCAACCTTAGCTCTTCACTGGCATTGTTGTCTTGGTCATCATTCCCTTCCTATGTTTAAGCATCAAGTCCCAAGTATGCGTTGTGCGAAGCTTCTCAGCTTAGTAAGAACCGTCGTGTCACTTTTCCGTCTAGAGTTGTTAGTTGGGTTTCGAGTCCATTTGAGTTAGTTCATTCTGATGTATGAGGTCTTTTGAATATTGCGTCCAATAAATTTCATTATTTTGTGACCTCGGTGGATGATTTTCCTGTATGACATGGTTATTTTTAACGAAAAATTGTTCAGAGTTATTTTCTCTTTTCCAAAATTTTCATAATATGATTGACTCAATTTACACAAAAAATTCGTATTTTGCGTTATGATAATGCCAAAGAATATACATCTAGTACTTTTGCCTTTTAATTGTTTGGTAAAAGCATTATTCATCAAACCTCATGTGTTCACACTCCACAACAAAATGGTATGGTTGAACGCAAGAATCCTCATTTATTGGATGTTGCATGTTGTCTCTTATTTCATATGCATGTCCCCAAACAATTTTGGAGTGACGTAGTTCATATATATGCTCCAGCATGACGGGGAGTGTAAGAAGAGCATCTTAAGATTAATATTGACTATGGGTATTTTGGTCTTTGTATTCAATGTTGTATATATATACATGAAGGGAGAGAGGCTACAATAATACACATAGCCTCCTTTATTCCTTCTTCTCAATGACATAATCGTTGAACACGCAGATTACGCTATTCCTTGGGCTCATTTGATTTGCGGAATAGATCTCTGGAATGGAATAACTATTCATTTGGAATGGCTATTATTTTGTTTGGTAGCACACCATTCCAAGGAATAGTTATTCTAATAGAATAACTAATCCTTTACAAGAAGAATAACTATTCCTCTAAAAAATGAGAGAAATAGTCATTCATTTAGGAATAGACTATGTTTTCCAAAAAAAACCTACATTATTATTATTTTCTTCAAATCCAAATATTTAATTAAAAAAAAAAAACTCAGACGGATTGATATTGTGGGTGGTCAACCATCCATTCCATCAATTGGATGTCAAAAATGCCTTTTTAAATAGAGACTTGTGTGAGGAAGTTTATATGGAGCAACCACCTAGGTTTGTTGCTCATGGGGAGTCTTAGGGCTGTGTTTGTAAATTAAGAAAGGCATTGTATAGTCTCAAGCAATCATCGAGGGCAGGGCTTGGAAAATTCTTTGAAGCGGTATTGAAGTTTGGTCTTCAGATATGTTAGACCAATTATTTAGTATTTCACTTACATACTAGTGCAGGCTATAACCTTCCTGTGATATATGTAGATGATATCGTTATTACTGGAGATGATTCAGGAGGTATTGCCCAATTAAAGCAATTTCTACAAGAACAATTTCATACTAAGGATTTGGGCAAACTTCGATACTTTCTAGGTATTGAAGTTGCTAGATTCCGGAGAGGTATCAACTTATCTTAGAGAAAGTATGCACTTGATTTATTAGAAGAAACAAGTCTTTTGGGCTCTCGACCTTTTGATGTTCCAATGGATCCAAATAAGAAATTACTAAAGGATGAAGGTGAATTATTTGAAGATTCTAGCAAGTACCGTCATCTAGTTGGGAAATTGAACCATCTCACTATCACTAGGACGGATATTTCATACGCTGTTAGTGTTGTCAGTCAATTCTTAGAGGCGACTTGGGTTTCGTATTGGGACGCTATTACTCGCATTATTCGGTATTTGAAGAGACAACTTGGTCTAGGTATATTGTATAGACCGAATGGACATCTTAGGCTTGAAGGTTTTACTAATGCAAATTGGGCAGGTTCTCCTTTAGATAGACAGTCTATTACAGGATATTGCACATTCTTCGGGGGTAATCTTGTAATTTGGAAGAGTGAGAAACAGATAGCGGTGGCATGATCTAGTGCAGAAGCAGAGTACAGGGCAATGGCTCATACAATTACTGAGTTGACATGGTTACAACATTTTCTTTTGGAGATTGGTTTCTAAGCTCCTACTCCTATCTCGTTATCTTGTGATAACCAGGCTGCTATACATATTGCATCTAACTAATGTTTCAGGAGAGGACTAAACATATTGAGGTCGATTGTCATTATGTTCAAGACAAAATACTCGATGGAGATATATATACAGCATTCGTGAAGTCTGGAGACCAGTTAGCTGATATGCTTACAAAATGGTTAGGTCGTAACTGGTTAGAGTTTATTTGTTCCAAGCTGGGTCTAAATGATATATATGTTCCAGCTTGAGGGGGAGAGTTAGGGTTTGAGTGTGGTTTAGTCACTGTCATATTTCCTTATGCTCATAAGGAGCACCCAAAGTAAACTCCCTCACAAAAACACACCTGCAAACACCCTCAACAGCCCAAGCACTACAAGGAAATAATCTTGCCCTTCGGCCCAGGCCACTTGAACGATAACCTAAGTTCTTCTTTATTCTCGCTCAGCCAAGCAACCTTTTGATCATCCTCCTCCTCATCGACCTCCCACCGCCCCTCCTCGCAAGCAACCATACAAATCCAGCGGATATCCTCCTCATCGACCAGCAACCTCCCCTGCTCGCGAGCCACCAAGTTAATCAAACGAAACTCCTCCTCCATGTCCTTCAAGATAACCGAATGATCTTCATCCTTAACCTCTTCATGGATCTTTAACCGATCCTTAATCCTCTCAAGCAGCCAAATTTTTGATTTGGACAGACCAAAACTCAATGACGGCTCAGAAAAAGGAGGAGACTCTGCTGGCAAGTAGACCCCGAAACCAACCCGGTAGAGAGGGCAGAATCCGACACCTCAGGAAAGAGAACCGCTAACGGTGAGGCGCAGGACCAGAAGCCGAAAAGGCTTTGGGACAAGGGACGGAACCGAAAACAGGAACCAAATCAGGGGAGAGGCCGCCAACAAGGTCTTTCGACGCACCCAAACGTCCCTCCCGGTCCATACCCGGAGGGGAGGCCACCACAGTAACCGCAAGAGAACTCATCGGAGGAATCGGCACAGCCCCGAAGAAGACCCATCACCGGCCGGACGCCCAACGTTCGATGCGCCCAACCAACTGTCAAACGCCAGCACCGCAGAAAACTCAGACTCCCTAGCATGCGGTGGAGACTCGCCCAAAAGTCGCTCTGGCACAGAAGGCTCAACAACCGACGCTTCCAAACAAACCTCAGGCGCCATCACAGTAACCGCAAGAGAACTCACGGGAGGAATCAGCACAGCCCCCAAAAAAGATCCATCACCTGCCGGACACCCAATGTCCGACACACCCAAGCAACCCTCAAACGCCGGCAACGTAGAAAACGCCGACTCCCCAGCGTGTGGAGGAGACTCGTCCAAAACCACCGCTCCGGCACAGTAGGCTCAACAACTGACGCTCCCAATCGAACCTCAGACGCCAGCTGCGAGGACGAAACCAAACCCACTGCCAGTGAAGAGTTCTCCATGGCAAGCGGCCTAACCCGATGAGAGGGCTTAAGACGCATCGCTCTCTTGGACTTAAAAGAACACCCAAGCCCAACTCCCTTAAGGCCCGACTTCACCTTGCGAAGCCCATAAACGCGCCCAGTATCAGTGGGCAAAAAAGGCGCAAACCAGAATCCCTTAGAACCATTCAAACTTTTTAGAACGGCCCTAACCCGTTTGCGAACGGAAATATCTTTAGGCCCAATAAGAAGGACTTCAAGTAGCCCAGCAACAACCCGGCCCAACCCTAATTGAACAAACCCTTGCAGGTGATTAACCCAACCTTTGACAGCACTAATTGTCCTCCCCTTAGATGGCATCATCCTCACAGAACCAGCCGCCCTCACGGACCTACCCAAATCACAGCCCACCGCACTCCATTGATCAACCCCGCCGTCCTTTGCCTCAACGCGAGATCGAGGCTTGATTGCAAAACCTCCACAAAAGTACAATCCTTAGGACATACCCCAACCTCCGCGAACTTAGTTGGTGAAGACTTCGAACTTGGCGAAGAACGAATCACAGGCTCCTCTGAACCACCTTCGGAAGAAGCCAACAAAAGACGCAACTCACCCGCAAAGTGCCGCGAACCCTGTCCATCTCGCCCCTCCGGGAGCCATAAACCGCCTTTACGACCACCCTCTGCAAACACAACCACCTCCAAGAACCTCCCTGCCTTATTAGCATCCCCATGGACCATCAAAGGCTTGTCCCCCTCACGGAAAGACTTGGCGAGATCCTCCTTCACCTGACACGCCACTTTCACCGTGTCTACCAACCAAGAGGAGCATTGAGTGCTCACGAAAATATACCCAACAAACTTTTTCCTCCTTTCCTCCAACCGGAACAGAGAGGACCCATGCTTAGACGAAAAACGAAATGATTTGGCTTCAATGGAAAACCACCGTTTCATCGCAGCATGCCGGACCCTAGCACATAGCGCCTACACGCGCCACTGCTAGGGCAAACAAAACAGACTAAAAAGAGGGGAACAAAGGTGGATAGAATATGTTTTAGGACACCACTTCAACAAGTTCCATTTTGTAGATATTTCAGTTCAACAGAATTATTCCATTTTGTAGATATTTTCTTGACCATAAAAACTTCAATAGCTAGTTACATTAACTCGGATGTTTGGGGTAATTTTAGCACGTTCATATCTTTTATATCTTATGGGATGATTATTTATGTTGATGGAATTAATTATTTTTGGAAATATTCATACAGGCTCCAAATAGTGGACGGATTCTCATACACTAAATCTAAGCATGACATTGATTATCTTTGAAATATCAATGTCTACAATTAGATGAAACTATACATATGCAACAGATTCCTAGTAAGCCATAGACGGTAGAGGGTGTTTAATGCATGGACAGGATGAAAAGATGTGTCTAAATCACCCAAATCAGTATCCTACACATATTAAACATATATTATAGCAACAACAAGAACAAACTGCAAACAAATTGAAAATATCTAGTGAACTATACAAGACTGTCAATTAATTACTACCTGGCATACGAGAACCAGTTCCACAGATTTCTATCAGCTGTCTAAGAATCTCATCACAGCCACCAATGCAACCTGATCATGCATAAATGTATAAGAACTTCAGTGTTGACCCAACTCTGAGTTCCACAAAGGAACTAAATTTATTTTAAAAAATCGCTTGATGACCAACACATTATCTTGCATAGAAACCTTAGTCTGAGAATTATGCATGTTTCAGTTTAGTGCACATATCTGTGCATGGAAATAAAACAATTGCAGTTAAATGAAAAAGCTGAGATGGACAAATGGCAATACAAGGAAGGACAAGATGAGGTAAAGCATTTAAAGAGACTAAATGGGCAAGCCATGCAGAAAGATAATATCAATTTATAGGCAGTGATTTGATTCAAACACGAATGTACTACAACAATAGCAGGAAAGCCAGAAGAAACAGATGACAGAAATGTTCAATGGAGGTAATGGCACTAGTACAAAATGGACTACTCCCCGTGTAATATCACCCACAATGTGGGCCTGACCTGGAAAAAAAATGCCTCACAAGCCCCCATGCACTATAGGGAGTAGGGCAAATGGGCGTCAATGGTAAAAAGAAGGCCAATATGCCCGTCTCAGAATATTGTCATTAAGCCCAACTTAGGCCAACCAGTTAAAAGGCTCAAGTACAAAGAAAAGGATAAACAGGCCTCTTCACCAAAACTATGGACAAAAAGGCCATATATATATGAATGAAGATATGAAACAAAAAAAAAAACACACAGATAGTAGGAGGTTAATTAGAACATATTCTAGCATATGGATAAGGGTTCTAGAGAAATTTTTTGCATAATAACCAAAACTTCGCCAAGTTTAATGTCAAACGCCAAAAATACTGTGTCCCAAATTGGTTGTCTATCTTTGCAAAGCCAAATATTTAAGGGGAACTCATCGATTGCTTTGCGACTTAACCAAAAATTACAAGTTCACAAAAAGTTGAAAGCTTGTAAAAATGCAACTTTTAAGGGTAATTTTGAAAAGTTATACTATTATGTATACTCATTTTAGAAAGTTAAGATCCTTTTGAGGACACAAATGATAACTAATTTTAAAGGAAGTGAAACATAGCTAAGGAAAAATTGGTGTAAAGACTGTCATCATAATTCTTTGACGTTGCACATACCTAAATGGTTGGCATTGTAGTTTGGTGGTATTTCCAGCTGGCGGAACTTGAATTGGATCAAGTAAACAGGACCTACAAGAAACATTGTTGTAATTATTTAAAAAAATATTAGAGAAATGTTTGTTTTCATTCTCTTACACATCTCTTGTCCATCTTTGTACAAAAGATGTGCAAATCCACCATTAAATTTGTGAGACTCACATGTACATCCCACATAATGGTGGATAGGGCTTATGCACTCCGCTTGTTGTCTTCTAAAAAAAAAAAAAAGATAGACAAGAGATGTGCAGGAGAATGACACCAAACACATCTAAAAAATTTAAGATCGTGAGAAAGAAGTTAAAGAACATCATTGTAGTTTATAAGACACCTATTTTATGCAAATGCTTTAAAATCAGGTGAAGTACCCAATTCAGACACAATGCAACATGCATTAAGCTTTGGAATATGCACCTGAGTATCGAATATAACAATGCCAGAATTCCTTATACTATACGAAGATCAAATTAAAATAAATTTCCATAAAAGGCATGCCAAAATGCTAGGTCATACAGATACTTTATCACCTAAGAAAATAAAGGAGAATAGCTAAGAGATTATTATATTTTAGCTGCATTCAATGCACCATCTCTTATTCTTCTATTTTCATGGGCTGGATTTTGTTCTTGTTAAATTACTACTAATCCCAAAAGCTTAACCTAAAAGGAACATGAAAACTTTGATCATCTATCTTGTATTATAAAACTCTCCCTACATATGGCCCAAGAGTCCCTCTCAATTGGATAGGATTCAAGTGTTGGTTCTCCTAGTCTAATACCATGTTAAATTACCTTTTATCCCAAACATTTGAACTGACAAGTAGGAAATTCAACCATCTATAGTATATTCAAACAATCGCCTTAATCTACAATTTGGAAGTTAGATGACCTTGTCATCTACAAAGACACTAGCACTCAGCGTTTTTTCTCAGTGACTTGGTGCAAATATACAGCAACAGAAAATTTCAAGTAGAAAACCTGGGGTGCAAGTGCTGCAAATATTAGTGGTTACCACCGCCTCTGATATGGATCCAGGGAGCCAAATAGCATTCCTGCACTGAAAAAGGGCAGCAAATAGGTGTTCTAATTATTAAGACCAAGGCCACCAAATGACCAAATGATCAAAATGCACTCATTAAACTTCAATATGCCACTTCCAGCAGGAAGCAAAAAAAAAATTAAAAAAAAAAAAAAAAGAAAGAGAAAGAAGTAAATATGTAGATATGAGAAGTTTCAGGCCTATGGTAAACTGAGACACTGGCAGATTTTTCTTTTTTTTTGATAGGTAATATCAATTTATTAAAAGCGCAAGGGGCGGAACCAATGTTTACAAGAAGTATACAAAAGAGCCCACATATACAAACTTTTAAGCTGAAAATGACGCACATAAATCTAGGAATTCCGCAAGCAATGAAACTTGCAAAGAATGCCACAATACTCTCCATGAGAAAAGTGTTTGAAGCACCATTTTCTTCAACTTTATAAGTCCAAGTTCACGGTCCTCAAAACTCCGTGCATTCCTTTCTCTCCATAAGCACCATATTACACACAAAGGAGCCATTATCCAGATTTACAGAGCTATATGATTACCCCTTTATCCTCTTCAACTTCCCAAGCATTCCTTCATCCTACCCCGCATCACCCACGTAACACCAAATAGTTGACAAACCATATTCCAAACCTCTATAGCAACTTCACAATGCAATAATAAATGATCATTAGATTCACCACTCTTCTTGCACATATAACACTACTCCATTACTATAATGTTCTTCTTATGTAAGTTGCCCACCATTAATATTTTCCCCATCACCGACGTCCACAAAAAGAAAAACTTACTCTCGGAGGCGCTTTACTCTTCGAAATAATCTTCCAAGGGCCATCCACCAGTTTCGAATTAACCTTCACCTTATAGTATGATTTTACCTCAAAATTCTTTCTCTTCAAGGGAATCCAACAAATTTTATCTACCCCACCATGCCTAATCTGTTGGGAATACATCAATTAAAAAAAAAATGCAAAACCTCTTCTGGTTCCCAATCATGAATAGGTCGAATAAACATTACATTCCAATGAATAGCATCATTTATTGTATCCATATTCTCCTCCACCCATGCCTCCTTTGCACATGCTATATTTAACAAAGCGGGAAACAGAGTCTTCAATGGTAACTCCCCACACCACACATCCTACAAAAACAATACTTGAGAACCATTTCCTACCTTAAACCGCACATGCTGTTTAAAATTATCTCATCCCTTTGAATACATTTCCACGCTACCACCGCATAAGGTCCTCCTACCTCCTTGGAACACCAACCACTCATCATCATATCATATTTTACCTCAACTAATTCTGTCACCAGGCCACTCCCTCATTGGCAAACCTCCACAACCATTTACCTAACAGCACTTGATTGAACTGAATCAGATTCCTTACCCCTAATCCCCCTGCCTCCGTTGGCATGCAAACCTTGGACTAGTTTACCAAATGAAACTTGAATTCATCACCTACACCTCCCCACAAGAAATTTCTTTGTATTTTTTCTTTACACTTCGCCACTTTCACTGGGATTTGAAACAGAGACAGATAGTACATGTGTATGTTAGAAAGGGTACTTTTAATCATCGTTAGTCTACCACCCTTGGATAAATACATCCGCTTCCACCCTACCAACTTAGCCTCCATCTTCTCAATGACATTATTCCATATAGATGGATCCTTATGAAGAGCACCTAAAGGTAACCCCAAATATGTCAACGGCATTGATTCCACTCTACACCCAAGTATACTTGACAAACCTTCCACATCTCCCACCTCACCTATAAGACCAATCACATACTTTGACAAATTTATTTTCAACCCCGAAACCGCTTCAAAACACAGCAGCAAACATCACAAATTATGAAGTTGTTCCATCTTTGGCTCGCAAAAGATAAGAGTGTCATTTGCGAATAAGAAATGCGACACTTCCATTACCTTAGAATGCCACGAACCAACCGAAAATCCAGACGAGCTCTCTCTCCACCGTTACATTCATCATTCTGCTAAACGCTTCCATCACTACCACATATAATAAAGGGGAGAAAGGATCCCCTTGACTCACTCCCTGAGAGCTACTAAAGAAATCTAAAGGTGTTCTATTAATGAGCACAGAGAAACGTGCTGTAGAGACAGTGGTGAATCCAACCTCTCCACCTTTCCTCGAAACTGCATCTCTGGTATAAATGTGTTTTTACTCAACAATAAAGCTGTGAAGGGAACTATATGATTATGAGGAGCTCAAAAAACTGCAGCAGATATTTCCTAATAAAAAGGATTATGAGAAATGTATTATGGAAGGAACTTGCTACACTGGTGTACCTTGGACAGAGAGATTAGAAGAAAAAGTTTAATGGTCGGCTAATAAGAGGCTCAACATTTATACAAAACTAGCTTATAACCCGTGCTATGTGCAGGGTTCTTCATTAAATTATCTTCATTATACTTTTCATCATAAATTAAAAAAGACATAAAAATATATCTCACCTCTTTAAATTAAAAAAAAAAAACATTTAAAGTTATACACCAGTACATTACGAAACATAGTGACACAAAGTTACATGAAACATTTAATGAATGTATAAATCCCAAAAAACAAAAAAAGTACTATCATCAGACACTTAATTTTATTTTAATCCATAAAAGTTAAACATTAAAATTTTTGTTCCCTAATTTATAACGAAAAGAAGTATAAAGAAAAAAAATAGCAACCTGCCAAAAAAAGAAAAAAAGAAAAAAGGGAAGAGGAAAAACTGAATTCCGATTATTTAAGTATTAATAGAAAATAAAAAGAAATTTGTGTGATACCTATTATATTTCAATACAAATAAAACTCATAATTCTGAACATTTAAAAAATAATAAAGAGCAAAATAGTAAATCTTTCTTTTTATGAATACAAAATAAAATAGAATCTTTCATTAGATTTTTAATTTTAAATATTGAGTGAAAAGAGAGAGAGAGAAAAAAAAAAAAAAAACCTAATAGAAGTAGATTGTAGATGCTTCATTAATGCCCAAAATTCAAGGTAAAATTTAGAAAAAAAGCGACTTAGCTAAGACCCCAGAGCCAAACTGACCAAAACTTGTAAATTGATCAAAATGATTGTAAGAGAGAAAACATTAGTGCTTCTTATTTAATAAAACATAAGAGCCTTTATTTTTAGTTTAATTCACATACATTAAAACAAGTTTAAATTATCGCTCTTATTAGTATATATTATTTAAACTAGGTAGTATAAAGGAAAAAAATTAATAAGAAGAATATATGGATTATAATATAGAAAATTAGCAGGATTATTTAATATTGTTAGTGTGATATCTATAATATTTCAATAGTTTCTCAAACGTATATAATTTTGCACATTCGAAAAAAATACAAAGAAAAATAAACGATTTTTTTTTTTTAATGAAAATTTGTTCCCATAGGTATACATGGTTTAAAATGATAAGTATAAAGAAAAAAAAAATCCTTTTAAATAATGAGCTAGTTGGCCGGTTTTTAATTTTTATTTTTTATTATATATATATATTTTATGACTGATATGCCTGATTATGAGTAGTTAATGTAGTATGTTTTTAAATTTTAAATGTTGCCTTTCTATATATGGTTTGGAGAGTAGTAAATTCTGAAAAAAATAATATCATGCATTAAATTTTTGAATTCAATGAAATCACATATAAGAAAAATTATTGAAATATAATTAAATGCCTTTAATTATGCTAATTTAATGACCGGTTCACTCCTAAAAAAACTGGTTTAACCTTTAAGATGACCATATCAGAAATTAAAATGTTACAGTAAATTAGTGATAATACACAAAAGGACACATCTAAGAAAGTTAACATGATCTAAGAAAGTTCCTATCCCAGCTCATGTGGCTAAGCGTATTGAGAAGATTTAAAGGGCTTCCTTTGGGGGGGAATGAATGATGAGGTCAAATTTCACTTGGTTGAGTGGGCGAAAGTGTGCTCTCCCATTGATGAGGGTTAGGGACTCGGAATGTGAGGAGGTTTAATCAAGCTCTTTTAGGCAAGTGGCTTTGGCGATTTGCTCATGAGGAGGGGGCGTGGTGGAGAACGGTTTTGGTAGCCAAGTATGGGACGGTTTGGGGAGGTTGGCGATTTGCTCATGAGGAGGCTCCGGCAAAATCGACGACCCCACCGGAATTGTTTGGGTGAGCTCCGGCGATGATAGAATGACTGAAGTAGCCTCCGTTGATGTCAGGATCATCTCCGGCACAATCTAAGTGGAACCCATCGGGACCGGAGTCAAGCTCGTCTCTGGCACTATCTGAGAGCAACCCTATAGGACAAAGCCAACGTCGATCATCGCCGACGAACTTTGGGCGACCTCCAATGCCACCAGAATCGTAGAAGGCACGACCGGCGACGCCAAGGCGATTGTCTCCGTTGAAGTCAAGCTCATCACCGGCGACGCCAAGGCGAACTCCAGCGACGACACGACGATAGAGGAAGGCAGACTCTCTTCCAACGGACTCTTCCCAGTGGAACTTGACTTAGCAGGTCTCGACGACAACACCGCTACCTCCTCAGGCGACGACGAAAACCCTGGCCTAAGAAACCCTCGCTGGAACCAACTCTTCACCGGAGATGTCTTACCCAATGGAGCTACTACAGGCTCAATCACACTCCCCTCCGGCGTCTTCTTCGATGAGGACTCCCCCTGCCCCGAAAGTTCCTGAAATCTTTCAACAGGCTTAACCTGGGAATTAAAGACCAGAGATTTGGGCCTCAAGACCAGCCCACTAGCCTTGCGCTTAGTCTGGCGCCTCCCAAAAATCAGCTTGTGCTTCAGGCCCAACCAAGATAAGACTTGGCCCAATCTCTTCCTTACATCCCTTGACGCGTTGAGTTTCAAGCCCAAACCAAAGAAAAGAATCTGATCCACTTCCGCCCTCATCTTGGCTAGGAACTCCATCGCCAAACTTCTCAGCAGCTCCGTCAAGCATGTTGCGCCACTCGTCGAAAACCATCTCCCCAAATCAAAAACTAGCGCTTCCCCGTAGGCCGACTTCAAACCACCCAAAGGCGCAGCAAGCACCTCAGCATAGGAAGGCGGGCTACCACCCGCCCCGGTGTTACCAATTGCAAGCAAGACCTTCGCAACGAGATGCGCAGACATGGGACAACGCTCCTCCACGAATCTCCGCCAGCCCCAACCTCCACGGCCCTCAAGGAGCCTGATTACCCCTTTCCGACCACCTTCAACAAAAACCACTGCCTCTAAGAAACAGCCAACCCTATTACTGCCCATCTGAATCTTCAAGACCCTAACCTTGTCATTGAAAGATCTGGCAAACTCCCCCTTCTTCGGAACCCCAAGCGCCTCTTCCACCATGTCTGCTAACTAGACCAAACCTTTACCCCCCAACAAAATAAACCCACCGAATCGTTTTTGCTTCTCCTCCAAGCGGAGCACCGCCTTGCCGGAGATCACCGAAAAAGAGAAGGTTTTTGCTTCCACAGAAAACCAGCACTCCATCTCAACTTAACGAAGCTCTTCCCCCAAACCAGAGCACAAAACTTATAGCGGGACGCGTCCAAACGCGCCACCACTAGATGAAAAAACCCTATCTTTACCCGAGAGAGTGAACATAGCTATGACCTCGCCAGAGAGAGAAGAAGAAGTACGAAGGGACTCACATCGGCACCGGAAGCTGCGATCTCCAAAGGATTTTTGAAAAAAATTGAATTTTGAAAAGAAGCTTAGGAGAGAGAATGGATCGTTTTCATCAAAAAAAAATTATATATTTGAACCTGCTGGATTAAATAATTTTTTATTTTTTACATATTCAAAGTCTGTTAAAGTTGATATTACCTACTACTCACCTTATTCAAGTGTTTTGCTTTCTTATTCCAAAGATCCCGAAATACATGTCCATGTTCTATGGTGGAAGTTGTATTACACTTTCCTTTTATTTTTAGAAGCAAACAAAATTTGTCATAAAAGTCATCCCACTGTAACATAAAGTAAAGTACATTTTACGAAGATCACTATATTTTTTTTTTTACCTCTTTACTAATAATCATATCATTTCAAACCAAGACATAAATTTGGAAGAAAGAAGTATTCTCTAGAGTTCCAAAGATGTAGACAAAAAAAAGTTCATATGAAACTAGAGTCAACCAAACATAAATTGCAATTCTTTGGAGCACGGCAAATTTGCATTTTAAGTTCCAGCCTCATTGCTGATTACAATATCTACCCATCTCACAACTAGAGACAATTACTGTCATCATCATTCCCTGAGTCATTAGGGGAAGCATTATCTACATACTATAGTGCATGAAGTACTCAACAAGAACTAGTGGTAGAAAATTTTATAACTGGTAGATCATGTCGATAATCTAATGCAAAGAGGCAAACCCATCTATTTCACACACCAAAAGCCTTTCTTTTTTGACAAATTCTCATATAAACGCAAACTGTGGAAAACCCAAGCATCAAGTTTTTTGTCCAGACATGATTTTACAATACAATGAAGATAGCAAGGACAAGTATTCCAACCTGTGGATAACCCAAGCATCCGACCATGAAATTTCCATCCTGTAGAGAACAACCATAATAATTTTATGAGTATAAGGAAAAGACCAAACTTCTTACAGAGAGTTATTTCTATAGCATAAAAAGACATCACAAGAACTAGATTTTTTTTTTGATGATTAAGCATATCATTGAAAAGCGCAGATGGGCACAACCCAAGTACACAGGGAGTGTACAAAGACACCCCTTTAAAGAGAAGAGTAAGAACAAAAATCTACAAATTGAGACATCGAAGAAACTTGAGGAATGTTCAAAACCCCCGCCCATTGGTATAACAATGTGAGAAACCTAGTGCTAATCTCTGCCGTTGTCAATTCCTTATCTTCAAAACACCGAAAATTCCTCTCCCTCCAAATAGTCCACATAAGGCACAAGGGGCCATTCTCCACACCCCCAACACCATTTTATTACCTCTTTGACCTTTCTAACAAGTAAGGAGATCAATAACCCTACCATTCATGACCCATGTCACATCAAAAAGTGAAAAAAGAACACTCCATAGAGCATGAGCCACATCACAATGAAGAAGGAGATGATCAATGGACTCCCCACTCCGCTTGCACATACTACACCAATCCACCACCACCAGAATCTGATTCGGGTGCCATCACCAACTTCAAATCTGATGAACTTGGAAAACAACTCCTACCCTCTTCTTATATGCTTCCAAACTCCTACACCAAATGGCCTCTCAACCTGTTTGGTAGACCAATCTCCCTTCATACTTCCATACTTTATCTCTACGACCTTCCTCCAATAAGCTTCCCTCTCCGTAGCATAACGCCATCACCACTTCCCCAATAAAGCTTGATTGAACCGACGCAAATTTCTAATCCCCAAACCACAATCCTTAATAGGAGAGCAAACTAAAGACCACTTAACTAAATGAAATTTAGTCGCTTCATTGGTACCGCCCCATAAGAAATTCCTTTGCACCTTCTCTAACCTATTTGCCACACTCGAGGGAATGGGGAAAAGAGATAACAAATAGGTTGGCAGATTAGAGAGAGTGCTTTTTTAGAGTGAGTCTTCCCCCTTTCGATAAAAGGCCCAATTTCCACCCAGCCAGCCTCCTCTCCGTGGTCTCAATCATACCATTCCAGATTGTATTATCCTTGTAGTGCGCTCCCAAAGGCAGCCCCAAATACTTCATGTATAAACCTACCACCCGACAATCGAAAATACTCGCCAACAAATCAATATTCTGCACCTCCCCAATAGGAACAATTTTTGACTTTGACAGATTTATCTCTAACCTTGATGCAGCTTCAAAACATAGAAAAAGACATCATAAATTGCGCAGTTGTTCTTCTTCCGCATCACAGAAAATCAAAGTATCATCCGCAAACAACAAATGCGAAACGCGCAAACCAGGATTATGTGCAGGACCTATAGAAAACCCTGCAACCAGTCCCCTAGCTTCCGCTTGCACCATCATACTACTCAATGCCTTCATGATAAGAACAAAAAGCAAAGGAGAAAGTGGATCACTTTGACGAATCCCCTGAGAACAACTAAAATAACCTGCTGGTTCTCCATTAACCAAGACTGAATACCGAACTGTAGAGATGCAAAACCCAATCCAGTCTCTCCATTTCCCCCCAAAACCACACTTCAGAAGAATGTGCAATAAGAAGTCCCAATTCACATGATCATAAGCCTTCTCAAGGTCCAACTTGCATGACAAACCCGGAATCCCTGAACACAAACGATTGTCAATACACTCCTTTCCTATAAGGACCGAATCCATGATTTGCCTCCCCTTCATAAAAGCATTTTGAGACTTTGAGATGATCTTGGCCAACACCGTTTTCAATCTCTCCGCTAAGACTTTAGCGATAATCTTATACACCACCCCCACAAGACTTATCGGTCTAAAGTCCTTAAGATCCACCGCCCCCACTTTCTTAAGAATAAGAGCAATAAACGATGCGTTGAGGCTATCTTGGAAACTGGCTTTACTGTGAAACTCATGAAAAACAGCCATAAAGTCCTCTTTTATCACCCCCCAACAAGCCTTAATAAAATCAATGGAGAACCCATTCGGACCTGGAGCCTTATTGCCCTTCATATGCTTAACAACCTCAAATACCTCCTCCTCAAACTCCCTTTCCAGCCACCTACTCTCCATCATATCAATGGATTGCAAAGGTAAAATCTCTGGATTCGGTCTCCATCCACAACTATCAGAGAATAAACGTGAATAAAACTGGACAATATGCTCCTTAATCTCTTTAGGATTATAGGTTAAGGGTCCATTGACATTAAGAGAATCAATAGAGTTGTTTCTTCGGTTGGAGTTTGCCACCCTATTCATTACTTATCAAAAAAAAAAAGTTTGCCACCCTAAGAAAAAATTTAGTGTTCTTAACCCCCTCCTTCAGCCAAAGAGCCTGAGACTTTTGTCGCCAACTAATTTCTTTACAAAGGAGTCTTTCGAGCTCCATGGACAGCAACAATTTCTTCCTCTTTTCCTCATCATCCAAATCCCGGTCCTCCTCCAAACTGTCCAGCTCCCTGATTTCTTCAAGAAAATCCTTTTTCCTCTTCCCTACATGCCCAAAGACTTCATTGTTCCACCTCCGCAAGTCATCCTTTAGAGCTTTTAGCTTACGAGCCAAAACATTACTAGGATCACCAACAAACTGATAAGATTGCCACCAGCCCTTCACTTCATCCACAAACCCCTCGTGTTGCACCCACATATTCTCAAATTTGAAATATCCTCCCCCCCTCCTTGTCTCTCCGCACACTAACATAATGGGGAAATGATCAGACAAAACTCTAGAAAGTCTCCTTTGAACTACATCCGGAAATCTCTCTTCCCACCCTGAGGATAATAGAAACCTATCAATCCTAGACCAAGAGTGATCATTAGACCATGAAAACTGCCCTCCCAACATTGGACAACCTATCAATCCTAGACCAAGAGTGACCATTAGACCATGAAAACTGCCTTCCCAACATAGGAATGTCCAAAAGCCCCTTATCAAAAATAAATTGAGAGAAAGCCTCCATGGACGCCGCATATCTAACACTTCCCAATCTCTCACTCGGAAATCTTATAGCATTAAAATCACCTCCAATACACCAAGGCACCTCCCACCTATCCATGAGACCGCTTAATTCTTCCCAAAGAATAAGTCTATCATTATCTCTATTTGGCCCATATACTCTAGCAAAAGCCCAAGTGAAGTCATCACTAATACTGCGGAAAGAGCATGCAACCGTAAAACAACCCACCCACTCCTCCACTATTTCCACTACCCTTCTATCCTACATAATCAAAATACCCTCTGAAGCACCTTGGGCTCCAAGATAGCACCAATCAACTTGAACACAACCCCACAAGCTTTGGACCAGCTCCCTTGTCAACACCGGCACTTTAGTTTTCTGAAAACACACAACATTTGCCTTCCACTCTCTAAGCAAACTTTTTATCTTCATTCTCTTTTCCACCAAATTCAACCCCCTCACATTCCAAGATAAGATCTTAAGCTTCATTTAATCACGAGACAACCCCCCTCCCCTGGCCCTTTGCTTTTGGTTCTTACCCCTGTTTTCTTTCCCCATCTTACCATCATAGTTAATGTTCCACTGTAGACCCCTTAGTTCACGGTTACCTTTGAGGGTTGATTTAGAAGGGATTGCTGCAGGGCTATAAGCCTTCCCTCTATTACCCTCTATCTTTTGGAACAGCTTCTCCAATTTACCCTCTTACCCGTCACATGACATACCCCACACATGGCACATGTCTTTTACTCTCTCTATTACCCATTCACAAACCTTTCCTTCCGGACAATCTGGATGTGCTTCTAATGGTTCTACCTCCAATGGTACATCAATAAATTGCTCCCCCTCCACATTAACCAAAGAACCACTAGAGCTCCCCCCTTCGTAGATAGTATATGCCCTAGTCCCCCTCTTCATACCATCCATCACTTCCCCTGTTATGTAAAAATCAGGCTGCTCCACCTCAGTTTGATTGAAAGGGGCAATAACAAGTCGAGAATCCTTGTCCCCAGCAAAGATAGATTCCTCCTGAAACTCAAAGCACCGACCACTGCAATTTCTTGAGGCAAATCTTCATCACAAGATTTTCTTTCAAGCCTAGTAGTTGGCTCTGCACACTTTGCATAATCTGGGTCGCAACTCACCGCCGGCCCACAACTCTGGCAATATGCCAGTGACATGAAAGCACCTAGAGATTGGTTACACATGTCGCTATTACCCAAAATGTCTGACCCACATGTAAGGATGTAGTCAATTGTTTCGGTGCATTCTGGTTCCATCTCGTTCTCTGCTAGGTCTCTGGTGGATCCTGCGATGCCTTACCCGCTTGCGACGCTTTACCAACAAGTTGACCCATGTCTTCTATAGTGCCGATATAGAGGTAGTCAAGAGTTTCTGTACATTCTGTTCCCTTCTTTGTTGCTTTCGGATCTCCGGCGCCGTCATTGACGCTCGCAGTTCCACCTGACTCCGCCTCTGCCGCCTTTAAACTTCCTTCGTTGGTTTGTTCCATGATTTCGGTCTAGTCTATGACGTTTAACTTCCCTAGCAAACTAATCAGGCCTACCTCTGGTGAATCTCTGGCCACCTGTTACTCCTTTCGGCCCAGAGTTTTTGGACGCCAACGGAGCTGGTGCCTGGGTCGTCTTCTCACATACGTCTTGTGATAATAGTTGATAATGGGTTGCTTCCATGTGGGCTTGGGCTCTTCCATTATTCTGGACTGATTAAGGCCTAGCCCAACCTCTTTGTTCTCCCTATGCTTCAGCCCATTTTCCACCTTGCCTTCTCCTTTGTTGTCCCGCCCATTTCCAACTTCTGAAGACAGCTAGCTATTTCACTCTGTAAGGCAACTAATATTGTCTTTAATCCATGCAGGTCAACTCCCGTATGTTGAGGCGCCATAATTTCTTTTTGATGCTGAATGTGATCCCTGGAATCCATTGCCATGAATCTCGCCCTTTCCAAACCCATTTCAAGCTGCCCAGTTACGATTCCCTTGTCTACCGCACCTTCCATAAACGGCTTTGGAACCACCCTGCTGGCGACTTGAATTCTGGAATCATCGTCCTTCCCCTTCTCTCCTGCTACCGCCTCTGCATATGATCGCTGAACATGGTTCCCCCCATGTGGCGTCTCCTTGCTCAATCCACTCATCTTTCCTACTATTTTCGTTCCCTCCAATGCCCCACCACTTGATGCTTGTTCTTTTTGCTTCTCAAAATGCGCCTTCAGCCTCTGCAATTGAATTCGACAATCTTCCCATCCGTTTGCTTGATGCCCCTCCGGTATGATCACAAAGCTCCTCCGTCCTTTACCTCCATACTCAGACAACTCCAGATAATTTCCATAGGAATTCTTTCTTCTTTGCATAACGTACGAGAAACAACCAAAGCGAAATGTCCTCCAATTTTCCCGTACTAACTCACTGTTAGTCAAGTAATCCCAAGCACTCACCAACCAGAAAATGGTTGGCCATGCCATGATCACTGAACTAGTTTTTCCCTTGTTTTTCTTTGCCAATTGCACACCTCCTTGAACATTGGATCGAACCTCATGCGCTTTCTTCTCCAAGTAAAAGTAACCCAAATAACCCATCTCGTTTATAAAGACATTTAAGAAACAAAGTTTCCAACTTAGAATTTTGCGTTGCCCAAGTGAATAATGGATTTTAGGGAAAGAAAAAAAATAAAAAAATTCATGTACAATGTGACATGCCAAAAAGCATAGGACATGCAAGGAATTACATCTATAGCATACACTGCAAATGTATTCCTAAAAATTATTAGCATCAACCAAGTGAATGCATGACATTAGCCAAAAACAAAATCAACTGAAGAAAAAACCATAACCATGAACTACTTTTGGTTGAATACATCTATCATTTTTCACATTGTTTATGAGTTTTTTTTTTGTTATTTAGTTTAGTTGTTGGTGATTGTTTGTTGCATTGTTGTGGTGGATTATTTGGCCATTTTTTTATGGTTGTGTTACATTCATTGGTAAGTTTGATCGACACTATGGCCACTAAATCAGATATTGTTCATTTGGCCCCCCTTGTTACTGGTCCTATGACTTCTGACGAAGTTTTTCTCATAGGAAAGGGATTGCATAATCAGTCAACCTTGGATAAGCCTAAGGACACTAGTTCCCTAGCCATTGGGAATATGAAGACAATCAAATTATCTCTCTTACGTTGAATAGTATTGAGCCCCACATTGGATCCTTGTGTATTTATCTTCTAACAACCAAGGATATTTGAGATCATCGCAATCATCTGTACTCTTGAACTAAATATCACTCAGATTTATGAGGTAGGTAAATAAGATTTTGGGCCTGAGCAGGGTGCATAGACCGGATGAAGACTACAATCATGTTATGCCAATTGTAAGGAGAGGAACATGCATCAACCGCTCTCCATTGACCTAAAGGCTATGGAAAAGCAACATCAAGATGTGGATGTGAACCGGTTTCTTCTTGGCTTTAAAATAGAGTATGAGTCTATTTGTGCATAGAATTTTGGTGGTTCAAAGCTCCCATCACCGCTTGATGTCTTTTCTTGAATTCAATGAGCTACTCTTTTAGATGCTAGTTCTCAATTGAGCTCTAAGCGTAATTGATGTAGATTGGACTTATCGTCAGTCTATCTATCTTATCTTTCATTATTGTATTTGAATTTCGTATTTTATTTTTATCAAGTGTTTATTAAGTTTAAGGAGTCTATAATTCGTATTTTATCTTTATTAAGTGTTTATTAGGTTTATGGAGTCTATAATTCGTATTTTATCAGGTTTAGGGTTTTGGGGCTATATATACATGCTTATAGACTCCAGAAAAGACAATTATTATTGATTATTGATTTTTATTAATGAGAATATCCAGAGTTGAGTTTATTCCTCCTTTTCCTTCAAAATGTTATAGAGTATCTAGATTTTCAAGAAGAGTTATTTGATCATTGATAGTCTCAAAATCTAGAATTAGTTATCCGCTGCGTATTTGTTGTTATTCGCTGCAGCCTACTAAGTCGTGCTATATCAGTTGGTATCAAAGCTCAGGTTACTTTACATGAATGAGGAGGAGCGACCATTTGGCAAACATGAACGAAGTGTATGTGCATACGAAGACATCACGTAAGGAGCAACCGGCGATTTGTTTGCGGCACATGGAGGAGAGGTTTGGTGGTCTAATTGTGCCTAAGAAGGGGCGTGCGCGCACCCAACACGGTGTCCCTACCAATCACTTAGCTGACATGGATGATCCGAACATTCGTCGTCGTCAACCAAGACCATGGTACATGGGGGCGGGAGATAAATTTATCGTTGAATATTGATGACACATGGAGGAGCAATTCACGGTTTTGGGGGATCAAATCAAAGCCCTCACTACCCAATTATCCAACATACCCTAGTCACAATGGGAATGGATCTGGAGACCATTCTGCGGAGCGCGGAACACACAGACGTCAGCACCGTGTGCAAGCTCATGCCAATCAATGGGAAAACAGATTCAAACTCAATATACCTGAATTCCAAGGTTGGTTGCAACCCGAATATTTCCTTGTAACAGAAAAAATAGAAAAAATCGACAAAAAAAAGGTGCTTAGAGAGGCAGCGGAGATTAGGAGTCAGTCGGTTGAAGAGGAGGAAGATGGATTTATTGGGGAAGATTGCTCGATAGGTGGTAGTTGAATCGGGAGTTGTGAGCCTTGCAAATGCACTCATTGTATCTGTGGTAATCATTATGAGGATTATTGTTGGGATTTACACGGAAAACCATCTAGGTCTGTAAGCCAAGTTTCTTCTCAAGAGGATTCTCCAACCATATTTGGACCACCTGTTGCTTTTCAAGTACAGCTTTGGATTCTGATTTGATTTGCTTACCGAGAGATGAGTATGCTCAATTCTTAGCCCATAAGCCGGTCTTTTTCTCTTCCACTGCTACGCTTGCTTAGTTAGGTACTACATTGTCTTTTATCCTTCACTAGCAACCTGTGGATCATCAATTCTGGAGCAAATGAACATATGACTAGTTTGTCTACTTCCTTTTTTTATTATCATCCTATTGATACACCGAAAAGTGTCACCCTCACTAATGGTTCCCTCTTTAGAGTTGCTGCTTTTGGCACTACACATTTTAATCCTAATGTTAAGTTATTGTTTGTTTTACATGTTCCTCATTTGTCTTAATTTGTGATACATTAATAAAACTACCAAATCTCTTAATTGTTTTGTTAGTTTCTACCTCTCTTTGTGCAATTTTTAGGATCTCGAGACAAAGAAAATGATTGGTATGGGGCATGAAGTTGGTGGCCTATATTATCTTCATTTTGCACCCATCTATCCCTTTCATGCACTGTAATGGCCAGTCTCTATTCTTCAATGGCATAGTCGTCTTGGTTACCCTTCACCTTCTACGTTGAAGTGTCTAATCTCTAGTCTTCATCTAATTCTTTTGCATCTTATCTATCGAATAAAGGCATCATCCATCATATCTCGATTGTTCACACTCTATAACAAAATCGTGGGTCGAACTCAAGAATCGTCATTTATTGGATGTTGTGTGTGTTCTTCTACTTAATATACATGTCCCCAAACAATTTTTGGGCGACGTTGTTCTCACTGCTTGTTATCTTATCAAGCGAATACGCCACTCGGTCTTGGATGGCACATCCCCTAATTCTCTCTTGTTTTCTTCTTCAACCCCGTTCTCCTTACATCTGAAGGCTTTTGGGTGCGTCTGCTATGTCCGTAACTTGGTCTTGCTTCTAGTAAGTTTGATCCCCCTACTACTAAATGTGTTTTCATTGGTTATTCCACAACCCTAAAGGGATATCAATGCTATAGTCATGTTCTTCGACACTACTTCACTAACATCGATATCACTTTTGTTGGGTTTTTTTTTTCTCAATTTTCCTGCTACTACTTCTTTGGGTAACTCTACCCAGAAGCTTGACGTCACATCTATTCCGTTGCTGGTTCCACCCCTATCTGAGTGTGCATTTCCTTCTCAACCAGTCTTATTGCCTCCACGCTCATCTGCTCCACTCTAGGTTTATACACGTCAGCCTAGACCATCAGCTACTACACCTCCACCATCATCCTTAACGTCTACAGATCTAGTGTCCCCACCTGCATTGGAATCCTTGTCTATTGCCCTATGAAAATGTAAACGCTCCTGCATTATCCAACATTCTATCAATCAATTTGTATCCACTTGTTCTTTGTCTTCTACAGTTTCTTTCTTTATTTCACATCTCTCTAGTGTTTCTTCCAAAGACAATGTAGGATGCATTTTCTGACTCTGGTTGGAAGCAAGCTATGAGATTGGAAATAAAGGGCATGCATCAAAATGGGACATGGGAGCTTGTTTCATTACTGTCATGTAAAAAGACTTGATTGCAAATGGAATACATGGTTAACTTTAATCGTGATGGTTTAGTTGAATGAATAAAAGCTTGTTCAGCTGCTAAGGGTTATACAAAGACATAACATTGATTACGATGATGACACGTTTTCTCCAGTTGCTAAAATTTCTTATGTTCGTGTACTTGTTTCTTTGGCAACCAATCCTAGTTGGCCCTTGTTTCAATTGGATGTCAAAAATGTCTTTTTACATGAGGAAGTTTATATAGAGCAACCACTTGCGTTTGTTGCTTAGGGGGTAATCAATGTTGTGTCTGTAAGTTTAAAAGAGCTTTGTATGGTCTCAAGCAATCCTGTAGGGCATGATTTGCAAAATTCTCTAGGGTGGTATTGGAGTTTAGACTTCAGAGATGTCAAATAAATCATTCAGTATTTTCACCTACTTACAAGTGCAAGTTATATTCTCCTTATGATATAGGTAGATCACATTGTGATTACCAGCAATGATTCAAGAGTAATTACTTGATCGAAAATGTTTTCACAATAGAAGTTTCATTGAAAATGATTTGGGAAAACCTAGTTTCAAAGTGAATAAACTCGTGAGTCTAACTCATCTCGTAAAGCTAGTTCAATAAGAAAAGGTTGCCCACTCTTTATAAACATGCCGAAGGTCTTGTCTACAATGAATGTGGGATTATTTCTCAACACCCTCCTCACGTGCAGGCCAGTATTTTTCCTAGTCCTTGTCGCGGAATAAGTAGTCTAGACCTCATTCATCCTATGATAAGCTCTATTACTATGAAGAAATTCATGGGTCTAACTCATCTCATAAAACCGGCTCAATAAGAGAGGGCTGCCCACTCCTTATAAACATTCCCAAGGTCTCGTTCACAAGCAATGTGCGATTATTCTCAACACAAAGAAGGTATATACTTCATTTGTTAGAAAAGATGGGTCTTCGGGGTGTTTGTCCTATAGACATTCCAATGAATCCTGATTAGAAATTACTAACAACATGAAGGAGAATTATTTGAAGATCCTAGTAGGTATCATCGTGTAGTTGGAAAGTTGAATTGTCTTACTATTACCAAGCTTGAGAAGCAGTTTGCACTCAATGGATTTTGAACCTAAAACCTTGAGAAGCATACTCAAAGTTCCAGCTGTCCAAACACTAAGCCAACCCCTTGGGCTTATAATTACAATCCTTGTGTCAAAAGAGGTTAGATTTTATTTGTTCTTTGTTGGGTTTATATGATACATATGTTTTTCAGTTTGAGGGAAGTGTTAGAAGAGCTTCTTAGGGTTAAAAGAGTATGTTGGTGATAGGAATTTTGTTACAAGGGTATTTTGGTCAATGTATTAAATATATATATATATAAACACACACAAGAACGCATTATGAGGTGAGAGGCTACGCAGAATACACATAATGGTCAATGCTTTTATTTGTGGAAAAATGACTTGAGGCTCTTTTTTGCTACAAAAGTAATGTGAATTTCATTAGAATGTTCTACATCTTAGAGAGATTGTCTGTACTTCTAGTAAACAAAGCTTTTTGTTACTAACAAGATATTACAAGAACTGATAAAATATATTCAACGACTATTGAATCACACATAAGCATTGACCAAAGAAGCAACTAAGAAAGTCAGTATAACAATGTTTGGCTGTGTTAAATCAATACTTATTCTAAATTTAAGCTTATAAGAAATAATAAATTTTGACACTCCCCTCACACGTGGGACCACACAACATGCGCACTATTTTAATTGAAATGAGGAAGAAGTACAAGGTCAATGTTTGAACTCATGAGCTCAACTCTAATACCAAGCTAAATCATTACTTATCCAAAAAGCTTAAGCTTATAAGAAATGGTGAATTTAATTATTTAAATTAATACTTTAACAAGCTGATTGGTGTACACTTCACAATGTGAACAACACAATCTTATCAGTTCATTACTATGATAACACAGCCTTAAGATGTCGTAACAAGAACTAATTAAATAATCACATGCAAATGCAGATCAATGAACAAAGAGGATCCAATAGTCTTACATATAGAAGAGAATTATAACCAAACATGTCCAAGTTTCTTTATCTCGAAAAATAGGCAAACTAATGGTGTAAAGTATTACCCGGTTTCGCCGAAGCACCATATCAGATTCCTGACAATGTCCACATTGCCTAACAAAATCTCCATGTGCATGCTGTTCGTCTCCGCCAGATTGATTGGACCTGTATTAATGGTAAAACATGCATTAAGATTGTACAACAAACAGTCTACCAAGATGGAGGGCAGTCAGAAATCACCTCTCAAAGAAAACTGCCATGGCTCCAAAGAGCTTTACTTTGTTCAACCTAGCCTGCATATATTTCCAGGTAGGAAGTAATAATTGATATTAACAAAATATACAATACAAGCAGATATTTAAATTCAAATATCATAAAAGAACCTAAACTAAACAAGGTGCTAACATTTGTAAGAAAGTGCATGGATAGTGTATGACATTTCAATGAAGTTTTTCTTTATCACAATTTTAATTTTTTCTATAGGATTGACAGATTTAAAAGTAACATTTACTATACTAATGAACTACAATAAGAGATAAAGCATCCGAAGATATGGGTATATTTGTTAATGTGTTTTGGGAGGGTGTTTTTTGTTTGAAAAAGTATTCTGATATGACATAAAATTGAAAGTACTTTAGTGGGTTTTGTATTTTGAGTTGTTTATTAATGTTTTTATTTTGGGAACAGAAAACAAAAGAGAAAAAACAAATATTTCAACACATATCTATACACCCTGCTTTCCACACTTCATTCAGAAAAAAAAAAGGCAGATTCATTTATAACAGTATTTGAGAAAAAGAAATATTAGGGAAACAAATATTGTCTGATTCATGAAAAATATCATTATGTTTTTGTTCTATATGTTTAAACAAAAAGATAAGAAAACCATCTACATCTTTCCTTGCTCGTATGCATACAAATTTTTTTTTATAAGTAATAAGTAGTTTTATTAAAGAAACAGAAGCAAGAGGTGCCCCTAATTATACAGGGAGTATACAAAGGGGGCCAAAGCAAACCCAAAGGAAAACCCCAACAAGCCCACCCTAACACCCTCAATACAACCCAGAAAAACCCAAAAAACCACCCAAAAACCCTCAAACAAACACACTAACGCAAAGCCTGCTAACTGAACGCCCTCACCCCCTCACAAAAGACTATGACACACTAATCTTGCCCTTCCTTCTCCTGGAGGACGCACTAGTAATGCCATAATTAACGGAGCTTTCTAAATTTAACTGCTCCCTTTTGCCCTTATTCCTAGGCCTTCTTCCTTTAGCCCTAGGCCGGGCGACATCCATAACCCGAAGAACATCCGCCGAATATGGATCCTCCTCTTCGTCGCAATCCAACACCCAATCAAAGGGAAAGGGGGACAGCTCCCCATCACAATCGTTGTCTTCTTGATCCAAAACTGAAGAGCTGCCACCCTCTACATCATCATCCTTAACAGCCACTAGCGATAAAGAATGAGACTCCTTTTTTTCTTTCGGACTTGGGTTAAGAAACCCTCGCCGTAGAAAGACCCTCATCGGATTAGACTTCTTTCTTTGAGTTGCAACATCCCCTACTCTAATTAAAGAAGCAGGTGACGAATTAGCCACCTGACCGTGAGCAACCTCCAATTAAGTTTGAGCAGCAAACCCCGCTACTGGTTTGGATTGGTAATATATCTGCGGAGCACTAAAATATTCCACTGCCTCAAGAAGAAGAGAATCATCCACCCGAATTCCTCTTTCTTTCTTAGCTCTTCGGTATAGGAGCCCCACTGCCCAGAGACAATCGTAACCTCTCTCCCAAAGCTAGCGCCACTGCAGAATTTGCATCCTGATTTTCCAGCAGAAAAACCTACCGTGATGATAGCATAGAAGAGAGTGGGACCGAGACAACAGCATCAGTAACCTTCGGAGGCACCAATGCCGACCCAAGCCAACGTCCTCCTAGAACCCTCTCAATTTCTTCCTTCGTAGTCGCCAAATCTTGGTCCTCCTTAGGGGACGACACCTCATGATCTTCCTTACTTGCCTTACGAAAAGACTCCTCTAAGTCCTTCAAGATCGCCATATGCATAACATCGCCCTTAACCACTTCCCGAAAACACTCAATCAGCCATTTTTGCAATTTTTTCAAACTAGGATCAACAATGGCATCAAAGGTGAACGTCGGCGAGGGAAGAGGGATAGAAACCATTTCAACCTCAAAAGAATCCGCAGACAAGGGAAGGGCAGAGGTAAAAGGGTTAGAAGGATGATTACCAGCATGAACAGGAGACACCGGCTTAAAATCTGAGGCTTTGGGCACTCACATAGCTGTTGTGAATCCCAACTCCCTGTGAATCCCGCTGCCCAGAGAAATGTGTTGCACTGACAGCCTAGGAGAGCTCGTTGCCAGCAAAGGATCCGATAGATCCGAGCCAAGATCCGAATCAAGATTCGGATCCGACCCAATATCCGACCCATGAATAAGGACCATGAACCGATTCATGAACCAACCCATAAACTGACCCATAAACCAACTCAGCTCTGTTATGCACCCCTTTGGGCTTCAATTCCAGCCCAACAATCAGCCCAACTAAAGCCTGATCCACCTTATTGCGAAACAACCCTAATTGAAGCTTCACCCACTCCTTCTTCCACGAATCAGCCGTTGCTAGAGATAGAGTTGTCAATTGAACTGAATACCTCTCTTAGTGAGGGTTTCTCATATTATATAGACTTTGTACAGCTAATTACATGACTGTCTCTCCACAATTTACAGCAAACTAATAGACCAAATAAGGCAACTATAATCTACGTATTAATTACAAAATACTATAGCTATCATACAAAAACATGCCATAACTAGAGAGAACAAATAAGGCTAAATATATATGCCGTAACATCCCCCCTCAAATTGATGCTGGTCGATCAAGAAGCATCAATTTGCCCACAAGAAACTGATGACGCTGTCGTGTCATGGCCTTTGTGAACACATCAGCTATCTGAAGATTAGTGGAAACATGAGGAAGGAAGAGAGATAACACGATTGTCCAAGGCTTCCCGAATAGAATGACAGTCTACCTCAATGTGCTTCGTACGTTCATGGTAAACAGGATTAGTAGCTATTTGAATGGCACTAGTATTATCAGCATGAAGAGGAGTAGAATTAGATTGAGAAAAACCAAACTCAGCTAGAAGCCCACTAAGCCAAACAATCTCAAAACAAGCAGCGGACATTGCCCGGTATTCGGATTCAGTAGAAGATTTAGAAACTCGAGCTTGTTTCTTACTCTTCCAAGAAATCAAAGAATCACCAAGAAACATGCACCAACCCGTGACAGACCGTCGAGTATCAGGCCATCCGGCCCAATCCGCATCACTATAAGCAACAAGGCAAAGCGAAGAGCCAGTTGGGAAGAACAACCCACGGCCAGATGACCCTCGAAGATATCGAATGATACAGCGAACAGCAGCTAAATGAAGATGGCGTGGAGTTTGCATAAAGGCTAACTTTGCCGGATGAAGGAAATATCGGTGAGTAATAGTCAAGTAGTTCAGCGCCTACCAACCAAACAGAGGATCGAAGAAGATCACCCTCTTCGCTTCGAAATTTCACATTGACCTCTATAGGAGTATTCACCGAAGAAGAATCCTGAAGACCAACCAGGCTAATCAAATCCTGGGTATATTTGTGTTGATTCAAGAATATACCTGAAGAATCGGTTTGCACCTCTAACCCCAAAAAATATGTAAGCGGACCCAGATCTTTCATATGAAAAGAAGCCTGAAGATTTTGCTTGAGATGTTCAATCAAACTGGAGTCGGTGCCAATAATAACAATATCATCCACATACACAAGTAAAAGAACGAGACCAGCAGGAGTCTTGCAAAGGAACAAAGAGGAGTCATATTGGCTTTGGACAAAGGAGAAGCGAAGCAGAGTTGACCTGAATTTTTCGAACCATGCCCAAGGAGCCTGTTTTAAGCCTTAAAGAGACCGCTTTAACTTACACACAGCGGAAGATGGAGAAGAAAACAAACCCGGAGGAGGAGTCATTTAAATATCCTCTTTGAGATCACCATGAAGAAAAGCATTTTTAACGTCCATCTGGTGAAGTGGCCAGCCTTGAGAGGCGGCAATAGAAATAACAGTAAGCACTGTGGTCATCTTCGCTATCGGAGCAAATGTCTCCTCATAGTCCACCCCATATTCTTGCCTGTTCCCAAGAGCAACCAATCGTGCCTTATATCGATCCAGAGTCCCATTAGAGCGGAGCTTAACTGAGTAAACCCATTTACAACCGATGGCTTTAACATTAGAGGGGCAAGGAACCACGTCCCATGTATGATTGTCCTGAAGAGCTCGAAGTTCCTCATCCATCGCTTTTCGCCAACATTCATACTTAATAGCCTCGGAAAAGCATGTAGGGATGGAAGTAGAAGACAAAGTAGTATTATAAGAAGTGTGGGAAAAACCATACCGATCAGGAGGACGTGAAACTCGGGCAGATCGTCGAGGACTAGATAAAGGAATTGTCTCAGAAGGTAGGTCAATCTCAGGAGAAGTGATCGGAATAGTCTCAGATGAAGGGTCAGTCTCGAGAAGGGGCAAAGTTGGTTGACGTCGAGTATACACCATTCCAGGTTTGAACCGTTCAGGCAGAGGAGACAATTCATCAAAACAAGGTAAAATACTAATCTCAGGCAATGACTTAACATGTGTAGAGAAGAAAGATTGATTTTCAAAGAAAACAACATTACGAGATATACGACATTTGTTAGAACAAGGATCATAGCAAATATAACCTTTGTGAGAAATACTATAGCCCATAAAGGCACATTTAACAGACTGAGCAGAAAGTTTATGACGTTCATGAGGAGGTAAATGAACAAAACCAATACATCCAAAAGTATGCAGATTAAGATAGCTAGGATGCTGATGATACAAACGATAATAAGGAGAATCAAAATTCAAGACCTGAGATGGCAGTCTACTAATTAAGTAAACTGCAGTAGATAACGCCTCAACCCAGAATTTAGAAGGAACAGAGGACTCAAGCAATAAGGTGCGAACAACGTCCAAGAGATGTCGATTCTTTCGTTCAGCCACCCCATTTTGCTGAGGGGTATAAGGACAAGAGCGCTGAGAGACAATTCCTTTGTGATGTAAGAAATCATGAAACTCGTGGGACATGTATTCCCCACCAGAATCAGACCTCAAAATCTTAATACCTGTAGAAAATTGGGTCTCAACATATGCTACAAAGGTCTGAAAAACAGACAAGACCTCAGATTTGGACCGAAGAAAATAGACCCAAGTATACCAACTAAAATCATCGATGAATGTCACAAAATATTTATATCGAGCATGAGAAATAATAGGAGAAATGCCCCATACATCCCTATGCACAATATCAAAGCATTTTTTAGCACGACTCCCATGAGAAGAGAACGAAAGAGTCTTACTCTTACCAAGTTTGCATACAGAACAATCAAATGACAAATTTTTAGAAACGTGTTCTTTATTGCCTAACAAACCAGAATTTAATATATGAGACAGAACAACAGAGTTTGGATGACCCAAACGTTTGTGCCAGACTTCATTATGAGTATTAACTGTCTCACAAGCAAAAGATAAACAACTAGGAATTGAAAAGTGCAACGGAAATAGTCTGCCAACTTTAGGCCCCTTCGCGAGTATCTTCCCCGACACCTGATCCTGCACAAGACAACCATCACGAGAGAAATGTACATCACAGTTATTTTCAACTAACTGACCAACTGAAAGAAGACTATTAGAAAGTCCGGGAGATACATAAACATCTTTGAATGAAGGATTGATATTAATAATAGCTAAATGACTCCCATTAGCTACTTGAATATGGGATGAACCATGATATGGACGAACATTGCAAAGAGTATCAGATGTTCTGGTCATATCATTGGATGCAGTAGAATCAATAAGCCAAGACTTATATGAAGTAGTACCATTACCTTGGAGCCCTAAGGCGGAAAAGGCTGACATAATCATCTGTTGAACCATTTCAGGAGTAAGAATAGATGATCCGCCTACAGAAGATGAAGCTGAGGACATCACTGGAGCAGAAGATGTGTTCACTGCAGCCTGATAGGCGGTAGCTTGACGATTTTGAGGCCGAATCGGACATTCTTTGATAAAGTGGCCATGTTTCTTACAGTAGTTACAAGATTTCTTGGCACAGTTAGCAGCAATATGCCCATACTCCTTGCAGCTAAAACATTGGACTCTGCGCATATCCTTACCTTTCCCTTTCCCGTAGGCTGCATAGGCTACTGGATTCGGATTGGAATCTTGCTGGAACGTAGCTTGTGTGAGAAGACGCTGTTCCTCACGAAGTAATTCTCCAAAACAAACATCCAAAGATGGAGAAGGATCCCGATTCATTAAATTGACAGTAACCTCAAATTCATGGCGTAATTTCATCAGGAATTGATCTCTCTTGCTCTGCTCATGAACAGCCTGAACATCAGAGAGAGATGCAGCAGGCACCTTCGCATAAACCATATCAGAAAATTCTCCCCACAAATTCTGAAAACCAGAAAAATACTCCTGAATGGAGAGATTGCCTTGAGTGTAGTTTGCAATCTCATATTCCAACTGAAAACGGCGTGCAGTATTATCTTGGTGATAAACCTTCAACAAATACTCCCACAGTCTTCGCAGACTTATAGGGCCTCAAATTGAGCACAATAAGCAGATCGACAGACCCTAAAATCCAGGACATCACACGTGCATCCTTGACATTCCACTTAGCCAAATCCTTAGTCTCGGTAGGAGCTGGATCACTACCGTCAATATGGCCCCACAACTCTTTTCCCATAACAAACAATTTAAATTGAAATTCCCAAGCAGCATAATTTTTTCCAGTAAAACGGACCTCAAAAGACTCGCTAGAAGACATGATGAAATCAAAAAAATCAGAAATTATAAAACCTGATAAATGAGTAACAGGCCCACCAGATTTTGTTGGACAGCAAGCCCAAGCCCAAACAGCAACCCAAACAGCAACTAAGCCCAAGTCCACGCCAAAACAGCAATCAACAACCCAAAAAAAAATTCCTGCAGCACCAAACTCAAATCAGCTACACCAGAACCTTCGTGACACCAGCAATCAGCTACCAAAAAAAATTCCAGCAGCCACCCCAGAACCTGCTGACAACCCAGATCGCCGACAGCCACACCAGAACCTTCGGACAGGCCCAAATCGCCGACAGCCACAACAGAATCTACCAACAGCCCCAAATCGCCGACAGCCAAGCTCGCCGACAGCACCACAGAACGCCGGAAACACTCCAAGCCTGCACAGATCCGCCGGAAACCACCACAGATTGCCGGGAACGCTCCAAAAATGCACAGAACCTGCCGACAGTCACCAAGGATTCTCCACAACCTCCAAAGGGTCTGCCGACAGCCACTAAACAAGGTAAACCGCTGCTACCCTCAACAGAAACTGCTGAATAGCAGCTTAGAACCCACCAGAATGATCGACAACTCCCCTGAAATTATCGACCGCCACAAAAAAAACAACTAAAAACCTAATTTAGACGATTTTGGCTTTGATACCATGTCAATTGAACTGAATACCTCTCCTAGTGAGGGTTTCTCATATTATATAGACTTTGTACAGCTAATTACATGACTGTCTCTCCACAATTTACAGCAAACTAATAGACCAAATAAGGCAACTATAATCTAAGTATTAATTACAAAATACTATAGCTATAATACAAAAACATGTCATAACTAGAGAGAACAAATAAGGCTAAATATATATGCCGTAACAAGAGTCGCCAGTGAAGGAGCAACCAAGAACTCCTTTGACAAAACCTGCTCGGCCTCCATAGTGTAGCAGTCCACAGTAGATCGCAGTCGCACTCTACCTAGCTCCGCCTCGTAATGTTTTGACACCGTGAACAAATCAAGAAGGCATGAAGACAAGCGCTTCACCCCACCCACCGTCGGCCGCAGCAAGTTTGCAAAGGACTGTCGAGAACGAAACCCATAAGTAGCAGTTGCATTAACCTCTACCTGCTTACCCGGCAAAGAAGGAAAATCGTCATTTGTAGGCCCAATCTTACCCCTTTGCAACTCCAGCATCCTTCTCATTTCCCCCACGAACCGGTGCCAACCCCACCCCTTTTTGCCCTCTGGGAGCCAGATTGAACCAATTCGACCACCCTCAGTTTCAATAGCCACCTCTAAAAATCTGCCTACCTTATTATGACCCTCGCGAATCTTAAGGCATTTCTCGTCCTCCCCAAAGTCTGAGACCGTACTAGAGCACTAAATTTGAAACACAAAATCCTGGATGTCCTAAGCAGTGCCAATGATCAATTGAGGTCTTCTCACCAACCATGACACGCTTTTATTGGAGGAGATGCAGGAGAAGTGAGGAGCTGGTAGAGACCATTGTTAAGTGGGTCATTGTGCAGAGGAATCCTTGTGCGGGAGTCGTCTATCACAAAGTAGTCAGAGTGGAATTCAAAGAAAACATAATTGTCTTCAGAAAATTGACTGACAAAGAGTAAATTTTTGCATATATTGGGAACTAAAAGTTCATTGAGTAAGAATTGGCAACTTGGAACTTAAAGGGTAGCAGATCCTACGTGACTTATAGACAAGCTTGAGCCATTGCTGATACAAAAAAATTTGATCAAAGCCAGAGTATTTCTCACATGCAATATCTTGCACCGATGTCAGGGTACCACTCCTCATCAAATAGCAAAGATGGAGAGGAGTAATAAGCATGAGGAGTTGCTAGACAGTCATGCCGGAAATTCTAATGAAACCTGGAGTAACACCTGAGAGCCGTGTGCCCTTGTTTACCACATATCTGGCAGATGTGGGGTGGTGCAGCATTGTTGTTGTTGGAAAAGAAAGACCCCCTAGCTTGGCCATGAAAGAATTTACCACAACCACGAGGCCAACCACGGCCACCAAAATAAGATCCACGAACCATGAATCCTCAGCCGCGAATGAATGGACCATGAGTAGTGAAGTGAGCTGCTGGTTGACAGACTTCAGTGGAAGGAAGTTGCTGTTCCAGACGTGTTTCATGGGCCAATAGGGGCCCATAAATCTCATCAAGAGATATAGGATCCACCCGTGTAGTAACTGAAGTCACGAATGGATCATAGTCGGAGCCCAGCCCAAACTAGCAAGGAGGAAAGAGGCACTTTCAAAGTCATTGAGCGGCTGCCCAGCAGTAGACAAGTTGTCACTAATGGCCTTAATTCGTTGGAAGACGTCGAGATAGTGGAAGACGTCGTGATAGTGGAGTTACCTTTCTTTGCAGTAGCCAGCTAAAAGTGGATATGCAACACCCTTGATTTTGCTTGAGAAGCAAACATGGACATGAGTGTTGACCAGAGATCAAATGTCATTGCACAGCCCAAGGCATGAACCACATAAGGTTCGGAGAGGGTAGAGACAAGAATATTCAAGATCATATGATCCTGTTGAGACCATGTGAGAAATTCTGGATTAACAACAGTGGCTGGCGGACCAGGTTCGATGCTAGTATTTGTAATTGTCTGGGGTGGAGGAAGAGAGGATTCATCCACAAACCATATGAATCTTGACTTTTAAGGTAGGCCAGGATTTGAGTACCCCACGCCATGAAGTTATATTTGGAAAGACAAATATGTAGAGAGGTTCATATTTGGAACCATGAAAACTATAGTAGGGTTGGTGAGTGGCTGATTTTGGTTAAGGTTGGTTGAGAGTTGTGAACCAGGAGATGATGGTGTATTAGACATGAGAGCAAAAGACGTTGGTCTATAAGAAGCTCTGATACCATACAAGATCAAGTGAATCTAGGTATTAAATTGTTGTAATCACCGTGAGTTCATTCATGGTTTGCATTGATATATATATATATATAATGAGTTTCAAGATCTAGAGATTGCATAGGACTCCTATCATAATTAACATTGGAGAACTATATCTAGAGAATAGCTATAACTAAACTACTATACTTAGAGAGCTATTACAATTGAATGTCTTTCTTATCTTCTGAGGATTAGAGTCCTGGTTAACTTCTAAGTGTGAGTTAGTAAACGGATAGGAATGTGCTTCAACATCCCAAAAAGTTTTTGCAATGATGCAACTCTTACAGCTGTGACCTCGTCCACAAATTGCCCTCTCTGTCTTGGATGGAGCTTCACCTTACTCCATCTTATTCCCTTCTCCAGTCTTCTCTTTGCCTCCTTGAGTTTTTGAATGTGTTTGTTATGTCCAGTCTTCACCTAGATTTTGACGAACTGGATCCTTCACAAAGTGTGTCTTCCATGGTTGTTCACGGACTCAAAAAGGATATCAATGCTATTCTCTGACCTTGAGGCGCTATTGTACCTTTCTGACAGGAAATCTCATAACATGGAAAACTAAGAAGCAAAATGTAGTCTAGAAGCTGAGTATAGACCAATGGCTCATACTGCTAGTAAGTTGACTTAGTTACAACACTTCCTTCAGAAGATAGGGTTCCCAGCACCAACTCCTATCCCACTATCTTGTGATAACCAAGCTAATCTTCACACTGCCTCCAACCCAGTGTTCAATGAAAGGACCAAGCACATTAAAATTAAACCGCCATTTCGTCCAAGATAAGATAGTGAGCGGAGATATAGTCACACTGTTTGTAAGTCAGAGGACCAACTTGTTGATATTTTCACAAAGGCATTGTTCCAAGTTGGGCTTCTATGATATATATATGCTCCAGCTTGAGAGGGAGTGTTCGAATGCTAGAATAATTTAATATGTAATCTTTCTAGAAGGATGAGCTATCCTGGTGAGGTGTCCCCACCGGCTATCACTCCCTTTGTTTGTTTCCTCCAAAATGTGCAACTATTTTTTTATATAAGAAATAATTGAATGGAAGAAAGGAGTAGAGTTGCATTGCGATTCTCACATCTTGCTTACATAAAAAGTTTTTGTCAAATGATACAAAATATGCAAAACTAGAGGGTGAGCTATACAATTCAATGATGGGAGATTGGTCACCACAAATATTTTCCCCTTTGGAGATTGATTAGGTGATGCATAAGGTAGCTGTTAAGGGGTTTGCTTGATGGAAGAGGAGTTCAATAGTCTATGGCTCAAATGGCATCTACTTCACCAATAACCAAGGGAAGTACAATGACATCATGGACTCAATAACATAAAGTGTGTGACTTGTGTTTACTTTCAAAAGAAGAAGAAAAGAGGTCATTGGAAACAAAGATATGGTTGTCATAACAAATTTAGGGATACTCTTTCGTGTAGGCGAGCTTGGCTTCTCCTCTTAACAAAAATTATTATTCATCCAAAAATAAAGATTCGGTGGTATTCCGTTTTGCCTTATTAGACAATTTTGCATAAGAGAAATGCTTGGGCATTCATTCACATGTATGTAAACATAAGCAACTTGGATCGGTTTCGCAAGAAGTTGTTGCCATGCCACAAACCGATGATGATAATCTAAAGTATCACAATTAATCAATATTTAGAAAATGAATACAGGCATTCACTGACCAACATGACTCTCTTCCAGAAAGATCATTAAGCAGGGGTTAGAATGTCTTCTCAATATGCTTAATTTTCAAAATCATTCAAAATATTCTAAAGTAGCAATCAGAGCATAGAAGCCATCAAAGTCATACCATAACCTCCAAGTAATAAATTACTAATATTCCAAAGTAATATTCATAGCTAACTGCCAACTTACATCTAAGAAGCAAGCTTTCATCTGCTGCAAGCTAGTTGTCAAAACTTCAGCCTTTCTCATGGTGCCTTCACTAACGGCTTTCATGTCACGCTCCATCACAGCTCTAAGATAAGGTTTCCAAAGCTGATACCTGAAAGATAAACAAATAAATAAATATACTTATAATAATAATAATCAGAAATATGTATACACGTGGATATCTCATGATTCATCCCTGTAATGTAGGTCTGAAACAATAAAATTAAAACATTAAACTTTTTGGATGAATAAAATTAAACATTAGAGTTATTATTCAAATGTATCCACAAGCCATATAAACACTACTTTCCAAGCATTTCTAGATGCCAAGACATTGTATATCATGTGAAGGTAACGATATTAGGTTATCAACTGTTTTTTAGTCGTTGAAACTAAACATGTGTAGCCCATATCTATTGTGCTCTCATGTTATCAATGTTGAGATGGGGTTTTCAAGCTTGTTTGTTGTTGAATATAAAGTGTTTGAGCTCTTGGTGGTGGAAGGGTCTTCTGTCTTATGTTTTGTTGAAAGGTGTACGGGTGTCTCTTGAGCTGTTACTCTAGGTAAGTGTAGTGTGGCGAACTTGTGGATATGGTGGTGGCGCTATAACAAGAGAAGTGGCTCGAAAGTAAGGTCCTTATCACTCAAAGATCTCCAATAGACATGGTTGTTATCTGGCTCTTGCAGAATATGACGGAGGTGATTAGAGAGCCTTCATTATCTTGCTGGAAGGACAAGACAGGGTAGGCTAGAAAAACTGCGTATTTGAGTTACGAAAAGTTCTGTCCTTTTTCCAAGTATCTCGTGGTGCACGGGCCAAACACCTCCTCGCAAGCCTCTCAGTCATTTGTTGTTGAGTGGAGTAACCAACAAGTCATCAGCTGTAGAGGGAAATTTCCATTGACTGCAGAGGCAGTGTGGGCTTTTTCAAATTTTAGAGTATGGAGGGGAGGTGTGGTGAGGGCTAAGGTGCGCCAAGTGCAACGTCAACGAAGTACAGTTTTTTCGCTAGGCTCGTCAAAGGTGAAGATGTAACACCCCGGTTCTATATTGGAAAAATAAGGAATAACCCACATAGAGTAAGTAGTTTATAAAGAAAGTCATGAATGCTACATTGCCTAGTTACTAGGTGACACTGAGCTTTATAAAGAATTTTAAGAAGGCTCCAAATTGATTAGTCATTTTAAGTTGATAGCGCAGATGTGGCTAATGCTTTTCTTTAGATTGTTACAAACGATCCCATAAAGGATTATAGAAAATTTTCAAACTCATGCACACTCGTGGATTTATTTTTTAGCCAAAAAGGAAGTCAGCAGTTGTATTAATGGGCTGTGTTAGGGCTTATGTGGGCTTGAAAGGGTATTGAAAACTGGATACGCAATGGTCAAGTCCAAACCCAATGAGGGGGGCAATCCAACCTAGTAGCAGCTTTGGGCTCAAAAATTTCAAGCGTCTACAGTAGCCCATCCCATAGGCTTGGGATTGGGCTATGGTAAAGAGCTCATAGTGTCAAGTAAGGCACATTCTAAGAGCTTGGGTGCAGGGTATTGTGCTGTGGACTCAAGTGAGAGAGTGGGCTTAGGCTATCCAACTAAGAATGCATGGTTTTCTGGATCCAAAGGCCGCATTCTATGAAAGGGCCAATTGACAGCAAGATTGGGTGCATGAGATCCAGTCTATTCTTTGGCCACTTTATGAGGAATCGAGCAAAGTGAGTTTAAAAACAACTGCATTCATTTGGATAGGGGCTCTTATAAGGATTTTTGGTAGGGTCAAGGAATAATGATGTAGACCGGGAAGTGAAGGATTCCATAAAGAAGACCGATGATGTAGGAGGAAATTTGAATATGACGAGCTCTACTAAAAAGGCCATATCTGTAGTTTTAGACCTAGGATTGAAGTAAGCTTTGCGGCGTTGGAAAGCTAACTTAAAGATCTACAAAGTTATATTTAACGAGAGTTTGCTAATTCTAATGTTTACTAGGTCAAAAGAGCCTCCGTTCGCAGGTTGTCCAAACTGGCCTCTTTTGGAAGTCACCATAGTAAAACTTGAGACGTTTGTTCGCAAACCGTCCGAACAGCCCTATGTTATGTTTTAGTTTTTACTTGTTTTACGTACTTTAATTTCAGTTATTTGGGTGACCGTCCAAACGGGCATATGTCCCATCCGGACGGGCACCATAGAATTATAGTTCGATTTAATTTCGTATTAATATTAGATTTTGGGTTTGGGGGCCCATATATACATGTTTTATAGATCCTAAAACTCAGATTTGGTTTATATACGAGTTATGTTTTATAAGAAATCTCAGAGTTGAGTTTCCTTACTTTCCTTCAAACTCTAGAGGGTATCTAGTGTTTAGAGAAGATTTCTTAGATCCTATGATTGAATCAAGATCTTTTTTTTTTGATAAGTCAAAAGGGAATTTTATTAAAAAGCGTAGTCGCCCCAAAAGTACATAAGATATATACAAGAGGAACTCCTAGCTAGAAAAAGAAAAGCGGGAAAGAAAGTCCGCATAACTAAGATACAAAGGAGACAAGTAAGCCGCAGACCACGAATACAAGGAATACAACAAAGAGGCTAGAATCTCTTCCAAAGAGCTTTCCACGTCCTCAAAACACCTATTGTTTCTCTCCCTCCAAATAGACCAAAAAATACAAATAGGCACCATCTTCCAAACCACGGCGCTACTAGTCCTGCCAGAAGAACACCAACAAGCACACAAATCCAAAACACTACTAGGCATAACCCAAGAAAAACCAAGCCGGCTAAGAATGTTACACCACAAAGCATGGGCCACCTCGCAATGAAGGAGTAGATGATCGATCGACTCTCCATCCTTCTTACACATGAAGCATCTATTGATGACCACCACTTGCCGCTTTAGATTATCCAAAGTAAGAATTTTCCCAAGCGCCCCGACCACACAAAGAACGCAGCCCTAGGTGGAGACTTGGTCCTCCACACACTCTTCCAAGAAACCTCTCCTTCCGCCTAGATAAAGCTCAAGAAATCTTTGACTTTAAAAGTTCCTTTTGGAAGGAATCCACCACAATTTATCTTGAGACCCCCTTTGAATAGCAACAGACTGCAATTTCTGAAAAAAAGCAGTGACGACATCCAACTCCCAATCATGAACTTCCCTGCTAAAGATAACATTCCACTGAGGAGCTCCGCCTAAAAAATCCACATTGGCTGCCACTGAAGCATCCTTCTCACGAGCAATACTGTAGAGCACAGGGAAATCTTCTTTAAGCGTCATATCCCCACACCACCTATCATGCCAAAACTGGATCCAGGACCCATCCCCAAGCACTAGTCTAGTGTGACTAGAAAAAGCCTCCCACCCTATCCGAATATTCTTCCACAAACTTGCTCCTGTGTGAGGAATAGTGCACCAACCGCCCCACATGCTCCCATATTTGGCCTCCACCACAACTCTCCACCAAGCCTCCCTCTCAAGCCCGTACCGCCACAGCCATTTACCTAGTAAAGCACGATTGAAGTCCACTAGTTTCCTTATACCGAGCCCACCCGCCGAAAGAGGGGAGCAAACCTTGGACCACTTCACCAAATGATACTTGAATTCTTCCCCTACTCCACCCCAAAGGAAGTCACGTTGAAGCTTCTCAATGCGATTGGCCACTTTAACAGGAATCTTGAAAAGAGACATATAATATGTAGGAATGTTGGCCAAAGTGCTCTTTATCAAGGTAACTCTCCCCCCCTTAGACAAAAGAGGCCGTTTCCAACCAGCCAAACGACGTTCCATCTTCTCCAGAATACCATCCCAAATATGGGAAGCGTTATTGGGAGCACCCAAAGGAAGCCCAAGATACTCAAAAGGCAGGGATGCCACCCCACACCCGAGAATACTCGCCAAATAGTCTACTTGTTGAACGTTTCCCACAGGGATCAACACTGACTTGGCCAAATTGACCTTCAACCCCGAAGCTCGCTTCAAACAAAAGAAATATGCCCCTTAAATAAGCCAACTGTCGTTATCTTTGCAAAAATCAATGTATCATCAGCAAACAATAAATGGGAAACAGTACATTGCCAACTTTAAAACCCTCTAAAAGCCCATCATTAATCCTCGCAGACAACATACGACTCAAAGCCTCCATCACAAAAACAAATAACAATGGGGAGAGGGGTCCTCGATCCCCGAGAACCGCCAAAGAAGCCTTCAGAGACCCATTAACCAAGACTGAAAACCTTATCGTGGAAATGCAAAAAGAAATCCATGAACACCATTTCTCCCCAAAACCGCACCTCTTCAACATATACAACAAGAAGTCCCAATTGACATGATCATAAGCTTTCTCCACATCCATTTTACATAATACCGGCCTCCCCGATCTTCGCCTACTATCAAGACTTTCATTCGCAATGAGGATCGGATCCAGAATTTGTCTCCCTTTGATGAAGGCACTTTGCGTCTTGGAGATAACCTTATCCAACACTCCTTTTAATCTATTCGCAAGGACTTTGGCTATGATTTTGTACAAACTCCCCACTAGACTAATGGGACGAAAGTCTTTCATCTCCGAGGCACTGAATTTTGGGATAAGTGAAATGAAAGTAGAATTGAGACTAGCTTCAAATTTACCTTCATCATAAAACTCCCTAAAAATCTTCATGACATCCTCTTTGACAACTTCCCAGCAAATCTGGAAAAAAGCAATGGAAAAGCCATCCGGACCCGGCGCCTTATCCCCCTCCATAGCCATCACAGTCTTCCTCACTTCCTCCTCTTCAAACTCTCTCTCCAACCAGCCAGCCTCATGGTCAAGAATCTGGTCAAACACTAGACCATCCACCCTGAGCCTCCACTGACACTGCTCCTCAAAGAGCTTTTGATAAAATTTAACAATGTGCTCACTAATCACCACTTGGTTGTTGGTTAAATTTCCTTCTATCATCAAGGAGTCAATGGAATTGTACCTTCGGTGAGAATTGGCCACAGAATGAAAAAACTTGGAACACTTATCACCTTCTTTAAGCCAAAGAATTCTGGATTTTTGCCTCCAACTTATCTCTTCCATAAGCAAGCAAGCTTCTAACTCCCTAGAAACCTCCCCTTTCTTGGCTAGTTCTGCGCTATCCAAAGCCCGATCCTCTTCAATAGCATCCAACTCCTTGAGATCGTCTAGGAGCTTACTTTTATTGCACTCAATATTACCAAAGACCTCCTCATTCCATTTTTTTAAATCCAATTTTAGGGCTTTAATCTTGCTTGCAAAAATAAAACTAGGCGAACCTTGGAATTGGTAAGAATCCCACCATTGCTTCACTAAAGCCCCAAAACCTTCCTTCTTGAGCCACATGTTCTCGAATTTGAACGGTCTTTTGCCCCTAGGACCATTCACACTATCAAGAAGGAGAGGAAAATGATCCAACAAATGCGGGAAGCCTCTTTTGAGATACACCGAAACCTAGCTTCCCAATCGAGAGATAAGAAACGATCAATCCTAGACCACTTTGGAGGATCGAGCAAGAGACCAAGTAAAAAACCCCTGCAAGAGGCAAATCCAGCAGCCCCGCTCAAGAAGAAAATCGGAAAATTCCGCCATAGCCAGCGACAAGCAGCTCGGATCTTTCACTAGAGAAGGGTGACATTGAAGTCCCCCCCGATGCACCATGGCATGTTCCACCAGCTCATCAGGCCCGCCAACTCATCCCACAAGATTCTTCTATCTCTAGCATGATTCGGACCATACACCCCCGCAAAAGCCCAAATGGAATTATCCTCAATAAACCTGAATTTTACTGCCAAGGAATACACCCCGTAGCAATCCTCTATCTTCTCCACCACCCTTTTATCCCATAAAATCAGAATCCCCCCGGACGCCCCACAAGAGTCAAGACACACCCAATCCACATAATTACAACGCCAAAGACTCCGCACCAACCTTCGAGACAAACTAAAGAGTTTAGTTTCTTGAAGACAAACAATATCCACCTTCCAATCTTGTAGCAAATTCCTAATTCTCAACCGTTTTTTCCCCTCGTTCAGCCCCCTCACATTCCAAGTCAGAATTTTTGGCTTCATAAAACCACTTTGCTGCCCCTCCCCTTGCGCTTGCCACGGCTAGACTGCCCCTCTCCTCGATTGTCATAATTGATGGAGCTCTCAAGATTCTTGATCTCCCTATTTCTTTTACTAACCGGTGGAGATTGAGCTTCCAACTCTTTCATCCTCTCTTTTTCAATGAAGGTCAAGAGGGCCATAAACCGCCATTTGTGGCCTATATAAGTTATGCCCACTCGAATGGATCCGTTTCGCACATCCGATTACCCAATCAGGAACACAAACTCATTTTCAGCATTAGGATATAACACATTCAATGGCTGAACCGTCACCGACCTTCTTCCTCTCCATCATGGGAACCCATCGTAAGCAGAGCTTAGAGCCTCATCCATATTCGCAGAATTAACAGCCAACGACAACTTACCCTCAAGTTCAGCCAACCTGGGGGCCCACGGAACAGATGACAAGCCGTAAACACTCACCGCGCTCGCAAGGTTGGAAGGTCACCGAAGATCGGTCTCTCCGCGAAGTCAGAATCTCAATGGAGGTAGGCGCCATCTTCCAACAAAAACGACTCGATAATCTCGCCACCGATGGACCTCCTAATAATACTCCCGGAGGATTAGGCCACTCGCCAATGATTTACGTAATCACTACGACGGGATTCAAGCGGAACCGGCGATTTCGACCGTCCCCGTCAGCCAGATCTTCCAGACGATCGCCACTCGCCCGGCGAGACTCACTCGCCGGCCGGATGTGACGCGGAACCGACGAGCTCAGACAGTCGCGAACCATCGTAGAAGCTTCCGGGGTGTTGGGCCTCACCGCGTCGCTAATATCATTCACCGTCGGACTCTGACGCGGGTCCGACGACCTCGAAGTCTCGAGAGGTCGCAGAATCGCCGGAGGATCGGGTCTACCTCACGCGCACATAATTTCCTTTGCCGGCGACCCTATATCATCGACAAACATAGCCGCCTGATTCCCAGGACCGCACCTCGACTGAAGCTCTTCCATTGCCGGCGAAAGGCGACAATTTCCAGAATCCACAACTACGGTGTTCTCTCTTAAACTAATCGCCAGGCTAACCAACTTCAATGGGGAGACAAGGCACGACCTTGTCCCCGAGCTCTCCCCCTTCTCTAGGATCTTCAGTGCGCCAGAAGGCTTGATAACTTGGGAGAGGCCTGACTCAGGGCCATGCTTCTTCGTTATTTCAGGCCTTTTAATTTCCTGCCAACACATATTGGGCCTAGAGAACTTCTTCCTGAAATAAGTGAGTTTTACATGCGGTTTGGGCTTCTCCTTTCTCAGCTTGGGCCCTCCAAAAACAGCCCCTTTCTTAGCCGGTTGACAGCAACGCTTGAGGAGTCCAGCCTGCCAAGTAGCCTTCCAAACACTTGAGCAGATCTTTTGAAATCTGATAACATCTCACGTACTGACTCCACGCCTACCTGCTCCTTCCCAGTCATGATACCAGTCTTCTCTTTTCCTCCTTATCCGCGACAAATCGTGCACCTCTTCCCTAGTCGCATTACCAGCCTTCTCCTTTACCTCCAGACCTGCTGACAAAGCGTGAACCAGAGAGTTTCTGCCATTAACTTTTTCCAAGACAGCTTCACCAACCCTGTTCTTTCCAGCAACGGTTTGAAATTTTGAGCTCCTTGTACTACATCAGCATAAGACTTCTTCCCCCATGCAAGCTGGTTTGATCTGAAGTAACGATCAACTTCCCTTGTTACACCCTACTAGTCCAGCTGCAGGATTTCCAGTATGTTTTCCTGAAGAGGTTCCACCCAGCTTCTGTTTCTCATGGAAGAACTTCAGCTTAGATAACTGCTCACGGCAGTCTGCCCAACCTTTTCCATCTTCACCCTCTGGGATGATGATAAAGCTCCTCCTACCCTTCTCCCCATATTCTGAAATTTCTAGAAAGTTCCCAAATCTATTGCTTCTTCTCAGCAGAACATAGACTATGCTTCCAAATCTGAACGATCTCCACTTTTCCTTTGCCTTTTCTACAGCAAGAAAATCCCATGCAACAAGAAGCCAATGGATCGTAGGCTGCCATAATCACCGATCGAAGTTAGTCCTTTACTCCTTTCTTCCAACCGAACACCCTCGAACATCCGATCTAAACTCGAACGCCTTGCTCTCCACGTAAACGTAGCCAATATACCCCATGAACACAAACACTGAACTTAAACCAGAAACTCAACCAAATACTAACCAAGGACTAATACTGAAACCAGAACAGACTCAGACTTTTCCCCCAAGGAGGGAAAACGATGAGAGAGAACAGAGCATTTGACCTAATAAACATTCAAAACAGCGTCTCCCTTCTAGGAGGACGTTGGCTTTCTACCATCAAAATTAATAGAGCACTCCAAATTTTTAAGTTCCCTCCAACCTTTCTGAATCAAGATCTAGAAATACCTATCTGTTCTTTATTGTTGTTCTTCTTTGCAGTCCACTAAGTCATGTTGCATTAGTTGGTATCAAAGCCCAGGTTACTTTCCATGAATGGGGAGGGGCAACCGTTATGCAGACATAAACGAGGTATACGTGCGCATAGAAGCAGCATGTAAGGAGCAATTGGTAATTTGTTTACAACACATGGAGGAACAACTCGAGGCTATGAGGGATCAGGTTGAAGCCCTCACTACCCGATTTTCCAACATGGGCGTTAACAATGTACGTCATTGTCAACCAAGACCGCAGCATGCAGGGGCGGAAGACAAATTTATCGTTGAGAGTAAACTTGTCAATCCTTTTGTGGAGTGTAGAGTGCGGAGGAGATTTCCTACGACACAGGGAAGCAGGTCTCAAGCTCGACACCCTATAATTCCAAGGTCACTAGCAACCCGAAGAGATCCTTGTGACAGAAAAAATAGAAAAGTCTGATAAAAAGAAGGTGCCTAGAGAGACGGCGGAGATTAGGAGTAAATCGGTTGTGGAGGAAGAAGATGAATCTATTGAGGACGATTTTTTGGCTGATTGGGCCTCTCCACAAATCTGTGACACCTATCCCGAAGAGGAGTCGTTAGAAAAGGTAAATCTCTCGAATACTATTGAAAATTTCGCTAATCAAAGTTTTACACACCATGTGTGCAGTGGGGAAGGATGGAGATTTCCCATGCCATATGGATTTGTTTCCCCCTATCACACCTAACTTGGATTAGGTGTGATAGGGGATGGGGGGGAGTTTCATGTGTGAAAGGATTTCCTTAGAAAAGGATCGCCCCCAGAAGGGCAAGGGTAGCAAGGAGCTGTTGAACGTAAAATGCTCCATAAACTATTCTTCAGGAGCATCATCTAGGCATGGGAAAGGAAAGGCTCACGTTGAGTGTTTGGTGTTATATGGGTTTAAAGGTGTTGTGTTTTGAGGGTTTCGGATTTGAGGGTTTGTGGGCTTTTGCTGCTTTGTTTGGGCTTCTCTTTATTTTTATTTTTATTTTTGTGGTGTTCCGTGTATACTCCCTATATACTTAGCCATTTTGTGAAAACAGATGCACGCACTTGACAGTGGATCTTTCTAACTTGCTAACAATTTTGCCTCCTTCATTGTCTATATCAGAGACTTCTCCAAGACAGTGGATCTTCTCCAAGACAACTTACAGGAAGAAACATGGTTTATATCAGAGACTTTTCTAATGCCAAAGCCACCTTCTGCTTTAGGAGAAGTCAAGATATGGGTGGGTGTGCACGCATTGTACTTTGAACCATTGGTATATGACAAAAATGCACCCATTGTACTTTGAACCACACCCAAATATGGGTGGGTGTGCACGCATATATTTTTCCATTTATGTCAATCATAAGCATGCTTAATGCAATTGCTTGAACTTCCTTCTTCTATTGACAATTAATATGCCACATAGTACATTAACATGTAAACATAACATGCAACACTGCAAAGGATAGATTCCATAGTCAACCAGCTTATTAGGGAGAAACCAAAACATTAAATTTTTGAGATAAGAGCAAATCAAGTGTCAAGGAATTATTACTTACCCCATGTCTTAAAAAACAAAAAGTAAATTACTTACCCCATGTCATCATATCCCATAACCAGAGCCTCGCCCTGAAAGTATAATAAACTCAAAATTAATAAAAGAGTTATTGCTTTGTTGAAAACTATAAAAATACGGAAATTACTGAAGAAATAAGTAAAAGACTAAAAAATAAAAAATATTGTATCAAAACATAAGCCAAAAACATATATTGCTCACATTATTATTTTAGAATAAGGTACTGGTGTGAAAGGTCATAATGGATTCTCCCAAAGGATATATGATCTACAAATCCCAAGTTCCTAGTGTTGTGATTCTTTATTGGTAAATAATCTAGTTGAAGGAAATTTTCTCCTAGGATTATTCTTATGGCGCAAGAACTGACCAATTTGTGATTACTTCTCCGATAAAAATTTGTCTAAGCTTACAAAAAGGAACTCAATGTGGACATTTCCATGTCTCTATCACTCAGAGGGTTCTTCCCCTAACGGCAAGCATATTTGAAGGAGTCATTTGATGAATTATAAGGAAGAATTCTTATCATTTCTCAATTCTCAAATGATACATCAAAGGATGCTTATATAGAGAAACAACACACACTAATATGGAATTACAATAAATGAAAAGGAACATATATGGAAAGGAAACCAAATCATATCAACACGCCCCTTCAAGCTAAGGCGAATATATCTCGCATGCTTAGCTTGCACAAGGATGAACGAAGAACACTATTGGACACTCCCTTCATCAAAATAACTGCAAGTTGTTCCTTGGACTTGCACACAATTTTTCCTTGATAAAATGTCTATCAATTGCAATGTGATTAGTTCAATCATCCTGAACTAAATGATGAGCAATATTAATTGCGGCCATATTGTCACAATATAGGCTCATAGACTCCTTGCAATCATATCTAAGTTCTTTCAGTAGGATCCTCAACCATAATAACTCACATATCCCATCCGTCATGGCTCAAAATTCAGCTTCTACAACTAAATCAAGCAACCACCAACAGTTTCTTATTATGCCAAGTAACTAGATTTTCTCCCATACAAGTACATCAATATCCTAAGTAGATCCTTGATCCATGACTGATCCTACCAATATGTAGCCACATAACCTTCTACTTTTAGATTATCATGTTGGGCAAACAATAACCCTTTCCATAGGAAAGGTTTCAAATATCAAAGTATTCTTTAAACTGCTTCCATATGAGACTCCCAGGGAAAATGAATAAATTGGCTCATTACACTTACTGCATAGGCAATGTCTGGATGAGTGTGTGACAAGTATATTAACCTGCCAACCAATCATTAGTATCTGCCTTTATCCACTGAAGAACACTCATCACTTTCTTCTAACTTTATATTTTGCTCTACTGGATTGTCAACAGCCTTACAACTGAGCAACCTTGTATCTGTTTTTTTTTTTTTTTTGATAGGTAATATCAATTCATAAATAAGTGCAAAGGGGCGCAACCCAAGTACACAGGACGTATACAACAGGGCTCAAGTATACCAAAGCTTTTAAGCTGAGAATAAAGCACATAAATCTAAAAATTCAGCAAGCGTTAATGCTTGCAACAAATGCCACATTACTCTCCACAAGTAAAGTGTTTGGAGTACCATTTTCTTCAACTCGATGAGTCCAAGTTCACGATCTTCAAAGCTCCATGCATTCCTTTCTCTCCATGGATACCACATAACACACAAAGGAACCATTCTCCAAATTTGCAAAACTATATGATTACCCTTTTGTCCCCTCCAACTTCCCAAACAATCCTTCATCCTACCCGGCATCACCAACATAACACCAAACAATTGAAATAGCATGCTCCATAACTCCATAGCAACCTCACAATGCAATAATAATTGACCAACTGATTCTCTAATGTGCTTACACATACAACACCACTCCATCACTATAATGTTCCTCTTACGTAAATTGTCTAATGTTAATATTTTCCCCAACACCACCGTCCACACAAAGAAAGCCACTCTCGGAGAAGCTTTACTCTTCCAAGGACCAATAATCGGTGTCGGATTAACCATTACCTAATCATAGGAATTCACTTCAAAATTCTTCCTTCTTAGGTCAAAGAACATATTTCCACTAGGAGAGGAAGATACCATGTCTTGATCTCGCTACTTCAATGCACAGAAAGTATTTCAAATTGCCTAAGTCATTTATCTCAAATTCACTAGCCAAGTATTTTTCCAATCTCCGTATTTTCTCATTATCATTGACAGTCAACACAATATCATCTACATAAACAATCAAGGCAGTCACCTTTTGTAATACCACGATAAAAACCAACCTTTTTATTAGACAAAATCTTTTCCACAGGAGCAATCAACAAAGGTTTTCAATAATGGTGTTTAACAAAACCCAAAGCCCTTAGCGTTAATCTAATCACGTCTTGAACCTTTAGAGAATAAAAGCCAAACATTAACCCTCAGGAGGTAGACGTACGCTGTTGTCTGTAGTGCGGATGTACGGGGGAGACCACTGAACTTACACTTTGCAAATAGTACAACAAACGTATATGGAACTATCGGACGTACACTATTTTTTGGGGTACCCTTTGGGTAATACCTGGACATACGAGACACCCTCTAGACCAATGTGCAAAGACCACCGGATGTACACTAGGGTTGTCGAACGTTCATTGCTTTGTTAGAAAGTTGGTGGCAAACTTTCCCTATAAATAGCCGTCCTACCTCTCATTTTTCACGCCTATCTCCTTCCCCTGGTATGCCCCTAGGCTGCCAAAATCCTTCCCTTGAGTTTTGAGTGAGAAATTGGTGAGAGTGAGAGATGTAGATTAGAATGACCTATCTTATCTTTTAGTCTTTTATTTAAATTAGGTTTCTTTATTAGTCTTTTAATTGTTTTAGTTTACTTTTCCTTCTAGTACGCGGTTTTAGATTACTTTTCCTTCTAGGATGTGTAATCCTAGTTTATCTTAGATTACTTTTCCTTCTAGGATATGTAATCCTAATTTATGTTAACATCTTTTATGTTTTAGCCTCTAAGCCTATAAATACAGGCTTAGACCCTTTGAAAAAACAGTTTATTATTATTATTGGTTTTGTTTAATAAGAATACTCAGAGTTGAGTTTCTTGGTTCTTTTTCCTTAGCTTAGATAGCATCTCGCTTAGAGAAGATTTCTTTGATTTTGTGATAGTCTCACAATCTTAGGAATATTTATCACATCGTTTTTCTTGATTATACATGATCTAACCTCGCATCGGGCTTGGTATCGAGCCCACTCTTTCCATGGCGCCACCACAAGGAAGGGTAACCGCTTGCACACTTGGAAGACGTGAATAATCGCCAAGAACCGCTTAGAGAAGAACCACCGCAACCTATCAAGCACAATCGAAGGTACAATTTGCAGCTTGAGGGAACAAATTGCAGCCCTCACAAAACTATTGTCCATCGAGAGTGGTCGAGACAGAAGTCGGCATATACCCTCACCGCCCGAATCGGAAGAGGATGACGCAATTGTGGAGGATGAAGACGAAGACCCTTTTGTGGAGCGTGGAGTGCACATGCATCAACCCCTTGTACAAGTTCATGCCAATCGGTGGAATCCAGTTTCAAACTCGATACACCAGAATTCCAAAATTGCGTGCATCCCAAAGAGTTCATGGTGGCAGAAAAAAATAAAAACATTCCACCAAAAGAAGTACCAAGGAAGATGGCAAAGATGGTGCCTAAGGAGGGGGCGGAGATAAAGCATCAATCGGTGTCTCGATACATTGAGGTAATGTACAACAATTTCAACGACATGCATCTTGGGAGGCAAGGTGGCCAAGCTTATCATAGATCCAAGGAGTGTATGAATCGCCTGAGGAAGCGGAAGAAAGCTAGGGCTTGAGACCAAAAGTCATCCTAGTCCCTATCAATTGGAGTGGCTCACAAAGGAAACGAGGTAAGGGTATCTAAATATTGCCGTGTTCCTTTTTCTATTGGGGCTAAATATATGGATCATGTGTGGTGTGACGTGGTCGACATGACTATGTGTCACTTGTTATTGGGCAAACCGTGGCAAGATGATAAAATTGCCGTCTATAATGAAACCAAGAATACGTACAGCTTCTTGTTGGGTAAAACCAAGTTGACGTTGTTACAAAGCCCATGGCGAGCCACAACCTTCACAAGGAAATAGAATCAGAGATGAAGAGCGTCAAGAATCCGAAGTCATTGATGAAGAGTTCGAGCGTGAATGTGTTGAAGATGTAGATCCTTCACAAGGGTTTGTAGATTGGGATTCTCCACCAACCTATGATGAAGACATCAATGAGAAAGATCCAATTGAAGAACCTTTGGCATTCGCCTAGAGGAAGAGCATGAAGAATTAGGCAAACAAGTGGACGAGGTAAATCTGCCGAGAGTTTTGCACTTTTTGACAACAATTCTACATATTATGTGCTCGTTAAGAGCCTCAAGGTAAAGTCTTCGATTTTAGTGTTGAGCCAATTGACTACGTTGATTTCATTGGGATAGATGCTATTTTATCAAATTATTCTAGCCAAAACTGTGATGAAATCTATATGGTGGAAGAGGTTTTTTTGTCAAAGATTGAAAGGGTCTTTGTGAGTTCTTTGGGGATTCATATGGCTTGTGGGAAGAGCAAAGCACGAGAGAAGCATAACAAGTCTACACAGAAAAGAGGTGTGTGGGGATTTCACAACAACCATCAAGATACTCCACTAATGAAGATCACTATGATTATTATGGGGCGTGGCCTTGCTGTAAAGTTGAGAAGAAACGATTGGAATGAGTTGACCGGACATCCAAAAGACCGTGGAAGAGACCAGCCGAATTCGAGGACGAATTCTCTCCAACCTGGGGAGGATGATGTAGATTAGGATGACCTATCTTATCTTTTAGTCTTTTATTTAAATTAGGTTTCTTTATTAGTCTTTTAATTGTTTTAGTTTACTTTTCCTTCTAGTACGCGGTTTTAGATTACTTTTCCTTCTAGGATGTGTAATCCTAGTTTATCTTAGATTACTTTTCCTTCTAGGATATGTAATCCTAGTTTATGTTAACCTCTTTTATGTTTTAGCCTCTAAGCCTATAAATACAGGCTTAGACCCTTTGGAAAAACAGTTTATTATTATTATTGGTTTTGTTTAATAAGAATACTCAGAGTTGAGTTTCTTGGTTCTTTTTCCTTCAGGCTTAGATAGCATCTACTGCTTAGAGAAGATTTCTTTGATTTTGTGATAGTCTCACAATCTTAGGAATATTTATCCCTTCTGTTTACTGTTTTCTTGATTATACATGATCTAACTCTGCATCAGTGAGCTTCAAGGAGGAGTTTCCGAGGAGGAAAGACCATGTCCGTGCTTAGCTTTGGGGTAAGCTCTGTTCCCTTTGTATTTAGCACTATTTTATCTTGTATTTCTGCCTTGATGAGGTTTTCTAAGTGTTCATTAAACGTTTTTTTAAAGATAATGATGTTTTCAAAGGATTTTCTCAAAGATTCGTTGTGTTGTGATTTCTTGCGTTGCATGTGTTGTTTTGTTAGCTTAGAACAGGTTTAGAGGTCTAAAAATGCCATTAGAAACATGCATTGTCCGAATCTTAAAACGGCATGCTTAACACACTGAGCGGATGTACGCCATCAAGGTCGAACGTACGGTCAGTGGGCAGAGCACCGGTTCTTAATTTTCACATGTGTATGCTTAGGCTTAACTATATTTTTAGGTTTCGTAAGGCTTAGAATAACAATGACTTGTATCCGTTATAAAAGGAATTAGCTTGGTCGGAGGATTTGCTCAAGTGCACGAGGTAAGTAGTCACTTACACCCTTCTTACGTAAAACATTAGATATGTCAGTTGACTGACTACAAGTATGATATGAGCATACCTACTTTTTGTAATTACTCAGTAATTGCGTTATTAATTAAATTGTTAAGATGCATCGTAAGATATAGTACGCCAATACGTGAGATATGAATGGCCATGGGCTTACTATATAAACTGCGTATTATGGTCAAATATGTGTGTTATATGGGGACTTTAGATCCATTGGTTTCATGACCCTGGTGCAACCATTCTCAATAGTTCGGTCACTATAGGAAGAACATCATTAGTTAGTGTAGGCCACTCGAGGTCGGACTTGATCGTGTCACCACTAATGTTACATATGGTATGTTATGCAATGGTTGGGGTATCGGCATTGTATTATAATTCGCTCAAGACAGCACCAACCCTGCTGAGAAGAGGGTAATATCTTGAGTAGACTATGTATGAGAGTTATGACTTGTAATGCATTAGCCTTTTCCTGCATTAAAACAATTAGGTAATTATCACAAATTTTACACCATAAGCTTTAAAAACCCTAAAACCTATCAAATGGTGTATTAACGGAGGTAATGCACTTTTTTTGGTTATTACTCAAATTGCACATTTACTTCCAATTAATTGGGCTCATGTCATACCTAAGTATGAGGTTTACTTACTAAGTCGTTAGACTTACACGGTTATTATTATCTAGGTAATCCGATTTTGTCGCTTGGGAGTTGCAGAGATGCTACTACTTGACTTGTTATGCTTTATTTACAATTATAGGTTTGTCTTTACAATTTAGTAGCTCTATGTTCTTACTTAATGAATTATAGTAACTCTAATTTATTCACTTCCCCTAGCATTTCCTCTGACGTTTTTATAAAGGTTATTTCCTGTTTGATCGCAAGTTGACTCAACTGGGTAAATTGCCAGTAACTCTACCGGATTAGCCAAGGCTAATTTTGAGGACGTTACACCTTTGCCTATATAGAATGCTCGATGAATAGTGTATGATCTACCTAACTTTGATTATAGCGAAATCTTCACATAGCTCGGGAAAATCTCTAAAACCAAGCCCTCAGAGATTGTTCAGCCCATATTGGGCCTTCTTTTTTTTTGATAAATAGGTAATAATATCATTCAAAAGCGTAGAGGAGCGCAACCCTAGTATATAGGAAGTATACAAAAAAATTCACCCCTACAAAGTTAAAATGAAGAACAACACACTTCTACAAATTGCTGCATATTGGACACTTGAATAATGTTCAAAACTCCCGCCCATTGAAATAACAACCTCATAAATCTATTGCTACGCTCCACCATTGTCAATTCCGTATCTTCAAAACAACGAGCATTCCTCACCTTCCAAATTGTCCACATAAGGCACAAAGGGGCCATTCTCCACACCTCCATCACCATTTTATTTCCTCTTTGACTTTTCCAGCATGCCATGAGATCAATAACCCTACCATTCATTACCCAATTCACACCAAAAAGATTGAACAGCATGTTCCAAAGAGTACAAGCCACCTTACAATGAAGGAGAAGATGATTGATGGACTCACCACTCCTCTTGCACAAACAACACCAATCCATCACAATCAATCCTCTCTTGCGAAGATTATCCAAAGTGAAAATCTTTCCAAGAGAAGCCGTCCACACAAAGAAGCTAACTCGGAGCGGTACTTTAACCTTCCAAATGCCCTTCCACAGGAAAGAAGAACACCCCACCTCGTACCGATCCGAAGAGGAGGAAAGCACACCGAAGAAAGATCGTACCTCAAAAATCTTCCTCTTGGAAGGAATCCAACAAATCCGATCCACCCTTCCCACATTTCGCCGGGTCTCATACAATTTACCGTAAAAAGCCATCACCACCTCCACCTCCCAATCCTGAGCTTCTCTGAAAAACTGAACATTCAAATGAACTTCCTCATTTATAATCTGCATATGCTCACTCACCCAAGCCTCTTTGTTCCTTGCCATGCAAACAATATAGGAAAAGACTCCTTCAAAGGATTGATCACCACACCAAACATCATGCCAAAATCTGATTCGGTGCCATCACCAACTTCAAATCTAATGAACTTGGAAAACAACCCACCCTCTTCTTATATGCTTCCAAACTCCTACACCAAATGGCCTCTCAACCTGTTTGGTACACCAATCTCCTCCATACTTCCATACTTTATCTCTACAACCTTCCTCCAATAAGCTTCCCTCTCCGTAGCATAACGCCATAACCACTTCCTCAATAATGCTTGATTAAACCGACACAAATTTCTAATCCCCAAACCACCATTCTTAATAGGAGAACAAACTTAAGACCACTTAACTAAATGAAATTTAGTCGCCTCATTGGTACCACCCCATAAGAAATTCCTTTGCACCCTCTCTAACCTATTTGCCACACTTGAGGGAATGGGGAAAAGAGATAACAAATAAGTTGGTAGATTTGAGAGTGCTTTTAATTAGAGTGAGTCTTCCCCCTTTCGATAAAAGTCTCAATTTCCACCCCGCCAGCCTCCTCTCCGTGGTCTCAATCATATCGTTCCAAATTGTATTATCTTTGTAGTGCGCTCCCAAAGGCAGCCCCAAATACTTCCTATGTAAACCTACCACCCTACAATCAAAAATACTCGCCAACAATTCAATATTCTGCACCTCTCCAATAGGAACAATTTCTGACTTTGGCTTAAGAGAATTCGGGACCAAGAAGGAGTTCCATGTAAACCTCTTCTTCTAAATCTCCATGAAGAAATGCATTTTTCGCATCAAGTTGCTGAAACGGCCAATCTAAATTTGTTGCCAAGGAAATGAGGACTATGATGGAATTCAACATGGTGCAAAGGTCTCCTCGTAGTTTGTCCCATATGTCTGAGTAAAGCCTTTAGCAACCAATCTGGCCTTATATCTTTCCATTGACCCATCAGCCATTGACCCATCCAACTGCCCTTTTTCCACTAGGCAACTTGACTAGCTCCCATGTGTTAATTTTTGTATAGAGCTCTCATCTCTTTTTTTTTTTTTTTTGATAAGTCAGTAGAATTGTATATCAAAAAAGCACAAATTTAAAGGAGCGCAACCCAATTATACAGGGAGTATAACTAAGAGCGCTTAAGTGCACCAAAAAAAAAACCAAGCTCACTAAGAGCACCCACAAAAACCAAAAGAAACGCCCAAACAAAGCAACAACCTACCCAAAGCCAAACCCACAAAACTCCAACAAACCCCACAAAATCACCCCCACATCCCTAACAAATCAACCCACATCCTGAACCTCAATCCTCGAGTCACCACCCTTGTCCACAAAATAGACAGAGCAAGCAATCGAAAGCCTTTTTTCTAGCTCTCTACGAGAAATCCTATACAATTAAATAGCTTCCCTCCGTAAAGTAGACTTGGAACCAGAAGAAACTTTAGCATGAACAAAAAACGTAGGAGCATCCTCTAACACCGGATGGAAAGGAAAATGTTTCCCTCGCACAACAGAAGCAACCGGCATCATCGGAGAACTAGAAGCAGCCGTAGAATCCACCTGAGAAACAGCATTAGCCTTGGAGCTAGCCGGATCTAGATCCATACCTAGGGGGGCCTTGACTGACCCAGAAGAAGGCAGCCACTCCTCCAACGAACACAATCAGCGTCTCTCCGGAACTACCCCAAAACTTCATCCGAGCAAGAACCCCCGCCGAAGCATACCCTTCTCCGGAAAGGGATGAACACGATAGGAATCCTCCTCTCCTCGGATAGCCCACCACCCAAATCCGATTCCAGATCTGGATCCATCTCCAACACAGCCTCGTCTGAGTCCCATGAATAGCTCGACTCAAAAGACCACGACGCCTAAGCAACTTCCTCCTCAAGCGGTGACGATAACCTAGGTCTAAGAAACCCGCGCCAGAGCATACTCTTCGCCGGAGAAAAAATGGCACCCTTACCTGACGAAGTTGCCACCTCATCAGAACCCACTGTTCCAAAACCCATAATCACATCTTCACCCCCCAAGTTAACCAGCACCGCTTCCTCCTCCATCTTCTCCGATGATGTCTCTCTAATCCGGATCAGAATCCAGAACCCACTCGCCACCACCATGAGGCTTAACCCGAGAGACATCGAAGGAAAGCCCTCTCGTTGTCAAACGCTTACGCCTTCCCCTTAAAATAGACCCATGAAGAAGCTTGGGCTTCTGGCCCAACCGAGAGGACACCCGACCCAACCTTCTCTTGATATCCTTCGAGCTGTTGATCTTTAGCCCCAACCCGAGGAAGATCACCCGATCCACCTTAGCCCTTAGCTTAGCTAGGAACTCCATCGCCAGCGACCTCAATGCCTCCATCAAGAAAGATTCGCCACCCATAGGAAGAACTCTCCCCAAATCAGAGCTGACCTCCCTAGTAGCGTGAGTCCCCATCAGTGACGACTTTACACCTCCCGAGGGTGCGATAAGAACTTCTGCAAAGGTAGGCAGACTATTGGCCACTCTGGTGTTTACAACTAGGACCACTACTAGAACCTTCACTACTAATTGCGCGATCAAAAGACGGAGCTCATCCACAAATCTTGGCCAGCCCCCACCTCCACAGCCCTTAGGAAGCCTAATGACCCCTTTTCGAGCTCCCTCGACAAAAACAACTTCCTCTAAGAAATACCTAGCTATGTTGCTTCCCACTCGGATCTTCACAACCCTCACCTCGTCACGGAAGGATCTAGCAAAATCCCCCTTCCTCTAGGTCTCAAGTGCCTCCTCCACCGCATTTGCTAGCCAGTCCAAGCAGTTGATCCCCAAAGAGATGAACCCACTGAAACCTTTTCTCTTTTCCTCCAAATGAAGTACCGATTTGCCCATATTCGCCGAAAAGGAGAATGTTTTGGCTTCCACCGAAAACTGACGCTCCATCTTACCCTTAGCCAGCGCCTCCCACAAACCAAAAGCCGATCTCTAACAAGACGCATCCATACGCGCCACCGCTAGAGAAAAGAACCCCTAACCAAGGATGAGCAGCCACGATATCCTTTGCCAAAAAGATAAGTGAAGGAAGATGAGGGAGAGAATAACGATCTTACAAATCTGCCAGAGATAGCGAGATCTAGGCAAGTTTTGAAAAAAATCGATGAGAGAAGAGAGCTTTTTTACTGTAGAAAGCAGAGCATTTTTTCTTTGGCTCATTAAGAGCATTTTTTTACTGTAGAAAGCATAGTGTTTTTTCTCTTCCTGCATCGCTTCCCTTCACTTTGGATCACTAATTGCCTCCAATGAATTTTGAAGAATAGACACAAAAGACAATTTGGATACAAATGAACAATATGAGAATGAACGATGCTAATAGGATACAGAGTTAGATATAAGGTGTTGAGTACAAGATCGGACACCTTTAGATTGAGCAACAAGCATATTCATATCATCAACAACAGATATTGAATTTAAATCAGAGGTAGGAATACCATTACTTAAGTCAGGGTCAAATGTTCGACAAGTAGCATCAATAACGGCTTTACTTTTTTGACATATGGAGTAAACTCTCAGCTCTATCACTGGCGGTGGCTCACACAACACATCAGTAGGAGACTCATCAACTATCCTATTGATGAGATATGCTACGGTGAGTAATGCACCATCCCAATAAGATTTAGGAACATGCATATCAATCAAGAAGAATTGAGCTACCTAAAGAAGATGTCAATTTTTCCACTCAGCAACTTCATTCTGCTGATGAGTACCAACACAAGTGGCCTGATTGAAAAGTTTACCGAGACTCCTAGACAGATATTCACCCCCATTATCAGAACGGACAATTTTGATAGAGGCATCAAATTGGGATTGAATCATGCAGTGAAATATTGGAGAAACATAGGACACCTTACTTATCTTTTAACAAATAGACCCAGGTGATCCGAGAAAAATCATCAGTAGAAGATACAAACCATCAATGACCCAATAAAGAGACCACCCAGGAAGGACCCCAAACATCAGTGTGAACCAAAACAAAAGGCGCATCGCTTTTGGTTATACTAGGAGGGAATGACACTCAATGTTTAGCAAGTTCACAAGTTTCACATTGAAACTTAGAGATAGGATTATGCAAAACTAAGGAAGGAAACATTTGTTGCAATAACAAAAAAGAGGGCCCTAACCACGGATGCCGAAGGCAAATTCTTGCTGCATCATCCATGATAAGCTTGTGTGATCGTCCTTGTGTGGCCTGAGCATCTAAATAGTACAAACCATCTCTCATACTACCATTGCCGCTTATCCGTGGAGGGATTAGGTTCTAGAAAAAATAATGTCTTGTTGGGTTTACCCGTGGCCCTTATTTTAGCTACTACGAGTATCTTTAGCATGGAAGAGGTAGCTACACTTTGTCAGCTTATGTCCCTATTGGAAACCTTTGTTGGGGTTTTTAGCAAAGAAGAGGTAGACATACTTTGTTGTCTTATGTCTCAACTAGAAACATTTTGTTATTGAGTCCTCCTTGAATGCATCTACCACGTCTTGTTGGGTTTACCTGTGGCCTTGGTCCATTTTGTGGTTTAAAAATTAAATGACGTTAAATATTTGATGTCCTTTCTAGAATGAACAAAAACTTTAATTTTTGTACGTCATTTCTTATCAAATGACAATTTTTTTTAGTTAACGTCCTTTATAAGTAAAAGTGAAGGACATTAAATTTATGTCGTTTAACCGTAAATGATGTTAACAACAACAATTAATGACGTTTGATGAAAATGACGCCCAAAAAAAATGAACATTAAATGCTGGTTTTTTTGCAGTGATAAATATAGAGAATGATCCTCTCCACTTCAAGGTCCTCCTTTCTACACTATAGGAAGAACAAACAGTACTCAGAAAAATTAAACCCTAAGCTCTGATACCATGATGAATTATAAGAAGGAAGAATTATTATTATTTCTCAATACTCGAATGATACATCAAAGTTCGTGTAGAGAAACAATACACACTAATATAAAATTACAATAAATGAGAACATATATGGAAAGGAAACCAAATCACTTACATCTAATCTTTTATTTGACTTGAGACGCAGTAGTCCCATTAGAAGAATTGTATTGTCCTATTCTCCATTTTTCAATCTCTCTTTATTTTAACTCTAACACCAAGCTCTTGATGTTCATCCTTTTCTACATTTGGTGACTCATTACGGATGCCAAGAATAGTTGTTTGTTAGAAAGGGTGGCTTGGTAAGCATCAAAAGCATTCAAATGCTAGTCCATTGTGCCTTGGGTGGTATTTGGTTCAAAAAGGATGGCATAATCTGTAAATGATTGAAGCTACAAATCAAGAAACACAAATTTTTTGTTTCAGCAATTCCTATCGCCTTGAATGGCCACATTCAAATGTTGCTCTCTTTTAGAACTTTTAGTCTTATACTTGGTTTCTTTTGTGTTTTTTTAAGCTTCTCTTGTACACTCATGTGCTAAGGTTGTGCCCTTTTCTATTTTTCTAATAAATTTCCTTCTGATAATTAAAAGAAAATTTTAATATTGTAATCAGCCTTACAATTAAAACAGAAAAATGTAAGGGAAGAATACCTCTAAAAAGAGTTGAAAAACTTGCACAATAAAATCTACAAGGTTAGTAGCAAAGATCTTCTACAAACCATCAGGGGGCAACATAACACCAAATTCAATAATGTTAACTCATATACCTGGACTCTCACTCATCAAGCACAGTATAATTCAGATGTCATTGATTCGATAAAAGCCTTCATGGCAGGAACACAGATGTTTTTTTTTTTTGATAAATCAGAATTGTATATAAAAAAGCGCAAAAGGGGCGCAACCCTTAGTACACAGGGGGTATACAAAGGCTAGGGGAGGGAAAGAGAGAAAGAAACTCAGAGAAACTGAGCACCCTCGGGGCCAACCAGCCCGCTGTCCAAGAGAAAAGGGTAGACATAAAAAGGAGGAGAAGGTCCTCGATGGACCTCGAGGAGTCCTCGAAGCATCTAAGGTTCCGCTCGCTCCAAATACACCACATAATACAGAGCGGGACCATTTTCCAAACGACAGCACTCCTAGACCGACCACTCGACCACCAGCTAGCCAAAAGCTCCTTAACCGAGCTAGGCATGACCCAACAAAGCCCGAACCTAGCAAAGAAGGCATTCCACAAGGCTCTTGCTGCCCCACAGTGAAGAAGAAGATGATCAACTGATTCCCCATCCGATTCGCAGAGCCAGCATCTGTTCACCACCACTAAACCTCTCCTCCTGAGATTATCCACAGTGAGAATCTTATTCCACGCTGCTGCCCAAGTGAAAAAAGCCACTCTAGGCGGAGCCTTGGATCTCCAAATGCTCTTCCAAGGGAAGGCGGAAGACCTAGAGGGAGAAAGAGCACGATAGAAGGACTTAACCTCGAACAAGCCTTTGCTGGAATGCAGCCACCTCAACTTGTCAACTCCGCCTCCTCTCGATTGCAATCAGAGAGGTACTTGTAAACGAGGCTACCACTTCCACTCTCCCAATCATGGAAACAACCTGAGAATCGATGTTCCATTGATGGAGCCATTAGATAGTTCCATGTTATCCGCAATAGACGCTCCCTTATTGGTAGCAATGGAATGCAGCACAGGAAAAGCCTCTTTGAGGGCTCTATCCCCACACCAAGTGTCCTCCCAAAAACGAATCCTGGAGCCCTCGCCAGGGGCAAAGCAGCAATGGCCCCTAAAGACCTGCCACCCCTTGCAGATGTATTTCCAAAGGCCCACCCCATGGGAGCCAGAGATAGCCCCTGAACACCAGCCTCCCCATTCCACCCCATATTTTGCTACCAAGACCGATCTCCACCAAGCACCCACCTCATGGGCAAAACGCCAAAGCCATTTACCCAAAAGAGCTTGGTTAAACCTTCTAATGTTCCGGATACCAAGGCCGCCCTCATCCAAGGGAGAACACACCTTTTCCCACTCTACCAAATGCATCTTGGCCTCATCATTCATACCCCCCCAAAGAAAGTCCTGTTGAATCTTCTCAATTTGCTTTGCCACTAGAGCGGGAATAGGAAATAGAGACATCATATAAGTAGGCAGATTCGATAAAGTGCTTTTAATCAGCAATCCCGCCGCCTTTGGAAAGATACGATCTTTCCACAGGGCCAACCGCCGAGACATCAAATCCACCAGCTCGCCCACATCGCTTGTGCTTGAAAGAGGCCCCAACTGCAGCCCCAAGTACTTCAAAGGCAGCAAGCTGGTGCCACAGCCCAGTAACTCAGCAAGATGATCAAAATCAACCACAGAACCCACCGGAATCAAAGCAGACTTGGGCAGATTAATCTTAAGGCCTGAAACCGCTTCAAAGCAAACTAGTAGCGCTCAATATGGCTGATCTGGCGTACATCAGCTCCTGAAGACCAAAGTATCATCTGCAAATAAAAGGTGAGAGACAACAACCGGGTTTGCTCACTAGAGCCCAGAGAAACGATGATCAAACCCCTAGAAATGATAGCATTGATCATCCCGCTAAACGCCTCATAACCAAGTCAAATAAGAAGGAGAGAGTGGATCGCCTTGGCGCACCCACGAGCTACCAAAATAACCACACGGAGCGCCATTAATCAAAAGCGAGAAACGGCTGCCGAGATGCAATGCTTGATCCAGAGACACCATTTTTCCCCAAACCCACATCTCCTTAAGAGGTAAAGAAGAAAATTCCAGTTGACATGATCAAATGCTTTCTCCATATCCAGTTTACACAATACCCCAGGGTCTCCCGACTTAAGCCTGCTATCTAGGCATTCATTCGCAATGAGAACCGAGTCAAGGATCATCTCCCTTTCACAAATGCGTTTGGGGCTTGGAGATGATTTTGTCCATAACTCTCCTCATCCTAGTGGCCAACACCTTGGCTATAATCTTGTAGACACCACCCACCAGGCTAATAGGGCGATAGTCTTTGATCTCCTTGGCCCCATGAAACTTAGGAATGAGCGAGATGAATGTGGAATTGAAGCTCTTCACAAACTTACCATAAGCGTGGAAGTCCGCAAAGACCGCCATAAAGTCCCCTTTGACCACCTCCCAACAATCCTGAAAGAAAGCCAATGAGAAGCCATCCGGGCCCGGAGCCTTATCCCTATCCATGCCAAAGATAACCTCCCTCACCTCCCGTTCCTCAAAGGGATCCTCCAAGCTGGCCGCCTCGTCCACACTCAACACATCAAACTCAAGGTTATCCACCCTCGGTCTCCAACTAGAAGGTTCCGAGAATAGAGACTCATAAAAATTGACAATGTGGGATTTGATGACAACTGGGTCCGAAATAGGCGTGCCGTTCACATGCAAGGAATCAATGGAGTTGTTCCTACGATTAGCATTAGCCACCTGGTGAAAGAACTTGGTACATTTATCACCCTCCTTAAGCCACCGAATTCTAGATTTTTGTCTCCAACATATTTCCTCCTGCAAAAGAGAACCCTCCAAGTCTGAAACCAGTCTGCACCTCCGCTCCTTCTCCTCATCGGAGAGCCCTCTAGTTTCCTCAAAACTGTCCAGCAACTTCACCTCCTCAGCCCACGCCTTATTCCTAGCCCCCACATCGCCGAACACCTCACTATTCCACTCCTTGATTTTCCCTTTGAGAGCTTGAAGCTTCTTAGCCAAGACAAAGCTCGGGGTACCTTCAAAAGAGAAGGAGCCCCACCAATCTCTTACCTTGTCTACAAACCCCTCCTCTTTAAGCCACATGTTCTCAAATTTAAAAGAACGCTTCCCATATTGCAAGTCACCCCTGGTCAACATAATAGGAGCATGATCGGAGCAAACACGAAGAAGCTTCCTCTGAACCAACCCCGGATAGCCCATCTCCCAAACCGGAGAGACTAGAAAACGGTCCAATCGAGACCAAGACAAGGAGTTGGACCATGTGGACACTCCACCCCCCAAAGGGAGATCCATAAGACCATGATCCACAATAAAATCAGCAAATTCCGACGCTGCCCGCCTATAACCAGCTCCTCCCGATCTCTCACTAAGAAAAATGGTGGCGTTAAAGTCTCCCCCAATACACCAAGGCATGTCCCAAATGCTCAACAACCCTGCCAGTTCTTCCCACAAAAACCTTCTGAGGCCGTTGCTATTAGGCCCATACACCTGACAAAGGCCCACAATAACCCATCTTGACATTTCTAAAGGAACAAGCAAACATAATTACCTGACAAACTTCTAGCTTAGACACCACCTGCGATCCCACATCAAAAGGATTCCACCCGAAGCCCCACAAGAATCCACATGACACCACTCCTTGTAAGGACAGCGCCATAGGCTCTGCACAAGCTGAATAGAGACCATCTTCAGCTTGGTTTCTTGGAGACACACAATGTCGACTTTCCATTTACTGAGAAGGTTCCTGATCTTCAACCTTTTTCTACCCTCATTCAACCCCTCACATTCCATGACAAGATATTATGATTCATTGAGCACTTGGCTGCCCTCTCACCTCCAGCACTCCTCGATGATTGTCAACAACAATCTGCCCCAGAACTCTTCGAAGACTGGCTGCCCCTCACTAGACAAACCGGCTACCTCACCAACTACCAATGTCGACCCTACCATATACCCGAGCTGCAGAGACCTCCCAGACACGGACTCGCACAACTTCAACACGGGCAGAACCGGACATCGCCGAAGGAGGGAGAACACGCCTCGCGAGGATCCACATCAACCCCATCAAAGTCCGGTACACGGAGAAAGGACCCCTCGGACCCCTCGACTCGAGCACGAGCCCGATGGACTGGGGGCTTAGAAGACCTCCAACGGCTCCTCTGGTAGACACGAAGCTTAGAGGCTCGGTGGAAACAGCCCTCTTCCCAAGCGAAAACTCAGGAGACTTTAGGCCGGTGACCCAGGCACTGCCGTTTCCCCCACTTGCACGACGGCCGAGCACTCTACAACTTCCAACCCACCATCTCCGAGCTCGAACGGACCCAGCTCACGGGTGTGAGGGACGGCCGGCGAACTGTTCGATGGCGTCGACCAAACCCGAACGACCCATGGCGAGCACAGCCGCACCCACCTCCTTGTTCGGAGCGGCACCAATGGAGGCTTCCAGACCCACCTCTGCATTAAGCCCAAAATCGGCGGGGAGAGCATTGGAGCAGCCCACGCCTTGAAGCCCAAGATCAGCAGAAACCGGCCCCTTAGAATGACCAGACGGGCCCATCCCAAGCCACAGCCCGCACCGAATAGGCCGTGTTAGAGCTCTGGGTGCACTCTGACGGCGCCTTTGGTAAGAGAATCTTCTTACCGTTGGGCCCCGGCTTCGGATTGGGCTTGGCCGCCAACATAAAACCCGGACGCCCCTGACCCGGCCCAGAGAGGTCCACTTCCTTAATCACCAAATCCAACCTCTGCAACCCAACGTCCACCTCATCCCTAATATTTTTCAGCCATTCCCTACAACGTAGTAGCTCCATCTTTGCATTAAATGAGGACACCCCCTCACAGACTAGCTCCTCACGTGAATGACGAGATGGCTCCCTCCCCTGGCGTGGCTGACACTCCAAGCTACCTGACAGCGGCGCCGGAGTGAGCAGAGCCTGAACCCACTGGCCCTTGGAAGTCGCGCCTCCCAGAAGCCCCACCATACCAGCTCCGCCACAGAGAGCGTCGCCGGGGACTCCCGAGCCCAGAGCGCCTCCCGCCTGCTTGAGAGACTTCGTCGGGGCCGGCCTTACGAGGCCACTATTCTTGGAGGAACGGCGCAACTGGCTTCAACCCCATCAAGCCCGACCCCAGCACGACCCAAACACGAGTTACGACAAGCTGCCATGCTCGCCGGGGGGAACGCCGATACTGCCTTCTCATTTAACCCACTTGGCTTTACAGCGACAGGCTCCGGCGGACATAACAGAGAATTGCGTCCCTCCCAGATGGACGAGTTCGCCCCATCTAATTCAACCATAAGCCGAGCCCAACCTCGCCGCAACCTCCGAACAAGAATAAAACCACCTCTCCTTCTACCTTGAATTCCTATTCGAAAGCGCTTCGGTGATAAGCCGTGGAAGTCCGGCTCGCGATTGGTCCCGAAAACTCATCGACTTACAGACTTCCGCCACCTCCTCCAAAGCACCAACCAGGACTATCTCATCTCTCAGACGAAGATGGAACACTTTTTCTTCTTACTTCTCTCGTAAATCCTCACACCAGAATCACCTCCCTTAATCTGCACCTCAAAGACCTTAGCTTCCACAGACCAACTCCTAGAACCTTCCATTTTTTCCAACACAGATGTTAAAATTTATTGGCATTATTTCATGCCAAACAGGCAAACAGTGATAAGCCAGAAATTTATTCTTGGGGGCCTATGGTTAAAATGTCGACCATATCATTCAATATATATGTAAATACTTAACTCTTATTAAAGACAAAAACAATATATCATATTGTTTACAAAAAAAAAAAAACAATATATCATATACACAAGTAAAACCTTTGTCATCATTCAAAATATCGAAGCAATTAAAAAAAATAAAAAACAAAAGAAGCAAAAAAGAAAAATATCATAATTGACAACTAGAAGAAAGCAATCGAGTAATTCATATTAGCTTTTAGGGAAATTGCATGTATGATTCCATTGTGTAAACTTTGCTTACCTGATAGTATAATTATTAAATATAAAATTGCATAAAATAAGGAGGAAAAAGAATAAGAGGCAATCATATGACTGCTGAGATATGTCAGGAATAGCAAATATGGTAAATATAAAAATAAAATCCCAAATTAACAGCACTTGTGTCAACTGCACATATATGAGAAATGTAGTCATAAAATCCCACCATAATGGCCTTTGAGCCACTTCTCAAAAAATGATAGCCCTCACTCGCATTTACTCCATGATTTTCTAGAAATTTGATATCTAACTAGTTTTGTAGCCAATTATATCCGGGAAAGAAACTAACTTTCAAGAATGGCTGTTGGATTTACTAGGACTATTTAAGAACTATAGATAACCTTACAATAGCTCAATTCTAGGCTCTAAACTCTATTTTAAACCTACTACCATAAAACGAACCAACAAATGTGTTAGGATACCAGAGTAGATCATCATAAGAAGATAATTAGACATAAAAGCACAAATTAAATAACATAAAGAATTTGAGCCTTTGAAGTTACAAGATTAGTTGGTGAGAAGCGAGTGTTTGAGTCTTTCGTTGCATAAAACCGATCAAGCAGCTTTTTTATATGATCATGCATCGTTGCATCTGTACCAATGCCCTCCTACATTTAAAAATAAAAATAAAAATAAAAAACTGTCCAATTTAGAGTGCAATTATAACTGTTTAATTAGCTAGCGAACAGCTAATCCCATTTCAGACCACAGGAAATGAATTCCAGAAATAAACCAGATTAAGTATCTTCCTCACCTTGTCCATACAACTTAGCAAATCAGCTTCACTCAGAAGTGGTGGTGGTCTAGTAACTCCCGAATCTAGAGTCAACGATGCTGGTATGAACTGTAACACAACCAGTATCAATGTAACTACTTTTGAGATGGCATACACAAGGTAAAGCAAAGCTTGTTCTCAAAGTTCAGAACATAAAACATGAGTCCTGAGTCTTCTTTGGTGGGAACAGAGAAAACTATATACATTACCCAAAGAAAACCACAGAAAAATATGGATAAAGCTCGCCTAAACTTTAGACAAGAGTACAAGTTTGAAGCTATATCACTCCATATTGTTGTTCATCCTTTAAGAAAAAGAATATATGAAGAGATAAAACACATATATGAGAGAGAGAGAGAATAAAGAGAGAAGAACCTTACAAACACCACACCAACTGTTAGGGAGAAAGACTCTTTGAGAAGTCTTTCAATGAGACCATAATATAGCATGTTGGGAGGCCAGTCAACCCTAAAGCTTAAGCCTATGAGTTTCAGCCCAACTGATATTAACTACTTTACCTATGACATCTTCTCAATGTAGGATTCAATCTTTTTACACTCACAATTTTATACTCAATAATCTCCCCATCAGGTGTATCTCCATCACCACATTGCTATACTACCCTCATACAGAAGTTTTTTTTTCCTATCTTATGCATCGTCTCAAGGATCACTTGAGGGATGTGGGTTTGCCCACCTCATGCACCTTTGCCCCTACTCCAGAGACTTCTGTTTTTGCCCACGCCATGAACCATTGCCTATTACTCTAAGGACCCTCGTTTGTGCCTGCACCACTCCACCAATATTGTTTCTAATACCACTTGTTAGGGAGATTAACAAATTGCAGAATCTTTCATCATCATAATATAGCATGTTGGGACATCACTCAATCCAAAAGGTTAAGCCTATGGGTTTGGGTCCAACTATGCTATATTAACATGCATACTTGTGACCTCTTTTCAATGTGGAACTCAATGTTTTTACATTCATAGGTGTATATGCAACACCAACAAAAGAAAAAAATAATAATTATGGTTGGAAGTGATCTCAATTACTTCCAAACACCCCACACCCACCAATAACCTAAAAGCAATGATATATTGTAATGCATAGATAAGAGTTTCAAAATCAAAATCTATATAGATTTGACCATTAATAACGTCTTCATGATTTTACTCTTTTACTTATAACCTTCAATTCATTTCTATAGATAATAAGATACAATGTTATATGAATCATGGGTAGATGACTGATCCTTAAAAATTATATCACAATGAAATGGTAATCACAAGATAATAAGATACAATGTTATATGAATCATGGGTAGATGACATATCCTTAAAAATTATATCATAATGAAATGGAATCACAAGAAATATAGATGGCCTAGGAACAAAGACAATATAACAACAATCAACAAACTTAAATGGATTATAAATTTGATTGATGTTGGATTTTGTATAATGTAATTTTCATTATTATTTCACTTTGATCACGAGTCAGCTATGAAAGTTTGTATGAGAGAAAGAATAGAAGAAGAATAAGGGAGGCTGCGTATATTCCCAGCAGCCCTTCTCCTCTCAAACAACGTATATATATAAGTCCAACATAGAATACAAAGACCAAAATACCCGTAACCTATTAACCCTAATACTCTTTTCTAACACTCCCGCTCAAGCTGGAGCATATATATCATATAAGTCCAGCTTGGAACAAATAAGCTCTAACTTCTTCCGACACAAGGGTTTTGTAAACATATCAGCTAGCTGATCTCCAGATTTCACAAATGGTGTAGATATATCTCCGCTGAGTATCTTTTTGATAAGTCAGTGTATATATATAAAAAAAAAAAAGCGTCAAGCGCCTCTAAGTACACAAGGACAATGCAAAGCGCCTCAAGCATATAAAGGAAACCCAAACCATCAATGCCTCTAGGTACACATATAGTATACAAAGGAGCCCAAAACCAAAACCTGAAACAACCCAAAACAAGCAAAGGACCCAAAACAACCCTACTGTACAGCCCTAGCGCTCCTCCGAAAAAATCCTAGTGCTGCAATGCACCTCCGAAGGGAACGAAAATGCATTTTTCGATCCCGACCAGCCCCGTCGCCTCTTACCCTTCACCGGAGATATGGCACAATCCAAGTTTTTGAGCTCCCTCATCCCCTTGACCTTAGGGACAGTAGCTTCAACAAGATCCTGAAATTTCTTGTCTTCACCTCCCCAAGACAACCCCAAAACCGGAGCGAGGTTCAAAGCGTCAGCCACCCGATCCTCCCTGACCACATGATTAACTCCAACAGCCTCCGCAATCAACTCTTTGTTCTTATTCAGCTGCTTAGCCAACTTTTCCTTCACCCTCCGGGTATACCACCATTGAGAGGAACCAGAGGAGTTAATGGGAATAGGCTTTGTCATGTCAGTCCCGACGGAAGACGGGCAGACCTACGCCGAAGGCAAGACAGCAGCAACAATGGACTGAACACCCTGCTTATCCTTCTGCAAAGAGGGAAGGATCACCCTGCTTATCTCCGCTGAGTATCTTATCTCAAACAAAATGACAATCGACCTCAATACGCTTGGTTCTTTCATGAAAAACAGAGTTGGACGCAATATGTAGAGTAGCTTGATTATTACAAAATAATGAGATAGGAGTAGGAGCGGCGAATCCGATCTCCTGGAGGAAATGTGGTAACCACGTCAACTCACTAGTAGTATTAGACATTGCCCTATATTCTGCGTTAGCACTGGACCATGCCACCACCATCTATTTCTTGCTTTTCCAAGTCACTAAATTACCACCCAAGAATGTACAATATCTTGCAGTGGATCAGCTATCTCAGGGAGAACCTGCCCAATCTACATCAAAAAACCCTTCTACTTGGAGGTGTCCATTCAGTCTATACACGACCCAAGGCTAGGAGCTCTTTCAAATATCGAACAATACAAGTAACGGCTTCCCAATGTAAAACCCTAGGAGCCTCCAAGAACTGACTAACAACACTCACTACATATGATATGTCTGGCCTAGTAATAGTAAGGTAAGTCAACTTTCCCACCAAACGACAATACCTACCAAGATCTTCAAATAATTCCCCTTCATCTTTTACTAATTTCTTATTAGGATCCATTAGAATGTCAACGGGACGAGCTCCCAGAAAACCTGTCTCTTCAAACAAATCAAGAACATATTTTCTTTGAGATAAATTAATACCTTTTCGTGATCTAGCAACTTCAATCCCCAAGAAATATTTTAGTTTTCCCAAATCTTTTGTATGAAACTTCTGCTGTAAAAATAGTTTCAATCGAGCAATGCCTCCTGAATCATCACCTGTAATCATAATGTCATCTACATATACCACAAAAAGATTGTAGCCTACACTCATATGCAAGTGAAACACTGAATGATCTGTCTGAATGCGCTGAAGACCAAACTCCAACATCTGTTAACCACTATCATGCCTCTCCGGCGAAGATTGTCAATGGTAAGAATCTTCCCTCTGGCGGCTGTCCATGCAAAAAACGCTACTCTAGGCGGGGCCTTCGTTCTCCAAAGGATGAGAAACTCATATATCAGAATGGACTAACTCAAAAGGATGAGAAACCCAACGAATAACTCTAGAAAAGGAACACGATGATGCTTACTAAGCTAGCAAGCTTTGCAAGACACAGACAACTCATGACGAAGACTCGAGACTTGGTGTTTCAATGTAAGAAGGGAAGGATGACCAAGATGACAATGCCACTAAAGAGCGGAGGTTGACGACTGCAAAGCATGAAGGGGAATCGAAGGTGAGAGATCCAGATAATATAAGCCACCAACTTCATGCCCCATACCAATCATCCTCCATTTCTTGAGATACTGAAAAATGCTAAAAGAAGGGTAAAAACTAACAGAACAATTAAGGGCTTTCGTAATTTTACTAATGGATAATAAATTAAAAGAAAAACCAGGAACACGCAGAACAAACAACAACTTAATATCTGGACACAGATGTGTGTGGCCAGAGCCGGCTACGGTGGAGAGGGAACCATTAGCTAGGGTGACATTGTGGGGTGTATCAACAAGATGATAATCAAAGAGAGAAGTAGACGAACCAATTATATGTTCATTGGTGCTAGAGTCGATAATCCATGAGTTGCAAGTGGATGATAAAAGACAGTGAGATGCAATACCTAACTGAGCAAGAGTAGTAGTGGATGTGGCCTGCTTATAGGCCAAGAGCTGAGCATACTCATCTTTCGGAATGGAGATGAGATCAGAATCTGGAACAAGACTTGAACTAGCAAGGGCCATAATCTCAATCAACAAAGAGGGCAAAAAGAACAGCTCAAACCAACGTCAATCAGTAAAATAATGAGAAAGAGGGAAAAACCAGTAGAAATACAGTTGAAAAACCCAACAGGAGCTTCGCCGGAGATAGCTAAACTTGCCGGAACTAGATAGACGATGCTGGCAATACCAAGCCCATAAGCCACAGAAGCAATCGGCAACCACATATCAACTTTTCAGTAGGAACCTACGCCAAATACAGACCAAAATTATTGGAGACTGGCAGACCATGCCAGAAATATCAAAACCAATGACTACAAACCCAATCGACGACCACAAGGCAGTGATTCAACATCAACTCAGCTGCTGCCCAAGCAAACCAGGTTCTTTGGCAGCCACATACGTCACCAAACACCAGAAATCAGGCCGACCAACCACCACGCCTGCCACCACCTACCCTCAATCACGATTTGTGGGCATGAAGCCCATTTTCCAGACTACAGTACAACAAATAACAGAGGGAAGGGAAAAGGAAAAAAAAAAAAAAAAAATTGACAAAGGAGTGGGCATATGAATAATGTTATGACTCTGATACCAAGAAAGTTTGTATGAGAGAAAGAATAGAAGAAGAATAGGGGAGGTTGTGTATATTCCCAGCAGCCCCTCTCCTTTCAACCAACATATATATAAGTCCAAAATAGAATACAAAGACCAAAATACCTATAACAAATTAACCCTAACACATTGTTCTTTTTTTTTATAAGTAATGTTGCATATGTCAAAAGTACAGAAGGGCGCAACCCTAGTACAAAGGAAGTATACAAGAGAAAGCCAAAGGGAAGAAAAGAGGACAAAGAAAACAAAAAGACAAGAAAGAACCCAAGGAACTCAAAACCTACAAGAACACAGCACCTCCCAAGTTGACTCATAAAATCCCACCACCCAACACAGCAACTGCCAAAACCAGCACTACCGCTCATGAGCCGTGCCTTTTCTTCGCCAATTGGAAGCATCACCATAATTAATGGAGCTCTTCAAATTGAGCAACTCCCTATTTCCATTGTACTTCGCCCGAGCAACCTTAAAGTCATCTTCAACAGCGCCAAAGACGGATCCTCTTCGTCACTATAAGGCCAATCTAGAGGATCAAGAAAGGAGTCATCCGTCCCATCGTCCCACTCCACCAACGCCTCATCCAAACTGCTTCCCGTAGGAGGGTAAACATTAAGAGGAATGGTGGAATCACCATCCATTCCATCCCAAAGCTCACCTCCCTCCTCCCTAACGATAATTTCTCTAGACGGACCGAAGCCTACTGGCCAATTCTTGGATTGAGACAGCCCATTAAAGCTGGGATCCTCCCCCTTAACACGAAACACCAAAGTAGAAGGGGAAGGAGTACTCAATGGAACAACACCAAAGTCATGACCCAGTCTTTCCTCTCAAGGTAGAGGAGGAAAAGAGAACTTACCCAAAATAGACGAGCTGGAAGCTGAAGCAAGGAGCTTGCTCTTACCTCTAAGACCTGATACAGAAGAGCCGAAAGTCGAAACTGGATCAGAATCTTGACCCGATCTTTCCTCACTAAGCAAGGGAGGAAAAGAGAACTTACCCAAACCATAGCCCAAAACAGAAGAAGACGATGCTAGAGAAGGAGCAGAATTCGTCCCAAAAAAACCTCACCTGCCGGAGACAGAACCCACCTTTGGCAAGACACAACCCACCACAGAGACAAAACCCACCTTCGGCATGCCCAAAACAGAAGAAGACGTTGCTGGAGAAGGAGCAGTATTCGTCCCAAAAAACCCTTGCCTGCCAGAGGCAAAACCCACCTTTGGCAAGAAAAAGTTGACCTAATACACTTTTCTAACAAGCTAAAACCTTGTCAAGCACCTTTGGAATCCATAAAAGTATTTAATAGAATATGTGAGCCAAGAACATTTTCAAGTTCAAGCATATCGCATTGATGACATATCTATGAGCAGAAAGGAGTCTAAGGAGTTATATGCTAGAATAATCCATATGATTGATAAGATGTAAGCAGTGTCATGTGAAAACAGTGATATGGCAGATCAAATATAAAGTAAAATAATACAACAATAATCAATTCCAACTAGAAAACTTAAGTTCAGTTCAAGATGTGATGATCAATAGCAAACCTGTTGTCCAAAGACATATGCTGGGATCATTGAACTTCCCCAAGACTCAAAGTGATAAACATCTAAGTAGTTTTTCTGTTCAAACAAGAAGCAATCATGTCAAATACATAATCATCATCAAGTAAAATGATGACATAATTAAATAGTTGAGAAAGAAGAAAAGTTTGGCTGAAAGAAAAAAAAAACATTATAGGTGATCAAGCATCTATTAAAAAATGCGTGAAGTGCCACTAAGTACACCACAAGTATACACAAGGACACCCAGGAAAAACAAAAGCAAGAAAAAAAAAATAAAAAATAAAAGAAGGAAAACCCAAAACCCACAAAGCATCCCAGAACAAACACAGCCCCAAAAACCCAAAAGGAACCCTACACCCTCTTGCCTTTACCACGGCTCAAACACTTAAAGTCAATAGAACTCTTCGAGTTCTTAAGTTCCCATTTTCCTTTCAGCTTAGATGCACAAACCACCTTCGATGGTAGGGAAGAAGGATCACAAGACAACCCCGCCAAAACATGGGAGACCAAACTCTCAACAAAAACAGAGAAAGAGCAACAGCTTCATCAACACCACCCTTTTGAACTTGAGGAAGGTCTTCGACGATGTCAAGGCTAGGGCGAAAAACTTATCCTCGGACCCCTCACACGAGACGCAATCCAAGGGCATGGAAAGAGGAATTCTCCCAAGGGAGACAAAGATTCTTCACCCTCCTCATCCTAAACATTGTCTTCCTCCCCTTCCCACAAAACCACCAGCTCCAAAGACTTACCCACATCACTATCTTTCTTGTCATCCAAGTCCAACTCTGCCATTGAGGGCTGGACAACAAAACTTGCCTTAAGAAAACCCCACCAAAGAAAACCCTTCACCGGAGAAGACCCCTTACTCCACAAATCAGAAATCACCCTATGTGGGGGCCGCCCCCGACGTGGCCTCCTTCGCCACTAACACACCAAAGAGGATACCAGAAAACCAAAGGTTCAAACACCAAAAAAAGGCCAAAAGACCCACCTTACATTGTTCATTGGCCACTTCCCGAAGGTAGAGACCAAGCAAAATGCTAAAATCCTCTCCCATAAGCAAACTCAGACAAGTTCGACTCCTTTTTTGCCTTGTACTTGCAATTATATGGAATCAAAGGCTTCGGCACATTCTAGGTGCTCTCTGCCATCAAGATCAAAGGATCCCAACCTACCGACAGACACGGCCTCAAAGAGGGTTGGAGAGGACCATAGGTAGGGTAGCCTCCTAAATCAAGCCAAAAAAACCCAGCCTTGACAGCCTCCAAAGAGACCAAAGAAATCAAACCCACGCCAGCTCCAGTGGAACACCTAGAATCTGGTTCAAAACCCGTTAAAGACCTAGAGCCCAAGTCAACAAAATCAACGACGAGCCCAAAGCCCGTGCCTAGACCCAACACGTTGGCCCTCTTGGCTTTGGGCTTCAAGCCCGCAACCAAAGAACCATGCCTCATCTAAAAGGATTTCTTGTGTATAATCCCAAAGATGGGATTCTAGCCCAACCCAAAGCCCTTCAGACCATTAACAACACATTCAAGAGCCCTGTGCACAACTGTCTTAATTCGAACCGCATGCCTTATCCACACACAAAGTCTTCATCTTCCTCGCAGGAGACCCATCTCGAACCCTGGGACAATCACCATGGTCAAAGTAATCCTCACCTCATGCAGAGTAACATCGAACGCTAGGGCCTTCAAGATCAACAAGGTTATTGACCAACGGATGCTTCATAAGCAGCAGACCGGCAGACCCATCAGATTCTTCTCCAAATCGTAACAAGTCACCGCCGATCTCACCACCTCGATAGCTTTAAGCACCTCCCACAAAGTCAAGTCCAAAAAACATGTGCAGTTTTCATCTGACCCAGAATCACAATCTTCTTCTCAGGATGCCTATCCACCAAATGCACCACCTATATGTACGTCGGTATCTCACCACCCAATAGAGGCTTTACTCCACCAAAAAGAGCTACACCAAAGCCCAAACCAGCCGCTCTTTCTTTTTCGACGACAAGGAATCACCTAACGGCAGTCACTTGGAGTGGAAAAAGACCTTCACTTTACTCAGTTCTACAGCAAACTAGCTCCAACCTTGCTCTTCTCGACCCTCTAGGCCACCCACCGCATACACCGCCACCTCCAGGTACCGGCCAGAATCAATGGATCCTCACTTAGCGATTGTCACTTTCGCACCCTCCCTGAAGGAATTGATGAAGTGCTTAGCGAAACAGCCACTTCATTGATTTTAGCTTCTGTGAGAAGTAGAGAAGTCCTTAATTATATCCTAATTGAAATATTGAACTCCAAAGCTACTCAAAAAATGGAGCAAAAACCTGACAGCATATAAAACATTACAATTTACTGACTTCAACTGACACATATTTCTTGACTCAATGGAGATGGTTAAAATATCATAATTGTTCCAGTTTCCTCAAATTTTTGCTCAAGCATACCCAACTATGAGTGATCAAAGTATAACATATTTGCTATTCAAAAGCCCAATAATAAGTCATAATGCAACTCTAGATGGCAAAGATTTTGTTAAAAACAAAAAAAAAAACTGTCAGAAAACTTACAGCTAGTATCACTCTCCCTGATGCAGAAAACAATTCACAAGCAATATCAATTTCAACATTAGTTTCCGCCCCTACTGCTGGCTGGGAGACACATGCCAGGAAATGGCGAACAACCAGCTCATACAATCTCTGTCACAAAGTTAATGTTATTTAAAATTCAAAAGAAACAGTAAACCAAGCATCTTAACTCAGACAAGGAAAATGTGGTTCAAGAACGTGCAGTAACAAGTCAAATACCAACTAAGATGGTGACACTGCTTACATGGTGGTCTTGACTAAATCGAGTTTCACCAGAGAAAAGCTTTGTTGGATGAATGGGTGGATGGGCCTTGTCATCATGTCCACCATTACTAGGGTTTCTCCAAAGTCCTGTCCCGGTGTCCAACAACCGCTGTGCATATGATCCCCATACAGGGTGCCTTTGTTGTTCTTGCACAATTGCCTACATGAAATAATGTCATGATGGCCCGTTAAATCAATCAAAGCTGATGAAAAGCAACCGAAGAAAGAGTTAATGGTCAACACAGGGATGAAAACAACATCAAATTAAGTGAAAAAGCTGCTATAATGTATGGAGAGCAAAAGATATTTAGTGGAAATGCTATGCTGGCATGTGATCAACAGTAGAAAGTAGTGATAACCTTTTCTTTTTCCAGGAAAAAGGAAACTAAAAGGGAAATCTTAAAAAGGCATTAAGCAGGAAGGAGAGTTGGCATATAACTGAGACGATCAAGAAGCATGAGTTTAGGATGTTTTCACAAAGGTGAATGCCTGAAAGCCGTGGCTACTTTAAGAGATGTGGAACTTGAAATATATTAAGCACATAAACAAGGGTACATGGTAAACAAAAAACATCAAAAAATATAAGCAAAAAGTAGACAAATTTCAAAACAAGATAGAGAGGTAAATTGCCATTAAAACTCAACCCTGGTATAATTATGAGTTGAAAGTGCCCCAAACTAAAGGCAAAATCTAACAAAACCAGTACTTGTGAAAAATCAAATTCCATGAGAGTTACAGATAAATTATCAACTAGGACCTCCAAAAATCCAAACATTGGAAGATAATCTCAATAGCCTCAAAAATATCAAAAGACTCATAATCACTTGAGGTCCAATCCAATAAGAGAAAAGTTTACACCCAAGATATACATCTACATAAAAATTATTGAAATCACAGACCTATACCATTTTCATTTCAACATATCCAAAGAGCAACCAGAAGAAAAGATGAGTTTAAACACTTTCGTCCAATTGGTTCAGGCATTGTGTTATGTGGAACGCTTTCTTCTCCAGGTTTGGTCTCTGCTGGATGATGCCTAGCACTGTTAAGGACTTATATGCAAGCTGGTGGACGAGTGGCCGTGCAAGGAGTGCGGTTGTATGGAAAATGGTTCCACTTTGCATTATGCGGTGCATCTGGAGGGAGCATAATGATAGGTGCTTTGAGGACAAATCGAGATCCCATGAGGAACTCCTCCATTTGTTCTTCTTTACTCTCTTCACTTGGATTGAGGGGTGGTTGGCCCCACAAGTGATTAGTTTTTCTGATTTTTTCTCTTATTTCTCCCCTCCCCCCTAGTCCCCTTTGTATACTCCTAGTGTACCCAGGGTTGCGCCCCTCTACACTTTTTATATATTCTATTGACTTTTCAAAAAAAAAAAAAAAAAGTGTAACCAAAGACCTTTCATAATTAGTAAAAGCTAAATGTCATTTCCCATAGCAGGTGCTTCTGCTAGTTGTTGGCATCTTATTTATGCCATTTCAATCCTAACCAAGAACAAATAGTCAAACAACATAAAATTTATTTTAAAGGTCAAAACAGGCTTTAAATCATGTCAGTTTCGTCTTTTTCAAGTATGCGAGTTGGTGGACGGTGGGTCGTTCGAGAAGCGCGGTTGTTTGGAAAATGGTTCCTCATTGTATTTTGTGGTGCATTTGGAGGGAGCGAAATAATAGATGTTTCGAGGACTCGCCGAGGACTCAAGAGGAGCTCCTCCATTTCTTTCTTGTTACTCTTTATTCTTGGACTACATTTGGCTCGCCCATGGTCATTAGCTTTGTAGATTTTTTCCTTTTTCTCTTTCCCTCTAGTCCCTTTTGTATACTCCCAGTGTACTAAGGGTTGCGCCCCTTTGCGCTTTTTGATATAATATTTGACTTATCAAAAAAAAACATGCAGATTTCTTTAGATTAAGATATAAATAAAAATATCAAAGCATCCACTTCTAAGCATCTTGAAGATCTCCAAGAATATCAAACAAGAAAAATTCCTACCTTCATGTCGTCGCCATGCATGAGCAAACACAGTCATCAAAAAAGTGGGGGTGGCAAATCATATTGAAAAATTATAGAGAGACTTTTTGTGGGGTGGAATTGAGGGTGAGTTTAAATATCATTTTGTGAAATGGTCACAAGTGTGTACACCAATGAAGTTTGGGGGGTTAGGGCTGCGGAACTTAGTTAAATTTAAGTGTTTTGGATCTGTGTGCTTGCTGGTGTTCCTCTAGCAGGACTAGGAGTGCCGTGGTTTGGAAAATGATGCCTATTTGTATTTTTTGGTCTATTTGGAGGGAGAGAAACAATAGGTGCTTTGAGGAATTGGAAAGCTCTTTGGAAGAGATTCTATCCTCTTTGTTGTATTCCTTATATTCATGGACTGCAGCTTACCCAACCCCTTTGTCTCTTAGTTATGCTGATTTTCTTTCCCGCTTTTCTTTTTCTAGCTAAGAGTTCCTCTTGTATATATCCTATGTACGTTTGGGACGCCTTTCGCTTTTTTAATAAAATTCCTTTTGACTTATCAAAAAAAAAAAAAAAATTTAATCAAGCTTTGATGGGTAAATGGCAATGGAGGTATGCGACAAAACAGGAGGCATTATGGAGGAAATTAGCGTAGACTAAATATGATAGCCATATGGGTGACTAGTGTTCTAAGGAGGTAGGGGGAACGTATGGGATGGATGTGTGGAAATGTATTCGAAGGGGGTGGGAAGGTTTTGCACAACATGTGAGATTTGATATTGGAGATGGTACAAAAGTCCTCTTTTGGCATGAAGTGTGGTGTGGGGAACATCCTTTGAAACTCGTGTATCCAGATCTGTTCAATATTGCATGTAATAAGGATGTGTGGGTGAAGGAGTGCATGGAGAGACCAAATGATATTCTTCATTGGAATGTTCAACTCTTTCTGCCTGTGCATGATTGGGAATTGGAGGAGGTAACACATTTCTTTGCTTTGTTGTATTCACAAAAAATCAGATGTGGAGGTGAGGATAATATTTGTTGGATTCCGTCAAAAAGAAATACCTTTGATGTGAAATCCTATTATAAGTCTCTCTCTACACCGACACCGGTGTTTGCTCCGTGGAAGAGTATTTGGAAGGTGAAGGCTTCCACAAGAGTGGCTTTCTTTGTGTGGACGGCAACGGTAGGAAAGATCCTCACTTTGGACAATTTACGAAAGAGGAATGTTATGGTAATGGAGTGCTGTTATATGTGTAAAAGCTAGGGAGAGTCCATTGATCATCTCCTTCTACATTGTGAGGTTGCAACTGAGGTGTTGAATGTTTTCTTTCAACTTTTTGAAGTGAGTTGGGCTATGCCGCGTAAAGTGAGTGATACCTTGGAAAGTTGGAGGGGTCAATTGGGTAATAGGCATGCTTTGCATATGTGGAGGCTTGCCCAATTATGTGTGATGTGGTGTTTATGGCGAGAACGGAATGCACACAGCTTTGAGGATAAAGAGAGCGGAATGATTGAGGTGAGGAAGATGTCGTTACATACTTTGTTCTCTTGGAGCAGGATTTGGTCGAATTCGCATGAGTCTACTTTTTTTATTTTTTAGAGCTCTGTAAATCTTTTCTAGTCATTAGGGGTTATCCTATATACCACTTGTATACATGGGTTGCACCCCTATGCGCGTTTTTTATTAATACACTTATTACTTATAAAAAAAAAAAACATTTACATGTGGCAAATGACACAAGGTCAGAATTCTAGCTCTTCCAAAGTGGTATCTCATTGATGGCTCGGGCCCCACCTGAAGGAGTATTTGGCAACGGAAAGGGACTAACAACTCTTCCAAAGTGGTATCTCATTAATACACTTATTACTTATCCAAAAAAAAAAAACATTTACATGTGGCAAATGACACAAGTTTAGAATTCTAGCTCTTCCAAAGTGGTATCTCATTGATGGCTCAGGCCACACCTGAAGGAGTATTTGCCAACAAGGGACTAACAAACTCATTTATGTCCATTACCATGGTGTACTTAAAGGCAGTCCTCTTGATCATGTTGTCATCATTAAGGATTACTAATACTTACTAAACAGATGGAAGCAGATGAATCCATGCACTTTAAGAATAAACTAATAAAACAAGAGTACAATTATTTTAGTTATTCAATGTATAAGCCATGTTCCTCATTAGGATGAAAGGGTTAATATCATGTGCTATGACCAAGTGAAGCATGCCATGCTTGTTGGAGAATATCGTCATTATTTCAGAGGTAAATACATACTCAGAAAAAGGTACATAGATGTATCAATTTAAATATCAACATGTATGCAACATCTACCATTGCGCTAGTTAGTACTCTAATGATTCATTTTTAATTTCTACTAACTCTTGCTTATTTTCTCTTACGTCACATCAGTTGCACTCTCTTATTCATATTTTTCTCACCTATATCTCCCATTCATGTTACCTATATCTCTCTTCTAGCCTCAAATTTTAATTCCTTAAACTGTTGCTGTCCCAAACCTTAGATGATTATGGTGATTTAAGTAGATGTTGTTGCCACTATATGAAACATTTTTATGCTTGTCCATAGCAGACAAAGTTACCAACATGCAAATCAGTTCTCTGTGAAAAGCAGTCAGTCTCTGTACGAGGATAACTGATGAAACCAGCTTGGTATAAATCTTCAGCGACCTATAAACAAAAAAAAAAAAAGTGTTTCAGACTGAGATGCATTTTAAATATCCATTTCACAGTGTAAATGAATCATAATCAGCATAGTATAAGATCAAAAGCTTTTAAAAAGGGAATTCCCAAAGTATATTGGAAAAAAAAAAAGTAGCAATCTTCTTTTCATATCTTTTCATTTGGCAGAACAAATGAACAAGAATGGGTAAATTAACGGAGCTACTTGTGAACATATTTGAACTTGGCTCAATTAAGCTTGACTCAAACTTGAATTGATTATTAATGGACCGTTCATGAACACAAAACTAGGCTCAATTATTAAACAATGCAAAATCAAATAAACTCAGCTTGGCTCGGTTAGCATTCATAAACAAGCTCATATAAAGTTTGAGTCGCTTGTTAGGCTCAACTCATATATATTTATTAACATCTACATATATATTAATAAAAAAGAGCTTATATAGTATATTATTTACAATATATATTAGTTATATATAATTAGCATTGGAATCAACAATGTGTTTTTTATAATCACAAATTTGGGACAAGGTGTGCTCCCCCATGGATGACGGTGGGTTAGGAATCCGGAACTTAAGAAGATTCAATCAAGCTCTTTTGGGTAAGTGGCTATGGCGTTATGCTCATGAGGAGGGGGCTTGGAGGAGATCAGTTTTGGTAGCTAAATATGGGTCGGATTGGGGGGGTTGGTGCTCAGGGGACATCTATGGGTCTCATGGGGTGGGTCTCTGGAAATACATTTGTAAGGGTTGGCAGGTTTTTAGGAGCCATATTAGGTTTGATCCTGGTGAGGGCTCTAAAATTCACTTTTTGGAGGATATTTGGCGTGGGGATAAAGCTCTTAAGGAAGTTTTTCCTGGTTTGTTTAGCATTGCCAGCTTTAAGGAGGCGTCCATAGCAAACAATATGGAGCACTCTAGTGGTATCATCCAATGGAACATCCAATTTACCAGGTTGATTCACAACTGGGAGGTGGAGGTGTTGGCCTCGTTTTACAAGTGTTTGTATGATTGTAGGTTGAAAGGGGTTGGGGTTGACAAGTTGTGGTGGGTGCCTTCACGCAAGGATTTGTTCGAGGTCAAGTCTTTCTATCGAGTCCTTTCGCCCACAGGGGTTACTTCGTTCCCTTGGAAGAGCATTTGGAGATCTAAGGCTCCTCCTAGAGTGGCGTTTTTTGCTTGGACGGCTGCCCGTGGCAAGATTCTTATCGTGGACAATCTTAAGAGGAGGGGTATGGTAGTGGTAAATAGATGTTGGTTATGCGAATCGGATGAGGAGTTAGTTGATCGTCTTCTTCTCCATTGCGGGGCAGCAAGAACCTTGTGGAATGCATTCTTCGCCCGGTTTGGTCTTTGTTGGGTTATGCCTTGCTTAGTTAAGGAATTATTTGCTAGCTGGTGGTCGAGTGGTCGTTTTAGGAGCGCTATTGTGTGAAAAATGGTTCCTCTTTGTAATATGTGGTGTATTTGGAGAGAGCGAAATGCTAGATGTTTCGAGGATTCTTCGAGGTCTAGTGAGAAGCTCCTCCACTTCTTTCTTTTCACCTGGACAGCGGGCTGGTTAACCCCGCGGGTGATTAGTTTTTCTAATTTTCTCTCTTTCTTTTCCTCTTCCCCCTAGTCCCCCTTTGTATACTCCCTGTGTACTAAGGGTTGCGCCCCTCTGTGCTTTTTAATATATTCTATTGACTTATCAAAAAAAAAAAAACAAATTTAAGTAAAATTTATAGTACTTATAATCATCAAGTAAGCACTCTTCACTCAAGCTCGGCTCGTTAATAACTCTAGGAATAAGTGACAATAATATGAGATGTATCTGAAATATCTATAATATGTAAACTGCCAATTTCATATGTCCCAGAATCATATTAAGAAGTAGCTCTAATAGATCATGAAGGAAAGCCATATAATTTTTTCATTTGCCAAAAATAACTATATTTGTTTTTGGTACAAAGTGAACTTAATTTTAAATTTGAAGCTCTAAGAGCAGGGGAGCAAAGACAGGATAAGTCACATATTCAGAGTTAAGAACAGCAATGGAACTTGGTAAAATTAAGCAAAATAGATGGAACAGGCCTGCAAACACAAATTCACACATTTCCTCATATTTTATTATATAAAGACGATATAAAATTCCATGGATTGATTCTACCTATGATGAATTGAACCACATATCAAAACCTTCCATGATTGTACTCCATTACTTCGATTTCAAGTGTTTTTCTTTCCTGTGTTTTTCTTTCCAACTACAGATATACAGACACATTTCCCCATTATATTCTTTTTTCACAGAAGTCTATAAAACCTTCCATAGAGAAAGTATACTTTTGAAGGAACTGAACCACAGTCAAAGCTTCAATTTAATACCTTTCAATCACTGTACCCTATTACTTCAATTTCAATTTCAATTCCATCTGTAACCATGCAGCAATCAATTAGAAAGGATATGTGGAATTGTTGCATATACCACAGACGTAAACTACAAACCTTCATGGTGTGTTCAGAGCTCATCCGGAAGTATCGTGAAGCACGTTTTTCAAGCTCAATGGTATTCAAAGGATGTGGAGGATACTTGAGCTTCTCCTGCTGTCTAACCTTTGTAACCTGAACGGCAGTTAAATAACTAAAAGTGAAATTTCAGTGGTATCTATACCATAAAGTTATCATAATGCTCAAGTTACAAAGCTTCATTATTACTCACAGTTGCAGTTGGCTCCTGAACACACATCTCATAAATTATAATGGCACAAGTGTAGTCAAACAGATGCCCACGCCTGCGAAATCAGACACTGTCAAATTTAACTTTACGTGAACTAAATATCAAAAATAAAAATGGAATTGACAAGGCATTCATGGTTTACATCCAACTGAATGTAGCAGTGCCTTCATCTGATTTGTGTGAGCAGTTGATTGTCCAAAACTCTTCCGGCTCATGTGCTTGCACTTCCCAATATCTTTCCACAATAAAGCCAAGTGTGGGGAACTACACTTATGGAGGAGGTAAAGTGGAAATGCATGAGAACTGCATGCCCCAGTTAATAATACAAATCATTGTCAACAGGCACCATACCTGACAAGGACCATAACTTAGAACAAGATTTCTGTCATCTGTAGTCAAATCAATAACAAATGCATCTCTCAACAGCATAGTCTGAAACCTAGTGAAAGAAGCACCAATCCGAAGATCTATTTCCTGCAACAAACAAGAATGTCAATTTCATTCCATGTAGAAGGAGATGCAACTAACACAAAAAAGAATTATAGTAGGACTAAAACACTCTTACTTAACAGCTATATAGTGAACAAGTTCAAAAATCATGTTATGAAAATAATTTGGCCTTTGAACGAACAAGTAAAAGTTCCACCTGGGTGGGAGAAGATACTCACTTGCCTAGCATCCACCGCATCAGAAAACCATTTATTCGGCTCAACAAGATGTTGCACTGCTTCATGGATTTCACTGGAGACTCCAAAACCAAAGTCATGAAAGTAAAGACAAGAAGATGATAATCAAAAACCACAAAAAGAATATTAACATTTAGGACCTGTCAATTAAGGCAGAAAAATGAGCCCTCCTAATGGTAAGATGAGCATTTACTGCTGTGCAAACTTCTATCACTTCAAATGCAATGTTTTCTCCTTCTCTATCACAATCTAGCCACAATACAAGCCACTGGCACCTCCTAGCTTCCTCTTCCAACGTCCTCTTGATATCCAACTTGTCCTAAATTGGCAGAAAACAAACGTAAAGAAAGAATAGGTCAGAGAGTTATCCATACAAGCAAAAGAACAACCGTGAAATGGTTGTTAATCTCTTATCCAGATCACATAACTGTAACTGATATTGCAATTTCCCTGTTATCCCAACCAACAACTTCTCATTGCAAATGTTGATCTAGCGGCCATATAAATGCCTCTATGTAAAAATGCCTCAACATAGTAGCTGCATCACAATTGCCTACCATCTTAACACTATAATATTCATCATGGCAATCTTACCCAGCAACTTGTAATATCAACAATGTGTGGTGACGAGGGAGACACATTTCTCTGTTCAACCAAAAGATACATCTAATTACGGACTTTAACCAATTGTTATGAGATTCCAAGAAAGACCCCGCATCTTGAAACCATGTATAGTCCATACTTTGTTTATTTTTCACCTCATTAATAAACCAAAATCAATCAAATATACTCTACTACGCCCGCCTCGTTACAATCACAAATCGAGAAAACTTTCTACACAACCACAAGCAACTGTTCCCACAAGATCCAATTAACATTTATTCAAACATCGCAACCTCACATAAGCATGTCTATGTATATACACACACACACAGGGAGAGTGAAGGAGACAGAGAGAGAGAGACCTCGGGGACGAATTTGCGGACGGGAACGTGGTAGAGATCGGCGGGGTCGCAGGAGTGCCACCTGCGGAAGCGGTCTTCGAACTCGAGCTCCATGAGGTGGCCGGTGACGGAGGTGACGAGCATGTGGCAGGGCTGTCCGTTAATCGAGTAATTGAACTCGAAAATCCTGTTGTAGCGCGAGCGGCCGTCCCTGGTTCTCAGGCCCTGATTCCTGGAGAGAATGCTGGCCACCGCCTTCGCCACCGACGGCTTCTCCGCCACGTTCAGTACGTTGATGGTGCGCCCGCCTGCCATTCTAAGCCTCGGCGGAAGGCTGATAGGTGGATTAGGGCTTTGGATGAGCAATGAGAGGAATGGAATTGGAAGGGTTGGGGGCTGAACTGGGGCAGATGGAGGTTTTGTGCGTGGATTTTCCCGCCGTTTCTATGCCCAAAGAAGGATTTTTCGAATTGCTCAGGAAAAAACAGAAAATATGTATATATCGAATTGTTGTGGTAATATCGAGGGTATTTCCTATTTTTATTTCACATTTTATTGGAAAATGTATTTCTTTCTGATTTTGGCTTTTGGGTTTTAAATGTTTCTGCAGTGTTATAGGTTTTATATAAAAACATGATTTAAGAAAAAAAAATTGTAATTGCTCCACCACCGGTTTTTTAAGATTAGATCAAATTTGGCATTAAGAACAACTTTGTGAGGCGTTAGCAACAAAATTGAGATTAAGATCAAATTTAGGATGATCAAATCCATTTTGGATAATATCATCCCTAAAGGGTTAACCTTCCACCCTTAGGTTTTAATTTTGAATCTAAAACAAGTTTTAAAGCATTAGAACCTAACTATTAACTCATAAAATTAATCATAAGAAAAAACAGATTACAATTTTATTTTTTATTAAATCATATTATACATAAGACTAGGAGAACACTATGAGGAGAACCCCTAGCAAACCCCTTTATAATTCAGTTTTTTTTATCTAGACAATATTCGATTTTAACAATCTACTAAATATCATGTCAAAAAAAAAAAAACAATTTACTAAATATAATAGTTGTATTTATTTTAGGATAAATATATCATAAATGCTTGAGTAAATGCGCGATTTGAAATCACTTTCTCACATTTTAAAATTTAACTTTTACCACTTGAGGTTTCGCAAATTTGAAAGTAGTTGTCCTGTGAATTTTATAATTCAGTTTTTTATCTAGACAATATTCTATTTTAACAATCTTCTAAATATAATAGTTGTATTTATTTTAGGATAAATATATCATAAATGCTTAAATAAATGCGTGATTTGAAATCACTTTCTTGCTTTTTAAAGTTTAACTTTTACCACTTGAGTTTTTGTGAATTTGAAAGAAATTGCTCTGTGAATTTTGCTATTGACCGCTAATACCATGTCAGCATTTTTGCAACTTCATTTTAAAATAATTTTCTTTTAGTTTATTGAAAATTAATTTTTTTTTTTTTTTTAAAAAAAAACTTGAAGAAAGAAAAAATCTTTAAAAAGAAAATAAAAAAGTCACTCAAGGGCATTTCCAAGCGATGGTGTGCTCGCTATAGGTGGCTGAGAATGGTTGATGGCCAACCTGTGGGCAAAGATGATCACGAAATCAAAAATTACCATTTCCATTTCCATTTAAAAGACACCAGATGGCTCAAGAAGACGTAGCATAAGTAATGCTTTCAAAGCAACTCCAACAATTAATAGAATGGGGTGTAATGCCAAGATTTGTGTGACGTTATGGGATGATGGAATGTGATTTTTGGAGAAATTCTAAGCGTCCATCTCCCGTCCACCCAGCGTCCATCTCGTGCTGACGTGGCGTCTTCCACATCAGCCCCAAAAAAAAAAATGAATTTCTGGAGTACGGCAAAAACACGCGTGGGTTTTATTTCCCCCCATTTCGCTCATCCCACTCATTTTCCCCCTCTCGCTCCCATTTCTCTCTCAGTCCCGGCGATCCATCGTCCAGGATCCCACGCCACTCCCTCTCCCTCTCCCCCTCCGTCGCGCATCTCTCTCTCCCCTCCATCGTGTCTCGATCTCCGGCGACCCACCAGGGACCCAAAGCATCCTATTCTCCGGCAACCCACCCGGGACCCAAAGCATCCAGTTCTCCGGTGACCCAAGGCGTCCTGTTCTCTGGCAACCCAAACGGTATACGTGTTTTCTAGGTTTTTTTTTTTTCTTCATTTTATTTGGGTATGTGGGTGAGAGGGAATTATTGTGGGGTTTGTCATGTTTTGGTGTTTAGTTTTCTCAATGAGTAATCTCCGGCAGCCCGAGTGGTGTTTGGTTTTCTTAGCTACAGGCCAAAGCCTCGTTCATTGGGTTCATTTTCTTTTCCTTTTCTTTTTCTCTGTTTTTATAAGGAGTTTGGGGTTTTGTAAGTAAGTGCTGGCTTCCCCTTCGTTCCTCTACATATTGTTGCTTTTCTTTTTATTGCTTTGAGCTTTGTGTGTGTTTTTGTTTTGTTTAAAACTTTGTGGATTTTTGTCAATTAAATGATTAGAGTGACTGCGTCGATGATGATGATGACTGTAGTCGGTCAAATTAGGAATTAGTTTTAGCTTGTGAAGTAAAGTTCGCTTTGTAGAAAGGAAAGCGATTCGGTTTATGATAGGAACCCTTATTTGGTTGCTGAGAAAGTGAAGGGAGGGAAGAGGAATATTGTTTTGAATTTGATAAGTTTCTGTTTCGGGTTTTTTAAACCCAAGGGATTAAAAAATATATAGTATGAAATGTGCAATGTTTCGGCTTTTTGTTTGTTGTACCTGTAAAGATGTATATTTTTCCTTACTGTTGTGTATTGTATTCTAGATTAGTAGAGTTGTTGCGTATACGTTGGATCTTCTTCTCATTTTTGTTTGTTTTTTTTTTTTTTTTTTCTCTTGTTGATTTGTTGTTGTTGTTGAAGAATAAGCTGTGTTTCACATCAGTCTGACCTATGGTTAGAGTGAACACTAACAAGTCTTCAATTTCTCTTTGATTTGTCATTTATAATGGTTAGAGACATATTACCTTGGCAATGAAAAGTAGTTGTAAAACATCCATAAACTCAAGTATAAGTAGATAGCAGGGAACTTGCTAACAAGTTTACCTAAACTTGAAGTAATATAAAGGTCCTCCTCTAATGGACAACCATACCACAATGTTACATGACTTACTTATGATTATGATTTATGTACATTACATGCTTATTTATGTAATCAATGCTTATTTCTCTTCACTACCATACCACAATGTTACATGATTTATGTTGGAAATTTTTAGGCCTTTGTGATTGTAGCTATTGGTTTTTAATTTCATGCTTAATTTCATTTCGATCCCACCAGATATTATAAATTTTGGAGCTTAGAACCAGTCTGCATATATTAGCAATTCAAATGGATGATATTAGTTCTTCTTCCACTCTTGCAATTCAAGCTTCATCATATCTATACGGTGAGCTGCCGTCATTTCAAATGGATGCTCAAAATGAGTTTGAAGATAATCAAAATGACCTTCAAAATGGTATGTTAGTCATTTTATTCTTCCTTTTATTTTCCTTCAAATATTAATGACATTTTTATTCATAGTTGTTTTATTTGTTTTGATTTAGCCAGGAATGAAGATGATGCATATGATGTTGAGTTTGAAGCTAATAATGAGAACAAGTTCGATAATCCTGAAAATGGTATGTTAAGTCGTTTTATTCTTCCTCTAATTTTTTTTCAAAGGTCCCCTACCAATTTTTTATTTATAGTTTCATTTATTTTGATATAGATGGAAATCAAGCTGTAGTCGAGTTGGAAGTTAATGATGAGAATAAGTTCAAGTATAAGATTATAGATGATGTTCAAAATGTTGATCAACCTAAGGCATGATTGTTATTTAGCTCTTTAAAGAAACTTTCTACTTATTATGAGATTTATGCCAAGCAACAAGGTTTTGTGATGGTAAAAAGGAATAGAAAGTATGATGCACATGGAAATACATGGTACATCACCTTAGCATGTGATTGTCAGGGTAGCAGAAAAGCCAAAGAGACTAGTAATGACTTTTCTAAGCCTATTCAAACAATCAGAGTAAGATGTAAGGCTAATTTGAATGCAAAATTAGTTGATACAAAGTGGTATGTGATTAGTGTATCTATTGACCATAATCATGCATTAAGTCCAGGAAAAGCTAGATTTCATAGATGCCATAAGAATTTGGATTATTATGCAAAGAAAAACTTTTTCTAAATGATGATTTTGGAATAAGTGTGAGCAAGAATTTTAACTTGCTAGTCATCGAAGCAGGTGGTTATGAGAATCTTGCATTTGGAGAAAAATAGTGTCGTAATTTTATTGCCAATGAACGATATCTTCAGCTTGGCACATGAGGAGCTGGGGCACTTCATGATTATTTTATTAGGATGCAATCAATTAATGATGGTTTTTACTTTGCCATGGATTTTGATGATGATGGTAGATTAAAAAATATTTTTTGGGCTGATGCACGAAATAGGGCAGCATATGAAGATTTTGGAGATGTCGTTACATTTGACACAATGTATTTGACTAATAAATATGAAATGCCATTTGCTCCTTTTGTGGAGGTGAATCATCATCATCAGTCAATACTTTTTGGTGCTGCATTAATATCAATGGAGAATACAGAGACATTTGTATGGTTGTTTAAGACATGGTTGAAATGCATGAATGGCCGATCGCCAAACGTAATTATTATGGATTAAGATAGGGATATGAAAAGTGCAATCAATATAGTTTTTCCGAATGCTCGACATCGATTATGTTTATGGCACATTTTGAAAAAGCTTTCTAATAAATTTGGGGCACATCTAGAATATCATGCCATTAAAAGCACCTTATGAAAATGTGTGTATGAATCTCAAACATGAGATGAGTTTGATGTTAATTGGCAAAGTTTGCTTGGGTGTTACAATCTTGAGGATAATGCGTGGTTGTGTGGGCTATATAGTGAGTGGAATTTCTGGGTACCCACATATTTGAAAGATGTTTTTTGGGCTGAAATGACTACCACACAAAGGAGTGAAAGTATGAATGCCTTTTTTTTATGGTTATGTGCATCCATCAACAACTTTGAAGGAATTTGTTGATAGATATGATAATGCTTTGCGTAAAAAGGTTGAGAATGAGAATATTGCTGATTTCAAGTCATTCAACAGCACGATTGCATGTGTAAGCAAGTTTTCTTTTGAGAAGAAATTTCAACAACTTTACACCAATGCAAAGTTCAAAGAAGTACAAGAAGAGATTAAAGAGATGATGTATTGTACTGTCGACCTTATCAAAAGAGAAGGTACTATTTCTACCTATCAAATGGCTGAGCGGGTAGAACTTATTGGTGACTACGTGAAGAAAGTAAGCTTTACTGTTGAATATAGTGAACCATGTGAAGTGAATTGTAGTTGTTGTATGTTTGAATCAAGAGGAATTTTGTACAAACATGTCATATCTGTACTAATTAGAGTAGATGCTATCTCGTTGCCTGAAAAATATTTCCTTAACCGTTGGAGGAAAGACTTGAAGCGAAAATATAAATTTATCAAAAAAGTAGTTATGATCCTTTGAAAGGCAATCCTAGTACAGATAGATGTTTTGACTTGTGTAAAGATATGCATGTATTAGTAGAACTTGCATCAACTACTCCGGGGAATTACATGAAAATGAAAGATCATATTCGTATGTTAACGAATAAATTAAGTGGTAGCGGTTGTGAATATAATCTCCCTTCCAAAGCACTTCCTGTTGGATTTGCTAGCGAGTTGTTCGTTACTGGTACGATGGTGGAAAGTAACAAGGTTCATAGTCCTCTTGTGAAGAGAACTAGAGGGAAACCACCTTCAATACGGTTAGCGTATACAGTAGAAAAAGCTGTGGTGAAGAAATCACAAGGAAAAAAGAATCAATCCAATGACATAAATCCCACAGAAAATTGCCGTACAAAGAAGGTTAAATAGTCAATAATCTAGATTTTTAATTATGCTTACTTAAATATTGCAAAAGCTTTTTCTAACATGTTTGTGTTATTTTCTAGTTGAAAACTTGCCAAGGAACACAAGATGGAGCACAAGGAGGAACACAAGGAACAAGTATAGTTTTAAAATTTTATTTTGCACATTGGACCAATATTTTCTTCATACAATTTCATTTTGACTTCTTCTTTACTCTTGCCATTGTACAGGTTAATCTTTGGTATCCACTTAGCATGATAACAAGATTTGAGCCCAATTGACTTCATTAATGTTTAGCAATTTGCACAGAGGGTGATGGACATATCTAAGTATAAGAGGGAGCTTTATGATTATCTGGTTACAAAGATGATTGATGTTTTATTTCTCATGCTGAGTGAACTTAAAGAACTTTGTATATGCTATACTTTTTGTTGGTCCAATTTTGTGTTTGAGACCAGTATTTTCATCTTATGTTTTTGTTCTTCCCTTTAAATTTGAGAATATGTTTATAGTAGAAAACTACTATTTACCCTTTTGTAGTTCTGCTTATAGTAGGAAAAATTTTAAAATGATTTTAGTACTGAACTTGAAGTTCAAATTTGGAAAAGGATTTGACTTATCCTTATCACATATTGATTTGTATACCGATAAGTGATAAGCATGTGCATGTCGGCCAGATGCATGCATATGTTTTGAATACTGCATGGGCTGGCAGAGTCTCAAATCTCAATCCCATATCTTCAGATTTATGTAATGACTTATGCACGTGACATTATTATATCAAGCCTTCAAGGTATTCCTAGAAAAAAAAAAGCAAGGTCAACTATTTTAACCATTTTTGGCCTCCTTGTTGTGGGCTTTTGGTAAAATGTCTTTTATATGATTGTTTGCTGAATTTATTTGTGGGAGCATGCCCTCATTAATATGATAAGCAACCCTGTGAACTCAACAATCCCCATTGCTGCCAAGGTTTACAAGAAAGCAGGAATATATGATGAGAAGAGGTTGTTTGGTGTGACTACCCTTGACGTGGTTAGGGCTGAAACATTCTATGCTGGAAAAGGCAAACCTGAATGTTACAGGTATGGCTGGTGTCTTATTTTTGGAAACTAGTTCTTGTAGTTTGTGGTAACTCTCTGTTTGGTTGGTAAAAGATTAAATTTAATGAGCGGATGAAAATTGGGTTGATCATATTTCTATTTTGTTTTGTAAAAAATTATAGCTCATTTTGAACTGGGGAAGATGCTTCCCTATTGTAGTTCAGTTTTACTCATTTCAGTAATGTATCTTTTATTTGCTGCAATTAGAGGGTATTGTTAGACTGCTGGGTTCTCAATGATATCCAATAGGGAAAAAGAAGAAGAAGAAGAAAAAAAAAAGCACATGACTTATTTGGCAAAATAAGGCTCACTTGAGAGTGATTTTCTTTGGCTACCTTAGGCAAGATTTTGACCATAGATAATCTTCTATTATGTATGACCAATTTTTCTTTTTATTCAATTTGTAGACATTCAGGTTACATGTCTATAGTTTTTGTAGTTTGAGTTTGATTTTACAATGGTGTTCTTTGACATCTTGTTAATAAAGCACGGTGCAACCCGTTGCTTATTGTTGACTTGGAATCAACTTCAATTCCCAAGTGGAAGCCTTTATCGACGTGGATGATGCCAGCTCCTAGAGAAAACTGCACCAAATTTTGGTTATTGGCTTCTTTATCAGTGTTGTGCTTGTTGATACAAGTGGCACCGGCTTTGTGCCATGTGCGTTGCACCAAATCTTGAATGTAGTTGTCCGGTTTTAGTTTTGTTTAGCTTCTGTGAAGCTTGTTTTGACCCAATGGAAGGGTTTGTAATCATTGATGGGTGTTTTTGGATTGGTTTGTATTTAATGAAATGATTTATTCATCAAAACAAAAAAAACAAAAAACAATTTCCAACTATTATTTTCGGTTCTATTATTTGGATTGGTTTCTTTAGCTCCTATTATTTTCGGTTAACGCATGTAACCCACAAAGAAAAATGCTCTATCAACAACATATGAATATGATATTCATATGGCATATGCTTCACGCCTCACGGTATCCCAATCCATTACGTTTGTAGAAATACTTAGAAAAAAAACATGATAATCACACTAGATTTCAGCAATTCTAGTGTTCAAATCTATGGTGTTAAAATCTCTTTGCTCGTTCAGATGGTACCTAGTTTCTAAGAATATTACATGAAAAACAGTAGTCGTCCGAATGGTTATTAATGAGCATCCGGATAGATATAGGTTAAACCCTTTAACTGAAGTTTTCTATAAGGGGACGTCCGGACGAGAATTCAGACGCACGTTTAGACGAGCCTCTCAGGTCCTTCTGCACAGCTTCCTTGTTCAGACGAGCACTGAGATGAGCCTTTAGACGACCTTCTCGGGTCCTTCTGCATAGCTACCTGGTTCGGACGAGCACGGAGAAGAGCCTTTAGACAACCTTCTCTGTTTCTTTGCAAAACTCACTCGTTCGGACGAGAATTCAGACGAAGGATCAGATGACCTTCTTGGGTTCGTCTGCACAACTTCCTCGTTTGGACGAGGATCCAGACAAGCCTTCAGATGACCTTCTCGGGTCCTTCTGCACAACTACCTCGTTTAGACGAGTATTGAGACGAGCCTTCAAACGACCTTCTCTATTTCTTTGCAAAACTCACTTGTCCGGATGAGAATTCAGATGAAGAATTAGACGACCTTCTCGGGTTCTTCTGCATAGCTTCCTCGTTCAAACGAGGATCCAGACGCTTCAGACGACCTTCTCAGGTCCTGCTGTCCAGCCAACTCATTCGAACTAGAATTTGGATGACCCTTCAGACGTCCTTCTTGGTTTATTTGCAAAACTCACTTGTCTGGATGAATTATCGGACGCCACTGCAAACGAGCCTACAGATGACTCGTCTGAGGCCCATTTCAGCCAACTTATGCAAACTTCATTTTTTATTTGTTTATTTGTTTATTTTTATTTTTTTTAGCATGTCCACTGAAGGGTAGGGGAAGGGGGATTTGTTTTTTTTTTTTGTTTTTTTTTTTGGTTTTTGATTTTTTTTTTCATATGTCAACTCAAGGGTAGGGGGAAGGAGGAATTTTTTTGTTTTTGTTTTTGTTTTGTTTTTTTCCTTTTCACATGTCCACAAGGGTAGGGGAGGATTTATTTTTGTGTTTCTTTTTTTTTTTTTTTAATTTATTTTTACATGTCGAATCAAGGGTAGGGGGAGGGGGGATTCGAACTTGTGACCTCCGCTTTATAAGTTTGTTTTCATAGGCGATTGAGCTATCAATTGGGAACTTGTGACCTACTTATGCTAACTTTTTGTCACGGATCACAAAGAAGAAGTATTAAAATTTTCTATCAATTTTCGCAACGAACTAAGCACGAATAAAATTTTATCCCAATCCATTACGTCTGTAGAAATTGGAATATCCTAACATTATATCCTTAAACAAAAACCAAAAAACAAGTAAACAACTTCATAACAAAAAGTCGATTTTCACTCCCCTTTTTTTGTCACGGATGACAAAGGACAAAAGCGGGAGCAAGCTAATCCCTCATCGATTGTTCCTCATCATTTTCTTCATCGACTCCGGATGATCCCATGACTTTAGTCTTCAATTCTTTGACATCTGTCTGCAAGCTTGTTAGAATAGATGAAAACGTTGTCATTTGAGTCGCCATGACGTTCAGCTTGGCCATCACATCTTCTAACGAAACAGGAGCCAATGTAGAAATGCCTATGGAAGGACCAGCCTTAGTAGTGGCAGCAGGATCAATTGTAGCTTCAAAATCCTTGGTGCCATGCAGTTGCATTTGACCTTTGGATCGACTCACGGTAGCTTTACAGAAAGGACCAAGGTGCTTCATAGTTGGTTCAGAATCTGGAATCTGAACAAATTTTGCAATGATACGTGAAATCAAACTTCCATATGGCAAGGAAATGGAAGTCTCAGAGAACATTGCCTTCATGAGTTGAATTGCAATTGATGCAAAGTCAATCTGGACATCTGTGAGAAGCGTATAGATGAACCGCCCTTGAGCCAACCCAAGATCTGAATGATGGTCTATTGGAAACACATTTTGCATAACAATCCGAGCCAACAGTTTCACCGGATGAGAGAGATGTCCAAGGGGAATAACCTTCATGTAATCTTGCCAAAAATTGTAGGAACCAGGAGGAATAAACATCTTTGTCATGTTAGTTTTGGAAGGGAAATCTTCAGTCGGATATGGATACCCAGGCTCCTCAATGAGTGGAATTCCTGTGACCTCAGCAATTACTTCACGAGTAACAACAATTTGCATGCCTCTAACAAATGAGATAATCTACAGAGGAGCGTCAACATGTTCATCAGAGTCTTGTTGAATTTCCATGTTCGCATAGAATTCCCAAACTAGATTTATAAAAGGACATGCTGGGGGAGAAATGAAGTACTCCCATCTCCTCTTAGTGAATATCCGAGAGATAATTTGGAATTGATTGTCCTGAAGATCTGACAAGTTGACTGGTCTCTCGATAATAATCGTGCGATCATGGAACCTCTCAAGAAAAATTTTCTTCGCAGACTTGTGACAAAATCTAAAACCAATATCGGGTCTTGTAGTGGGAACCCGACCCAAGGCCGAGGCCAAACAAGCATCATCTGCTGCCTTTCTCTTTTGAGCCTTAGATTTTGTGCGTATGGGTAACTTTCTAGAAGGGGTTGCTCCACTATCCATAGCCTACATCCATGAACACATCCACCATAAAAAAATATATAAATTGTGCCTGAGTATATTTTTGATAAGTAAAGAATTTAAGTAAAGAAAAATAGTCATGGTGATCAGTAATTATGAAACAAAAATAGTCATGGTGATCAGTAACTATTTAATAGGAAGAAATTATATAAATTAGTAGCATAAAGCACTGTTTATTTTGATGGTGATCAGTAAACTGCTTGTCACTCCACTTGCTCTGAGAATCTTCCAGATGACATTCAAGTGTTGCGACACTTAGAGTATCTTTCTCTCAATGGCTATACTGGTATAAAAGAACTACCTTCATCCATTGTGTGCCTTGTTAGGATTAAAGGATTACATCTAGAAGGTTGCACAATCCTCATGAATCTCCCAAATGGCATTTATCGGTTGCAACATTTGCAGGACCTTACTTTGCATAATTTTCATTGGAAATTTTTTTAGAAGAACATAGAAGATCGTCGACATTGCAATCGTTGAGTACTCTTGGGAAAAATGTCCAAACAGAATCAGTACTCTTTGGGTTTTTCTTTTTCATTTTTTGGTTCAAAAAAATTGTTGATTTTTTTAGACACACATGAAGCGAACAAAAAAATGGCTCAAATAACTGATTGAGGCATTTTCTCAAACATGTGATATGCAGTGATGATTTATACATGCAAAATAACTCAAGAAATGTGAGAGTCTCATGCCTGAGTACATTAGAAAAAGAAGTTTCAAACACTATCCAATTAGAGACACTCATCATATATCACAACCAAACCAAACATTTTGATTTCCAACTTCAAATCCTAAAAACAAATTTGAAAATAATGTAACCATTTAAATGTAAGAAAATGCATACCTTTGATTCAAATGAGATATGCTAATCTCGGAAAACTGAGATAGGCTTATCACCGAAGAAGTTTGACAGACACTCTAAGTGCGGCTGAGGTGAAACCAACAGGAGAGAAAACGACAAACACGAGAGGAATGAAACTTAAAGTTTCACGGGTTACTTATCTGAGTAGTCATGTCCGGACGATATAATTTGGCGTCCGGACGAGGGTGACCAAAAGGGAAAAAAAAAAACCATGCTTATGACCAACAGAATTGGATGCTTTAACTTCATCAAGGAACGCGCATTTCTTCTCTATATAACCGGAATTGAGTTGAACTACTTACTTTATGATAAGGAGCATAAATTTTTTATGAACTTGGACATGTTACAATTTAGAAAAAGTTGTTTTCAAAGCCTTTGCTGTAACCGTAAGGAAAATATGGGTAGAAAATTTATTTCATGTCCCCTCCAACATACAAAATAAAGATGGACTAGAAGGATTAGATATGCCTTTTGGAAGCCCTTGCATTTTCAGCATGCCATAATGAAAATTTCAAATCTTTGGTGGTCTCCAGCCATCGAAAGTATCTTTATATTTTCAGTAGTGTTTTTCCTGATATTAAATGCCAATAGACACAAAACTCAACGAATAGTAAAATGGCCTATATCTATAATTCCAATTATAAACATACAGATTCAATATAACCAACAAAACCAAGAAAATAAGTTCCAAACTATTTTCTCACCTAATTAAGCAATGGACCAAACTATCAAAAAGCTTTCAAAGGCAAATGTTCTCCTTATAAAATCAAATCTTCAATGACATAAGAAATCAGTTACATATCTCCAACTTAAATACATGATAATTCGAACAACTAGTTCATTTTAATATATACTTATTACTACTAGATCCATGATAACCAGTAATATGTAGTAGCACCAGCAAAATAATTAAAGATAGGACAACCTAATACATCTTTTTTCTAAACTGGCACATTTTTTTTTTCTTCTTTTGTATCTAGTTTTTGCTCGAGTCTCCTAATTTTTGCCCGGGATTGATGTTCAACATCCTTCAACCATTGCAACATTATATCCAATTTCTCCTCGAGTCTTCTAACTTCTGCTCAGGATTGCTGTTCATTGTCCTTCAACCGGTGCACCATTCTTATCTTATAAGATGACATTTTGTTATCAGCCCAATTAAAGAAGCCACAATCACCAACTTGCTGCATGATACAAAAAAAGTGAACGCAATGTAAAAATCAAGCATAAAATAAAATAAAATTGGTCAAAATAATTAAACATCGAAATATTTCTTATGCAATACCTTGTACTTTTCACATCCATACCACTTTCGCCCATAATTTGTATATGTCCAGGAGTACCTTATGAGAGCAACAACTCCACAATAACACAATGGACGCCCACTCGACATCTCGCTATTCGCAGACATAATTAATCACCTGAATTGGAACAATATAGGATTTCGATCACAATGATTAATATATATAGGTTAATTAACCAAACAATCTCATTCATGAGAACAATAACCAAAGAGACAGTTTAAACCAAGTCTAACATCACCATTAACTAGTCATATGAATGATAGATGCACCAGCAATTTGGCATTTTCAAATAAAGGTGCTTTTAACATATCACAAAGCGTGGAGACATTATTTGGTGAGTAAGAGATGCAATGTACAACATGTTATTCTTTGATAATATTTAATGTACGTGGTTTCATTATAATACCAATGTTGTAATCATTTCAGGAACAAAGATTTGAACATAAAAAAAGGACTACGAAAGAAGAAAATTATATCTCATATTTCTACTACTAAATCAAAGGAGAATATGTGCTTCTCATCTGACTATGTGGATCCAAAAGAAGCATGTGAAATGGTAGAGGAATTTTTGGGCACATCATATAACAATCTTCTTAATCACTTCAACGACGAAGAAAATGTTCCACAACGTAACTAAACTCTTATTTATTACTTGACATGGGCCAAGATTTCCTATAAAAATAGTGGTTTTGTTAATGTTGTTCTTCATATTGTTTTCAATCACTTTTTATAGGAAATAAGAAGGGGAGAGTGGACGAGCATAAAGAAGAGGGACAAAGCACTGTGCAAGAGCAACCAAATCTTATAGAAATGTAATGACTGATCTAGTACAAGTTGAAGACAATATAGGTGAATATTCAAGTCCTCCTTCTGCCTATACTGAACAATGTGATTTGATCAACCATATTCCACAGGTTTCCAAGTATGAGCATGTATTTTTCATGCATGGATAAAAATAGGCAAATCAATGGGGATGTTTTTTAGAGTGCCAAAGTTATAATTTCTAGATATTATAACTATAAAAAAGTATACACTCCACAGAAGATTTGTGTCATACGATTAAAAACATTGTACCAATCTACACAAGCCAGCACATTTAAAGGAAAGTTAGTGGGTAATATGGCTCTAACCATTACAAATGACAGTTGTTGAACTATGTTCAATGGTTAGTTAAACAAATGACAAGTTTAGGTATCCCTTTTTTTTTTTTTCCTTTTAGTTAATTAAACACACGAAAAAAATTTCCTGTGCTTAGCAATAAAAGGAACAAAATGTAGAAGTATTCCTAAACTATCAAATCACAACATTACTATAGAGATGAATAAACAGGATTAACATCCTAAAAGTAGTAGGTTAATAAATAACTTGAAAAATTTATGGCAACTCTCTCAAAAGTTGCACATTACTTTCAAATTCTCAAAATAAGTAGTCCTGCTATTTACATGGTATTCACAAACTAATGAACAAAATAATATAATACATAATTATACATGGATACACATTGCACATTTCATACACGAGTCCCTCCCTTGGACCCCTACCCAAGTTATATATCAACTAACATTAATTCTTCAACAACTCTATGTCTAATCATTTAATCGACAAAAATCCACAAAGTTTCAAACAAAACAAAAACACACACAAAGCTCAAAGCAATAAAAAGAAGAGCAACAATATGTAGAGGAACGAAGGGGAAGCCAGCACCTACTTACAAAACCCCAAACTCCTTATAAAAATAGAGAAAAAGAAAAGGCAAAGAAAATGAACCCAATGAACAAGGTTTTGGCCTGTAGCTGAGAAAACGAAACACCATTCTGGCCGCTAGAGATTACTCCTTGAGAAAACCAAACACCAAAACATGACAAACCCCACAATAATTCCCTTTCACCCGCATACCCAAATAAAATGAAGAAAAAAAAATAAAAAAACCCATAAAACACGTATTACCGTTTGAGTTGCTAGAGAACAGGACGCCTTGGGTCACCAGAGAATTGGACGCTTTGGGTCCCGGGTGGGTCGCCGGAGATAAAGACACGACGAAGGGGGAGAGAGAGACGCATGACGGAGGGGGAGAGGGAGAGGGAGTGGCATGGGATCCTGGACGATGGATTGTCGGGACTGAGAGAGAAATGGGAGCAGGAGGGGGAAAATGAGTGGGATGAGCAAAATGGGGGGAAATAAAACCCACGCGTGTTTTTGCCGTACTCCAGAAATTCAATTTTTTTTTTAGGGGTTGATGTGGAAGATGCCACGTCAACACGGGATGGACGCTGGGTGGATGGGAGATGGACGCTTAGAATTTCTCTGATTTTTGAGTAAAGTGATGCTTGACCATAACCATCTCGTAAGCCCAAACAAAGCAAAGTTTTTTAGGTGTTACAAGAATATAAATGATGTTGCAAAAAGAAGACTTGATCGTAATGATAGATCTGGAATACGTGTGAATAAGAATTTTAATTCGTTGGTTGTTGAAATTGGTCGGGAGAAAAATTGTCAAAATTTTATTGCCACCTTTAGCTTGGCAAAGGAGGTGGTCACAAACTTTGAGATTATTTCAAAAGAATGGAAGACCTGAATGATGGCTTTCATTATGTGATGGACATGGATGATGATGATGGTAGGTTGCGAAATATGTTCTGGGCTAATGCACAAAGTAAGGCAATGTATGAATTCTTTGGGGATGCCATTACATTTGACACAACCAACTTGACTAATAGGTATGAACATGATTTTGCTCCTTTCATAGGAGTGAATCATTATGGTCAATCAATACTTTTTAGGGTAGGATTAATATCAAACGAGGATAAAAGAACCATTTGTTTGGTTGTTTGAATTATGCTTGAAGTGCATGAATGTAGTGACCCAACTAATTAACTAAGCTTAGATAGCTTAGTTAGAGAGTTAAATTGGGTTTTAGGTCACTAAGGTCAGCTAGAAGGGCTTTTGGGAATTTGAACTTTCAAACCGGATGTGTGCTTGGGTTGGCAAACATACGCTCTTGTTTGTAATAGAGGACGTACACTGGGGGACTACTGGATTTACGCTTGCAAATAGTACACGAACGTACGCTACTTTTGGTATGCCCTTTGGTTAATACCTAAATGTACGCTACAACCTTCAGACCGTTGTGTAAACAGTACTGGACATACGATAGGGTTGTCGGACGTCCACTATTTTTCATAGAAGTTAGTAGCACCCTCAACTATAAATACCTAGTGTACAAATAATAGTGTACTCGCAAGCGTACAAATCGTTGTCAATGTAGTGCTGCGCAAGTAAGAGATCGAATTCACAGGGAATCATGTTTGTCAAAAATCAATCCTATGTCTAGACTAATCCTACTTTAACCTAGTTCCAAGTTTGGTGTTTAGTCATGCAAAAATATAAACTAATCTAAATGCTTAAAAACAAATAAATGAAAAGTACTAAGGTCTTAGAATTCACCTCACCACATCAATATACACATTTCCATGCTTAGTTCATATATCAAAATGATTATGCTTCTAAGCATATTCTGTTTGTTATTACTTAGTTCATACATCCGTCTATCGATTTTGCTCTATACATACTCTATTGCCGTTATGAAAACTAGCCGAACAATTCAATGAATTCATCGTTGAAGAGTCACAATGGATATTTACACTGTATCGTTGATCACTGTGGATATTTAATCTCAATAGAATCATCCAATGTACCCCTAGATTGAAACACAACGAATGTTGGACGCTTGATGAATCATAAACAACAATTAATCACAACTTTGTCACTAAATTGAATTGAAACGAATATACAATATTAAAACAATGGATGGAGTATAAAACTAAACACAAAAATATGTAGATAAATACATGGTGAGGCTTTATTTTCAACCTTAGTTGAAGATTTAGCTTCTAATCATAAAGAAATAAAGACTTATAAAATAAATGACGAATGGAAGGCCAAACAATGAGAAAACAAAGAGTTTTGGCTCCTAGAAGGTGCCTCCAAACGTAAATTTGCGAAAATATACAAGATGACCTATTTATAAGAAAATAAATGTTGCCAGGTCAAAGAAGGTGCGCTCGATCACACCAAGTGCACTCGAGCACAGCCTTAGTGTGCTTGATCGCACATGCTTGTGCTCGATCACACTCAACTGCTCCATAATCCCACGGCGCAGTTGAGAATGTGATGACTACTAGGGCTACATGAGGATCTTAGGTGTATGTGGTGTGCGTTCGATTGCAGTCCATGTGCTCGATTGCGGGTGCGCTCGATCCTGGCCCTTACGCTCAATCGCGGGTGCGCTTGATTGTGGGTCCGTGCGCTCGATCGCACAAACAAGACTCATTTGCTTAATTTCCACCCATTAATAGCACTTTGATAGTAAAGACCTGTAATACAAGAAAACACTAAAACTAGCAAAAACATTATAAAACAACTAAACTAAGAGCTTAACAAACATAAATTAAGGGGCTCAAATGTATAACATTTTGCACTAATCAATACCCCTTACCCCCTTACATTTTTTCCCCATTCAAAATGCCCCTAGGCTACTAGAAACCCTTCCGTGAGTGTGTTTTGTGTGAAGTTTGCAAGTTTGGTGCAATAAGAGTGAAGGTTCTCGCGAGTTGCTTCTAGGAGGTAACTCCTTGTGCTTAACTTTACTTTCTATGTCATTATACTACTTAAATGTTATCTTAAGTTGTTAGTTTTAGTTTCTAGCTAGGTTGTGCTTTAATCTTGGTAGGATTACCATTTACCTTGATCGAACGTGTTTTATATTGTGTGGAGACGTTGTTTTGACTTTGGAAGCCTTACAAAGCCTTTTGATAGCCTTAGAAATCGGTTTGAGAAAATAGGAGGACAAGTGGACAAAATGAGGTTCTACTTGAAAACCTTGGAGCGGACATATGGCTTCAAGCTTAGACTTACTGTCAAAAGTTTTCCAAGGAACGTTATTTTGGCCAGCCATATGGTAGCCCTATTTTCTTTGTATATAATTATTTTAGTAGAATTATGACTAATGATAGGTTTTTCACAGATTTGGGGAACCCGAGCCAATTGTTTGAATATTCGGAGATGTTGTATGATCTAGGTGAGTTTTAACTCAATTAATGCTCATAATTATTTTCCATGACTGCATGACTATTTTATGTACAAAAAGTATGCATATTTACAACTCTCATGATATACACTTTGTTGCACATGAACTCTAGCTTTTTGTGAAAAGTGTTGTACTGAATATGTTAATGAAAGTGAGACTTATAAAAATATGTATGTAAAATACAAACAAGATAATTTGCATCGTATGACATGGTACACCGGTATGTGTAGAATAACGGTCATAGGCTTATTATACATGTTAACTTTATGGTCAAATATATGTGTTATATGGGCTTTAGATCCAATGGTTGTTTTGTGCCCGGCGCAGCCTTAACGGGCGGTTACTATAGAATGGACATTATTAGCGGTGTAGGCCACCCGAGGTCAAACTCAGTCGTACCACTAGTCTTATGTTCAATAGCGTACAATATCCGGGGTACCGGTGTTATATTATAGGTCCCTCGAAACAGTGTCAACCCTACTAAAAATGGGTAATATCTCGGGTAGACCATACTGTTGAACTATGACTGTCACTCTATATCATATGCATATATCAAATATCTATATCACACCTATGGAAAACTATCATGATGTAACTATTGCATATCTTACAAACTTAGAGTTCATTACTAAAATGGCATGGGCATTACTTGCGTTAACATTTACTAAGTCTTTAGACTTAGCTCGTTATTTTATGTTTTTCCCTCTTCATTATGAATATTGCGTGGTTTAACTATCTTAGATGAGGATGCCATCGGAGCAGACTTGGGTGATTGCGCAAGACCTAATTCAAGTCATTTTTGAGGATATGGACTAAATGTGGTTGAAGTCCATGTGGGATGACAGAGGAACCACCTGTGCTAACATGATTGAGATTCTAATCTCATTAGCTCTACTTAAGCTTAGGATTTGATCTGTTGATCTTTTGTTTAAACAATGATGTTATGGGTTGTAACCTTTATTTTGATAAGGGTCTGATAACCAGTACATTTGATGGAGGAACCACTCGTACTAACATGATTGAGATTCTAATCTCATTAGCTTTACTTAAGCTTAGGATTTGATCTGTTGATCTTTTGTTTAAACAATGATGTTATGGGTTGTAACCTTTATTTTGATAAGGGTCTGATAACCAGGACATTTGATGGAGGAACCACTCGTACTAACATGATTGAGATTCTAATCTCATTAGCTCTACTTAAGCTTAGGATTTGATCTGTTGATCTTTTGTTTAAACAATGATGTTATGGGTTGTAACCTTTATTTTGATAATGGTCTGATAACCAGTACATTTAACGGAGAAACCACTCGTGCTAACATGATTGAGATTCTAATCTCATTAACTCTACTTAAGCTTAGGATTTGATCTGTTGATCTTTTGTTTAAACAATGATGTTATGGGTTGTAACCTTTATTTTGATAATGGTCTAATGACCAGTACATTTGATGATTATTCCTATGTTATGAGGTATTATGTTTACTATGGTGCATACTTTTGTGGTTTTTATTTACTATTCTCTATTTCCTATAGTTTTAGAAAGTCTTCCGCTGAGGTCACTCGTTTATGAGAGGTTGAAATCCCTGAGTCTTGTTTTGTGAGGGACAAGGCTGGGAGACGAGCCATGGATTAATTACGAGTTAATTGATTTGCCTATCTGGGTCGTTACAACAAATGACTGAGTTCCAAATGAAATTATAACATATTAGGCTAGGGCAATGAAAAATGCAATTGTAAGAGTTTTCCCAAAAACTCAACATAGATATTGTTTATGGCATGTTATGAGAAAACTCCCTGAAAATTTTGGCGCACTTGATCATTGAGGTGACATTAAGAGTGACCTAAATACTTGTTTATATGATTCTATCATTGTTGATGAATTTGAGGAAAACTGAAAATTTTTAATTGAGAGTTATCAACTTTAGAATAACCCATGATTGAATGGATTATAAGGTGATCAAACTTTTTGGGTGCCAGCATATATGAAAGATATGTTTAGGACAGGAATGAATACAACATGAATGCATGAATGCATTTTTTGATGGTTATGTGCATTTACAAACCACACTAAAGGAATTTGTTGATCAATTTGATCATGCCTTGAGGAAAATGGTTGAGAGGGAGACACTTTCTAATTTTGATTGCTTTAATTGTACAATTCATGTGTAACCATCTTGTCTTTAAAGAAGTAGTTTCTAGATGTTTAAACAAATGCAAAGTTCTAAGAAGTTTAGGAATAGTTTGGAACAGGTGTGTATTATAATAAATATCTTCTTAAAAATGAAGGTGCAATTTCTACCTATCAAATGATTGAAACTTGAGAAGAGACCTAAGGTTCTCTAAAAATATTTGCTTGAGACATTCAACATGTGTATTGGAGGAGAATGGTGCACTTGGTCCGTTTGTGTTTTTACTACAACCCGTCAATAGTGGACGAGAGACGCCTTCCAAATTTGAGAGAGTGAGCATCGGTTCAAGTCGATTTTTTCGTGTATGAGATAGAGAGTGGTTTGAGAGAGAGTCAGGAGCGTCGTCTTTTAGATTTGAGAGAGAGAGCACTGCCGGTGGAGGAGAGATGTTTTCTAGATTAGAGAGACAGAGAGAGAGAGCAACAACGCTATCTGAGCTTTTTAGGCTTGATATGAGAGAGAGCCAGAACCAAACTATCGGCATCTTCTAAGCGAAATCCTTCCTAGAGCCAAACAACTGTTGTTTCACCATCACTGTCTGAGAGAGAGAGAGAGAGTATGAGAGTATAGGGTTTGGAGAGGGGTTCATGCGTTTCATCTGATGGAGAGAGAGTAGGTATTTTCAATTTTAGATGCCTTTTACGTGTGTTTTGTGGAGGAAAAAAAAAGACAGAAAAACAAACAATGTGACAAGATGCCACTGTTGTATAGTGACCCAAATAATTAATTAGGTTGAGTAGCTTAGTTAAGAGATTAATTTGGGCTTTGGATCACCAAGGACGCAAGAGAGGCATTTTGGACTTTTGGACGGATGTACGCTAGGTTAAGTGGACGTACGCACCTGTCTTTTATGTGGATGTACATGTAATACCCCGATAAAAACAAAACCTTGTTCGTTCAAAGCGTTTAACCTTCTATAAAGTTGCTTAGACGAGACCTAAGACTTATAGTTTGAACCTTTAGAAAATAGAAGCCAAACACTGGTCCTCAGGAGGCAGACGTATGCTAGGTCTGGCGGATGTACGCTGCTGTTTGTAGTGCGGACATACATGGGGGGAACCACTGGATGTACACTCTGCAAACCGTACTAGTGAATGTACGTGGGACCACCAGACATACCCTACTTTTTGAATACTCTTTGGATAATACCTAGATGTACGAGACATCCTTTGGACTACTGTGCAGGAACCACCGAACATACGCTAGGGTTGCCAAACGTCCATTGGTCTGATAGAGAGTTGGTGGAGGACTTTCCCTATAAATACCCACCCCCACCTCTCATTTCTCACACCCATTTGCACCCTCTGGTGTGCCCCTAAGCTGCCAAAACCCCTTTCCTCATTTAAGAGAGAGTTGGTGAGAAAAGAGTGCTTCAAAGAGGAGTTTCCAAGAAAGGGACACCATGTCTATGCTCAGCTTTAAGGTAGTCCTTGTTTTCGTTGTATTTAACATTGTTGTAGCATTTGTTTTATGCCTTGTTAAGTCTTTAAAGTGTTCATCAAGTTTCTTCTTAAAAGTGATAATGTTTGCAAAGAACTCTTTCAAAATTTTGTTGTGTTGTGATTTCTTACATTGCATGTGTTCTTTTTATTTGCTTAGAGGAGGTTTAGAGGTCTAGAAGTGATATAGGAACCATGCACTGTTCAAATCTTAAAACGGTGTGCTTAACACACTGAGCGAACATACGCCATCAAGGCCGGACGTATGGTTAGTGGGCAGAGCACTAGTTTTTGAATTTCACACGCGTATGCTTTAGCCTAGCTGCATTTTTTTAGGATAAATAAGGCCTAAAATGACAGTGTCTTGAATCCTTTATGGCAGGACTTAGCTTCGTCGGAGGATTCGCTTGAATGTGCAAGGCAAGTAGACACTTACATCATTTTTACGTAAAACGTGGGATATGTCAATTGATTGACTACAAGTATGATGTGAGCATGCCTACTTTCTGTAATTACTTGGTAACTGCATTATTAATTAAACTATTAAGATGCATCATAAGACATGGTACACCGATATGTGCAGTATAAATGGCTATGAGCTTACTATATAAACTGCATATTATGGTCAATGTATGTATTATATGGAGGCTTTGGATCCATTGGTTTTGTGACCCTAGTGCAACCATTCCTAATGGTTCAGTCACTATAGGACGGATGTCATTAGTTGGTGTGGGCCACTTGAGGTCGGACTTGATTGTGCCACTAATGTTATGTATGGTATGTTGTGCAATGGCTAGGGCACTGTCATTATATTATAGGTCCCTTGGGACAGCACCAACCTTGTTGAGAAGGGGTAATATCTCAGGTAGACCATGAATGGAAGTTATGACTTGTAATGCATTAGCCTTTTTCTGCATTAAAATAGTTAGGTAATTATCGCTGGTTCTACACCATAAGCTTTGAAACCCTAAAACCTATCAAATGGTGTATTAACGGAGGTAATGCCCTCTTTTGGTTATTACTCAAATTGCACGTTTACTTCCTTTGATTGGGCTCATGTCATACCTAAGTCTGAGGTTTACTTACTAAGTCATTAGACTTACATGGTTATTATTCTTTAGGTAACCTGGTTTACTACTATAGAAGTGGCAAGAGATGCTATTACTTAATTGGTTATGCTTTACTTATAATTACAGGTTTGTCTTTACTATTTAGTAACTCCATGTTCTTACTTAATGAATCATAGTAACTCAGATTTATTCACCTTCCCTTGCATTTACTCTAATAGTTTTATAAGGGTGATTTCCTGTTTGGTCACAAGTTGGCTTAAATGGGCAAATTGCTAGTAACTCCATCAGATTAGCCGAGGCTAATTTTGGAGGCGTTATATTATGGTATCGGAGCATATGGTCTTGCCGACTGATAAGTGATTTTTAGTGCTTATTCACACCCCTTTATTTATGTTTGTTAGGCCTTTAGCATTGTTAATATCTAATAATTTTACTTGTTTTTATTATTTTGTGATGAACAGGTCCTTGCATAAAATATTGACCAAAGGAGCAAAATGGACTTGAAGCCAAGTGAAGAAGTGGATCCCTACCAAGTGCGTTCGACCGCACTTGGTGCATTCGAACGCACTCACGGTCGCACGTAGGGAGTAGCGGTCGAACGTAGGCCCAGTCAGCCCGCGTCTCACACGGATGCCCTAGTCGGCCCTGGTAGTTATTTGCGGTCGACCGTATAGTCCACGTTCAACCACAAATAACCGGTGCGTTCGGACGTACGACCTGCATTCGAATGCAGGCCCGTGACCTGTCAGCACTCTTAGCTTTATAAATAGGACCCTTGTGTTAGTTTTTGAGGTGTTACGTTTTTGAGCGCCATTCCTCTGTAAAAGCCACTGTTTGGCTCTGTTTCCTTGTTTGAAAAACGTTAACCATTTCTTTTATTTTATTTTTAATGCTTACCTGCACATTTATTTTGTCTCTCTTCTTTATGGGAGGCTAATCTTCAACTAAGGTTGAAGATGAAGCCTCCCCTCTAATTTATGCACATTTACATTACAGTTTTAATTTCGTCTTTTATTTTATGCTTAGTCGTTTCATTTTGATTTATGTGACAATTTCATTTGAAAGTCGGTTTGTGTTGCATCTATGTTCAACATCAATGCGTTCCAATCCGGAGGTACGTTGGATGGTTGGAATGAGTCGAAGCATCCACTGTGATCAACGATACAGTGGATGATTCGAGCTCAAACTAACATCTTTCGTGACTCTTTATACGGTAAACGTGTTGAACGGTTCGACTAGCTTCACTAATGGTTTTAGATTAAGCAAAATGCTATATCGATAGAAGGATTATTAATTGTAATGTTTAACGTGTGTGTGTTTAGTGGGGAAGGTGGATTCGTCAACCTTAGTTACTTTATTTCTGTTCATTTACATTTTTAGAATAGTTTTATTTAATGCACGTTTCGTGTTCGATGTTACGACCTTTTGTGGAACTAGGTTAAAGTAGATTCAATTTAATAGTAATATTAGTTTTTTTAGCAAAAAACCCGTTCTCTGTGGTTCGATCCCGCACTTCGCAAAAGCTATATGACCTAACGGTTTGTGCCATTGCGAGTGCAATTTAATTTGCACATCACCGACCATAGCTATAAATCTAAGAATAGGATGTAGTATCTAGGCTTGATCTTAAAGAACTGGAGCATAGGCACCTGATCCTACTTCATACTCAAATGCGTGATGGTTGTAGACGCCTACCGACTATTTGCGAGTGGCTAGTTGAGTTTGGACCTTATGCACTTGGATACCAACCTTGCTCTGGTGAACGCAGGGTTTCAACCCAGGTTAACTAGGAGCTGAAGTCTTCACCTATCCCTAAGCCAGTTGAAGGAAAGGAGGCACACAGAGAGATTAAGAAGAGACCAGCCATACCTAAGTATCGTAGTATCTCGGTGATACGAGATTTCCCACCTATCCCAGGAAGGTTTAACCCTTATCTTAGTGACGAAAGGAAGCGAGCAATGCATGCTTATCTGGCTCAGATTTCAGATGAATACGCCTGAATGGAACTAAAAGAAATTCGATTGTTGAAGATGGGAGCATTACCAGAAGGATTTGATCGTCAAAGAACTGCATTTCTCTCCAGTATCAATAAGGACTACGAGGCACTAATTAAGGATGAGGAAGACCCGTCTGAGGACTCATCTGAAGAATGATAGGTCTTGGGGTAGTAATCCTTAGATGTTAGATAGCTAGGTTTCCCTCCCCCTTAACAGTGGTGAGTTTTGCGTTTGGGGCATCTGGGGTTGATTGTAGGGCACAAAGGAATTTTCACTGTACCCCAAATTTTAGAGAAATAAAGTCATTTTGACATGACTCGTTTACTCTTAAATGTTCTTTTTTGAGCCTTGCAAATTTCTAAAAAGCTTAAAAAAAAAACAAAGCGTTTTATGGTTAAAGCGGACATATGTGCCCGAGCTCGGATGTACGCCTTAACCTAGAGTATTCTCTTTAAAAACGGCCGAACATACCCTAAACATTATTCATTTTGTTTTCCCCATTTTCTCTCCACCCAAACATTTCTAAAGTGATTTTCGGCCAATTCTCTGTGATTTCAAAGGATTTTCAAGCTCTCATCTTAGATTAAACTTAAGGTATGTATGTTTTCCAAATTTTCCCCAATTTTTCGTAACTTTAGGGTTTTGATTTAAAACTTTGATTTTCTTGCATGATTTGCATATCTGGCTTGGTTGTGAACTAGGATCATGTGTTTAGGTATATGGGACCATTTTGATGCATCATTTTTTATTAAAACATGCTCATTCGGATTTGGGGGTTTTTTTGTCCTGAGTTGCTCTTCAACTTGAAATCAGCAAACCTTAGTGAAAGTCTGAAAATCTCCTTAAACTCCCTTGATGATTATAATGGATGCATCCTATGCATTCCTATATTGTTTCTAGAAGAATCTAGGTGGAACTCATTGATCAATTTGATCAATTTTGATCAACCCAAAACCCTAGTTCTTGAGTTAAGGGATTTTTGCCTAAATTAGGATTTTGTCAATTTTGAGGGTTACATTGGGTCATTTGGACCAATTGAAACCCAATACTCATAATTGGAACCCCGATCTACGATCTCGACACTTAAGTTCGGAATTTAGCCCAAGTTTGTAAAATTACCAAAATACCCCTCACCCCCAAGGATACGGTTTTTGCCTTAGGATTGATTTCGTAAAACCAAACCCACCTTGTTTATCAAATGGTAACCATAAAATCTCATACCAAGAACTTAGTTCATGGACCCAACCTTGAAATAATGACCAAAATGTCCTTTTTTTCCTAGAAGGGGCAAAGTTGACTTTTGTAACCTATCTTGGTTTAATAAGCCCAAATTCGATGCTAAGTATTTCACGTCTACTAAGCTAATCAAAATCTTGAATGTTTGATATTCCTAAAGAGCCCTAGTCTAGATGCTCTTGCTTTAGTGTCAACTTTCTAAGATACCAAGTCCTTGAAGCTAAAATTCCTAATCTAATCACCCGATAAATTGTCTAGGTACTCTTTGATCCTTGACATCGACCATAAATCCGAGCGCCCTATTTCTTTCAGGCACTTTCAAACCACCTAATGACTCACAAATTCTTATTTGTCTTCATAGTCTTCCGTACACCTCATCTTGGCATGTAGGATAGCTTGCATGGGTTTTGCATGGGGTAGAATTTTGTGTGAGAGATAGTCTTAATTAGAATTTTCAATGCAAGGGGATGGCACAGACAAAAGCGAGTGTAGCAGCATCCATTTCATCTCATACACGGTCATGCAGACTTCAGCGTGAGCCACAGTTCGCCTAAGACCCGGATGTAATATCTCGAAAATTATTTTAAAGAAAATAGTTTTAGGATATTTCAATGTTTGTTATAATTGATTTATTTGGTGATTTTATGAGACCCGAATGTGTTGATGAGGAGATAATTATAGGCTTTGATTTTCTATAGTATTATTAGGGGGTTTAATGGGCGATTAAACCACAAAAGGAGAAGAGACAAAATTGGTAACAAGACAAGTGGTGCTTTTGTAATTTAAGGAACTATGAGGGGCAATTTCGTAAGACCTAGGAATAGCTAGGGGCATTTTAGGAAGGGAATTTCTAAGGATGCTGTAGCCTTCACGTGTGCATGAAGAAAAGAGAAAGAGACAAAGGAGTCGGTGGGTGTAAAAGGGAGACCATGCAACCTTTCTCACCTACTCGGCAGAAAGAGTGAAAGAGAGAGAGAAATGTGTGTGAGAGGGAGATATGTGCTGGGGCAAGAAAATGAAGAAAGGAAAAGCTGGGTGTTCATGCGTGAAACCAGCGTGGGAGTGAGAAAGAGAGAGTTGTGCGTGTGTGTGAGAGAGTTTAGCGTGTGTGAGAGAGTGAGAAACTTCACGTTCTGCTATGTGCAGTAGCACAGCAGCAAACCCATGAAGTGAAGAGGGAGAGTGAGGCGTGTGTGAGAAGTGCAAGGCGTGGGAAAGAGAGAGAAACCTGCAAGAAGAAACAAGAGAAGGAGAAAAACAAAGGAGCAGGTGGAAGACCAAGTAACGAGCAAGCGTGGGAGAGAGAAGAGGGCTGTTTTGGCGTAGAGAGGAGCTGCTGCCAAGCAGCTGTTTTAACATGAAATGAGGGGCTGTTTTGGAGCTTAGGCTGTTCACGCGTGGGTCTAAGCGTGAGAGAGAGAGAACGAGCAGCAGGCACGCAGCCTTCTGGCCAGCGTGAAGAGGGACCATTCCCTCATTATATAAGGAGCTCCACGCCTTGATTGCAAAGCAGAGGAGGAGATTGAGGAGGAAGAGAGGCTGGAGAGGGAACCGAGAGAGGAGTTGCTCCCTCATGCGTGAGAATGAAAGAGGGAGAAAATAGAAGAGAGAAGAAAGAGGGCTGTTTTCCCCTTGCCCAACCAGACCCGAGAGTTAGAGAGAGAGGTGAGCTGTGTTTTCTTTGCCCAAACCAGACCAGAAATAAGAGAGAAGGAGAAGGAGAGAGGGCTGTTCTGCCCAGCCAGCCCTGAGAGAGTAAGTGAGAGAGAAACGGAGCTAGAGAGAGAGAGGGCAGTGGCGTTTTCTGGCGACGGGTAGTGGCGTTTTCGGCGTACTCCCTAGGTAATCTCCTCACTTTGTTAGATTGTGATTTTGGGGATTTTATAATGGATAGGACATGCTTAGGGTTGGTTTTAATCACTTGTTTAAGATAGTTGCCTATTAGCATTTGGGTTGTTGATTCTTGGTGATCTTTGAGGAATAAGGGCTGCCTTGTGAGGATTAATTATTGTGGCCAAACATTGAGGGTTTAGCATAGGTTTGATTATTTATTTGGTGCTTATAGGTTGTTGATCAATTATAGTGCTCTTTGATGAATTATTTGGTAACACTTGGGTTGTTAACAAATAGAGCTTTAATGCCTTGATTTAAAGGTAGCCGGTTAGGTATTAATTATGAGGTATCGATTATGGCGACGACCAAGTGTGGATACGTATTTTTGTGGTTGGCCAATTATAGAGATTTATTCAATGAAGTGTTATTAGCCTTGGTTGGGATTAATGTCGTTAGTGTTGATTTTACTTAGGTTCTTGATTGGATACGTTGGGTTCCATTACGGTCTTACAAGAGGGTCACATAGCAAGGATAAGGAGTTTTGGGGGTTTAGACTCTAAGGATGACTTGTAGTTAGAATTATTCTAACTAGGTTATTACATGACGCTAATGTAGGGATTTTATATAAAGACTCCAAGAGGGTTTTCAACGAATTGACCGCATTATAGGACGCTACACATTGGTGTGTGTGTTGAAGGAGAATTTGTGGATCAAGGTAAGTGGGCTATCTTGTGTTAGTATTTTCATGGATAATGACCCGGTGCATTTTATACTTAATGCTTTCAAAGGCAAACCTGGGTTATCTCTTGAGCTACATAAAATACCATTTTATGCATGAAAAGTGTGACATGAGCTATTTTCTAGAAAATGTACATGAACTACTTATTGGGCTACTTGATAATGTTATATGTGATGCAATGCTATTTATGATGTGATAAATGTGGTGACACCGGTACTGAGTGTGTGCATGATATGTATAAATGATCGGAGGCAGTGCAACGCACCATTTGTTGGGTGTGGCCTCAAAAGTCGGTAACCTTAAGTAAAGGGGGTTAGGCTAATAGGGTTCCGTTGAAAGGGGATGTGCGGACCAGTCCTTGCCAGCAGGCGGATGCTACAACCTTACTTTTTGGGGGTTAAAACAGATGGATTGTGTTATGGATTATGGTTTGGTTAATATTATTTATAATATTGTGAAGGCATCCCAATGAATACTTTGTAAATGATGATATCCATGTTTAACCCGTTTTCTCTGGATATAAATTGTTCACTGTCACACACTAGCACGAGAATACCTGCTTACTAAGTCGTCGGACTTACCCCTTACTTTTTCACACCCAAGGGACATGATGGCGGTTTATAAAGGGATTAGCTAGTGTTGAGTAGACTAGACCTGGAGGTAGATGCGACCGTTCGATGTGAAGGCATTGATCAAATTATGGCTTGAAGACCCATTGTAGAATTATGAAGGTTATTTTTGGTATCATGTATACTTGATGACTCAACTTGTACTAAGGTTTTTAGTAATGCTTTGCTTGTAATGATAGATGCTTACAGATCGAAATAAATTTATAGACCTTCCTTGCTTGATTACTCTGATTAAGGAATGAAATCCCTGTGGACTTACCAGCTTTGTGGTTAAGTCTGAGAGATGAACCGTTGAATTAATTATCATATAATTAATTCTCGGGGCCTTACACCGGAGTCTGGGATGGACACAGACATGGAGGAGGTCGCAGCAGAGGAATTAGGCCCAGAGGTCCCAGTAGCTTCAGTAGGCGAGCCAAGCCTTGAGGACCTAGTGATAGAGGGTAGTAGTGCCACAAACATAGACGACGCTGACTTCTTCTACGACAGTACCTGATTCCACAAATATAAGGCCTATTGACGATTCAAGGATGACTATGATGAGCACTAAGTAGTGGTAAAGAGAGGGCTAATAGTGTCAGACTTTAACAAGCGCGCTCCATGCATCTGGGCAGTGCTTGAGGCCTAGGGTTGGGCTGAGATGGTGGAGGATCACTGTCCGACGATAGAGGAGCTGGTAAGGGAGTTCTACGCCAACATCCACCGGAGAGTTGGTGATTCCTTCCTCACTTGGGTTAGAGGGACAGAGATTCATGTGACCCTCGATCTTATTAGTGCCATCACTAGAGCGCCATGGGTGTGCAACCCGGAGTACCCCTGGCTGGTTGACCACCTCCCAACCTAAGCCGAGATGGTCGTATGCTTTGCAGAGGGACACCCTCATTAGATGGAGATCAAGGGTGAGGGCAGCTTCTAGATCCACGACTTCATTAATGAGGTCCGATGCATATACATAGTGGTGATGAGCCATGTACTCCTGGTGTTGAGCCTCACGCTGATCACCATGGACAAGGCTCGATGCCTCTATGCTCTTTTAATTGAGGCTACCATCGATTATGGCTCCGTAGTCACGGTGACCATGATGTTTGTGTGGCACGCAGATTCATGCACTACGCTGCCCTATAGAGCTTTGGTCACCCGAATCATTCAGTATGCCAGGGTGAATATTGACGGCATGGTTGAGCTAGCACCTGAGAAGGGGCTTATCACCACCTTGCTATCTCAATGCTTGTAATGCACATCTTCAGGATGCTGTGCCAACACCGAGGCCCCGATGAAGGAGGACGACTAGAGTGGATGGAGCATCCACCTCTGCTAGTCAGGAGGAGTGGCTAAGCAGGATAGAGGCTATGCTCCAGACGTATGGGTAGGCAATGCAAAGCCTCACGCAGACTGTTCAGGAGTTGCGGAATCACCTAATAGGACCCCTTGATGTTTGGGACTACGACATCCATAATTCTCACTTTAGCTATGGCAGGGGGAGTCCTAGCATGAGGGGGAGCCCTAGTGTAATACCCCGATAAAAGTAACCTTTTATTTAGGAGATCCCTTTTTATTTGAGCTCTTAACCCGAACCTTTGGTAGAGACCTAAGACCCTTAGAGTTCACCTAGACACATTTTTGAGCCTTTAAAACATGAAGCCAAATATTGATCCTTAGGTGGCAGACATACGCTAAGTCTAGGGACGTACGCTTCTGTCTGTAACGCGGACGTACGCGGGGGGACCACCAGATGTATGCTCTGCAAACCGTACCAACAGATGTATGTGGGACCACCGAATGTACGCTACTTTTTGAATACACTTTGGATAATACCTGGACGTACGAGACATCTTCTGGACGAATGTGTAAGAACCAGTGGACGTACGCTAGGGTTGCCGGACGTCCTCAGGTCTGATAGGGAGTTGGTAGTGGATTTTCTCTATAAATAGGCCACCCTTTCTCCCATTCCTCATGCCTTCTTCAACCCTTTGGTATGCCCCTAGGCTGCCAAACTTCCTTCCATGTTTTTAGAGAGAGTTTGGTGAAGAAGAGCGTTTCCAAGCGGAGTTCCAAGGAGAAAGGGTCATGTCGGTGCTTAGCTTTGGGGTAAGTTTCATTTCCTTTTGTATTTAAAACTGTTATAGCCTCTGTTTTGTGCTTTACTGAGTTTTCAAAGTGTTCGTCAAATTGTTTCTTAAAAATGATAACGGTTGCTAAAGAACTCTTTCAAACCCCGTTGTGTTATGATTCTTACGTTGCATGTGTTCTTTTATTTGCCTAGAAGAGGTTTAGAGGTCTAGAGGTGCTATATAAACCATGCACTGTCTGAAACTTAAAGCAGTGGAAGTACGCCCTCGAGTCGGATGTACGGTCAGTGGGCAGAGCACTAGTTTTGGATTCCACACTTATATACTTTAGCTTAGCTGTATTTCTAGGATTCATAAGGCATAGAATAATGGTGACTTGTATCTGTTATAACAGGGAATAGCTTGGTTGGACGATTTGCTCGAGTGCGCAAGGTAAGTAAACACTTACACCTTTTTTCGTAAACCGTGGGATATGTCAGTTGACTGACCACGCATATGATATGAGCATGTCTATTTTCTGTAACTACTCGGTAACTATGTTATTAAGTAAATGATCAATGTCAAATATCGTAAATAGGACCCCCACTTAACTTATGTTTGTTAGGCTTTTAGCTGTGTTAATATATGTTGTTTTGTGTTATTTTAGTGTTTTAGTGTGTTGTAGGTCCTTGGTGTGAATTGTGGTTCAAAGGGGTGGAATTAAGCAAAGTGGAAGTTTAGCCCCTGTCAGTGCGATCGATCGCACTTGGTGCGATCGAGCGCACTGTGATCGAACATAGGAGCCACGATCGAACGCAAGCCATGTTAGCCGTGAAGTCCGCGTTGCCCTAGCCAGCCCTATGCTCCATCGCTTCAACACTTGCGCCGTGGGCAATTATGTGCGATCGAACGCAACGCCAACACTTGAACACACGCGGCACTACGACGCACTTGCGGTCGAATGCACAGCACTGACATCGAACGCATGTGGTAGTGCGATCGATCGCACGTCCTGCGATTGAACGCACCCCTAATTTGGTAGTACATTTTATTTTGCTTATAAATAGGACTTCGTGTATATTTGTGATTTTCACGTTTGGGAGGCGCCTCTAGGGCCTCAAACCCTCTATTTTCCACTGTAAAGCCCTCTTAAATTGTCATTTATTTATTTAATGTTTTATTTTGTTTTTAATTAGTCTCTTAGTTCCTTCACTATGTATTTGTTTATATATATTCATGTTTAGTTCGTATTTTCTGTCTTTTAAATTTATGTTTATTCGTTTCAATACATTTTAGTGACAAAAGTGTGTTGATTGGTGTTAGCGCTCAGAATATGCCTAGTAGCATAGTCGTTTTATAAGTATGAACAAGCATGATTATGTGTAGATTAAATTGTGGTGAGGTGGATTAGGGACTTTAGTTGTTTTTATTTATTTATTTTATTGCATTTAATTTAGTCTTTACTTTATGCACGCCACATATTTGATTTTGGGACTAGGTTAAGATATTATTAATTTAGGCATTAGAATTGATTTTTAGCAAAACGCGATTCTCTGTGGGTTCGACACTCGCACTTGCACAACCACTCTATTACAAACGACTTGTGCAATTGGCAAGTACTATTTTTGGTACGATCAGTAAATTACTAAGATGTATCGTAAGACATGGTACGTTGGTACGTGCGGTATGAATGGCCATGGGTTTATTATATAAATTACGTATTATGGTCAAATGTGTGTGTTATATGAGGGCTGTGGATCCATTGGTTTCGTGACCTTGATGCAACCATTCCCAATGGTTCAATCACTATAGGACAGATGTCATTAGTTGGTGTAGGCCACTCAGGGTCGGACCCGATCATCCCATTAATATTACGTACGGTATGTTGTACAATGGCTGGGGCACTAGCATTGTATTATAGGTCCCCTGAGACAACATCAACCTTGCTGAGAAGGGGTAATATCTCAGGTAGACCATGTATGGGAGTTATCACAAGTTTTACACCATGATCTTTGAAATCCCTAAAAACCTGTTAAATGGTGTATTAGCGGAGGTAATGCCATCTTTCTGGTTATTACTCAATTGCACGTTTACTTTTACTAAATGAGCTCATGTCATACCAAAGTGTAGAGTTTACTTACAAAGTCATTAGACTTACACGGTTATTATTATCTAGGTAATCTGGCTTATCGCTATAATGGTGGCAAGAGACGCTACCATTTGGTTGTGCTTTACTTACTATACAGGTTCATCCTTTTTTTACATAGTTGCTCCATGTTCTTAAACTTGATGGTTGTAGTAACTCAGATTTATTCACCTTTCTTTGCATTTACTCTAACGTTTTTATAAGGGTGATTATCCATTTGGTCACAAGTTGACTTAATTGGGTGAATTGCCAGTGATACCACCGGATTAGCCAAGGTTAATTCTGGGGGCGTTACACCTAGTGCTTGAGGGAGCCCTGGAGGGAGAGTGAGTCCGAGCATGAGGGGGACATCGGGACTAGGTTCCGACGAGTCAACTCCGAGGAGGCAATCCCGCTCTTAGTTGTTGTTGCCATTGTTTGTTGTGGTAGATGTGGTTATTGTTTTTTCTTTTCTTCTTTCAATTGAGTCCACCCCAGTGGTGGCAATTTTGGGATGTATCTTGGTACAGCTTAAGTCCACCATTTTTAGGGTATCAATTTTGTCTTGTACATATTTATGACTTTTTATGTTTGCTGGTTGGGTGTAATGTGAAGCTTGTTGACCTGTTTTACTCTTTCTTTCAAAAGTTACAAATTTTAATTAGTACGTTTTCTTGTCATTTTCAAATCTCAAAGCTTTTTGATTGGTGACATCTTCTCATTTTCTAAACCTTGGATAGCAAAAACTCTTTTTCAAAAATGGATGTTTTATCTTGGGTTTTGAAAACTCAAAATTTTGAGGACGAAATTTCTATAAGGAGGGGAGAGTGTAATACCCCCCGATAAAAACAAAACCTTGTCCATTCAGAGCGTTTAACAAGGCCTTTTATAAAGCTGCTTAGACGAGACCTAAGACCCTTAGCGTTAACCTAAATACACTTTGAACCTTTAGAAAATAAAAGCCAAACATCGATACTCAGGAGGTGGACGTAAGCTAGGTCTGGCAAACGTACATTGTTGTCTGTAGTGCGGACATACGTGGGGGGACCACCGAACATACGCTTTACAAACCATACTAGCGGAGGTACGTGGGACCACTGGACGTACGATACTTTTAAAATATCCTTTGGGTAATACCTGGACATACGAGACACCCTTTGGACCACTGTGTAGGAACCATCGGACTTACGCTAGGGTTGCTGGATGTCTGCTGGTCTGACAGAGAGTTGGGTGGCGGACTTTCCCTATAAATACCCACCCCACCTCTCTTTTCTCATGCTCATTTCCACCCTCTGGTGTGCCCTTAGGCTGCCAAAACCCCTTTCCTCACTTAAGAGAGAGTTGGTGAGAAAAGAGTGCTTCAAAGAGGAGTTTCCAAGAAGGGGAGACCATGTCCATGATCAGCTTTGGGTAATCCTTGTTTCCCTTATATTTAACATTGTTGTAGCATTTTGTTTTATGCCTTGTTGTCGAGTCTTCAAAGTGTTCATCAAGTTTCTTCTTAAAAGTGATAATGTTTGCAAAGAACTCTTTCAAATTCCATTGTGTTGTGATTTCTTACATTATATGTGCTCTTTTATTTGCTTAGAGGAGGTTTAGACGTCTAGAAGTGATATAGGAACCATGCACTATTTGAATCTTAAAACGGTGTGCTTAACACATTGAGCAGACGTACGATCAGTGGGTAAAGCACTAATTTTTGAGTTTCACATGTGTATGCTTTAGTCTAGCTACATTTTTTTAGGATAAATAGGGCCTAGAATGACGGTGTCTTGTATCCATTATGGCAGGACTTAGCTTCGTTGGAGGATTCGCTTGAATGTGCGAGGTAAGTAGACACTTACACCCTTTTTATGTAAAACGTGGGATATGTCAGTTGACTGACCACAAGTATGATATGTCAGTTGACTGACCACAAGTATGATATGTGCATGCCTACTTTCTATAATTACTCGGTAACTGCATTATTAATTAAACTGTTAAGATTCATCGTAAGACATGATACGCTGGTATGTGCGGTATAAACGGCCATGAGCTTACTATATAAACTGTATATTATGGTCAAATGTGTGTGTTATATGGGGGCTTTCGATCCATTGGTTTTGTGACCCTAGTGCAACCATTCCCAATGGGTCGGTCACTATAGAATGGATGTCATTAGTTGGTGTGGGCCACTTGAGGTCGGACTCAATCGTGCTACTAATGTTATGTACGATATGTTGTGCAATGGTTGGGGCATTGGCATTGTATTATAGGTCGCTTAGGACAACACCAACCGTGCTGAGAAGGGGTAGTATCTCAGGTAGACCATGTATGGGAGTTATGACTTGTAATGCATTAGCCTTTTCTTGCATTAAAACAATTAGGTAATTATCACCAGTTCTACACCATAAGCATTGAAAACCCTAAAACCTATCAAATGGTGTATTAACGGAGGTAATGCCCTCTTTTGGTTATTACTCAAATTGCACGTTTACTTCCTTTGATTGGGCTCATGTCATACCTAAGTGTGAGGTTTACTTACTAAGTCGTTAGATTTACGCAGTTATTATTCTTTAGGTAATCTAGTTTACTGCCATGGAAATGGCAATAGATGCTACTACTTGACTAGTTATGCTTTACTTATAATTACAGGTTTGTCTTTACTATTTAGTAGCTCCATGTTCTTACTTGATGAATCATAGTAACTCAGATTTATTCACCTTCCCTTACATTTACTCTAACAGATTTCCCATTTGGTCACAAGTTGGCTTAAATGGGCAAATTGCCAGTGACTTCACTGGATTAGCCGAAGCTGATTTTGGGGGCGTTACAATACATGAGACTATCGAACGTACACTGCTGTTTGTAGTGTAGACAAATGAATAAGGGACCATCGAACGTACACTACTGTTTGTAGTGTAGACAAATGAATAGGGGACCACCAGACGTACACTACTGTTTGTAGTGCGGATGTACATGAGGGACCACTGAACATACGTTGATAGATAGTACACCATACTTTGTGAATAGTACATGGATGTACACTCAAAAGTACACTAATGTATGCTACTTTTTGGAATACTCTTTGGGTAATAATTGGACATACAAGACAGTCTTTGGACCGCTGTGTGATAGTACCTGACATACGCTAGGGTTGGGTGAACGTTCGCTACATTTCAGCGAGTTGGTAGCAACCCTTCCCTATAAATGCTACCGGAGGAGGAACTCTTGAAGTTTCGGTTGAGGGAGGTAACACTCGGTTACCTAGTTCTTTAATTAGGTCGTCTCGATTTTTGTCTTGTATTGTTAGTCGTAGTTTTAGCTTAATTATGCTTCAAATCTTGTTTAGGTTAGCATTTTGTTACTTAGCATAATCGTGTTGCATAAATGTTTTATTTCGACTTAGGAGGCCTTAGGAGCCCTTTGTTAGTCTTAGGAGTTGATTGGAGAATAGGAGGATTGGTGGAGAAAATGAAGTTCTCCCTAAAAACCTCTGAGCGGATGTACGGTCTTTAGACTGAACATATGGTTCGAAGTATCACAGTGGATGCACGGCCCCGAGTCCGGACATATGGTCTAGAGTGTGACAGGGGACTTTATTTTCACCAATCGTCACATAGCTCTTGTATTCCTTATTCTAGAGTTGTTTTAGTAGAAGTAGGACTAATAGAAGGTTTTCCATAGATTTGGAGAACTCAGATCGTTTGGAATGCTCGGAGACGTGTTACGATCGAAATGAGTTTTAACTCACCTAATGCTCAATGTTATTTTCCATGCACTGCACAACTATTTTATGTACCAAGAAAACATGCATATTTGTAACTCTCACAATTTATACTTACTGCACATTAACTCTAGCATTTTGAGAAAACATTATGCTAAATATGTTAATAAAGTGAGACTTGTAAAAGCATGCATATAAAATATAGACAAGATAATTTGTATCGTATGACATGGTATACCGGTACGTGCGATACAATGGCCATAGGCTTACTATATATGTTAGCTTTATGGTCAAATGTATGTTTGCTATATTGGCCTTGGATCCAATGGTTATTGTGGCCGGTGCAGCCTTAATGGGTGGTCACTACAAGACGGACATCATTATCGGTGTGGGTCACCTGAGGTTGGACTCGGTCGTGGCACTAGTGTTATGTATGGTAGAGTGCAATGGCTAGGTGTTCGGTGTCAAATATTGTTTATTAGACCCCCCTTTACTTATGTTTGTTAGGCTCTTAGCTGTATTAATAACTAACATTTTGTATAGTTTTTAGTATTTAGTGTTGTGCAGGTCATTGCAACAAACATGGCTAGCAAAGGGCAAGAAAGTGGACTTAAAGTGAAGATACTGCCACAGTGCGTTCGACCGCACTTGGTGCGTTCGAACGCACCCACGCATACAGCAGCACCACGGTCGCACGCAGCCTTGCAGCACCACGGTCGCACGCAGCCTGCAGCACCACGGTCGCACGCAGCACACCACAGTCGCACGCAGCCTGCAGTGGCCCTAGCAGTTATCTGCGTTCGAACGCAGGAGCTCTGCGGTCGAACGCACACCTGACTCAGCCCTAGCCGCCGCAGCAGTTATTTGCGGTCGAGCTTGCACCCTGCGGTCGACCACAAATAACTGGTGCGTTCGAACGCAGGTAGTGCGTTCGAACGCACTTCAGTGACCTGTTAGCCTATAAATAGGACCTTAGGTCCATTTGTTCAAGAGCTTACTTTTTGGGCGTGTTTTTGAGAGCAGTTTGCCTCTGTGGCCCTGCTCTGCCCTTTTCTTTGTAGTTCTTTACATTAGTTTTAATATAATGCATTTATTTTGCTTATTTACGCTTCCTTTGCTTATGGGAGGCTAGATCCCAACTAAGGTTGAGGATGTAGCCTCACCATGAATGCTATGTTAATTATTTACGTTTAAGTCATTTCATTCCGTTATTTCTTTATTTACTTAAATCGTCTCTCACTTGGTTTGGTGACAAAACCAAGTAAGATTGCACCGTAGTCGTTTATTTTTGGTGTTTCGTCCGACGGATACATTCCATCCTTCGGTTTACGCTCATTTATCCATAGTAGTTTGTGTCTTAACACATTCACTTTGGATCCTTTGAGCCTTAAACCGTTTATGGTTTGTCTTTTGTCACATGGACGGATTCCTTTAATCCTTCGATAGATGCAATAGATTTAGTTTTATTTCAAACCGATAGACGGATGTTTGTGCTTAGCGTTTTTAATTAATGTAGTTGAAATGGTGAGGTGAAAACCTCAACCTTGGTGCTTTTACTTCGTTTACATTTCCGCTTTAAATTACTTTCAAGTTGTCACGAACACCCACTGCGGAGCTAGGTTAAAATAGCACTAACCTAGACTCATGGTTATTTTTCACACAAGCAATTTACGGTTCCTTGTGGGTTCGATTCGGTACTTGCGCAACCACTATACGAGCTTTGGTTCGTTCAATTGCGAGTACCTGAATTTGGTCCGATCAAATTTTGGCGCCGTTGCCGGGGAACCGTCTAAATTGTTTTGAAATTAACTTTGTTTTTAGTTTGATGTTATTTTTCTACTAGTTTTTATTTTCTGCATTGTACATTCTGTTTATAGTTTGTTTTATGTTTTAGTTAATTTTTGTTAATTTTTAGTCTGCTGTTTTGGCTCTGTTTGTGTTTCTGGAAATTCAGGCATCGGCGGTCTCGGTTGTGGTCGAACGATCGCCGCTTATTCCAGACGTGCGGCGATATACACTAATTTTCTTCAAGGCGGCAGCTAAGCCCCTCGATGAGACGCAGTGCAGTCAAGGTCGAACGGCCCCGAGTTACGCCTCGAACGAGGTGCGCCACATTGCGTAATCTAACGTGTTGTCCTGGCCGAGCGCACTCTTCCGCTTCGCACTAACATACCGAAGCAAGATGTTCTGCTTTTAAATTTCTTTTGTTTTAATTAATTGTTAGACTTATTTTACCGCTTAAATTGCCTGCTTTAAGTATTTTGTTTGCGAGTTTAATGTGTTTAGTTTAAATTTATTTTTGATTGTTTATATATTTTGCATGTGTGTAGTTAATAATTTTGTTAGTTTAAATTTATAGTTGTTTAAATTAGTTTATTGTTGCTGCTTTAGGTTAATTTAGTTAATTTTACTGCTTTTTATTATTGTTTCTACTTTGTTTTTACTGCATCATTTCTTTTAGTTGCTTTGATTTATTTTTGTTATTATGTTGCTTTTAGTATATTGTTAAGTTGTTTTTGTTCATAGTTATTTTGCCATCTTATAGTTTGCTGTTTTGCTCAATTATTTTCTTTATTTTTCCTGCATATTTGTTTTCTAGCTTGCTGTTTTTCCTTAGTGTATAGTTAAATTTCTTTAGTTTATGCATGGTCGATCGTTGAACCTAGAGTTAACACCATTAGATCCCGACTTAGAAAGAAACATTAGGAGAGCGCTCGAGCTCAAGCGAGATGGGGACAATCAAAGAGAACCAAGGGTGGAGCAAAGACGAAGAAGATCAAAGGATGAAGAAGAGGAGAACGGGAATTCCAAGATGCAAGACCTGGGAACGGGGAGCACAGAAGAATGTATGAGTTGGATTTTACGACAGATTGCATGAACTTGTTCACACCTAATCGCAGTCAAGACTCCACTCATGCATAGTATTATCTCCAACTAATGCCACTCATTATGATCTTAAGCCATATGTGATTCAGATGCTACCATCTTTCTATGGCTTAGATCATGAAAACCCTTATTCCCATGTTAAGAAGTTTAGGAGTATAACTGGCACAACCAAATTTCAAAACTTCTCGAGGAATCATCAATCTTGACTTTTTCCTTTCTCCTTCATGAGTGGCTGGATTCCTTAGCCCCTAGTTCTATTACGACATGAAAAGAACTGTTGAAGCAATTCTATCACAGATTCTATCAAATGTCCAGAGTGAATGATGCGAGAAAGGAAATTAGTTCCTTTTCTCAAGAGGAGGACGAGAAATTCACGGAATGTTGGACAAGATTTAAAGATATGTTGATGAAGTGTCCACTCCACGGATATGAGAAATGGCGTCTAGTTCAATTTTTCTACCAAGGGCTGTCCCAGCCCAACCGTAGCATGATTGAACTGATGAACGGTGGGACATTCCTGAATTTGACGGGAGATTTGGCTTACAAAGCCTTGGAGAAGATTGCTGCCAACACCCAAAACTAGGATTTCACCAGCAGCCAAGACAAGTTTGCTCGAAAGAAAGGAGGCGTCCTGGAGTTGAATGCTGAGCAAGAGTTGACTCAGAGAATGGACGCCATTGTCAAGAGGCTGGATACCATGAGTATGGAAAAGCCTGTTAAAACTGTGAACACAATTCCAGTTGAAAGTTGTTTTGTCTGTGCTAGTCCTATGCACCTAGCACAGAATTGTCCATCTATGGCAGTTTTCTCTGAGATGGAACAAGTGAACGCTTTTAACAACTTTCAAAAGCATCAATCGCCCATACTCAAACTTACAACCCTGGTGGAGAAACCACCCAAATTTTTCATGGAAGCAAAACCAGCCCACAAATCAACAGGTTTTCCTCCTACTTACCAAAATCGGACGCCGCCCAAAGATCATCTTCCTATCAAGCCCCACTCAACTCCCAACATCATCAACTCCATTAGAAGAGTCAATGAAAGAATTCATGAAGATGACCGGTCACCATCGTGACATTAGACACTCCACCATGGTGAACACCAGGCGATCTCCAAGTTGGAGACCCAAGGGACAATTGGCAAATCACATAGGTGAGAGGGACAAGGAAAGCTCTAGCCAACCATTGAACAATCCTAGGGCATGCACTATCGGAAGTGCTCCAAATCAAGAACATGCCCATGCGATTGTCACACTGAGGTTAGGGAAACAAGTGGACAACCGAGTGGAGGAGCCAGAAGTAGTTGATGAAGCAAGATTAGCAGAGACCTTGCTTTGAGCAAGAGGAGACAAAGAGTGAACAAGGAGAAGAAAGATCTTTGAGCCATCTACATACTCCCATTGTGAAGGACCTTACAAGGCCATTTGTCCCAAAAGGCCCTTATCCGGAAAGATTGAGAGTGCCAAAGAAGAATGCGCATTTTGCTGAAATCTTAGAGGTGTTTAAGCAAGTACAAATAAACATCCCGTTCTTGGATGCAATTCAGCAAGTGCCAGCATATGCGAAATTCTTGAAGGATCTTGTGACAATTAAGAGAAAAACCAATGTCCTAAGAAGGCTTATCTCGACGAGCAAGTGAGCTCTATCCTCCAATGCAAGCTACCCATCAAGTATAAGGACCCCGGATGTCCACCATTGCTTGCATGATTGAGAGTCGATCAATAGGGCATTGTTGGACGGCAAGTGTGAATCTCCTTCCTACTCGGTATTTGAAGTTGGGACTGGGAGAGTTGAAGCCAACCACGGTGACGCTCCAATTGGTAGATAGGTCACTTAAGAGACCACAGGAAATACTTGAGGATGTGTTAATCAAGGTTGACAAATTTTATTTCCGTGGACTTTATAGTGATAGACACGAGCTACCCACGATGTGGCAAACCAAATTCCAGTGATTCTAGGGTGACCTTTCTTAGCTACGGCTAACGCCTCTAATCAATCAGGGGACGGAGTTATGAAGATCTCATTTGAAAACATGACGGTGGAACTAAATATTTTCAACATCAATAGCCAGCCCAATCGAGTACGATGAGACCCATCCTATGTACTTCATTGAAGAAATCATGATGACTTTGGCTTGAAAGACCCGGAGATTGAGTGTTTTACTCAAGATTTTGATGACCTAGATTTAGGCAGTGATTGACCCGACTTTGCATGAGCCTAGCACGGAGGACCACGACATGGAGTGCTTTGCACTATTTGGAGGACATTTGAGTAAGCCACTACTGATGATGAGATATGAGCTCGATGCGGAGCACCGGAGTTGGAATGTTTCAGGATGGAGGAAACATAGATTTTGGTAGGATACGATGAATTAGTTGAGCTAGGTTTGGAGGACATTGAGCTAGAACTATTTGCTCATTGGAGATGACCAGATGACGAGGTAGGTGAGCTACTTCATTTCTTTATCGATCCCATATCTGAAGTTATAATGAGGAAAACCATGGATTCAGTTCTCCCCACTGTTTATTCCTCTACATTTGAGTCATCTGATTTTACTGCTGAGAGCAAGCTTTTTATTTTCATTCACATGCAGCCAAGGAGGCTGAGATGGACCCTGGGAAGGAATGACTATTTTCCTCCCCCACTTTTTGATCATTTGAGGTCGGTATTAGCTGGACATCCATCTTTGCATATTGATTATCCCAGCTACAACCATCACCCGTTTGACCCGGGCAAGATAGTGCCCACCATTTTTGGTACATCTGTTTTTGTGTCTACCTAGTATCATAGGTAGTTTGTTCCTTATCACGAGTCTGGCTGAAGACGTTAAACTTAGCGATTGTGGGAGGCACCCCTTATTATGTTTATTGCTTTTTGTTTTACTTTTTAGTCAAATTTGGGGAAGCATTCTTTTATGCTGTACCTAAATTGATTTGTCCCCTAGGTTAATTTAGTCACATTGTGGGCAATGTGACGTTTTAAGTTTGGGGGTATTTTTGTAAATATGTTATTTTTGTAAATATTTTATTTTGTATTCTTGTAAATATTTTATTTTGTGTGTCAATTTTTGTAAAAGTTTATTTGTGCTTTTTGTAATATTTTATTTTGTATTCTTGTAAATATTTTATTTTGTGTTTTTGTGTGTGTCAATTTTTGTAAAAATTTACTTGTGTTTTTTGTAAAAAATTTTTTTTTTTTTTGCTCTCTGGGTTCGAACTTACCTCTGTAAGTTCGAACGTGTTCTAAGCGATCGCACGACCTCGCCAGGTGAGTTCGCAGTGCCCTTGATTTCAGCCTTGCATCAGCGTGCGTTCGAACTTGCTTATGTAAGTTCGAACGTATCACGCACACACACACCACGCACTTGCACAAGTACGGTCGAACGTACTCCTGTACGTTCGAACGTACTCGGTTTTAGGCCAGCGTGAACAGTTTTTTAGGTCACTTTTTCCCCATTTCATTTTCCCTCTTGACACACCTCTCCCCCTCTCCTTCTCCGTTCTCCACCTCAAATCCTCCCTAAAATCCAAAAATCCCTACCACCCATCACCTCCCCCACCACCAGAACACCACCGCCGGCCATTCTCCACCGTACCCACTCACCGCCGGCCACCCAAATCCCCAAATTTCCCATTTTGCCCCCAACCCACCCGAAACCCAATTTTTCCAAAATAACCCCAATTTTTTGATTTTTTGTTCAATCAAAGGGCACAAATCCTCTCTTGGATTGTGCCCCTTTGATTCTGTGTTGGTTTTTGATCGTTTTGCAGGGGGTTGGGTTAATTTGAAGCGGGGTTCTTCAACCCTTTGAATTTGGGCTGCCCACCAGGTGCTCGACAAAAGTCCCCAACGAACCTCCAGCATGCCTAGAGGCCGAGGTTTGTCATCCCGGTCTTCGGGGTCCCATGCTAGTATAGCCAGGCCATCGATGGAGAGCCGCAAGCTCTTGTTGGAGAACACTTTTGCCGTAAGAGAGGTGTTCTCCAACAATGAAGCCACAAGTTGGGCTGTTGAGGAATTGAAGCGCCGGGGGTTGAAAAGGCTTTTCAAATCCGTCACCTCCACTGCATACGAGTGGCTGGTCAGAGAGTTTTACACTCATCTGAGGATTGACGGTGACCAGCCGGACAGTCTTTTCTCCTCCATTGACGGGAGAGAAGTGGAGGTGACCATTGGAGATATAGCGACTGTGTTGAAATGCAGCCATGAGCCGCCTGAGTCAGACATCCCATGGATTGAGTGCCCCTCCATGCTTACACTCAAGGATATCGTTTCCGATATGTGTGAGGGGCAGTACGCCAATGACCGCCATAATGCAGCTAGCAAGACGAAGATTCCTCGGAATCTTCTCTTTATCGACATGGTGCTATACCGTAATGTGTGTCCATTGGGACACAAGACACAAAGGCAGGACCTATTCCTCAGTGCCCTCTATTCATTCCACCAAGGATTCTGGTGTTCTATTCCGGAGATTATCTGGCGTTAGATCCAGAAATTCTGTGAGGGAGTGCACCATTAGGGAGCGGAGCAGACGAAGACGTGGGGATTGCCTTTCCCCTTTCACATCACACACATTTTGAGAAAGGTGGGGATCAAAGGCACATCAGCGGACGGGCTGATCACTGAGAGCCCACATTTTGGCTCCATCCAGTGGCGTCAGAGTCTATCCCACATGCCCAGAGCCGCACCACAGCTACAGCCAGAGCTCGCATCGGAGCCCGAGCCCATGGACATTCTAGAGTTGGTAGCTGAGCATGAGATGGCTTTTGAGCCACAGGGACAGCCTGAGGAGCAGCAGGAGGAGCAGCCTGAGGAGTACGAGGAGGAGCAGCTAGAGGAGGATGAGGAGTGTATCATGCTCAGACGCTTAGATCTGTTACACTTCCAGGACACTCTCATGGACATACGATCCCAGATCAGGGACGTACGATTTCATTTTGTAGATTTGCAGAGGGATGTTCGTCAGGACTGACTCGAGGTCCAGGAGATGTTTCGAGCCATCATGGATAGACTGCCTCCAGCAGCAGGACCTCATGCACCACCACCAGCCCCATGACGTCTTTGTGACGTCTTGGTTTATTTTTATACCCCTTGCACTATGTTTTTCATTTTCTATATCAGCACACTGTGGACAGTGCAAATTTTGAGTTTGGGGGTATTTTTATCATTTTGTGCACATTTTGTTTTTTAAATTATGCATTTTATGTTAGTTATGGTTTATTTTCATTAGTGTACTTAATTTGATGAACATATGATCACATTGATTAAGGGATTTTCAGTTATGTTACTTTCTTGGCATAATGAGATATTGTAGTTCAATTTGAGTTTCACGAGCACAATCGGTACGTAATTTGTGGGATAAAAATTTGATTTTGGTCTTGTTAGTTTTGTAAGCTTGAATGTAGTTAGAAAACCGTTCGGAAAGATAATCGTGGTTCTTTTAAAAAAAAAAAAAAATGATGATCATTTTGAGCTTTCCACCGAGTAACCGTATCTCTTGCCTCATTAAGCAATGAGTATTCGCGTAAAAAAGTGAGAAGTTAGATGTGGTTAGCAAAGCTTCGTAGCCTTTTTGACTCGAGTTAGTAGGTCCTTAGGGGTGTTTTTACGCCTAATGCCCTAAAACCATTTGGTTTGGGAGTCATTGACTTAACACTTGATACATGGGTCAATTAGAAAGCTTAATGAAGTTACGCAATAAATAAAAAAAAAAAAAAAGTTTTTGATGAACCTTGGTTATTGTTTTTGATGTGTTGTCCAATGAATTTCGAGTGTCAAAGCATACAAGACCAATGATTAGTTTGGAAATCCCATATTTTTGTGCTAATATCACTTTCACTAGAATTGATTTTTGTATCTCATAATGCCATGTTTGTATCTTGATTGTTAAATCCCTGAAATTTGTGAAGATGGTGTTTGTTTGATTAAGCTTGCTTTTAAATTTAAACCATGATTGATATATTTTTGCATGATTGAGAATAAAATGTGTACACAGATGGTTGTGGGTATCATTCCTAAAAAACCCTCACGAGACTTCACTCGTCCTCTAGGGAACTCCTAGAGGTTTAAAAGGCTTGTTGCATACGCTCAATGCAATCGTTCTCCCATGAAAGCGGACTTATGTTTTTATTATGTTTTTCATTTTGTTTTGCTAAGGGACTAGCAAAATGTAAGTTTGGGGGTATTTGTTCGGTGTCAAATATTGTTTATTAGACCCCCATTTACTTATGTTTGTTAGGCTCTTAGCTGTAATATTAACAACATTTTGTATAGTTTTTAGTATTTAGTGTTGTGCAGTCATTGCAACAAACATGGCTAGCAAAGGGCAAGAAAGTGGACTTACACGCACCAGTCGCACACACACCACGATCAAGATGACTCGCAGCCTAGCGATTATCTGCGTTCGAATGCAGGAGCTCTGCGGTGACACACTGACTTCGACCCTAGCCGCGTAGCGTTATTTGCGGTCGAGCTTGCACCTGCGATGGACCACAAATAAGCGGTGCGTCGACAGCAGTAGTGCGTTGACGCATTCGATGTTAGCCTATAAATAGGACCTTAGGTCCATTTGTTCAAGAGCTTACTTTTTGGGCGTGTTTTTGAGAGCAGTTTGCCTCTGTGGCCCTGCTCTGCCCTTTTCTTTGTAGTTCTTTACATTAGTTTTAATATAATGCATTTATTTTGCTTATTTACGCTTCCTTTGCTTATGGGAGGCTAGATCCCAACTAAGGTTGAGGATGTAGCCTCACCATGAATGCTATGTTAATTATTTACGTTTAAGTCATTTCATTCCGTTATTTCTTTATTTACTTAAATCGTCTCTCACTTGGTTTGGTGACAAAACCAAGTGAGATTACCGTGGTCGTTTTATTTTGGTGTTTCGTCACGGATACATTCCATCCTTCGGTTTACGCTCATTTATCCATAGTAGTTTGTGTCTTAACACATTCACTTTGGATCCTTTGAGCCTTAAACCATTTATGGTTTGTCTTTCGTCACATGGACGATTCCTTTAATCCTTGATAGGTGCAATAGATTTAGTTTTATTTCAAACCGATAGACGGATGTTTGTGCTTAGCGTTTTTAATTAATGTAGTTGAAATGGTGAGGTGAAAACCTCAACCTTGGTGCTTTTACTTCGTTTACATTTCCGCTTTAAATTACTTTCAAGTTGTCACGAACACCCACTGCGGAGCTAGGTTAAAATAGCACTAACCTAGACTCAAGGTTATTTTTCACACAAGCAATTTACGGTTCCTTGTGGGTTCGACTCGGTACTTGCGCAACCACTATACAAGCTTCGGTTCGTTCAATTGCGAGTACCTAAATTTGGTCCGATCACTAGGGCACCGGCATTGTACTACAAGTCCCTTAAGATAGTGCCAACCCTGCTAAGAAGGGGTAATATCTCGAGTAGACCATACTGTTGGACTATGACCGTTACTCTGTTTCATATGCATATATTGTATATCTATATCATATTTAAGACAAATTGTCATGATGGAACTATCATATGCTTTACAAAAACATTAGAGTTCATTACTAAACTGACATGTGCATTATTTATGTTAATAACTATTAAGTCTTAGACTTACCACTTTTATTTTTGTTTTCCCCCATCACTACGAATATCTGCGTGGTTTAGCCACCCTAGATGAGGATGCCGACGAAGCCTACCTGGGTAATAGCACAAGACCTGATTCGTGTGATTTTTAAGGACATGAATCCTATTTAGCTGAGGAGCATGTAGGAGGATGGAGGAACTGCTCGTAGCGACATGATCAAGATTTTGATCTCATTAGCCCTGTTTAAGCTTAGATCTAGGATTTGATCTGTCGATCATTTTTAAAAGCAATGTTTATTATTATCTTATGGTTTGTACCCCTACTTGATGATGGTCTGATGACCAGTATATTTTAGTGATTATCTATGTTATGATGATGTTATATTTTTCTCTGGTGAATGTTAAATTATTGATCTCTATTTCCAATAGTCTTAGTAAAGTCTTCCACTGTAGCTTTCTCGTTACGACGAGAAAGGTTGAAATCCCTAAGTCTTGTCCTGCAAGGGATAGGGCTGGGGGGCAAGCAATGGGATCAATTATTAGTTAATTTATTTGCCTATCAGGGTCATCACAGTTGGTATCAGAGCCTTGTGGCTTGAAAAGACTATAGGGTAAAGGAAAAGAGAACTTAGGCCATGATCACACCAAAGATTAGGCTAGTTAGGACTTAGTCTTTAGATTTGGTTGCTTGGTTCTAGAAAAGTCAGTTCTAACTCTACTCTTCATTGCAGAGAATGTTGCCTTGAAGGAACCCTGCAACCGGACCTAACGCATTGGAGATTGGAAGTGTAATACCTCGATAAAAACAATCATTTTTATTATTCAAAACCTTTTCGCCAAAAACAGTTAACAAGGTTTTTAAACGTAATTGTTTTAACAAAGACCCAAGCCCTTAGTGTTAACCTAACGAGACCTAAATCCCTTAGAAAATAGATGCCAAACACTAATCCTCTGAGAGCGGACGTATGCCATTGTTTTTAGTGTGGACATATGCGTGGGGACCACCGGACGTACGCTCTACAAATGGTGCAGTAGACATATGTAAGGCCATTGGACATATGCTAATTTTTGAAATGCTCCCTAGTTAATACCTGAATGTACAAGACACCCTTTAGACCGTTGGACAAATAGTACCAGACATACGCTAGGGTTGGGCGAACGTCTTCTACTTTTTAGAGAGTTGGTAGTAGCCCTCAACTATAAATATCCCTCACCCCACCCTTCATTCTCACCCCATTCCAGTTCTCTGGCACGCCTCTAGGCTGCCATAATTGTATCCCTGCTTGTGAGTGTTGTTTGGTGAGTGTTGATCGTATCAAAAGTAATACTCGCAAGTGTACGAATCGTGTGCAATAAAGTGTGCGTGAAAATGCGAGGTCAAACCACAGAGAACGGCGTTTTGTAAATAAAAACTAATACAACTCCTAAATTAAACGTATCTTAACCTAGTCCCAAAGAGAATTGATTTGAAAAAAAAATGCAGAAATAAAATTAAACTGAAATTGCAGGGATAAAAATAACTAAGGTTAAAGATGAACCTCACCCAATAAGAAGCTAAATACATTAAACACTCATCTTCCGTTTTTTAAACATTAAACCCTTCAACACACTCTATTGTGGTAATTGACACAAGTCAAACCGAATAATGTGTTTACCGTTAAGGAACTACAACGAGTGTTGATTATGGATAAAATCATCCACTGTATCCTTGGATCACGTGGATATTGAATCACAACCAAACACGTGTTGTGCACCCGCTTGGAACACATCACCGGACAACTATCAATGCATCAACACACAACCATTCAATTATTTGTCACAGAAATTAAATGACGAATGCGGAATTGAATAACGGAAAATAAGCATAAAATGTAAAAGCATGAAATTTAAACTAAGGGTGAGGCTTCATCTTCAACCTAAGTTGAAGATTTTAGCCACCCATTGAACAACAAAACATAAATGAATTGAAATAATGCATTAAAATTAAATTAAAAGAAAAGTTTACAACTAAAAGGCGGAGCAAGCCAAAGCGAAGCAAAATGCTCTCCAAAACGCCCCAAAAGAATTGTGTGTTCGACCAAAAGCCTTGGGTCCTATTTATAGACATAGAACCCGCGCGTCTTGAAGCGATGGACTCTAGGGCACCAGCGAGCGCTCTGGCGGGCGACGATCATGCGGCTCGACCGTGTCTTTGCGTTCTTTATGCTCGATCGTTGAGCAGCACCAAGTGCGCGAACGCACTTCAGGGGTCCAATTCTCACTTAGTGTCTTTTGCTCTCTTGTGGCCAACTTTTGTTGTAAAGACCTGCACAACTCAAAACACTAAAAACACCAAAAATATTAGAAATTAACAAGGCTAAAGGCCTAACAAATATAAGTTAAAGGGGTCAAATATACACAATTTGACACGATCAAATACCCCAAACTTACATTTTGCTAGTCCCTTAGCAAAACAAGAATTAAAAACAAAACAAACATAGGTCCGCTGTGGGAGAGACGATTGCATTGAGCATATGCAACAAGCCTTTTAAACCTCTAGGAATTCCCTAGAGGAAGTGAAGTCTCGTGAGGGTTTTTCAGAATGACACCCACAAACAATTTGTATGACACAATGTTTTTTGATGACAAGGCCTTTTACACATGCATATGGTTCATATATCATTAGCAATTTTAACAATTGTGAGCAAACAAACCATATCATTAAGGCCTCCAAACAACAATCAAACCATAGCTGAAAAATCGAGAGACGAACATGCTCCAAAAAGGTGCAAAGTGACCGACATATATGCTCATGGGGTTTCAATTTTTCAAAAGACGTGCTTCTCAAATTCATAGGACTGCAATGTGTTAAAAAGAACCAAGGCTTAAATTTTTTTTTTTTTTTTTTTTTTGAGTAGGTGTGCAATGCTTGACTCTTAAGCTTCTAAATGACCTATGTAACGAGTGTTGGGCGGTGACTCCCAAGCCGAGCGGCTTTAGGGCACTAGATGTAGAAACATCCCTAAGGGCTTAATAACTCAAGTCAAAAAGAGCTACAAAGTCTAACTAGCCATACAATCACTTGTTTAAGAATTCTCATCTTTTTACGCGAACGCTCTTTGCTTAATGAGGCAAGAGTTCCGGTTACTCAATGAAAAACTCAACTTGTGATGAAATTTTTTTTTTTTTTTTTTTTTTAATTGCCAAGGTTTATCATCACACATCACAACAACCCACAAATCTCAAGAAAAACACTTCTCAAATCAAATTTCATACCCCACAGAACCTATGCCAGTGTGCATGTGAATAAAATGGAGTAAACATGTGAAGTCTCTCTAATTCAACATATGACTTGACACTGGGATTTCTACAGATATGAGGTGTTTAATCAAAGTTAAAAACACACCAATGATACGCAATCCACAGCTATGATAAGTCATGTCAATCAATAACAAATATGTACAGAAAAATTTAAAATTTGTACACAAAACAACAAATATGCAAAAAGATAGTGTCTACCCTACCCCCACACTAAAATGGCACAATGTCCCCAATGTGCCCAGAAATACAATACCAGAGGGATGTCGCAAGTGAGGTAAGTTGTAAGAGAAGCTCCCCCAAACTTGGATGGCAAACACTCAACCTGAAAAACAAAACAAACAAACAAACAAAATCAACAAGGAAAAATAATGAGGGTTGCCTCCCACAAGCGCTAAGTTTAACGTCTTCAGCCAGACTCATGATGTCAATTAGTCCGAATAAATCGGATCCTCCATAAGAGTGTCCTCAACGTCTGGACTCCTCAATGCCAAGAATGGTTTTAACCTCTGTCCATTCACCTTAAATGTGGTACCATTCGTTGGATCCTCTATCTCGATGGCGCCATGTGAAAATACAGTCCTAATAATGAAAGGTCCCGTCCATCGTGATTTCAACTTGCCAGGAAAAAGATGCAACCGAGAATTGGAAGGACTTTCGACCGGTTCAAAAGATCTCCTCAAGATGTTCGGTCGTGAACCTTCTTCATATGTTCTTTGTATTTCAATGAAGTCATCGCATCATTCCTTAGCTCCTCTAATTACGTGAGTTGTAGCTTCCTTTGAGAGCCACCTTCAAAAATTGAAGTTTAGCCGCTTGATGGCCCAAGAAGCTCTATGCTCCAACTCAACGGGAAGATGACAAGCTTTCAGAAACCAACCGATAGGGTGACATCCCAATCGGTGTCTTGTATCATCCTATCGCCCATAAAGCGTCATTCAATCGGGAAGACCAATCTTTTACGCTAGGATTCAGGTCTTCTCCAAAATATGTTTGATTTCCGATTGGACACTTCAACCCGCCCACTCTGTGGGTGGTAAGGTGGCAACCTGTGAGTGATGAAATACTTCTTCATCACCGCCAAAAATTCGTTGCAGAAATGCGCCTCATCATCGATGATCGCCTAGGTGTACCAAACCGAGCTAAAATCGTGTCCTTCAAAAATTTGACCACAACTCTGGGTCATTAGTCTTGCACGCCATCGCTCCACCCACTTGGACACATAGTCCACAGAACAAGAATGTATAGAAACCCAAAGGAGTTTGGGAAAGGTCCCATGAAATCGATGCCCCATACATCAAAAATCTCAACTACCAATATGGGATTGAGGGCATCATGTTCCTCTTCAGTTTCGACACAGATGTGCACACGCGACGAGGCCCCGAAAACAAGGTGGGCCAATTTGCAAAATCTTTGGCGGTCTTATTACCTTGAAATGGCCACCACAAGCGTGATCATGACAAAAGGAGATGACATTATTTTGATCAACTTCGGTACACATCTCCTAATGATCCGATCGGGACAATACTTGAAAAGATAAGGATCGTCACGTAAAAATTTTTCACCTTGATAAAATTTAACTTTATCTTGTTTCCCCAATGCAAAGGCATTTGGTCGGTAACAAGATAGTTCACTATGTCGTGAACCAAGGTGTGGGATTGTGAGCAATGTGCATCAATTGCTCATCGTGAAAGGTCTAGAGATGGGTGTGGTGTCTTCGGTGAAGTCTATGGTCAACCTTGACAAATGATCACCACCACATTCTCATCGCCCTTTCTTATCCCGGATTTCTAAATCGAACTCTTGCAACAGAGAATCCATCTAATCAAACGGGATTTAGCATCTTTCTTGGAGAAAAGATATTTCAATGCGGCGTGATCGGAAAAGATAATGATTTTAGATCCAACAGATAGGACCTAAACTTGTCTAGCAAAAAATGACCAACAACTCCTTTTCGTGGTGGAGTAATTGAGTTGTGCGCGTCGTTTAGAGTCCTACTGCATAATAAATCACATGGGAAGTTTCAACACGCTGCCCCAAAACAGCTCCAATCGCATAACTGGCGCCACACATGATCTCAAAAGGTTCACTAACCGGGTGGTCTAATAACGGTGTGGACGCTGAATCTTCTTGAGCCCCAATGCTTCCAAACATTCTTCATTGAATTCAAACGGGGTATCCTTGGCCAACAACTTACACAAGGGTCTCGCGATCTTGCTGAAATCCTTGATGAATCGCCTATAGAACCCTGCATGGCCCAGGAAGGAACGAATTTCCTTCACAGTACGTGGGGGTGGAAGGTTAGATATCAAATCTACCTTTGCCTTGTCAACCTCAATGCCTCTCTGAGATATGACATGCCCCAGTACAATACCTTGCTTAACCATAAAATGGCATTTTTCCCAGTTAAGCACAAGGTTTTTCTCTTTACATCTCACTAACACCAAAGTGAGACGGTCAAGACACTCCTGAAAAGAGGACCCAAAGACGGAGAAGTCATCCATGAAAATCTCCATAATCCGCTCTACCATGTCGGAAAGATCGATCATGCACACAAAAAGTAGCAGGTGCATTACACAGCCCAAACGGCATACGACGGTAGGCGAATGTCCCAAACGGACAAGTAAAAGTCGTCTTCTCTTGGTCTTCGGGGTCCACTGGAATCTGGTTATATCCTGAATAACCATCTAGGAAGCAGTAGTACTCGTGCCCAGCTAAACGCTCCACCATCCGTCAATGAATGGAAGAGGAAAGTGATCTTTCCCGGTGGCGCGTCAGCTTCCGTAGTCTATACAAACTCTCAACCCGATCAATACGAGTTGGTACCGCTTCGTTGTCCTTATTCGTTACTACCGTTAACTCACCTTCTTGGGCACGACATGTATCGGGCTCACCCATTTGCTATCGAAATGGGATAGATGATCCCAAAGATCCAATAACTTGATCACTTCAGCTCTCACAACCTCTTGCATTCGGGTTGAGACTTCTTTGTGGTTCCCTCGATGGTTTAGAATCTTCTTCCAAGTGTATCTTATGCATAACCAACGAGGGATCGATTCCCTTGATGTCCTCAATCGTCCATCCTATAGCTTCCTTATGTTCTCTCAAAACTCCTATCAATTTCTCCTCATGAGCATCTATCAAATCGGAAGCTATGATGACGCAACGACTCACCGGTCCTAGGAACTTATACTTAAGATTATCCGTAAAGGCTTAAGTTCCTTCTTTGGGAATCGTGTACTCTGTCTCCTTCTTTTCAATGTTCTCCAAGGAGTTGTCTTCAAAGTGCATCCGCTGCTCCATAAGTTTATCCATGTCCAAGTCTTCACCAAATTGAGCAAGGCATGCTTGGGGTCCTCAATGCTTGATTCTTCTACAACATCCTCCATTATCTCCTCAATCAAGCATACTTGATTCATCCGGTCATAATCAAGTGGTTGCTTCGATGTGAAAAATATTTAGCTCCAAGTCATATTTCCAAAGGAAATCTTCATTACCCCGACCTACAATTTATTAGGGCATTGGCCGTAGCTAAAAACGGTCGCCCTAGAATCACAGGAATCTCAGTCCCTACCATCTGGACTGGCTCCGTGTCCAACACAATGAAATCCACGGGGAAGTAAAACTTATCTACCTTAATTAGAACGCCCCTCAACTATTCCCGTGGAACCTTCACGCATCGTCCGCAAGTTGCAGTGTCATGGTTGTGGGCTTCAGCTCGCCTAGCCCTAACTGCAAGTAGACTGAGTAGGGTAACAAGTTTACGCTCGCTCCTAAATCCAATAGTGCCCTCTCAATCTGGCTAACTCCTATCATGCAAGTGATTGTAGGACATCCAGGTCCTTATACTTTAGGGGTAACTTGCATCAGAGGATAGCACGACCGCTCGGTCATGAATGCCTTCTTAGGGACATTCGCTTTTCCTCTTCACCGTGACTAAGTCCTTTAAGAACTTGGCATAGGAAGGATTTGCTGGATGGCGTCCAAAAAGGAATGTTTATTTGGACTTGCTTGAACACCTCGAATGTCCTCTAATCTCCCTCCATTCTTAGGCGCTTGTAATCTTCTGGTATGGTGCTTTGGCACAAGCGCCTAGGAGGTTTCTTAATCTCTTGGGTGACAATAGATGGCTCAAGATCCGCTTCCTTTTGGTTGTCACCCCTTCTTCTTTCTCTTTTCTTCTTCTTCTTCTGCTCTTCTTCCTCGCTTCTTGGGTTTACCACCTTATTGTCTACTCTCTTCCCCGACCTCGGAGTGACAATAGCCCGCACATGCTCTGATTGGAGGAATTTCCATCGTGGCTTGCCTTGGTTATTTATGCTTGACTAGGAGCTTTCCTTATCCCTCTCACCTAGGTGATTCGCTAGTTGTCCCATCTGCATTTCTAACTTAGCGATCACCTGGTGTTCACCATGGTGGATTGCCTCACATCACCGATTGATTGACCACCATTTTCATGAATTCTCTCATGGTCTCTTCGGTGATGGGGTAGATGAGGTTGGGATTTGGGTGGGGCTTGGTAAGATGATGACGATCTGGCAGCAGCGTCCATGATTTTGGTAAGGAGCGAAAACCACGGAGGATAGTGATTTTGAGCATGAGGACTCCTCTGGATTTGTGATGGGTTGATTCTGCTTCACGAGAAATTAGGGTGGTTCCTCCACCGGGTTGTATGTCTCGTAATATGGCCCACTTGATTTTTGAAAATTATTGAATGCGTTCACTTGTTCCATCTCAATAAACTGTCATCGATGGACAATTTGCGTTGGTGCATGGGGCTAGTACAGAGAGAACAACTCTCAATAGGAAAGGTGTTTGCCGATTTACGGGCTTCCCTACACTCAAGGCATCCAATCTTTGAACGATGGCATCCATCCTCATGCCAACTCCGTTTCTCCTTTTGACTCTAGGATGCCTCCTTTCTAGGGGTTCGGCTGATTTATCTCGACAACTCGTGAAGTCCGTGTTGGGAGTTGTCGCAATCTTCTCGAGCCTTGTAGACGCCTGCTAAGTTGAGAAATGCTCCCCATTCATCAGCTCAATCATACTACGGTTAATGAGACAGTTGGTAGAAGAATTGGACTAAACGCCATTTCATATCCATGAGGGGACACTTCATCGTGGTCTTTAAACCGTGCCCAACATTCGAGAACTTCTCATCTTCATCCCGAGTAAATGAACTAATTCCTTTCTTGCCTCATTTACTTTGGACATTGGGAAAAACTTTGTAGAACCGCTTCAGCTTCTTCCTGTGATGTGATGGAGCAGTAGGAATCCAACCAATTCAGTAGCTCTATCATGAAGTGAGAACGAAAGAGTCCGAGGTGATGATTCCTCAGAAAAATTCTGGAATTTGGTGGTCGCACAAATGTTTTGAATTTCTTAACGCAGTAGTAGGGTTTTCGTGATCTAAGCCGTAAACGAGGGTAACATCTGGATTACGTGTGGCTTAAGATCGTAATGGTAACACAATACACGAATGGGAACCGACCGCAGAGGTGCGAACAATTCCCTAAGTGACGTCGTGTGATCCACGTCATATGCTCTTCTCTCCCTCCCCGCCTCTTGCATCGTGGTGCTCTTCGTGCTCGCTCTAGGAATTCTCGATTGTCTCCCATCTCCACTTGAGCTCTACGTGCTCTCCTAAGTGTTCTTTCTAAGTCGGGATCTAAAGATGTTAACTCTAAGTTCACGGATCTCGACCAAGCATAAACCAAGAAAATTTAACTAAACTACAAAGCAAAGAACAATAAACTAGGAAAGTAAACAATGAAAAAAATAAAGAAAAACAAAGGAAGAAAGACAACAAACAACAAGATGGCAAAGCTAGCTATGAAAATTACTTAAAATTACCAAAAGCTACAAATCAAAATAGATCAAAGCAAAAGGATGCAGAAAAACAGAACGAATAGTTAATAAAAAAGAGAACAAAACTACCTAAACGAGGAAAACCAAAATAAAATAAACAACTACAAATTCCAACTAACAAGGTTATTAACTAAACACATGCACAAAAATTTTTAAACTACTAAAAACAAATAAAAACTAGACACAACTAAACTCAAAAACAATGTACTCAAAATTAGCAATTACATCAATTAAACTAAGAACAATTGATCAAAACAAAACAAAAGCGTCAACGCAACAACACCGTGACCGCCTATGTCGAGGGGTTTTGCTCACACGCAGATGCGTGATTTAGCGCTCGCTTGCGAACGTTTCGATTACGGCAGGCTCGATCGTTACTCAAAAGTGCTTTCAACCGCAGACCGTCGCGCATTTGAATTTGAAACCGACGACAATCTAAACAAAACTAAAAATTAACCTAAAAATAACGAAATTAAACTAAAATGCAAAATAAACTGAACAACAAAAATTTAAAATGCAGAAAATAAAAACTAGTAAAAATACACCAATCTAAAAATTATATTAATTTCTAAAAAACAACTTTCAAGAACGGCGCCAAAATTTGATCAGATTAAAAGTAATACTGCAAGTGTAATTTAATCGTGTGCAATAAAGTGCGCGTGAAAATGCAGGTCGAACCACGAGAACGCGTTTGTAAATAAAACTAATACAACTCCTAAATTAAACGATCTTAACCTAGTCCCAAAGAGAATTGATTTAACAATAAAAATGCAGAAATAAAATTAAACCGAAATTGCAGGGATAAAAATAACTAAGGTTAAAGATGAACCTCACCCAATAAGAATAAGCTAAATACATTAAACACTCATCTTCCGTTTTTAAACATTAAACCCTTCAACACACTCTATTGTGGTAATTGACACAAGTCAAACCGAATAATGTGTTTACCGTTAAGGAACTACAACGAGTGTTGATTATGGATAAAATCATCCAGTATCCTTGGATCACGTGGATATTGAATCACAACCAAACACGTGTTGTGCACCGGCTTGGAACACATCACGGGACAACTATCAATGCATCAACACACAACCATTCAATTATTTGTCACAGAAATTAAATGACGAATGCGGAATTGAATAACGGAAAATAAGCATAAAATGTAAAAGCATGAAATTTAAACTAGGGTGAGGCTTCATCTTCAACCTAAGTTGAAGATTTTAGCCACCCATTGAACAACAAAACATAAATGAATTGAAATAATGCATTAAAATTAAATTAAAAGAAAAGTTTAACTATGGTCGATCGCAAATGCCAAATCTCGAAGGCGGCTAGGGTACTCGCGATGAGAGCGCTGACCGATCGTGGTACGCTCGTTCGCCAGCTTCTTTGCGTTCATCGTGACATCGCGTTCGACGCACAAGTGCGTTGAACGCACTTGCATGTGATCCAATTCTCACTTAGTGTCTTTTGCTCTTGTGGCCAACTTTTGTTGTAAAGACCTGCACAACTCAAAACACTAAAAACACCAAAAATATTAGAAATTAACAAGGCTAAAGGCCTAACAAATATAAGTTAAAGGGGTCAAATATACACAATTTGACACTGATCAAGTGTGAGCTTCAAAAAGGAGATTCCAAGGAGGGAAGATAATGTCTTTGCTTAGCTTCAGGGTAAGCTCTGTCTCTTTTTATATTTTAGCACTATTTTACCTTCTAACTTATATCTTGATGAGTTTTCCAAAGTGTTCATTAAGCATTCCTTAAAAGTGTTAATGTTTTCAAAAGATATTTAAAGTTTCATTGCGTTGTGATTTCTTACGTTGCATGTACTCTTTTGCTAGATTAGAAGAGGCTTAGAGGTCTAGAAATGTTATAGGAAGCAAGTGCTATTCGAAAACTTAACAGTGTGCTTAACTCATTGAGCGGATGTATGCCATTGGGATTAGACGTATGGTCAGGGAGCAAAGCACCTGTTTAAGCTTTGATTGTGCACAGTTTAGTTTAGCCACCTTATTGTTAAACACGACTTAGTATTATGGTATGTTGTACTCCTTTATATCAAGACTTAACTTGGTCGGAGGATTCGCTTGAGTACACGAGATAAGTGAACCACAACCTTTTTACTTAAAAACGTGGGATATGTCAGATGACTGACCACAAGTATGATATGAGCATGCCTATTTTATAATTACTTGGTAAATTGCATTATGAATTGGTTGATAAGATGCATCGTATGACATGGTACGCCAATATATGCGGTATAAATGGCCATTGGCTTACTATATAGACTTCATACTATGGTCAAATGTGTGTGTTATATGGGGGCTTTGGATCCAATGGTTTCGTGACCAAGGTGCAGTCATTCCCAATGGTTGATCACTATAGGACGGACATTATTAGCGGTGTGGGCCACCCGAGGTTGGACTCGGTCATGCCGTTAGTGTTATGTACGGTAGTATGCAATTGCTGGGGCATCGGCATTGTACTACAGATCCCTCAGGATAGCGTCAACCCTGCTGAGAAAAGGTAATATCTAAGGTAGACCATATATGAGAGTTATGACCTATAAAGCATTAGTTTTTCTTGCATTAAAATATTTAGGTAGTTATCGCTGGTAGTACATTGTGATCTTTGAAAACCCAAAAACCTACCAAATGGTACATTAATGGAGGTAATTCCCCTTTTTTATTATTACTCAAATTGCACGTTTACTTTCATTAATTAGGCTCATGTCATACCTATGTTATAAGGTTTACTAAGTCGTTAGACTTATGCTGTTATTATTCTCTAGGTAATTTGACTCAACACTCTGGGAGTGGCATGGCTACTGCCACCTGTGTGGTTTAAGACTTGCTAATTATTACAGGTATGTCATTATTATTGCTTAGTTGCTCCATATTAATACTTGATAAATTATAGTAACTCAGATTTATGTATCTTCCATTGCATTTATGATGAGTGCCAAATGTTGTACATTTGACCCCCCTTAACTTATATTTGTTAAGCTCTTAGCTTAGTTGTTTTCTAATGTTTTTGTTTTTTTTTTTTAGTGTGCTGTAGGTCCTTGCATGAAAATGTGGTTTAAAGGATGGAATTGAGCAAGGAAGATGTGGTCCCTGTTAGTGTGCTTCATCGCACATCTGTTAATGTTCTCGATCGCATAAGAACTGCAATCGAACGCGTCTGTGCTCGAGCCCATAATCCACAATCGAGCACAATACACATCAGACTGAGTTTCCCACATTGCCCTAGCCCATCGCTTCATTGCAGTTGAGAGTGCTCGAGCTCACTACATGCGATTGAGCACACAGAGGCCTGCACTTGAGCACATTTGCTGTGATTGAGCGCACCCATTGACCTAGCAATACATTATTTTTGTCTATAAATAGCACCTCTTTGTCATTTTGTAAACTTGCGTTTTAGAGGTGCCTTTGAGGCTAGAAACCTCTCTGTTTTTCATTGTGTAGCCTTTCGATCATCATTTATTTAATTATGCTTTCATTTGTTCTTCGATTGTCTCTTAGTTTCATGAGAGGCTAAATCTTCAACTAAGGCTGAAGATGAAGCCTCAACATGGATTAGTTTACATGTTTTCATAATTATTTTATATTTTATCTATCGTTTAGTGTAATGGATGTTTGTTTCAATTCAATCTTGTGACAAGATTTTGATTGATTGTGCTGTAGTTGGATATTCATTGTGTTTTGTCTGATGGATACATTTCATCTTTTGATTTACTTTGGATATCTTTTTTCTTTTGTGTTTAGCATGGATACATTTCATCTTTTGAACTAAATTGGATATGTTTTGTCTTTTGTCAAGTGGATGGATTCTTTGAATCTTTCAATAGGCACAATAGAACATTCATAGGGCTTAACGGATGTATGAACTAGCGTGACACTAGAACATACATTATTTTTTTTAATTGATAGATGGATGTATGAACTAAGCATGATAATATGTATTTTGATGTGGTGAGGTGGATTCTAAGACCTTAGTTATTTTCATTTGTTTGATTTCAAGCTTTTTAACTAGTTTATGTTTTGTTCGTTCAAAACGCTCAAACCTTGGAACTAGGTTAAAGTAGAATTAGTCTAGACTTAGGATTGATTTTTAAAAAATGCGATTCCTTGTGGATTGATCTCGTACTTGCACAGCACTACATTGACAAGATTCGTACGCTTGTGAGTACACTATTATTTGTACACCAAATTTTCGGCACCGTTGCCAGGGAACTGTTGTTTTTGTTGAAATTGATTTTATTTTTAGATTAATTTTATTTTTCTACTAGTATTTAATTTCTGTAATTTCAATTCAGTTCTTTATTTGTTTCTGTATTTTTGTAAAAAAGATTAAATTCTTAGATTAGTTTTTGGTTGCCTTTTGAGTTTGTTTAAAGTTTCTGGAATTTTCAGTCTTTGTTAGTGCGATCGAGTACAGTTTACTTGCGCTTGAGCGCACCTGAGCCTATTCTTGCATTGTTTGCATGCCTGTGCTTGATAGCTTGCATTTGCGTGTGAGCGCACCTATTCTGACAAACGGCAGTGCAGTGTTACGCTCGATTGCACCTTTGTTGCGATTGAGCACACTTGCAAACTGCTAAACTCATGCTTGCTTACGATCGATCGCATTAAACCTGCGCTCGAGCGCATCTTTGCATTCATCACCAACAGACTAGAGACAACTATGCATATAGTTTTTTTTTTTTAAAAAAAAAATTTGGTTTATTATTAGTTTTCTTTAATTTGTTTATTTTATTTGCCTGGTTTTTATTTTTTATCTGCTGTTATTAATATTTGTTTAGTTTATTTATTTATTTATTCTTTAGTTATTTGTTTAATTATTTGTTTAGTTTATTTAACTTTAAATTCATTTATTGTTTAGTTAGTTTACTTCTTGTATGCTTGGTTGGAGATCCTGAAATTTAGCTTTAATACCTTTAGATCCCAACCTAGAGAGAAACCTTAGGAGAACGCAAAGAGCACACGTTGAGATGGCAGACAACGAGAGAAATGCACGTCAAGAGGAGAATGTGGAGTATCATGATGCGAGACCGGGGAATGAGGAGCAAATTAGAGCTTGGGATGTGGATTTCACTACATCATTGCGGGAGTTGTTTGCAATAGTTGCGACTAGTTCCCACTCGTGTATAGTGTTGCCACCAACCAATGCCACCCATTTTGATTTAAAACCTCATGTCATCCAACTCGTCATTTCATGGCTTGGATCATGAAAGCCCTTATGGCCATGTTAAAACATTCAAGAACATATATGCCACGTTTAAATTTCAAAATTTCTCTGAAGAGTCAGTCCATCTTAGACTTTTCCCTTCAAGGTAGAGACAAGGCATGGTTGGATTCCAAGACGCCCGGGTTTATTACATCGTGGGAAAGCTTGTTGACCAAATTCTATAGTAAGTTTTTCCCAATGTTTGCTATGAATGAGTGCCGAAAGGAAATCAGTTCGTCCACTCAGAAAAAGGATGAGAAATTCTTTGGGAGTTGGGAGCGTTTCAAGGATTTGCTAATCAAATGCCCTCCACATGGATATGAAAAGTGGAGACTCGTACAATTCTTCTACCAAGGGTTGACTCGGTCCAACCGTAGCATGATCGAGTCGATGAATGGAGGAGCATTTTTAAGTTTGACTGGAGATTTAGCATACAAGGCGTTGGATAAACTGGTTGACAACTCACAACAGTGGGATTTTTCGAGTTGTCGTGATAAATTTGTGCGAATCCCTAAGAAATGAGGCATTTATGAGCTGAAAGGAAAAGTAGAGTTGAATTTAAAGATAGATGCACTCACCAAAAGACTTGACACTCTCAACGTGAGTTGGCCCATCAATGCTGCCAACATTGTTACTATTGATAGTTGTTCCATCTGTGCTAGTCCCTCGCACCAAGCATAGAATTGTCCATCTTTCATGGAACAAGTGAACGCTTTCGATGATTATTGAAAGCAGTCAAATGGACCATATTCAGAAACCTACAATCTTGGGTGTCGTAACCACCTTAATTTTTCATGGAAGTAGAACCAATCAGGAGACCAGGGAGGAGCTTCCCATCATGCTTACTAAGCCCCAGTATCGACAACACAATCATTGGAAGAGACCCTCAGAGATTTTATGAAAATGACTGGTCAATCCTGATAAGTGCTTAAATATTCATATTTAAGCCCCTTAATTTATATTTGTTATGCCTTTAGTTTATGTTATTTTGTCTATTTTATTTCCTTTTTGTGTTTTCTGTGTTTTTTGTAGGTCATGGAAGAAAATGAAGCATTTCTAGAAATGTTCCAAGCTTAAAGGGCAAATTGGAAAGATCTAGAAGATGTGGAAAGGATTAAATCGGAATTTATCAAATTGAATTCAAAATCGGATTAAATTTGGATCCTGAACATGTCTTGGTATTTTGGCCATAACTTTCAGTTCAAATATTGGATTGAGGTGATTCTAATGGAATTGGAAAGCTAACTCAAAATTCTACAGATCATTGTGAAATAACATTTTCCCAATTCGGACCGCCGCAATGTCAAAATCACCCCGCAAGTTAGAAGCCCAATTCTGGACGAATCCTTCTCCAATTTGTAATAGGATTGTCTCCTAAATTGACTAGGAGATAAAATTCCGAAATTCCTAGGTTTACTAGTGTTTCTAGGACTTTCCTAAGGCCTATAAATAGACCTCTAAGCCTCACAATTAGACACACAATTTCAGAGACGATTTTTGGGAGAAGAATTGACGACTTTCAAGGAGCAATTTTCCGGGTTTATTCTTTTCCTTTATTTATTTTATGAAGATGATTAGCATCAATTTCATTTGTAACTAAACCTTTTAGTAGGGCTAGATTGAAGCCCTGATCCTGTTTATATTTTAAATTCAATATTGGCGCCTTTGCGATAATTGCATGATAGTATTTAACTTGATTAATACCTGTTTTCATGAATTCCTCATGTGTGTCTACCTGATCAACATATGCATGTGGTATGGACTTGTTAGTTAGATCAATTTTGGGTTTAACATTAGTAACAAAAGCAATCCACGCCGGGTTCTTGGGTTAATCAACATGGGAAACCGGGATTATACACCATGCCCTAGGTCTCATGTGGTTGTCGGTTTTCACAGTTCATATGCTTTCTTAAATAACAACTTAGTATACACCATGCTAAATCCTTTAGGAAAGAAAAGAGTTAGAGTATACACCATGCCTAATTCGTTGCTTAGGGAAACCAATAGCTTAAGGAGTATACACCATGCCCTTAGGTTGGCAACCATTAAATATTCATCATGTAATTAAAGCATTGGCATATTGACTTATTGTATAAGCATGATTAGCGGTGAAAATCAAAGCCCTACCTCTTTCTTATTACTTAATCAAACTCAATTTTTATCTATTTTACTTTATATTGCGAATTTAATTTTAAGCATAATTTACCAATCCCTGTGGAATCAATCTTGCACTTACACTCTTTACTACATATTTGACCTTGTGCACTTGCAAGTAAAACTGCGATTATTTGCTTATTAATTTAGGTAAATAATTTCACAACAAGTTTTTGGCGCCGTTGTCGGGGATTGTGTTAAATTCTGTTTAGAAAATTACTTTCGTTTAGTTTGTATCAATTTTAATTCTGTTTTTGTTTAAGTTAGTTTTGTTTGATTTTAGTTCTATTTTTAAAATTTTCAAAGCAAGATCAGCGCACATCTTCCAACAAGCGTTAATTCAGAGACTTTCCGACGCATGCTAAAGAGCTGAATTCTAGCTGACTTTCATCGATTCATGCACTTCGTTCTAGAATTATCCTTCCACTTGATAAGAAGATTGAGGACCATAAGGGAAAAAGACAGGAAGAAGAAGAAGAACTTCTCAAGAAAATATGATGCGAACAACATGTCAACCAAAATTTTTGAGAACCAAGCACCACGAAAGGCCCATGAAACACGCTTTCATTCCACAATCCCAACTTGGGCATCATGCATTGCCTATCAGGGTAGACAATTTCTCCAAATATACTCAATGCATTGACCACCAGACCAATGGATCCGAACTTACACCAAATTCATCTTTACAAGTTCCAGATATTCAAGGCTTGGATCAAGGCGGAATAAGGATGATTCTCTTCCCTTTCTCTTTGAAGGACAATGCAAGTTGGTACAACTCAATGCCTTCAAACTCACATTGGGGGCGTGGTCGTACAAAAATAGTACTCGCCAATTGCACGAGTCGATCGTAGTAATGTGGTCAGTAAATCGAGTGTCGAACCCATGAGAATCGTGTTTGTTTAAAAAACCAACTTTAGAGTGCTTAAACTAATAAGATCTCAACCTAGTCCCAATACAAACAGTAACGTGCATAAAATTAAACTAAACTAAATGCAATAAAATAAAGCAGAAAATTAAACTAAGTTAAAAAACATTAAAATAAAGAGATAAAAACAACTCAGTCCTAATCCACTTCCAATTAATTAATTAATATATAAACATGCTTAGCTCATATTTGTTATGATTATGCTACAAGGCATACTTTGAGCGTTAACGCATTGTTCATATTTCCGCCTATCGATAAGCGATATGTATATCCTATTGTTGCTACACAATCTTGTCGGACTAACCGAGGCAAACATGTTATAAGAGGTCACAACGGATAATGGTCCAAGACTAATATCCGATGTATCTCCGGTTGCAACGTTAGTCGACGTTTGGCGATTGGCAAACAACAATCAATACACTTTTGTCACTAAAATGCATTGAAACGAATAGACATAAATTAAATGACTGAATAATACGAACTAAACATATATATATAAACAAATTAAAGCGAAGGGAAAAGAGACTAATTAAAAGTAAAATTAAACATAAATTAAATAAACGACAATTTAGGAGGGATTTACAGTGAAAAATAGAGGGCTTGGGCCCTAGAGGCACCTCCCAAAACGTGCTTCACAATGAATACACGAGGTCCTATTTATAGGCTGGCTGGATTGATTGCGTTCGAACGCACTACCTCTTCGATCTCACTAGTTTTGTGGTCGAACGCAGGCTACACGTTCGACCTCAAATAACTGCTGTGGCGGCTAGGGCTGACATGGGTGGTGCGTTCGACCGCAGAGCACCTGCGTTCGAACGCATATAACTGCTAGGGCCGGCTGCTGCGCGTGCGAACGTGCGTGCTGTTGCGTCTGCAGGTGTGTGCGCGCGTCCGTGGGTGCTGCGCGCTGCGTGCGACCGTGGTGTGCGCGCATCCGTAAGTGCGGTCGAACGCACCAAGTGCGGTCGAACGCACTTTGGCAGCTTCTTCTCTTTAAGTCCTTTTCTTGCCCTTGCTAACCATGATTCAACACAATGTCCTGCACAACACAAAAATACTAAAAACACTAAAAATGATTAAATATTAACAATGCTAAAGGTCTAATAAATATAAATTAAGGGATCTAAATCAGCACTTTTAGGCACCGATCAAATACCCCCAAACTTACATTTTGCTAGTCCCTTAGCAAAACAAAATGAAAAACAAAATAAAAACATAAGTCCACTTTCGTGGGAGAAACGATTGCATTGAGCGTATGCAATAAGCCTTTTAAACCTCTAGGAGTTCCCTAGAGGACGAGTGAAGTCTCGTGAGGGTTTTTCAGGAATGATACCCACAAACATCTGGCACATATTTTATTCTCAATCATACAAAATATATCGATCATGGTTTAAATTCAAAAGCAAGTTTAATCACACAAACACTATCTTCACAAATTTCGTGGAATTAACAATCAAGATACAAACATGGCATTATGAGATCCAATAATCAATTCTAGTGAAAGTGAGATTAGCACAAAATATGGGATTTCAAAACCAATCATTAGTCGTATGCTTGACACTCAAAGTTCATTGGTCAACACATTAAAAATAACAACCAAGGTTCAAAATTTTTTTTTTTTTTATTGCATAACTTCACTAAGCTTTCTAATTGACCCATGTATCAAGCGTTAAGTCAATGACTCCCAAACCAAATGGTTTTAGGGCATTAGGCGAAAAACACCCCTAAGGACCTACTAACTCGAGTCAAAAGGCTACAAGCTTTGCTAACCACATCTAACTTCACACTTTTTACGAATACTCATTGCTTAATGAGGCAAGAGATCCGGTTACTCGGTGGAAAGCTCAAAATGATCATCATTTTTTTTTTTTTTTGATGAACCACGTATCTCTAAATGGTTTTCCAACTGCATTCAAGGTTACAAAACTAACAAAACCAAAACCAGATTTTATCCCACAAATTACGTACCAATTGTGCTCGTGAATCTCAAATTGAACTACTATTATCTCATTATGCCGCAGAAAGTAACATAAGCTGCAAAACCCTTAATCAATGTGATCATATGTTAAGTCAAATTAAACACACCAATGAAAATAAACCATAACTAACATAAAATGCGTAATTTAAAAAACAAAATGTGCACACAATAAAAATACCCCAAACTCAAAATCTCACCGTCCACAGTGTTGATATAGGAAATAAAAACAAAGTGCAAGGTGTGAAAATAAACCAAGACGTCACAAAGACGCCACGGTCCGGTGGTCTGGTGGTGTCAGAAGGTCCCGCTGGAGGCAATCGATCCATGATGGCTCGAACATCTCCACGGACCTCGAGCCCATCTAACGAGCATCCCTCCAGAATCTGCAAAATGAAATCGTCGTCCCCGATGCAGGATCGTATGTCCACGAGGGTGTCCCGAAATGCAATAAGTCGGGCGTCTAAGCGTGATACACTCCTCATCCTCCTCTAGCCGCTCCTCCTCGTGCTCCTCAGCTGCTCCTCCTGCTGCTCCTCAGCTGTCGCTGGCTCAAAAGCCATCTCATGCTTCGCTACCAACTCTGGAATGTCCATGGGCTCAGCTCCAGTCCGGGCTCGCTGTAGGCGTGGTGCGGTAGGCATGTGGGATAGACTCACGCCCGAATGGAGCCAAAGTGTGGGCTATCGATGTCGGCGCTGATGTGCCTTTGATCCCCATCTTTCTCGAGAATATGTGTGATGAGAAAGGGAAAAACAATCACGTCTTCGTGTGCTCCGCCCTCGATGATGGACTCCCTCACGGAATTTCGGATCGGCGGATAATCTCCGGAATAGAACACCAGAATCCTCTGTGGAATGAGTAGAGGGCACTGAGAAATAGGTCTCGCCTCTGTGTCTTGTGTCCCAAAGGACACACATTACGGTACAAGACCATATCTATGAAGAGAAGATTCCGAGGAATCTTCGTCTTCTTCAAGCGTTCCGTGATCGTCTGCGTACTGCCCCTCACACATATCGGAAACGACGTCCTCGAGTGTGAGCATGGAGGGGCACTCAAGCCAGGGGGTGTCCGACTCAGGCGGCTCATGGCTGCACTTCAACGCAGCCGCTATGTCTCCGACGGTCACCTCCACGTCTTTCCCGTTAATGGAGGAGAAAAGACTGTCCGGCTGGTCACTATCGTCCTCGGTGAGTGTAAAGTCTCGACCAGCCGTCAGTGAGGTGACGGGTTTGAAAAGTCTTTTCAACCCCCGGCGCTTCAATTCTCGGACGGCCCAACTTGTTGTTTCATTGTTGGAGAACACCTCGTTGATAGCAAAAGTGTTCTCCAACAAGAGCTTCCGGCTCTCCATGGATGGTTGGGCTGCTGTAGCACGGGACCCTGATGGCCGGGATGACGAACCTTGCCCTCTAGGCATGATGGAGGTTCGTTGAGGCAATTTGTCGAGCACCTGGTGTGCACCCCGAAAATAAAGGGTTAAAGAACCCTTTTGAAAAATGCCCAACCCCCTGCAAAAACAAATAAAAACCAACACAGAGTCAAAGGGGCACAATCCAAGAGAGGATTTGTGCCCTTTGATTGAACAAAAAAATCAAAAATTGGGGTTATTTTGGAAAAATTGGGTTTCGGGTGGGTTGGGGATAAAATGGGAAATTTGGGGATTTGGGTGGCCGGCGGTGAGTGGAGTGCAGTGGAGAATGGCGGTGGTGGTGTTCGTGGTGGGGAGGCGGTGGGTGGTGGTGGGTGTGGGTTTATTTTGGATTTAGGAGAAGATGACGGAGGTGGGGTTGGGGACTGCATGCGGCGAAGGGGAAAATGGGGAGAGGAAATGTGACCTAAGCAGGTCTGGATGGGTAAAACCGATGCGTTGAGCGTACATACGTCGTTCGACCGTACTCGCAAAGCGTGTGTGTGAAGGGAATGCGTTGAACTTATTCAAGCACGTTCAACGCATGCGCAAGCAAGCAGGTGTGTGAAGGGCGCTGCGGTCGAACTTCACCAAGGCAAGGTTGACGTGAGTACACGTTGAACTTACATAAGTATCGTTGACGTGCAATGCAAAAATTTTTTTTTTTTTTTTTTTTTTTTTTGAAATTTTAAGCTATATACAAAATAAAATTAGCAAGCACAAAACGCAAAACACACCTATTTACAAAAACAGAAAATAAATAAAAAGAAACGGTGCGAAAATAAGATAATAAAAATACCGCACCTTCCCCGCTCATAAGGGTGTCCAACCAATCCCTTCCATCCTTTCTTCCTTAAAATAAGATACCCCTCTGGAAGGATGTTAAGCCATCTTATGTAGTTGTCCTTGTTTCGAGGGATCCACTTAGGAACACGGTTCCTAGATTTGTGATCTTGTGTGTGTGAATCCTCAAAGATTTCTACATAAGACGAATCTTCGAGACATTGGAAAGATGGAACTTGATAATATGTCTCGAGAGGGATTGTGACGAAGGAGTAAGCTTCAGTACTCACTTCCTTGTCATTGGGCCAATTTGAAATTGGCGGGGGTTCAATCTGCTCCTTCTTTTCTTCTTCTCCATTCTCGTTCAGATCTCTGAGTGGGATCCACTAAAGCCTTAGCTTGCTCATGCACCATGTCAAGGTCCACATTAAACTCAATTTGAGCAAAGCTCTCTTCCAAAGGATCCTCCAGACTCGGCTCTCTAAACCTAACAGCTTGCTCGAGGAACTTGTCTAGATCCAAATCATTTTCAATTTCATCAAAACACTCTCCTCCAGATGGATTCTCCAAACTAGGCTCACTAAAGTATCAACATGATCAAGTCGCCTATCTAGGTCATCACTATCTCGAGCAAGGTGTTCCATCTCGGATCCTCTAAACTACACTCACTTGCAATTTCATCTCCTATTTCCTCATCAACAAGTATGGTGGTGGTTTGGGCATTGTCAAGTGCAGACTTGTTAACCTCGCCATGTAATAATTAATGAAAGGACAATCATCAAAGCGGTGAGAATGATGATAACAATATTCACATGTGATGAGGTGTGTGAGTGTGATCAAGCTGGGTATGGGCATGTCTGGCAGCCATGAGTTGGTTCGCCCTCCCTTCGAAGTCATCAACATGAGCAGTAGGAAAATGTTGCTCAAATGACTCTTGGGGAGGATGAGCCATCTCATGAATCTGAAACTCTTCCTCCTCAACTAGGTTGAATTTAGAAACTAATTGACCAAACTGTTCTTCCAACCTTGTAATTTCTTCAGTGTTTGCCATATGGGCATCTATGATTTCTTGACAAGGTTGGTCGACTATTTTCCTAAACGTCTCGAGTGTTTCTTCTAATGATGGTTCATGAGACGCAGAAATGGTGGGTTGGCCGACTAGTTCCATGAATTCCTTAAAAGTGTCTTCCAAGGAAGACGTCTGAGGAGGATAGTCGTATGATGAATGGGAAGAAAAATGGTTGTCGAACTGCGTATATTCAGGGAAGTGCAGTTCGTCAACCTGGGGAGCAAAATTTTCCGTAGCATGATCATGCCACGAAAAATCAGAATTGTTGCTCCAGTCCGGGTTATAAAAATTTGAATTAGATTCAAAAGCAAGACTGGAGAAACTGATGTTCAACTGCTCATTTGAAAATTCAGAAAATTGTCCCCAATGTGGACAATTATCTAAACTATGATAAGGACTGGAGCAGTGTGAACACGGTTCATGTGGGTGCATAGTGGTAGGGGAAACATTAAAATAATCAAACGGAAGACTCATGCTTCACCCAAACAATTCAAAATATCCCACACGAAACAATATCAAAAATAAAATAAAAATAAACTACAACTAATAAAAATAAACTAAACAAATTAACAAATAAACTAACAAAATATTAAACTAAGAACAACAAGTAAATAAATAAACACAAAGAATAAATAAATAATTAAATAAAATAAGAAAAGCAAAACCGAACACATACCTGCTCGTCTCTGCAGTGAGAAGCTTCGAGGTGCGCCAGCGGCGATCGACCGCAGCTACGTAAATGTATAGCAGCTCTGCAAGTGCGTTCAACGCAATGGATATGCGTTCGACGCATTAAGCCCGCTTGGTTTAAAAGCAGGCGCGCTACATACGCAGAGGTGTGTCGCGAGCGAGCATCGTGCTGGGAAAATGCCCAGCACGCTCGATCGCAGAGTGTTCGACCGCCGTGTGCAGAAATTCCGAGACTCAACGAAACCAAAAAAGAAACCAAAACCAAAAGAACACTAATCTAATTTTTTTTGGATTTTATCTATACAAAAGCACGAAATAAAATAAAATAATTGCACAATTAAAATAACTAGTAGAAAGATAAAATTAATCTAAGCAAGAAAAATTAATTTCAACAAAACACCGATTCCGACAGGCGCCAAAATTTGGTCGCACCAAAATAGTACTCGCCAATTGCACGAGTCGATCGTAGTAATGTGGTGTGCAAGTGCAGTGTCGAACCCACGAGAATCGTGTTTTGTCAAAACCAACTTTAGAGTGCTTAAACTAATAAAATCTCAACCTAGTCCCAATATCGAAGCAGTAACGTGCATAAAATTAAACTAAACTAAATGCAATAAAATAAAGCGAAAATTAAACTAAGTTAAAAAAACATTAAAATAAAGAGATAAAAAACAACTACAGTCCCTAATCCACTTCCCAATTAATTAATTAATATATAAACATGCTTAGCTCATATTTGTTAACAGTTATGCTACAAGGCATACTTTGAGCGTTAACGCATTGTTCATATTTCCGTCTATCGATAAGCGCATATGTATATCCTATTGTTGCTACACAATCTTGTCGGACTAACCGAGGCAAACACTGTTACAAGAGGTCACAACGGATAATGGTCCGAAGACGAATATCCGATGTATCTCCGGTTGCAACGTTAGTCGACGTTTGGCGATTGGCAAACAACAATCAATACACTTTTGTCACTAAAATGCATTGAAACGAATAGACATAAATTAAATGACAGAATAATACGAACTAAACATATATATATAAACAAATTAAAGCGAAGGGAAAAAGAGACTAATTAAAAGTAAAATTAAACATAAATTAAATAAACGACAATTTAGGAGGGATTTACAGAAAAATAGAGGGCTTGGGCCCTAGAGGCACCTCCCAAAACGTGCTTCACAATGAATACACGAGGTCCTATTTATAGGTGGCTGGACATCAATTGCGTTCAACGCACTACCCGCGTTCGAACTTACGATTATTTGTGGTCGAACGCAGCGGCTACGCTCGACCTCAAATAAGTGGCGGCTAGGGTGACATGGATGTGCGTCAATCAAGAGCATCTGCGTCAACGCACATAACCGCTTAGGGCCGGGCTTGCGCGCGAACGCAAGGCAGTGCTTGCGTGGCGACTGCGGTGTGCGCGCTGCCGCGCTCTGCGGGTGCCGCTTAAGTCCTTTTCTGCCCTTGCTAACCATGATTCAACACAATGTCCTGCACAACACAAAATACTAAAACACTAAAAATGATTAAATATTAACAATGCTAAAGGTCTAATAAATATAAATTAAGGGATCTAAATCAGCACTTTTAGGCACCGATCAAAGCGCTGTCTAGTAAATTTTTGAAGAAATTCTTTCCAGCACAAAAGACAAGACAAATGAGGAAGGAAATTCAAGCGTGGCAACAGAAAGATGGTGACTTATTCTTTGAAGCCTGGGGTCAATTCAATGACTTGCTACTGAAGTGCCCACATCACAAGCTACCTCAAGATGAATTGGTACAGGCATTTTATGAAGGCTTGAATGATGCCAATAAAGGAGTAGTTGATTCTGGTTGTGGAGGAGTGCTGATGGAAAAAAGTAGTGAAGAAGCCATGGAATTGTTTGAGACGTTAAGTGAGCACTCCCAACAATTCTCATCCAGAGGAAGACAAGGAGTGAAGAGTAGAGGCCTGTATGAAGTAAACTCAAATGGTGGATCTTCAAGTCACATGGTTGTTGTAGATAGAAAGTTAGATATGATTGTCAAGGCCATGGCCTTACAAAATATCTCACCTATTCAACAAATCACACCACCCCAGGTATGTGCTCTTTGCTCTCAATTTGATCACTGGCGACACTTGCCCTTTGTACTCATCTCTGAGATCAAGAGCAAGCAAATTATGTGAGCAATTATCCTCCAAGAACAACCCATACTCCAACACCTACAATCCGGGATGGCGAAACCACCCTAACTTCTCATGGAGTAACAATCAAGGCAGCAAAGGAATTCCCAAGCAGCCCAACCAATTCAAGAATCAAAGAAGAATGACCTAGAGAGTCTTGTGATGCAAATGGTGAAGTCACAAGACCAGTTCTGGCGGAGGAGAAAGCAGTTCAGAATGAGCAAAGACAAACCAATGCGAAACATGAGCAATCTATCCAAAGATCGGAAGTTCAAGTGGGCATTGGCTAAGGAGATAAATGTCGAAAGCAAGGAGAACTCCAGCCAGACAATACCAATCCAGAGGTCATCAACAAGTACAAGCAATTACAACTCTCGAACGGTAAGACCATAGGAGTGGATGAGCCAAAACAAGTAGCTCAAGATGAGGCATCCATGTCTAAGGTAAGCAAAATGGAGGGAATATCTTACCACCACCCTTCCTCAAAGGTTAGTAAAGCCAAAAAGGAGAAGAAATTGCTTGATATTTTTGATAATTTGAGAAAAGTAGAGATAAACATCCCTTTATTAGATGCAATTCAACAAATACCTGCATATGCTAAATTTTTGAAGGATTGTTGCACTCATAAACGGAAGTTTCATGAACATGAAACGGTGGCTTTAACCGAAGAGGTAAGTGCGGTTTTATTGAGAAAACTACCCCCAAAGCTAACAGATCCAGGTAGTTTTACTATTCCTTGCAGGATTGGAGATCATGATTTTGAGGAAGCCTTACTGGATCTAGGAGCTGGTGTCAATTTGCTGCCATACACAGTTTATCAGACACTTGGATTGGGAGAACTGAGACCCACATCTATCACCTTGCAATTGGCAGATAGGAGCATCAAAAGGCCAAGAGGTATACTTGAGGATGTTTTAGTAAGAGTAGGTGAATTTATTGTACCTGCTGATTTCATTGTATTAGATATGGAAGAATCTCCTATGCCAGTACCTTTACCTATCATCTTAGGAAGACCCTTTATGAGAACTGCTGATACAAAAATTTGTGTGAAAAAGGGTATTGTAAGTATGAAGGTAAATGGTGAGAAGATAGAATTTAGAATATTTGATGCATTGAAATTACCTCAAGATGATATAGAATGCGTTAATGTATGTATGATGCAAGATTTGGTTGAGAAAGTTTTTCAGGCCCAGCACATTGATCCAATGGAAGCCTCCCTCACCCAGAGTCTCACAAAGGCGGAAATTGAAGCCGAATTCGAAGAAGCTACCGAGGACCTCTCAAAAGCTATTCACTTTCTAGAGGCGTCTCCAAAGTACCCAAGTAGGTATACTCCTCCCTTTGAAACTTTGGTACCTACTAATACTACTCTTGTTCCTTCCATTGTCCAGGCACCAGATTTAGAATTAAAGCAACTACTAGAGCACTTGACATATGCCTATCTAGGAGAAGACAAGACATTACCTGTGATAGTTGCTACAAATTTAAGTTTGGGGGAAGAAGAGAAGCTATTGAGAGTTCTTAGGGAGCATAAAACGGCTATTGGATGGAGTATTGCTGACATCAAGGGGATAAGTCCAGCTAAATGTATGCATCAAATTCACCTTGAAGAAGGGGGCAAAACCCACCAGAGATGCACAAAGAAGACTCAACCCACACATGAAAGAGGTAGTCAAAAAGGAGGTGTTGAAACTACTAGACGTTGGGATTATTTACCCATTTGATACAATGGGTAAGTCCAGTTCAAGTTGTGCCAAAGAAAAGTGGAATTGTGGTGAAGAATGAAGATGAGGAGCTCATACCTACCAGAATAACCACTGGTTGGAGGGTATGCATTGATTACAGAAAATTGAACAAGGTGACCAGGAAAGATCATTTTCCCTTGCCCTTCATTGATCAGATGCTGGAAAGGTTAGCAGGCCACAGTTATTATTGCTTCCTGGATTGGTACAATGCCTACAACCAGATAGCAATACAAAACACCTTCACATGCCCTTTGGTACATTTGCCTACAGAAGAATGCCATTTGGATTATGCAATGCACCTGCCACCTTCCAAAGGTGCATGATGAGCATTTTCTCTGACATGGTGGAGAAATTCATTGAAGTATTTATGGATGACTTTAGTGTTTTTGGTTCTAATTTTGATGAATGTCTCCATCATCTGAAGAGTGTCCTTAAGAGATGTGAAGAATGCAATTTGGTGCTGAATTGGGAAAAATGCCACTTCATGGTACAACAAGGCATTGTGTTGGGTCATTTGATTTCCAACAAGGGTATTGAGGTAGACAAGGCCAAGATTGAAATTATCTCAAAACTTCCCCCTCCTATGACAACAAAAGGTGTTAGAAGTTTCCTTGGACATGCTGGATTTTACAGGAGATTTATCAAGGATTTTTCTAAGATCTCTAGACCTCTCTGTGCACTGCTAGCCAAAGATACCAAGTTTGAATGGACAGATGAATGTATGGCAGCTTTCAACACATTAAAGAAGCTGCTCACATCAGCCCCAATAATGATGGCACCTGAATGGAGCATTCCTTTTGAGCTGATGTGTGATGCCAGTGACTTTGCCTTGGGAGCTGTTTTGGGACAACGAATCAATAAGGTACCTCATGCTATCTATTATGCTTCTAGAACCTTGAATGATGCCCAGCTAAATTACTCTACCACTGAGAAAGAATTATTAGCTGTCATTTTTGCTTTAGAGAAGTTTAGATCATACCTAATTGGTTCTAAAGTTATTGTATTCACTGACCATGCTGCTTTGAGATATTTGTTTGCTAAAAAAGATGCAAAACCAAGATTGATCAGATGGGTACTCTTACTGCAAGAATTTGACCTGGAAATTAGAGATAAGAAGGGCAGTGAGAATGTTGTTGCAGATCACCTATCCAGGCTACTTCATGAAGAAGAAGAAGGAGATGAGTTGCCTTTGAATGAAAACTTCCCAGATGAACAATTGTTTGCGATGAGGTAAAACTTCCTTGGTATGCGAGATATTGTGAATTATCTAACTACCAAAGTTTTCCTCCGTATGTCTAATCAAGAAAGGAAGAGGTTGATGTCTATCTCTAGATACTACTTTTGGGATGAACCTTATCTTTCAAATCTTGCCTGATCAAATCATCAGAAGATGTGTCTTAGAGGAGGATCAATTGAGCATATTACAGCATTGCCATAAGTTTGCATGTGGAGGACACTTTGGGGCCAAGAGAACAGCTCTTAAGGTATTACAATCTGGTTTTTATTGGCCCAGTTTGTTCAAAGATGCTTTTCTGTTTTGCAGCTCTTGTGATAGATGCCAAAGGACAGGCAACATTTCATCCATAAATCAGATGCCTTTGCAAAATATTCTAGTGGTGGACCTCTTTGATGTCTGGGGTATTGATTTCATGGGTCCTTTTCCTAACTCATATGGAAATTTATATATTCTTGTGGGTGTGGATTATGTGTCCAAATGGATTGAGGCTGTCCCCTCAAAGACTAATGATCACAAAGTTGTTGTGAAGTTTTTGCAGGATAACATATTTACTAGGTTTGGGACTCCAAGAGCTATAATTAGTGATGGAGGAAGCCATTTCAACAATCAGGTTTTTGCTTCTTTGTTAAAGAAGTATGGGATCACTCATAAAGTTGGCACTCCCTATCATCCTCAAACCAGTGGCCAAGTGGAGATAAGCAACAGAGAAATCAAAGGAATCTTAGAGAGGATAGTCAATACCAGCAGAAAGGATTGGTCTCTACGTTTGAATGATGCACTTTGGGCATACAGGACTGCATACAAAACCCCTATTGGTATGTCTCCATATCGATTAGTCTTTGGGAAAGCATGCCATCTACCGGTAGAATTGGAGCACAAAGCATATTGGGCCATCAAGAAATTTAATTTTGACATGAAGCAAGCGGGTGATAAGAGGAAGTTGCAATTGAATGAGCTTGAAGAATTGAGGCATGATGCATATGAGAATGCCAAGCTATATAAGGAGAGAACTAAAGCATACCATGATAAACAGCTGGTTAGAAAGGAGTTTCATGTGGGACAAAAGGTGTTGATCTACAAGTCACGGTTGAGGCTGTTCCCAGGCAAACTAAAGTCCCGATGGTTTGGCCCTTGTGTTGTCACCAAGGTATTCTCTCATGGAGCATTAGAGGTTCATAGTTCAGAAAACAATCAGACATTCACCATGAATGGTCATAGAGTAAAGCCATACCATGAATTTAAATTAATACCAAGAGATAAATATTTGGCACTTCAGTCCGTCCCATATGCAGGGTCATCAAGAGCACTTGAGCCACAGCTGGTGGATTCCAAGTGCACATTTCCCAAGGAATAGAGATGCAGCTAGTGAGAGGCGTTGGAGCAATCTATGATGCTCAACGCCTCTATGAGAGCGATGATCTGAGGCCATAATAAGGAACAAGTGTGCTTGAATTCAAGTTTGAGGGAATGCTTTGAGTCGGACACCTCGGACAGTTTCATCCATCTCCCGGGTAAGATCTTTCCATGTCATACACACATTGGGGACAATGTGTAATTTAAGTTGGGGTATGGGAGACACATTTACACACACTTGGTCCATTTTTTTCCTTTGTGATAAAAAAAAAAAAAAATTTGCATGATCACGTATGTCTTGAAATTTTGGTTGATCTAAGAATGATTTGATATTCATTGGCTTGAAACTTTGAACACATGATCGATGTTGGATTTTTAAGTTTGTAACTTACTTTGGGCAATTGAGAATTCACATGTTCGATCTGCTCGACACAAACACATTAGCACATGATTGGTGAGGTATGACATGTGGTTTTGATATGCATGTTTCTATGTTTTGGGTGGCTGGATAACCTATTGGTTGGATACTTTGGCATATTAAAAAAAAAAAAAAGGTGATCATTGATAAACTTTTCACTCGATCGGGCCTCTTGCCTCAAAGCATTGAGCGTTCACGTCAAAAGGTGAAGAGATTTGACTTAGTTAACTTTATGAAAAATGATGATAATCATTGATAAAATCTTCACTAAATGGCGGACCTCTTGCCTCGATAAGCATTGAGTGTTCACGTCAAAAGGTGAGGAGATTTGATGTGGTTAACATTATGGCTAGTTTAGTTTAGTAGCCTTTTGACTTGAGTTAGTAAGTCCTTAGGGGTGTCTTTACACCTAATGCCCTAAAACCATCTGGTTTGGGAGTCATTGGCTCAACGCCGCTACATGGGTCAATTAGAAAGCTTAAGGGAACTAAACATTGCGAGTCAAAATAAAAGAAAGAAGAAAGAAAAGTATGCCAATGTTGTTCACTCTAATGGGAAATTCAGTGAAGCTTGAGATGTTGAGACATTGCACATTGAAATTATTTGGAAAGCTTCATAGTCTTGTGCTAGTTCACTATACCTTTGTTTCAAATTTGTGATGCCTTGCTTTGCTGTTGATTCCAATTCATTGTGAAGATGGAGTTTAACTTTTTAAGCTTGCTAATGAATGAAAATCATGGTTTTGAGTAATGCTTTAATTTTTAGATAACATGAACTATGCATAATGTTTGTGGGTAACATTCCTGGAAAACCCTCACGAGACTTAACTCGTTCTCTAAGGAATTCTTAGGGGTTTAAAAGGCTTGTTGTATATGCTAAATGCAATCGTACACCCCACGAAAGCTGGATTTATCTTTTGGTTTTACATTTAGTTTTTATTTTGTATTGCTAAGGGACTAGCAATATGTAAGTTTAAGTGTGATAAGTGCTTAAATATTCATATTTAAGCCCTTAATTATATTTGTTATGCCTTTAGTTTATGTTATTTTGTCTATTTTATTTCACTTTTGTGTTTTCTGTGTTTTTTGTAGGTCATGGAAGAAAATGAAGCGTTTCTAGAAATGTTCCAAGCTTAAAGGGCAAATTGGAAAGATCTAGAAGATGTGGAAAGGATTAAATCGGAATTTATCAAATTGAAGTCAAAATCGGATTAAATTTGGATCCTGAACATGTCTCGGTATTTTGGCCATAACTTTTAGTTCAAATATCAAATTGAGGTGATTCGAACGGCATTGGAAAGCTAACTCAAAATTCTACAGATCATTATGAAATATAATTTTCCCAATTCGGACCGTCGCAATGCCAAATCACCCCGCAAGTTAGAAGCCCAATTCTGGACGAATCCTTCTCCAATTTGTAATAGGATTGTCTCCTAAATTGACTAGGAGATAGAATTCCGAAATTCCTAGGTTTATTAGTGTTTCTAGGACTTTCCTAAGTCCTATAAATAGACCTCTAAGCCTCACAATTAGACACACAATTTCAGAGACGATTTTTGGGAGAAGAATTGACGACTTTCAAGGAGCAATTTTCCCGGTTTATTCTTTTCCTTTATTTATTTTATGAAGATGATTAGCATCAATTTCATGTGTAACTAAACCTTTTAGTAGGGCTAGATTGAAGCTCTGATCCTGTTTATATTTTAAATTCAATATTGGCGCCTTTGCGATAATTGCATGATAGTATTTAACTTGATTAATACCTGTTTTCATGAATTCCTCATGTGTGCCTTTGATCAACATATGCATGTGGTATGGACTTGTTAGTTAGATCAATTTGGATGACCGAGTCCTGGGTTTAACATTAGTAACAAAAGCAATCCACGCCGGGTTCTTGGGTTAATCAACATGGAAAATCGGGAGTATACACCATGCCCTAGGTTTCATGTGGTTGTCGGTTTTCACAGTTCATATGCTTTCTTAAAGAACAACTTAGTATACACCATGCTAAATCCTTTAGGAAAGAAAAGAGTTAGAGTATACACCATGCCTAATTCGTTGCTTAGGGAAACCAATAGCTTAAGGAGTATACACCATGCCCTTAGGTTGGCAAGCATTAAATATTCATCATGTAATTAAAGCATTGGCATATTGACTTATTGTATAAGCATGATTAGTGGTGGAAATCAAAGCCCTACCTCTTTCTTATTACTTAATCAAACTCAATTTTTATCTATTTTACTTTATATTGCGAATTTAATTTTAAGCATAATTTACCAATCCTTGTGGAATCGATCTTGCACTTACACTCTTTACTGCATATTTGACCTTGTGCACTTGCAAGTAAAACTGCGATTATTTGCTTATTAATTTAGGTAAATAATTTCACAACAAATCCATCAATGACGTGAGGAGTTCCACCATGGTGAACACCCAGGCGATTGCCAAGTTGGAGATGCAGATGGGTCAGTTAGCCAATCACCTGGGTGAGAGAGATAAAGGAAAGTCCCCAACTAGCCTGTGGCAAATCCTAAGGCATTTACGACTGGGAATTCTTCAAGTCAAGTGCACGGGCAAGAGCACGCACATGCGATTGTCACACTGAGGTCTGGGAAACAAGTGGATAATTAGGTGGTAGAGCCAGAGAAGACCCGGTTATGCTGCAAGGGAAAGAGAGTGAGAGAGATAAATGGGGAAAAGCTGAGCCATCTATAGCCAACCCCATTGTTAAGGATCCTCCTAGGTCATTTGTACCTAAAGCTCCATATCTAGAGAGATTAAAAGCTTCAAAAAGAATGCACAGTTTGCTGAAATTTTGGAAGTGTTTAAGCAAGTTTAGATAAACATCCCAATTTTGGATGCAATTCAGCAAGTGCCATCGTATGCTAAATTCTTGAAATTTGGTCATGGTCAAGAGGAAAACAAATGTCCCAAAGAAAGCATATTTGATTGAGCAAGTGAGCTCCATCCTCCAGTGCAAATGGCCAATCAAGTATAAGGACCTTGGGTATCTAACCATTTCTTTCATGATAAGAGCGAATCAGATTGAAAGGTTATTGGTGGATCTGGGAGCAAGTGTAAATCTCTTGCCCTATTCAGTTTATCTATAGTTAGGGTTGGGAGAATTGAAGCATACTTCTATAACGCTCCAATTAGGTAACAGGTCAATGAAGAGACCAAGGGGAATAATTGAGGACGTATTGATCAAAGTTGGCAAGTTTTATTTCCCTGTGGACTTCATAGTGATAGACACGGAGCTGGTGCATAATATTGAGAGTCAGATTCCAATGATTTTAGGGTGACATTTCTTAGCTACCGCTAATGCCCTAATCAACTGTAGGATGGGGGTGATGAAAATTTCATTTGGGAATATGATAACGGAGCTCAACATATTTAACCTCGATTATGATGAGGTCTGCCTTGTGTGCTTAATTGAAGAGATCACTAATGAGATTGTAAGTGATTTTAGCTTAGTGGATCTTGAGATGGAGTACTTTGCTCAAGTTGAAGATGACCTAGACCTTGATAGGCTAATTGGGCAAGATGTTGTTTTACATAAGTTTAGCTTGGAGGACCTTGAGATGGAGTGTTTTGCACCATCTGGAGATGATTTTGATTTTAGTACGATACTTCAGCAGGCTAACACTATGCATGAGCCAAGTATTGAGGATCTTGAGATAGAGTGTTTTGCTCAATGTGGAGGAGACATAGACTTTGATAGGATACTTGAGCCAGCTAGGAGTGTAGGTGAGCCAAGTGATGAGTGCCAAATATTGTATATTTGGGCCCCTTAACTTATGTTTGTTAAGCTCTTAACTGTGTCTTTTTCTAATGTTTTTGTTAGTTTTTGGTGCCTTAGTTTGTTGTAGGTCATTGACATAAAATTGTGGTTTAAGGTTGGAAATAAGCTAAAGGAGTACTTGGCAGTGCGATCAAGCACACAGATGCTGCGATCGAGCCTAAGTAAGACACAATCGAGCACATCTGCGCTCAAGCTCAAGGCGATACGATTGAGCGCAAAGTCCACGTCAGCCCTAGCCCTAGCACCATCGCTTAGGTGCGTGCCACAGGAACTTTAAAGACCCATGTGCACTTGAGCGCACCTTAAGTGCGATCGGGCGCACTTGTGCTGATCTGGCAGTGTAAAAACCCTAGTTTTTTATTATATATAGCATTCTTCTCTCTTGTAACCGAACATTAGGGAGGCGCCATAGAGAGCAAAAACATGACTTTAGTCATTCCTAAGCCTTTTTGAATGCTTTTTGATTGCAAGTTTCGTTTCTTAATGATTTCAATGGATATTATTATGTCTTTTGTTATCATGAGAGGCTAAACCTTCAACTAAGGTTGAAGATGAAGCCTCGTCGTTGATTTACAATTATATTCTCATTGTTTTATGCTACAATTCGATGTTAAATAAATTGGATGTTTGAAGTCCATTCTAATGCTTTATTTACTTTATGTGATTGAGCACTTTATTGATTTCGTGCATTGTTCAATATTCGGTGTGTTTTATCTTGGGGTACATCGAGTGATTGGATTGATACTAATATCCATCATGATTTATAGATACAGTGGATGATTTGATCTCAATTAAATACTCGTTGTGATTCTTTAACGGATAGATTCATCGAATGATTTTACATATACGTTCACGGGTTTAGAACTTTGTTTAAAACGCTTTTAATTATTGATTGTATGTCTAAAACATGAGAGTATATTGTTTGATTTGGCGAGGCGGATTTTGAAAACTTGGTGTTTTTTTTTTCATTGTTGTTTTAAAATCATTTAATTTAGTTTATGTTATCGTTGCACGACCAACTTTGAAACTTCAGAACTAGGTTATGATAGAGTCAATTTAAATAGAAAATTGGTTTTTTTTGCAAAACACAATTCCCTGTGGATCGACCTTGCACTTGCACAAAACCGTATTGCAAACAATTCATGCTATTGCGAGTACTTTTATTTTTGTACATCAAATTTTAGCGCCGTTGCTGGGGAATTGTTAGTTTTTGTAGAAATTGGTTTTTTATTTGAATTGATTTTATTTTTCAATTAGTTTAGTTAGATTTCTTGTTTTTGCAATTTTGCTTATTTATTTATTTTTATTTTTTATTTGTGTTTCTGTTTTGATTTTACAAAAAAGAAAAAAAGAGGTGTTTTGGTGTTTTGTTGCAGGAAATTTGGAAAATTGGTCTCTGTCAGAGCGATCGAGCGCACTCAGGACTAGCTTGCGCACTTGTATTCGACGATTCCTAAATTGCATGCGAACACACAGTAGACCAACGCTCGAGCGCAAGCACTAGATGCTTGAGCACACTTACGATCAATCACGTGCGTTGACATTGTGCTTACGCTCGATTGCATATGACCAGTGCTTGAGCGTAGCTTCGCAGTCAACAACAACCGACTTGAAGTAGCTAAGCACCAAATTGGTTTTAGCTTTTAGTTTTGTTATTTTTCTTTATTTATTTAATTTTTTGCCTATTTTTCTTTCATATTTCGTCTGTGTTCTTTATCTTTGTGAATACTTTATTTTTGCTTAGTTAGTTTATTTAGTTTTTTTTTTTAATATTTTTTTTTTAAAAAATCTTTTGATTGGTGTATGCATGGTCAGAGATCCCTAGACTTAGAGTTGATACCTTTAGATCCCGAAATTGATAGAACTCTTAGGAGAACTCGGAGAGCACTTGTTGAGAATGAGATTAGAGGCGAAATGGGAGACCTACGAGATAATACCTGAGAATGTGGAATAACCTAGGTTTGAGAATGAAGATGAGAGAGCTGAAAATGTAGAGCAAGTCAAAGCATGGCACATGGACTTCACTGCGTCACTGCAGGAATTGTTCGCACCTGTTGCGACTAATTCCCATTTGTGTATAGTTTTGTCACCAACCAATGCCACTCATTTTGACTTGCAACCACACGTCATCCAACTCCTGCCATCTTTTCATGGCTTGGATCATGAAAAGCCCTACGACCATGTGAAGAAATTTAGAGACATTTGTGCCACATTTAAATTCCAAAACTTCTCTGATGAATCAGTCCATCTTAGACTCTTCCCTTTTTCTCTTCATGATAGAGCCAGGGCATGGTTGGATTCCAACACAACCTGATCTATTACATCTTAGGAAAGCTTGTTGATTAAATTTTACAATAAGTTTTTCCCGATGTCTAAGGTAAATGAATGCAGAAAAGAGATTAGCTTTTTCACTCAAGAGGAGGATAAGAAGTTTTTAGAGAGTTGGGAGAAATTTAAGGATTTGTTGATAAGATGCCCTCCACATGGATATGAGAAGTGGAGACTTGTTCAATTCTTCTACCAAGGGCTGACTTAGCCCCACGGTAGCATGATTGAATCAATGAACGGGGGGCATTCTTAAGTTTGGCAGGGGATTTGTTTTACAAGGAGTTGGACAAGCTGGTCGACAGCGCACAAGTGTGGGATTTTTTGAGTTGTCGGGATAAATCTACTCGTATCCCAAGGAAAGGAGGCATCTATGAGTTAAAGGGAGAAACTGAGCTGAACATGAAGATAGATGCACTCACCAAGAGGCTTGACACTCTTGGTGTCGATTTGTCCATCAATGCTACCAACACTTTCACTGTTGATAGCTGTTCCATCTGTGCGAGTCCTATGCACTCCGCATACAATTGTCCATTTGCGTCGGTCTTTTTCGAGTACCTGATGGAACAAGTGAACGCTTTCAATGATTACCAAAAGCAGTCTAATGGACCTTATTCTGAGACTTACAATCTAGGATGGAGGAACCACCCTAATTTTTCTTGGAAGCAGAACCAGTCAGCGAATCAAGGAGGAGCTCCTCATCATGCTCACAATCAATACCCTCATGAATTCCCTCTGATGGTTCCCAATCATGGACGCTCGGCTCAGCTAGTGTCAACATCTGCTTACCAAGCTCCCACTCAAGCCCCAACGTCAGTGTCATAGTCATTGGAAGAGACCCTCAAGGATTTTATGAAAATGACAGGACAATCAATCAATGATGTGAAGAGTGCTACAATGGTAAACACCTAGGCGATTGCCAAGTTGGAAATGTAGATGGGACAGTTAGCCAAATTATCTAGGTGAGATAGATAAGGGAAAGTTCCCAAGCCAACCTGAGCCAAATCCTAAGGCATTTGCAACTAGAAATTCTTCAAGTTCGGCACACGGGACTGAGGTCAGGGAGACAAGTGGACAATCATGTGGTGGAGCCAAAAGTGGACACTGCTGGGCATGAAGGGGAAGAGAGTGGAAACAAGGAGGAAAGAGATACTGAGCCATCTACAATCACCACCATTGTGAAGGATCCTCCTAGGTCATTTGTACGTAAAGCACCTTATCCTGAGAGATTACAAGTGCCCAAGAAATGAGGGAAGTTTGAGGACATTCTGGAGATGTTCAAGCAAGTCCAAATCAATATCCCCTTTTTGGACGCCATCCAGCAAGTACCTTCATATGCCAAGTTCTTGAAGGACTTGATCATAGAGAAGAGGAAGACGAATGTCCCTAAGAAGGCATTCCTAACCAAGTAGGTTTGTTCAATCCTACAATGAAAGTTACCCCTCAAGTACAAGGACCCTAGGTGTCCTACCGTTACTTGCATGATTGAAGTTAGCCAGATTGAGAGGGCATTATTGGATTTGGGAGCAAGTGTTAATTTGTTACACTACTTAGTCTATGTGCAGTTGGGGCTAGGAGAGTTGAAGCCCACGTCCAAGGCACTGCAATTGGCTGACTGATCAGTGAAGGTTCCACGGGGAATAGTTGAGGATGTGTTGATTAAGGTGGACACGTTTTATTTTCTCGTGGATTTTATTGTGCTTGACACAGAGCCGGTTGAAAACTTAGGGAGTCAAATGCATCTTAGGGTGACCATTCTTAGCTACGACTAATGCCTTGATAAATTGTAAGACAGGGGTAATGAAGATTTCCTTTGGGAATATGATAGTGGAGCTGAATATTTTCTATATCAGGAAGCAACCACTAGAATATGACGAAGTGCAACAAGTATGCTTGATTGAGGAGATTATGGATGAAGTTGTTGAAGAATCAAGCGTAGAAGACCCCCTAGAGACATGATTTGCTTAGTTTGGAGAAGATTTGGACTTGGACAAATTAATTGAGCAAGCGGATACAATTTTGGAGACTGCTCCTCTGGTAAGCAGCAAGAAGGAGGAGCCCGATCCCCCCAAGAAGGAACTTAAGCCTTTACTAGACAACCTCAAGTATAAGTTCCTAGGTCCAGCAGAGTCTTTCCCTATGATCATAGCTTCAAATTTGGTGGATGCTTAAGAAGAAAAGTTATTGGACGTTTTAAGAGAGCATAAAGGAAGCTATCGGCTAGACCATTGAGGATATCAAGGGGATCGGCCCCTTGGTGGTAATGCACAAGATACACTCGGAAGAGAATGTCAAGTCATTGAGGGAGCCACAAAGAAGGCTCAACCCAGCTGATAAGAGCTAAATATTGTGTATTTGGACCTCTTAATTTACATTAGTTAATCTCTTAATTGTGTCATTATCTAACGATTTGTGTTAGATTTGTGTTTTAGTGTTTTAGTGTTTTGTAAGTTGCTGAAGAGAAACTACATCTTAAAAGGGAAAAATTGCAAAGTCTTGGAATAAAGCATACTTTAAGAAGACCTAGAAGATGTGGTTAAGCTTGACCAAATCAAAGGAGGGATAAAATCGGAATTTCCCTAAATGGAGATAAATTCGGATTGGATTCAAATTCAGATTCTGCATATATTTCAGTGTTTTAGCCATAACTTTCTGCTCAAATATCGAATTGAGGTGATTCAAACGGCAGTGAAAAGCTCGTTCAAAATGATACAATTTATTGTGAAATAGGATTTTCCTAATTCGGACGTTTACTATGCCAAATTCATCCCATAATATGAGAACACAAATTTGAGCGAATCTTATCCGGATTTCAGACTTCTATTTTGACTGGGAGACTGAACTCTGAATTATCTAGGTTTACTAGGGCTTCTAGGACTTCTCTAAGCCTATAAATAGACCTCTCTACATTCAAGAAACAGATATACAAGCCGGGAGGCAAAAAATTCACAATTTCTCTTTAGTTTAATTTTTTTGTAGTTTAGGATTTATATTCATGTTGGGCTAACCCCCAACTAAGTTTGGGGATGAAGCTTCACCTATGAAGAACAACAGTACTTTTATATAAGTTTTTATTGTCCGATTTTATGGTTTAATATTTTAATTGTTTTACTTCTTTTCAATGTGTGGAATAATTCTTGGATATCTTGTTGTGATTAAAGGATACACTTGATGATTTAGGATAGTTGCACATAATTGATTGCTTGGTTTTATATGCCTAAAAATTGGATATCACTTGTGATTTGTTCTTCGGATACATTTGGTGTTTCATTAAAATTGGATTCCTTTTGTGATTTGAATAAGGAATGGATACAAGAGATAATAAGGAATGGATACAAGAGATGGTTTTGATTAATTCTTTGAAGCATAGTAAAACATACATAAGATTTAATTTATGAGTACTTTGGATTAATACTGATGAACATGAAGTATGTGTTGTTCTGATTTGGTGAGTGTGGATTCAGCACCCTTAGTACTTTATCTTTTCTTTTTATTTTATTTATTTTATGTTTATTAGTTTTCCAAAAACCCTATTCAAAAAAACCCTTTTGGAACTAGATTAGGATTAAATTAGCTTAGATATAAATTGACCTTTCAAGAATACAATTCTCTGTGGGTTCGACCTCGCACTTGCAAAACCATTATATTGCAAACGATTCGTGCACTTGCGAGTACAATAAATTTGTACATCACCAGCCATGCAAGAGGTTGTGAGGATTGAAGTGATTAAGTTGTTGGATGCATGAATCATATATCTGATCTCTAACAGCAAGTGGGTGAGCCCAATTCATGTCATGCCTAAGTAGGTTGGATTGACGGTAGTGAAAAACAAGGACGTTGAGTTGGTGCCAACTTGTATTCAGTCAGGATGGAGAGTTTGCATAGACTACTGGAAGTTGAATGCTACCACTAGGAAGGATCACTTTCCTCTCTCTTTTATTGATCAGATGGTGGAGCGATTGGTTGGGCACAAGTATTATTGTTTTTTGGATGGTTATTTTGGATATAACTAGGTCCTTGTGGACCTCAAAGATCAGGAGAAGACAACATTCACTTGCCCTTTTGGGACGTTTGCCTACCGTTGCATGCCCTTTGGGTTATGCAATGCACTTGTCACTTTTTAGCGGTGCATGATCAATATCTTTTCTGACATGGTAGAATGTTTCCTTGAGATTTTCATGGATGCCTTCTCTATCTTTGGTTCATCTTTTGAGGAGTGTTTGCACCGCCTCACTTTGGTCTTAGTACGATGCAAGGAGAAGAACCTAGTGCTTAATTAGGAGAAGTGCCATTTTATGGTGAAGTAAGGCATTGTACTAGGGCACGTCATATCTCATCGGGGAATTGAGGTTGACAAAGCAAAGGTGGATCTGATTTCCAACCTTCCACCCCCACATACAGTGAAAGAGGTTTGTTCTTTTCTAGGCCGTGTAGGATTTTACAGGTGATTTATCCAGGATTTTAGCAAGATTGCCAGGCCCTTGTGCAAGTTGTTGGTGAAGGAGACCCCATTTATATTTGATGAGGAGTGTACGCAAGCATTCGGGGCTTTGAAGAAGATTCTGTCATCCACCCTAGTTATTCAGCCACCCAAGTGGGGTGTACCTTTAGAGATCATGTGTGACGCGTCAGATTATGCTGTTGGAGCTGTTTTGGGGCAGTGTGTTGATCCATGTCATTTACTATGCGAGCAAAACTCTGAACGATGCACAACTTAATTACTCCACCACTGAGAAGGAGTTGTTGGCAGTCGTTTTTGAGTTAGATAAGTTCAGATCCAATGTATTAGGATCTAAAGTCATCATCTACTCGGATCATGTAGCATTGAAGTATATTTTTTCCAAAAAAAATGCTAAATCTTGTCTAATTCGGTGGATTTTGCTACTTCAAGAGTTCGACATAGAGATTTGGGATAAGAACGGTTCCAAAAATGTGGTGGCAGATCATTTGTTGAGATTGACTTTGGATTACACTGAGGATGCCACTCCCATTTTTGAGACCTTCCCTGATGAGCAATTGATGCACATTGTTCACAATCCACACCATGGTTTGCTGACATATTGAACTATCTGGTCACCTGTCAAATGCCTTTGCATTGGGGGCGATAAGATAAGTTCAAATTTTTGTCCATAGTGAAATAATTTTTCTAGGATGAGCCTTATCTGTTCAAGTATTGTCCCGATCAGATCATTAGGAGGTGTATACCTAAACATGACCAATCCAATGTCATCTCCTCCTATCATGTTCATGCTTGTGGAGGTCATTTTAGTGCTAAGAAGACCACTGCAAAAATTTTGCAGTGTGGATTTTACTGGCCTACCTAGTTTAGAGGCGCTCATGCTTATTGCACATCTTATGAGCCCTGTCAGAAGCTAGGGAGTATTTCCAGAAGAAATATGATGCCCCACAACCCGATTTTGATTGTTGAGATTTTCGATGTTTAGGGCATTAATTTCATGGGACCTTTCCCGAACTCCTATGGCAATCTGTACATCTTGGTTACTGTGGACTATGTGTCCAAGTGGGTGGAGGCTGTTGCATCAAGACTAATGACCACAGAGTTGTGGTCCAATTTTTGAGAGACACTATCTTAGCTCGTTTTGGTATACCTCGAGCAATCATAAGTGATGAAGGTAAGCATTTCTGCAACCGAATTTTTAAGCAGTTGATGAAGAAATATTTCATCACTCATAAGATTGCCACCCCATATCACCCACAGACAAGTGGACAAGTTGAAGTTTCCAATCGAGAGATCAAGCATATTTTGGAAAAGACTGTGAACCCTAACAAAAAAGATTGGTCTCTGCGATTAAGTGATGCACTGTGGGCATATAGAACAGCATTCAAGACCCCTATTGAGATGTCGCCCTATCGGCTTGTGTATGGGAAGGCATGTCATCTTCCCATGGAGTTAGAGCATAGGGCATATTGGGCCATCAAACAGCTAAACTTCAATCTTTTGAAGGCTGGATCACAGAGGAAGCTCCAACTCAATGAATTGGAGGAGCTGAGTGATCAGTGTCAAATTGTGTATATTTGACCCCTTTAACTTATATTTGTTAGGCCTTTAGCCTTGTTAATTTCTAATATTTTTTGGTGTTTTGAGTGTTTTGAGTTGTGCAGGTCTTTACAACAAAAGTTGGCCACAAGAGAGCAAAAGACACTAAGTGAAGAATTGACCCCGCCAAGTCGTTCGATCCGACTTAGTGCGTTCAACGCACTTGCATCGAGCATAAAGACACGGTCGGTGATGCCGTCGGCCAGCGTATCGCTGGTGCCCTAAAGTCCATCGCGACGCAGCGCGTTACGGTTCTATGCGGTCGAGCACATTATGCGATCGAACGCACAACTCGATAATGCGTTCAACGCACCTCCTGCGTTGAGCACGCACTCAGGAAATTTTGCCTATATATAGGACCCAAGGCTTTTGGTCGAGAACACACTTCGTTTGGGGGCGTTTTGGAGAGCATTTTGCTTATTTGGCTTGCTCCGCCTTTTAGTTGTAAACTTTTCTTTTTAATTTAATTTTAATGCATTATTTCAATTCATTTATGTTTTGTTGTTCAATGGTGGCTAAAATCTTCAACTTAGGTTGAAGATGAAGCCTCACCCTTAGTTTAAATTTCGTGCTTTTACATCTTATGCTTATTTTCCGTTATTCAATTCCGCATTCGTCATTTAATTTCCATGACAAATAATTGAATGGTTGTGTGTGTTGATGCATTGATAGTTGTCCGTGATGTGTTCCAAGCCGGTGCACAACATGTGTTTGGTTGTGATTCAATATCCCGTGATCCAAGGATACGTGGATGATTTTATCCATAATCAACACTCGTTGTAGCTCCTTAACGGTAAACACATTATTCGGTTTGACTTGTGTCAATTACCACAATAGAGTGTGTTGAAGGGTTTAATGTTTAAAAAACGGAAGATGAGTGTTTAATGTATTTAGCTTCTTCTTATTGGGTGAGGTTCATCTTTAACCTTAGTTATTTTTATCCCTGCAATTTCAATTTAATTTTATTTCTGCATTTTTTTATTGTTCGAAATCAATTCTCTTTGGGACTAGGTTAAGATACGTTTAATTTAGGAGTTGTATTAGTTTTTATTTACAAAACGCCGTTCTCTGTGGTTCGACCTCGCATTTTCACGCGCACTTTATTGCACACGATTCGTACACTTGCGAGTATTATTTTTGATACGATCACTGAGGAGTGATGCATATGATTGTGCGAGGATGTACATGGAACAGATGAAGAAGGCTCAAGACCAGAGCATTTTGAGGAGATCTTTCGAGCCTAGTCAGAAAGTCCTATACAATTCATGGTTGCATCTATTCCCAGGCAAGCTGAAATCTCGATAGACAGGCCACTTTATCATTCGGTTAGTGTTTCCTCATGGGGCCATTGAGATTGAGGATCCCAAGAATGGTAACACCTTTAAGGTTAATGGATAGAGATTAAAACCATTCTTGGAGTTGAGGAGTAGAGAGGTGGAGACGATTTTGTTGGAAGATCCGAGTTATTCAGAGTGATTGTGGTCTCTTGTGGAGAGTCTGGCTGAAGACTTTAAATTTAGCGCTTATGGGAGGCAACCCTCATTATTTTCCTTGTTATTTGATCTTGTTTGTTTTTCATGTGTTTTTCAGGTCAAGTGTCTGCCATTCAAGTTTAGGGGAGCGTTCTCTTACGTTGTGCCTAACTTAAACCATTCCTCTGGTATTGTATTTCTGGGCACATTGGGGACAATGTGTCATTTTAGCTTGGGGGTGGGGTAGACATTTTTGTTGTTTTATTTGATCGTTTGTTTCTGTTAAAAAAAATAAAAAATTGCTATGTTGTTGATTGGGCACGACTTATGTCATAACTGTGGATTGCATGTTATTAGTGTGTTTAACTTGTTTGAACACTGCATATCATTAGAAATCCCAATGTTTGACTCATTTGTTGGATTAGGGAGACTCCATTTGCTTGATTGTTTTTCACATGCACACTAGCATTAGGGTCTATGGGGCATGAGATTTGACTGAAGGGGAGTGTATCTCTAGAGATTTGTAGGTTGTGGTGAGGAAAATCTTGGCTCTAAGAAATATATATATATATATATCATGAGTTGAGCTTCTCATCGAGTAACTGGACCTCTTGCCTTACCAAGCAGTGAGTGTTCGCGTAAAAAGATGAGAAATTTCACCTGAGTGATTGTATGGCTAGTTAGGCTTCGTAGCTCTTTTTGACTTGAGTAATTAAGCTCTTAGGGATGTCTCTACATCTAGTGCCCTAAAGCCACTTGGTTTAGGAGTCATTGGCTCAACACTCGTTACATAAGTCATTTAGAAGCTTAAGGGAGTCGAGCATTGCACAACCTACACAATAAAAAAATAATAATAATAATAATTACACACTTTGATTTAAGCCTTGGTTGTATTCATCACATTGTAGTCCTATGAATTATGGGGGTACACATCTTTTGAGAATAATTGAAACCCCATGAGCTTGTGTTAGTTCACTTTGCACTTTTTGGAGCATGTATTGTCTCAAATTTTCAGCCGTGAGTTAAATGGTGTTTGGATGCCTGGATAATGTGGTTTGTATGTTCGACTTGTTAAATTTGCTAATGATGTATGAACCATGTGTTTAAGTGAAAGGCTTTGTCTGTCAATAACATAGTGTCAATAAAATGTTTGTGGGTGTCATTCCTAGAAAACCCTCACGAGACTTCACTCGTTCTCTAGGGAATTCCTAGGGGTTTAAAAGGCTTGTTGCATATGCTAAATGCAACCGTTTCTCCCACAATAGCGGACTTATGTTTCTTGTTTTTGTTGTGTTTTTTATTTTGTTTTGCTAAGGGACTAGCAAAATATAAGTTTAGGGGTATTTGATGAGTGCCAAATATTGTATATTTGGGCCCCTTAACTTATATTTGTTAAGCTTTTAGCTGTGTCTTTTTCTAATGTTTTTCTTAGTTTTTAGTGCCTTAGTGTGCTGCAGGTCATTGACATAAAATTATGGCTTAAAGGTGGAAATAAGCTAAAGGAATACTTGGTAGTGCGATCAAGCACACCTGCGCTCGAGCCTAAGTAAGACACAATCGAGCACATCTGTGCTCGAGCTCAAGGCGATACGATTGAGCTCAAGGCGGCACACGCCGTAGGAACTTTGAAGACCCATATGCACCCGAGTGCACCTTAAGTGCGATTGAGTGCACTCACACTGATCTGGCAATGTAGAAACCCTAGTTTTTTATTATATATAGCATTCTTTTCTCTTGTAACCGGACGTTAGGGAGGCACAGTAGAAAGCAAAAACACGACTTTTGTCGTTCCTTAGCCTTTTCGAATGCTTTTTGATTGTAAGTTTTGTTTCTTAATGATTTTAATGGATATTATTATGTCTTTTGTTGTCATGAAAGGCTAAACCTTCAACTAAGATTGCAGATGAAGCCTCGTCATTGAATTACAATTATATTCTCGTTGTTCTATTCTACAATTCGATGTTAAATAAATTGGATGTTTGAAGTCCATTCTAATGCTTTATTTACTTTATGTGATTGAGCCCTTTATTGATTTCATGCATTGTCCAATATTCGGTGTGTTTCATCTGGGGGTACATTGAGTGACTAGATTGAGACTAATATCCATCATGATCTACAGATACGGTGAATGATTTTATCTTAATTAAATACTTGTTGTGATTCTTTAACGAATGGATTCATCAAATGATTTTACATGTATGTTCACGGGTTTTGAACTTTGTTTAAAACACTTTTAATTATCGATTGCAGTGTGTAAAATACGAGAGTATATTGTTTGATTTGACGAGGCAAATTCTAAAACCTTAGTGTTTTCTTTTCGTTGTTGTTTTAAAATTATTTAATTTAGTTTATGTTATCGTTGCACGACCAACTTCGAAACTTCGGAATTAGGTTAAAATAGAGTCAATTTAAATAGAAAATTGGTTTTTTTGCAAAACACAATTCCCTGTGGATCGACCTCGTACTTGCACAAAACTGTATTGTAAACGATTCGTGCTATTGGGAGTACTTTTATTTTTGTACATCACCAAGTTCGGAGGACACTGTGCTAGAAAGTTTTGCTCAACTAGGATTTGATGTGGACTTTGATAAATTAGTTGAGCAAGCTGAGGCCATTTTGGATCCCATTTCTGAGATGCAATTGGAGTGTGGGGAAACCACTGAGTTATCATTTCCCACACCTTATTCATCTATAGTCGAGTCTCCCGACTTTATTTTTGAGAGCAAATGGGTTGGACCCATTCATGTGTGGCCTAGGTGGCCAAGTGCAACCATGAGGAGTAAAAAGGATAATGAGTGGTTCTTCGCTCGAGTTCAAATAGGATATCCCCCATTCTTTAATCAGTTTATGAAATGGTTAGCTAGATGTCCTTACTTCTGTGTGCTTGATAGTTATTCCAGCAACGACCATTACCCTTTTGACCCTAGAAAGTCAGAGCATACCATTCTCATTGTTATTTTTGATGTGTTTGCATTCTCACTATCACAGATTGTCTAGATCATGAAACACACTTGCTGTAGATAGTTTGGCTAAAGACTGTAAACTTAGCGTTTGTGGGAGGCAACCCATTGTTCCTTTTAATTTTTATTGTCATTTTATTTTTTCTAACAGCAATCAACCTTTTGATGTTTGTTTCTATGAAAAAAAAAATATTGCTATTAGTTTTTGACAGGTATTTTGGTATTCAAGTTTGGAGGATGCCCTAGCCTTTGCACACTCCGGTTTCCTCACCCCACTATATTGTATTTCTTGCCACATTGGAAACAATGTGTCATTTAAGTTTGGCAGTGTGAAAAAATACATTGTCTTTTTGTTTGTTTGTTTGTTTTATTTGTTTTTGTTAAAAAAAAAAAAAAAAATTGTTATGTTGTTGATTGGGCATGACATACATCATAACTATGAATTGCATGTCATTGGTGTATTTAACTTATTTGAACACTGTATATCATTAGAAATCCCAGTGTTTGACTCATGTGTTAGATTAGAGAGACTTTACTTGTTTGATTTTTTTCACATGGACACTAGCATAGGGTCTGTGAGGTATGATATTTGACTTAAGTAGTGTGTTTTGTGAGATTTTTAGGTTGATGTGATGTGATGTTGAAAACCTTGGCTGTTTAATAAAAAAAAAAAATCATCATCATAAGTTGAGCTTTTCATTGAGTAAATAGACCTCTTGCCTCACCAAGCAATGAGTGTTCGTGTAAAAAGATGAGAAATTCCAGCTAAGTGATTGTATGGCTAGTTAAGCCCTTAGTGATGTCTCTACATCTAGTGCCCTAAAATCACTTGGTTTGGGAGTCATTGGCCCAACACTTGTTACATAAGCCTACACAAAAACATTGCACTTTTCAATTCTATCCTTGGTTGTTTTAATCATATTACATTCCTATGAATTTTTGGTACACATGTTTTGAGAATTAATTGAAACCCCATGAGCCTATGTAAGTCCACTTTGCAATTTTTGGAGCATGTGTTGTCTCAATTTTCCAACCGTGAGTTAAATGACGTTTGGATGCCTAGATGATATGATTTGTATGTTCAATTTGTTAAATTTGCTAATGATGTATGAATCATGTGTTTGAGTGTAAGGCTTTGTTTGTCAGTAACATAGTGCTGATAAAATGTTTGTGGGTGTCATTCTTGGAAAACCCTCATGAGACTTCACTCGTCCTCTAGGGAATTCCTAGGGGTTTAAAAGGCTTGTTGCATATGCTAAATGCAATTGTTTCTCCCACGAAAGGGAATTTATGTTTCTTATTTTTGAGGTATTTTTCATTTTTTTTTGCTAAGGGACTAGCAAAATGTAAGTTTGGGGGTATTTGATGAGTGCCAAAAGTTGTACATTTGATCCCCCTTAACTTATGTTTGTTAAGCTTTTAACTTAGTTGTTTTCTAATGTTTTTGTTAGTTTTAGTGTTTTAGTGTGCTGTAGGTCCTTGGCATGAAAATGTGGTTTAAAGGGTGGGATTGAGCAAGAAAGATGTGGTCCCTGTTAGTGCACTCAATCGCACAAGAACTGCGATCGAGCGAACATAGACAAGATCGAGTGCGTCTGCACTCGAGCCTAGAATCCACGATTGAGCGCACTCCACATTTGACCGAGTTTCCCGCGTTGCCCTAGCCCATCGCTTCATTGCTGCACTGTAGGAGTTCTGAGCAGTTGAGAGTGCTCAAGCGCACTAAGTGCGATCGAGCTCACATAGCCCTGCGCTGAGCGCACTTGTTGCGATCGAGTGCACCCACTAACCTGGCAACACATTATTTTTGTCTATAAATAGCACCTCTTTGTTATTTTGTAAACTTACGTTTTAGAGACACCTTTGAGACCAGAAACCTCTCTGTTTTTCATTGTGTAGCCTTTCGATCGTCATTTATTTAATTATGCTTTCATTTGTTCTTCGATTGTCTCTTATTTTCATGAGAGGCTAAATCTTCAACTAAGGTTGAATATGAAGCCTCACCATGGATTAGTTTACATGTTTTCATAATTAGTTTATATTTTATCCGTCGTTTCGTGTAATGGATGTTTGTTTCAATTCAATCTTGTGACAAGATTGTGATTGATTGTGCCGTAGTTGGATATTCATTGTGTTTTGTCCGATGGATACATTTCATTTTTTGATTTACTTTGGATATATTTTGTCTTTTTTGTTTAGCATGGATACATTTGATCTTTTGTATTAAATTGGATATGTTTTGTCTTTTGTCAAGTGGGTGGATTCTTTGAATCTTTCAATAGGCACAATAGAACATTCATTGGGCTTAACGGATGTATGAACTAGCGTGACACTAAACCATACATTGTTTTTTCCAATCGATAGACGAATGTATGAACTAAGCATGATAATATGTATTTTGATGTGGTGAGGTGGATTCTTTGACCTTAGTTATTTTCATTTGTTTGATTTCAAGCTTTTTAACTAGTTTATGTTTTCGTTCATTCAAAACGCTCAAACCTTGGAACTAGGTTAAAGTAGAATTAGTCTAGATAGGATTGATTTTTAAAAAACGTGATTCCCTATGGATCGATCTCGTACTTGCGCAACACTACATTGACAACGATTCATACACTTGCAAGTACACTATTATTTGTACACAAAATTTTTGGTGTTGTTTCCGGGGAACCATTGTTTTTTGTTGAAATTGATTTTATTTTAAGATTAATTTTATTTTTCTACTAGTATTTAATTTCTGCAATTTCAATTCAGTTCTTTATTTGTTTATGTGTTTTTGTAAAAAAATTTAAATTCTTAGGCTAGTGTTTGGTTGCTTTTTGAGTTTGTTTAAAGTTTCTAGAATTTTCAGTCTCTGTTAGTGCGAATGAGCGTAGTTTACTTGCACTCGAGCGCACCTAAGCTTATTCCTGCACTATTTGCACACCTGTGCTCAATAGCTTGCATTTGAGTGTGAGCTCACCTATTTTGACAGATGGCAGTGCAGTGTCGAAAAGAGACTCATGATGTACTTTGAGGTTTTGGCAAAGTCTCCAGAAGGAAATGGGGATGGAGTTGAAGTTTAGTATCGCTTTTCATCCCCAAACAAAAGGTTGGTCTGAGCGGACTAATCAAATTCTAGAAGATATGTTGCAGGCTTGTGTGTTGGATTTCAAGGGTAGTGGGGTTCAGTACCTACCTTGATTGAGTTCACCTTCAACAACAACTATTAGGTGACTGTTGGAATGCTACTGTATGCAACACTTTTTGGATGTAAATGTCAGTTGCCCTTGTATTGGGACAACGTTGGTGAGAGGTAGACGTTGGGGCCAGAGTTGATTCAGGACACTTGCGACAAGGTGATTGTCATCAAGGAAAGGATGAGTACAGCTCAAAGTTGGTAGAAGAGTTATGCTGATAACTGGAGGAGACCATTGGAGTTCGAAGTGGGGGATCGTGTGTTCCTCAAGATATCACCTATAAAAGGAGTGATGCGATTTGGAAAAAAGGGGAAGCTTAGCCCTCGATTTATCAAATCATTTGAGATCACCCTAAGAGTGGGGAGGTTGGCATATAAGATTGCCTTACCCCTAGATTTGGTCAGAACACATGATGTTTTCCATGTGTCAATGTTAAGGAAATACATCGCTAACCCCAATATAATTATGGAATACGAGCTGTTAGGAATTCAGGAGGGATTAACTTACGTCGAGGAACCAGTGAAAATCTTAAATAAGGAGCAAGTGCTACATACCAAAACGATTCCTATCGTCAAGGTACTGTAGTGTAACCATGGAGTCGAGGAAGCTTCGTGGGAAGCAGAGATATGCGAAGCTGTTATCCGCATTTGTTTGAATAACTGTTGATGTGTACCAAATATTGCATATTTGGACCCCTTAGTTTGCTATTGTTAATCTTTTAGATGTGTTATTATCTAATGTTTTGGTGTAGTTTTGTGTTTTTAGTGTTTTGTAGATTGCTAAAGAGGAATTTCATCTTAAAAGGGGAAAATTGCAAAGTCTTGGAATAAAGCATACTTTGAAAAGACCTAAAAGATGTGGCTAAGTTTGTTCAAGACTATACTTGGATAGTATACCTATTTTCATTTTGGGTAATGGAATAGTTGGCTAAGAAAGAGTAGTTTTCTCTACAAGATTATGGCACCTATACCAATTGACCTAGACTGCGTGTGGAACTACTCTTTCTGTGAGCAGATGGACTTAAGAGTGGAGATTGATGAAGATTGGTATAGTATTGGCAACATCGAATACGACGCATTCGACGACTTACACGGTGATTTTCCATAGTTGTTTGAAGAAGATGTAGTGCCAGTCAGTGATTGGGAGGAGATAGCTTAAGAATCCACTGAGCACGATATCGATGACTCTATGGATGGAAGGTAACATTCTACTCCTCTTAAGTGTTGTTCTTTTGGTGTTTGTCTAAAAATTTTGAGGACAAAATTTTTATGAGGAGGGTTTAATTAGGCTTGAGTAGCTTAGTTAAGGGGTTAATTTGGGCTTTGGGTCACTAAGGATGCAAGAGGGGCATTTTGGACCTTCGGACAGACGTACGGTAGGTTAAGTGGACATACGCTTCTTTCTTTTGTGTGGCAGTATGTGAGGGGATCACCAGACGTACGCTGACAAATAGTACACCGTACTATAGGAATAGTACACAAACATATGCTACTTTTTGAAATACCATTTGGGTAATACCTAGATGTATGAGATAGCCTTTGGACCGTTGTGTAATAGTACCAGACGTACGCTAGGGTTGGGCGGACGTCCACTACTTTTCAAGGAGTTGGTAGTAACCCTTCCCTATAAATACCCCCTACCCACCTCAGTTTTGTTACGCCTCTCTTCGCCCTAAGTGTGATGACCCCAATGGGCAAATTAATTAACTAATAATTGATCCCATGGCTTGCCTCCCAACCCTATCCCTCGTAGAACAAGATTCAGGGATTCCAACGTTTCTCGTCTTAACGAGAAAGCTGCAGCGGAAGACTTTACTATGACTATGGGAATAAGAGATAGTAATTAAAATATCACACAATATACATCAGAGAAAATATAATAGCATTCATCATCACATAAATAAACATCAAATGTATTGGTCATAAGACCATCATCAAGTAGGGGGTACAAACCATAAATAACATAACATCATTATTTTTCAAAAGGAACAACAAATCACAGTCTAGACCTAACCTTAAGTAGGGCTCTTGTTTGCATGAGCAGTCCCTCCATCTTCCCACATTGTCCTAAGCTAAATGGGGTCCATGTCCTAAAAAATGACCCGAATCAGATCCTATGCAATCACCCAAGTTTGCTTCGATGGCATCCTCTCCTAGTGCAGCTAAACTGTAGAAGTATTCGTAATGATGGGGAAAACATAAATAAAAAGGGTAAGTCTAAGACTTAGTGTTGTGAAATTACCTACCTAAATTAATAGGTCAATAACTACAGTTTTACTTGCAAGTGCACAAGGTCAATGTCGTAGCATAGTGCGCAAGTGCAAGATCGATCTCACAGGGATTGGTATATTTTGATTAGAATTAATTTCGCAATGAAAAATAAGAGAACGAAAAATTGATTTTTAATTCAATAAAGATAAGGAGCAGGGCTTTGATTTCCACCGCTAATTATGCTTATACAATAAAACAATTTGCCAATGTTTTAATTACATGATGAATATTTAATGGTTGCCAACTTAAGGGCATGGTGTATACTCCTTAAGCTATTGGTTTCTCTAAGCAACGAGTTAGGCATGGTGTATGCTTTAACTCTTTTCTTTCCTAAAGGATTTAGCATGGTGTATACTAAGTTGTTCTCTAGGAAAGCGTATGAACTGTGAAAACCGACAGCCACATGAGACCTAGGGCATGGTATATATTCCTGGTTTCCCATGTTGATTAACCCAAGAACCCAGCATGGATTACTTTTGTTATTTACATTAAACCCAGGACTTGGTCATCCAAATTGATCTAACTAACAAGTCCATACCACATGCATATGTTTTATCAGGCAGACACACATGAGGAATTCATGAAAATAGGTATTAATCAAGTTAAATACTATCATGCAATTATCGCAAAGTTACTAATATTGAATTAAAATATAAACATGATCAGGGCTTCAATCAAGCCCTAGTGAAAGGTTTAGTTACACATGATATTGATGCTAATCATCTTCATAAAATAAAATAAAGGGAAAAGAATAAACCCGAAAATTGCTTCCTTGAGAGTTGTAAATTCTTCTCCAAAATCGCGTGTTTGTTTTTCTGTGTTTACAGGCTTATTTATAGAGTCTAAGAGAATCCTAGAAACCCTAAAAATCGCAGGGTTAAATTCTTGTGCAACAAGGATTAATTGGTGTACCAAAAATAAAGTACTCGCAAGTGTACGAGTCGTGTAAAGTAAAGTGCGCGTAAAAATGCGAGGTCGATCCATAGGGAATTGTGTTTTGTGCTAAAATCAATTTCTATTCAAATAGATCCTATTTTAACCTAGTTCCGGAGTTCAAATTGGTTGCAATTTTAACAAAACTAAATTAAACGATAATTTAAATAACAATCTAAGTAAAAGACTAAGGTTTACGAATCCACCTCGCCAAATCAAACAGATACTCTATAATTTACACATACAAATTGACAATCAAAGCGCATTTTAATGAGTTCAAAATCATAAACATGCATGTAAAATCATTCGATGAATCTATCCGTTAAAGAATCACAACGAGTATTTTATTGAGATCAAATCATCCACCGATCGGTAGATCACGATGGATATTAGTCTCAATTTTAATCACTCGATGTATCCCTAGACAGAACACAACAAATATTAAACAATGCATGAAATCACAAAAGATGCTCAATTACTTAAAGTAATAAAGCAATAGAATTAATTTTGAACAACTATAATATCAAATTGTGTATATAATTTCACGAGAATACAACCTTATCATTGGAGGTTTCATCTTCAACCTTAGTTGAAGGTTTAGCCTCTCATGACAACAATAGACAAGAAAATATCAATTGAAATCATCGAAAGAATAAACTTACAATCAAAAAGCGTTCACAAAGGCCTAGACACGACAAAATTCATGTTTTTGCTCTCTACGGCGCCTCCCAACATCGGGTTTACAAAAGAAAAGTGCTAATTTATACTAAACAACTAGGTTTTCTCGCGTGCTGACAGGTCATTATGAGTGCGTTCGAACGCAACATGTGCGTTCGAATGCAATGCACACGATCGCAGTTTCTGCGATCGAACGCATATGAGTCTTCATGCTCCGTGCGGCGCGGCCCTTTAACGTGAAATGCTAGGGTTTTCGGCTGATGTGGACATGCTGCGCTCGAGCGACTCACAGCTCGAACAGTGCGTTGACGCGCAACTAGGGGTTCTTCCTTCATTATGCACATTTTTCACCCCTTTAACCGCATTCTTATGTCAGTGACCTGCAATGCACCTGAGACACCAAAAACTAACAAAAGCATCAGAAAATAACACAGCTAAGAGCCTAACTAATATAAGTTGAGGGGCTCAAATATGCACTATTTGATTCTCATCAAATACCCCCAAACTTACATTTTGCTAGTCCCTTAGCAAAACAAAATGAAGAACAATCACAAAAACAAGAAACATAGGTCCTCTGTCGTGGGAAACACGGTTGCATTTAGCATATGCAACAAGCCTTTTAAACCCCTAGGAATTCCCTAGAGGACGAGTGAAGTCTCGTGAGGGTTTTTCAGGAATGACACCCACAAACATTTTATTGACACTATGTTATTGACAGACAAGGCCTTTCACTAAACATATGGTTCGTACATCATTAGCAATTTTAACAAGTCGAACATACAAACCACATCATTCAGGCATCCAAACACCATTCAACTCACAACTGGAAAATCGAGACAACATATGCTTCAAGAAGTGAAAAGTGAACTAACACAAGGTCATGCAGTTTCAATCATTCTCAAAGAAAATGTGCACCCAAAAATTCATAGGACTGCACTGTGATGAAAACAACCAAGGCTTAAAATTTTATTTTTTTTGTGTAGGCGGTGCAATGCTTAGCTCCCTTAAGCTTCTAAATGACTTATGTAACGAGTGTTGGGCCAGTGACTCCCAAACCAGATGGCTTTAGGGCACTAGATGTAGAGACATCCCTAAGGGCTTAATTACTCAAGTCAAAAGGAACTACGAAGCCTAACTAGCCATACAATCACTTAGCTGGACTTTCTCCTCTTTTTGCGCGAACACTCATTGCTTGATGAGGCAAGAGGTCCGGTTACTCAATGAGAAGCTCCACCTTATGAATTATTATTATTATTATTATTTTTAAGCCAAGGTTTTCCTCACCACATCAACCCACAAATCTCTAGAGACACTCTCCTAAGGTTAAATCTCATACCCCACGGACCTTACTGCTAGTGTGCATGTGAAAAATCTATCGAACACATGGGGTCTCTTTAATCCAACATATGAGTCAAACACTCGGATTTCTACTGATGTGCCATGTTCAAACAAGTTAAACATAACAATGATATGCAATCCATAGTTATGATGTTCGGTCAAGATCAATCAACCACATAGCAAAAAGATTTTTTTTTTTTTTTTAACAAACAAAATAAAAAGACAAATATGTCTACCCCACCCCCAAACTAAAATGTCACATTGTCCCCAATGTGACAAAAAAAATACAATACCAGAGGGAAGGCGCAAGTCAGGCACAACGTAGGAGACGCTCCCCCAAACTTGAACGGCAGACACTTGACCTGAAAAACACATAAAAACATAACAAAATGCACAAACAAGGTTAAATAACATAGAAAAATAATGAGGGTTGCCTCCCACAAGCGCTAAGTTTAAAGTCTTCAGCTAGACTCTCCACAAAAGACGACAATCACTCTGAATAATTCGGATCTTCCAACAGAGTCGTCTCCACCTTTTTACTTCTCAACTCCAAGACTAGTTTTAATCTTTGTCCATTGACCTTAAAAGTGTTACCATTCTTGGGATCCTCAATCTCGATGGCCCCATGAGGAAACACTGACCAAATGATGAACGGGTCGGTCCATCGAGATTTTAGCTTGCCTGGAAATAGATGCAATCTTGAATTGTAAAGAAGGACCTTCTGACTAGGTTTGAAAGATCGCCTTAAAATGCTCTGGTCATGAGCCTTCTTCATCTGTTCCTTGTACATCCTTGCACAATCATATGCATCATTCCTTATCTCCTCCAATTCATCGAGTTGGAGCTTTCTCTGTGAGCCAGCCTTCGAAAGATTGAAGTTTAACTGTTTGATGGCCCAATATGCCCTATGCTCCAACTCGACGGGAAGATGACATGCCTTCCCGTACACAAGCCGATAGGGTGACATCCCAATCGGAGGCTTGAATGCTGTTCTATACGCCCACAGTGCGTCACTCAATCGCAGAGACCAATCTTTTCTATTAGGATTCACGGTCTTTTCCAAAATGTGCTTGATCTCACGATTGGACACTTCAACTTGTCCACTTGTCTGTGGGTGATAAGGGGTGGCAACCTTATGGGTGATAAAATACTTCTTCATCAACTGCTCGAAAATTTGGTTGCAAAAATGCTTGCCTCCATCACTTATGATTGCTCGAGGTGTACCAAACCGAGCAAAGATAGTGTCTCTCAAAAATTGGACCACCACTCTGTGATCATTAGTCTTGCAAGCAACGGCCTCCACCCACTTGGACACATAGTCCACAGCAACCAAGATGTACAGATTGCCATAGGAGTTTGGAAATGGTCCCATGAAATCAATGCCCCACACATCAAAAATCTCAACGATCAAAATCAAGTTGAGGGGCATCATATATCTTCTAGAGATACTCCCTAGCTTCTGACAACGCTCACAAGATGTGCAATAAGTATGAGCGTCTCTAAACAAAGTGGGCCAGTAAAATCCACACTGCAAAATTTTTGCAGCTATCTTTTTAGCACTGAAATGGCCACCACAGGCATGATCATGACAGAAGGAGATGACATTGGATTGGTCATGCTCAGGTATACATCTCCTAATGATTTGATCGGGACAATACTTAAACAAATAAGGATCATCACAGAAAAAGTATTTTACCATGGCTAAAAACTTGAATTTATCTTGTCGCCCCCAATGCAAAGGCATTTGGCCGGTGACAAGATAGTTCACTATGTCAGCGAACCATGGTGCGGGATTCTGAGCAATGTGCATCAATTGCTCATCAGGGAAGGTCTCAGAAATGGGGATGGCGTCCTCAGTGTAATCCAAAGTCAACCTAGACAAATGATCAGCCACCACATTTTCTGTCCCTTTCTTATCCCGGATTTCTATGTCAAACTCTTGCAGCAGCAAAATCCATCTGATCAAACGGGATTTAGCATATTTCTTGGAGAAAAGATACTTCAACGCCACATGATCAGAAAAGATAATGATTTTAGATCCTAACAGATAGGACCTAAACTTGTCCAGCGCAAAAACGATGGCCAACAACTCTTTTTCTGTGGTGGAGTAATTGAGTTGTGCGTCGTTTAGAGTCTTGGTCGCATAGTAAATCAGATGGGGAAGTTTCTCAATACGTTGCCCCAAAACAGCTCCAACTGCATAGTTTGATGCGTCACACATGATCTCAAAAGGTTCACCCCAACTGGGTGGTCTAATAACTAGTGTGGACGTCAGAATCTCCTTCAAAGCCCCGAATGCTTTCAAACATTCTTCATCAAATTCAAACGGGATCTCTTTGGCCAACAACTTACACAAGGGCCTTGCGATCTTGCTGAAATCCTTGATGAATCACCTGTAGAACCCTGCATGGCCCAAGAAGGAACGGATTTCCTTCACAGTACGTGGGGGTGGAAGGTTAGAGATCAAATCTACCTTTGCCTTGTCAACCTCAATGCCCTCCGAGATATGACATGCCCCAAAGATACAATCGCTTAACCATAAAATGACACTTTTCCCGATTAAGGACAAGGTTTTTCTCTTTACATCTCACTAACACCAATGTGAGACGGTCAAGACACTCCTGAAAAGATGAACCAAAGACGGAGAAGTCATCCATGAAGATCTCTATAAATCGCTCTACCATGTCGAAAAATATCTTTGATCATGCAGCTGAAAAGGTGGCGGTGCATTACATAACCCAAAAGGCATCGTCGGTGGCGAAACGTCCCAAAGGGCGGTGAATGTTGTTTTCTCTGATCTTGGGGTCCACGGGTAGTTATATCCAGAATAACCATCCAAAAGCAATAGTACTTGTGCCCAGATAAGCGCTCCACCATCTGGTCAATGAATGGAAGGGGAAAATGATCTTTCCTGGTGGCAGCATTCAACTTCCGGTAGTCTATACAAACTCTCCAACCTGACTGAATACAAGTTGGCACCAACTCGTTGTCCTTATTCTTTACTATCGTTAACCCAGCCTTCTTGGGCACAACATGTATCAGGCTCACCCACTTGCTATCAGAAATAGGATAGATGATCCCAGCATCTAGAAGCTTGATCACTTCCGCTCTTACAACCTCTTGCATGGCTGGGTTGAGCCTTCTTTGTGGCTCCCTCGATGGCTTGGCATTCTCCTCCAGATGAATCTTGTGCATCACCACCGAGGGGCTGATTCCCTTAATATCCTCAATGGTCCAGCCTATAGCCTCTTTATGTTCTCTCAAAACGTCCAATAGCTTCTCCTCTTGAGCATCGACTAAATCAGAAGCTATGATCACCGGTAAAGACTCTGCAGGACCTAGGAACTTGTACTTCAGATTTTCAGGTAACGGCTTTAGTTCCTTCTTGGGAGGATCAGGAACAATGGTCTCCTCCTTTTCACTACTCACGGAGGAGTTGTCTCCAACATAGCATCTGCTTGCTCAAGCAACTTGTCCAAGTCCAGATCTTCTCCAAACTGAGCAAAGCATGCCTCCAAGGGGTCCTCCATGCTTGATTCCTCAACAGCCTCTTCCATGACATCCTCTATCAAGCACACTTTGTCATTCGTCATATTCCGATGGTTGTTTTCGATATGGAAAATATTCAACGCCATCCTCATATTCGAAGAAATCTTCATGACCCTCATCCTACAATTAATTAGGGCGTTAGCCGTAGCTAAGAATGGTCGCCCTAAGATCACCGGTATTTGACTCCCTAGGTTATGAACCGGCTCTGTGTCAAGCACAATAAAATCCATGGGGAAGTAAAATTTATCGACCTTAATTAGCACATCTTCCACAATTCCCCGTGGAACCTTCGACACTGTCATTAAGCATGATATCATGGTAGTAGGCTTCAACTCTCCAAGCCCTAACTGCACATAGACTGAGTAGGGTAACAAATTAACACTTGCTCCCAAATCCAACAATGCCCTCTCAATCTGGCTGACTCCGATCATGCAAGTAATGGTAGGACATCCAGGGTCCTTGTACTTGATGGGCAACTTGCATTGCAGGATTGAACTCACCTGCTCGGTCAGGAATGCCTTTTTAGGGACATTCGTCTTCCTCTTCACCGTGACCAAGTCCTTCAAGAACTTGGCATAGGAAGGGATTTGCTGGATGGCGTCCAAGAAAGGAATGTTTATTTGGACTTGTTTGAACACCTCCAGAATGTCTTCTAACTTCCCTCCATTCCTAGGCGCTTGTAATCTTTCAGGGTAAGGTGCTTTTGGCACAAACGCCCTAGGAGGTTCCTTTATAACTGGGGTGATAGTAGATGTCTCAGCATCTGCTTCCTTTTGATTGTCACCCTCTTTTTCTTTCTGCTCTTCTTTCTCTTGCTGCTCTTCTTCCGGGTTCATCACCTTATTGTCCACTCTCTTCCCTGACCTCAGAGTGACAATCGCCTGCACATGCTCTTGATTTGAAGAATTTCCACTGTTGCATGCTTTAGGGTTGTTCACTGCTTGGCTAGGGAGCTTTCCCTTGTCCCTCTCACCCAAGTGATTCGCTAATTGTCCCATTTGCATCTCTAACTTCACGATCGCCTGGGTGTTCACCATGGTAGATTGCCTCACGTCACTGATTGATTGACCAGTCAATTTCATAAATTCTTTCATGGTCTCTTCCAATAACTGGGTTGATGAGGCTAGGGCTTGGGTGGGGGCTTGATAAGATGATGATGACGCCGGTGGAACCGAGCGTCCATGATTCTGATAAGGAGCAGAAAATCCTGAAGGATAGTGATTTTGAGCATGAGGAGCTCCTCTTGGATTTGTGATGGGTTGATTATGTTTCCAAGAGAAATTTGGGTGGTTCCTCCACCCAGGATTATAAGTCTCAGAATATGGCCCACTGGACGGCTTTTGAAAGCTGTTGAAAGCATTCACTTGTTCCATCTCACCAAAAGCTGTCATCGATGGACAATTATGTGCTTGGTGCATGGGACTAGCACAGATAGAACAACTCTCAACAGGAAAAGTATTTGCCGCATTGATGGTCTTCCCTACACTCAGGGCATCCAATCTTTGAACGATGGCATCCATCCTTTGTGCCAACTCTGTTTCTCCTTTTGTTTCCAGGATGCCCCCTCTTTTAGGGGTTCGGGCTGATTTATCTCGACAACTTGTGAAGTCCCAGTGTTGGGAGTTGTCAGCAATTTTCTCCAGAGCCCTATAGGCTAAATCACCCGTCAAGTTGAGAAATGCTCCTCCATTCATCAGCTCAATCATACTACGGTTGGGTTGAGACAGCCCTTGGTAGAAAAATTGCACTAGACGCCATTTTTCATATCGATGAGGGGGACATTTCATCAGCAGGTCTTTGAACCGTGCCCAACATTCGAAGAACTTCTCATCCTCATCCTGAGTAAAGGAACTGATTCCCTTTCTTGCCTCGTTTACTCTGGACATTGGGAAAAACTTGTTGTAAAACTGTTTCAACAGTTCTTCCCAGGATGTGATGGAGCCAGGTGCGAGGGAATCCAACCACTCCGTGGCTCTATCATGAAGTGAGAAAGGAAAGAGTCTGAGGTGGACAAATTCCTCAGAAAAATTCTGAAATTTGGTGGTAGCATAGATGTTTTTGAATTTTTTAATATAAGAGTAAGGGTTTTCGTGATCTAAACCGTAAAAGGAGGGTAACATTTGGATTACATGCGGCTTAAGATCATAGTGGGTTGCGTTAGTCGGTGGTAACACAATGCACGAATGGGAACTGACCGCAGTAGGTTAGAACAATTCTCGGAGTGACGTCGTGAAATCCACGTCATAAGCTCTTCTCTGCTCCCCGTTCCCTTCTCTTGCATCTTGGTGCTCCTCGTGCTCCTCCACTCTCGGATTTCTTTGATTATCTCCCATCTCCACTTGAGCTCGATGTGCTCTCCTAATGGTTCTTTCTAATTCGGGATCTAATGATGTTAACTCTAAGTTCACGGATCGCCGACCAAGCATAAACCAACAAAAAGTTTTTTTTTATTTTTTATTTTTTATTTTAAAGAAAATAAAAATAAAGAATGAAAATAAATGAATAAGTAAACAAAATAAACTAATTAAGCAAAAATAAAGAACTCAAATGGAATATGAAAGAAAAATCGGCACAAAAATAATTAAAGAAAAATAACAAAAAATAAAAACTAATAAAACAAAGTGTGGCTTAGCTGCTGACTGCAGCCCTGCTTTCGATTGCTGCAGGTGTGCGTTCGAACGTAGTTAACTGCGTTCGAACGTCTAGCACTTGCGTTCGCGCGTCCGCCGAATAATGCGTTATGCTCGTACATTTGCTTACATCTTGGCGTGCAGTCGGCCCCAAGTGCGTTCGATCGCACTGGGCTGCGTTCGATCGTACTCGGCAGCGAATTTCAGGCTTCCTGCAGCAAACACCAAAAAAACACAAAACACCACTTTTTTTTCTTTTTATTAGATCAAAACACAATCAAATAAAATAAAAAAAATGAAATAAAATTTGCAGAAAGATAAATAACTAGTAGAAAAATAAAATTAATTTAAACAAAAAATCAATCTTCACAAAAACAAACAATTCCCCGGCAACGGCGCCAAAATTTGGTGTACCAAAATAAAGTACTCGCAAATTATGTGCAGTGTAAAGTAAAGTGTAAAAAATGCGAGGTCGATTCATAGGAATTGTGTTTTGTGCTAAAATCAATTTCTATTCAAATAGATCCTATTTTAACCTAGTTCGAGTTCGAAATTGGTGCGTGCAATTTTAACAAAACTAAATTAAACGATAATTTAAATAACAATCTAAGTAAAAAGACTAAGGTTTCAATCCACCTCGCCAAATCAAACAGCATACTCTCAAATTGACAATCAAACGCATTTTTAATGAGTTCAAAAATCATAAACATGCATGTAAAATCATTCGATGAATCTATCCGTTAAAGAATCTGCAGTATTTTATTGAGATCAAATCATCCACCGTATCCGTAGATCACGATGGATATTAGTCTTAATTTCAATCACTTGATGTATCCCCAGACAGAACACAACAAATATTAAACAATGCATGAAATCACAAAAGATGCTCAATTACTTAAAGTAATAAAGCAATAGAATTAATTTTGAACAACTATAATATCAAATTGTGTATATAATTTCACGAGAATACAACTGTTTATCATTGACGAGGTTTCATCTTCAACCTTAGTTGAAGGTTTAGCCTCTCATGACAACAATAGACAAGAAAATATCAATTGAAATCATCGAAAGAATAAACTTACAATCAAAAAGCGTTCACAAAGGCCTAGACACGACAAAATTCGTGTTTTTGCTCTCTACGGTGCCTCCCAACGTCAGGTTTACAAAAGAAAAGTGCTAATTTATACTAAACAACTAGGTTTTCTCGCGTGCTGACAGGTCATTACGAGTGCATTCGAACACAACATGTGTGTTCGAACGCAATGCGCTCGATCGCAGTTTCTACGATCGAATGCATATGAGGCTTCATGCTCCGTGCGGCGCGGCCCTTTAACGTGAAATGCTAGGGTTTTCGGCTGATGTGGACATGCGCTCGAACGCGACTCCTGGGCTCGAACGCAGTATGTGCGTTCGAACGCACAGCTAGGGGGTTCTTCCTTCATTATGCACATTTTTCACCCCTTTAACCGCATTCTTATGTCAGTGACCTGCAATGCACCTAAGACACCAAAAACTAACAAAAGCATCAGAAAAAAAACACAGCTAAGAGCCTAACTAATATAAGTTGAGGGGCTCAAATATGCACTATTTGACTCTCATCATTAACAAAACCTTAAAACAAAAATTTCCAAAATAGGGCTGCGGTTGTATTGGGCTTCAGGCACAGGTGCGCTCGATCGCAATGCAATCAATCTTTTTCTTATGTGTGCGATGATCAGTGTCAAATTGTGTATATTTGACCCCTTTAACTTATATTTGTTAGGCCTTTAGCCTTGTTAATTTCTAATATTTTTTTGGTGTTTTGAGTGTTTTGAGTTGTGCAGGTCTTTACAACAAAAGTTGGCCACAAGAGAGCAAAAAGACACTAAGTGAAGAATTGGACCCCTGCCAAGTGCGTTCGACCGCACTTGGTGCGTTCGAACGCACTTGCCGTCGAACGCAAAGACACGGTCGGCGCAGACCGTGCCAGCCGTATCGCGGGTGCCCTAGGAGTCCATCGCGTCAGCGCGTTACGGTTCTATGCGCGATTGACGCACATTGTAATCGAACGCACAACCGATAACGTTACCTCCTGCAAATTTTGCCTATAAATAGGACCCAAGGCTTTTGGTGAAAACAGAATTCTTTTGGGGCGTTTTTGGAGAGCATTTTGCTTACATTTGGCTTGCTCCGCCCTTTTAGTTGTAAACTTTTCTTTTAATTTAATTTTAATGCATTATTTCAATTCATTTATGTTTTGTTGTTCAATGGGTGGCTAAAATCTTCAACTTAGGTTGAAGATGAAGCCTCACCATAGTTTAAATTTCGTGCTTTTACATTTTATGCTTATTTTCCGTTATTCAATTCCGCATTAGTCATTTAATTTATGTGACAAATAATTGAATGGTTGTGTGTGTTGATGCATTGATAGTTGTCCGGTGATGTGTTCCAAGCGGGTGCACAACGTGTTTGGTTGTGATTCAATATCACTTTGTGATCCAAGGATACGTGGATGATTTTATCCATAATCAACACTCGTTGTAGCTCCTTAACGTAAACACATTATTCGGTTTGACTTGTGTCAATTACCACAATAGAGTGTGTTGAAGGGTTTAATGTTTAAAAAACAGAAAATGAGTGTTTAATGTATTTAGCTTCTTCTTATTGGGTGAGGTTCATCTTTAACCTTAGTTATTTTTATCCCTGCAATTTCAGTTTAATTTTATTTCTGCATTTTTTTTATTGTTCGAAATCAACCCCTTTTTGGGACTAGGTTAAGATACGTTTAATTTAGGAGTTGTATTAGTTTTTATTTACAAAACGCCGTTCTCTGTGGTTTGACCTCGCATTTTCACGCGCACTTTATTGCACACGATTCGTACACTTGCGAGTATTATTTTTGATACGATCATGCGAATGCAGGCACGCTTGATCCTTGCCTTGGGCACTTAAGCGCTAGTGCGCTCGATCGCAGGTTCCTGCGCTCGATCTCTCCCACAGACTCAGCATTTTCCCAACTTGTCCTTTAAGCCCTCGATTTCTAGAATTGCTTCATTTTCTTCCAAAGACCTATAAAATACAAAAAACACAAAAAGAAAATAAAATAGAAAGAAATAACACAAATTAAGAGCTTAACATATATAAATTAAGAGGCTTAAATATGAATATTTAAGCACTTATCACTTAGTGATTTTTAACGCAAATAATACTCATGCTAGTGTAGTAATGAATTCAAATGTTTTTATAAAGAAAATGATAGTTTCATCATGACAGTTTATATTATGAGTGATATATATATATATATAGTATATGCATATGAAACAAGTAACAATCATAGTTCAGCAGTATGGTCTACTTGAGATATTAGCCCTTCTTAGTAGGATTAGTGCTGTCTCGAGGGATTTGTAGTACAATGTCGGTGTCCTAACTATTGCACGCTACCGTACATAACACTAGCAACACGATCGAGTTTGACCTTGGGTGGCCCACCTGGCCACAAACAACCATTGGATCCAAGGCCCATATAATTCACATATTTGACCATAAAGTTAACATGTATAGTAAGCCCATGACCATTATACCGCATGTACCTGTGTATCATGTCATACGATGTAAATTATCTTGTCTGTATTTTACATGCATGTTCTTTTTACAAGTCTCACTTTATTAACATATTTGCACAATGTTTTTCTAAAAAATGCTAGAGTTCATGTGTAGCAAGTATAAATAGTGAGAGTTGCAAAATATGCATGTTTTCTTGGTACACAAAATAGACTTGCAGTGCATGGAAAAAGTAATATCAAGCATTATGTGAATTAAAACCCACCTGGGTCTAATAGTGTCTCCGAGTAATCCAACAGATCTGAGTTCTCCAAATTTGTGGAAAACCTTCTATTAGTCATATTTATACTAAAACAACTATAGAGTAAGGAAAACAGGAGCTATGGGACAGCTAGTAAAAATGGAGTTCCCCTGTCACACTTTGACCGTACGTCCGAGCTCAGGGCTGTATGTCCACTGTGAGATTTTGGGCCGTATGTTTGGTCTCGAGACCATGCGTCTGCTCCGAGGTTTTTTAGGGAGAACCTCATTTTCTTTCCATTGTCTACCTATTCTCCGACTCCTAATGCTATTGAAGACTCTCTAAGGCCTCTTAACTCAGAATATAACCTCAATGCAATATAACAATGCTAAGTTAACAAAACGCTAACCTAAACAAGATTTAAAGCATAATTAAGCTAACAAATGCAACTAGCTACACAAAACAACAATTGAGCAGCCTAACAACGTAATAAAAAGCTAGGTATTCGAGCGTTACCTTAGTGAAGCGAAACCTCAAGAGTTCCTCCTCCAATAGCGCCGAAACACTCATGAAACCTCACAAACAATCTACTGGCAGCTTGGGGGCATCTGAAAGCATGAAGAAAACACAGGGGTAGGGGGTATTTATAGGAGAGGGCTGCTAGCAACTCCCTAAAAAGTAGCAGACATCCGTCCAACACTAGCGTACGTTTGGCACTTTTGTATGGCGGTCCAAAGGGTGTCTCATATTTTTAGGTACTAACTAGGGGGTATTCTAAAAAGTAGAAAACCCATTGTACGCTTGCACTAAAAACAGTAGTGTACGTCTGCTTGACCTAGCGTTTGTCTGCCCTATGATAAGTGCTTAAATATTCATATTTAAGCCCCTTAATTTATATTTGTTATGCCTTTAGTTTATGTTATTTTGTCTATTTTATTTCCTTTTTGTGTTTTTTGTGTTTTTTGTAGGTCATGTAAGAAAATGAAGCATTTCTAGAAATGTTCCAAGCTTAAAGGGCAAATTGGGAAGATCTAGAAGATGTGGAAAGGATTAAATCGGAATTTATCAAATTGAAGTCAAAATCGGATTAAATTTGGATCCTGAACATGTCTCGGTATTTTGGCCATAACTTTCAGCTCAAATATCAGATTGAGGTGATTCCAATGGAATTGGAAAGCTAACTCAAAATTATACAAATTATTGTGAAATAGCATTTTCCCAATTCGGACCGCCGCAATGTCAAAATTACCCTGCAAGATAGGAGCCCAATTCTGGACGAATCCTTCGCCGATTTGTAATAGGATTGTCTCCTAAATTGACTAGGAGATAGAATTCCGAAATTCCTAGGTTTACTAGTGTTTCTAGGACTCTCCTAAAGCCTATAAATAGACCTCTAAGCCTCACAATTAGACAGACAATTTCAGAGAGGAGAAGTGGAGGCAACTTCTAGGAGCGGTTTTCGGTTATTTCTTTTCCTTTTCTTTTTAGTTTTATTTTAATTATGTGTAAATAAACCTTTAAGTAGGGCTTGATTGAAGCTCTGATCTTGTTTATATTTTAATTCAGTATTGGCGCCTTTGCGATAATTGCATTACGATATTTAACTTGATTAATTCCTGCTTTCAATAATTCCTCATATGTATTTGCTTGATCAACATGTGCATGTGGTATGGACACATTAGTTAGATCAATTTGGATGACCGAGTCCTGGGTTTAACATAAGTAACAAAAGATATCCACACCGGGTTCTTGGGTTAATCAACATGGGAAACCGGGAGTAGACACCCATACCCTAGGTCTCATGTGTTTGTCGGTTTTCACAGTTTTTATGCTTTCTTAAAGAACAACTTAGTAGACACCCATACTAAATCCTTTAAGAAAGAAAAGAATTAGAGTAGACACCCATGCCTAATTCGTTGCTTAGGGAAACCAATAATCTAAGGAGTAGACACCCATACCCTTAGGTTGGCAAACATTAAATATTCATAATGTGATCAAAGCATTGGCATACTGATTTATTGTATAAGTATGATTAGCGGTGGAAGTCAAAGCCCTACCTCTTTCTCATTGTTTAATCAAACTCAATTTTACGTCTTTTATTTTATATTGCGAATTTATTTTTAAACATAATTTACCAATCCTTGTGGGATCGATCTTGCACTTACACACTCTACTATACTTTTGACCTTGTGCACTTGCAAGTAAAACGTACAATTATTTGCCTACTAATTTAGGTAGATATTTGAACAACACCCTACAGTCCAAATTGTCCCTTAAGTGGTTTTAGTGACCCAAAGCCCAAATTAATCCCTTTAACTAAGCTATTTATGCTTAGTTAATTATTTGGGTCACTACACCCAAGCTGCTTGTTGACCGTTTTGTGAGTTTTGTGAATTTTGTGAGTGTTTTGTGTGTTTCGGTGTTATCGGAGGATAACTCTTGAAGTTTCGCTTCAAGGAGGTAATGCTCGGTTACCTAACTCTTTAACTTAGTATGATCGCATTATATGGAGGTTTTATTTCGACTTAGAAGGACTTAGGAGTCCTTTGTTAGTCTTAGGAGTTGATTTAGAGAATAGGAGATCGAGTAGAAAAAATGAGGTTCTCCTTGAAAACCTCAGAGTGGACGTACGGTTCGAAGTATCATAGCAAATTTACAGCCCCGAGCTTGGACGTACGGTCCGAAGTGTGACAGGGGACTTTATTTTCACCAGCCGTCCCATAACTCCTATTTTCCTTACTCTAGAGTTGTTTTGGTAGAAATATGACTAATATTAGGTTTTTCACAGATTTGGAGAACTAGATCGTTTGGAATTCTCAGAGACGTGTTACAACCTAGGTGAGTTTTAATTCACATAATGCTCAATGTTATTTTTCATGCACTGCATGACTATTTTGTGTACCAAGAAAACATGCATATTTGCAAGTCTCACAATTTATACTTGCTGCACATGAACTTTAGCATTTTGAAAAACTTTTTGCTGAATATGTTAATAAAGTGAGACTTGTAAAAGCATGCATATAAAATACAGACAAGATAATTTGCATCGTATGACATGGTACACTGGTATATGTGGTATATTGGCCATGGGCTTACTATATATGTTAGCTTTATGGTCAAATGTATGTGTGTTATATAGGCGTTGGATTCAATGGTTGTTCATGGCAGACACAGCCTTAATTGGCGGTCATTACAAGATGGGCATCATTAGCAGTGTGAACCACCCGAGGTCGGACTCGGTTGTGACGCTAGTGTTATGTATGGTAGCGTGCAATTGCTAGGGTACTACATTGTATTACAAGTCCCTTATGACAGCGCCAACCTTGCTGAGAAGGGGTAATATCTCAGGTAGACCATATTGTTGGTCTATGACTGTTACTCTGTTTCAAATGCATAAATTGTATATCTATATCACACTTAAGATAAATTGTCATGATGGAACTGTCATATGCGTTACAAAAACATTTGAGTTCATTACTAAACTAGCATGGGCATTATTTGTGTTAATAACTACTAAGCCTTAGACTTACCTCTTTTATTTATGTTTTCCCTCATCAGTACGAATATCTGTGCGATTTAGTCACTTTAGACAAGGGTACCGATAGAACCAACCTAGGTAATTGCACAGGACCTAGTTCGTGTAATTTTTGAGGACACAGATTCTACTTTACTGAGGACCATGTGAGAGGATGGAGGAACTGTTCATAGCGACATGATCAAGATTCTGATCTCGTTAGCCCTGCTTAAGCTTAGATCTAGGCTTTGATATGTCAGTCTTTTTTAAAAGTAATGTTTATTATTATCTTATGATTTGTACCCCTACTTGATAATGGTATGATGATAAATACATTTTGGTGATTATCTATGCGATGATGATGTTATATTTTTCTCTGATGAATGTTGTGTGAATGTTAAATTATTGATCTCTATTTCCTATAATCTTAGTAAAGTCTTTTGCTGCAACTTTCTCATTATGACGAGAAATGTTGAAATCCCTGAGTCTTTTCCCACAAGGGATAGGGCTGGGAGGCAAGTCATGGGATCAATTACTAGTTAATTGATTTGTCCATCGGGGTTGTCACATGTTGTGAGTTTTAAAATGTACTCGCAAGTGCACGAGTCGTTTGCAATATAGTGTGTGCAAGTGCGAGGTCGATCCACAAGGAATTGTGTTGCAAAAACTAATTTCTATCTAAATTAATCCTATTTTATCCTAGTTTCAGAGTTCGTGATTTTGTCGAGCAAAATGAACTAAAATGATGAAATCAAATGAATTAAAACACTAAGGTTTTCCGAGTCCACCTCACCAAATTAAACAACACATTTCTTGCATTTTATACACACAACCAACAAACAAATGAAATTTTATACATTGTTCAAAATTTCATAAACATGAATATTAAATCGTTCAATGAATCTAGCCGTTAAACAAATCATAACGAATATCCAATTGGGATCAAATCATCCATTGTATCCGTTTGATATACGAATCACAATGGATATAAGTCTCAATCAAATCATTTGATGTATCCATGGATGAAACACAATGAGTATCCAATTTTTCATGAATAAGAGACACAACATTCAATCAAATGAAATTTATCAAGCAATTGAATTAACTTTGAACAACAATTTGATTAAACATTGGAATTGTATAAATATAATGATAAGAATGTGATAGTTTATCAATAACAAGGCTTCATCTTCAATCTTAGTTGAATGTTTTAGCCTCTATGATTACAAAACTCATATCAAAATGAATTAAAATCATAAAAAAAACCTAAAATTTACAAAGAGAAACATAGATAGGGCGTAAGAATGATAACAGGTTGAAAATGGGCACTAAACAGCGTCTCCACACGTTTTCCTAGAGAAAAAATGGTATTTATAACCCTAAATTAGGGTTTTAGCGCATCTGGACGTGTGTCAAACATGGGCCGTTCAGACAGGCTTGTTGGCCATTTGGACCTACCTCCCAAGTGCACTCAAGTGCATTGCCGTTCGGTCACTGTTCAAACGACCTGTGAATAGAGTCCTTTTTTAGGTAAACATTGAAAATTAGCAAACTCTTGTAAAACATGACTTTGAAGATATTTGAGTTATCTTTCCAATGCTGCTAAGAAAGCTCCAATCCGAGTTCTACAGCTCTAGATATGGCCTTTAGTGGGGCTCATCGGGTGTGAATCATCGCTCAATCCAAATTTGTTGCCAATGCTCCCTGAAGTTTCTTAAGCTATAGATTTAATGGAATTAGCCACAGTTTTCCTTTAGCAACCTACAAAACATCAAAAAACATAAAACTACACAAAACATCAGATAATAATAAGTCTAAAGGATTAATAAATGCAAATTAAGGGGCCCAAATATGCAATATTTGGCACTCATCAAATACCCTTAAACTTACATTTTGCTAGTCTATTAGCAAAATAAAATGAAAAAAAGAAACAAAAAAAAAATGAAAGTAATAAACATAAATCCACTATCGTGAGAGAGACGATTGCATTTAGCATATGCATCAAGCCTATTAAACCCTTAGTTATCCCTAGTGGATGAGTGAAGTCTTGTGAGGGTTTACTAACAATGATACCCACAAACATTGTGAGTGCTATGTTATTGAAAAGAATAAAGTTTCACACAAACCATGGTTCTCATTCATAAGCAGGCTTAAAAAGATAAACACCATCATCACACTCATTAGGGCATCCAAAATCAAAGAACTCATGAATGGACAATTGAGACATCATATATTATAATAGGTGCAAGGTGAAATTAGCATATAGTCATGAGACTTCAATTTACTCATAAGATAAATACCTCAAAAGTGGTTGGAATCCCTATCAAATGAAACAACCAAGGCAAGCTATGCATTTTTCTTTTTTTTTTTTTGTGTAGGCTGTGCAATACTTAGCTCCATTAAGCTTTCTAATAGACCCATGTAATGAGTGTTAGGCCAAACACTCCCAAACCAGATGGTTTAGGGTACTAGATGTAAAACATCCCTAAGGGCTTAATAACTCAAGTCAAAAAGGTTACGAAGCTAAACTAGTCATACAATCAACCAATCTTGAGTTTCATACCTTTCTACGCAAACACTCAATGGTTAATGAGGCAAGAGGTCCGGTTACTTAGTGAGGACTCAAAAATGATTTTTTTTTTCAAGCCGAGGTTATTCATCAACAAATCACCCAACAAATCTCAAGTTACACATGATTTAATTCAATTTCATACCTCACAGACTCTATGCTAATGTGCTCATGATAATCAACTCAAAACAAATGAAGTCCCTCTAACCAAAAAATGTGTCAAAGGACTCAGATTCCTAATGACATGATGATATGTTCAAAATATTAAGCAAACCAACGAAAATCAAACCACAAGTACGGTGTAACTCATGCTCAATCAACAACATAGCAATTGTTTTTTTTATTTAATTTTTTAGTATTGTGTCCAAAAATAAGATACTAAATGGGCGGTGCACGTTGGGTGTAACGTAGAAGAATGTTTCCCGAAACTTGCATGGTAAACACTTGTCCTGAAAAACACAACAAAAGAAAAACAAACAAACAACATCAAATGGCATGAAAAAGAATGAGGGTTGCCTCCTACAAGCGCTAAGTTTTAAGTCTTCAGCTAGACTCTCCACAATAGACGATAATCACTCTAGATAGCCTTGATCCTCCAACAATGTCATTTCAATCTCTGTACTCCTCAACTCCAAGAATGATTTTAATCTCTATCCATTCACCTTGAAAGTGTTACCATTCTTCGGATCCTCAATCTCAATGGCCCATTGAGGAAATACTGGATGAATAATAAATGGGCATGTCCATTGAGATTTAAGCTTACCTTGGAAGAGATGCAATCGTGAATTGTAAAGAAGGACTTTCTATCCATGTTCAAAAGATCATCTCAAAATGTTTGGTCATGAGCCTTCTTCATCTATGCCTTGTACAGCCGTGCACAATCATATGCATCATTCCTTAGCTCCACTAATTCATTGAATTGGAGCTTCCTTTGTGACCTAACCTTCAAAAGATTGAAGTTTAGCTGCTTGATGGCCCAACATGCTCGATGCTCCAACTCCATTGGAAGATGACATGCCTTTTTGTACACAAGCCGATAGGGTGACATCCTAATTGGAGTCTTGAATGCTGTTCAATATGTCCACAGTGCATCATTCAATCACAGAGACCAATCTTTTCTATTGGGGTTCACAGTCTTCTCCAAAATGTGTTTGATCTCTCGATTAGAAATTTTCACTTGTCCACTCGTCTATGGGTAATACGGGGTGGCAACCTTATGCATGATGAAATACTTCTTCATTAGTTGCTCAAAAATCCGGTTGCAAAAATGCTTACCTCCAACACTTATGATTGCTTGAGTAGTACCAAAATGAGCAAAAATAGTGTCCTTTAGAATCTGGACCACAACTCTGTGGTCACTGGTCTTACATGCAATTGCCTTCACCCACATGGATACATATTCCACTGCAACCAAGATGTACAGATAGCCAAGGGAGTTCAAGAAAGGTCCAATGAAATCGATGCTTTAGACATAAAAAATCTCAACAACCAGAATGGGGTTAAGGGGCATCATATTCCTCCTAGAAATACTCCCAAGCTTTTGGCAATGCTCACAGCAGCACAATATGCATGAGAGTCACAAAATAGGGTAGGCCAATAAAATCCATACTACAAAGTCTTTGTAGAGGTCTTTTTAGCACTAAAGTGGCCTCCACAAGCATGATCATGACAAAAGGAGATGACATTGGGTTGATCATGCTCAAGTATACACCTTCTAAAGATTTGATTGGGACAATACTTGAACAGGTAAGGATCATCCTAGAAAAAGTGCTTCACCATGGATAAAAATTTGAACTTATTTTGTCGCCCCCAATGCAAAGGCATTTGGCTGATGCCAAGATAGTTTACTATGCTAGCAAACCATGGTGCATGATTGTGAGCAATTTGCATCAATTGCTCATTAGGGAAGGTCTCAGAAATGGGGCTGGCATCCTCGGTGTAATCCACAATCAACCTAGACAAATGATCCACCACCACATTTTTGGAACCCTTCTTATCTTCAATTTCTAACTCCCGAAGTAACAAAATCCATTGGATAAGACGAGATTTAGCATCTTTTTTGGTAAAAGATACTTCAATGCCGCGGGATCAAAGTAGATGATGACTTTAGATCCTAAAAAATAGGATCTGAACTTGTTTAGTGCAAAAATGACTACCAACAACTCCTTCTCAGCAGTGGAGTAAGTGAGTTGTGTGTCGTTCAAGGTTCGGCTTGCATAGTAGATGACATATGGGAGTCCATCAACACGCTGCCCCAAAATAGCTCTGACTACATAATCTAATGCACATCACACATAATCTTAAAAGGTACACCCCACTAGGGTGGCTGAATAATGGGTGTTGACATCAAACTTCTCTTAAGATTCCCAAATGCTCTCTTGCAATCCTCATCAAATACAAATGGGCATCCCTTACCAACAAATTGCATTGGGGCCTAGCGATCTTACTAAAATCCTGGATAAAGCTCCTGTAGAATCCTACATGGCCTAGAAAAGAGCGAACCTCCTTCACCGTACATGGGGGTGGAAGGTTGGAAATCAAATCCACCTTCGCTTTGTCAACCTCAATCCCCTTATGAGGTATGACGTGCCCCAGTATGATACCTTGCTTGACCATAAAATGACACTTCTCCCAATTAAGCATCAGGTTCTTCTCCTTGCATCACACTAAAACCAAAGTGAGATGGTGCAAACACTCCTCAAAAGATGAACTGAAGATGGAGAAGTCATCCATGAAAATCTCTAGGAAACATTCTACCATATTAGAAAAAATGCTGATCATGAACCATTGAAAAGTGGCGGGTGCATTGCATAACCCAAAGGACGTGAGATGGTAGACAAACATCATAAAAGGACAAGTAAATGTCGTCTTCCCTTGATCTTCAAATTCCATAGAGATCTGGTTATATCTAGAATAACCATCCAAAAAACAATAATATTCATGCCCAGCTAAGTGCTCTACCATCTGATCAATAAATGGGAGTGGAAAATGATCCTTAATGACTGAACACGAGTTGGCACCAACTCGTTGTCCTTGTTCTTCACTACCGTCAATCTAGCTTGCTTTGGCACAACATGAATCGGGTTCACCCACTTGCTATTAGAGATTGGATAAATGATCCTTGCATCTAACAACTTAATCACTTCAGCCCTTACAACCTCTTGCATTGCTGGGTTGAGCCTTCTCTGTGGCTTCCTTGATGGCTTAGCATTCTCCTCTAAATGTATCTTATGCATCACCACCGAGGGGCTGATCCCCTTGATATCCTTAATAGTCCAACTGATAGCTTCCTTGTGCTCTTTTGAAATGTCCAATAATTTCTCTTATTGAGCACCGACCAAATCCGAAGCTATAATTGCAGGCAAAGAATTTGCTGGACCTAGGAACTTATACTTGAGAGTGTCCGATAGAGGCTTAAGTTCCTTCTTGGGGGGGCTCAAGTACGGTTGTATCCTCCTTCTCACTGCTCTCAAAAGGAGCAGACTCCAAAATTGCATCTACTTGCTCAAGCAACTTATCCAAATCTAAGTCCTCTCCAAACTAAGCAAAGCATGCCTCCGAGGGGTATTCCATGCTTGATTCATCAATAGTCTCCTTAATGATCTCCTCTATCAAGCATACTTGTTGCAATTCATCATATTCCAATGGTTGCTTGCTGATATGAAAGAAATTCAGCTCCACTGTCTTCCAAAGGAAATCTTCATCACCCCATCCTATAATTGATCAAGGCATCAGCGGCAGCTAAGAATGTTTGCCCTAAGATCATCGGTATTTGAATCCTAACATTCTGAACTGGCTTTGTGTCAAGCACAATGAAATCAACGGGGAAATAAATCTTATCCACCTTAATCAAGACATCCTCAATTATTCCCTGTGGAACCTTCATTGACCTGTCAGCCAATTGGAGTGTCATCAATGTGGGTTTCAATTCCCCTAACCCCAACTGTAAATAGATTGAGTAGGGCAAAATATTTACACTTGCCCCTAGGTCCAAAAGAGCCCTCTCAATCTGGCTGACTCCTATCATGCAAGATATTGTAGGACACCTAGGGTCCTTGTACTTGAGGGTCAACTTGCATTGCAAGATTGAGCTAACCTACTTGGTCAGGAATGCCTTCTCTGGGACATTCGTCTTCCTCTTCACTATAATCAAGTTCTTCAAGAACTTGGCATATGAAGGCACTTGTTGGATGGTGTCCAAAAATGGAATATTGATTTGGACCTACTTGAACACCTCTAGAATGTCCTCAAACTTCCCTCATTTCTTGGGTGCTTGTAATTTTGTTGTGACAAATATCTACCTAAATTAATAGGCAAATACTTGCATGTTTTACTTGCAAGTACACAAGGTCAAAATGGTAGCATAATGTGCAAGTGCGAGATCATTCCCATGAGGATTGGTAAATTTTGATTAAAATTAGTTTTGCAATGTAAACGAAGAGAAAATTTGGGTTTTATTTGATAATGAGAAGAGGTAAGGCTTTGATATCCACCACTAATCATGCTTACACAATAAAACAACATGCCAATACTTTAATCACATTATTAATACCTAATGTTTGGCAACTTAAGGGCATGGTATATACTCCTTAAGCTATTGATTTCCCTAAGCATCAAGCTAGGCGTGGTGTATATACTTAACTCTTTTCTTTCTTAAAGGATTTAGCATGGGTGTATACTAAGTTGTTCTTTAAGAAAGCATAAAAACAGTGGAAATCAACAAACACATGGAACCTAGGGCATGGGTGTATACTCCCGGTTTTCCATGTTGATTAATCCAAGAACCCAGTGTGAATTTCTTTTGTTACTTTTATTAAACCCAGGACTCGATCATCCAAATTGATTTAACTAACTAGTCCATACCACATGCACATGTTGATTAGGCAAACACATATGAGGAATTCAAGAAAACAGGTATTAATCAAGTTAAGTATCAAAATGTAATTATCGCAAAGGCGCCAATATTGTATTATTAAGTAAACATGATTAGGGCTTCAATCTAGCCCTACTAAAATGTTTAGTTACACATAAGTTTGATGTTAAACATCTTCATAAAATAAAAGAGAAAGGAAAAGAATAAACCCGAAAAGCGCTTCCTTAAAGAGTCGTCAATTCTTCCCAAAATCACATCTCCATTTTTTGTGTTTACAAGCCTATTTATAAAGTCTAAGGAAACCCTAGAAACTCTAAAAATTGTTGGGTTTAGTCCTTGTGCAACTAGGACTAACAAAACCCGTAATAAAATAAAACTTTCCAAAATAGGGTTGCGGTTGAGTTGCTCTTCACTCATGGGTGCGCTCGATCGCAGCCTGTGTGCACTCAATCGCAATGCTGTGATCTATCCTTCTTCTTGTGCGTGCGAGCACAGGTGTGCTCATTCATTAGCTTGGGTGCTCGAGCCCTAGTGCGCTTGATCATGGATGCCCTGCACTCGATTGCTCTAACAGACTCCAGCTTTTTCTCAATTTTTTTCCTTTAAGCCCTAGGCTTCCAGAAATGCTTCATTTTCTTCCAAAGACCTATAAAACAAGGAAAAAACACAAAGGAAATAAAAGAGCACAAACTAACAAAACTAAGAGATTAACAAATATAAATTAAGGGGCTAAAATATGAATATTTTAGCACTTATCAAATCTCTCAGGATAAGGCGCTTTAGGTACAAACGACATAGAAGGATCCTCAACAATGGGTGTGGCTATAGATGGCTCCGCATCTCTCTCCTCATTGCTGCCACTATCTTGCCCTTGAGGCACAATAGGGTTCTCATAAGGAAGAACCACTTGATTGTCCACTTGTCTCCCTGACCTCAGTGTGACAATCGCTTGCACATGCTCCTACCCATGCGTAGGATTTGAAGAATTTCCAATATCAAACATCTTGGGAATGGCCATGGGCTGACTTAGGAGCTTTCCCTTATCTCTCTCACCCAAGTGATTGGCTATCTAACCAATCTGAACCTCCAACTTGGCAATCATTTAGGTGTTCACCTTGGTGGCATTCTTCACTTCATTTATGGCTTGACCATTTGTAAAGATGGCTTGATTGTTGGCCATAGCAGAGTTTTTGAGCTCTTGTATGGCCTGGTTGTTGAATTGTATGATTGCCTTTATTGTTTCTTCCAGTGATGACTGTGACGAAGATGCTTGAGGTTGCACAGGGTGAGCCGAACAACCTTGAAATTGAGTTGGTGGAAGAAATTTGGGAGTGTATTGATAAGCATGCTAAGGAGCGCCTCCCTGATTCATCAGTTGGTTCTACTTCCAAGAGAAGTTAGGGTGGTTCCTCTGTAAAACCTTGGTCCCATATTGAGAAGATGAAAAGAAGCTTATATAGAGTGAGTGGTTTATAAAGATAGTTATGAGTGTTAAGTCCCACATTGCCTAGTTACTAGGTGAAACTGGGCTTTATAATGAATTCTAGGGAAACTTCAAATTGACTAGTCCTTTTGGGGGTAATAACACAAATGTAGCTAGCACATTTCCCTGAGTCATTACAAGTGGTATCAGGGCCACCTAGTAACACCAGGTCATGTGGTACTAGAGCATTGCATGACATGGCCCTAACGAGGACGTCAGGAATTTAAAAGTGGGAGTTTGTAACACCCCGGTCCCATATTGGGAAGATGAGAAGAAGCTCACATAGAGTGGGTGGTTTATAAAATTAGTCATGAGTACTAAGTCCCACATTGCCTAGTTACTAGGTGAAACTGGGCTTTATAATGAATTCTAGGGAAGCTTCAAATTGATTAGTCCTTTCGGAGTGATAGCGCAAATATGGCTAGCATTTTTCCCTAGGTCATTACATCCTCCACCCTGGATTGTAAGTCTTCGAATAAGGTCTGCTGGATTGCTTTCGGAAAATCGTTGAAAGAGTTCACTTGTTCCACAGAGCACTCGACAAAAGCCGGTGAAGATGGACAATTCTGTGTTGAGTGCATAGGACTAGCACAGAAGAAACAACTATCAACATTAAATGCATTAGCTACATTAATGGACCGATCCACAGCGAGAGCGTCAACCTTCTTGGCGAGTGATATACAAATTAAATGTACTCGCAAGTGCACAAGTTGTGTGCAGTATAATGGGGTGCAAGTGCGAGGTCAAACCCATAAGAAGTTGTGTTTTTGAAAGCAAATTTAATCCTAAATTAATTCTATTCTAATCTAGTTCACAGTTTTTGAATGATGGTTGTTTGAATGAAACAAAAGCGTAAAACTAATTAAATGAAAGTAATATGTTGACGAAACACTAGGGTTTCAGAATCCACACTCACTCATTCTTAACAACCTAGTTCCATGATCTCAAATATTCTCCAAAGTTCTCACATATAAATTTTAGGTATGTTTCACCTTTTGCTTCACAAATTAATCAAAACATTCCTTGTATCCATTCTTTACCCAAATCCCAATAGCAATCCAATAATCAATTAAATCATTAGCTGTATCCGTAAATCACAGACAAATATCCAATCTATATTGAAACATCCATTGTATCCAAAAAATAAATCACAAGAAAGATCCAATCGTTTAATCAGGAAAATCAAGCAATTAATTGTATTGAATTATCATAAATCATCTAATGTATCCTTAAATTACAAAAGCTATCCAAGATACATTCAACCCAATTAATAGAAAGGTAAAACAATAAGCAATTAAACCGTTAAATTGGGAAATCTAGAATACATGAAACTAAATTGCTAATCATAAGTGAGGCTTCATCTTCAACCTTAATTAAAGGTTTAGCCTCTCATGTTATTGAAAGACAAAACATTCTTGATGGAATTCATAATAGAAATTGAGTACTTACAAATACTGAATTACAAAGTTGAGATCCAAAAGCTAGGAAATCCTAGAACTCTCTTCTTTCTCCTCTGAAATTTCGTAATTCCTAGCCTCCTCTTCTTGAATGCAAGTAGGTCTATTTATAGGCTTTAGGAGAGTCTTAGAAACCCTAGCAAATCTTGAAAATTTGGAATTCTATCTCCTGATCAATTTAGGAGACAATCCTTATCCAAATCGGGTTAGGATTCTTCCAGAATCGCGTTCCTATCTTGCGGGGTGATTTTGGCATTGCGGCAGTCTGAAATAGGAAAATTCTATTTCACAATGATTTGTATCCTGTTGCGTTAGCTTTCCAATGCTGTTGGAATCACCTCAATCCAATATTTTCACAAAAAGTTATGATCAAAACACTGAAACATATACAAAATCTTAATTTGAATCTAATCCGAAATTATCTCTATTTAGGGAAATTCTGATTTTATCCTTTCTTTGATTTGGTTAAACTTAACCACATCTTCTAGATCTTTTCAAAGTATGCTTTATTCCAAGACTTTGCAATTTTCCCCATTTAAGACGCAGTTTCTCTTTGGCAACCTACAGAACACTAAAAACACAAAACTACACCAAAACATCAGATAATAACACAGCTAAAAGATTAACATTAGCAAATTAAGGGGTCCAAATATGTAATATTTGGCACACATCAGCGAGAGCATCTATTTTTATCCTCAAGTCAGCGTCCTCTTTAATCTTATAGATGCCTCTAATAAATGATATTTAAGCCCCTTAATTTATCTTTGTTAAGCTCTTAGTTTGTGTTATTTCATTCTATTTTATTTATTTTTTGTGTTTTTGGTGTTTTATAGGTCTTTGGAAGAAAAGGAAGCATTTCTGGAAATATCAGGCTTATAGAGCAAACTTGGGAAAGCAGGAGTCTGTTAGAGTGATTGAGCGCAGGAGACCTGCGATCGAGCGCACTAGCACTCGAGTGCTCAAGGCAAGGAACGAGCACACTTGCAATCACGCATGCAAGAAGGTGGATCGATCGCAGTTGCAATTGAGCACACCCATGCATGAAGACCAACTCAGCCACAGCCCTATTTTGGAAAGTTTTATTTTATTAGGGTTTTGTAAAGTCCTAGTTTCACAAAGGCTAAACCTTACGATTTGTAGGGTTTCCTTAGACTCTATAAATAGGCTTATAAACACAGAAAAAACATACGTGATTTTGGAGAAGAATATATGGCTCTCAAGAAAGCGATTTTCCAGGTTTATTCTTTTTTTATTATTATTTTATTTTAAAAAGATGATTAGCGTCAAACTCATGTGTTACTAAACCTTTTAGTAGGACTAGATTGTAGCCCTGATCATGTTTACTTAGTAATACAATATTGGTGCCTTTGCAACAATTGCATTATGATGCTTAGCTTGATTAATTCCTATTTTCTTGAATTCCTCATATGTGTTTGCCTGATCCACATATGCATGTGGTATGGACATATTAATTAAATCAATTTGGATGGCCGAGTCCTGGGTTTAATAAGAGTAACAAAAGATATCCACACTGGGTTCTTGGGTTAATCAACATGGGGAATCGGGAGTAGACACCCACACACTAGGCCTCATGTGTTTGTCGGTTTTCACAGTTTTTATGCTTTCTTAAAGAACAACTTAGTATACCATGCTAAATCCTTTAAGAATGAAAAGAGTTAGATTATACACCATGCCTAACTTGTTGCTTAGGGAAATCGATAGCTTAAGGAGTATATACCATGCCCTTAGGTTGGCAAACATTATGTATTCATAATGTGATTAAAGCATTGGCATATTGTTTTATTGTGTAAGCATGATTAGAGGTGGATATCAAAGCCCTACCTTTCTCATTTTAAAATCAAATCTAATTTTTCCCTCTCTTATTTTATATTGCGAAATTAATTTTAATAAAAAATTTACCAATCCCTATGGGAATGATCTCGCACTTGCACATTATGCTACACTTTTGACCATGTGTACTTGCAAGTAAAACTGCAATTATTTACCTATTAATTTAGGTAGATATTTGTCACAACAAGTTTTTGGTGCCGTTGCCAGGGATTGCGTTCAATTCTGTTTAGAATTATTTTCATTAGTTTTGTCAATTTCATTTTAATTTCAACCCTACTTTGTTTTGTTTTTATTTGTATTTTTTTAAAAAAAAAAAATTATTAAATTTTTTGTTTTTTGTTTTTTTGTTTTGTTCCAGTTTGCGGCAATATAGTTCCTATGATTGTGATTGAGCGTAGGCCAAGAGCAATCGAACGCACTTCAAGGGATGATCGAGTGCAGTTCTAGAGACCACCCAAACAGCAGTACTAAAGTTGGTGTACTGCAGAACTTCATCTGATTCATGTAAGGGCTTCGATCCAAGAATCCAACCATCCTTCCAATTGATACAGTGATTGAGCGGACCATTCTACAAAAGCCTAGAGCCAACGTTGAGGAGGAAGAAGAAGAATTCAATGTTGAGGAGGAAACAATGGCGGAACAAGTTGTTAGCCAATCGCCACTAGAGCGAAGACCCACGAAACAATCTTTCATCCCATATAATCCTAACCAGCCATCATGCATTGCCTATCAACCGGAGGTAGAAGGAAATTACTACATATCCCCGCAAATACTCAATGTGTTGACTCATTTTAGGGGCACAACTACTGAGGATCCAAACTTGCACCTTAGGGATTTCTCTGATTTTTGCAAGTTTCAAGACATCAAAGGCCTACATCAATAGGGAATCAAGTTAATTCTTTTTTCCTTGAAAGATAATACTAGGTTGCGGTACAATTCAATGCTTGCAAGTTCTATCCATACTTGGGAAGTGCTATCCAGTAAGTTCCTAAAGAAGTTTTTCCCAGCCCAAAAGTCAAGGCAGGTGAGAAAAGAGATTCAATCTTTTCTACAGAGAGATGGAGACCTATTTTTCGAAGCATGGGGACACTTCAATGAGCTGCTTCTCAAGTGCCCACACCATAACCTAGCTTAAGATGAGCTGGTACAAGCTTTTTATGAAGGTTTAAATGACATGAATAATGGGGTTGTTGATTCTGGTTGTGGATGTGTGCTGATGGAAAACAGTAGTGAAGAAGCCATGGAGCTTTTTGAGACATTAAGTGATCACACCCAACAATTCTCATCTAGAGGGAGACAATGAGTCAAGAGCAAGGGCATGTATGAAGTGAATCTAAATGGTGGATCTCCAAATCAGATGGCTACTGTGGAAAGAAAGCTATATATGATCATTAAGGCCATGACTTTTTTGAACATCTCACCTAGTCAACAAGTTGCACCACTCCAGGTATGTGTTATATGTTCTAATTTTGATCATACTACTCAGACTTGCCCTTTGTATTCATCTGCAGATCAAGAGCAAGCAAACTATATGAGATAGAACAATTATCCTCCCAAGAACAATCCATACTCCAACACCTACAATCCAGGGTGGCGAAACCACCCCAACTCATTTGGAATAACAATTAGAATGCTTTGAACCTTCAAAGGCAGCAGAGGAACTCCCAACAAGCAGCTCAACCAGTTTAAGAGTTAAGAAGAGTGACCTAGAGAGTATTGTAAGGCAATTGGCAGCTTCACAAGAGCAGTTTATGGTGAAGGAAAAACAATTTTAGACTCAGCAAAGACACACCAATGTGAAGCATGAGCAATCTATTTAAAGATTGGAAGTACAAGTGGGGCAAATAGCTAAGGAGCTGAGTGGAAGAAAGTAGGGTGAATTTCTAGGCCCAAACAATACCTAATTTAGGAGGTCACTAGCAACTGAAAGCTGTCACGGTTCTCAAAAGTGGAAAGATTATAGGAACTAAAGAGACGGAACAATCACCTCCACATGGAGCCCCAAAATCGAAGGTAAGTAAGATGGAGAGGGAATATCCACCACCACACTTCCCTTAAAGGTTAGTAAAGCCAAAGAATGAAATCAAATCACAAGTATCTCCAGATGAAGCACCCACATCCAAGGTAAGTGAAATGGAAGAGGTGAATGCACCACCCTTCCCTCAAAGGTTAGAAAGCCAAAGAAAGAAAACAAGTTGCTTGATATTTTTGAAATATTGAGAAAAGTTCATATTAATATTCATTTACTAGATGCAATTAAACAAATTCCATCATATGCCAAATTTCTTAAAGATTTTTTCACTAACAAAAGGAAGTTTTAGGAGCATGAAACAATGGCTTTAACAGAAGAGGTTAGTGCAATGTTGTTAAGGAAGTTACCACCTAAGCTTAAAGATCCAGGAAGTTTTACTATTCCTTGCAGGATTGGTGATCATGATTGTGAGCGATCATTACTGGACCTAGGACCTAGTGTCAACTTGATGCCATACACAATGTATGAGATGCTAGGTTTGGGGGAGTTGCAACCCACTTCTATCACCTTGAAATTGGCAAATAGAAGCATCAAAAGACCAAGAGGTATACTGGGAGATGTTTTGGTGAAAGTAGGTAAATTTATTTTACCTACTGATTTTATTGTCTTGGATATGGAAGAAGCCCCAATGCCATCCATCATCTTTACCTATTATCTGTTGTGCAAATATCTACCTAAATTAATAGGCAAATAATTGTATGTTTTACTTGCAAGTGCACAAGGTCAAAAGTGTAGCATAATGTGTAAGTGCAAGATTGATCCCATAGGGATTGGTAAATTTTGCTTAAAATTAATTTCGCAAGGTAAAATAAAAGAGAGAAAAATTGAGTTTTATTTCAATAAAGATAAGAAGCAAGGCTTTGGTTTCTACCACTAATCATGCTTATACAATAAAACAATATGCCAATGCTCAAATTACATGATGAATATTTAATAGTTGTTAACCTAAGGGCATGACGTATACTCCTTAAGCTATTGATTTCCCTTCGCAACAAGTTAGGCATGGCATATACTCTAACTCTTTTCTTTCTTAAAGGATTTAGCTTGTCATATACTAAGTTGTTCTCTAAGAAAGCATATGAACTGTGAAAACCGACAACCACATGAGACCTAGGGCATGGCATATACTCCTGGTTTTCCATGTTGATTAAACCAAGAACCCGGCGTAGGTTACTTTTGTTACTTATATTAAACTCAGGACTTAACCATCCAAATTGATCTAACTAACAAGTCCATACAACACACATATGTTGATTAGACAGACACATATGAGGAATTCATGAAAACAAGTATTAATCAAGTTAAATATTATCATGCAATTATCGCAAAGGCACCAATATTGAATTAAGATATAAACATAATTAGGGCTTCAATCTAGCCCCACAAAAGTAATTAGTTACACATAATTAAAATAAAACTAAAAAGAAAAGGAAAAGAAAGAATCGAAAATTGCTCCTAGAAGTAGTCTCCAAATTCTCCTCTCTGAAATTGTGTGTGGAATTGTGTGGCTTAGAGGTCTATTTATAAGCTTTAGGAGAGTCCTAGAAACACTAGTAAACCTAGGAAATTCGGAATTCCATCTCTTAGTCAAATTAGGAGACAATCTTATTACAAATCCGAATAGGATTCGTCCAAAATTGGGCTCCTATTTTTAGGGTAATTTTGGCATTGCGGCGTTCCGAATTGAGAAAATGTTATTTCACAATAATTTGTATAATTTTGAGATAACTTTCCAATGCCGTTAGAATCACCTCAATCCGATATTTGAGCTGAATGTTATGACTAAAATACTGAGACATGTGCAGATCCAAATTTGAATCCAATCCGATTTTGACTCCAATGTGATAAATTCTGTTTTACTCCTTTCCACATCTTCTAGGTCTTCCCAATTTGCCCTTAAACTTGGAAATTTTCCAGAAATGCTTCATTTTCTTCCATGACCTACAAAAACACAGAATACACAAAAAGCGAATAAAATGGAACAAAATAACAAAAACCAAGAAATTAACAAATGTAAATTAAGGGCTAAAATATGAATATTTTGGCACTTATCATTACCTTAGGAAGGACCTTTATGAGAACTACTAATATGAAAATTTGTGTGAAAAAGGGTACTGTGAGTATGAAAGTAAATGGTGAAAAGATAACATTCAAGGTTTTGAGGAATCAAAATTACCTCAAGATGAATTAGAGTGCTTTAATGTTTGTATGATCCAAGGTGTTGTTGAGAATACTTTTCAGGACCATCAATCAGATCCATTGGAAGCCACCCTCACTCATAGTGTCACAAGGAAGGACATGGAGCTAGCTTTTGAAGATGTTACTGAAGACATCATGGAAGTCGTGCAACCCTTGGAGACTCCTCCATCATAGCTAGGTGCTAAAAGGAATCAACAGCTAAATGAACATGAGGAGTTGAGGAATAAGACAGATGAACATACCAACCTCTACATGGGAAGAACCAAGACTGATCATGACAAAAACCATACCAAGAAGGAGTTTCATGTGGGACAGAAAGTGTGGACCTATAAATCAAGATTATGGCTCCTCCCTAGTAAGTTCAAGTATAAATGGTTTGGTCCTTGTGTTGTCACTAACGTGTGTCCTCAGGGAGCTTTGGAGGTTCATAGTCCACAGAAAAATCAAACATTCAAGGTGAATGGACATAGAGTGAAGCCATGCATTGGAGTGAATTCTATACCAAGAGCACTTGAGCCACATGTGGTGGACTTCAAGTGCATCTTCCCAAAAGAGTAATACTAAAGCTAAGCTACTGTGAAGGGCGTTTAAGCAATCTAGGAGCTCAAGTGCCTCTGTTAAGGTCAATGGTATTGAGGCCACTGAGTGCGGTACATTTTTTTATTTTATTTTTCTATATTTTGATTTTCCTTTTGTTGTTTTTCAATATTTTACTTTTCCTTAGTTAATTTCGTGTTTCGGTCAATAGGAAATGGCATTCTATTACTGTGATTGAGCGCAGAAACCTCTTAGACTGTGCTACTTGAGGTCACTTCTTCCCCTTTCCCCATCACTTTGTCCCTTGCACCGTGCACATTCCAACACTCCTCCGGCCTCACCTGCAGTCTCCACACTATCACCCCCTGCCAACCACCACCCACAGTCACTCACTAGCCACCACACGCCGCTACAGGCCATCAACTCTCACCCACCTCACAACATTTTCCCTATTTCTCCTTTTTCCCCTGTTTTCCACCGATTTTTCTCCAGCCCTCACACTCCCCATTTTCACCAAGTTTTTGTGTTTGTTTTTGTTTTGACAATTGTAATCTATGTATATGGATTGTAGTTGTCTTCTGTTATTGGTTTTCTGTGGTTTTGTAGGGGGGTTGGATAATTTCAGAGGTGGTTCTACACCATGTGGTTTTGAGCGCCTGGCTTCGGTAAAATTCTGGTGACACCAGATGGGAACCTTGATGGCAAGCAGTCTGGCTGAAGACGTAAAACTTAGCGTTCATGGGAGGCACCCCACAACTTATCCTTTATGTTTTTGTTTATTTTTTTTTTCAATTTCTTGTTGTTGTTTAATTTTTTTAGTTTCTTTTTGTTTTCCAGTATTATTTTTGTATTGTGTTTTTCAAGGACAAAGGGTACTTCAGTTCAAGTTTGCGGGTGTGCTATGAGCCATGCCAATCCAAACAGTTCTCCATCTCCCCGGGTCAGCTCTTTCCATGTTATCTACACATTGTGGACAATGTGTAATTTAAGTTTGGGGGTATGGGGGACACGTTTACACACATTTTGTCCCATTTTTGAAAAAGAAAAAAAAATGCATGTTCATGTTGTCTCAAAATTTTTTGTTGATTTTAAAATTGTGATTTGGCTTTCATTAGTGAGCTTAAAATTTTGAACACATGATCTGATAATAGAATGTTAAGTTTGTTACTTACTTAGGGCATTTGAGAATTCACATGTTTGATCTGCTCTAACACAAGCACATTAGCAGAGGAATTGTGGGGTATGACATGTGGTTTTGATGTTTATGTTTCTATGTTTTGGGTGAAATTGGATGACTTATTGGTTGGATACCTTGGCATATTATTAATAAAAATAAAAATAAAAATGATGATTATTGATAAACTTTTCACTAAGTAATTGGACCTCTTGCCTCATTAAGCATTGAAGTTCATGTCAAACGGTGAGAATTTTGATTTGGTTAAATTATGGTTAGTTTAGTTTCATAGCCTTTTTGACTCAAGTTAGTAAGTCCTTAGGGGTGTCTTTACACCTAATGCCCTAAAACCATCTAGTTTGGGAGTCATTGACTAAACACTTGCTACATGGGTCAATTAGAAAGCTTTAGGGAACTAAACGTTGCAAAGCCTCATAAGAATAAGAGAAAAGTATGCCATTGTTGTTCATTTTGATGAGAAATTCAGTGAATCTTGAAATATTGAGACATTGCACATTGGAATCATTTGGAAACTTCATATTTTTGTGCTAGTTCACTTTACATAGTTTTGAACTTGTGATGCCTTAGTTTGCCTGCTGTAAGTGATTAGACTTTAAATTCCAATTCATTGTGAAGATGGGGTTAATCAATTTAAGCTTGCTAATGAATGAAAATCACTATTTTGAGTAACACTTTAATTTTTGGATAACATGAACTGTGCATAATGTTTGTGGGTACCATTCCTGGAAAACCCTCATGAGACTTCACTCGTCCTCTAGGGAATACCTAGGGGTTTAAAAGGCTTGTTGTATACGCTAAATGCAATCGTACATCCCATGAAAGATGGATTTATCTTTTTGTTTTCCACTTAGTTTTTAGTTTCGTATTGCTAAGGAACTAGCAATATGAAAGTTTGGGGGTGTGATAAGTGTTTAAATATTCATATTTAAGCCACTTAATTTATATTTGTTAAGCTCTTAGGTTGTGTTATTTCATTCTATTTTATTTCCTTTTTGTGTTTTTTGTGTTTTATAGGTCTTTGGAAGAAAAGGAAGCATTTCTGGAAATATCGGGCATAAAGAGCAAACTTGGGAAAGCTGGAGTCTCTTAGAGCGATTGAGCATATGAGACCTGTGATCAAGCACACTAGCGCTCGAGTGCTCAAGGAAAGGAACGAGCTCACTTGCGATCACGCGTGCAAGGAGGATTGATTACAGTTGCGATCAAGTGCACACAGCCTACGATCGAGCTCACCCGTGCATGAAGACCAACTCAGCCGCAATCCTATTTTGGAAAGTTTTATTTTATTAGGGTTTTATAGAGTCCTAGTTGCACAAGGACTAAACCCTATGATTTTTTGGGTTGCTAGGGCTTTCTTAGACTATAAATAGGCTTGTAAACATAGAAAAAACACACAAGTGATTTTGGAGAAGAATTTATGGCTCTCAAGGAAGCGATTTTCTGGGTTTATTCTTTTCTTTTTCTATTTTATTTTATGAAGATGATTAGCATCAAACTCATGTGTAACTAAATATTTTAATAGGGCTAGATTGAAGCCCTGATCATGTTTACTTAGTAATACAATATTGGCGCGTTTGCGATAATTGTATTATAATGCTTAACTTGACTAATTCCTATTTTCTTGAATTCCTCATGTGTGTTTGCCTAATCAACATATGCATGTGGTATGGACATGTTAATTAAATCAATTTGGATGGCCGAGTCCTGGGTTTAATAAGAGTAACAAAAGATATCCACGCTAGGTTCTTGAGTTAATCAACATGAGGAATCGGGAGTAGACACACATACCCTAGGACTCATGTGTTTGTTAGTTTTCACAGTTTTTATGCTTTCTCAAAGAACAACTTAGTATATACCATGTTAAATCCTTTAAGAAAGAAAAGAGTTAGAGTATACACCATGCCTAACTTGTTGTTTAGGGAAACCAATAACTTAAGGAGTATGTACCATGCCCTTAGGTTGGTAAACATTAGGTATTCATAATGTGATTAAAGCATTGGCATATTGTTTTATTGCGTAAGCATGATTAGCGGTGGATATCAAAGCCTTACCTCTTTCTCATTATTAAATCAAACCTAATTTTTCTCTTTTATTTTATACTGCGAAATTAATTTTAATCAAAATTTACCAATCCATGTGGGAATAATCTCGCACTTGCACATTATGCTATACTTTTGACCTTGTACACTTGCAAGTAAAACTGCAATTACCTATTAATTTAGGTAGACATTTGTCACAATAGCCTCCCTTCTTGGGAGCATGAATGAACTTGTCCCAATAGCTTGAAAAATCCCACTGCTACGAGTTGTCAGACAACTTGTCCAATGCCTTGTATGCTTCATCTCCCATTAGACTTAGGAATGTCCCCCCTTTCATAGACTCGATCATGCTACGATTGGGTTGAGTCACCCTTGGTAGAAGAACTAAACGAGTCACCACTTCAAATATCCATTTGGAGGGCATCTGATCAATAACTCTTTGAACCACTCCTAACTCTCAAAAAACTTCTCATCCTCCTCCTGAGTGAAAGAACTAATCTTCTTTTAGCACTCATTCACTTTAGACATTGGGAAAACACTTATTATAGAATTTACTCAACAAGCTTTCCCAAAATGTAATAGACACGGGTGTTTTGGAGTCCAACCATACCCTGGCTCTATCATGAAGAGAGAAAGGGAAAGGTCTAAGATGGACCGACTCTTCAGAGATGTTCTAGAACTTGAATGTGGCACAAATATCTTTGAACTTCTTCACATGGCTGCAAGGATTTTCAAGATCCAAGCCATGAAATGAGGGTAGGAGTTGGATGACATGTGACTTCAAATCAAAACGGGTGGCATTCGTTGGTGGCAACACTATACACGAATGGGAGTTAGTCGCAATAGGTGCGAATAAATCCCTAAGGGATGTAGTGTAGTCCATGTTCCAAGCTCTAGCTTGCTCATTCTCACCCCTAGGTTGCTCTACATTCTCCGATTGGTTTGTATTTCTAGCTACATTATCCCCCATCTCAATTGGTTCTCTCATATTTCTCCTAAGAGTTTTCTCTAAATCGGGATCTAAAGGTATCAACTCTAAGTTCAGGGATCTTTGACCAAGCATACACCAACCAAAAAGAGTGCAAAAAATAAACTATCAAACCAAAAAAAAAAAATCACAAAGAGAAGACAAACACACAGAAAAAGTTACAAAAACAGTACTTAGTTGCTTTTGGTTTGCTGTTGCTGCTTGTGAAAATGCGCTCGGGTGTAGGTAAGGTGCGAATTGAGCATAAATGTGTGTGACGTCCTCTACTAGTGCACTCAATCGTCACCAAAATGCGATTGAGCATGACTACGTAGTGTGCTTGAGCATAGGCGTGGTGTGTTGAGTGCATTGGTGCAACTCGCTTGTTACTCAGGTGCAGGAGTGCGCTCTAGCGTGTAGAGGTGCGCTCAAGCGTATTGGCAGGGACTAAATTTCTCCAAAACTGCAAAAAATAACAACAACCAAACACTTTTTTTTTTTGGTTAGATGAACAAAGAAACAAAAAAAAAAGTTGCAAAAAGAAAAATGAAACAACAATCTACCTAAACTAGTAGAAAAACAAAATCAATTTTTACAAACAAACAACTCCCCGACAACGGCGCCAAAAACTTGTTGTGAGTTTTAAAATGTACTCACAAGCGCATGGTAAGATGCATTGTATTTGTATGACATGGTACACCGGTACGTGCGGTATAACGTCTATGGGCTTACTATATAGACTTGATGATGTGATCAAATGTGTGTTATATTTGCCTTGGATCCAATGTTTGTTTTATGGCCAGCGCAACATTAACGGGTAGTCATTACAGGATAGACATCATTAGCGATGTGGGCCACCCAAGGTTGGACTCGATCGTGCTGCTAGTGTTATGTACGGTAGCGTATAATATTTGGGGCACCGATGTTGTATTATAGGTCTTTTAGGATAGTGCCAACCCTATTGGGAAAGGATAATATTTCGAGTAGACCAAATATAATAGTTATGACCTAATAAGCATTATTCTCTTTGTATTAAAATACTTAGGCGATTGTCATCGATAATACACCACATTCTTCACTAAATAAAACCCTACTATATTGTGTATTAACGGAGGCAACACCTGCTTTGATTTCTTACTCAAACTGCACATTTAATTTCATTTAATTAGGCTTATGTCATACCTAAACTGTAAGGTTTACTTACAAAGTCATTAGACTTATGCTGTTGTTACCTTTTAGGAAACTTGACTTACTACCCGTAGGTGGCATGGCTGCTACTATTGACTTGTTTAGGAGTTGTTTATTGGTATTAGGTTTGTTTACTATTGACAACTAGTTGCTCCATGCCTTTAATTTTGATGATTTAATAGTTTCTAAGATCTATTTCACCTTTTCATGCATTTACTCTGATAATGCTAGAGGGGCGATTTCCTATTTAGTCACAAGTTGTCTTAAATGGGGTAGTTACCAATAACCCTACCAAATTAGCCAAGTCTAATTTTGTGGGCACTACAATATGGTATCAAAGCAACAATCTTGCTAACAGGAGTTGATTATCTAAGAATAGGTTGTAATATCTTGATCGTGGACCTTAAAAGGATGGGGCATAGGATAGACCTAGGTTCCCTGCTTGTTGTTTGATGTAGGTGCAGGATACAGTATTAGCCTTTTTGATTGATTAGTTTGGAGTTGAATGGGGTCACCTATTCTGCGTTACAGGCACTTGATCTTGCTTCATACTTAGATAAGAGATGGATGCCAATGCTGGGTGACTGTTAAAGAATGGCCAACTGAGTTCAAGCCTTATGCACCTGGATATCAACCTCGTTACGGTAAGCGCAAGGTTTCAACCCAGCCCTTCCTTATCCAAAGACCTTGCCACCTCCTAAATTGATTCAAGGAGAGAAGGCACAAATGGAATCGAAGAAGGACCTAGCAGCAATGAAATGGAAATGTTGCAGTGTTTCAGCAGTACAAGATTTCCCATTAATTCCCAGAAGGTTTAACCCCTATCTTAGCAAGGAAAGGAGGCGGGTGCTGCATACTCACCTCACCCAGATTGCAGATGAATATGCTCAGATGGAGCTAGAGGAGATTCGATTACTGAAGGCTGGAGCTTTGCCAGAAGGATTCGATTGTCAAAGAATCGCTTTCCTCTCTAGCATCAAAAAGGACTACGAGGCACTGGTTAAAGATGAAAAAGACCTGTTTGAAGACTTGTATGAAGAGTGTTAGGTTTTAGGGTAGCACTTCCACAAGTATTAGATAGTTAGGTCTCATGCCACACTTAGAAGTGATGAGTTTTGTACTTAGGTACCATGAAAAGAACTTCAAAGCAAAATGAATTTATGCTCGTACCTCAAGCTTTGAACGATTAGTTTGCACATCAAAACCTACCTAGCTTTTAACCTTCGTGCTATTTTGGGATGTTTCACACAAAAAAAAAAAAAAAAAAAGAAGAAGAAAGTTTTAGGGTTTGAGCATATGTATGCACCCGTGATCGGACATATGCTCTAAACCCAGCTTTCTCTTTAAAAACAGTTGAACGTACTCTAAACACTATGCACTCTAATTTTCTCTCGAACCAACCACTTTTTTTTAAAACTTGGTTTTTCACAAAGGATATCCAAGCCCTTAGAATGGCCCCAAAAAATTCCCAAAATAGATCCTTGAAAACCAAATTTTAAAACATAAACCTGAGGAATGGATGTATGCTAGTGTTGGTGGACGTACGCTCTTGTTTCTAGTGCAAACGTATGTGGGGGGGCGACCACTGAACGTACGCTTTGTAAATAGTATACGGACATATGTGGGACCACACGAACATACATTTCTTTTTCAAAAAAACCTTGGTTAATAACTAGACGCATGCTACACCCTTTTATCCATTATGTAAATAGAACTGGACGTACGCTAGGGTTGGCGGACATCCGTTGATTTTTTGGAGAGTTGGTAGCACCCATCTCCTATAAATACCCCTTCCTTCCCATTTGTTCTCCCACCCATTATACATTTTCGACATGCCCCTAGGCTGCTAGAACCTGGAGAAATTATGAGTTGTGAGTTGAGGGAGAATTTGTGAAGAAGAGCTCATGTCCTTGCCAAACCTTGAGGAAACCTTTTGCCCATTTTATATTCCCACTACTATTTCATTCCTTGCTTACATATGAGAGTTTTCTAAAGAGTTGTTGTTAAGCTTTTCCTTGCAAAATGATAATGTTTCCAAAAGCTCTTTAAATTTCGTAATGTTGAGTTTTCTTACATTGCATGTGCTTATTTATTGGCCTAGAAGTGTCTTAGTAGCCTATAGATTCCATATGAAACCTTTGAGCCTTAACGAAGTGCTTAACTCATTGACTGGACATACACCCTCGAGGCTGAACATAGGGGTGTTCACGTAGGTCGATTATAATCAACCCACAACCGATAACCAATAACCGACAAATTGATAACCGAATAGGTTGGTTACGGTTAGCAGTTTAAAGGTTTAAGAAATGCGGTTATAACCAATAACAGACTACATATATATAATAATAATATAAATATCTATATATTAAATATATATTAGAATATAAATATTTATATGAATAAAGTATAAAAAAAAAAATTAACCAAAACGACGTCGCTTTGGTGTGAGAATAAAATGAAACCCATAGGGTTTCATCTTATTCTCATTCCTCCCTAGTCCCCGCCTCTCAAAATCAGTCTCTCATCTCCCTGCCTCTCAAGCAGCGATTGCTCAGTCTATGTTTGCTTTGTCTCTATAATTTTTTTCTTTTCCAAACTTTTGTTGGCCATTTACTGCCCTGTTTTTGTAGATTTGAGCATTTATTTTTTCCAGATTTTGTAATATCTAGATTTTTGGGCTGTATGTTTTTTATAATATCTGTTTACTGCCCTGTATCTTTTTTTGTCTTTTAAATTGTCCTTGGATTTGGGCTTGAAAGCCATGTGTTTGGGCTATATTCATCTTTTTGGCCCAAAACCATTAAAATAAGACAAAAAATAGTAAATTAAAAGGCCCAAAACACATTAAAAGCACAAAAGCCCATTTTAAATTAAAGCGGTTATAACCGATCGGTTATTGGGTGGAATAAACGATAACCATCAGTTATAAAATAATCGATAACCGACTAGTCGGTTGCGGTTACAGTTATTAAAAATCAAATAACCGACAAGTCGATTATCGGTTACGGTTATTAAAAATCAAATAACCGACAAGTCGGTTATCGGTTACGGTTATAGCAAATAACCGATGATTATAATCGATTGAACACCCCTAGCTGAACATACGGCTAGAGAGCTAGGCATTTGCCCAAAGCCTCGCTTGTGTGTGTTTTGGAGTTTAGCCAGCCCTTGTTAGATGGGGCATAGTAATTTACTCGTAAGGTCCTCTTAACATTACATATAACAATGTGTTATATCCCGTTGTATCAGGATTTAGCTATGTCGGAAGATTCACGCAAATGTGTGAGGTAAGTGAATACTTACGACCCTTTTTCCTTAAAAACATGGGATATGTCAGTTGACTAACCATGAGTATGATATGAGCATGTCTACTTTTATAATTATTTAGTAATTGTCTTATAAACTGATCGTAAGATGCATTGTATGATATGGTACACTGGTACGTGTGGTATAACGGCTATTGGCTTACTATATAAACTTGATGATATGGTCAAATGTGTGTGTTATATGGGCTTTGGATCGAATGGTTGTTTTATGGCCAGCACAGCCTTAACCGGTGGTCATTACAGGACGAACATCATTAGCGGTGTGGGCCGCCTAAGGTTAGACTCGGTTGTGTTGCTAGTGTTATGTACGGTAGTGTATAATATCTTAGGCATCGGTCTTTTATTATAGGTCCCTCAGGACAGCACCAACCCTGCTGAGAATGAGTAACATCTTGGGTACACCATATATGATAGTTATGACCAAATAAGCATTATTCTTTCTGCATTAAAATACTTAGGTGATTGTTGCCGGTAATACACCACATTCTTCACTAAATAAAACCCTACTATATGGCGTATTAATGGAGGCAACACCTCCTTTGATTTCTTACTCAAACTGCATGTCTACTTCCACTTAATTAGGCTCATGTCATACCTAAATTGTGAGGTTTACTTACTAAGTCATTAGACTTACGTTGTTGTTACCATTTTAGGAAACTTGCCTTACAACCCGAAAGTGGCACAACTGCTACTATTGACTTGTTTAGGAGTTGTTTATTGGTATCAAGTTTGTTTACTATTATCAACTAGTTGCTCCATACCTTTAATTTCGATGATTTAATAGTTTCTCAGATCTATTTCACCTTTCCATGCATTTACTCTGATAATGCCAAATGGGTGATTTCCTATTTAGTCACAAGTTGGCTTAACTGGGGTAATTGCTAGTAACTTTACTGAATTAGCCAAGGCTAATTTTGAGGGTGTTACAGTAACACTAGCAGCCCGAACGAGTCTAACCTCGGGTGGCCCACGCTACTAATGGTGTACGTCCTATAGTGACTGGCCATTAAGGTCGTGCTGGTCACAAAGTAACAATTGGAATCAAGGCCCATATATCACACACACATTTGACCATAAAGTTAACATGGATAATAAGCACATGGCCGTTATCCTACACGCACCAGTATACCATGTCATACGATGCAATTAATCTTGTCCATATTTTACATGCATGCTTTTACAAGTCTCAATGTCATTATCTTGTTAGGTAGCACATTTTCACAAAAGCTAGAGTTCATGTGCAACAAAGTGTATATCATGAGAGTTGTTTTTTTTTTTTTTTTGGTAACAAACATTCAATAAAAGAAGTTGAGAACAACCAAACCAAAACCTTACAAGCTTAACAGCCAACAGCAAGCAAAAACAAAAGCTAAAAACAACCAAAGCTAAAACAAACCAAAAAGCCCTCACAAGGGAGGGAGTTGGGGGGGGTGGGGGGGGGCATCTTTCCCACTATAGATTCGGATAGAGCTAGGGGGGAAGATAAGGAGGGAATGCAGCCCAAGAGAACCCTTGCTGCAGCCCCATATGTCGCATAATGGGCACAAAAGTTTGCACTTTTGTTGATCATTCTAGCCTCCCAACGAGAGGAGACTTGAAAGCTAGACAAAGTTTCATACATAACTTGTTCAATGTGCCAGTCTATACTAAGAGCAGGATCATTAAGAGATAAAATTACAATTGCATAATCCCCTTCTAGTATAAATTGATTTAGCGACAATGTATTTGCCAAAACTCCAACAAGTTAAGCTGCTAGAGCTTCCCCATACATAGGACTACAGGGAGGTCTTACTTGGGTAAGAATTTTGATGATCTCTCCATTGGAGTTTCTGCATACTGTAGCTTGAGTGGAGAAATCCTCTCTAATTGCTACATCAAAGTTAATCTTGCAGAAACCTTAAGGAGGTTTAGACCAAACTTCTTTTACTGGTTGTAGTTTTGAGGACCAGTTGCAAAATGCTCCAAAGAAACTCATTTGATATTTGTAGCCAATGTTGAGACCTATGGAATGACACCTTTATGGACTATTGGAAAACCATAACAAATCACATAGCATAGCAGCATATACTTGAAAAAGGTGAGAATCTGCAGAAGGAATACCAAATGAACTAAAAGGAGTTAAGATACCTTTAATCCATTCTAAGAAACTAAGAGTAGACCACTTCAAAGAGTCTAAAGGCCACGGTGAAAGTCTCTAAGAGATTCTAGCAAAAAAAATCTGAAGAAGAGGTGAGAAAGGGAATCCTCTTCTACATTGCATAAGGGGCACATTAGTTCAGCTTGAGGAATGGGAAAAACTGAGTTTAACCTACTCTCGGAGGAGACAATGTCCCAAGTAATTTTCCAAAGGAATAGTTTTAATCTATCATTCAGATTGAAGTTCCAAAGAAGCTTCCAATTGGCTTCTCCTAAGGGGGAAAGAGATAGATTGGTTCTCTGGCTACTGATCATCTTATGTGCATACTATGTTGTGAACAAACCATTTGTTGAGGGGGTCCAAATGAATCTATTATGAGAAACATAAGAAAAATTAGTCTTTAGGACCTCTCTAATGGTAGTTGTTATGCCAACTACTACTTAAATTAATAGATAATATTTAGTACGTTTTAACTCGCATGTGCACAAGATCAAAACAATAATATAGTGCAGCAAGTACAAGATCGATCCCATGGAGATTGTTAATTTCGTTTAGAATTAATTAATTAAAATACCAACTTGTCACGGAATTGACATTGTTAAAAGAAATAAAAATAAATGAAAAGGTAAATAAAAGTGTAGGGCTTTGATATCCACCACTAATCATGCTAAATTAATAGAACAATATGCCAAAGATCTAATCATATTATGAATACCTAATGGTTGCAAACCAAAGGGCATAGCGTATACTCCTTAAGCTATTGGTTTCCCTAAGCAATGAATTAGGTATAGCGTATACTCTAACTCTTTTCTTTCTTAAAGGATTTAGCATGGCATATATTAAGTTGTTCTCTAAGAAAATATATGAACTGTGAAAACTGACAACCACATGAGACCTAGGGCATGGCATCTACTCCCAGTTTCCCATGTTGATTAACCCAAGAACCCGGCGTGGATTGCTTTTGTTACTTATGTCAAACTCAGGACTCAGCCATCCAAATTGATTTATCTAACAAGTCCATACCACATGCATATAATGGCCAGCTACACACATATGAGGAATTCAATAAAATAGGCATTAATCAAGTTAAGCAACATAGTATGATTATCACAAAGGCACCAATATTGAAATATTAAATAAACATAATTAGGGTTTCAATCCAGCCCTACTAAAATAATTAGTTACACATAGTTAAAATAAAACTAAAAAGAAAAGGAAAAGAAAGAACTAAAAACCGCTCCTAGAAGTTGCCTCCAATTCCTCTCCCCAAAGCTGTCTCTAAAATTCTCCCCAAAATTGTGTGTGGAATTGTGTGGCTTAGAGGTCTATTTATAGGCTTTAGGAGAGTCCTAGAAACACTAGTAAACCTAGGAAATTCAGAATTTCATTTCCTAGTCAAATTAGGAGACAATCCTATTACAAATCGGAATAGGATTCGTCCAGAATTGGGCTCCTATCTTGTGGAGTGATTTTGGCATTTCGGCGGTCCGAATTAGGAAAATGCTATTTTACAATGATTTGTATCATTTTTAGTTAGCTTCCCAATGCCGCTGGAATCGCCTCAATCTGATATTTTAGCTTAAAGTTTTGGTTAAAATACTGAGAAATATGCAAAATCCAAATTTGAATCTAATTCGATTTTGACTCCAATTTGATATATTCGATTTAATCCTTTCCACATCTTCTAAATCTTTCCAATTTGCCCTTTAAGCTTGGAACATTTCCAAAAACACTTCCTTTTCTTCCATGACCTACAAAAACACAAAAAACACAAAAAGGAAATAAAATGGAATAAAATAACAAAAACTAAGAAATTAACAAACGTAAATTAAGGGCTAAAATATGAATATTTTGGCACTTATTAGTAGCCTCATCAAAGAGATATTGAAGTAGGGGTAGGCTTGCAAACGAGCCCAACCAAGCCGAGTTTAAGCAAAATTGGATTGGCACATTACTAAATAACTTGATCTCGAGCCCAGCTTAAGCTCGAGTCAAGCTGAAAAGTCATGTTCGAACTCGACTCGTTGAAGTTACTATATAACTCGAGATCGAGCTCAAACTCGACAACACGGTAATTTCGAGTCGAGGCGAGCTCAAGTGACTCGGCTCGAGCTGGAAAAACTCATTAAAAAAAACTTTGCATGAGCTCAAGCCTAGCTAATAACCAAGCTACTCAGCTTGAAAAATAAATAAATCAACTTGCCTTAAGCTGATTTATTTTAAAAAATTTGACTTCTTACCATTTAAAATTCAAATGGTTGAATACTATGTGCATTTTAGTGATTTTATACACTACCCATTAGTTGGCAAACGCTTGAACTTCATGTGAGTGGGGCCATCTGATTTATAGTAGTGTAAGCTGGAGTGTTTCCTTCTTTTTTCGATGTGGGACAAGGACAAGCTTCAAGTTCTTTTCTCTCTCAACTCTGGTTCTCTCCCTCTCGCTCAACTTCACTTCTCCACCCAACTCTTAAAAATTTCTCTTTCGTAATTTCACAAAACTAACCCATGGCCATCACATACTCAGAGATACAATAAATCTCCAGCATTGTTCCATCCAGTTTCCACCGAGGCATAGCCATGTGTAGGACTATTCAAGGCAGCTTGAAACCAGCTCGTATTAATCATGCTTATGGGAGGGGATTCAATAGCTTTTCCATATAATTTTTCTGTCTCTTTGCTCACAGATTGAATGTAGGAGATGTACTTCTTTCTTGCATTTGGATCACTCCGATCAAAAGAAAATGAAGAGTTGGAGTACAAGGCAAAAGTTTGATTCCTTTCAGTGTAGACTACAGAAGGTGTCGCAATTGAAGAGGCTGCCGCCCCGGGTAACAATTTTTTATTTTTTTTCAAAAAAAAAAAATCAAATAATTTTAAGTATAATTTTTTATCTTAATGATAAGCCCCTCAAAAATATAGCCTAGTCCCTCCAAAATATAGCCCAGCCCCATCCAATTTCATATCTCAGCTAAATCTTTAAGCTTTGTATCCGTTGTTGCGAGCCTGCGCCGCTACTAGACTCCCAAGTCCCAGTCTCCCAGAGCCCAGACTCTAGAGGACCAGAGACCAGAAGGACTGAGAGTTTGAGTTTTTTGCAATTTTCGCTGGGCAAGCCGTGAGTGAAACTGTGAAGCCATTGAGAAATGAGACACGTCTGAGAAATAGAGAGAGAGAAGGAGAGAAGCGGTTGAGAAATGAGAAATGAATTTGGAGGCTTGAGTGGGAGATGATGGAAGTAGAAATGGGGTGAAATACCCAAAAGGCCTTTCATAGAAATTCGATTATTTACAAATGCAAGGGGTAAAAGAGTAATCATAAGTAAAAGACAACAATACCCATCGAATTTCTTAGTAAGACAAAAGGTAAACAAGGACAAAATAGTAATGTAAAATTGTTAAAGACATAAATAACCTTGCAAAAGACATAAATACCATTGCATTATTGAATTACGATGAACAAACCTGAAGACTACAATAGTAATTTACTTGTCAAACAAAAATTACTGTTCCCGAAGAACTCGCTCTTTTTATATAGAGGTTAGATATATATACTTCATTTCCATCATTCCAATTTCCATATTTGATTATTCTCATGTTTTGAATTTGATGCTTGTCTTGTAGTTGTAGAATATATATTAATAGAGTAATTCTAGAAGGCCTACTTTTGTCTTACTTGTGTCCTACTAAAAATGATATAGCTATTAAAATTATCATTGGACTTACGATTGATTATTATTGAATTTTGATCAAATTGCGATTTTAATAGCCACATCATATTAGTAGGATACAAGTAACATAAAAGTATGCCTTCTAGAATTACTCTACATTAATATATATTAATTGTTTCTGACTTTCCATGTTAAATAATAATAATAATATATATATCAATTGTATTTGTTGCAGACTGTCAGACTTGATGAGTTGATGTTTGATGTTTCCGTGTTTTAGTGTTTATAAATTATTTTATGTTTATAAATTGGTTTTTTTTTAAAATAAATTATGCGTTATTAAAATTTTGTTTCTCTAATTCTCTTGGTCTGATTAAAATAATATTGGCATTTTTAGATGTTTATATATATATACACTTTGGAATTTTTTCAAGCATCAACAAGTTTTAGTAGATTATTGTCAATCTTAGGTATGTAACGTATGTTATTTGTTATTGTTTGTGCTTTTTATTCATACATTTATTGTTTTGTTAGATTAATAGCTATTGGAACATGCTAATAATGTTATTATAATATCATTAGAGTGATAAGTATTAAAACTAATAAATAAATAATTTTGTTCAGGTTTATGAAAAATCTTAGATTGCATCATGGGCAAGTAAAAAACAATTGATACATTTTTTAAGAAAAAAGATGTTGATTCAAATTCTAAAATGTCTTCCTTGACATCTAATCCTCAAACTTTAGCTCTTGAGCAACGCCCTTCTAACAGGTCTCATCCATGCTTTTATTACAATATAACTAAGGGCATTGCATGCCCCCAAGCTTCAATTCTGATTTGATACTTTATGATTTTGTTTCTCTAAAATCACGTCGAACGCAATTTTAAACACTTTGTATTTTATATTTTTCTTTATTTTTGTACTAGTGTCTACATGTTAACTGATATATCAATTTGACATATATTTAAGAAGTCTTATAGATATGTTTTTTATGATACATATATTGTGGTATAATTTTTTTAGGGTTAAATACTTAATTAGTCCTTAGGGTTTGGAAACTTTATTTTTTCCTCCCTAGGGTTTGGAAAATGACTAAATTGGTCCTTATGGTTTTAAAAAGTGACCAAGTTAGTCCATCCGTCATTTGACCGTTAGTTGACTTAACGAATTGACATGTGGACCAATTAGAAGTTGACACGTGGCCAATTAATTATTATTTTTTTTATTTTTTTAAAAAAAAATATCTTTTTCAAAAAAAAAAAAGAAAAAAAAGAAAGAAAATCTGGGGTGGCCGAGCCAACCCTTGTTTTTTTTTTTGAAAAAATATATATATTTTTAATTTTTCAAAAAATTAATTAATTGTACGTGTCAACTTCTAATTAGTCCATATGTCAATCGTTAAGTCAACTAACGGTCAAGACGGATGGACTAACAGTCACTTTTCAAAACCACAAGGACCAATTTGGTCACTTTCCAAACCCTAGGGAGGAAAAAATAAAGTTTCCAAACCCTAGGGACTAATTAAGTATTTAACCCATTTTTTTATTATATTTACCATATTATAATAAAAATATAACATATAAAGAAAAACAAAAAAAAAAATTTTATTATTTTCTTTTATTATTTTATTAACGTCCCTGGTATAATGAATTCTTAGATCTGCTACTGAGTGTAGTATGAGAAAAATAGGCCTTTTAACCAAAGTATGATACTCTGGTTCTCTCCCTCTCACTTAAGAAGAATAAAATGTTATAATTTATAAATAAAATAACTGACCCCATGACCATTATAAAAATAAAATGTTTAATTATAATTTATTAATGAAAGTCATAAAATTACAAAACATAAAGAAAACAAAGTAAATATTAAACAGTTGTATTCCATTTATTAAGTCCAACGGCTCTGATTAAATCAAATTAAATTGGACGGCTATGATTCAAATGTCTCAAATTTCAAAAATTTAAATAATCAGAATAATCTAGAATGGGTAATTTTAGCTATTAACTAGTTCGTAAACATAATTACACTACTGTCAAGTCTGTCATTAACTATTGAATTTGAAATTTATTATTTATAATTAATATATCATACATCAATACATCATATATGTAATAATTTATAATAAACTTTGTATATAATGTTACATGTTTGTAACTTTATAATAATTTCAAATCATTTTTTTTTACCTGTCTACACAAGGGAAGGGGGAGGGAAGATTCGAACTAATGACCTCCGCTTCATTAGGCGTGGTCCAATTGAACTACACCTTGGGGACAATTTAACATATTAATTATTACATATATGATATATCATATATGTAATAATTAATATGCTAAATTGTCCCCAAGAGTAATTCAATTCAAAAAATGTTAAATTATTACATTTAAATAGATATAAATATGACAATAAAGTATGAAGTATGATAATATAGATATAAATATTGATTAACATATATATATTCAGTCGTTATCTAGGTCAAGCTCACAAGCCCCAAAAGAGTCGGGGCTAGTTGAGAGAGTCAAGCCTTAAACGAGTCGAGCTCATGAGCCCTCGTTGAGTTTAGTCGGGTGAGCCGAGCTCGACTCATTTGCTAATCGAGCAAGCTTGTATAGTAATGAGTCGGGCTGAATAGTGTTGAGCTCGATTTCAACCCAAGCTTAATCGGGTGGGCATTGAGCAAGCTCACGAGCCGCTCGGCTCATTTGCAGGCCTAAGTAAGGGTAGATTCCATGCTGGAGAAGAAAGAACAGGATCAATAAAGAAAAGGTCAAAAACCAGCAAGTTGGGAAAAGGCTGTGAAAGCCATGAGGAAGGAGAAGGAGTAAAAGAGGAGATGCTGAAGATCCAACTGGTGCTCCAAATAGTGAGAGAGGAGAAGCTATGAATTCTATTGCAGGCTCCTTTGGAGATGAAGGAAATGGTTTTCAGAATGCCTTTCCATAGCCATAAGGTAGAAGGAAAGGAAGGGGGGAGAGAAAAAAAGCTAGAATTTAAATACTTACAATGCAATTGGGACACCCACATTGAGTTTGATCTATCGAGAAGATTCCAACCGAGCTTGGAGATAAGGGCCTAATTTACTTCTCTCATCTTTCCTAAGCCAAGACCTCCATTCTCTTTTGGCATGCAGAGGGAGTCCGAAGCCTTTAAAAAGAGATTTCTTGATTTTTTTGCAGGAAAACCCCACAAAATTTTTTTGAAGATCCTGTCTAACTTAGAACATAAACTTTTTGGAAGCAAGAATGAATTCATAGCATAGGATGGCAAAGCTGTAGCAACAGACTTTATCAAAACCAGCCTTCTTACTTGAGAGACAAATTTAGCTTTCCATCCTTCAATTCTGCCCAAAACCTTATCAATAATACCTTGGAAAGCTCTTTTCTTTGAGTTCCCCATTAGAATTGGGAGACCAAGATAAAGAGACAGCTTCTGTTTTGGAGGGGATGATGTTTTTACTGAATCTAATGGAGGATTTAGAGGCATTAATCAACTGTCCAGACCATCTACAATACTTGTCCAAACATGATTTAATGCTTGATGCTACTATGACAGTAGCTTTTCTAAATATGAGCAAGTCATTTGCAAAAGGAAGATGACAGATAACTGAGCAGTTTCTTGCTATCCGCAGACCTTGTAAGGAACCATTTCCTTCTTCTTTGAACATGAGTTTTGAGAACACTTCAGAACCATTTCTTGTCTTAATCCCCTACCAAGGGAGATAACACCATAAGGGCTGCCGTTAAGAAGTATGGAGAAAGAAGAAATGGATATACAAATTTTGATCCAAGATATCCAAGTAAGCCACCCCAGCTTTTCCAAAATAGCCAAAAGGAAATTCCACTCCATTCTATCAAAAGCCTTCTCCATATCCATTTTCAAAAACATGTAACCTCCCTTCCCCTCTCTTGGATTTGAAGGAATGCAAAACCTCATGAGCCAATATAGTATTGTCTTGAATGTTTATCTTTGGCACAAATGTAGACTGAAGAGGTGAAATGATCTTAGGAAGAAGAAACTTCAATTTGTTGGCCAAAATCTTGAATATAATTTGGTAGACAATGTTACAAAGGCTAATTGGCCTGGATTGATGAGCTGTGTGGGAGCCACCTAGTTTAGGAACTAAGGCAATGAAGGAGTGATTCTGGCCATCCCGCAACATGTTGTGGAGAAAAAAATGCTCAATGCAGACCAACACATCCTTTTTTATTCGATTCCAATATTTCTTGTAGAATAGAGCCATAAAACCATCAAGACCAGGAGCCTTTGTGGAACCAAGAGTAAAAGGCTTCCAAATTTTCTTCTTCAGTAGGGGGAGTGCTCAATGTAATATTCTCTTCATCATAAATGACAAGAGAGGACAAATCAAGCATTTCTTTCTCAATAAGAGGGTTTGAGGAGGTAAAAAGATTGGTGAAGTGGGAAACAAAATTTCCACCTATATCTTCTCTAGAGGACACCCAAACTCTTGAGTCTAACTTCTGGAAGCTCACTGCATTAGCTCTTCTTCTTATCAAGTTGAAGTATGAAAGAATTTAGTGTTTAGATCTTTGCAGGTCAACCAGGTTTCCCTTGATTTGGATCTCCACAAATACTCTTCTTTCACCAAGAGGTTTTCCAAATCCAACTATAAACTTACTTCAAGCTCAAAAGAAGAAGAAGATGGAGAAACTTGTTAGGCAGAGTCAATGAGGTTTAGAGTTTCCTTGATCTTCTTATGAATATTACCAAAGTGCAGGGAGTTCCACTTCAATAGAGCATACTTGGTATTATTCAACTTCTTTGGGAGACAAATAACAGGGTAATTAGGAGTGAATTTATGTCTAGCTATCTCAATGACCTGACCATAAAAGGGATCATTGGACCAAAATTCTTCAAATCTAAAAGGCCTAGGCAGAAAACAGGAGGTGGTGTTTGTATTAAGAGAGACGGGGTTATGGTTTGAGTTGAGGGCAATGAGATGTATCAATGAAAGCTCATGGTGAAAATAGGCCCAAGAAAGAGAAGCCAGCCCTCTATCCAACCTTTCTTTAATGTTTTCCAAACCTTTTCAATTGTTATTCTAGGTAAACGGATTTCCAGAAAATCCTATATCTATCATTCCAAAATGATCAATGAACTTTCTAAAAGAACAATTTGATGAGCTAGCAATAGGTCTTCCACCTATTTTCTCAGATTGATCCAAAATTGAATTAAAGTCGCCAATGCAAAGCCAAGAGGCTTCAAAACCATCACCAATAGCATAAAAGGTTTCCCAAAAGTCTAATCTGTCACTTATGTTTGGGGGGCCATAAACACAAGAAAGAATCCATGGGGATTGAGGGAGATCAGAATAGCACTATGCTGAAATATTATTCTTTTTAGAGGTAAAACACTCAAGGTCTACTCCTGGGCGCCATGATAGAACTAATCCACCACTCGAACTAGAAGTAGCCACTTGGGACATAAGAAAGAAGCCAAGTCTATTCAAAGCAGTAGAGACCTGGGGGGGATTTCGGTTTCAGAAATGAAAAGGATATCAGGAGATTGATCTCGGATCAATCTCCTCTGTGTTCGAACCACAGCAGGCTTGGAAAGCCCCTTGCAGTTCCAAAAGAGAATTATCATTGCTGCTAGGGAGGCTTTACAAATCCCCCCTTTTTCTCTGATGTAACTTCATACTCGTGAACAACTGAAACCATTTTGTTTTTTCCCTTTCTTAAAGCTTTAAACAAGGCTCTTGCTAGAGATTTCTCAAAGGGGCTAGGGCTGAACACAAGAGTTTTGGCAAGGGTTATGTTAGGGGGTTCAAAAATCTCAACTGTAACTCCAGGGCCTTTTTTAGGTGGAAGGACCAAGTCAGAGGAGCTTGGTCTCTACTTCATCACCTGGTGTATGGGGGGAAGATAGGGAGGGATTATTTAGTGAAGGAATGATATTTTCATTGAGTGAGGGCTTTTCTTGAGCAGCAATGGGTGCAGTAGTGAGGTGTTTTTTAGGAGACCTGGTGTTATAGGGGGATTTTTTGGTATGTTTATTTGAGGAGTGACTTGGGTTGGCGGGAACAGTAGGTTTGTTTTGGTAGGTAGTAGCCATTGAGTTCAAATTTTCAATGGCTATTGACTTGTTAGGATCACTGTTAATGGGCCCTTGCTGAGATGTAACTACCTGGTTGGTTTCCAAAGAGGAGCTGGGGGCGAGGAAGCTAGTTGAGGGGTTTACGTTTGCTAAGAACAGTTTAACAAGCTTCTGAAATAGGGGCAAAGTCTTTAAATTGCTCTCAATGGTATTATCCATATTTGCGGTTGAGGGTGAGATAGGACAGTGTGAGAGAGGAATGAGGCAGGCTTGGGGTTATGGGACCAGAGAGCAAAGTTTTGAGGTGTCAGGGAATTTTGGGAACTTATGAAGATATTTTACAGGTTTGCATGGGGTTGAAAGCTTGTGGAACATGGTGGTTTGAGAAAAAATTTTGGTGAAGAAGATGGAGTTCGGAGATTTTTTGGGAGGTTTCCAACAGTTATGGTTGCGGGCATATTAGAAAACACATTAACCATTAGAGAAATTAGAAACCTTGAGGGATTTGTTTCCTCTAGCCTAACAAGGCAAGAGAGTTGTTTGTGGCCAATCTTACCACAATCAGTGCAGTAAACATCCAACCTTTCATACTTCAAACTTATCCAAGCAGTTGAGCCATCACTCTTGGTAATGCAGAAACCTTCAAGGGCTTGCTGACATCAATGGAGGCCAACAACCTCAAAAAACTTCTAAAAGTGGCTGCAACTCCTCTATTTTCATACACCTTTACTAGCAGGCCAAGCCCTTTCCCAATGGCAATAGTATTCTTGATGGTCATGTTTTGTAGTGGAAGTCCATGGACTTGAATCCAAAAAGACACTTCCTGAAGTGAGAGATCTCTTAAGGTGGCAATGGGGGACCAGGTTTGGATAGCTAGCAAGAATCCATTCACATTCCAAACATTGTTAAAAATTCTAGTAATATGCTCTTTTTCTATGAACTTGAACAGAAAAACATTTGGCCCTAAGACAGCAAAAGAGAAAGGGTTAGCAAAGAACCAAGCTTTAGTCAAAGCATAATTCACAATCTAGTTGTTTTGGGTTTTTTGTGATATAAGTTAACCTACTAAAGGTAGCAACTCAGAGGTGACCAGTTCATGGGGTAAGGTTTCAAGTTGTGAGGATGGATCCTCCCATGAAAGGACTGCTGTTTGAGCAATGAGAGTTTCTTTGTCTTGAGATGAAGCATCCATGATCTGTGAGAGCAAAAATGATAGGAAAAAAGGGTAAGGAGAGAAGAGTTGGTAGCAGGCTAAGGAACAGATGGAGGAGGGAAGGGAAAAGAGAAGATAGCAGGCTAAAAAAAAGACTTGATATGGTGATATGAAAAGGTGATAAGGTGATAACCAAGGGGGTGATAACAGCTAAGAGGAGGAAAAGGGAACAACAAGAATAAACAGAAGTAGTAAGAAGAAGTACAAAACAGAAGGTCAAAAGCAAAGCTCTAGAAGAAGGCTGGTTTCAGTAGCAGGACAGTAGCAAAAAGGAAGAAAAAGTTCAAAGAAAATTTTCTTAGGGGGAGTTCTTTCAAGGAGAGAGAACTAAGCTTTTGGATCATTGTTTAGAAAAAGTCCACAAGAGTTGTAAATATGCATGATTTGGTACACAAAATAGTCGTACAACGTGGGAAAATGAATTGCGAGATTGTATAAGTTCTTTGAATATTCCTCCAAATGGTTCGGTTTCTCCAAAACAAACCTAGAACATGAAAATAGAAGCTATTAGATGACTAGCCAAAATGTCGTTCCCTAGAGCACTTTTGATTGTACGTCTGGGCTTGAGGCTATACGGCTGCCCATAAAGTTCAGGTAAAACCTCATTTGTTCCAAATGTCTTCCTATCCTCCCAAACTGGTTCTAAAGCTACCAAAAGGGTTCCTAGGACCTCCTATCTCAAAATGAAGCCTTCATGCATAAGAAAATCCATTCGTCAAAGGCGAAATGCTAATCCAATCTTAAAAAGAGAAATGACACAACTATAAGCTAATAACTATTAATTAAGCTAACTATGAAAAGCATTAAAGAGCATAAGGGATAAGCAAGGCTTAGAAGGTTACCTCCTTGAAGACAAAAACTTCCAAGAATCTCTTCTCCTACTCCCTAAAACTCACAAGAGCACTGATGAGAGTCAAATAGTGCATATTTGAGCCCCTTAACTTATATTAGTTAGACTCTTAGCTGTGTTATTTTCTTATGCTTTTGTTAGTTTTTGGTGTCTCAAGTGCATTGCAGGTCACTGACATAAGAATGCGGTTAAAGGGGTGAAAAATGTGCATAATGAAGGAAGAATCCCCCAGCAGTGCGTTCGAACACACACACGCTCGTTGACGCACTGCTCGAGCCGGAGTCGGCGCCGAGTGCATGTCCACATCAGCTGAAACCCTAGCATTTCACGTTGAAGGGCCGCGCCGCACGGAGCATGAAGCCTCATATGCGTTCGATCGCATATGCTGCGATCGAGCGCATTGCGTTCGAACGCACATGTTGTGTTCGAACGCACTCGTAATGACCTGTCAGCACGCGAGAAAACCTAATTTTTTAGTATAAATTTGCTTCTTTTATTTGTAAACCCTACGTCAGGAGGCGCCGTAGAGAGCAAAAACACGAATTTTGTCGTGTCTAAGCTTTGTGAACGCTTTTTGATTGTAAGTTTCGTTTCTTCATGTTTTCAATTGATTTTGACATGTCCAGATCACGAGGGGCTAAACCTTCAACTGAGGTTGAAGATGAAGCCTCGTCTTTGATGAACAATTGTATTCTTGTCATTTTATATACACAATTTGATGTTTTATATAGTTGTTCAAAGTCCCTCCATTGCTTGATTTATTTTGTATAATTGAGCGCCCTTTTTTATTTCATGCATTATTTTATATTCGGTGTGTTTTGTGCAGGGATACATTGGTGATTGGATTGAGACTAATATCCATCGTGATCTCTGGATACGGTGGATGATTTGATCTCAATTAAATACTCGTTGTGATTCTTTAACGGATAGATTCACCGAATGATTTTATATGCATGTTCACGGCATTGAATGTGATCAAAAGCATTTTAAATTATCAATTGTGTATGTAAAAAATCAGAATAAATTGTTTGATTGACGAGGTGGATTCGGAAACCTTGGTGTTTTTACTTTGTTTGTTGTTTAAATTATTGTTTAATTTAGTTTTATCAAAATTGCACAACGAACTTCGAACTCTAGGAACTAGGTTAAAATAGGATTTGTTTGAATAGAAAAGTTGATTTTAACACAAAACACAATTCCCTGTGGATCGACCTCGCATTTTTACGCGCACTTTATTGCACACGATTCGTACACTTGCGAGTATTATTTTTGGTACAATCAAGCACTCACATAGAGCGTTTCAGAGAGCATGGGGGTGGAAAGTGGAGTGCAAGAGGCGATGCATACGTATGTACAGTACAATACTATTGGGGTGTATGTATGATACTGTTTACCCAGTAGTCAAAAGGTTGCATTGTACGTTCGAGCATTATCAAAAGGTTATCAAAAAGTCAGCGTACGTCCGGTGGTCACTATGCATACGTCTGTATACTATTTGCAAAGTACGTATGGGTGGTCCCCATCCATACATCTATGTACTATAATAGGCGTACATCCGGTTAGAAAGTTTGAAATTTCTAAAATGCCCTTCCAACTGTTCCTAGTTACCCAAAACCCAAATTAACCCTCTAACTAAGCTACCTAAGCTTAACTAATTATTTGGGTCACTATATTTCGGCCACCCCCATTTTGCAAGTGGGGGTTGTCCGGCCACCCCTTAAGGCAAAATGGGATTGGCTACCCCTTTTCCATTTTTTTAAAATTTTTTTTATCATTTTAATTTCAATATATATTTTTTTTAATTAGGTGCATGGACACATGTCAATTTTTTAGGGGTGCTTATGTAAAAAATTGTCAATTTTTTGACATAATTTAGATGGGGGTTCCATCTTTGTTTTAACCAATATTAAGGTACTATCTATGATACAAAACAAAACTGAGGGAGCAAAAAATAAAGTTGTTAAACAATATGAGTCAAAACAGTATTTAACCCTATTATAAAACTACTATACTAGTTAATATAATAAATTAATAGTATATTAAATATTTAGTATACTAAAAAACAAAAACAAAAAAGTATTTAGTATTAGTTAATAACATTAACATGACATTTCATAAAAACACTCATAATTTAGAAAAACAAATTCAAAATTTCATGACATTTTTAAAATTTTGGGGGATTCCAAAATTAAGAGTAGTTCCGCTCCTGGTTATATAATATACTTATATATGATTATTTTATACTGATAGCTTATTATATACTTAACTGTAATTAATATATGCTAACTTATTAACTAACTAGTTGCTACGTTAATGATAATAACAATAATAATAATAATAATAATAGAACATAATGATAAGAATAGTCCTGACAACTTTCTACATTACATTTTCAAGAGAAAGAGAACCAAACAAGTAAATGGAGGAAGAAAAAAAATCAATTAGAAGAAATTAAATTTTTTTTTTTTTGGTTTAAAAAAATAAAATATCTTACTTAGAATGAGAAGGTGAAATCATGGAGACACGGTCAATCTTAGAAGGATACAAAACTCTGCTAACATTAACAGCGAGATATTCTTCATCTGCAAGATTGGATTTCTTACTAACTTTGATTTTTATAGAAGGGTCTGTGACATTGGAGCACTCCATCAATGTTCTTTGGGGGTGGCATATGTGTTGGGGGTGGCTTTCCGGCAACCCCTTCAAAATTTTTTTTTTTCAAAGATTTAATTTTAAAATTAAATTAATAAAAAATTAATATGTTGACGTGGCAAAATGGTACGTTTAGTTTGGGACTGACAGGCTTTAAACATTTGGAGGAAAGCCTAATGGTAGGTTTTTTTTTTTTTTGCATTTTCAATTGACCAAGAAAAAAAAAAAAAAACCCTAGGGATTTTACAATTTTGGAGCGTTGACTCAAGGATTTATAATATATTTACCCTAATAATGATAATAATAATATATACATAAAATACTGGGAAAGTTTTTAATAAATTCCTGAGTCAACATGTGAAAAGAAAAAAGACCTTTTTTTTTTTTTTTTTTGAATTTTTAGTGTAACATCCCGCCATAATGATATGATATTGTCCGCTTTGGGCCAAGCCTACACGGTTTTAGTATTGGGTATACCCCCAAAAGGCCTCATACCATTTATAGAGAGCATATTTCATATAAACACATCATATTATCCACACCCAGACAATGTGGGATGTCACAATCACCCCCTTAGGACCAAGTGTCCTCGTTGGCGACCCCTATGGGCTTGTGAACGCTCCCCCATCTCAGGCTAGGCTATAGCTCTGATACCACTTGTAACGACCCAGGAAAAAGTGTTAGCCACATATGCGCTATCACTCCAAAAGGACTAGTCAATTTGGAGCTTCCCTATAATACATTATAAAGCCTAGTTTCACCTAGTAACTAGGCAATGTGGGACTTAGCACCCATGACCATCTTTGTAAACCAACCACTCTATGTGGGCTTCTTCTCATCTTCCCAATATATGACTAATGTGTTACAAACTCCCCCTTTTAAATTCCTAACGTCCTCGTCAAGGCTACGTCATGTAGTGCTCCAATACCACATGACTTGATGTTATTAGGTAGCTCTGATACCACTTATAACGACCCAGGAAAAAGTGCTTGCCACATCTACGCTATCACCTCAAAAGAACTAGTCAATTTGGAGCTTCCCTATAATTCATTATAAAGCCTAGTTTCATCTAATAACTAGGTAATCTGGGACTTAGCACCCATGACCATCTTTGTAAACCACCCATTCTATGTGAGCTTTTTCTCATCTTCCCAATATGAGACCGGGGTGTTACAAACTCTCCCTCTTAAATTCCTAACGTCCTCAAGGCTACATCATGTAGTGCTTCAATACCACATGACCCGGTGTTACTAGGTGGCTCTGATACCACTTGTAACAACCCAAGAAAAAGCGCTAGCCACATCTGTGCTATCACCCCAAAAGGACTAGTCAATGTGGAGCTTCCCTAGAATTTATTATAAAACTCAGTTTCACCTAGTAACTAGGCAATGTGAGACTTAGCACCCATGACCATCTTTCTAAACCACCCACTTTATATGGGCTTTTTCTCTCATCTTCCCAATATGGGACTAGGGTGTTACAAACTCCCTCTCTTAAATTTCTGACATCCTCGTCAGTGCTACGTCATGTAGTGCTCCAATACCACTTGACCTGTTGTTACAAGTGGTATCAGAGCCACCTAGTAACACTAGGTCATGTGGTATTGGAGCACTACATGATGTAGCCCTGACGAGGGCATCAGGTATTTAAGAGGTGGGGTTTGTAACACCCCGGTCCCATATTGAGAAGATGAGAAGAATCTCACATAGAGTGGGTGGTTTACAAAGATGGTCATGGGTGCTAAGTCCCACATTGCCTTGTTACTAGGTGAAACTGGGATTTGTAATGAATTTTAGGGAAGCTCCAAATTGACTAGTCTTTTTGGGGTAATAGCGCAGATGTGGCTAGCGCTTTTTCTTGGGTTGTTACATTTAGTCCCTTATGTAGTGACCCAAATAATTAACTAGGCTTAAGTAGCTTAGTTAAGGGGGTTAATTTGGGCTTTGGATCACTAAGGACGCAAGAAGGGCATTTTGGACCTTTGGACGAACATACGCTAGGTTAAGTGGGTGTATGCTCCTATCTTTTGTGTGGACATATGCGGGGCCACCATATGAATGCTATTGTTTTTAGTGCGGATGAATGGGTGGGGGACCATTGGATGTATACTACTATTTGTAGTATGGACATATGTTGGAGGACAACCGGACGTACGCTGATAGATAGTACGCCGTACTCTATGAATAATACATGGACATACACTCAAAAGTACACAGACGTATGCTACTTTTTGGAATACCCTTTGGATAATACCTGGACGTATGAGACAGCCTTTGGACCATTGTGTAATAGTACCGGATGTACGCAAGGGTTGAGCGGGGACGTTTGTTACTTTTCACCGAGTTGGTAGCAACCCTTCCCTATAAATATCCCCAACCCCCTTAGTTTTCTCACGCCCCTCTTCGCCCCCAGGCTACTTGTTGGCCATTTTGTGAGTTTCAGTGCTACCAAAGGAGGAACTCTTGAAGTTTTGCTTCGAGGAGGTAACGCTTGGTTACCTAGCTCTTTAATTACGTTGTTATGTTGCTCGATTTTTGACTTGTGTTGTTAGTCGTAGTTTTAGCTTAGTTATGCTATAAATCTTGTTTAGGTTAGTGTTTTGTTAACTTAGCATGATCGCGTTGCATAGAGGTTTTATTTCAACTTAGGAGGCCTTAGGAGCCCTTTGTTAGTCTTAGGAGTTGATTTAAAGAGTAAGAGGACGAGTGGAGAAAATGAGGTTCTCCCTAAAAACCTCGGAGTGGACGTATGGTCTTGAGACCGGACGTGTGGTCCAAAGTATCATAGTAGACAAACGGCTCCGAGCCCAGACATACGGTCCAGAGTGTGACAGGGGACTTTATTTTCACCAGTAGTCACATCGTTCCTATTTTCCTAACTCTAGGGTTGTTTTGGTAGAAATAGGAATAATAGAAGGTTTTCCACAAATTTTGAGAACCTAGATCGTTTGGAATTCTCGGAAACAAGTTACGATCCAGGTGAGTTTTAACTCACATAATGCTCAATGTTATTTTCCATGTACTGCACAACTATTTTGTATACCAAGAAAATATGCATATTTGCAACTCTCACAATTTTATACTCGCTGCACATGAACTCTAACATTTTGAGAAAATGTTATGCTGAATATGTTAATAAAGTGAGACTTGTAAAAGTATGCATGTAAAATACAAACAATATAATTTGCATCGTATGACATGGTACACCGGTACATGCAGTATAATGGCCATGGGCTTACAATATATGTTAGCTTTATGGTCAAATGTATGTGTGCTATATGGGCCTTGGATCTTATGGTTGTTTATGGCTGGTGCAACCTTAGTGGGCAGTCACTACAAGACGGACATCATTAGCAGTATGAGCCACCCAAGGTCGAACTCGATCATGCCGTTAGTGTTATGTACAGTAGTGTGCAATGGCTAGGGCACCGGCATTGTACTACAGGTCCCTCGGTATAGCGCCAACCCTGTTGAGAAGAAGTAATATTTCGGATAGACCATATTATTGAACTATGATTGTTACTCAATTTCATATGCATATATTGTATATCTATATCACACTTAAGATAAACTGTCATGATGAAACTATCATATGTTTTACAAAAACATTAGAGCTCATTACTAAACTAGCATGAGCATTATTTGTGTAAATAACCACTAAGTCTTACACTTACCCCTTTTATTTATGTTTTCCCCAATCATTATGAATATCTGTGCCATTTAACCACCCTAGACGAGGACACCGACGAATCCAACTTGGGTAATAGCACAGAACTTGATTCGTGTGATTTTTGAGGACATGGATCCTGTTTGGATGAGGACCATGTGGAAGGATAGAGGAACTGCTTGTAGCGACATGATTGAGATTCTAATCTCATTAGCCCTGCTTAAGCTTAGATCTAAGTTTTGATATGTCAATCCTTTTTAAGAACAATGTTTATTGATGAATGCCAAATATTGTATATTTGAGCCCCTAAACTTATGTTTGTTAAGCTTTTAGTTTTGTTTTTTTCTAAGGTTTTTGTTAGTTTTAATATTTTATTGTGCTGCAAGTCATTGCCATAAAAGTGTGGTTTAAAGGGTGAAATTAACCAAAAGGAAGATCTGGTCCCTATTAGTGTGCTCGAGTGCAGAAATATTGCGATCGAGCCTACCATGATGCGTTCGAGCGCATCTACGCTCGAGCCCAAAAGGTCGCGATCCACACACCACATACACCTGAGATCCCTGTGTAGCCCTAGCATCATCGCTTTCATTGCTGCACCATGGGAATATTGAGCGGTTGAGTGCGCTCGAGCGCAAGCATGCACGATCGAACGTACTAGGGATACGCTCCAGCGCAATTGGTGCGATCAAGCGCACTTGTGCATAACCTAGCAACATTATTTTTCTTGTAAATAGGACCTCTTCTCATTTTCTGTAACCTACGTTTTGGAGGCATCTTTGAGGAGCTAAAACACTCTGTTTTTCATTGTTTAGCTTTCCAATCATCGTTTCTTTTGTTGAGCATTCATTTCATTATGCTTAGAGACTAAATCTTCAATTAAGGTTGAAGATGAAGCCTCACCATTTATTTATTTACACGTTTTCATGATTAGTTTATACTAAATCCGTCATTTATATGTCATGTATGTTTGTTTCATTTCAATTTCGTGACAAAATTGTGATTGATTGTACTGTAGTTGGATATTCATTGTGTTTTGTCCGATGGATACATTTCATCTTTTGATTCACTTTGGATATCCATTGTCTTTTAAGCATGGATACATTGGATCTTTTGAACTAAATTGGATAGATTTTGTCTTTTGTCAAATGGATGGATTCTTTGAATCTTTTGATAGGAACAGTAGAACATTCATAGGGCTTAATCAATATATGAACTAGCGTGATACTAGAACATGCATTGTTTTTAACCGTTTGACGGATGAATGAACTAAGCATGATAATATGGATTTTGATATGATGAGGTGGATTCTAAGACCTTAGTGCATTTTAGTTTAATTGTTTTTAAATATTTAGTCTAGTTTACGTTTCTGCATGAAACAACTATCAACTTTGGAACTAGGTTGAAATAGGATTAGTTTAGGTAGAGAATCTATTTTTGCAAAACATGATTCCCTGCAAATTCGATCTCATACTTACACAACGCTACACTGCCAACGACTCATGTGCTTGCGAGTATATACATTAAATTTGTACTTCAAATTTTGGTGCCGTTGCCGGAGAGTCGTTTGTTTTTGTTAAAATTGATTTTTTGTCTAGATTGTTAAATTTATTTTTCTACTAGTTATTTACTTTTTGCACTTTTATTTATTTTTTGTTGTTTTAGTGTTGTTCTGAAAAAAAAAAAATTTAGAATAGTGTTTGGATGCTTTTGAGTTTGTTGAAAGTTTCTAGAATTTTAGTCTCTGTTAGTGCGATTGAGCATAGCTTACTTGTGCTCGAGCGCACTTGAGCCTATTCTCCTACGCTTTTGCTTTGCACTCGATAGCTTGCAATCGGTAGCGAGGCACCTAGGCGATAGATCGAGTGCCTTTGTTATGCTTGATCGCACCTCTGTTGCGATCGAGCACACTTACAGACTGCTATATTTGTGCTTGCTTATGATCGATCCCATTAATCCTGCGCTCGAGCGCATCTCTACAGTCAACACCAATAGACTAGAGGCAACTAAGTATATAGTTTTTTAAAAAATATATATATATTGGTTTATTATTAGTTTTATTTATTTGTTTATTTTATCTACTTGTCTTTTATTTTTTATTTGCTGTTATTAATTTTGTTTAGTTAGTTTATTGTTTGTTTATATTTGTTTAGTTAGTTAATTGTTGTTGTTAAAAATTTATTAGTTGTTGTTATTTTTCTTTATTTGATTATTTTGTTGTGCCTGTATTTTATCTGTTGTTATTAAATTTTTGTTAATTATCTATTGTTTTGTTAGTTTAATTTTTGTGTATGCTTGGTCGGCGATCCTAAAACTTAGCTTTAATACCTTTAGATTTCAACCTAGAGAGAAATCTTAAGAGAAGTCATAGAACATCCGTTGAGATGGGGGACAACCAAAGAAATGCAAATCAAGAGGAGCATGCAGAGTACCATGATGCGAGACCAGAGAATGAGGAGCAAGTTAGGCATTGGAATGCGGACTTCACTACATCACTTCGGAAGTTCTTCGCACTTGTTGCAACTAGTTCCCACTCGAGTATAGTGCTGCCACCAACCAATGCCACCCATTTTGATTTAAAACCACATGTCATCTAACTCCTACCTTCATTTCATGGCCTGGATCATGAAAACCCCTACGGCCATGTTAAGACATTCAAGGATATATGTGCCATATTCCAATTCCATAACTTCTTGAAGAGTCGGTCCATTTTAGACTTTTCCCTTTTTCCCTTCAAGGTAGAGCCAGGGCATGGTTGGATTCCGACACGTCCAGGTCTATTACATCTTGGGAAAGCTTGTTGAGTAAATTCTACAATAATTTTTTCCCAATGCCTAAAGTGGATGAGGCCTAAAGGAGATTGGTTTTTTCACTCAAGAGGAGGATGAGAAGTTTTCTAAGTGTTGGGAGAGTTTCAAAGATTTGCTAATCAAATGACCTCCACATGGATATGAGAAGTGGAGACTCGTTCAATTCTTTTACCTAGGGCTAACTCAGCCCAACCATGAGAGTCAATGAATGGGGGGGGGCATTCTTAAGTTTGACAGGACATCTAGCATATAAGGCTTTGGACAAGCTTTCCGACAACTCACAACAATGGGATTTTTCAAGTTGTCGGGATAAATCTGCTCATAACCCCAAGAAAGGAGGCATCTACGAGTTAAAAGGAGAAGCAGAGCTGAACATAAAGATAGATGCGCTCACCAAAATGCTTGACACTCTCAACATAGGTCAGTCCATAAATGCTACCAACACTTTCACTGCTGATAATTGTTCCATCTGTGCTAGTCCATTGCACTCAACACAGAATTGTCCATCTTTTATGGAACAAGTGAACGCTTTCAATGATTATCGAAAGCAGTCAAATGGAACTTATTTAGAGACCTAAAATACAGGGTGGCGAAACCACCCCAATCTCTCATAGAAACAGAGCCAGTTAAATAAGGGAGAAACACCTCTTAATGCTCAAAATCAATATCCTCCTAGAATTCATGCACAGCAGCACAATTAGTCTACATCTCAAGCGCCACCATCTTCATGACAGTCAGCTCTAGAAGACGCATTGAAGATATTCATTCAAGCAAATGGCCAGATGATACATGAGCTCAAGAATTCCATGATGATCAATAGCCAAGCCATATAGGAGGTTAAGAATGCAACCATGGTCAACACCCAAGCAATTGCAAAGATGGAGAGCCAGATTGGACAAATTGCAACTCATTTGGGTGAGAGAGATAAGGGAAAGTTCCCAAGCCAACCCGTGACCAATCTTAAGGCATTTACGACTGGAAATTCTTCAAGTCAAGCACATAGGCAGGAGCATGTACATGCGATTGTCACACTGAGGTCTGGGAGACAAGTGGACAATTAAGTGGTAGAGCTAGAAGCAAACCTTGCTGTGCAAGAAGGGGAAGATGGTGACAACAAGGAGGAAAAAGATGCTAAGCCATCTACAATCACACCCATTGTTAAGGATTCTCCTATTTTATTTGTACCTAAAGCTCCATATCCTAAGAGATTGAAAGCTCCAGAGAATAATATGCAGTTTGCTGAAATTTTCGAGGTGTTTAAGCAAGTTTAGATAAACATTCTGTTTTTTTGATGCAATTCAGCAAGTGCCATCATATGCTAAATTCTTGAAGGATTTGGTCATAATCAAGAGGAAAACAAATGTCCCAAAGAAAGCATATCTTACCGAGCAAGTGAGCTCCATCCTCTAGTGCAGGTTGCCAATCAAGTATAAGGACCCTGGGTGTCCAACCATTTCTTACATGATAGGAGCCAATCAGATTAATAGGGCATCGTTGGATCTGGGAGCAAGTGTGAATCTCCTACCCTATTCAATTTATCTACATCTAGGGTTGGGAGAATTGAAGCCTACTTCTATGATGCTCTAATTGGCTAACAGGTCAATGAAGAGACCAAGCGAAATAATTGAGGATGTATTGATCAAGGTTAACAAGTTTTATTTCCTTGTGGACTTCATAATGATAGACACGGAGCTGGTGCATAATATTGAGAGCCAAATTCCAGTGATTTTAGGGCGACCCTTCTTAGTAGGGATGTTCAATCGGTTATAACCGTCGGTTATTTGCTGTAACTGTAACCGATAACCGACTTGTCGGTTATTTGATTTTCAATAACCGCAACCGTAACCAACTAGTTGGTTATCGGTTATTTTATAACCAATGGTTATCGGTTATTCTGCCCAATAACCAATCGGTTATAACCGCTTTAATTTAAAATGGGCTTTTGTGCTTTTAATGTGTTTTAGGCCTTTTAATTTACTATTTTTTGTCTTATTTTAATGGTTTTGGGCCAAGAAGATGAATACAACCCAAACACATGGCTTTTAAGCCCAAATCCAAGGACAATTTAAAAGACAAAAAAAGATACAAGGCAGTAAACGGATATTATAAAAAACATATAGCCCAAAAATCTAGATATTACAAAATCTGGAAAAAATAAATGCTCAAATCTGCAAAAACAGGGTAGTAAATGGCCAACAAAAGTTTGGAAAAGAAAAAAATTATAGAGACAAAGCAAACATAGACTGAGCAATCACCGCTTGAGAGGCATGGAAGAATTGGAGAACAACGAGTCCTTAGTCTCGAGAGGCATGGACATGAGCGAGTGAGTTTGAGAGGCAGGGACTAGGGATAAATGAGAATAAGATGAAACCTTATGGGTTGCATCTTATTCTCACACCAAAACGACGTCGTTTGGTTTTTTTGTACTTTATTCATATAAATATTTATATTATTATATATATTTAATATATAGATATTTATATTATTATTATATATATGTAGTCGGTTATCAGTTATAATTGCATTTCTCAAACCTTTAAAACCGCTAACCGCAACCAACCTATTCGGTTATCGGTTTTTAATAACCGATTACGAAATCAGTTATCGGATTGTCGGTTATCGGTTGTCAGTTATTATCAGTTATCAGTTGTGGGTCAGTTATAACCGACCCGCATGAACACCCTTACTTCTTAGCTACGGCTAACGCCTTAATCAATTGTAGGACAAGGGTGATGAAAATCTCATTTGGGAATATGATAGTGGAGCTCAACATATTTAACATCAATAACCAGCCACTCAATTATGATGAGGTCCACCTTGTGTGCTTAATTGAAGAGATCACTGATGAGCCAGTAAGTAATATTAGCTTAGAGGATCTTGAGGTGGAGTACTTTGTTCAAGATGAAGATGACCTGGATCTTGATAGGCTAATTGGGTAAGATGGTGTTTTGCATGAGTTTAGCTTGGAGGACCCTGAGATAGAGTGTTTTGCACCATTTGGAGGTGATCTTGATTTAGTAAGCTACTTAAGCAGGCTGAAACTATGTATGAGCCGAGTATGGAGGATCCTAAGATAGAGTGTTTCGCTTAGTGTGGAAGAGACATAGACTTTGATAGGTTACATGAGCCAGCTAGGAGTGTAGTTGAGTCAAGTTTGGAGGACATCATGCTAGAAAGTTTTGCTTAGTTAGGATATGATGTGGACTTAGATGAATTAGTTGAGCAAGCTGAGGCCATTTCTGAGATGCAGCCGGAGTGTGGGGAAACCACTAAGTTATCATTCCCCACACCTTCAGCAGCTAAGCCTCCCAACTTGATTTCTGAGAGCAAATGGGTTGGACCCATTCATGTGTGGCCTAGGTGGTTGAGTGTGATCATGGGGAGGAAAAGAGATAAAGAGTGGTTCTCCACTTGAGTTCAAGCAGGATGGCAAGTGTGTATTGATTACAGCAAGATGAAAGCCCTTACAAAGAAAGATCATTTCTCTCCCCCATTCTTTGATTAGTTTATGAAATGGTTAGCTGGATATCCTTACTCCTTTGTGCTTGGTTGTTATTTTAGCTACAACCATTACCCTTTTGACCCCAGCAAGCCAGAACATACCATTCTCACTGTTACTTTTGATGTGTTTGCATTCTCACTGTCACAAGTCGTCTAGATTATGCAACACACCTAATGTAAATAGTTTGGCTGAAGACTGTAAACTTAGCGCTTGTGGGAGGCAACCCATTTAGGGGTGGGCAAAACCTGCTCAATCTGACCAATCTGATCCGCCTTGCCCTGATCCATGCAGTTTTTGTGCCTATTTTTATGGGTTCGGGTTGAAATTCCCCAAACCCGTTTGGTTCGGGTTGGTTTGCGGGTATTAAATTTTTTTGCCCACGGGTACCTGCCCCGACCCGCACATACCCGCATTAGTATAAAAGAAAAAAATGTAACCCTAACTCTCACTCTTTCTATTATGCAACCTCTCTCCCTCATTCTCTCTCTTGCTCTCTCTCGTTCTCTTGCTCTCACTACAATCTCTCTCCCTCATTCCCTCTCTTGCTCTCGGCTTCTTCTTCTTCATTTGCACCAACTGATGAGTGCCCAATAGTGTTTATTTGGACCCCTTAATTTATGTTTGTTAAGCCCTTAGCCTTGTTGTTTTCTAATGTTTTTTCTTGTTTTAGTGTTTTCTTGTATTGCAGGTCCTTACCATCAAAGTGCTGTAAAAGATGGAAAAGAAGCAAGGAGTCCTTGTCTGTGTGATCGAGCGCACAGACTCATGATCGAGCACACCTGCGATCAAGCGTGTGGACCAGGATCGAGTGCACCATGATCGAGCACATGAGCTGAGATTGAGTGCATCCACGTACACCCGAAATCCCTACGTTGCCCTAGGTCATCGCATTCTCAGCTACGCCATAGGATATTGGAGCGGTTGAGTGCGATCGAGTGCACACCTCACGATCGAGTGCACTGAGCGCCCTGCGATCGAGTGCACCTTCTCTTTCTAGACAGCATATATTTTCCTATAAATAGGACCTCTTGTGTAATTTTTTAGACCTACGTTTGGGGAGCACCTTCTGAGAGCAGTGGCCAGTGTTTGGCACTGCTAGGCCTCTCTAAATGTCAAATTTTATTATCTTTAATTATTTATTGCTTACTTTCATTTTAATGTTGTCTCTCTTTAACATGAGAGGCTAAAAATCTTTAACTAAGGTTGAAGATGAAGCCTCACCTTAATTTTATGCATGTTTTTACATTAAGTTCATTTCAATTATGTCATTTAAATAATGTTTATTCATTTCAATTCGATTTAGTGACAAAGTCGCGATTGATTGTTGTTATGGTTCATCAACGTCCAACGTTCTTTGTATTCCAATTCGGAGGAAAATCAGATGATTGGGTCGAGACGAGGTATCCATTGTGATCAACGATACAGTGGATGATTTGATCTCGAACCAATATCCGTTGTGACTCGTTATACGGTAAATACATTGAATGGTTCGACCAATTTCCATATTGGCAATAGAGTATGCATAGAGTAAAATCAATAGACGGATGAGTGAACTTAGCGTATTAACATGTGTTTTTGATTTGTTGAGGTGGATTCTTAAACCTTAGTTATTTTTATTTATTTGTTTTTAAGCATTTAAATTAGTTTACATTTTATGCACGCCATATGTTTGATATTTAGAACTAGGTTAAGATAACGTTTAGGCATAGGATAGTTTTTCATAAACGCGATTCCATGTGGATTTGATCTCGTACTTTCATAACGCTACACGAACAACGACTCATGCTATTGTGAGTACATTAAATTTGTACATCACCAACCAGCCAAAGAAGCAAAACAAAGATCCACCCTTGGATCAACCGGATCTGAAGTAGAAGAGTGGCATCCCCATAAAGATTCAGATGGACACGAAAGTGAAGGTGAAACTGGGAGGGTTGCGGTGGAGCAAGAAGGTTGGGATTAGAGTTTTGTGTCAAGGCATCACCGGGGTTGCACCGAAATCCAAGTCCCCGTCTGTGACTTTAGTTTCTGGCTCAAAATGCAAGTTGGATCTTCGGATCAAGATCTGGAAATTTACCTTTTAAAGTAATTAAATCATTAATTTCATTTTGTTTGTTTGCTTGTTTGTATTTATTTTTCTTGGGTTTTTGTATGAAGATGGAGTTAAGAAATCGGGGTCGATAGGAGATTACAAAGAAGAAGAGGGGTTAAGTTAATATTAGAAAATGAAAAATCACCTAAAAATACCGACCCGCCCGACCAACCCAACTGCGCAACCCCGACCCATCCTACCCGAATACCTGACGAGTTTGTTGTTTTTACTGTTTATTGCAAGTTGGAATTGTCCGAACCCGATGGGCATGGGTCGGGTGGCCAAACGAGCTGAAACCTACCCAAACCGACCCTGTGCCCAACTTTAAACCCATTGTTCCCTTTAGTTTTTATTGTCATTTTTTTTCTAACAGCAATTAACCTTTTGATGTTTATTCCTATGAGAAAAGATTGTTGTTAGCTGTTGACAGATGTTTTGGTGTTCATGTTTGGGGGACGCCCTAGCCTTTGCACATCTCGGTTCCTCATCCCACAATATTGTATTTCTTGTCACATTGGGGACAATGTGTCATTTAAGTTTGAGGGTGTGGAAAAATACACTCTTTTTTTGTTTGTTTTATTTGTTCATTTTGTTTGTTTTTGTTAAAAAAATTTGCTATGTTGTTGATTAGGCATGACTTATATTATAATTGTGGATTGCATGTCATTGGTGTGTTTAACTTATTTGAACACTGCATATCATTAGAAATCCCAGTGTTTAACACATGAGTTAAATTAAAGAGACTTTACTTGTTTGATTAAATTTTCACATGCACACTAGCATAAGGTCTGTGAGGTATGAGATTTGACTTAAGGAGTGTGTTTCTTAAGATTTTTAGGTTAATGTGATGGGATGATGAAAACCTTGGTTGTTTTTTTGTCCAAAAAAAAAATCATCATAATTTGAGCTTTTCATTGAGTAACCAGACCTCTTGCCTCGCTAAGCAATGAGTGTTCACGTAAAAAGATGAAAAATTCCAGCTAAGTGATTGTATGGCTAGTTAGGCTTCATAGCTCTTTCTGACTTTAGTAATTAAGCCCTTAGGGATGTCTCTACATCTAGTGCCCTAAAACCACCTAGTTTGGGAATCACTAGCCCAACACTCATTACATAAGTTGATTAGAAGTTTAAGGGAGTCAAGCATTGCACAGCCTACACAAAAAAATTTGCACTTTTAGATTCAAGCCTTGGTTGTTTTTATCATATTGCATTACTATCAATTTTGGGGTACACGTGTTTTGAGAATAATTGAAGCCCTATGAGCCTATGTTAGTCCACTTTACACTTTATAGAGCATGTGTTGTCTCAATTTTCCAACTGTGAGTTGAATGATGTGATTATGTTCAACTTGTTAAATTTGCTAATGATGTATGAACCATGTGTTTGTGTGAAAAGATTTGTTTGCCAATAACGTAGTGCCAAAAAAATATGTTTGTGGGTATCATTCCTGGAAAAGCCTCACGAGACTTCACTCGTCCTCTAGGGATGCCTAGGGGTTTAAAAGGCTTGTTGCATATGCTAAATGCAATCGTTTCTCCCACGAAAGCGGAGTTATGTTTTTGTTTTGAATGTGTTTTTCATTTTGTTTTGCTAAGGACTAGCAAAATGTAAGTTTGGGGGTATTTGATGAGTGCCAAATATTGTATATTTGAGGCCCTTAACATATGTTTGTTAAGCTCTTAATTTTGTTGTTTTATAATATTTTTGTTAGTTTTAATATTTTATTGTGCTGCAGGTCATTGCCATAAAAGTGCAGTTGAATGGGTGGAATTAATCAAAAGGAAGATTTGGTCCCTGTTAGTGCACTCGAGCGCGTAAAAGTTGCGATCGAGCGCACCTGCAATCGAGCCTAGCATGATGCATTCGAGTGCATTTGCGCTCAAGTCCAAAAGGCTGTGATCAAGCGCACGCCACATACACCTGAGATCCCCGCGTATCCCTAGCACCATTGCTTTCATTGCTGTATCGAGGGAATATTAAACGGTTGAGTGTGCTTGAGCGCAAGCATGCGCGATCGAGCGTACTAGGGATACGCTCGAGCGCACTTGCGCATGACCTGGCAACATTATTTTTCTTATAAATAGGACCTCTTCTCATCTTTTGTAACCTACATTTTGGAGGTGCCTTTCAGGAGCTAAAACACTATGTTTTGCATTATTTAGCCTTCCAATCATCGTTTCTTTTGTTGAGCCTTCATTTCATTATGCTTAGGGGCTAAATCTTCAACTAAAGTTGAAGATGAAGCCTCTCCATTTATTTATTTACACGTTTTCATGATTAGTTTATACTAAATCCGTCATTTATATGTCATGCATGTTCATTTTAATTCAATTTTGTGACAAAATTGTGATTGAGTGTGCATTAGTTGGATATTCATTGTGTTTTATCCGATGGATATGATGTACTAATTTTATTGTACTCGCCAATTGCACGAGTCGATCGTAATAGAGTGGATGTGCAAGTGCGAGTGTCGAACCCACAGAGAATCGTGTTTGTCAAAAACCAATTTTAAAGTGCTTAAACTAAGAATACCTTAACCTAGTCCCAATATCGAACATGTGGCGTGCATAAAATAAAACTAAGCTAAAAAGCAATAAAATAAAGAAATAAAATAACTACAGTCTCTAATCCACCTCACAATGAATTAATCTAAAATATAAACATGCTTAGCTCATATGTATTAACATTTATGCTACAAGGCATATTTTGAGCGTTAACGCATTGTTCATATTTCCGTCTATCGATAAGCACATATGTATATCCTATTGTTGCTACACAATCTTGTCGATCTACGAGGCAAACACTATTCCCACGCTCGACGCGAATAATCAGTTTAGGGTCGACATGGGTGTGCGCTCGACGCAGGGCACTTATGCTCAACACACATAACTGCTAGGGCGGCCGTGTGCGACCGTGGTGCGCGCGCTGCGGTGCCGGGCGATGCGTCCGTCTCCGCAGGTCGCGTGGCGACCTTGGTGTCGCACGCGTCTGGAGTGCGTTTGAACGCACGCGCGGTCGAACGACTTTGGTAGGTTCTTCACCAAATCCACTTTCTTGCCCTCGCTAGCCATGGTTTAATGCAATGTCCTGCACAACACAAAATACTAAAACACTAAAATGATTAAATATTAACAATGCTAAAGGCCTAACGAATATAAATTAAGGGGTCCAAATAAGCACTTTTTGGCACCGATCAAATACCCCCAAACTTACATTTTTCTAGTCCCTTAGCAAAACAAAACGGAAAACACAATAAAACATAAGTCCGCTGTGGGAGAACGAGCAGTTGCATTGGTATATACAACAAGCCTTTTAAACCTCTAGGAGTTCCCTAGAGGGTGAGTGAAAATCTCGTGAGGTTTTCGGGAATGACACCCACAAACAATTATTTGGCACTATGTTATTAATTGGATAAAGCCCAACACTTAAACACATGGTTCATACATCATTAGTAGATTTAACATGTTAAACATATGAACCACATCATCAGGCATCCAAACATCTTTTCATTCAAAGTTGGAAAATTGAGACAACACGTGCTCCATAATGTGAAAAGTGAACTAACAATAAGATCATGGGGTTTCAATTACTCTCCAAAGACGTGTATCCCAAAATTCAAAGGAAAAACAATGTGATAAATACGACCAAGGCTTATGTTGAAAGATACAATTTTTTTGTGTAGGCTGTGCAATGCTTGACTCCCTTAAGCTTCTAAATGACCTATGTAACGAGCGTTGGGCCAGTGACTCCCAAACCAGGCGGTTTTAAGGCACTAGATGTAGAGACATCCCTAGGGCTTAATTACTCAAGTCAAAAGAGCTACGGAGCCTAAACTAGCCATACAATTTTTTAGTTGGAATTTCTCATCTTTTGACGCGAACACTCATCGCTTGGCCAGGCAAGAGGTCCGGTTACTCAATGAAAAGCTCACTTATTTTGATTTTTTTTTTTTTTATATATTTTTTATATATTTTTATTTATTTATTTTTTATTTTATTTTAAAAAGCCAAGGTTTTCATTGTCACATCATAAACCTAGAAATCTCAAGACACATACTTCAAAGTCAAATCTCATACCCCACAGACCCTAATGCTAGTATGCATGTGAAATTTCAATCAAACAAGTGGAGTCTCTCTAATCCAACACAAGAATCAAAAACTATGATTTCTAATGATAGGCAATGTTCAAACAAGTTAAACACACCAATGACATGTAATCCACAGTTACGATGTAAGTTGTGACCAATCAACAACATAGTAACAAACAAAAAGAAAAAATTTTATATACATGGCAAAAACAAATATATACATGCAAAAACAAAACAAACAAATAAAAAGACAGACAGAATGTTTGTCCACACCCCCAAACTTAAATGACACATTGTCCGCAATGTGGCAAGAAATACATTACAGTGGGATGAGGAACCGGGATGAGCAAAGTCCAAGGCGTCCCTCAAACTTAAACATCAAAACATCTGTCAAAAACTAACAGCAATCTTTTTCTAAAAGATAAAACATCAAAATGTTAATTCTTTGTTAGAAAGCTAAACAAATAAAATATATACATGAAAATAAAATAACAAAAATAAAATAAAAATGCGGTGGAAAATAAAAAAAAAGAAAATACCGCACCTTCCCGCTCATAAGGATGTCCAATCAATCCCTTCCATCCTTTTTCTTTAAAATAAGATACCCCTCTGGAAGGATGTTAAGCCATCTTATGTAGTTGTCCTTGTTTGAGGATCCACTTAGGAACATGGTTCCTAGATTTGTGATGGTGTGTGTGAATCCTCAAAGATTTCTACATAAGATGACTCTTCGAGACATTGGAAAGATGGAACTTGATGACATGTCTCGAGAGGGATTGTGACGAAGGGGTAAGCTTCAGTACTCACTTCCTTGTCATTGGGCCAATTTAAAATTGGCGGGGGGTCAAGGTGTTCCTCTTCTTCTCCTCCATTCTCAGTCAGCACCTCAGGAGTGGGATCCAATAAAGCCTTAGCTTGCTCATGTATCACGTCGAGGTCCAAATCAAACTCAAATTGAGCAAAGCTCTCTTCCAACGGATCCTCCAGACTTGGCTCTCTAAACCTCACAACTTGCTCGAGGAACTTGTCCAGATCCAGATCATATTCAATTTCATCAAAACACTCTCCAGATGGATCCTCAAGACTAGGCTCACTAAAAGTCTCAACATGATCAAATAGCCTATCCAAGTCTAGGTCATCTCTATCTGGAGCAAAGTGTTCTATCTCAGGATCCTCTAAACACAAATCATGCAACACTCCATCTTGCATCACTAGCCTATCAAGGTCTAGGTTACAATCATTTGGGGTAAAACATTCTATCTTAGGGTCCTCTAAGCTACACTCACTTGCAATTTCATCTCCAATTTCCTCATCAACAAGTATGGTGGTGGTTTGGGCATTGTCAAGTGTAGACTTGTTAACTTCAGTCATGTGATGGTAAATGAAAGGGCAATCATCAAACTGGTGAGAAGGATGAGAACAATATTCACATGACTGATGAGGTGTGTGAGTGTGAAAAAACTGGGTATGGGCATGTCTGGCAGCCATGAGTTGGTTCGCCCTCCCCTCGAAGTCATCGACATGAGTAGTAGGAAAATGTTGCTCAAATGACTCTTGGGAAGGATGAGCCATCTCATGAATCTGAAACTCCTCCTCCTCAACTAGGTTGAATTTAGAAATTAATTGACCGAATTGTCCTTCCAACCTTGCAACTATTTCAGTGTTTGCCATATGGGCACCCATAATTTCTTGACAAGGTTGGTTGACTGTTTTCCTAAACATCTCGAGTGTGTCTTCTAATGATGGTTCATGAGACGCAGAAATGGTGGGTTGGCCTACTAGTTCCATGAATTCCTTAAGAGTGTCTTCCAAGGAAGACGTCTGAGGAGGATAGTCATATGAATGGGAAGAAAAATGGTTGTCGAACTGCGGATACTCAGGGTGGTGCAGTTTGTCAACCTGGGGAGCAAAATTTTCCGTAGCATAATCATGCCACGAAAAATCAGAATGGTTGCTCCAGTCCGGGTTATAAAAATTTGAATTTGATTCAAAACCAGGACTGGAGAAACTGGTGTTCAACTACTCATTTGAAAAATCAGAAAATTGTCCCCAATGTGGACAATCACCTAAACTATGATAAGGACTGGAGCAGTGTGAACACGGTTCATGTGGGTGCAAAGTGGTAGGGGAAACATTAAAATAATCGAACGGAAGACTCATGCTTCACCCAAACAGTTTAATATGTCCCACATGAAACAATTAACAATAAAAATAAAATAAACAAAAACTAACAAAAGTACTAAACAAAAAACTAATAAGTAAACTAACAAAACAATAAACTAATATAAACTAACAACATATTAAACTAATTAAACAATTAAAAATAAACTAACTAACAAAACTAAAAAAAAGCAAGTAAATAAATAAAACAAAGTAATAAATAAATAATTAAAGACAAAACAATAATTAAATAAAAATGAAAAATTAAAGCTTAGCTGCCTCGGGTCTTCCGGGTGTCAGAGAGATGCGCCGAGCGCAGTACGTATGCTCGAGCGTAAGTGTAAAATGTAGCGATCACGTGCGCTCGATCAAGACAAAAGGGCGCAGCCCTAATCACCACGCTTGCACGCAAATGCGCAGCAAGTGAGCGCAGGCATGCGACTACGCTGGAATATGCCCATGTGCGTTCGTCGACCGCACTGTTGGCGCCTGATTTTCCAAAGACTCGACTGAAACTAAAAAAAGGTAAACAAAAACGTTTAACTCTAAATTTTTTTTGAATTTTAGATTTTATCTATACAAAAGCACGAAACAAAATAAAATAATTGCACAATTAAAATAACTAGTAGAAAGATAAAATTAATCTAAGCAAGAAAAATCAATTTCAACAAAACACCGATTCCCCGGCAACGGCGCCAAAATTTGATGTACTAATTTTATTGTACTCGCCAATTGCACGAGTCGATCGTAATAGAGTGGATGTGCAAGTGCGAGTGTCGAACCCACAGAGAATCGTGTTTGTCAAAAACCAATTTTAAAGTGCTTAAACTAAGAATACCTTAACCTAGTCCCAATATCGAACACGTGGTGTGCATAAAATAAAACTTAGCTAAAAAGCAATAAAATAAAGAAATAAAATAACTACAGTCTCTAATCCACCTCACAATGAATTAATCTAAAATATAAACATGCTTAGCTCATATGTATTAACATTTATGCTACAAGGCATATTTTGAGCGTTAACGCATTGTTCATATTTCCGTCTATCGATAAGCACATATGTATATCCTATTGTTGCTACACAATCTTGTCGATCTACCCGAGGCAAACACTGTTACAAGAGGTCACAACGGATAATGGTCCGAAGACGAATATCCGATGTATCTCCGGTTGCAACGATAGTCGACGTTTGGCGATTGGCAAACAACAATCAATACACTTTTGTCACTAAAATGCATTGAAACGAATAGACATAAATTAAATGACAGAATAATATGAACTAAACACAATATATATATAAACAAATTAAAGTAAAGGGAATAAGAGACTAAATAAAAGTAAAATAAAACATTAATTAAATAAATGACAATTTAGGAGGAATTTACAGTGAAAAACAGAGGGCTTTGGGCCCTAGAGGCACCTCCCAAACGTGCTTCACAAATGAATGCACGAGGTCTATTTATAGGCTGGCAGGACACTGAAGTACGTTCGAATGCACTACCTGCGTTCGAACGCACCAGTTATTCGCATTCGACCGCGCACCCTGCGTTCTACCGCGAATAACCGCTGTGGCGGCTAGGGCTGACATGGGTGTGCGTTCGAACGCACATAACTGCTAGGGCCGCCTGCTGCGTGCGACCGTGGTGCTGCGCGCGTCCGTGGTGCTAGGTGCGTGCGTCCGTGCTGCTGCAGGCTACGTGCGACCTTCGTGCTGCACACGTCCGTGGGTGCGTTCGAACGCACTTTGGCAGGTTCTTCACCGAAATCCACTTTCTTGCCCTCGCTAGCCATGGTTTAATGCAATGTCCTGCACAACACAAAATACTAAAAACACTAAAAATGATTAAATATTAATAATGCTAAAGGCCTAACGAATATAAATTAAGGGGTCCAAATAAGCCCTTTTTGGCACCGATCAGGATACATTTCATCTTTTGATTTACTTTGGATACCCATTGTCTTTTGTATTAAGCATAGATACATTGGATCTTTTGAACTAAACTGGATATGTTTTGTCTTTTGTCAAATGGATGGATTCTTTGAATATTTTGATAGGAACAACAGAACATGCATTGTTTTTAACCGTTTGACGGATGTATGAACTAAGCATGATAATATGGATTTTGATGTGATGAAGTGGATTCTAAGACCTTAGTGCTTTTTAATTTAATTGTTTTTAAATATTTAGTCTAGTTTACATTTTTGCATGAAACAACTATCAACTTTGGAACTAGGTTGAAATAGGATTAGTTTAGGTAGAGAATCTATTTTTGCAAAACATGACTCCCTGCAAATTCGATCTCGTACCAGTACATTTTGGTGATTATCTATGCTATAATGATGTTATATTTTTCTCTGGTGAATGTTAAATTATTGATCTTTAAGTCTTCTGCTGCAACTTTCTCGTTACGACGAGAAAGGTTGAAATCACTGAGTCTTATCTCGTGAGGGATAGGACTGGGAGGCGAGCCATGGGATCAAATACTAGTTAATTGATTTGCCCATTAAGGTCATCACACCTTAGTCAATCGAAAAGATGTCATAAGCCTTTTTGTTACATTTTCTTCCAAATTTCTAATATATAGATATATGATATATGCATATGATATAGAGTAACAATGGTAATTCAACAATATGGTCTGCCCGAGATATTACCCATTCTTTGTAGGGTTAACGCTGTCCCGAGGGACCTGTAATACAACACCAGTATCCTGGATATTGTACATTACCATCCATAACACTAGTGGCACGATCAAGTCTGACCTCGGGTGGTCCACACCACTAATGATGTATGTCATTTAGTGACTACACATTAAGGTTGCGCCAATCATGAAGCAGTCATTGGATCCAAGGCCCATATAATACACACATTTGACTATGAAGTTAAATGTATAGTAAGCCCATGACCATTATCCCGCACGTACCGGTGTACCATGTCATACGATGCAATTTATCTTGTCCGTATTTTACATATGTTGTGTCCTATGAAAATACTCGCAAGTGCACGAATCAATTGTAGTTAATGGATTACAAGTGAGGTCGATCTCACAGGGAATTGTGTTCTTGAAAGCAATTTTATATCTAAAACAATTGAACCCTAACCTACTTCCAAATTTTGAGAGATTGTTGTTTTAATGAAAAATCAAAAGCAAAAGAAATTTAAAATGATTGTAATCTAATGACGAAGCACTAGGATTTCGGAATCTGCACTCACGAATTTATAACAACAAAGTAACATGATCTATAATGTTCTCAAAAGTTCTCATATGTAAATCTTAGATTTGTTTTACTATTACTTCAAAGAATTAATCAAAACATCCCATGTATCCATTCATAACCCAAATCACAAAAGCAATCCAATATTTAATCAAATCATTACTATATCCATAAATCATAAGAAAATAGCCTATCTTATCAAAACATCAATTGTATTCAGAAAATAAATCATAGAGGAAATCCAATCATCAACAAAGGAAACCAAATAATCAATTGTATTGAATCATCTTAAATCATCAAGTATATCCTTGAATCACAAAAGATATCCAAAAATTCTTCAATCTAATTGATTAGAAGTAAAACAATAGGTCAATTAAACCATTAAATTGGGAAACACTACATACATGAAACAACGTTGAAAATCATAAGTGAGGCCCTCTCATGGTATTGAAAGACAAAATACAATTAATTGAATTCATAATGAAAATTGAGTACTTACAAATATTGAATCACAAATTTGAGATCCAAAAGCTAGGAAACCCTAAAACTCTCTTCTAGAATTTAGTAATTCATAGCCTCCCTCAACTAATCTGATAATTATCTATTTATAAAATTAGGGTTTACAGGTTGAATCAAACTAAAACTCCCTGCCAGATCGGACAGATGCGCTCAAGCACACTTGGGCATGCAGTTTCCCCCTACCGCGCAATCATTTGCGCACAATGGCTTTGAATGGGCTCGTCTGCACTTGATCGTGGGGCGCTAGGCTCGAGCGCAAGTACACTTGATCATGGGGCGCATTTTCATAGGCAGCAATTCTCCCAAGAGTGCACTTTCGCATAAATTTGCAATTTTCCCCTAGCAACCTACAAAACACTAAAGACACAAAACTAACCCAGAACATCAGATAATAACACAGCTAAAAGATTAACAAAAGTAAATTAAGGGGTCCAAATATACAATATTTGGCACACATCAACAAGTATGCTTTTACAAGTCTCATTTTCGTTAACATATTAAGCACAATGTTTTTCACAAAAAGCTAGTGTTGATGTGCAACAAGTATATATCGTGAGAGTTGTAAATATGCATGTTTTGGTACACAAAATAGTCATGCAATCATGAGAAAATAATAGCGAGCATTATGTGAATTAAAACTCACCTAGGTTGAATAAAGTCTTCGAATACTCCTCCAAATGGTCAAGGTTCTCCAAATCTGTAGAAAACCTTCTATTAGTCCTAAGTCCACTAAAACAACCCTAGATCATGAAAATAGGAGCTATCAGACAGCTGTCCAAAATATCGTTCTCAAAATGCTTCTGATTGTACATCCGGGCTCAAGACTGTACGTTTGCTCAGAAGGTTTCAGGTGGAACCTCATCTTGTCCATGCGTCCCTCTTATCCTCCCAAATTGGTTCTAAGCCTATTTAAATGGATTCCCAAGACCTCTATATCAAAATAAGGCCTCCATGCATACGTAAACATGTTCGATAAATGTAAAACACTAACCCAACAAGATTTAAAACATAACCTAGCTAGAAACTTAAACAAATAACTAAGCTAGTCTAAAAAGCATTAAAAGAGCATGACTTAAGGAACGAGTAGATTTTAAAAGGTTACCTCCTCAAAGACAAGGAATCACCTCCTTCTCCACGAAACACTCAAACTCACAAGAATTACTCACATAAGGGTTTCAAAGAGGGCATGAATGAACATGAAAGGGTGAGGGATAGGGGGTATTTATAGGTGAGAAAAAGCTGAGGGCGCTCTATGCTATTCTGAAAAGTAGCGTATGTTCGGTACTATTGGAGCATATATCTGATACTATTTACCAGCGGTCCAAAGGCTGTATCATACGTCCTTGTACTATTTGCATGCGTACGTTTGGTGGTCACCCTGCGTATGTCCTTTACTAAAGACAAGAACATACGTCCGATGTGTTGGGCATACGTACAATCCGAAAGTCCAATTTTTCAAAATGTCCCTCTAGTTGTCCTTAGTGACCCAAAACCCAAATTATCCTTATAATTAAGCTACCTAAGCTTAATTAATTATTTGGGTCACTACACTACGCTTTAGGTTACTTCTTTCTCTTTGGTCATCCTTCATGTGGTCGTCCTCTTGACAACTACCTCTGCTATGGCAATGGCAACTGTTCTCTTGGTGACTGTGACCATCAGAATGGTGGCTATGATTTCCTTATTCCTCTAAATGTCCATTTCAATTAACATCAGACTAAGAATGTGCCAGAAAATGGCAGTGCAACTCCTCATTCTGTTGGATCAAAAGAGTAACTTGGGCCTCCATAGCGGCAATACGCTACCTGTCCTCTCCAATTTGGGGAATTAGTGGTCGCCGTTGATTGGTTTGAAGTACTGATTCTTCACAGTGAGCTTGACTTTTGGACCTTGTGTTCACCATTGTGAATTTTAATTTCGTAAGAACGAGAAATTGTTCCCACAGACGATGCCAAACTATTAAAATAGTTTATGGTTTGATGACAACCCAAGGGTAGAGTTGTAATTTTGATGATGTTTCTCCTTCGACCTGTGTTGTGCAAATATCAACCTAACTTAATAGTCGAATAAATGTATGTTTTAACTCGCAAGTGCAAAAGATCAAAACAATAGTAGCGAGTGTTGAGCCAATGACTCCCAAACTAGATGGTTTTAGGGAAGTAGGTGTAAAGACACCCCTAAGGACTTACTAACTCAATTCAAAAAGGCTACGAAACTAAACTTGCCATAAATTTAACCAAATCAAATTTTTCACCTTTTGACGTGAACATTCATTGCTTAATGAGGCAAGAGGTCCAGTTACTTAGTAAAAAGTTTATCAATGATTAATATATATTTTTTAATCATATGTAATATGCCAAAGTGTCCATCTAACAAGTCATTCAGTTTCACCCAAGACATAGAAACATACACATTAGACTCTCGTGTCATACCCCACAAATTATGTGATAATGTGCTTATATAGATTAGGTCAAACATGTGAATTCTCAAATGCCTAAGGTAAGTAACCAAATTGAAAAACTCTATTATCAGATCATGTGTTCAAAACTTTAAGCTCACCAATGAAAATTAAATCACTATTTTTCAGATCAACCAAAATTTTAAGACAAACATGAACATGCGTTTTGTTTTTCTTAAATGGGACAAAGTGTGTGTAAGTGCCTCCCATACCCCTAAACTTAAATTACAAATTGTCCCAAAATGTGTATATAGCATGAAAAGATCTCACTTGTGAGATGAAGAAAACTGTCTAGACTAGTATGACTCATAGCACACCCCCAAACTTGAACGCAAGCACACTAGACTTTGAAAAACAAAACAATAAAGTAACAACAGAAAACAAAAAGAAACTAACAATAAAATAAAAACAAACAAACAAAGAGAAAAATTAAAAAAGATATGTTGTGGGGTGCCTCCCATGAGCACTAAGTTTAACGTCTTCAGATAGATTGTTATACTCCTCACATTGCTGTCCTAAAGAAGATGCGACTGTAGCAATTCTCCTTGCATATGCAGCAGTTCTTGTTTTGCAAATCTTTTCTCTGCCAGGAACTTATCCTCTCTTGTCTGCCTTCTTTGATCTGCCAACCCAAACCGGGGGAACGAAAACTCATCACAAATGTGTTCATAGTGTGAAATGCCCATAGTGACGGTTTCCTCATCCTCTTCCACCTCCTGCTCAGCTTTAGGCTCATCCATGTCCATATGATCCTCATCCTTTCCTCTCTCTACCTTAGCTGTTGATGCCCTTAATGATGAAGCTTGAGTTCTAGGCATCTTGCAAGTTGGTTCAAGACTTTCGTCAAACTCTTGGCGTGCAGCTTCCAAAATGAGTGATGCCAAACCACTATAAAATAATGCTCAATCCCCTACAAAAATAACAAACCCAACACAAAAGACAAAACAAAATCCATAGCTACAGGCTGTGCTTGTCAAAAATAGAGAAAAATGAGGTGGTGGTAGTGTTTATCATGGCGCAAAGGAGAAGGTGAAGGGGGAAGGGAAGGTGTAACTTAAAAACAGGCCATGTGAGCCTCTAGTTGAGTGCACTCATGTGCGTAGGGGTGCACGGTGGTAATGTGCTTGACCGCACAACTAGGTGCGCTTGATTACAATAGCAGAACAGAAACAACAATTCAATAGGAGAGGAAAGCAATAGATTAAAACAAAAATCTAACCACTAATTAAAGAAAAACATTAAAACTAATTAAAATCGTCAACAAAATAAAATTAAAATAAATTAATGATGCTCCAACCAAATATCAATCAAGTGCAAGACATTGCTGTAAAAATATAATAAAGTAATGAACATAGAACAACAATGGAAAGGATAAAACTAGGACGAAGATCATGGACAAGGCCTAATAAAGGATTCAAGTGTATAGGGCTTGCGCTCAAACCGATGAAGCTGACTCATTTAGTCAAATATATGGGATCTGCCAAGCCAACAAAATCGACATCATTGAAGCGCTTAGTGCTTTTTGACCTTTAATTTTGAACTTGAAGCACCAATATTTTCTTCTCTTGGACCAAAGAGAATGGAATTTACCTACAAAAAGGTAATTCCAATTATCCACAGATCAGGGTGGACCACTATGAGTCTTTTCAAACAATTTCTCATCTAGAAGGGAATCATGAACTAGAATAAAATAAGGAGAATACTCAGGGTGTTTATCTATCTTGATGTCCTCAATTTGCTCATGACATAGCCTCAACAGACTACTCTCTTGGCTTCTTGGTACTTCGGGAATAGGAGCTGAAGTTGGAGAAGTTTTAGTGCTCTCTTCCTTTTCCCGATGTGGTTCATGTGGAATCTTAGTTTGCTCCTCCTTCCTCTCTTCCTCTTAATTTTCACCACTTCTTCAATCCTAAGTGTGATGATAGCTTGCTCATGATAGTAAATGCACTCATCCTCCATGAAGTGTCCATTAGGACTGGCCACCAACTGACTTCAACACTCTTCTTCTTGGTATTGTTGAGGCCAATAAATGGGAGGTGACTCTTCTTCATGATAGTGTTGAGACCAATTGATGGGCGATGACTCCTCTTCAAGATTTTGTTGAGACCAATAGATGGATGGCTCCTCTTCATGATAGCAAATGCTCTCTTCTTCCATACATTGTCCATGAGGATTGGTCACTGACTAGTTTTGGTCCTCTTCTTATTCTTCTTGGAGGATATCGGCTTCTTGTTTTGGTTGGACCTTCATTATCTCAACTACTTGCCGTGTACTATTGGTCAACACTTTGATCATATCTAACAACTCTTCAGAAACCTCAAAAGGAGGTGGTTCAACCTGATATTGTTGTTGTGGAGCTGATTGAGAGGAACATGAATGATCATATATGGGAGATGGCTCCTCTTCTTGGTATTGTGGAGGCCAATACAAGGGAGATGGCTCCTCTTGGTATGCTTCTAATTTTTCCAGCAATTGCATATTGGCCTCAGTGTGGCTAAGAAAGGACTATGATTGACCATAGAATCGCGGACATGATTGAGGGTACGGTTCATGAAATTGTGGAGTAAGATTTCTTGGAACTTAAGCTTGCCATGAGAAATTGGATTGTTGGCTCCATGCTAGGTTATAGGAATCAAAATAGTCACCGACCCCCGATCTGAGAATAAGGTGTTCATATGCCCATAAGAATAGTTAGAAAATTGGCTTGTTGAAAGACAATCTCTAACATGGTAATAAGGGTTGTGGCAATATGAACATGGTTCATGGGGCGTTGGAATGTTTCCCCACATGTGAACAAGAACAAAAAGAAAAATAAAGATAAAAATAAAAGGGAGAACTCACAGACCACCCAAAGTGCTGGAACGTAGCTACTGTCTAGTAGTGCACTTGATCACACAGGTTGGGCTGCTCAATCGCACTTAGGAAAAATTGCAAAACAGAAAAGGAAACACAGCATCTTTGGTGCAACTGTCTAATTTTGCACTTGATTGCCCTGCAACAGTATGCTCAATCGCACCACTACAGAATGGAATTAAAATTCCAGAAACCAAGTAACAAGAATATTAAAATTAAAAATAAAATAAAATGAACTAGGGAAAAAAATTCTAAACAAAATTAAACAATCTCCGGCAACGGCACCAAAAACTTGTTGTGCAAATATCCACCCAAATTAATAGGCGAATAAATGTACATTTCAACTCGTAAAAGCACAAAATCAAAACAATAGAATAGGGTACAAGTACGAGAATATTCCCACAAGGATTGTTGATTTTGCTTAGAATTAATTTTCTAATTCAAAACATCAAAGTTGTCATGAAATTGATATTATGAAAAGAAATAAAAATTAATCAAATTTGTAGGGTTTTGGTATCCTCCACTAATCAGACAAATTAAGATAACAATATGCTAATTCGCCAATCATAGCGGTATATTTAATGTTTGCCAACCTAAGGGCATTAATGTATACTCCTTAAGCTATAGATTTCTCTAAGCAACAAATTAGGCATGGGTGTATGCTCTAACTCTTTTCTTTCTTAAATGATTTAGTATAGGTGTATACTAAGTTCGTTTTTAAGAAAGCATAAATCTATGGAAATCGACAAACACATGGAGCCTAGGGCATGGTGTATACTCCCGATTCTCCATGTTAATTAACCCAAGAACCCATGTGGAGATTTTTTTGTCACTCTATTAAGCCTAGGACTTGATCATCAAAATTGACTTAAATAACTAATCCATACCACATGCATATGTTGATCAGGCACATTCATATGAGAAATTTGATAAAGTAAGAATTAATCAAGTTAAATATCCCAAAATATGATTGTAGCAAAGGCGCCAGTATTGAAATCCTAAAATGACATGATTAGGGCTTCAATCTAGCCCCAAACTAAAAAGTTAGTTACACATAATTTAAATAAAACTAAAAAGAAAAGGGAAAGAAGAAACAAACAACTCCTAGAAGTAGCCTCCAAATTCTTCTCTTTCAGATCATCCCTGATGAGTGCCAACTATTGCACATTTGAGCCCTTTAACTTGTAATTGTTAAACCCTTAGTTTTGTATTTTTCTGATGTTTTTGGTTAGTTTTGATGTTTTAGTTTTTTGGAAGTTGTTAAGGTACATATGTGGCTAATTCTATTTATTCTGGGGCTTAAGACAATTCGGGGAGCATTGGCAGCAAATTTGAGTCGAGCGATGATTCGTACCCAACGAGTCCCACCAAAAAGGCCATATATAGAGTTATAGAACTCCGATTGGAGTGATTTTGGAAAGCTAACTCAAAGATCTACAAAATCATATCTCACATGTGGTGGCTAATTCTAAAGAAAGTGCACTCGAGCACACATATAGTGCGATCAAGCACACTGCCCATCGAATGCCGAAAGTCATGCTCAAGTGCGATTGAGTGTACCTAGAGTGAGATCAAGCACACTCGGCCAACCTGGCAGCACTACAACCCTAAAATTAGATTAAAAATATCATCTTTCTTACAGAGACGTGCCGGGGGGGCCGTGTTTTTCAAATTTCGTATTTTCTAGGTTTTTGAAGCTTGGAACTCCGATTCTTTTGTAAGTTTGTTAATTTTAATAAAGGATTTTAGTTTTCTTGTGATTTCTTTTGTCATGAGAGACTAAATCTTCAACTAAGGTTGTAGATGAAGCATCACCATTGATTTGTTTACATGTTTTTATGATTGGTTTGTACTGACTCCGTCATTTAGGCTCCGTTTACTTCGACATAAAATGGTTTCCGTCGAAAAATATTTTCAGAGAAATCATTTTCCTTGAAAAATTTTTTGCTGAAAACATTTTACGGTGGAAAATCAATTTTTTTTGAATATTTTTATTTAATTATATTAACCTATAAAATATAAAAATATAAAAAGATTATGTCATTCACGCCAATGTGGTGCACAGCTGCACACCTTCCAATTCCTTTGGATTTCGAATCTTCTCTGTCGGTCCCGTGGGGCCCCTCCTTCAACGGCAACAAGGCCTCCGCCAGCCTCAGGCTCCTGGATCTCGCGTGATCAACGGCTCAAGCGAAGCCACGTAGTGGGCCTTCCTACCCCGATGTAGTAGCCTCAACATGGGGAACGCACTCCTGGCCGGGCTCTTGGCCCTCAACCTCCCGGGAGACAGCCCTCTCACCACCTCCTCTTTTAGCCCCGAGAAGAACCCCTGCTTTCTCACAATTTTTCACGACTCCGACAAAGAGAGCCGAGCGGCGGGGAACGATGACAAATGACAATGAGAGCGAAATTGCAGTGCTCTGAAACTCAACGAAGAAGTGAGAGACAGTGAGAACCAACCCAGGAGGTCGAGGGTTTTCTTTTCTAGTAAGGAGAGTCGGGTTTTTTTTTGGGTGGAGTGGGGAAAATGGATTACAAAATTAAAAAGGGGAAACCATTTTCCAAAAAAATATAAGGCTTTTTGGTCAAATGGAAATCATTTTCGATTTGACCATTATTTTACGTCGAAGTAAACACTGTAAAATACGGAAATCATTTTCTGGAAACCAATTTATGTTGAAGTAAACGGAGCCTTAATGTAATGTATGTTCGTTTCAATTCAATTGTGTGACAAAATTGTGATCGATTGTTGTTTATGAATCATAAAACGTTGGATATTCATTGTGTTTCATCCGGGGGTACATCAAATGATTTTATTGAGACTTATATCCATTGTGATCTACGGATACAATGGATGATTTGATCTCAATTCAATATTCATTGTGATTCTTTTAATGGGTGGATTCATTGAATGATTCAACAAGATTTTGTAAAAGCAATAGAACATGCATAGAGTTTAATCGTTTGACGGATGTATAAACTAAGCGTGAGAATGTGTACCTTGATTTGGTGAGGTAGATCCCGAAAACCTTAGTGTTTTTATCTTTTGATTTATTTTGATTTGTTTGTATTTAAATTCAATTATATTTATTTTAAGTTTTTATTACAAAATTTGGAACTAGATTAAGATAGAGTTGATTTAGATAGAAAATTGATTTTTGCAAACACAACTCCCTGTGGATTCAACCTCACACTTGCACATACACTTTATTGCATACGACTTGTGCGCTTGCAAATACAATTAAATTTGTACATTAGTCCCCCTAACTGTGTGGCTTAGAGGTCTATTTATAGGCTTTAAGAAGACTCTAGAAACCTTAGTAAAGTCGTAGGTTTAAGTCCTATTAGAACCTGGACTTTGAAACCCTAATTTGGAATGAAAAAGGAATCTTGGTCACATCTGAATTTTCTTCCAGCGCACAAGTGTGCTCGATCGCTACCCGTGTGTGCTCGATTGCAAATGCGATCGAGTCTTCCTTTGTGTGCGCAAGCGCACCCCTATGCTTGCTCCTTTGTTGGGGCGCTCGAGCCTTGGTCTTCTACGATTGATCGCTGAACCTGAATACTTGCTCTTGATCCAAAACTTCTAACTCTTCCAATTTTGTCCTTTAAGCCCACTACTTCCAGAATTACTTCATTTTCTCTAAAAACTTAGAAAAACATATAAAACACAAAAAGTAAAATAAAATGGAACAAAATAACAAAAACTAAAAAATTAACAAATGTAAATTAATGGCTAAAATATGAATATTTTGATACTTATCAACCTACAAGACAAGAGTGGAGTTAAGTGAATACGCTGATCGTGTTTCCGACAAATCCTCCTTCAATGCTAAAGTTAGATCATTTCTGGGTATTGTGTAATGTCTAGTGATAATGAGTCATGTACCTGTCTCCTTGATGCTCCTGTTCTTTTATAGGTAGAATTTGTGTGAATGTGAAAATGATGACCGAGCAGAGAATCTGGGATCCAAGCGTAATGGATGGAGGTATTAAAAACTCTGTCTCCCAACCGTTCCAGATAATTTGTAACTGTATCTTTGGATTAACGCGTATCCCTTGATTGGTGCGTAACTGTTTGGGTCATTAATGTGTGTCCGTTAATGACGCATAACTGACCAGATGATTTAAAGCACATCCGTTATTTGCAAATAAATAAGTTAGGCGTTCCCAACCATGCTAGTCTTGGGAGTGTATTCTCGGGATGGCCTAAGCTATAGGTGTGCTAGTTTGGGTCTCTTATGATGGGCCTGTCATGGTCTTTTGGGCTTTCTTCCTTATATTTTTCTGTTCAGGACCCATGGGCCCGAGCCTCAAAAGTATGTGTAACAAATCCAATTAAAAAATAATAAAAAATCTAAGAGGCTAAATATAATTCTTTCTTTGACAAATACACAAGATTTAAAAATATTTACATACGAAATGGTTATTTCGAAAAAAAAAAAAAAAAAAAAGCCCTCAAAAGGGCTACTTGGATAAATCTTTACGACAGATATTCACGAAAGTAATTAAAATTAAATATAAGGATTTAATTCTAATACTTTCCCACTCTTCCAAAATAAATAAATAAAACTCCCAGTAATGCATCATCCCCATTTCCTTAAAGTGTGTGTGGCATGGTCTCACCGAGTATTTGAAGCATAAAATCAAGTATTTGAAGCATAAAAATTGATTTTATGGTTAAGAGAACCATGCCACATTAGTTTTGGGGTTATAGGGTAATTAATTGAATTACTCGAAGCTGACTTATAGAAGGGTGGGTATCAATTTGGTAAAGCCATTATCGGTCGATTAACCGAAATTGTCAGTTAAATCAGTTAATTCACCGATTTCATTTCGATAACAAATTATTTCAAAATTTTTGGTTAATTTTTGCCGATTAGTCAGTTAACTATGGCCTTTTTAATTAGACCAATGTTATTTTTAAATGGGTCAAAAATTAATTATTTTGAGTAAATTTTTTTTTTTTTTTGGGCTAAAATAACTTATTAAACATAAGACGCAAAAAACTTTCCAAATACTTTTAACAAAACATCATTCCGCAAAGTCCATTCGTCAAAGCCTTAATCTATGTCAAATTTGGTTGTTCGGTTCGGTTATTTGACTACAAAATTTTATACCCATTAACCGAACCGAACCGAACCGACGCTAATATAAAAAATCTATACCAATTTTTGACTTGCATAAGTAGATTAATTTCAATTCAGTCGTAATCAGGAGACAGTTAATTTGCTCACCCCTACTTATGGCTATTGTTAGTGGCGACAAATTAATTAAATTAACTACTTAACTCTTGTGATTGGCCATTATTATTTTTTTATTATTTTTTTCTTTCTTTTCTTTGTGGGGTTGTAATTGACATCACGTCTATTACATGTGGCTCTGAGTATATTTTTATTTCTTTAGACTAAAATACCTCTAAAGAAAAGCTGTGGAATCGCGGGGGATCAATTCCACAAATAAATAAATAAACTTATTAGTATTTTTTTTTCTTTTTTTCTTTCTTTTCTTTGTGGGGTTGTAATTGACATCACGTCTATTACATGTGGCTCTGAGTATATTTTTATTTCTTTAGACTAAAATACCTCTAAAGAAAAGCTGTGGAATCGCGGGGGATCAATTCCACAAATAAATAAATAAACTTAAAATGCAAGCATGCCTGAGAGACAAAGTGTTTTGTCATGCATTTCTTTAAGTATTATTCTCTTAACCATTTTTCATAGAAAATTATTAAATGTTTGTAGAACTCACATAAGACAACAAATTTAATAATGGATCCATTAAATTTACAAAAAAATATGATTGAGAGAATGATATATTGCATGTCTAATTTCTTAAATACGTCACAAGTGAGACACTTTTTTTTTTTTTTTTTATGGTTAACTTCACTTAACCCCCTAAAATGTTGCACCTTTTGCAAATACTCCTCTAATGTTCAAAGTTTCTTACCTTGTTATATTGAACTTTCATTTCGTTCTAGCTATCCACTCTGTTAGAATTTTTTTGTTAAATCCTAACAAAAAGGTGCAAAATTCCTAAAGTGCCCTCATTTTCTATAAAAAAAATAAAAAAATAAAAAGCTTGACCCATTTTATTTATTTAATTTTTTTAAATAATGATAATAATAATTTTTCATTTATAAATAAGGGTAAATTTGAAATTTTTAAAAATTTTAAGGGTATAAAAGTCTTTTTATCATTTCTACTATTTGATTAACTCCAATTTCTAACGGAAGGGGAGCAATTAGAAAAAATTGAAAATCTAATACACCAAAGTGAAAGATTTTAAACATTGAAATAATGTTTGCAAAAGAAGCGACATTTCAAGAATGCGAAGTGAAATTACCCTAGTTTTTAATATTATTAACAGAGTTGAAAAAAATTCTATTAAAAAAAGATGTATTTCTCTCATGTTAATAAAATAACATATACTTCTCATATGAGCATAATTTTTTTTTCTTTTAGTTTGAAGAAAAACTGTCCATGCTTTTAAGCCCGCAGATTCCATCTATTAATTATAAAAAAGAAATAAAACTTCTATCCCCATTTGATAAAAGAAATTAACAAAAGGATGGTGCATAATCATCAAATTACAAGTTTCTTTCTTTTTCGTGCCTTAATAAACTCCGAAATAAATTGAAAGGAAGACATGAAAATACTTTCTATTCCATCTTAATTTCTTTCATTTCATATATATATATATATATATATATATACCCCCAGATATAATTGAAAAGGAAAAATTGAAAGACAAGAGTACGGTTATGTTTTTAGTGCACCAAGAAACTTTACTAGGGTCCCCAAGAGGTAGCTCAATCGGCTGTGAACCACGCCTTATGAAGCGTAGGTCACAAGATCGAATCCCCCCTTCCCCTACCCTTGTGTGGACATGTCAAAAAAAAAAAAGAAACTTTACTAGGTTCATATGCAATAGCAATTAGAAAAGTGGGTGATGTACTTTTAACCTGCCTCTAAACAATCTGCAGTCTAAGCTCGCTTAACGTTTCATTTTCACATACAACAGAAGATTGCATCCATATGAACTTAGCAGCATCAAGGAGCATTAAATGATGAGAAATGAATATAACAACTATTAGATTTCAGTATCTACATAAGTCCATAAATCTAATCATTGATTTGTAGGATGAGATGAGTCAAATATGAAAAAATAAAAAATTAACCCCTAGCATTCCCTTAAATGATTGGCTGGATAGATGAAGTCTGATGTCATTGAACCATCGAAGAAGCCGAAAAATTTGTAACTTTAAATAACTATTATAAGAAGAATCAGAACGATGGCAGGCAGCAGCACATGCCATTAAATCATTTTACTGTAATTCAAATCCCTATTATCTATCTTAGAAGTGGTTTTTGCCTGTCAAAGACAAACATGGTGCCACACCTCAAAAGCTCATTCAGTTGGTGACTTGAGAGTAAAAGAAATAATATCACATTGATATTATCAGTGTAGCATCAATCAGATTGGGAAGAAAAATTTAACTACTACAACTTAAAACCCAAGGGACGTTTAAACGATAACTCCCTATGTAGCAGATGTCTCAGATTCGAGAAAGCTTACTTGAATTTATCAAGAATCCATTTGCTTATATCCAAAATGAAACCTCCTAGGAAGGATGGAGAAATATCAGTTGGATGAGGGCCTAGCAAAAAAACAAAAAGAAGTCAAATGTTAATTGGCTGAGACATGTTTTGTTGTAAGTATGATGCCCAAAAGAAGACAAAGGCAATAAGCAAAATTAGGGCGCCATGTTCTCAACAATATGTGTTCTTATGCTGAAAGTCCCAGAACGTATCTCTCGACTTTGCTTTATCAAACAATAGGATACCCCTGTTTCTGAATCATATTATTCATTCTTGACCTATCAAACCTAAGCATACAACAAAGTGGAGGATTCCAACTCATGCAACAAGCGAACAGAACACCAGGCATATGTCAATTGTCAGCAATGAGATGTCTTGTCAATTATCATTCCCAAAAGCTGAAACATTAAACAATGTTCAGCAACGTTTGAGATGTGTTTTTTTGCTTTTAATTTGAAAAGTGATATGATGTGACATAAAAATGAAAAACTATATATATATATATATTTAAGTGTTTTGTGTTTTAAGTTGTTTGTTAATGTTTTTCATTAACCATGTACATGTTCATACTTCTGTAACTCAGACAAAATCGTCAACCTTTCTCATTGGATATGTCCTCATCACTTAATATAAAGAAGGAACAGTCAAGAGTAACCACCACAAATGTCAAAAAGCGTTTATAGTCTATGAAGCAAATTTTCATAAAAAAACGACTTTATGAAATTAAATACCATAGACAAGCTAATGCATATCAGTAAGAAGACCATATAAATTATTGATAGAGAAAGAGAGAGATCAGCAATATAAGAATTCATCTAAGGGGTAAGCCAAACCTTGTTGAAGGCAGACAAGTTGAGGGGTTTGAGAAGCCCGCAAACACATTCGAGTATGACCTAGTCAAGTATGAAAAGTTGGCAATTGGAGGTAGTGCAGGCACTCGCTCACCTTTCTTCAGCAGCTCTTGCAAGTTAAGTCTCTGCAAGGTCAAGACTGCCCTGGATTCCTTCCAAATGAAAGCAAGGAGACCATTTTGAAATGCAAAGAGGGAACCAGGCTTTGCACCAGGGTATCTGAATCCATAACCATTTGCAATACCCTCTCCCATAAAAGCCTGCTTTACGTTCACAGGAGGAGAATCTACATCACTATCCCATGGAAATGGCTCAAGTGACGGTTCATCCATATTAACTATAAACATTGCTGAGCCATTAGGATGCAGAACATAATGGGTGCCTTCCAATATTTTGGTCGCAATAAGATGTCGTTGCTCTTGGGACTCCTCATAAGAAAGCAGCAGAAAGAAGAGCGCCTTTCTGGGCTTGTCTTTAGTAGGCCTCCCAGGAGGCCAACCAAAAGTGCCTCCCCATAAACCAGCATACTCATGGTCAGCCGTTGTGACCCTCATGGGCAACTTGTAAAGGGCAAACCGACTGTTGTCATGCATGTTAGGCCATGCTCGATAAGAAGATAACTTGACAGTGGTAGCATGTAATGTAAGTTTTATTGCATCACCTGATCTCAAAAACTCATGAAGATGGGCATGCTTAGTCTCACTGCTAGAAGAACCGTTCTTCGAAATAGCAGCACCACCATTTATCGAGCTGGACCTCCCCAGGATCTGTTTAAGGCTATCCCTAAAGTACCTACCAAGAGTTTTTTTCCTAGTGCATTTTGCGTCTTCATCATCATCATTCATAGAATTGCATGAGCCACTTGGACGATCAAGACTCTTTATGATCTGGCTCAATTCCAGCTGGTTAGGATCAGAGGGCAGTTCAGGACTTGCCTTCCAATCAATTTGATGACCATCGAGCTTACACATTTGCATAAGCAGTGATCTCCGTTCCATTAAGAACACCAGATCTTTCTGAAAGCTGTCCTCATCATCCCTTAACTGTGGAAATAGTGGCCCGTTTGCTGAATCAGGAGGAAGCCTTTGACGAATTTGGCTGGTAACAATACTCAACAGCTTTCTTCTATCATTAAAAGCCAATCGACTGAATGGCACCTTCACCTCATTCTTTCCAAGCACTCTCTGAGACCTTGAAATTCCACTACTTGACCTACAAACTTTTCTAAGATCCTTATCCGAATAGTGAACAAAGCTCTTACTATGCAACAATTTACACTCATTTTCTTGTTGCCTAGCCCCAACCTCAAGCAGTAGCACATTGCAAGTCCTCTCCACAGGCTTGATTGAACCAGGATATAAATAGTCATGTCCGTTCTCCCTTCCATGTAGAAAAAATGCGGCGGAGCCATCAAGATTAGCAACAACTTCAAACACCGGGGCCCATAGGATGGGGCCATCTTCAATGCCTAATGGACCAAGCTCTTGTGGGATTATCCGGCATCCAACAGCCGAAAGAAAACCGGGCATGACATAGACTACGTTGCCAAGCTCAGGGTTTTGGTGAACCCAAATTCCCATCAATGGCTGAATGCAAATGAGAAAGCGGCAAAGCGCCTTGTAAGACGAGACACCCATTCGCCACTCAACAAGGTGTCTGCGGGGCACTACGCACATCATTTCACACTGGGTGAGCCACACCTTCTCAGAGGCAAGGAGAGCAGACAAACCCCGGCAACATAAACTGAGATTACATAGGTCCCTCGGAGAGAGGGACCGGGATACTACGGAGAATAGATCATCCGGCAGAGATAGAAGGAGGCCCGACCCGCACTCACAGGGTTCAGGCAACATTATAGAAATACACTAACAATTACTTACTTGTTAAGGGGCAAAATGGACAGAATCAGACCTGGAATTGAAAGAGACCAAAAAGATGAAATGGGTTTGTCGCAGATCCTCCTCCGAGACCGAGAGATGGAATTTGTTTCGGATTCTCCGAAGCGTTCTTGCATCAATCAATCATACCGGCATCAAAGGAAGAGAGAGAGAGAGAGGGGAAAAAACAAACACATGGAGGAGACTCATGGGAAACGTAGGGGGTGAAGTCAAAGTCATCACCATACCACTCATTTTTGCTTTCTCACTTCTGAAAAGGAATGATGGAGGAGGAGAAGAAGAAATACACAGCTATAGTATTAGCATCTATCATTGTCCTTTCTGGGGTCCTCTATGTGCCCGCCAACCAACGTTGAATGAATTGAGCTCAGAATACAAGCCACCCGTCCCAAAATATTCCAAACCATCACATTATCCTCACTGTGCATTCCAATTCTTCCTGGGCTGGTTGGCATTGGATAATGACGTAAAACTGTAGCTGGATTTGATTCAAGTAGCAAAACAAGAAAAAAAAAAAAAAAAAAAGTGAATGTTTTGCGTATAAAAGTAAAAAATTTTGTTTTTAATAATTTTTTTTAGAGAAATGATTGAGTCAATATATTTTTTTCATATATTTTTCATCTTCTTTTATAAATTAACTATTAAATTTGTATAATTATGTGAGCTTTACGGCCTTTTATATAAGTCAATGATGGACCTTACAAATTTAATAGTTGATTATTAAATTTGTAATAAAATATAGAATAAATATAGGTCATGTCAAAAAAAAAAAAAGAATAAATATAGGTAAAGTATTGACACCACGGGAGAGTGATGTAGATTGGAATTATTGTCAATCTATCTATATTATCTTTCATTATTGTATCTAAATTTTGTATTTTATCTTTATTAAGTGTTTATTAGGTTTAAGGAGTCTATAATTCCTATTTTATCAGGTTTTGGGTTTTGGGGCTATATATACATGTTTATAGCCTCTATAAAAGACAGTTGTTGATTATTATTGATATTACTTAATGAGAATACTCAGAGTTTTGGATACGTAGGCTCATATTTGAATTGTTTATAACTAATTCTTATTTGAATAAGTCAAAGGATAGGATTATCTTTCATATCTAGTTAATGTATCAATGTGGGTATCTTCCACCTTGACTTGGTTGCTTTATGGAGTGGTCTCAGACAAAATGTCCGGGGCCTACTTGGGCCTGGTCTCGGCTTGACTTTTGAGACCTATATTGGGCTTGGTTTCAGTTTGGCTTCCGAGGCTTACCTCAGATTGCGCTATGGTCTTATGAGCTGGGGCCCTGATGGACTAGGCCTGTCGGATTTAATCAGGCAAATTTATGACCCAATAGCTATCCCCCAATTTTTTTATCAAGATGACTATGGAAATTTTCTGTCTCTTAAGGAATAGATTCACTTTAGAGACTTGATTGTTTGATAAACCTTTAAAAAAGACTAAATTTAAAAAGATTTTACAAGACAATCATTTGAAATCATCAAGGCAAGGATTTAAAATTTAGGCATTCAAGATCGTGTAGACCTCAATTTTGAATGGGGACATCCGAGACCCTCGAGGCTGGATTTGCGCTTCACATCCAAGACCCTTTTGGTCGGTTTCAGATGGAGACATCCTGGTCCTCGAGGCTAGATTTACGAGTTAGAAATCCGAGACCATCGAGGGGGGAATTTCGCTTAACATACGAGACCCTTTTGGTGGGTTTCGGAAGGAGACATTCTAGCCCTCAAGGCTAGATTTGCAAATTAGAAACCTGAGACCATCAAGGGGGGAATTTCGCTTTAACATCTGAGACCCTTTTTGTGGGTTTTAGATGGAGACATCCTGGGCCTTGAGGCTGAATTTGAGACTTAGAAATCTGAGACCATCAAGAGGGGAGTTTTGCTTAAGATCCGAGACCCTTTTTTGTGGGTTTTGGATGGAGACATTTTGGCCCTTGAGGCTAGATTTGCGAATTAGAAATCCAAGGCCATCTAGGGGGGAATTTTGCTTAACATTCGAGACCCTTTTGGTGGGTTTCGGATGGAGACATCCTGGCCCTCGAGGCTGGATTTGCGAATTAGAAATCTGAGACCATCAAGGGGGGAATTTCTCATAACATCCGAGACCCTTTTGGTGGGTTTCAGATGGAGACATCCTGGCCCTCGAGGTTGGATTTGAGAATTAGAAATCCAAGACCATCGAGGGGGGAATTTCGCTCTAACATCCGAGACCCCTTTTGTGGGTTTCGAATGGAGACATCTTGGCCCTCGAGGATGGATTTGCGAACTAGAAATCTGAGACCATCGAGGGGGGAATTTCGTTTAACATCCGAGACCCTTTTTGTGGGTTTTGGATGGAGACATCCTGGCCCTTGGGGCTGGATTTGCGAATTAGAAATCCGAGGCCATAAAGGGGAAATTTTGCTTAACATCTGAGACCCTTTTTGTGGGTTTTGGATGGAGACATGGCCCTCGAGGCTGGATTTGCAAATTAGAAATCCAAGACCATTGAGGGGGAATTTTGTTTTAACATCCTAGACCCTTTTGGAGGGTTTTGGGGGGATGATTTTGGAAAATTTAAAGTTTTTAAATTTTTTGGAGGGAAAATTTTGAATTTCAAAAAAAAAAAAAATTCAAATCCCACCAAGGTAGTTGGTATACCCGAGACCCTATCGACCAGTCAAATCCGTCAATTTCAGTTCTCGAGCATCTCCACATGTCGGTTTGCCAGACGTACCTCCTTTTGGCGCAACTAATGTGCACGTTTTTGAGGCATTTTCTTCAGTTTTTTCAATGCCCCTAGATCGATGCCAATCGTTCAAGTCCCTTTTCTGAGGCTATAAAAGGAGACCATTTTGTCATTCCACTACTCTTATGCGCTCCTATTCTTCCAAAATTCCATCCGAGACTTTTGTTTTCTAAGTTTCTTTCTTCAACTTGTTTTCTTGGCTCTTTTGTCTCTAAAATGTCTGGAGGTGATGTAATACCCCGATAAAAGTCAACTTTTTTATTTAAACCAAGATCCTTTCCTTCGGAGTAATCGATAGAGGTTCTCAAAGAAGGAGTTTAATGAGACCCGAAGCCCTTAGCTTTAACCTAATCACGTTTGGAACCTCTACGAATAAAAGCTTGACAATGACCCATAGGGGGTGGACGTACGCTAGATCTGGCGGATGTACGCTTCTGTTTGTAGTGCGGACGTACTATGGGGGACCACCGGACATATGCTTTGCAAATAGTACACCGAACGTACGTGGGACCACCGGACGTATGCTACTTTTTCAATACCCTTTGGGTAATACCTGGAACGTACGAGACACCCTCTGGATAGATGTATAAAGACCACTGGACGTACGCTAGGGTTGCTGGACGTCCGCTGCTCTGTTAGGGAGTTGGTGGCGGATTTTCTCTATAAATAGTCTGCCCTTCCTCTCATTTCTCACGCCTTCCTCCCTTCCCTGGTGTGCCCCTAGGTTGCCAAACCCTTTCCTTAGTATTTTGAGTGAGAAATCCGAGAGAGAAAGCTTCAACGAAGTGTTCCGAGAAGAGGAGGCCATGTCCGTGCATAGCTTTGGGGTAAACTCAGTTCCCTTCACATTTATCACTGACTTATGTTGTGTTTTTGCCTTGATGATGATTTTCAAGTGCTCACCAAATGTTTTCCTAAAGATAATGATGTTTTCGAAAGGGTTTTTCTCAAAGATTCATTATGTTATAAATTCCTACGTTGCATGTTTTGTTTTACTAGTTTAAAAGAGGTCTAAAGGACTATGAAAGCCATTAGAAACATGCACTGTCCAAACCTTGAAACGGTGTACCTAACACATTGAGCGGACGTACGCCATCGAGGGTGGACGTACGGTCAGTAGAACACCTGTTCTTGAGTTTCACACACGTATGCCTAGGTTCGGTTATATTTCTAGGACTTAGAATAACGGTGTCTTGTATTTGTTATAACATGAGTTAGCTTGGTCAGAGGATTCGCTCGAGTGCGCGAGGTAAGTAAACACTTACACCCTTTTTTGTAAACCGTGGGATATGTCAGTTGACTGACCATGCATATGACATGAGCATGTTTATTTCCTACAAATACTCGACAACGGTATTATTAAATAAACCACCAAGATGCATCGTAAGACAAGGTACGCCGGTACGTGCGGTATGAACAGCCATGGGCTTACTATATAAACTATATATTATGGTCAAATGTGTGTTATATGAGGGCTATGGATCCTTTGGTTTTGTGACCTTGATGCAACCATTCCCAATGGTTCGGTCACTACAGGACAGACGTCATTAGTTGGTGTGGGCCACTCGAGGTCTGACCTGATCGTGTCACTAATGTTACGTATGGTATGTTGTGCAATGGCTAGGGCACTGGCATTGTATTATAGGTCACTCAGGATAGCATCAACCCTATTGAGAAGGGGTAATATCTCGGGTAGACCATGTGTGGGAATTATGACCTATAAAGCATTATCATTTTCTGCATCAAAACAATTAGGCAGTTATCGCTGGTTCTACACCATAGAGCTTTAAAAACCCTAAAACCTATGCAATGGTGTATTAATGGAGGTAATGCCCTCTTTTTGACTATGCCTCGAATTGCATGTTTACTTTTATTAATTGGGTTTATGTCATGCCTAAGTGTAGGGTTTACTTACTAAGCATTAGACTTATGCGGTTATTATTCTTTATGAAATCTGATTTACTGTTATAGAGGTGGCTAGAATTGCTATTGCCTCACTGGCTATGCTTTATCTATAGTTATAGGTTTGTCTTATTTGTTTAGTAGCTCAATGTTCTTACTTGATGAATTGTAGTACTTTCAGATTTATTCCCCTTGCATTTACTCTGACAAATTTTATAAGGGCGATTACCTATTTGACCACACGTTGGTTCAACTGGGTGAATTTTGGGGGTGTTACAAAGCTAATTTTGGGGGTGTTACAGGTGAAGATTCTAGTTTGAATGGTTTTGGTAATTCTTACCCAGCTCTGTAGAGGCATGAGTTAACCAAGGCTGATGAAAAGAGGATTCGAGAGGAATGTTTCATTCTAAAGGCAGTGAAGCTTCGATTTGACAATGAGAAGCTTGGCACTATTGTGCGGTTAGATGCCCACGAGGTCTGCTTGTACAAAACTATGTTTTATACAGGCCTCGGGCTACCCTTTCCATGAGTTGTCCATGAACTCTTAGGCCATTTGAACTTGGCTCCTTACCAGATCGTCCCCAACGCTTGGAGGGTATTCTTGACATGCATGGTGCTATGGCTAATGGTTCTTGGGAAGGGCAACTTTGTACGTACCAAGAGTTCCTCTAGATATACCGAGTTTATAAGAATCCAAAAATTAAGGGTTTATACAACTTTCAGTCTCTGCATGGGAGATTCATCCAGATGGATGAGAAATATTCTAGTAACTGTGGCTGGAAGAACAAATATTTCTTTGCCACAAGCCAGTGGGAGTTCCACCATACTAAGAAGGCAGAAGGTCTGAGAGTTCCTTGGAAAACTTGCACTCCTTTTGCTAACGCTTTCTGGGAACTAATTCTTTCGAAAGTAGAGATGTCTCATGTGAACACACTTCTGGCATGGGCCCAATAGTACAAGGACTTGATGGGCTTTTCGAAGCTGCTTATGGCAGTTATTAAAGCTCATTACCCATCTTTAGCTGAGACGGGTCTTGGCTTAGCCAATAAAAGACCAACTCCTAGTGCCGACCCTTCTAGGCCACCAGTAGCAAACACTCAGGGTGCTACCCCCCGAAAGCCCATAGTTGATAAGGGAAAAAAGAAGGTAGTTGATAAGGGTAAGGGCAAAATGGTGGAGCCCTTAAAACTAGAGAAATTCCAGCTCCGTACTGGTGGAGCTTTGAGGATAGTTGAACAGCCTCAAAAACTTGTAGCCCCCCAACTTCAGACCACTGGGCCCTTAAAGATGGAGGGTAAGAAGAAGAAACCCAAAGCCACTCCTCCTAGAGTGGCTAGGGTGTTGAAACTCTTGGACATGCCCGAGGAATCCAAAGAGCCAAAGGAGCTAGAGATTCCTCAGGTAAAGAGAAGGAAATTGGTGAAGGCCTCGAACGTTGAGCTAACTTTTGTTGCCTCTACCGAACCAGCCCCTAAAGCTACTAAGGACAAGGGTGGATTTATTGCTTTTCTAACAGCTCATAGGAAGACAAGTCTGAAACATGTGATACGCCTAGTGGCAATGTATAAGGCTCTTCTATTTGATGAGTTGATTGCTGTGAAGCCTTTGGCGGAGGTCCTACTTCCTCCAACTGGTGAAGTCCCTTTCATTGCTATTCCTATGGACACAGTGTCCCCAAGGTTGTTTGGTCCTAACATCCAACATATCTTGGAGGATATCGAGATGGAGTCAAAGGACTCAATTGTAGGTGGGCCTAACTAGACCAAAGCCCTTGCCATGGTGTAGGAAAAAGAAACTAGGCCTTGGGCCTTGTCGCTTATTTTGGAGGCTAGATCTTGAGCCTCGTCACCCCATGTCAAGGCTAGGTCTCGAGCCCCCTCTGTAGTGACCCAAATATTTAACTAGGCATAAGTAGCTTAGTTAGAAGGTTAATTTGGACTTTGGGTCACTAGGATCAGCCAGAAGAGCAATTTGAGAAAATTGGACTTTTGGACCAGACGTACGCTAGGGTTGGTGGATGTACGCTCTTGTCTTTTAGTGCGGACGTAGATTGAAACACTAGGTGTACGTTGTTGTCTGTAGTGCGGACGTACGGTGGTCCCCCACCGGATGTCTACTGACAGATAGTACATCGTACTCTATAAATAGTACAGTAGACGTACGCCCAAAAGTACCAGACGTCCACTACATTTTGGAATACCCATTGGTCAATACCTAGACGTACGAGACAACTTTTGAACTGCTGTGTAATAGTACCGGACGTTGTAATTGTTAGCTTAGTTATGCTTTAATCTTGCTTAGGCTAACATTTTGATAACTTAGCGTTGTTGCTTTGCATGGAGGTTTTGATCTATGTTAGGAAGCCATAGAAAGCCTTTGTTGGCCTTAAGAGTCATAGAATAGGCAGATAGTGGAGAGAAAATGAGGTTCTCCCTGAAAGATGTCTGAGCAGACGTACGATCTCATGACTAGACATACGGCCAATTGTGACGTAGTGGATGTACGGCCTTGAGCCCGAACGTACTGCCAAAATGTTATAGGGAAACCTTATTTTCACCAATTGTCCTATAGCTCTTGTTTCCTTATTATAGAGTTGATTTAATAGAAATAGAACCGATGATAGGTCTTTTCTTAGTATTCGAGGTTATGGAGCCTCGTAGAAATTACATGGAGGAGCTTTACGACCCAAGTGAGTACAAACTCACATGGATGCTTTCTTGTTACTTTTCCTGCATTGCACGTCTATTTTGTATATATCAAACATGCACATTTTGCAACTCTCATGAAATACATTTTGGAATTATTGGGAACTTTCTTTTGTGAAAACATGTGTTGATTAATAAGATCATAATGAGACTTATAAAATTGTGCATGCAAAAGACTGATAAGATTAATTACATCGTATGACATGGTACACCGGTATGTGTGGTATAATGGTCATGGGCTTACTATATGGGTTAGCTTTATGGTGAATGTGTGTATATGGGGGGGCTTTGGATCCAATGTTTTCATGATCAAGATGCAGCCATTCCCAATGGATGGTTACTATAGGACGGACGTCATTAGTGATGTGGGCCACCCGAGGTCAGACTCGGTCATGCTGCTAGTGTTACGTATGGTATGTTATGCAATGGATTGGGCACCGGCATTGTACTATAAGTCCCTTGGAATAGCGTCAGCCCTACTAAGAAGGGGTAATATCTCTAACAGACCATATTGTTAAACTATTACTATTACTCATGATTATAAGCATATATTATATTATATTATATATATCACCTACATGATAACTGTAATCTCATAATGTTGCATGTGTTTTATAAATAATTGAATCCACAAAATAATGACGGGTATGTTATGTGCATTTATATTCACTAAGTCGTCAGACTTACCCTTGTTTTATTTCCTTTTGTTTCTCCATATGTACAATTATGCTGTTATAGATAGTGGATATAGTGAAGCATCCAATCTTGTGGAGGATTTGATCCGGGCGATACTTGAGGACTTATTGTAAGCTTAAGCGGGTACTCATGGTAACTAGTACTTTTGAGTTATGTTGTAGACTTCGGGTTTGATGCATGCTTGCATATTAAGGTTTTGCATAGATCCCTTGTACTGATGTTATAGTATGATTTCTACTGCTTTGATGATCTTTGGCTAGATGCTCTGGTTATAATGATTCAATATTTTATAACTTTATTACTTTCACTACTTAATGTCCTCTGTTTTTTAGGAGTAGAGGTCCCGGAGGTCTTGTTCGGAGTGGAACAAGGCTGGGAGACAAACTGTGAAATTAATTACTAGTTAATTAATTCTTAGGGCGTTACACCCTCACCAGTAGCTGAGGCCAGTGATCTTGAAGACGAGGCCTTTTCAACCTACACCCCCATTAAGCCTAGCGGCATGGAATGGACAATGGGCAAGCCCTTGTTTAAGCTTGGGGGGAAGCTTGTGATAAATCCTTTTCAAGCCCTTGTTGACATCATTCCCCACGAAGTCTTGACTGGAGATCGAGATTGCTCAACCTGGGGGATAGCAAAGAAAATGTTATACTATTAGCACATGGTAAGTTTTTTTTTTTTTTTTTTAATTGAATCTAACACCTTTTCTTATCCCCTTTTCTCCATCAAAGTGTTATGAAGTTGACGGTTTTATATTGTCACCTTAGGAAATTCTATGATGATTCGTCTTCTGAGACCGAGGCTTTGAAGACTAAACTCACTGCATTTGAAGCCGAGAACTCCAAGTTAAAGGAAATCTTGGCTCAACAAGACAAGGAGCTTCTTCTTGTGGGTCAACAACAGTCAATCGTTCAAGTAGAGGCCTCTAAGACCATTGCAACAAGGGCAAGGGCCGAGTTGAGGATCTCGGAGTTCACTATCGAGTCGGAGAACCTACAAGCTACCCATGGGCAACTTCAAGAAGACCACTCGATCCTTAAAAAGGATTTGAGTCAACTAGAGGAGAGGCACACCAAGGTGCTAGAGCAACTGAAGGGTAACCAGATCGAGGTAGTAGAAAAGAAAGCCAAGGCATAAAAGGTGACTCAAATTTACTCTGTAGCAGAGGAGTGACACAAGTTCTTTAAGGAAAAGTTTGTTGAGATGAAAGCTCTACTTTCTGACACCAAGGGTCAGTTGGCAAATGTTGAGTCTTGGGTGGTAAACTACCTTAAACAACTGTCGTATGCCTTAAACATTTGAGACACAGCTTGGGCAGATGGGATCATTCTTGGCTTCGAGACCTTCCATTCTTGGTGGAATGACCTTGCTCATACTGTAGACTTGAACGAGGTAGTTGTTGTAAACATCCCCTACTTTGATGAAGCCTTGGAACAGATCAAGAGTCTTGGTCAAGAAGAGATGTCAGATGCTGCTGGGATAAGGGAATCCAACTATCATCAGGTTGGGTTTCCTGGTGATGCTAAGTTTAACTTCACCGAGGCCTTTGTTGAAGCTACTCCTGCTGAGACTGCTCGTGTCGAGGGCACCCTTGTTGAGGCTATCCAAACTAAGACCATTCTTGCTGTCAATCTAGAGGGGAAAAATGTATAAATAGTTTGTTGTTTTGTTTTATCCTTGTACATTTTGCTTCGTGAATGAAGTATTTTCGTTGCCTCATATTCTGCTGTCATTCTTTTGTGTCTAAGATTGTTAACATAACCCTTAATCCTACGCAACGACTTAAGCATAAGTTACATCACTTTATCGAAGATCACTTTTCTGGCTAAGTGCTTCCGAGTTTGGCCTCAGAAGCACTCTTAGATCTCTCGAGACTCAACCTTTGAATTCTTTTGTAGAGGCCATAAGAGAGTTTGGCTATATTTGAGACTTCAAATATTGTGTAACCTTTGAGAAATTTTTTATTGAATAAAAAATGAATCAGAAATGAATCTTACAAATAACTTAAAGTTTGCGAATAGGAGTAAAACAAAATACAACTTAAACAAAGTACTTCTTCAGATGTTCAGCATTCCATAGTCTAGGGAGCGGTTTGCCTTCTGAGTCCTCAAGATGATACACTCTCAATCTTTGGCAATTAACTAATTTATACGGACCTTCCCAATTAGGAGCTAGTTTGCCTTCGATGGGGTCTTTGGTGGCAAGGGTGACTTTGTGTGGAACCAGATCTCCAACTTTAAAACTCCGATGCTTGACCCTCTTATTAAAATATTGAGCCATCTTTTCCTGATAGGCTGTCATGGTAATCTGGGCTTGATCTCACTTTTCGTGTAGTAAGTCCAGATGAAGATGGATACCCTCATCATTGGTCCCACACTTGAAAGCCTCTACTTGTTAACTTCCCGAGCCCATTGATAAGTGCCAAATATTACATATTTGGACCCCTTAATTTACTATTGTTAATCTTTTAGCTGTGTTATTATCTAATGTTTTGGGTTAGTTTCGTGTTTTTAGTGTTTTATAGGTTGCTAAAGGAAAACTATGGGTTTTATATGAAAGTTGCATATTTCGGATGAAAGTTGCAAGTCTTTGTCAAAGCGATTGAGCGCCGATCACTACACTCGAGCGCACATGCGCTCGAGCCTAAGACAACAACACTCAAGCACATATATGTCAAGGCCAAAGCAGGGCATGTGAATGCTTGTGCAGCAAGGGTACGCCATATGCTCGAGTGCGCTCAAGCGCAATAAGTGTGCGCGTTCAATCTAGCAGCAAATTTTAGTTTAATTAAAGTTGTAAACCCTAGTTTTAGGCCTATAAATACAAAATTATCAGATTAGACCAAGGGGCTACAAATCACGAAATTCCAGAGGAGAAAGATGAGAGTTCTAGGGTTTCCTAGCTTTTGGATCTCAACTTTGTGATTCTTTATTTGTAAGTACTCAATTCTCATTACGAATTCTGAGTATTGTGTTTTGTCTTTCAATAACATGAGAGGCTAAACCTTCAACTAAGGTTGAAGATGAAGGCTCACTTATGATTAACAACTTAGTTTCATGTAATTAATATTTCCCAATTTAATGATTCAATTACCCTATTGTTTTACTTTTTATCAATTGGATTGAACGATTCTTGGATATCTTTTGTGATTCAAGGATACACTTGATGATTTATGATAATTCAATACAATTAATTACTTGGTTTTCTTGGTTAAAAGATTGGATCTTCCCTATGATTTATTCTCTGGATACAATTGATGTTTTGATAAAGATTGGATATTTTCTTGTGATTTACGGATACAGCTAATGATTTGATTGAATATTGGATTTCTTTTGTGATTCGGATTATGAATGGATACAAGGGATGTTTTGATTAATTCTTTGAAACAAAAGTCAAACTTACCTAAGATTTATATGTGAGAACTTTGACGAATATTATAGATCATGGAACTATGTTGTTATGAATTTGTGAGTGTGGATTCCGAAACCCTAGTGCTTCGTCAATAGATTATTTTCACTTTAATTAGTTTTATGCGTTTGATTTCATTCAAACTATAATCATTCAAAACTTGGAACTAGATTAGGATTAAATTATTTTAGGTTTAAATTTGCTTTAAAAAATACAATTCTTTGTGGGTTCGACCTCGCACTTGCAATCCATTAAACTATAAATGATTATTGCACTTGCGAGTTAAATAAATTTGCACAAACCCACTTCAGCAGGGATAACCGCCTCGATTCCGAAGGCTAAGGCATATGGAGTCTTCTTAGTTGGGGTTCTCTTCATAATTTGGTAGGCCCAAAGAACTTCTGGGATATATATTTTGCCCAATCTTCTTTTCGGTCGCTGAGCTTCTTTTTCAAAGTTTTGAAAATTGTCTTATTAGTGGCCTCTACTTGTTTGTTCACCTGAGGATGGCCAGGAGATGAGTATTAGTTTCTTATGCGGAGCTCAGCACACCAATTTTGGAACGAGTCGCAGTCGAACTGTTTCTCGTTGTCTATGACAAATGCATATGGTATTCCATAATGGCAGACGACATTCTTCCAAAGGAACCTTTCAATGCATTTAACCGTTATATTTACCAAGGCCTCCATTTTTGCCCATTTGGTGAAATATTTGATGGTTGCAACTACAAATCGAACACCACTTTTCCTCGGGGTAAAGATCCCACTATATCTACTTCCCATTGTGAGAAGGGCCTAGGTCAAGAAATTCAACTTAACTCTTCGAGGGGTTGAGTTGTAATGTTGGTGAAGCATATGCACTTGTCACAATCTTGAACAATCTTCATTGAGTCCCGACTCATGTGTGGCCAATAGAATCTCGCTCTGATTGCTTTGTGCGCCAGTATCTTTGCTCATAAGTGACTTCCACATATGCCTTCATGAATTTCACGAAGGATATAATCACATTCTTCAGCAGACACACATTTGAGAAGTGGTAACATGAAACCCTGTTTATAGAGTTTTCCATTTACCATTGTGAACCTTGCAACTTTTGTTCTCAAGTAAACAGCTGGCTTCTTCTTAGATGGTAGAAATCCCTTTTCCAGACAGTCGATGATCTCTTTCTGCCTCCTACATTATCGCTATTATCAGCAGATGCCAGCCAAGCTAGATGATCTGCCTTCTCATTTTCTTCTCTGGGAATCTTCACAATGCAAAACTTCTTAAAAGAAGATTACATGTTTTGTACTTTGGATAAGTATAAATTCATCTTTTCCCCTTTAGCCTCAAACTCTCCTTTGATATGTCCAACTATCACTTGAGAGTTGCTTCTGACTTCAACAGATTTGGTTCCCATCTCCGGGGTGACACAGAGTTCTACTATGATTGCTTCATACTCTGCTTTATTGTTTGTAGTTTTGAATTCCAGCCTTAAGGAACTACACAACTCTTCTTCTTCTGGAGTTACGACCACAACTCCGGCTCCTCCATGCTTTCTTGTGGATGAGCCGTCCACATAGATGACCCACTTTCATGCCTCGACTATAGCTGTAGTTTATGGCAGATTGGTGAGTTCTGCTAGAAAATCAGCGAGGGCTTGCCCCTTGATAACGCCCTTAGGAAGAAATTTTAGGTCAAATTCTCCTAGTTCGACAACCAGATTGGCTAACCTTTCGGACAAAACAAGCTTTTGCAAAACATTTCTCAAAGGATATTCGGTAGGGACCCGAATGGTGTGAGCTTGAAAATATGGTTGAAGCTTCCTTGATGCAATGACAAGGGTGAAGGCTAGCTTCTCCATCTACATATATCTCTCTTTTGCTCCTCTCAGTGCCTTACTTATGAAATAGACCGGCTTTTGCACTCCCCCTTCTTCTCGGATGAGAGCAGCATTGATAGCTATTGGAGAAACCGCTAAGTATAAGAATAATACCTCTCCAGGAATGGTTCTACTCAACAGGGGAGAGCTAGTCAAGTACTCCTTCAATTGATTGAACACTTCCTCACATTCATCTGACTATACGAAGGCCTTTCTCAAAATCTTGAAAAATGGAAAGCCCTTGTTTGTTGATCGAGAGATGAATTGATTCAATGCCACAATCCTCTCAGTTAGTTGTTGAAGTTGCTTTGTGTTTTTGGGCGACTGCATGTCCAAGACGTCTTGGATCTTCTCGGGAATGGCTTCTATTCCCCTATTTGAGACCATGTAACCTAGGAACTTCCCTGAAGAAACTCCAAATGCGCACTTTGCGAGATTTAGCTTCATCCCATACTGGTTCAACTTCTTGAATGCCTTATGTAGGTCTTGTGTGTGGTTTAGCAAGTGCACACTCTTCACTAACATGTCATCGACATAGACCTCCATGTTTTGTCTGATCTGGTCTCGGAACATCTTATTGACTAGTCTTTGGTAAGTTGCCCCTACATTCTTCAACCTAAAAGGCATGACTTTGTAATAGTACAAGCCTTGGTCTGTAATGAATGTGGTCTTTTCTCGATTTTAGGATACAATGTAAACCTAGTTGTAGCCAAAGAATGCATCCATGAGGCTAAGCAACCCGTATCTAGCAGTAGAGTCGACCAACGCATCTATGCACGGGAGAGGAAAGCTGTCTTTTGGATAGGCTTTGTTCAAATCGGTGAAGTCCACGCACATCCTCCACTTCCCGTTGGAATTTTTTTACCAAAACTACATTGGCCAATCAATCAGGGTAGTAGACTTCCTAGATGAAATTGGCCTTAAGGAGCTTCTCAACTTCTTCAGCAATAGCCGCATTTCTTTTTGGTGCAAATTTTCTCATTTTTTGCTTTACCGGCTTCATAGTCGAATTTATGTTTAAGTAGTGGAAAATGTCTTCTGGATTGATTCCAAGCATGTCTTCGTGTGTCCATGCAAACACTTCCAAGTTCTGTCGAAGGAAGGTGATGAGACCATCTCGGACTTCTGTTGTGAGACAAGTGCCTATTTTCAGGACCTTCCCTTTTTCTACTATCACATCTTCTAGTGGCTTTGCTAGTTCTCCTTTTGCCCCGGCGACTGTGCCCATTGTCAAAGTGGTTGAGTCCGAGGCCTTCTTTATGGAGGTGTTATAACACCTCATAGCTGCAACTTGATCACCTTTGACCTCTTCGACTCCCTCTTCAGTAGGGAACTTCATCATCAAGTGATAAGTTGAGGTAACTGCTCTCCATTTGTTCAAGGTTCCTTGACCAATGATTGCATTGTAGGCGGATGGTCGGTCAACCACTAGGAAATCCACCATTACAGTGGATTGTTTGGGGGTGGTCCTTGCTATTATAGGGAGTGAAATGAGCCCTATTGATTGAACTTGCTCTCTAATAAATTCTACCAAAGGGGAACTAAATGATTTGATCCTATCCCGATCAATGCCGATTTGCTTGAAAGTTGGCAAATACAAGATCTCCGTCGAGCTTCCATTATCAACCAAGATTCGGTGGATCACGTGGTTTGCTGTTGTCAGGGTCACCACCAAAGCGTCGTCATGGGGCATAACTACCCCCAGTGTGTCTTCCTCTGAAAAGGACAAGACCATCGACTCCGTCTTTGTAGCCTTTGGTGGCCTGTGCAGCGAATACACTTCTTCACTCTGCATCCTTCACGTATAGGCCTTTCGAGTTGGATTAGATTCACCACCACTAGCTACTCCACCAAAGATAGTGTGGATTTCTTTTACTACTTTTCAGTTCTAGTGAGGTCTATGCATGTCTTGGTTTTAGACACGATCATCGCTATGATCATTGCGTCGATTCTGCATTGGTTCTACATATCAATCCTCTCTCGGATTTGGGTCTCAGCAGCTTGGTCCTAATCCTTCGATAACGTCTCGGTTGCCTTCCATCAAAAGTGGTCCTTGAGGATTTCTGCCTTGGTTCCTTTCGTCAACTAGGAACCATACTAACTTTCTATTTCTGATGAAACATTCAATCTCATGGTGCAAATTTATACAATCCTCTGTAAAATGCCCATTCTCGCCATGGTATTCGTAGAACCTAGTGGGATCACGTCTTCTCGAATACCCCTTTATCTTGATTGGCCATCTGAAAGTAGGGTCCCTTCTAATTTCCATGAACACCTCAAAGACCCTAGTGTTCAAAGGAGTGAACTTTAGGCCCTCCTTGTGCCAAGGTTCACCTTTAAGGAATGGTGGTCTGGCCGTCTTTCCCAACTTCTTGGGATTCATTTCTTCTTTCTTTTTGGTGGTAGCTAGGGCTTTTTGCTGCTTTCCTTAGGTTGATCCTCCTCTTGAGTTTTCACCAAGGCGCTCAACATTTCCTCCTTATTGATAAACTCTTTTGTTTTATTCAAAAACTGGCAAAGAGTAATCGTCTTCAAACTCTTCGCAAGTTCAGCCATTAGTGGGTCCTATGGCATCTACCCCATGCATCAGTGCATTAAGTATTGTTTCCTCATTCGGGCTCTTTACCATTAGCTTCTCCTTATCAAACCATTGGAGGAAATCCTTCAAAGATTCATCCTTCCCTTGGCGAAGGGTCATCAAATAGGTGGGGTTTTTCTGGGATTGCGGGCCTCCGCCACTGTCAACCAAGTGTTGAGATCTTTGTTCTGCTTCTTTAAAGCCTCCAATGATTTTGACATTCTTCTCATGAGATCTACCATGCCCAGATTGTTGGATGTTCCAGCCGTACTGCTAAAAGGATATGAAGGTTGTTGGGATTGTGTGGTCACCATTTTGGATTTTATCAATAGCAAGAAATTGATGATGATTAGGTTCCTACAAACGGCGCCAAATTGTTGATGCACAATTTTTCGAGTTGGTGATGTGGCATGCCCGCTGAGTTCGAGTCAGATGCTAGTAAGAACTGAATTGCACAAATAAGAAAATAGAAGGATTGAGGAGACTGGGGGTGAGCCAGCAGGGACACTCCGATGCCTAAGTCAATAAAGGCTTAGAAAAATTATGAACGCAAATGAGTGCTCAAAGAGAGAGAGTTGCCATTACCTCTATGTGGCTACCTGACTATCTTTTATAGGCATCCAGTAGTAATGGTTCCCTAGTCAATGACTCACAAAATCCCTAATTTTCTACAAGGCAGTTATCAACATAAGATATGATTATCATTTGAAATATTGATTCTGAATGATATCTCTAGTTTTGGATACTTAGGCTCATATTTGAATTGTTTATAACTGATTCTTATTTGAATAGGTCAAAGGATAGGATTATCTTTCGTATCCAGTTAACGTATCAATGTGGGTATCTTCCACCGTGACTTGGTTGCTTTGTGGAGTGGTCTCGGACAAAATGCCCAAGGCCTACCTTGGATTGGGCTATGGCCTTATGAGCTAGGGGCCCAATGGACTGGGCCTGTCGGATTTAATCAGGTAGATTTATGACCCAACATTATGGATTATACTTAACTAATCAGATTAACCTGATGCCTAAGAGTTAGTAGTAATGGAAGTATTAGTATGATAAATAATTTAATTGGTTTGATTAAGTTTAATAACTCAATTAATTAAATTATTATTTTATTAGTAAATGGCAAAAAGGGTGTGTGAGTGGAATTTTTTTTTTTTTTTTTTCCATGGCTAGTTTTACACACAAAGTAGAAGGTTTACGAGAATTTGAGTGGATTGTGTTAGTTTGGGTGCTGCGATAGAAAATTCAAACAATAAATAAATTCCGGAAAATTCCACTAATGTAGTAGTCTCATGCTTAGTTAGTCTATTCTAAATAATTCTCAAAGGTTCCTCACGCCTACAAAACTGCAGTAATTTTTATTGGGTTGTTGTTTGGCGCCTACAATGAGAAAACGGCAGTTTAAATTTTGTTTTTCCCCATTCATCCTTTAGGACTATTTCCCACCATGTCGTCAAATATTACCTATAAATAGGCTGAACCTTAGTAATATTTTTCACTCTAAAATTTCTAACCCTCTCTCACGTAATATATATAAGTTTTAAAATATTAAAGCTTTAGAGCAACTTAAAGTGGGAGTGCTAGGTATAATTCTTTTATCCCTAGTTTATGTGAATTTTAGTTATTAGAATTTAATTTATGTCGTTATGATGTCTAAATTGTTGGGGAAAGTGTGATTAAATATTTCGAAAATGATATTATATTCAATCATCCTTTTTAAATATTACAAATGTATCGTTGTGCTACTTAAATTTTATTATATATTTTATAATAGTGCCATTGTGATGCCCAAGTAATGCTAGGAGTTCTTATTAAATATTACACTAATGCTGTAGCAATACCCATATGAAAATAAGTAAATAAACGCTATATAGTCGTCATAATGCCCAAATAGTATTAAAATGTTTAGATATGTCATTATGATGCCCAAAATATTATTAACATGTCGTTATGCTGCCCAAATTTTTAGGGTAAAGGCAAAGTATGAAAATAATGGTTCTCGAGGTATTTTAAGGATCCTAGGATTTAAAATGAGTCTTAGGAATAAAATAAATTAAATGCATCCTAATGTGAAAAGTACAATATCAATGCAGAAAGTGTACAAAGGAGACCACATATAAGGAATTTCAAGCAAAAAGTAAGTTCAAGCTTACTGACCCTGCATTATTTTACAAAAGCATGTTATATATATTTTGTTGAGCCCTATTACTTAAGTTACATATATGAATATATTTTGAAATGTTTTACATGAAAATATGTTTTCAAAGGAAATGATTTATGAAGAGAAATTGAGTTTTGGAAGGAAAATGTGATTTGCGAAAATTATAATATTATGAAAGTATGATCCTATGTATGAATGCATGTAAAGCCTAGTGGTCAAGGGGGATTATTCGCCTAACACCTTGATGTTAGGAAGGAAAAATAAAGTTGCCTAACAACCTAGCGGTTGAGTGGGGTTACACGGTCAACACCTTAAAGCTATGAGAGGGATAAATTATTAGCAACCTTGCGGTTAAATGGATAACACTTAGCAAACTCTAAGGGATAAATGGGAGTATAAATGCACTTATTGTCATGATGATATGTTACGATATGCTATGCTATGCTATGCCATGCCATGCCATGCTATATAATTAAATTATGTTGATTTTAACTGATGTCTTACTCATTATGTTATGAACTATCTTAGTACTTCATATTATGAAATGTGAAGTTAGTTATGTAGTAAGAAAATGCAAAGAAATGTTATTTTGTTTATTTATTAAGTATGAAAATGCCTATCACCTACTTTACTATTTAGCCATACATTTATTAAAACTCCTTTGTAAAAACCTTGCAGACATGGCTGTTTAGTAAACACAAGAGAGAAGATAGATTTTTCAAAAAATTAAAAAAGGGGGGGGGGGGGCTCTAATAGAAATGGTCAATTTGCTTGAACTTGCTAAGTCGTGGACTCACCCTTCCACCTTTAAAATTGTTACAATTTTCTAGATGTGGTTGAAGAAGATGAGAAAGAGGATGCGGCTCTGTACATGAGTCTACACTACTGTGCATAGGACTGATAGGAAGCCCCAGTCTTTTTTTTTTTTGTGGAGATGTTGGCTTACTCAAGACAATTGTAGAAATACTAGTAATGTTTAATGTGCGTATTTCAGTCAGTCACTTAAGACATCTTGTGGTATACAGTGTGTTGTTAGTAACCTTATAAGTGATATGCCGTTTATGGCAGATTTTGAGGAAACTGAAATGTTAGTTGTGAATGTAGATATAATATGAAAGTTTAAATTAGATGCTTTGGTGCATTTATATTTGCAAGAGAACTTTGATGAAGACAAAAAAAAAAAAAAAAAAGAGCTAAGTACATGCAGTAATGTCACGTAGGGATTTAGATAATCCTACTTACGGCTTGTTGAAAAAGCCGGGGCGTTACAACTCACAACAAAGGAAATTGGTGAGGCTGTAACACCTCGATCTCATATTAGGAAGATGAGTAGAAGCCCACATAGAGTGGGTGGTTTATAAAGATAGTCATGAGTGCTTAGTCCCACATTGCCTAGTTACTGAGTGAAACTAGGTTTTATAATGAATTCTAGGAAAACTTCAAATTGACTAGTCCTTTTGGGATGATAGTGCAGATGTGGCTAGTGCTTTTCCTTGGGTCGATACAAGTGGATTCAGAGCCACCTAGTAACGCTAGGTCATGTGGTACTAGAGCAATGCATGACATGGCCCTGACGAGGACGTCAAGAATTTAAGAGGGGGAGTTTGTAACACCCCAATCTCATACTGGGAAGATAAGAATAAGCTCACATAGGGTGGGTGGTTTATAAAGATAGTCATGAGTGCTTAGTCCTACATTGCCTAGTTACTGGGTGAAACTGGGCTTTATAATGAATTCTAAGGAAGCTCCAAATTGACTAGGCCTTTGGGAGTGATAGCACAGTTGTGACTAGCGCTTTTCCCTGGGTCGTTACAGAGGCAATCTCTAGCATGGCGCCTATGAAATCCCCAAGGCCTGATGGGCTACTTGTTGCATTTTACATTGATAACTGGCCAGAGGTGGGAAAAGAGGTATGTAATGTTGTTTTTCATTTTTTCTAGAATGGGTGTCTAGATGAAGAAATAATTGCACTAATATTGCTTTGATCCTGAAGTTGAAAAATCCAATAAAGGTCTCTGACTTCAAACCAATCAGCCTATGCAATGTGCTTTATAAAATAATTTCAAAGACTTTGGCAAATAGGTTGAAGGTTATTTTGCCTAATATCATCTCACAAAATCAAAGCACGTTTATCCTTGGACAACTGATCTCAGACAATGTTCTGGCAACTTATGAAACTCTCCGCTCAATCCACTCCCGTATGTGGGGTAAGGTAGGCTATATGGCACTTAAGTTGGATATGAGCAAGGCCTATGATAAGGTCGTATAGGTTTTTCTTTAAGAAGTAATGAGAATAATGGATTTGCGAAGAAATGGATTGGGCTAATTAAGAAGTGTATTTCATGATGACTTATTCTATCATTGTCAATGGGCAGCCCGAACGTTTTATAAAGCTGTCACGCAACATCTGACAAGGCGATCCCCTCTTGCCATATCTGTTCATCCTCTGTGCAGAAGCTTTGAGTGCATGACTCAAACATGTAGAGAACACATGGTTAATTAATGGAGTCCCTACCACTCCTAAGGGCCCTAGACTCTCCCATTTATTCTTTGTAGATGACAATCTTTTATTTTGTAAAGCTACTTCCCAAGATTGGTATAATCTTTCTGTCCTATTGGAAAAGTATGAGTAGGCATCGGGGCAGTGACTAAACAGAGATAAGACCTTTATTTTCTTTAGTCGTAACACTAGCCCAGAAAATAGGGCCCTTATGTAGTGATCCAAATAATTAACTAAACTTAGACAGCTTAGTTAGAGGGTTAATTTGGACTTTGGGTCACTAGGATTAGCTAGAAGGGCATTTTGGAAAAAATTGACTTTTGGACCGGACATATGCTAGGATTGGCAGATGTACGCTCTTATTTTTTTGTGTGGACATATGCGTTGGGACCACCGGACGTACGCTACTTTTTAGATTGACTGCTAGATAATACCTGGACGTACAAAGCAACCTTTGGACCACTTGTGAATAGTATGTGAACGTACGCCTCTAGGACCAGACGTATGATCTTTTTGTCACCTATAAATACCCCCTCGCCATTTCATGCCCATTACTCTCCATTCTCGCCCCCCAAACCCTTTAGAGACCTCTGTGTGAGTGTTCTTGGAGGAGGAGGAGGAGGAGAGAGAGATTTCTTGGAGGTTTCACTTCAAAGAGGTAATCTTCTAATATTAGCTCGTTTCCCTAGTTGTTATGCTACTTAAATGCTTTTATAGTTAGCTTAGTCAGTAGTTTGTAGCTTTTAGTTATGTTGTTGCCTTTAATCTTGGTTTAAGCATGGGTTAGTGTTTAGTTATTGTTGGGCATATTTCCTCTTGCATGGAGATGTTGTTTGGAGATAGCAAGTCCTAGGAAAACTTTTGGTAGCCTTAGAACCAGTTTGGGAGGATAGGAGGATGGTTGAACCAAATGAAGTTCTACCTGAAACTCTCTGAGCGGACGTATGGCCCTGAGCCCGGAAGTACGGTCCAAAGTATTTTAGTGGATGTACGGTTATGAGACCGAGTGTACGGTCACAAGTGTTCTAGGGAATGCCACTTTGGCCAGTTGTCCAATAGCCTATATCTTCATGTTATAGGTTTGTTTTAGTTGGATTTAGAACTAATAATAGGTATTTTCTTAGTATTTGAGGTTATGGAGCCTTAAAGGAATTTTATGGAGGAGCCTTATGACCCAGGTGAGTACAAACTCACATGAATGCTTGTTGTTACTTTTCCTGCATTGCACGTCTATTTTATATATATCAAACATGCATATTTTGCAACTCTCATGAAATACATTTCGGAACCACTGTAAACTTCCTTTTGTGAAAACGTATGTTGATTAATAAGATAACAATGAGACTTGTAAAACTATGCATGTAAAAGACGTACAAGATTAATTGCATCATATGGCATGGTACATTGATACATGCGGGATAACGGCCATGGGCTTGTTATAAAGGTTAACTTTATGGTCATGTGTGTGTTGGGGGGTGGGGTGGGAGCGAATTTGGATCCAATGGTTTCGTGACCAAGGCACAGCCATTCCCAATAGATGGTCACTATAGGATGGACATTATTAGCGGTGTGGGCCACCCAAGGTCGGACTCGATCGTGCCACTAATGTTGTAATACCCCGATAAAAATAATCATTTTTAATCATTTTCTACAAATAACAATTAAGGAGTTCTTCATAAAATTAGTTTTAGCAAGGACCAAGACCCTTAATGGTAACCTAGTAAAGCCCTAAAATCCCTTAAAAAATAAGAAGCCCAAACACTAACCCTTTGGAGTGGATGTACACTTCTGTTTCTAGTGCGGACTGGTCGTACCAAAAATAGTACTTACCAATTGTACGAGTCATTTGTAATAAAGTGGTTGTGCAAGTGCGAGTGTCGAACCCACAGAGAATCGCGTTTGTGTGAATTAATTCTATGTCTAAACTAATATTACCTTAACCTAGTCCCAAAATCAAACATGTGGCGTGCAGTAAATATAAACTAAATTAAATGCTTAAAAATAAATAAATAAAAATACTAAGGCCTAGAATCCACCTCATCATAATTAATTAACATATAATCATGCTAGTTCATGCTTCCAAATGACTATGCTACAAGGCATACTCTGAGCGCTAACACTTTGTTCATACTTCTGTCTATCGATAAAGCATATATGCCGATCCTATTGTTACTACAAAATCTTGTCGAACTAATCGATGCAAACACTGTTTTAAGAGTCACAACGGATATTGGTCCGAAGACGAATCATCCAATGTACCTCCGGTTGCAATGAGTATTGATGTTTAACGATTTGTAAACAACAATCAACACAAATTTTGTCACTAAAATTGAGTTGAAACAAATAAACATAAAATTAAACGACGAAATAAGTACTAAACTAAGCATAAAAACATTAATATAAATAAATGGTGAGGCTTCATTTTCAACCTTAGTTGAAGATTAGCCTATAATCATAACAAGAAACAAGAGAAAATGAAAAGACAGCATTAATAAAATTAAACTATACAAAGATTTGACGTTTAGAGGAGCTCAAGACTACCAAACAAGGGAGTCCTAGCTCCTAGGGGAGCCTCCAAGTGTCCTCCCAGCATCTAGGTTCATTTACAAAAGAAAGGGGGTATTTATAGGCTAATTTTAGGGTTTCAGCGCTGCCAGGTCAACTAAGTGCGCTCGATTGCACTCGTGCATGAATTTCTGCATCGGATGGGCACAATTGCGCTCGATCGCAAAACGTGTGCTCTAGCGCACATACTTCAGAATTGGCCAAATCTTATGAAATATGATTTTATATATCTTCGAGTTAGTTTTCCAAAGACACCAAGATCATACCAATCGGAGTTCTACAATTCTAGATATGACCGTTTTGGTGGGAGTCATCGGGTGCGAATCATTGCTCGACTCAATTTTGTCGCCAAAGCTCCCTGAACTGTTTTAAGCCCCAAATTTAATGGCATTAGCCCCAAATGCAACTTAGCAACTTGCAAAATACTAAAACACCAAAACTAACCAAAACACCAAATACAATATTTGGCACCGATCATGGACATACACAGTGTTCGACGGATGTTCGTCCCTATTTCTAGTGCAAACTTATGTGGGGGGACCACCAAATGTACACTCAATTAATAGTACAATGGATGTATGTGAAACACCAGACATATGCTACTTTTTTAGAAAGACCCTTCGTTAATATCTGGACGTATGTTGCAACCTTTTATCCACTATGTAAGAGTACCGAACGTATGCTAGGGTTAGTGGATGTCTGCTGCTTTTTTAGAAAATTGATAGCACCCCTCTGCTATAAATACCCTTCGTCCCTTCCTTCTTCTTCAACCCATTTCCAAACCTCTGGCTCGCCCGTAGGCTCCAGAATTGTGTAAGAGTGTGTACTTATGAGTTGTGAGCTTAAAAGTAGTTTTGTGAGGACAAGCCCCATTCCTTGCTTGGTTTTGAGGTAACCCCTGCCTATCTTACATTTAGCACTGTTTCATTTCCTAATCTATATTTTGATGACTTTTCCAAATAGTTGATCGGTGTCAAATATTGTATATTTAACCCACTTTAACTTATGTTTGTTAAGCTCTTAGTTTTGTTAATTTCTAATGTTTTGGTTAGTTTTGGTGTTTTACAAGTTGTTAAGTTGCATTTGGGGCTGATGCCATCAACTCTGGGGCTTAAAACAGTTCGGGGAGCTTTAGCAGCAAAATTGAGTCTAGCGATTATTCGCACCCGATGACTTCCACCAAAACGGCCATATCTTGAGTTGTATAACTCCGATTGGGGTGATCTTGGTGTCTTTGGAAAGCTATCTCAAAGATATACAAAATCACATTTCACAAGTTTTGGCCAATTCTGAAGTATGTGCGCACGAACGAACGTTTTTACGTTCAAACGCAATTATGCCCATCTGATGCAGAATTCTTGCACGAGTGCGTTTGAACGCACTTAACTGACTTAGCAGCACTGAAACCCTAAAAATTAGCCTATAAATACCCCCCTTTCTTTTGTAAACGAACCAAGATGCTTGGGAGACGATTTGAGGCGCCCTTAGTGGCCCAAAACCTCATTGTTCTTCATTGTAAACACTCCTAACGTCATTTCTTTAATTTAATGTTTTATTTTGCTTTTATTTAGTCTCTTATTCCCTTCACTATGAATTTGTTTATATATATATATATATTCATGTTTAGTTCGTATTATTCTGTCATTTAGTTTATGTATTTTCGTTTCAATACATTTTAGTGACAAAAGTGTGTTAATTGTTGTTTACAAATCATTAAACGTCAACATTCGTTGCAACCGGAGATACATCGGATGATTCGTCTTCAGACCAATATCCATTGTGACCTCTTAAAACAGTGTTTGCATCGATTAGTTTGACAAGATTTTGTAATAACAATAGGATATACATATGTGCTTTATCGACAGATGGAAATATGAACATTGTGTTAGCGCTCAGAATATGCCTTGTAGCATAGTTGTTATTGAGTATGAGCTAAGCATGTTTATATGTTAATTAATTTGTGGTAAGGTGGATTAGGGACCTTAGCATTTTTATTTATGTATTTTATTGCATTTTAATCTAGTTTATTTTTATACACGCCATGTGTTTGATGTTGGGACTAGGTTAAGATATTATTAGTTTAGGCACTTTAAAATTAGTTTTTAACAAAGCCGATTCTCTGTGGGATTCGATCTCGCACTTGCACACCCACTACACTGCTTAACGACTCGTGTAATTGGTGAGTACAACTAAATTTGTGCAACAAATTTTGGCGCCGTTGCCGGGGAATCGGCGTTTTGTTGGAATTGATTTTTTTTTCTTAGATTAATTTTATCTTTCTACTAGTTATTTTAAATTCAGCATTTATTTTGTGCTTTTGTATAGAAAAAAATCCAAAAAAAAAAAAAATAGATTAGTATTTATTTAAGCATTTTCGTAGTCTGTTTTAGATTCTGGAAATTTAGCTTGTGATAGTGCGATCGATCGCACACAGGTTGCGATCGAACACACTTGAGTCTATTCCAGCTCAGTTGCATACCTGCGCTCACCTAGTATGCTGCTGCGTGTGAGCGCGCGCCTCTGACAGAATCGCATTATGCTAGTGCGATCGATCGCACACCCCTGCGATCGAACGCACGTGCACAGACTGCTACATTTTTTTTTGCATACCTACGTGTCTGCGATCGATCAGAGACTGGCCGAGCGCATTCTCACTGCTACACACCAATGTAACTGAGTGTATGTGTCAATTTTTATTTTTATTTTTTGTTTGTTTAATTATTAGTTTTTATTTAATTATTTATTTATTTTGCCTATGTTTATTTATTTACTTGTTATTTTAGTTTTTTTAGTTATTTTATTTTAGTTGTTTAATTAGTTTATTGTTTTGTTAGTTTATTTGTTTATTAGTTTTTGTGTTTAGTCTCTTTTATTAGTTATTTGTTTAGTTTATTTTTGTTAGTTTTTGTTTATTTTATTTTTATTGTTAATTGTTTCATGTGGGATATATCTGTTTGGGTGAAGCATGAGTTTTCTGTTCAATTATTTCAATGTTTTCCCTAGTTGTAGGACGCCAAATCCTACCAATTTTTACCCACATGAACCATGTTCACATTACTCCAGCCCTTACCATAGTTTAGATGATTGTCCACATTGGGGACAATTTTCTAATTTTTCACATGAGCAGATGAACACCAGTTTCTCTAGTCCTGGGTTTTAATCAAATTCAAATTTTTATAACTCGGACTAGAATAACCATCCTGATTTTTCGTGGCAAGCTCATACTACGGAAAATTATGCTCCCTAAGTTGACGAACTGCACCATCTTGATTATCCGCAGTTTGACAACCAATTTTCTTCCCATCCATCATATGACTATCCTCCTAAGCAATCGTCTTTGGAAAAAACGCTTAAGGAATTCATGGAACTAGTCGGCCAACCCACCATTCCTGTTTCCTATGAACTATCTTTGGAAGAAACACTCGAGGAGTTTAGGAAAACAGTCAACCAACCTTGTCAAGAAATCATAGATGCGACTGTGGCAAACACTGAAGCAGTTGTAAGGTTGGAAAGACAGTTTGGTCATCTAGTTGATGAGTTCAACAAAATTGAGGAAGAGGAATTTCAAAGTCAGGAGATGGCAATAGGGCAATACATGATTGATGAGGATTGCCCCAGCGATCCTCATCATGAGCATGTCCAAGCCACCACCACATTTGTTAGTGAGGAAAGAGCTGGTGTTGATGGTGTTGATAATCATGAGGAGGAAGAAGAAGAAATGGAGGAGCAGATTGAGCCCCTGCCAATTTTAAATTGGTACTATGACAAGGAAGTGAGTACTGAAGCTCACTCCTTCGTCACAATCCCTCTCGAGACATATCTTGAACCTCAAGTTTCATCTTTTCAATGTCTCGAAGAGCCTTCTTATGTAGAGATCTTCAAGGAATCACACACAAAAGATCACAAATCTAGGAGCCGTGTTCCTAAGTGGATTCCTCGAAATAAGGTCAACTACATATGATGGCGGAACATCCTTCTAGAGGGGTATCATATTCTAAAGAAGAAAGGATGGAAGGGATTGATTGGACACCCATATGAGCGGGGAAGGTGCGGTATTCTTCCCTTTTTATTTTCTGCACTGCATTTTTAATTTATTTTCTTTTTGTTATTTTATTTCTTGTCATTTTATTTTTATTTTATTCAGTTTCTAACGGCAATTAACTTTTTGATGTTTGTGCTTGTTAGAAAAATATTGCTATTAGTTTTTGACAGATGTTTTGATGTTCAAGTTCGGGGGACGTATTGGACTTTGCACTCTTCGATTCCTCATCCCACTGTAATGTATCTATTGCCACATTAGGGACAATGTGTCATTTAAGTTTGGGGGTGTGGACAAACACTTTGTCTGTCTATTTTATTTGTTTTATTTCTTGTTTTGTTTTGTTTCTGTCTGTATATATGTGTTTTTGTATGTATATAAAATTTTTTCTTTTTGATTGTTGCTATGTTGCTAATTGGGTACAACTTACATTGTAACTGTGGATTGCATGTCATTGGTGTGTTTAACTTGTTTGAACATTGCATATCATTAAAAATCCCAATTTTTGATTCATGTGTTGGATTAGAGAGACTCCACTTGTTTGATCAATATTTCACATGCACACTAGCATTAGGGTCTGTGAGTTATGAGATTGGACTTTGAAGTGTGTTTCTTGAGATTTTTAGGTTTTTGCGATGTGATGATGAAAACCTTGGCTAAAATAAAATAAAAAATAAATAAATCAAAAAATCATAATAAGTTGAGTTTTCATTGAGTAACCGAACCTCTTACCTGACCAAGCAACGAGTGTTTGCATCAAAAGATGAGAAATTTCAGCTAAAAAATTGTATGGCTAGTTTAGGCTTCGTAGCTCTTTTGACTTGAGTGATTAAGCCCTAGGGATGTCTCTATATCTAGCACCCTAAAACCATCTGGTTTGGGAGTCACTGGCCTAACGATCGTTACATAGGTCACTTAGAAGCTTAAGGGAGTCAAGCATTGCACAACCTACACAAAAAATTGCATCTTTCAATTCAAGCCTTGGCTGTATTTATCACAATGTTTTTCCTTTGAATTTTGGGATACATGTCTTTTAAGAATAATTGAAACCCCAAGATCTTGTTGTTAGTTTACTTTGCACAGTATGGAGCACGTGTTGTCTCAATTTTTTAACTTTGAATGAAATGATGTTTGGATGCCTGGATGATGTGGTACGTATGTTTAACATGTTAAATTTGCTAATAATGTGTGAGCCTTTTGTTTGTGTGAAGGGTTTTGTCCATTAATAACATAGTACCAAATAATTGTTTGTGGGCGTCATTCTTGGAAAACCCTCACGAGACTTCACTAGTCCACTAGGGAATTTCTAGGGGTTTAAAAGGCTTGTTGCATTCGCTAAATGCAATCGTTTCTCCCACGAAAGTGGATTTATGTTTCTTGTTTTCTTTGTGTTTTCATTTTTGTTTTGCTAACGGACTAGCAAAATGTAAGTTTGGGGGTATTTGATCGGTGTCAAATATTGTATATTTAACCCCCTTTAACTTATATTTGTTAAACTCTTAGCTTTGTTAATTTCTAATGTTTTGGTTAGTTTTGGTGTTTTGCAGGTTGTTAAGTTGCATTTGGGGCTAATGCCATCAACTCTGGGGCTTAAAACAGTTCGAGGAGCTTTGGCGGCAAAATTGAGTCGAGCGATGATTCGCACCCGACGACTTCCACCAAAATGGCCATATCTTGAGTTGTATAACTCCAATTGGGGTGATCTTGGTGTCTTTAGAAAGCTATCTCGAAGATATACAAAATCATATTTCACAAGTTTTGGCCAATTCTGAAGTATGTGCACTCGAACGCACGTTTTTGCGTTCAAATGCAATTATGCCCATCTGATGCAGAATTCTTGCATGAGTGCGTTCGAACGCACTTAGTGTGTTCGAATGCACTTAACTGACCTGGAAGCGCTGAAACCCTAAAAATTAGCCTATAAATACCCCCCTTTCTTTTGTAAACGAACCAAGACGCTTGGGAGACGATTTGAGGCGCCCTTAGTGGCCCAAAACCTCATTGTTCTTCATTGTAAACACTCCTAACGTCATTTCTTTAATTTAATGTTTTATTTTGATTTTATTTAGTCTCTTATTCCCTTCACTATGGATTTGTTTATATATATTCATGTTTAGTTCGTATTATTCTGTCATTTAATTTATGTATTTTCGTTTCAATACATTTTAGTGACAAAAGTGTGTTGATTGTTGTTTACAAATCATTAAACGTCAACATTCGTTGCAACCGGAGATACATCGGATGATTTGTCTTCAGACCAATATCCATTGTGACCTCTTAAAACAGTGTTTGCATCGATTAGTTCGATAAGATTTTGTAATAACAATAGGATATACATATGTGCTTTATCGACAGATGGAAATATGAACATTGTGTTAGCGCTCAGAAAATGCCTTGTAGCATAGTTCTTATTGAGTGTGAGCTAAGCATGTTTATATGTTAATTAATTTGTGGTGAGGTGGATTAGGGACCTTAGCGTTTTTATTTATTTATTTTATTGCATTTTAATCTAGTTTATTTTTATACACACCATGTGTTTGATGTTGGGACTAGGTTAAGATATTATTAGTTTAGGCACTTTAAAATTAGTTTTTAACAAAGCCGATTCTCTGTGGGATTCGACCTCGTACTTGCACACCCGCTACACTGCTTAACGACTCGTGTAATTGGCGAGTACAATTAAATTTGTGCAACAATAGTTTATTAAGCTTTTCCTTAAAAGTGTTAATGTTTTCAAAAAGCCTCTTTAAGTTTCATGTTGTTAAGATTTCTACGTTGCATGTGTTTATTTGTTAGTTTAGAGGAGATAAAGAAGCCTAGAAATATCCTAGGAAGCATATATTGTTTGAATCTTAGATAGTGTGTTAAACTCATTGAGTGGACGTACACCATCGGGGTTGGACATACGGTCAGAGAGCAGGGCACCAGTTTTAAGTTTCGCTCGTGTATGCTTTAGTTTAGCCACCTTTTTGGATTAAATAAGGCGTAGTGTAACAATGTGTTGTAATCCATTATAACAAGATTTAGCTATGTCAGAATCACTCGAATGTGAGAGGTAAGTGAACACTTACAACCTTTTTACTTAAAGCGTGGGATATGTCAATTGACTAACCACAAGTATGATATGAGCATGCCTACTTTTGTAAATAATTGGTAACTGCATTATAAACTGGATGTTAAGATGCATCGTATAACATGGTATGCCGATACGTGTGGTATAAATGGCCATGGGCATATTATATAGACTTTATATTATGGTCAAATGTGTGTATGTGGGGGCTTTGGATCCAATGGTTTCATGACCAAGGTGCAATCATTCCCAATGGGATAGTCACTATAGGACGAACATCACTAGTAGTGGGGGTCACCCAAGGTTGGACTTGATCGTGCCGCTAGTATTATGTAAGGTAGCGTGCAACGGCTGGGGCACCGGCATTGTACTACAGGTCTCTCAGGACAACATCAACCTTACTAAGAAGGGGTAAAATCTTGGGTAGACCATATATGGGAGTTATGACCTATAAAGCACTAGTCTTTCTTGCTTTAAAATACTTGGGCAATTATTACCGGTAGTACACTGATATACAAATTTAATGCACTCGCAATAGCACGAGTCGTGTGCAGTGTAGCGTTGTGAAAGTACGAGATCAAATCCACAGGGAATTGCATTTGCAAAAACTAATTCTAATGTCTAAACTAACTCTACTTTAACCTAGTTCCAAATGTTGAACATATGGCTTGCAAAAATATAAACTAATATAAATGCTTAAAAACAACTAAATAAAAACACTAAGGTCTTAGAATCCACCTCACCACATTAAAATATATTCAATCATGATTAGTTCATATATCCAAAATGATTATGCTACTAGTCATATTATGTTTGCTATTACTTCATACATCCATCTATTGATTAAGCACTATGCATGTTCTATTGCTATTATAAAATCTAGTTGAATTATTCGATGAATTTACCATTAAAGAGTCACAACAGATATTTAACCTCGATAGAATCATTTACTATATCGTTGATCGTAGTGGATATTGAATCTTGATAGAATCATCTGATGTACCCCCGGATTGGAGCACAATGGATATTGGACATTTAATGATTCATAAACAACAATCAACACAATTTTGTCACGAAACTGAATTGAAACGAACACACAAAACATAAAACGACGGATGAAGTATAAAACTAAACACAAAAGTGTGTAGATAAATAAATGGTAAGGCTTCATCTTCAACCTTAGTTGAAGATTTAGCCCCTAATCATAAAGAAATAAAGGCTAATAAAATAAATGACGATTTAGAGGGTAAATAATGAAGAACAGAGAGGCTTCTCGCCTCCATGGCACCTCCCAAAATGTGGGTTTACAAAAATACAAGAGGTTCTCTTTATAAGGAAAACTAATGTGCTGCCAGGTCACGTGGGTGCGCTCAAGCGCACTCAACTGCTCAGTAATCCCATGGCGCAGTAATGGATGCGATGTCTAGGGCAACATGGGAAATGTGGGCAAACGTGGCATGCACTCGATCGTGCCTCTTGGGCTCGAGCGCAGTGCGCTCGAGTGCACTGGCAGGGATCTTATGCACACTTTCTTAATTCCACCCTTTAAACCACACTTTCATGCCGAGGACCTACAACATAGTAAAATACTAAAAGTAACAAAAACATTAGAAATTAACAAAGCTTAGAGCTTAACAAACATAAGTTAAGGGGGGCCAAATATACAGTATTTGGCATTGATCAAACACCCCTAAACTTACATTTTGCCAATCCCTTAACGAAACAAAAAATGAAAGCACAATAAAAATAAGAAACATAAATCCGCTTTTGTGAGAGAAACGATTGCATTTAGCATATGCAACAAGCCTTTTAAACCCCTAAGCATCCCTAGAGGATGAGTGAAGTCTTGTGAGGGTTTACCAACAATGATACCCATAAATAGTTTATTGGCACTATGTTATTGACAGACAAAGCCTTTCACACAGGCACATGGTTCATACATCATTAGCAAATTTAACATGTCGAACATACAAACCACATCATCCAAGCATCCAAACATCATTTCACTCACGGCTAGAAAATTGAGACAGCACATGCTCCAAAAAGTGCAAAGTGAACTAACATAGGCACATGGTGCTTCAGTTTTTCAAAAGACGTATACCCTAAAATTCATAGGAATGCAACGTGATTAAAACAACCAATGCTTGAATTGAAAAGTACAATTTTTTATGTAGGCTGTGTAATGCTTGACTCCTTTAAGCTTCTAATCAACTTATGTAAAGAGTGTTGGGCGAGTGACTCTCAAACTAGGCGGTTTTAGGGCACTAGATGTAGAGACATCCATAAGGGCTTAATTACTCAAGTTGAAAAGAGCTACGAAGCCTAACTAGCCATACAATTACTTAGCTGGCATTTCTTATCTTTTTATCTGAACACTCATTGCTTGGTGAGGCAAGAGGTCCAATTACTCAATGAAAAGCTCAACTTATGATGATTTTCTTCTTCTTCTTCTTCAGAGGTCCAGTTACTCAATGAAAAGCTCAACTTATGATGATTTTCTTCTTCTTCTTCTTCTTCTTCTTCTTCTATTATTATAGCCAAGGTTTTCATCATCACATCACAAAAACCTAAAAATCTCAAGAAACACACTTCAAAGTCAAATCTCATACCTCATATTTTTAATGATATGCAGTGTTCAAACAAGTTAAACACACAAATGACATGCAATCCACAGTTATGATGTAAATCATACCCAATCAACAACATAGCAACAAACAAAACAAAATTTGTTTATATACAAACAAAAAACAAATATATACAGACAAAAACAAACAAAACAATAAATAAAACAAACGAAAAGACAGTGTTTGTCCACACTCCCAAACTTAAATGACACATTGTCCCTAATGTGGCAAGAATTACAATACAGTGGGATGAGGAACCAAAATGTGCAAAGGCCAAGGCGTCCCCCGAACTTGAACACCAAAACACCTGTCAAAAATTAACAGCAATCTTTTCTTACAAGCACAAACATCAAAAGGTTAATTGCTGTTAGAAACAAAATAAAATAAAAATAAAATGACAAAAAGAAAATGACTCAGAAATAAAGTGTGGAAAATAAAAAAAATAAAAACAAAAATACCGCACCTTCCCCGTTCATATTGGTGTCCAACCAATTCCTTCCACCCTTTCTTCATTAACACTTGATATCCCTTTGGAAGAATGTTTCATTATCTTAGGTACCTAACTTTCTTGTTTAACCGGATTTTCTTAAGAAGATTGTTCCTAGATTTGTGACCTTTAGTGCATAAATCCTTCAAGATTATGGCATAAGATAGCACCATGAGACATTGAAGAAAAGAAACATGGGTTTCATGATGGGTATCGAGAGGGATTGTGACAAAGGAATGAGCTTCAGTACTCTTTTCCTTGTCATTGGACATATTTGAATTTGGCGGGGGCTCAATTTGCTCATGGTTCTCTTCCACCTTTTTAACAGCTTTTTCCTCACTAACAAGTATGGTGGTGGTTTGGGTATTCTCATGTGCAAACTTGTTAGCTTTAGTCATGTAATGATTCAAGAATGGACAGTCATCTATCCGGTGAGAAGGATGATAACAATATGAACATGACTGATGAAGTGCATGAGTGTGAGAAAGTTGGGTATGGGCATGCCTACCTGCCATGAGTTGGTTCACCCATTCCTCTAAGTCATCGAAATGAGTGGTTGGAAAGTGTTGCACTAATGACTCTTGAGGAGGATGATTGTATGATGAAGGCAAGGAAGAGTGGTTATCCACAATGAAAGGCTTAGCTACTAATGAAGATGAGTTAGGGAAAGATATCTCAGTGATTTCCCCTTCTCCGTTTACACCTCAAGAGTAGGATACTCTAGACTTGGCTCATTAACAGTCTCTTTGATAACTTCCTCGCTACCAAATGCGGTGGCTTTGCCATGCTTATCAATCATATATTGCTCTCTTGCCATCTCTTGACTTTGAAACTCCTCTTCCTCGATTAAGTTGAAGTCAGCAATAAGATGACCAAACTCTCTTTCCAACCTTGCAACTGCTTCAGTGTTTGCCACAGTGGCATCTTTGGTTTTATGAAAGGGTTGGTTGATTGTTTTCCTGAACACCTCGAATGTGTCTTCCAATGATGGTTCTTGTGATGCAGGAATGGTGGGTTGGCTGATTAGTTCCATGAATTCCTTAAAAGTTTCTTCCAAAGAAGATTGCTTAGGAGGATAGTCATATGATGAAGGATTGGAAGATGGATTATTGGACTGTGGATATTCAAGATAGTGCAGTCCATAAGATTGGGGAGCATAATTTCCCGTAGCATGAGCTTGCCACAAGAAATCAGAATGGTAGCTCCAATCTGGGTTATAAAAATTTGAATTTGATTCAAACCTAGGGCTGGAGAAATTGGTGTTCATTTGCTCATGTGAAAAATTGGAAAATTGTCTTAATGATGGACAATTACCTGAACAATGGTAAGGGTTCGAGCAGTATGAGCATGGTCCATGTGGGTGAAAATTCTGAGGGTAGTTGGTAGGATTTGGTGTCCTACAACTAGGGGAAACATTAAAATTATTGAACGGAAGACTCATGCTTCACCCAAACTATTTTGCATGCAAAATTTCTCACATGAAATAATAACCATTTAACAGAAAATAAAAACAACAAAAACAACCAAAACTAATAACAATAGATAAAATATAAAAGACAGCCTAAACAAAATAAACAAATAAAGATAAATAACAATAAACAAAAAATTTTTTAAAAAATTAATACTTAGTTGCCTCTGGCTTGTTGGTGTTGACTGTGGGGATGCGCTCGAGTGCAAGTACCACGCGATCGAGCGTAAACGTGCAAAAGTGTAATAGTTTGCAAGTGCGCTCAATCACAATGGAGGTATGATCGATCACAAAAGTGCACTGTGCTCGAGCATCCAAGGATTGCACTCGAGCATCGGTTTGGGTTTGATGAAATATATGGTAGTCTGCAAGTACGCTCTATCACAATAGAGGTGTGATTGATCGCACAAGTGCCTTGTGAAAAAAGATTAAACTGTTTGTCTATTGTGCGCTTGTGCACGAATGAAGAACTGTCGAGTGTAGGCACTAGTGCGATCAAGCACAAGCAAGCTGTGCTCAATCACTCTAACAGAGACCCATTTTCCCAAAACTTCAAGAAACTCCAAAAACACCCAGCCAAACACTATTCTTATTTTTTTTTTAATTTTTTCTATACAAAAACACAGAAACAAATAAAAATAAAAATAAAATGCACAAATAAAATAACTAGTAGAAAAATAAAATTAATATAGACAAAAAAATCAATTTCCACAAAACAAACAATTCCCCGGTAACGATGCCAAAATTTGATGTACAAATTTAATGTACTCGCAATAGCAAGAGTCGTGTGCAGTATAGCATTGCGAAAGTACAAGATTGAATCCACAGGGAATCACGTTTGTAAAAACTGATTATAATGTCTAAACTAACTCTACTTTAACCTAATTCCAAATGTCGAACATATGGCGTGCAAAAATATAAACTAATCTAAATGCTTAAAAACAAATAAATAAAAACGCTAAGGTCTCAGAATCCACCTCACCACATAAAAATACATTTAATCATGCTTCGTTCATACATCCAAAACAATTATGCTACTAGGCATATTATGTTTGCTATAACTTAGTTCATACATCCGTCTATCGATTAAGCACTATGCATGTTCTATTGAAATTATAAAATCTAGCCGAATCATCTGAAGTATTTACCGTTAAAGAGTCACAACGGATATTTTACCTTGATAGAATCATTCATTGTATCATTGATCATAGTGGATATTGAATCTCGATAGAATCATCCGATGTACCCCCAGATTGGAACACAACAGATATTGGACGTTTAATGATTCATAAACAACAATCAACACAATTTTGTCACGAAACAAAATTGAAACGAACACACAAAACATAAAACGACGGATGAAGTATAAAGCTAAACACAAAAGCATGTAGATAAATAAATGGTGAGGCTTTATTTTCAACCTTAGTTGCAGATTTAGCCTCTAATCATAAAGAAATAAAGGCTAATAAAATAAATGACGATTTAGAGGGTAAACAATGAAGAACAAAGTGGTTTCTGGCCTTAAAAGCGCCTCCCAAAATGTGGGTTTACAAAAATAGAAGAGGTTCTATTTATAAGGAAAACTAGTGTGCTGCCAGGTCACGTGGGTGCACTCGATCACAATAAGTGCGCTTGTGAGGACTCAACTTCTTAGTAATCCCATGGTGCCACAATGGAAGCGATGGCTAGGGAAATACGGGAATTGTAGGTGAACGTGACATGCGCTCATTCGCACCTTTTGGGCTCAAGCGCAGTGCGCTCGATCGCACCTAATGCACTCGAGCGCACTGGAAGGGATCTTATGCACACTTTGCTTAATTCCACCCTTTAAACCACACTTTCATGCCATGACCTACAACACACTAAAACACTAAAACTAACAAAAACATTAGAATTAACAAAGCTAAGAGCTTAGCAAGCATAAGTAGGGGGGCCAAATAAACAATATTTGGCATTGATCATACACCACAATCTTTAAAAATATGAAATCCTACTTAATGGTGTACAACGAAGGTAATGCCCCTTTTTTATTCTTACTCAAATTGCATGTTTACTTTCGTCTAATCAAAGCTCATGTCATACCTATGTTGAAATGTTTACTTACTAAGTCTTTAGACTTACGTTGTTGCTACTCTTTTAAGGAATTTGACTTTACACTCTAGGAATGGCATGGTTGTTGCTGCTTGATTGGTTTAAGATTTGCTTAATGATGCTGGTTTGTTATTGAATTATTGAGTTGCTCCATGTCTTTGTTTTGATGCTTGTAGTTAACTCAGATTTATTTTACCTTCTTATGCATTTACTCGAATGATGCTAGAGGGGTGATTTCCCATTTAGTCACAAGTTGGCTTATCTAGGGTAATTGCCAATAACTCTGCCAAATTAGCCCAAGGCTAATTTTTGGGGGCGTTACAAGTGTTATGTACAGTAGCCGTGCAATATCCAGGGCATCGGTATATTCTATAGGTCCTTCAAGATAGCGTCAACCCTACTGAGAATGGATAATATCTCAGGTAGACCATACGATTGAACTATTACTGTTACTCATGATTATAAGCATATTATATATATATATATTACATCCATGATAAACTGTCATCTCATAATATTGCTTGTGCTTTATAAATAACTGAATTCACCATTTAATAACGAGTACGTCATGTGTATTTATACTTACTAAGTCGTCAGACTTACCCTTGTATTATTTTCCTTTTACTCCATATGTACAACTATGCTGTTATAGATAGTTTAGGAGAAGATAGATATCATGAAGCATCCGGTTGTGGAGGATTCGACCTAGGAGATGTTTGAGGACTGATTGCAAGCTTAGGCGGGTACTCATGGTAACTAGTACTTTTGAGTTATGCTGTAGACTTAGGGCTTAATATGTGCTTGCATATTAAAATATGTCATAGATCCCTTGTAACGATGATATGTATAGTGTAATTTCTGTTTCTTTGATGTTCTTTGGTAGATACTCTGATTGTAATGATTAATGTTTATAGAACTTTAGTTCTTTTTGCTACTTACTATCCTCTGTTTTTGAGGATTAGAGGTCCCTGAGTCATGTTCGAAGTGAAATAAAGCTGGGAACTGTGAAATTAATTACCAATTAATTAATTCTCGGAGCGTTACACCTTATCCTTCGTTTATCTAGCATTCCTAGTATGCAACGGTATGATAAATACTTAGGTTTCCCAGCTTTGGTAGGAAGATCCATAATTTAGGAGTTCCAAAATATGAAGGATAGAGTGAGAAATCGTATTAATGATTGGAAAACAAAATTTCTCTCTCAAATCAGAAAGAAGATACTTTTGAAGGCAATCGTCCAAGCTTTCTCTACGTACAGTATGAGTATGTTTTTATTTCCCAATACTCTTTGTAAAGAGATTAATTCTCTTATGCAAAAGTTTTGGTAGGGGCACAAGGAGAATGAAAAGAAGATTCACCAGATGAGTTAGGAAAAGTTAGGACGACCGAAGGCACATGGAGGCATGGGATTTAGGGATCTTACTTGCTTTAACAAAGCGTTGTTTGCTAAGCAATGTTGGAGACTAATTAAAAATCCCCATAGTTTGCTAGCAGAGATTATTAAATCAAAGTATTTTCTTAAAGGGTCATTCCAAGAGGCAACTATTGGGAGCAGGCCTTCCCTAGCTTGGCGGAGTATAGCGTCAACAAAGGATCTGCTCTATGATGGGCTTATTTGGTGTGGTAGGGATGGATGAACAGTACAAATTTGGAGAGACAGATGGCTGCATAGGCCAACTACCTGTGTCATTCAGTCACCGGTGGCCATTTTAGAGGCAGAGGCTACGGCGAGTGAGTTGATGGACCCAAGCGGAGCTGGCTGGAGTGTTCCTTTAATTCATGCCATTTTTATGGAGGAAGAAGCTGTAGTGAGCGAAATAAATAAATAGGCGTATGTAGCTTAGTTAAGGGGGTTTATTTGGGCTTTGGGGTCACTAAGGACACAAGAGGGGCATTTTGGACCTTTGGACAGATGTGCGCTAGGTTAAGAGGACGTATGCTCTTGTCTTTCATGTAGACATACGCGAAAACACAAACTTATGCTTTTGTTTATAGTGCAGACGTACATATCTTTTTTAGATTAGCATTATGTTAACTTAGCATGATTGCATTGCATGGAGGTTTCATTTCAACTTAGGAAGCCTTTGATAGTCTTAGAGTTAATTTGGAGAATATGAGCACAAGTGGAGAAAAATGAGGTTCTCCCCGAAAACCTCGAAACGGACGTATAGTCTGAAGTGTCATAGCGAACGTATGACCTCGAGCCAGGATGTATGGTCCACAGTGTGACAGGGAACTTTATTTTCACTAGCCGTCCTATAGCTCCCGTTTCCTTATTCTAGAGTTGTTTTAGTAGAAATAGAACTAATGACAGGTCCTTTCTTAGTATTCGAGATTATGGAGCCTCAAGAGAATTATATGAAGGAGCTTTACGACTCAGGTGAGTACAAACTCACACACATGCTTTGTTGCTACTCTTCCTACATTGCATATCTATTTTATATATATCAAGCATGCATATTTTGCAACTCTCATAAAAGACATTTTAGAACTATTGGACACTCTTTTGTGAAAATGTGTGTTGATTAATATGATAATAATTGATAAGTGTCAAAATATTCATATTTTAGCCCTTAATTTACATTTGTTAATTTCTAAGTTTTTGTTATATTGTTTCATTTTATTTCCTTTCTGTATTTTCTATGTTTTTGTAGGTCATGGAAGAAAAGAAAACGTTTCTGGAAAATTTCCAAGCTTAAAGGACAAAGTGGGAAGACCTAGAAGATGTGGTTAGGTTTAACCAAACAAAGTAAACGATTAAATCGAAATTTCTCAAATTGGAGTCAAAATCGGATTAGATTCAAATTTGGATTCGGCACATGTCTCGGTAATTTGGCCATAACTTTCAGCTCAAATATTAGATTGAGGTGATTCCAATTTCATTAGAAAGATAACTCAACACGCTACAAATCATTGTGAAATAACATTTTCCCAATTCGGACTACCACTATGCCAAAAGTACCACACAAGATAGGAATGCAATTCTAGACGAATCCTAATCCGATTTGGACTAGGATTGTCTAATAATTCGACTAGGAGATAGAATTCCGAATTTTCTAGGTTTACTAGGGCTTCTAGGACTTTTCTAAGGCCTATAAATAGACCTTTAAGCCTCTTAGAAAAACACACAATTCCATACACAATTTTATAGACAATTTTAGAGACAAGCTTTGGGGAGAGGAATTGGAGTCTACTTCCAGGAGCGGTTTTCGGTTCTTTCTTTTCCTTTTCTTTTTTAGTTTTATTTTAATTATGTGTAACTAATTATTTTAGTAGAGCTAGATTGAAACCCTAATTATGTTTATTTAATATTTCAATATTGGCGCCTTTCTGATAATCATACTGTGTTGCTTAACTTGATTAATACCTGTTTTATTGAATTCCTCATATGTATGTGATTGGCTATTATATGCATGTGGTATGGATTAGTTAATTAAATCAATTTGGATGATCGAGTCCTGGGTTTAATAAGAGTAACAAAAGAAATGCACACTGGGTTCTTGGGTTAATCAACATGGGGAACCGAGAGTATATACCATGCCCTAGGCCTTGTGTGTTTGTCAATCTCCATAGATTCATGCTTTCTTAAAGAACAACTTAGTATACACCCATGCTAAATCCTTTAAGAAAGAAAAGAATTAGAGCATATATCATGCCTAACTTATTGCTTAAGGAAATCAATAGCTTAAAGAGTGTGCTTAGGGAAATGCCTAACTTATATACCATGCCCTAGGCCTCATGTGTTTGTCGATTTCCATAGATTTACGCTTTCTTAAATAACAACTTAGTATACACCCATACTAAATCCTTTAAGAAAGAAAAAAGTAAGAGTATATACCATGTCTAACTTATTGCTTAGGGAAATCAATATCATGCCCTTAGGTTGGCAAACATTAGGTATTCATAATATGATTGGATCATTGGCATATTGTTTTATTATTAATCAAGCATAATTAGTGGTGGATATCGAAGCCCTACACTTTTATTTATCTTTATCTTTATTTCTTTTTCATAGTATCAATTTAGTGACAAAGTTGATATTTTAATTAATTTTACATAAAATTAACAATCCTCATGGGATCGATCTCATACTTGCTGCACTATACTATCGTTTTGATCTTGTGCACTTGCGAGTAAAATGTACAATTATTTACCTATTAAATTAGGTAGATATTTACACAACAATAATGAGACATGTAAAACCTATGCATGTAAAAGACTGATAAGACTAATTGCATCGTATGACATGGTACATCGGTACGTTATGGTATAATGGCTATGGGCTTACTATACGGGTTAACTTTATGGTCAAATGTGTGTGTGGGCTTTGGATCCAATGGTTTCATGGCCAAGACCGAGCTATTCCCAATGGATGGTGATGCAGCGTTAAAACGTGTATAGTCAAGAAAATAATAAATAGAAGGGATAAATATTCCTAAGATTGTGAGACTATCACAAAATCAAAGAAATCTTCTCTAAGCAAAAGATGCTATCTAAAGCTTGAAGGAAAATGATCGGTATCTAATATTGTATATTGGACCCCCTTTAACTTATGTTTGTTAGGTTTTTAGCTGTGTTAATATCTGATGTTTTATGTTATTTTAGTGTTTTAGTGTGTTGTAGGTCCTTGGTGCGAATTATGGTTCAAAGGGGCGGAATTAAGCAAAGTGGAAGTTTAGCCCCTGTCAGTGCGATCGATCGCACTTGGTGCAATCGAGCGCACTGTGTTCGAACATAGAAGCCACGATCGAACGCAAGCCATGCCAGCCATGAAGTCTGCGTCGCCCTAGCCGCCATCACTAACTCGCTTGCACCATGGGAATTTAGAGTGGTTATTTGAGATCGATCGCATACTGTGCGATCGAACTTAGTGCAGTCGAACTCAAACGCCTACGATCAAACACACACGGAACTGTGATGGCATTTGCAGTCGAACGTAGCGCCTAAGATCGGACGCATGGTGGACTGTGATCCATCGCACCACCTGCGATCGAACGCACCCCTGACTTGGCAGCATGATTTATTTTGCTTATAAATAGGACCCTTTGTATTTTTGTGTTTTCGACGTTTGGGAGGTGCCCCTAGGGCCTCAAACCCTCTGTTTTCCACTGTAAAACCCTCCTAAATTGTCATTTATTTATTTAATGTTTTATTTTGCTTTTATTTAGTCTCTTATTCCCTTCACTATGGATTTGTTTATATATATTCATGTTTAGTTCGTATTATTATGTCGTTTAATTTATGTATATTCGTTTCAATATATTTTAGTAACAAATGTGTGTTGATTGTTGTTTACAAATTGTTAAACGTCAACATTTGTTGCAACCGGATATACATTGGATGATTCATCTTCGGACCAATATCCGTTGTGACCTCTTAAAACAGTGTTTGCATTGATTAGTTCGACAAGATTTTGTAGCAACAATAGGATATGCATATGTGCTTTATTGATAGACGAAAATATGAACAATGTGTTAGCGCTTAGAGTATGCCTAGTAGCATAGTTGTTATTGAGTATGAGCTAAGCATGTTTATATGTTAATTAATTTGTGGTGAGGTGAATTAGGAACCTTAGTCGTTTTTATTTCTATATGCATCTAATCTAGTTTATTTTTACGCACGTTACTTGTTTGATTTTGGGATTAGGTTAAGATAGGATTAGTTTAGGCAATAGATTAATTCACACAAACACGATTCTCTATGGGTTCGACACTCGCATTTGCACAACCACTTTATTGCAAACGATTCATGCAATTAACGAGTACTATTTTTGGTATGACCAGAAAATAACCAAGAAACTCAACTTTGAGTATTCTTATTAAACAAAATCAATAAATAAACAACTACCACATTCTTAGGGCTTTAAGCATTTATTTATAGTCCCAAGATTCCTAATCCTAAGATAACAATGACATAAAGTTTGTTTAGAACTCTACGAAAGAAAACTAAACCAAATAAAAGACTAACAAAGAAACCTAATTCAAATAAAAGACTTTAAAGATAAGATATAATAAAAGACTAATAAATAAGCCTAATTCAAATAAAATACTAAAGATAAGATGTTGTCCTGATCTACATCATCCTCCCCAGGTTGGAGAGAATTCATCCTTGAATTCGGCTGGTTCTTTCCACGGTCTTTCAGATGCCCAGTCAACTGATTCCACTCGCCCTTCCTTAAGATCACAACAAGGCTACATCCCATAATAAACGTGACGTTCTTCATCATTGACATACCTTGATGTTTGTCGTGAAAGCCCCACACACCACTTTGCCATGTAGACTTGTCGTGCTTCTTTTGTGCGTCGCCCTTCCTACAAGCCATGAGAATTCCCAAGGAACTCACAAAAACTCCTTCACTCTTTGATAGAAAAGTTGTTTCCACTCCATAGATCTCATCATAACTTTGATTGAAAGTTTTTGACAAGATAGCATCTACTCCAAGGAAATCAACTTGATGTATAGAACTCACATCTTCGTCAGGATAGGTGTCATAGATTGGTGGAGAGGCCCAATCTACCAAGCAATCTTCCTTAATAAATCTATCTTCCTCCTGCACAACTGATTGACTCATAATCTCCGCCGCCTCTCAAGGCACCTTCTTTTTGTTGATTTTTTCTATTTTTTCTGTCACAAGGAATTCTTTGAGTTGAAAGCAACCTTATAATTCCGGTATATCGAGTTTGAACCTACTCACCCGCCGACGGGCATGAGCTTGCGCATGGTGCTGACGTCCGTGTGTTCTACGCTCCACAAACAGGTTTCTAGATCCATTCTCATTGTGACCACACATGTTACATATTTGGGTGGGGAGGGCTTTGATTTGATCCCCCAAAACCGTTAATTGCTCCATATGTCGTCGATGTGCAGCGATCAATTTGTCTTCCGTCCCTATGTACCACGGTCTTGGTTGACGATGATGAATGTTAGGACCATCCATGTCGGCTAAGTGATCGATAGGGACCCCGTGTTGGGTGCGCACACGCCTCTTCTTCCACATGGTTAGACCACCAAACTTCTCCTCCATGTGTCGCAAACGAATCGCCGATTGCTCCTTACGTGCTGTCTTCGTATACACGTACACTTTGTTCATATCTGCCAGACGGTTGCTCCTCCCCATTCATGGAAAGTAACCTGAGCTCTGATACTGATAAGTGCCAAAATATTCATATTTTAGCCCTTAATTTACATTTGTTAATTTGTTAATTTTTGTTATTTTGTTCCATTTTATTTCCTTTTTGTGTTTTCTGTGTTTTTGTAGGTCATGGAAGAAAATGAAGCGTTTCTAAAAATGTTCCAAGCTTAAAGGGCAAATTGGGAAGACCTAGAAGATGTGGAAAGGATTAAATCGGAATTTATTAAATTGAAGTCAAAATCGGATTAAATTTGGATTCTGAACATGTCTCGGTATTTTAGCCATAACTTTCAGCTCAAATATCGGATTAAGGTGATTCCAACGGAATTGGAAAGCTAACTCAAAATTCTACAAATTATTGTGAAATAGCATTTTCCCAATTTGGACCGTCACAATACTAAAATCGCCCCGCAAGATAGGAGCCCAATTCTGGACGAATCCTTCTCCGATTTGTAATAGGATTGTCTCCTAATTTGTCTAGGAGATGGAATTCCGAATTTCCTAGGTTTACTAGGGTTTCTAGGACTCTCCTAAAGCTTATAAATAGACCTCTAAGCCTCACAATTGGAGGGAGAATTTCAGAGAGGAGAATTTGGTGGCTACTTCTAGGAGCGGTTTTCGGTTCTTTCTTTCCCTTTTCTTTTTAGTTTTTATTTTAATTATGTGTAACTAATTATTTTAGTAGGGCTGGATTGAAACCCTAATTATGTTTATTTAATATTTCAATATTGGCGCCTTTGTGATAATCATATTATGTTGCTTAACTTGATTAATGCCTGTTTTATTGAATTCCTCATATGTATGTGATTGGCCATTATATGCATGTGGTATGGACTTGTTAGTTAGATCAATTTGGATGACCGAGTCCTGGGTTTAACATAAGTAACAAAAGTAATCCACGCCGGGTTCTTGGGTTAATCAACATGGAAAACTAGGAGTATACACCATGCCCTAGGTCTCATGTGGTTGTCGGTTTTCACAGTTCATATGCTTTCCTAAAGAACAACTTAGTATACACCATGCTAAATCCTTTAGGAAAGAAAAGAGTTAGAGTATACACCATGCCTAATTTGTTGCTTAGGGAAACCAATAGCTTAAGGAGTATACACCATGCCCTTAGGTTGGCAACCATTAGGTATTCATAATATGATTGGAGCATTGGCATATTGTTATATTATTTGAATATGATTAGTGGTGGATATCAAAGCCTTACACTTTTATTTACCTTTTCATTTATTTTTATTTCTTTTAACAATATCAATTCTGTGACAAGTTGGTATTTTAATTAATTAATTCTAAACGAAATTAACAATCCTCGTGGGAATGATCTCGTATTTGCCTACTATACTATCATTTTGATCTTGTGCACTTGTGCACTTGTGAGTAAAACGTACTAAATATTATCTATTAATTTAGGTAGTATTTGGCACAACAGATACCAACTGATGCAGCATGATTTAGTGGGCGGTAGCGAAGAACAACAAATACCCAGCGGATAGATAATTCTAAATCTTGAGACTATCAATGATCTAAGAACTCTTTTTGAAAATCTAGAATACTCTCTAGCATTTTGAAGGAAAAAGATGAATAAACTCTCTTTTTCCTTGAAAATGCTAGAGAGTATATAGATTTTTAAGAAGATTTCTTTGATCTTGTGATAGTCTCACAATCATTGGAATATTTATCCCTTCTACTTGCTGTTTTCTTGATTATACATGATCTATACCTGCATCAGTTGGTATCAAAGTCCAGTCTCTTTCCATGGCGCCAGTCATAAGGGGAAGGGGTAACGACTTTGCACACTTGGAGGACGTGAATAATTGGAAAGAACCAGTTCGAGAAGAACCACTAGCGGCCTATCAAGCATATTCGGAGTCACAATTTGCAAGCTTGAGGGAACAAATTGTAGTCCTCACAAAGCAATTGTCCATCGAGAGTGGTCGAGACAGACATCGGCATATACCCTCACTGCACGAATCAGAGGAGGATGACGCATGTATGGAGGATGATGACGGAAACCCTTTTGCGGAGCGCGGAGTGCACGGACATCAACCCCTTGTACAAGCTCAGGCCAATCGGTGGGAATCTGGATTCAAACTCAATATACCAGAATTCCAAGGTTGGTTGCAACTCGAAGAGTTCCTTGTAATAGAAAAAATCGACAAAAGGAAGGTGCTTAGAGAGGCGGAGGATATTAGGAGTCAATCAGTTGAGGAGGAGAAAGATGGATTTATTGAGGAAGATTGCCCGATAGATTGGGCCTCTCCACCAATCTATGACACCTATCCCGATGAAGAGGTAAGTTCTATACATCAAGTTGATTTCCTTGGAGTAGATGCTATCTTATCAAAAACTTTCAATCAAAGTTGTGATGAGATCTATGGAGCAGAAACAACTTTTCTATCAAAGAGTGAAGGGGTCTTTGTGAGTTTCTTGGGAATTCTCATGGCTACAACATCTGATGGTCACCATAGGACAGACATAATTAGTGGTGTGGGCCACTCGAGGTTGGACTTGATTGTGCTATATATATAGCATGTACTTTATAAATAGCTAAGTTCATATTTAATGATGGGTATGCCATGTGCATTTTTACTCACTAAGTCGTCAGACTTACCCTTGCATTATTTTCCTTTTTTATCCATATGTACAAATATGCTGTTATTGATAGTGGATATCGCAAAGCATCCAGTTATGTTGGAAGATTCAATTTAGGAGATTCTTGAGGACTTATTGTAAGTTTAAGCGAATATTCATGGTAACTAGTACTTTTGAGTTATGTTGTAGTGTAGTGACTCAAAGAATTATCTAGGCATAAGTAGCTTAGTTAAGGTGATGAATTTGGGCTTTGGGTCACTAGAACCACTTAATTGGCAATTTGGACTATAGCATGGACGTATGCTGTTGTTTTTAGTGCATATGTACTATGGGTGTTGCACAAATTTAATTGTACTCGCCAATTGCATGAGTCGTTAAGCAGTGTAGCGAGTGTGCAAGTGCGAGGTCGATCCCACAGAGAATTGTGTTTCGTTAAAAACCAATTTAAATTAGCCTAAACTAATCCTATCTTAACCTAGTCCCAATATCAAACAGTTGGTGTGCAGAAAATTAAACCTAATTAAAATGCATTAAAATAAATAAATAAAAACGCTAAGGTCCCTAATCTACCTCACCACAATTTAATCAACATATAAGCATGCTAATCCACATATCCATCAAACAATTAGGCTAAAATATATGTCCCATTCTCACGATAGTCCACACACCCGTCGTACGGCCTACCTCGACACATGTTCTTTTGCCTTTACAAAATCTAGTCGAATCATGCGATGTATTAACCCATAAATGGTCACAACGGATGTTGAGCTGAGATCGAATTATCTGATGTGTCGTTCACGACAACGGATATTGGACTCGCTTAAACCATCTGATGTAACCCAGATAAATCACAACGCATATTGGACGATAAACGATCCATAAACAACAACCAATCACAATCTTGTCACAAGATTGTAATTGAATCGAACAAACGTTAAATTAAATGACAGAAAATGTAAACTAAACACGAATATATATAAACAAATCCATAGTGAGGGAAATAAGAGACTAAATTAAAACAACTAAAAGCATTAAATATTAATTAAACTATACAAAGAGTGACGTTTAGAGGAGCTCAAAATGCCCAAACAAGAGAGTCCCAGCTCCCAAAGGCGCCTCCAAGCGGCCTCCAAGCGTCCCTACTCGTTTACAAAAGAAACGGGGGTAGTTATAGGATAAATTTAGGGTTTCAGTGCTGTCAGGTTAGCTTAAGTGCGTTCGATTGTACTAGGTGAGTTCGAACACACTCGTGCAAGAATTTCTACATCAGATGGGCATAATTGCGTTCGAACACAAAAATGTGCGTTTGAGCACACATACTTCAGAATTGGCCAAAACATGTGAAATGTGATTTTGTAGATCTTTGAGATAGCTTTCTAAAGACACCAAGATCACCCCAATCGGAGTTATTCAACTCAAGATATGACCATTTTGGTGGAAGTCATCGGGTGCAAATCATCGCTTGACTCAATTTTGCCGCCAAAGCTCCCCGAACTGTTTTAAGCCCTAGAGTTGATGGCATTAGCCCCAAATGCAACTTAATAACTTACAAAACACTAAAACACCAAAACTAACCAAAACATTAGAAATTAACAAAGCTAAGAGCTTAACAAACATAAGTTAAAGGGGATTAAATATACAATATTTGACACCAATCAAATACCCCCAAACTTACATTTTGCTAGTCCCTTAGCAAAACAAAAATGAAAACACAAAGAAAACAAGAAACATAAATCCACTTTCGTGGGAGAAACGATTGCATTTAGCGTATGCAATAAGCCTTTTAAACCCCAAGGAATTCCTTAGTGGACGAGTGAAGTCTCATGAGGGTTTTCCAGGAATGACACCTACAAACAATTATTTGGTACTATGTTATTAATGGACAAAGCCCTTCACACAAACACATGGTTCACACATCATTAGGAAATTTAACATGTTGAATATACAAACCACATCATCCAGGCATCCAAACATCATTTCACTCAAGGTTGGAAAATTGAGACAACACATGCTCCATAAAGTGCAAAGTGTACTAACAACAAGATCATGGGGTTTCAATTATTCTCAAGACATGTATCCCTAAAAATCATAGGAAATGCAATGTGATTAAAATAACCGAGGCTTGAATTGAAAAATGCAAATTTTTGTGTAGGCTGTGCAATGCTGACTCCCTTAAGCTTCTAAATGACTTATGTAACGCGCGTTGGGCCAGTGACTCCCAAACCAGGCGATTTTAGGGCACTAGATGTAGAGACATCCCTAGGGACTTAATTACTCAAGTCAAAAAGAGCTATGAAGCCTAACTAGCCATACAATATTTTAGTTGAAACTTCTCATCTTTTGACGCGAACACTCATTGCTTGGCCAGGCAAGAGGTCCGGTTACTCAAAGGTTTATCATCACACATCACATCAACCAACGAATCTTAAGAAAAACACTCCTCAAATCTAATTTCATACCCCACTGACCCTATGCTAGTGTGCATGTGAAATATCAATCAAACAAGTGGGGTCTCTCTAATCCAACACATGAATCAAAAACTGGGATTTCTAATGATAGGCAATGTTCAAAAACGTTAAACACACCAATGACATGCATTCCATAGTTACGATGTAAGTTGTGCCCAATCAAAAACATAGCAACAAACAAAAAGAAAAAAATTTTATATACAGGCAAAAAAAGTATATACAGACAAAAACAAACAAAAAGACAGACAGAATGTTTGTCCACACCCCCAAACTTAAATGACACATTGTCCCCAATGTGGTAAGAAATACATTATAGTGGGATGAGAAACCGAAACATGCCAAGGCCAAGGCGTCCCCCGAACTTGAACATCAAAACACCTGTCAAAGACTAACAGCAATCTTTTTCTCAAAGATCAAACATTAAAGGTTAATTGCTGTTAGAAACAAAATAAAACAAAAAAGACAAGAAATAAACAAAAAGAAAATGACTAAAAAAAATAAAGTGCGGAAAATAAAAAGTAACAAAACGGCGCCTACCCTACTTATATGGGTGTCCAACCAATCCCTTCCATCATTTTTTCTTTAAAATTTGATATCTCTCTGGAAGGATGTTCCGCCATCTTATGTAGTTGACCTTATTACGAGGAATCCACTTAGGAACACAGTTCCTAGATTTGTGATCTTTTGTGTGTGATTCCTTGAAGATCTCTACATAAGAAGGCTCTTTGAGACATTGAAAAGATGAAACTTGAGGTTCAAGATATGTCTCGAGAGGGATTGTGATGAAGGAGTGAGCTTCAGTACTCACTTCCTTGTCATAGGACCAATTTAAAATTGGCGGGGGCTCAATCTGCTCCTCCATTTCTTCTTCTTCTTCCTCATGATTATCAACACCATCATCACCAGCTCTTTCCTCACTAACAAATGTGGTGGTGGCTTGGACATGCTCATGATGAGGATTGCTCGAGCAATCCTCATCAATCATGTATTGCCCTATTGCCATCTCCTGACTTTGAAGTTCCTCTTCCTCAATTTTATTGAATTTAGCAACTAGATGATGAAATTGTCCTTCCAACCTTGCAACTGCTTCAGTGTTTGCCACAGTGGCATCTATGATTTCTTGACAAGGTTGGTTAATTGTTTTCCTAAACTCCTAAAGTGTTTCTTCCAAAAATAGTTCATGGGAAGCCGGAATGGTGAGTTGGCCGACTAGTTCCATGAATTCCTTAAGAGTGTCTTCCAAGGAAGATTTCTCAAGAGGATAGTCATATGATGAATGGGAAGAAAAATGGTTGTCGAACTGCGGATATTCAGGGTGGTGCAGTTCGTCAACCTAGGGATTAAAATTTTCCGTAGCATGATCATGCCACGAAAAATCAAAATAGTTTCTCCAGTCTGGGTTATAAAAATTTGAATTTGATTCAAACTCAGGACTGGAGAAACTAGTGTTCAATTGCTCATTTGAAAAATTAAAAAATTGTCCCCAATGTGGACAATCACCTAAACTATGGTAAGGGCTGAAGCAGTGTGAACATGGTTCATGTGGGTGCAATTTGGTAGTATTTGGCATCTTACCACTAGGGAAACATCAAACTAATTAAACGAAAGACTCATGCTTCACCCAAACAGTTCGAAATATCCCACATGAAAAAATAACAGCTAAAATAAAATAAACAAAAACTAACAAAAATAAACTAAACAAATAATTTAATCAATAAACTAACAAAAACTAAAAACAACAATAATAAATAAAAACAGGAAAAATAAATAATTATAAACTAATAATTAAATAAAACAAAAAAAAAAAACAGAACACATACACTGCCTCGGGTCTGTTGGTGCAGCAGCTGAGGTGCGCTCGAGTGCAAGTACTAGGATCGATCGCAGACACGCAGACACGCAAATATGTAGTAGACTTGTGCATGTGCGTTCGATCGCAATAAAGGTGTGATCGTTTGCACAAGCGTATTGCGGTCTGTCAAAGGCGCACGTTCGCACGCAGCAGCGTACTAGGAGAGCATAGTTATGTACAAATTTAATTGTACTCGCCAATTGCACGAGTCGATCGTAATAGAGTGGATATGCAAGTGCGAGTGTCGAACCCACAGAGAATCGTGTTTGTCAAAAACCAATTTAAATGCCTAAATTAAATAATATTTTAACCTAGTCCCAAAAGCAAATAGGTAACGTGCATAAAATAAACTAAGCTAAAATGCAATAAAATAAAGAAATAAAAAAAATAACTAAAGTCCCTAATCCACCTCACAATAAATTAATTCACATATAAACATGCTTAGCTCATATGTATTTAAACATTTATGCTACAAGGCATACTCTGAGCGCTAACACATTGTTCATATTTCTGTCTATTGATAAAGTACATATGTATATCCTATTGTTGTTACACAATCTTGTCAAACTACTCAAGGCAAACACTGTTACAAGAGGTCACAACGGATAATGGTTCGCAGACGAATATCCGATGTATCTCCTGGTAACGAGTGTTGACGTTTGGCGATTTGTAAACAACAATCAACACACTTTTGTCACTAAAATGCATTGAAACGAATAAACACAAATCTTAAAAGACAGAATAATATGAACTAAACATAAATATATATAAACAAATTAAAGTGAAGGGAATAAGAGACTAAATAAAAGTAAAATAAAACATAAATTAAATAAATGACAATTTAGGAGGGATTTATAGTGGAAAACAGAGGGTTTTGGGCCCTAGAGGCACCTCCCAAACGTGAAAAACAAATGATACATCGAGGCCTATTTATAGGCTGGCGGGTCACTAGAGTGCGTTCGAATGCACTACCTGCGTTCGAACACACCAGTTATTTGTGGTCGAACACAGGGTGTGCGGTTGACCGCAAATAACTGCTGTGGCGGCTAGGGTTGACTAGGTCTGTGTGCGTTCGAACGCACCTCCTGCGTGCGACGGCAGAAAACGGCTGATCGGTGTCAAATATTGTATATTAGACCCCCCTTTACTTATTTTTGTTAGGCTCTTAGTGTTGTTAATAACTAACTATTTTGTATAGTTTTTAGTGTTTTGTGTTGTGCAGGTCATTGCAACAAACATGGCTAGCAAAGGGCAAGAAAGTGGACTTAAAGTGAAGATCACCTTAAAGTCGTTCGACCGCACTTGGTGTGAAGCCACCATAGCGGCACCGTCGCCGTGACACTCAACCGACCCTAGCGTTATTATGCGTTCGAATGCAAGTGCTCTACGGTCGAGCACTCCCCATGTCGCCTAGCCGCCTAGCTTATTTGCATTGACGTGTACCTGCGTTCGACCACAAAATAAGCGCTCAACGCGGTATTGCGTTCAAACGCACTTCAGTGACCTGTCAACCTATAAATAGGACCCTAGGTCCATTTGTTCAGAGCTTTTACTTTTGGGCGTGTTTTAGAGAGCAGTTTGCCACTATTGGCCCTGCTCTGCCCTTTTCTTTGTATTTATTTACATTAGTTTAATATTAATGCTTCCTTTTTGTTTATTTACGCTTCCTTTGCTTATGGGAGGCTAGATCCCCAACTAAGGTTGAGGATGTAGCCTCACCATGAATGCTATGTTAATTGCTTACATTTAAGTCATTTCATTCCGTTATTTTTTTATGTGCTTAAATCGTCTCTCACTTGGTTTGGTGACAAAACCAAGTGAGATTGCATTGTAGTCGTTTATTTTTGGTTTTTCGTCCGATGGATAGATTCCATCCTTCGGTTTACGCTCATTTATCCATAGTAGTTTGTGTCTTAACACATTCACTTTGGATCCTTTGAGCCTTAAACCATTTATGGTTTGTCTTTCGTCAAAGGGACGGATTCCTTTAATCCTTCGATAGGTGCAAGAGATTTAGTTTTATTTCAAACCGATAGACGGATGTTTTAGCTTAGCGTTTTCAATTAACGTAGTTGAAATGGTGAGGTGAAAATCCCAACCTTGCTGTTTTTTATTTCGTTTACATTTCCGCTATAATTTACTTTTAAGTTGTCACAAACACCCACTGCAGAGCTAGGTTAAAATAGCACTAACCTATACTCGAAGTTATTTTCGCACAAAGCAATTTACGGTTCCTTGTGGGTTCGACTCGGTACTTGCGCAACCGCTATACGAGCTTCGGTTCGTTCAATTGCGAGTACCTAAATTTGGTCCGATCAAATTTTGGCACCGTTGCCGAGGATCCGTCTAAATTGTTTTGAATTTAACTTTGATTTTAGTTTGATGTTATTTTTCTACTAGTTTTTATTTTCTGCATTATACATTCTGTTTATAGTCTATTTTATGTTTCAGTTCATTTTTGTTAGTTTTTAGTTTGGTTTTTTTTGTCTTTTTTAGCTTTTTGTTCTAGTTCCTGGAAAATCAGGGGTCGATAGTGCGGTCGAACGCACTACCGCCTATTCCAGCACATTCGCGCACCTGCAAACACTAGTCGCGCGCCTGCGTGTGAACTCAAGGCCTTGACAGAGACGCAGTGCAGCTCTGCGGTCAAACGTACCTGTATTGCGTTCAAACGCACGTGCAACAGCCTGCCACATTTCTGCATCTATGCGAACGAACGTACTGACCTGCGCTCGAGCGCACCTTTGCTTCCAGCATCAACATACCTGAGGCAGTATGTTCAATTTTTATTTTCTTTACGTTTTGATTAATTGTTAGACGTATTTTAATTGTTTAAATTACCTGTTTTGAGTATTTTGTTTGCTGAGTTTAGTTGTGTTTAGTTTATATTTATTTTTAGTTGTTTATATATTTTGCACGTGTTTAGATAGTAATTTTGTTAGTTTAAATTTTTAGTTGTTTAAATTAGTTTATTTTTTGCTGTTTGGTTATTTTAGTTAAATTTATTCTCTGCTTTTATTATTGTTTCGCTTCGCTTTTTCTTGCATCCTTTTATAATTGTTTTTGCTCATGTTGTTTTTGTTTTAGTTTATCGTTGAGTAGTTTTAGTTTATAATTGTTTTTTCCATCTTGTTGTTTGCTGATTTGTTCCACTGTTTTCTTTATATTTTTCCTTTTTTGCTTTTCTAGTTTGCTATTTTTCCTTAGTTAAATTTCTGTTAGTTTATGCATGGTCGGTGATCGTTGAACCTAGAGTTAACACCATTAGATCCTAACTTAGAAAGAAACATTAGGAGAGCGCGTCGAACTCAAGCCGAGATGGGGGACAATCAAAGAGAGCCAAGGGTGGAACAACATGAAGAAGATCGAAGGAATGAGGAAGAGGAGAACGAAGAGTTCCAAGATGCGAGAGCTTGGAATGGGGAGCATAGACGAATGTATGAGTTGGATTTCACGACAACATTACATGAATTGTTCGCACCCATTGTAGTCAGCACCCATTCGTGCATAGTGTTACCTCCAACTAATGCCACTCATTATAATCTAAAGCCACATGTGATTCAGATGCTACCATCTTTCTATGGCTTAGATCATGAAAACCCTTATTCTCTCATGTTAAGAAGTTTAGGAGTATAACTGCCACAACCAAATTTCAAAACTTCTTAGAAGAATCGGTCAATCTTCAACTTTTTCCTTTCTCCCTTCATGACAGAGCCACCAAGTGGTTAGATTCCTTAGCCCCTCATTCTATTACGTCCTGGAAAGAACTGTTGAAGCAATTCTGCCACATATTCTATCCAATGTCCAGAGTAAATGATGCTAGAAAGGAAATTAGTTCCTTTACTCAGGATGAAGACGAGAAATTCATGGAATGTTGGACAAGATTTAATGATATGTTGATGAAGTGTCCACCCCACGGATATGAGAAATGGCGTCTAGTTCAATTTCTACCAAAGTCTGTCTCAAACCAACCGTAGCATGATTGAACTAATGAATGGTGGGACATTCCTGAATTTGATGGGAGATTTGGCCTACAAAGCTTTGGAGAAGATTGCTGCCAACACCCAGAACTGGGATTTCACCAGCAGTCGAGACAAATCTACCTGAAAGAAAGGAGGCGTACTGGAGCTGAATGTTGAGCAAGAGTTGACTCAAAGAATGGATGCCATTGTGAAGAGGCTGGATAATTTGAGTATGGAAAAGCCTGTTAAAGCTGTGAACACATTTCCAGTCGAAAGCTGTTCTGTCTGTGCTAGTCCTTTGCACCAAGCACAAAATTGTCCATCTATGGCAATTTTCTCTGAGATGGAACAAGTGAACGCTTTCAACAATTTCCAAAAGCAGTCAACTGGCCCATACTCTGAAACTTACAACCCTGGGTGGAGGAACCACCCAAATTTTTCATGGAAACAAAACCAGCCCACAAATCAAGGAGGTTTTCCTCCTACTTACCAAAATCCTGGATGCTTGGTCCAGCCAGCGTCATCTTCCTATCAAGCCCCCACTCAACTCCCAAGGTCATCAACTCAGTCATTAGAGGAGTCAATGAAAGAATTCATGAAGATGACTGGCCAATCCATCAGTGATATTAGACACTCCACCATGGTAAACACCCAGGCAATCTCCAAGTTGGAGATCCAAGTGGGACAATTGGCAAGTCATATTGGTGAGAGGGACAAGGGAAAGCTCCCCAACCAACCAGTGAACAATCCTAAGGCATGCACTATCGTAGTGCTCCAAATCAAGAACATGCCCATACGATTGTCACACTGAGGTCAGGGAAACAAGTGGACAACCGAGTGGATGAGCCAGAAGCAGTTGATGAAGTAGTACCAACAACAGACCTTGCTAAAAAAGAGGAGAAAAAGAGTGACAACAATGAGAAGAAAGATGCTGAGCCATCTACAGTCACTCCCCCTGAGAAGGACCTTACAAGGTCATTTGTCCCAAAAGCCCCTTATCCAAAGAGATTGAGAGCGCCAAAGAAGAATGCGCAGTTTGCTGAAATATTAGAGGTGTTTAAGCAAGTCCAGATAAACATCCCGTTCTTAGATGCAATTCAGCAAGTGCCAGCATATGCGAAATTCTTGAAGGATATGGTCACAATTAAGAGAAAGACCAATGTCTCAAAGAAGGCTTATCTGACGGAGCAAGTGAGCTCCATCCTCCAATGCAAGCTGCCCATCAAGTTTAAGGACGGATGTCCCACCATTGCTTGCATGATTGGAGAGAGTCGATCAATAGGCATTGTTGGACCTGGGGCAAGTGTAAATCTCCTTCCTATTCATGTATTTGAAATTGGGAGGGAGAGTTGAAGCCAACCAACCGTGACGCTCCGGCTAGATAGGTCACTTAAGAGACCACGGGAATACTTGAGGATGTGTTAATCAAGGTTGACAAGTTTTATTTCGTGGACTTTATAGAGCTTCACGATATGTGGCAAATCAAATTCCAGTGATTTTAGGGCGACCATTTTTAGCTATGGCTAATGCCCTAATCAATCAGAGGACGGGAGTGATGAAGATCTCATTTGGAAACATGACGGTTGAGCTCAATATTTTCAACATCAATAGCCAACCACTGGAATACGATGAGACCCATCCTATGTGCTTCATTGAAGAAATCACTAATGATTTTGATTTTGAGAACCCGGAGATTGAGTGTTTTACTCAGGACCTAGATTTAGACAGGCTGATTAGGCCAGCTTTGCATGAGCCTAGCCTGGAGGACCCTGACATGGAGTGCTTTGCACTATCTGGAGGTCATTTGAGTGAGCCATTACAGCTTGACGAGCCGAGGTATGAGCTCAGCCTGGAGGACCCAGAGTTGGAATGTTTCACTCAGGATGGAGGAAACATAGATTTTGGAAGGATACTTGAGCCAACTACGGAAGTAGTTAAGCCAGGTTTGGAGGACATTGAGCTGGAACTATTTGCTCAGCTGGGAAATGATCAGTACTTTGATGAGGTAGTTGAGCTACTTCCTTTCTTTATCGATCCCATATCTGAGTTACAGTCGAAGTGTGGGGAAACCATGGATTTAGTTTTCCCCACTGTTTATTCCTCCACATTTGAGTTACCTGATTTTACTACTAAGAGCAAACTTTTTGCTCCCATTCATATGCGGCTTAAGTGGCCGAGATGGACCCTGGGAAGGAATGACTATTTTCCTCCCCCATTTTATGATCATCTGAGGTCGGTATTAGCTGGACATCCATCTTTGCTTATTGATTATCCCAGCTGCAACCATCACCCGTTTGACCTAGGCAAGATAGTGCCCACCATTCTCGGTACAGCAGTTGTTGTGTCTACCTAGTATCATAGGTAGTTTGTTCCTTATCACGAGTCTGGCTGAAGACATTAAACTTAGCGCTTGTGGGAGGCACCCCTCATTATGTTTATTGCTTTTTGTTTTACTTTTTAGTCAAATTTGGGGAAGCATTCTTTTATGCTGCACCTAAAATTGACTTGTCCCCTAGGTTAATTCAGTTACATTGCGGGCAATGTAACGTTTTAAGTTTGGAGGTGTTTTTGTAAATATTTTATTTTGTATGTTTGTGTAAATATTCCTTTTGTTTTTTTTTTTTTTTTTTTGTGTGTTTTGTGTTGTAAATTTTGTAAAATTTTTATTTTTTGCATTCAACATATGCTTGTACATTCGCCTTGGTGGGTTCGCACACCCTCACACACACACTTATATCCGCGCGTCTTATTGTAAGTTCAAACGCATGGTTCACCCACACACCATGCATGCACGAGTACGGTTGAAGTTGCATTGAACGATTCGGTTTTAGGGCCATGGAACAATTTTTAGGTCACATTCTCCCCTTTTCCCCATTTTTCCCAATCACCCATAACCCCCTTCCTCTCCTCCGTCCTCTCCTCCCTAAAATCCAAATAAGCCCAACCCACACCCATCCACTTCCCCACCACCGAAACACCACCGCGGCCCTTCTCCACCATACCCACCCACCGCCGGCCACCCAAAATCCCAGATTTCCCATTTTGTCCCCAACCAACCCGAAACCCATTTCACCCAAAAACCCCATATTTTTTTTTATTTTCTGTTCAATCAAGGGCACTAATCCACTCTTGGATTGTGCCCCTTAATTCTGTGTTGTTTTTTTTATTGATTGCAAGGGGTTGGATTTGATTTTTAGAAGGGTTCTCCAACCCTTTATTTTTGGGGCGCACACCAGGTGCTCGACAGATTGCCCCAACGAATCTCCATCATGCCTAAAAGGCGAGGTTCGTCGTCCCGGTCATCAGGATCCCATGCCACTGTAGCTAGGCCGTCTATGGAGAGCCGGAAGCTCTTGTTGGAGAGCACTTTTGCCATCAAAGAGGTGTTCTCCAACAACGAAGCCACTAGTTGGGCAGTAGAAGAATTGAAGCACTGGGGTTTAAAGAGGCTTTTCAAACCCGTCGCCTCCACAGCATACGAGCGGCTGGTCAGAGAGTTTTACACTCATCTGAGGATTGACGGTGACCAGCCGGACACACTTTTCTCTTCCATTGATGGAAGAGAAGTGGAGGTGACCATCGGAGATATAGCAGCTGTGTTGAAGTACAGCCATGAGCCGCCTGAGTTGGACATCCCCTGGATTGAGTGCCCCTCCATGCTCACACTCGAGGACATCGTTTGTGATATGTGTGAGGGGCAGTATGCCGATGACTGCCGGAATGCAACCAGTAAGACGAAGATCCCTCGGAATCTTCTCTTTATTGACATGGTGTTGTATCATAATGTGTGTCCTTTGGGACACAAGACTCAAAGGCAGGACCTATTCCTCAGTGCCCTCTACTCATTCCATCGAGGATTCTGGTGTTCCATTCCTGAGATTATCTGGCGTTAGATCCAGAAATTCTGTGAGGGAGTGCACCATCGGGGGGCGGAGCACACGAAGGCGTGGGGATTGCCTTTTCCCTTTCTCATCACACATATTCTGAGAAAGATGGGGATCAGAGGCACACTAGCAGACGGGCCGATGACTGAGAGCCCATACTTTGGCCCCATCCAGTGGCGCTAGAGTCTATCCCACATGCCCAGAGCCAGCACCACAGCTACAGCCACAGCCAGAGCCTATGGACATTCCAGAGATGGTAGTTGAGCATGAGATGGCATTTGAGCCATAGAGAGAGGCAGAGCAGGAGGAGCAACCTGAGGAGTACGAGGATGAGGAGTGTATCACACTCAGACGCTCAGATCTATTACACTTCCAGGACACCCTCGTGGACATACAGTCCTAGATCAGGGACGTACGATCTCAGTTTGCAGATTTTCAGAGGGACGCTTGTCAGGACAGACTCAAGGTCCAGGAGATGTTCCGAGCCATCATGGATAAACTGCCTCCAGCAGTAGGACCTTCTACAGCACCACTAGCCCCGTGACGTCTTTGTGACGTCCTGGTTTATTTTTATACCCCTTGCACTATGTTTCCATTTTCTATATCAGCACACTGTGGATAGTGTAGATTTTGAGTTTGGGGGTATTTTTATCATTGTGTGCACATTTTGTTCTTAAATTATGCATTTTATGTTAGTTATGGTTTATTTTCATTAGTGTACTTAATTTGACGAACATATGATCACATTGATTAAGGGATTTTCAGTTATGTTACTTTCTTGGCATAATTAGATATTATAGTTCAATTTGAGTTTCATGAGCACGATTGGTACATAATTTGTGGGATAAAAATTTGATTTTGGTCTTGTTAGTTTTGTAAGCTTGAATGCAGTTGGAAAACCATTTGGAAAGATAACCGTGGTTCATTTAAAAAAAAATGATCATTTTGAGCTTTCCACTGAGTAACTGGATCTCTTGCCTCATTAAGCAATGAGTATTCGCTTAAAAAAGTGAGAAGTTAGATGTGGTTAGCAAAACTTCGTAGCCTTTTTGACTCAAGTTAGTAGGTCCTTAGGGGTGTTTTTACGCCTAATGCCCTAAAACCATTTGGTTTGGGAGTCATTGACTTAACGCTTGATACATGGGTCAATTAGAAAGCTTAATGAAGTTATGCAATAAAAAAAAAAAAAAATTTGATGTACCTTGGTTATTGTTTTTGATGTGTTGTCCAATGAATTTTGAGTGTCGAAGCATATAAGACTAAAGATTAAGTTTTGAAATCCCATATTTTTGTGCTAATCTCACTTTCACTAGAATTGATTTTTGTATCTCATAATGCCATGTTTGTATCTTGATTGCTAATTCCCTGAAATTTGTGAAGATGGTGTTTGTTTAATTAAGCTTGCTTTTGAATTTAAACCATGATTGATATACTTTTGCATGATTGAGAATAAAATGTTTGCACGAGTGTTTGTGGGTATCACGAGACTTCACTCATCCTCTAAGGGAACTCCTAGAGGTTTAAAAGGCTTGTTGCATGCGCACAATGCAATCGTTCTCCCACAAAAGCGGACTTATGTTTTTATTGTGTTTTTCTTTTTTGTTTTGCTAAGGGACTAGCAAAATGTAAGTTTGGGGGTATTTGATCGGTGTCAAATATTGTATATTGGACCCCCTTTTACTTATTTTTGTTAGGCTCTTAGTGTTGTTAATATCTAACTATTTTGTATAGTTTTTAGTGTTTTGTGTTGTGCAAGTCATTGCAACAAACATGGCTGCAAGAAAGTGGACTTAAGCACCGTGCACGCAAAGACTCTCGGCTAGCAGCTATCTGCGTCAAAGCAAGTGCTCTACCTAACGACGCACTCCCATGTCAGCCCTAGCCGCCACAGCAGTTATTTGCAATCGAACGTGTACCTTGCGTTCAACCACAAATAACTGGTGCGTTCAAATGCAGGTAGTGCGTTCGAACTCACTTCAGTGACCTGTCAGCCTATAAATAGGACCCTAGGTCCATTTGTTCCAGAGCTTTTACTTTTGGGTGTGTTTTGGAGAGCAGTTTGCCACTATTGGCCCTGCTCTGCCCTTTTCTTTGTATATATTTACATTAGTTTAATATTAATGCTTCCTTTTTGTTTATTTACGCTTCCTTTGCTTATGGGAGGCTAGATCCCCAACTAAGGTTGAGGATGTAGCCTCACCATGAATGCTATGTTAATTGCTTACATTTAAGTCATTTCATTCCGTTATTTCTTTATGTTATAAATCCTCTCACTTGGTTTGGTGACAAAACCAAGTGAGATTGCACCGTAGTCGTTTATTTTTGGTTTTTCGTCCGATGGATACATTCCATCCTTCGGTTTATGCTCATTTATCCATAGTAGTTTGTGTCTTAACACATTCACTTTGGATCCTTTGAGCCTTAAACCGTTTATGGTTTGTCTTTCGTCAAAGGGACGGATTCCTTTAATCCTTCGATAGGTGCAAGAGATTTAGTTTTATTTTAAACTGATAGACGGATGTTTTAGCTTAGCGTTTTCAATTAACGTAGTTGAAATGGTGAGGTGAAAACCTCAACCTTGGTGTTTTTTATTTCGTTTACATTTCCGCTATAATTTACTTTTAAGTTGTCACAAACACCCACTGCGGAGCTAGGTTAAAATAGCACTAACCTATACTCGAAGTTATTTTCGCACAAAGCAATTTACGGTTCCTTGTGGATTCGACTCGGTACTTGCGCAACCGCTATACGAGCTTCGGTTCATTCAATTGCGAGTACCTAAATTTGGTCCGATCAACCGCTAGGGCCGGCAGGGCATGCATGCGACCGCGGCTCCTGCGTGCGACTGTGAGTGCGTTTGAACGCATCAAGTGCGGTCGAACGCACTTGGCAGGAATCAACTTTTTCACTTTAAGTCCTCTTTGCCCTTTGATAGACATGTTTTAATGCAATGACCTGCACAACACAAAACACTAAAAACTATACAAAATATTAGTTATTAACACAGCTAAGAGCCTAACAAACATAAGTCAAGGGGGGTCTAATAAACAATATTTGACACCGATCACGCAGGTACATGAACAGGCTCGACTAGGCTCAAGTGCGCTCGATCGCATTGTCACAGACTGAAATTCCAGAAACTAAAACAAACTACAAAATTAACCAAACACTAATTTTTTTTTTGGATTTTTTTTTTCTATAAAAAAGCACGAAACAAAATAAAATAATTGCACAATTTAAAATAACTAGTAGAAAGATAAAATTAATCTAAGCATAAAATCAATTTAAACAAAACATCGATTCCCCGGCAACGGCGCCAAAATTTGTTGCACAAATTTAACTCTACTCGCCAATTGCACGAGTTGTTAAGCAGTGTAGCGGGTGTGCAAGTGCGAGGTCAATCCCACAGAGAATCGTGTTTCATTAAAAACCAATTTAAATTAGCCTAAACTAATCCTATCTTAACCTAGTCCTAATATCAGACAGTTGGTGTGCAGAAAATTAAACCTAACTAAAATGCATTAAAATAAATAAATAAAAAAATGCTAAGGTCCCTAATCTATCTCACCACAATTTAATCAACATATAAGCATGCTAATCCACATATCCATCAAACAATTAGGCTAAAATATATGCCACACAGTCAGACGGCCTAGCTCGACGCATGTTCTTTTGCCTTTACAAAATCTAGTCGAATCATGCGATGTATTAACCCATAAATGGTCACAACGGATGTTGAGATGAGATCGAATTATCCGATGTGTCGTTGACGACAACGGATATTGGACTCGCTTAAACCATCCGATGTAACCCGGATAAATCACAACGCATATTGGACGATAAACGATCCACAAACAACAACCAATCACAATCTTATCACAAGATTGTGATTGAATCGAACAAACGTTAAATTAAATGACAGAAAATGTAAACTAAACATCAATAGATATAAACAAATCCATAGTAAGGGAAATAAGAGACTAAATTAAAACAACTAAAAGCATTAAATATTAATTAAACTATACAAAGAGTGACGTTTAGAGGAGCTCAAAATGCCCAAATAGGAGAGTCCCAGCTCCCAAAGGCGCCTCTAAGCGGCCTCCAAGCATCCCTACCCATTTACAAAAGAAATGGGGGTATTTATAGGCTAAATTTAGGGTTTCAGCGCTGCCAGGTCAGCTTAAGTGCGTCTGAACGCACTCGTGCAAGAATTTTTGCATCAGATGGGCATAATTGCGTTCAAACGCAAAAACGTGAGTTCGAGCACATATACTTCAGAATTGACCAAAACTTGTGAAATGTGATTTTGTAGATCTTCGAGATAGCTTTCCAAAGACATCAAAATCACCGCAATCGGAGTTATACAACTCAAGATATGGCCATTTTGGTAGAAGTCGTCGGGTGCGAATCATCGCTCGACTCAATTTTGCCGCTAATGCTCCCTGAACTTTTTTAAGCCCTAGAGTTGATGGCATTAGCCCCAACTGCAACTTAACAACTTGCAAAACACTAAAACACCAAAACTAACCAAAACATTAGAAATTAACAAAGCTAAGAGCTTAACAAACATAAGTTAAAGGGAGTTAAATATACAATATTTGACACCGATCAATGGGGGACCACCGTATGTACGCTTTACAAATAGTGTAGTGGACGTATGTGAGACCAAATGGACATACGCTATTTTTTGGAGTACCCCCTGGTTAATACCTGGACGTACGAGACATCCTCTGGACTGCTGTGTAAAAGTGTCAGACGTACGCTAGGGTTGGGCGGATGTTTGCTACTTTTCTGAGGAGTTGGGGGACCACCAGATGTCCACTACTTTTCTGATGAATGGGTAGAGCCTCTCATTGTTGTTGATCATTTTTGTGAGTGTTTGTGAGTATTTTGTGTGTTTTGGTGTTGCCGGAGGAGGAACTCTTGAAGTTTCACTTCAAGGAGGTAATGCTCGGTTATCGAGCTTTTTAATATGTCATTATGCTGCTTGATTGTTATTTTGTGTAACTAGTCGTAGTTGTTAACTTAGTTATGCTTTAAATCTTGTATAGGTTAGCGTTGTTACGTTGCACAAAGGTTATATTATGAGTTAGAAGGCCTTAGGGAGTCTTTAATAGCCCTAGGGTTGGAGAATAGGTAGACAATAGAGAGAAAATGAGGTTCACCCGGAAAACCTCAAAGTGGATGTGTACAGTCTTGAGATCGGACAAATGGCCTGAAATGTCACAACGGATGTACGACCTCAAGCCCGGATGTACGGTCAGAGTGTGACAGGGGAACTCCATTTTTACCAACCATCCTATAGCTCATGTTTTCTTTGCTCTAGAGTTATTTTAGTAGAAGTGGGACTAATAGAAGGTTTTTCACAGATTTGGAGAACCCGGATCAATTGGATTACTCATAGACATTATTCAACCCAGGTGAGTTGTAACTTACATAATGCTCAATGTTATTTTCCATGCACTACACGTCTATTTTGTGTACCAAGAAAACATGCATATTTGCAACTCTCACTGTTTATACCTGTTGCACATGAACTCTAGTGTTTTGAGAAAAATGTTGTGCTGAATATGTTAATAAAGTGAGATTTGTAAAAAGAATATGCATGTAAAATACAGACAAGATAATTTGCATCGTATGACATGGTACACCGATACGTGTGGTATAATGGCCATGGCCTTACTGTACATGTTAGCTTTATGGTCAAATGTGTGAATTATATGGGCCTTAGATCCAATGGTTGTTTTTGGATGACACAGCCTTAATGGGCGGTCACTACAAGATGGACATCATTAGCGGTGTGGGCCACCCGAGGTTGGACTCGGTCGTGCTGCTAGTTTTATGTACAATAGCGTGCAATGGCTGGGGCACCAGTATTGTACTACAAGTCCCTTGGGACAACGCCAACCCTGCTAAGAATGGGTAATATCTCAGGTAGACCATACAGTTAAACTATGACTGTTACTTTGTATCATATGCACATATTATATATATATCACTCATAATATAAACTGTCATGATTGAATTGTCATCTGTTTTATAAAATATTTGGGTTCATTACTAAACTGGCATGGGCATTATTTGTGTTAAAAATTACTAAGTCTTAGACTTACCCCCTTTATTTATGTTTCCCCCTTCATTATGAATATTTGTGTGGTTTAGCTACCCCAAGAGAGGATGCTGTTGAAGAAAACTTGGGTGATTGCAGAGGATCTGATTCAGGTCATTTTTTAGGATATAGATCCCATCTGGCTGTGAACCATGTGGGAAGATGGAGGGACTGCTCATGTAGATATGATTGAGACTTTGATCTCTTTAGCCCTGCTTAAACTTAGATCTAGGTTGTGATTTGTTGATCCTTTTTTAGAACAATGTTATTATGTTTATTATGGTTTGTACCCCCCTACTTCATGATGGTCTAATGACAAGTACATTTGATGGTTATCTATGTGATGATGATGTTGTTATATTTTCTTTGGTGCATGTTGTGTGAATGTCAATTTATTGTCTCTTATTCCCATAGTCTTAGTAAAGTCTTCCGCTGCAGCTTTCTTGTTATGACGAGGAAGGTTAAAATCCTTGAGTCTTGTCCCGTGAGGGATAGGGCTGGGAGGTGAGCTATGGGATCAATTACTAGTTAATTGATTTGCCCATCGGGGTCATCACATGTAGACATTAGGACTTGATGCATGCTTACATATTAAGATATAGTATAGATCCCTTGTAATGATGTTGTGTATATAGTATGATTCCCGCTACTTTGATGTTCTTTGGTAGATACTTTGGTTGTAATGATTCAATGTTATAGAACTTAATTACTTTCGCTGCTTTGCGTCCTCTATTTTCAAGGATTAGAGGTCCCTGAGTCTTATTTGGAGTGGAATAAGGCTAAAAGACGAACCGTGGAATTAATTACTAGTTAATTAATTCTCGTGGCATTATAGTTGGTATTAAAGTAGTTGCTCTTTGGACCACAGGAATGGATCTATTAGGTATTAGGTCTTGATTTATGAGAGCTTTTTGCTCCACAGAATATAGGACATGATCTATTAGGTGTTAGGAGATGATCTACTAAAGCATTGGATGGATTAAATGTATACAAGGGATACAAAATTTTGATACCTATAATCTTGAGGATGTTGGACTTGAGGATTTTAGGGATCTGATATTGTATTGAAGTCAAGACTAGGATCGCTTTGATGATGCAACCTTGGAGATTGGGATTGATTTGCACTAAGATAGTGATTTAACCTAAGCTTAGATCTGCATTAGGACTTTGGATAAAGTGGTGGTAGTTTAGGTGCTTAGCACAGATAGGTATGCGACTTGGCTTGACATCTTGAGCGAGGCTCGACTTAGCGCTTTGAAGTAAGGGCTGATGATCGTTGTGACTGCAGAGACGTCACCGCGACCAAGACACAATGTCATTGGGAACAACGATGGTAGGAGACCATCCCAACCCGATGAAAATAAGAGGAATGTTCTAGACGCTACTCAAGCATTGGAAGCTGTGGCAAGTCATCTTGTGGAGGTTTTGGTCAACGTACAAGGAAAAGGGTGATGAGTGTCAAATATTGTATATTTGGGCCCCTTTAACTTATGTTTGTTAAGCTCTTAGCTTTGTTATTTTTTAATGTTTTTGTTAGTTTTAGTGTTTTAGTGTGCAACATGTCATTTAACAAAAAATGCGGTTGAAGGTCCTTGTTAGTGCAATCGAGTGCACGGGCTACAATCGAGCGTAGCTGCAATGGAGCCTAAGCATGACACAATTGAGCACATCCACGCTCAAGCCCAAGAGGCTGCAATCGAGCGCACGACACATACACTTGACTTACCAGCGTAGCCCTAGAGCCATCACTTACTCAATTGCGCCGAGGGAATTCTGAAGAAGTTGAGTGTGCTTGAGCACACTAAGTGTGATTAAGCATACTTATGCATGACCTAGCAGTGTAAATTTTATTACAAACAACACACTTAACTTTTGTAAACCCTACGTTTGGGAGGCGCCTTTGAGAGCAAAATACTGCACCGTTTGTCATTTTTTAGCCTTTCATTCATCATTCCTTTTAAGCTTTCATTTTATAGTGCATTTTATAGTGCTTTCCTTCGATTATTTCTTGTCTCTTATTATCATGAAAGGCTAAACCTTCAACTAAGGTTGAAGATGAAGCCTCACCATTGATTTGCTTACATGTTTTCATGTTTAGTTTGTACTCAATCCGCCGTTTAATATAATGTATGTTTGTTTCAATTCAATTGTGTGACAAAATTGTGATTGATTGTTGTTTATGAATCATAAAATGTTGAATATTCATTGTGATTCGTCCGGGGGTACATCGAATGATTCTATCGAGACTAATATCCATTGTGATCTACGGATACTGTGGATGATTTGATCTCGATTAAATATTCGTTGTGATTCTTTAACTATGGATTTATTGAATGATTCGATAAGATTTCGTAAAAGCAATAGAATATGCATAGAGTCTAATCGTTTGATGAATGTATAAACTAAGTATGAGATTGTGTGTCTTGATTTGGTGAGGTAGATTCTAAAACTATAGTGCTTTCGTTTAATAGTTTTCAAATATTTTGTCTAGTTTATATTTTTGCATCACCAAACTATGAACTTCGGAACTAGGTTAAGATAAAGTTAAATTAGATATAGAATTGATTTTTACAAACACGACTCCCTGTGGATTTGACCTCGCACTTGCACAACACTATATTGCATAAGACTCGTGTGCTTGTGGGTACATAAAATTTGCACAACAAATTTTGGCGCCGTTGCCGGGGAGTCGTTTGTTTTTGTGGAAATTAATTTTTTGTCTAAATTGATTTTATTTTTCTACTAATTATTTTCTTTATGCATTTTTCTTTCATTTTTATTTGTTTTTGTGTTGTTCTTAAAAAAATAAATAAATAGAATAGTGTTAGGGTGTTTTAGAGTTTGTTGAAGTTTTTGGGAATTTTGGTCTCTGTTAGAGCGGTCAAGCATAGATTACTTGCGCTCAAGCGCACTCATGCTGATTGCTGCATTGTCTGCACACTTGCACTCAAGAGTTTGCAATTGCACATGAGCGCACATCAGACCGATGCTTCTACAGAGAGGTGCGATCGAGCGCACTAGCAGATTGCTATATTTTGTGCACTCTTACGCTCGATCGGACCATACCTACGTTAGAGCACATCTCGACAGTCAGCAGCAACAGACTCGAAGCAGCTAAGTATAAACATTTTGATTTCTTTTGGTTTATTCTTATTTTTCTTTATTTGTTTATTTTATTTGCCTATCTTTTATCTTTTATTTGTTATTAATTTTTGTATATTTTTATTTGTTGTTTAGTTAGTTTATTTTTGTGTATGCTTGGTTGGAGATCCCAAAACTTAGATTTGATACCTTTAGATCCCGACCTAGAGAGAACTCTTAGGAGAACTCGTAGAGCACCTGTTGAGATGGGGGACAGTTTGAGAAATGCAAATCAAGAGGAGAATATAGAGTACCAGGATGCGAGAGTTGAGAATGATGAGCAAGTCAAAGCATGGAATGTGGACTTCACTACATCACTTCAGGAGCTATTCACACCTGTTGCAACTAGTTCCCACTCGTGTATAGTGTTGCCACCAACCAATGCCACCCATTTTGATTTAAAACCACATGTCATACAACTCCTACCTTCATTTTATGGCCTAGATCATGGAAACCCCTATGACCATGTGAAGAAGTTCATAGATATGTGTGCCACATTCAAGTTCTAGAACTTCTCCAAGGAGTCAATCCATCTTAGACTTTTTCCTTTTTCTTTCACGATAGAGCCAAGGCATGGTTGGATTCCAACACGTCTAGGTCTATTACATCTTGGGAAAGCTTGTTGAGTAAATTCTACAATAAGTTTTTCCCAATGTCTAAAGTGAATAAGGCCCAAAAGGAGATTAGTTCTTTCACTCAAGAGGAGGATGAGAAGTTTTCTGAGTGTTGGGAGCATTTCAAAGAGTTGCTATCAAATGCCCTCCACATGGATATGAGAAGTGGAGACTTATTCAATTCTTTTACCAAGGGCTAACTCAGCTCAATTGTAGCATGACCAAGTCAATGAACGAGGGGGCATTCTTAAGTTTGACGAGAGATTTAGCATATATGGAATTGGACAAGCTGTTCGACAACTCACAATAGTGGGATTTTTCGAGTTGTTAGGATAAATCAGCTCGTAACCCCAAGAAAGGGGGCATCTATGAGTTGAATGGAGAAGCTGAGTTGAACATAAAGATAGATGCTCTCACCAAAAGGCTTGACACTTTCAATGTAGGTCAATCCATCAATGCTGTCAACACTTTCACTACTGATAGTTGTTCCATATGTGCTACTCCTATGCACTCAGCATATAATTGTCCATCTATGTCGGTCTTTTCTGAGTACCCGATGAAACAAGTGAATGCTTTCAATGATTTTCGAAAGCAGTCAAATGGACCATATTCAATGACCTACAACCCAGGGTGGCGGAACCACCCTAATTTTTCTTGGAAGCAAAGCCAACAAAATCAGGGAGGAGCACCTTATAATGCAAAAAATCAATATCCTCCCAGATTTCATGCGTAGCAGCAAAATCCATCTACATCTTAAGTGCTTGCATCTTCACCACAATTAGCTCTGGATGACACACTGAAGACATTCATCCAATCAAATGGTCAGATGATACAAGAGCTCAAGAATTCCATGATGATCAATAGCTAGGCCATACAGGAGGTGAAGAATGCAACCATGGTCAACACCCAAGTAATTGCAAATATGGAGTACCAGATTGGACAAATAGCAACTCATTTGGGTGAAAGAGAAAAGGGAAAGTTCCCAAGCTAGCCCGTGACCAATCCTAAGGCATTTACAATTGGAAATTCTTCAAGTCAGGCGCACGGGAAAGAGCATGTGCAGCGATTGTCACATTGAGGTCTGGGAGACAAGTGGACAATCAAGTGGTAAAGCCAGAAGCAGACCTTGTTGGGCAAGAAGGGGAAGAGGGTGGCAACAAGGAAGAAGGAGATGCTAAGCCATCTACAGCCACCCCCATTGTTGAGGATCCTCCTAGGTCGTTTGTACCTAAAATGCCTTATTCTGAAAGATTACAAGTGCCCAAGGAAGGAGGGAAGTTTGAGGACATTCTGGAGGTGTTCAGGCAAGTCCAAATCAATATCCCATTTTTGGAAGCCATCTGGCAAATACCTTCATATGCCAAGTTCTTGATGGACTTGGTTACAGTGAAGAGGAAGACGAATGTCCCAAAGAAGGCATTCATGACCGAGCAGGTTAGTTCAATCCTGCAATGCAAGTTATCCTTAAGTACAAGGATCCTAGGTGTCCTACTATTACTTGCATGATAGGAATCTGTTAGATTGATAGGGCATTATTGGATTTGCGAGCAAATGTAAATTTGTTGCCTTACTGATGCAGCATGACTTAGTGGGCTGCAACGAAAAACAACAAATATGCAGCGGATAACTAATTCTAGATCTTGAGACTATCAAGGATCTAGTAACTCTCCTTGAAAATCTAGATACTCTCTAGCATTTTGAAGGAAAAAGAGGAATAAACTCAACTCTGAGTATTCTTATTAATAAAAATCAATAATCAATAACAACTGTCTTTTCTGGAGGCTATAAACATGTATATATAGCTCCAAAACCCAAAACCTAATAAAATACGAATTATAGACTCCCTAAACTAATAACCACTCAATAAAGATAAAATACAAAATTCAAATATAATAATGAAAGATAAGATAGATAGATTGACAATAAGTCCAATCTACATCATCCTCCCTAGGTTGGAGAGAATTCGCCCCAAATTTGAACTATCTTTTCCATGGTCCTTCAAGTGTCTAGTCAACTCATTCTACTTGCCGTTCCTCAAGATCAAGACAATGCTACATCCCAAAATAAGTGTGACATTTCGCATCATCGAAGTACCTCGATGTTTGTCATGAAATCCCCTCACACCCCTTTTTTGTGTAAACTTATCATGCTTCTCTCGTGCTTTGCTCTTCCCACAAGCCATGAGAATCCCCAAAGAACTCACAAAGACCCTTTCAATCTTTGACAAAAGAGCCTTTTCCACCATATATATCTCATCACAATTTTGGCTAGAATAATTTGACAAAATAGCATCTATCCCAATGAAATCAACATAGTCAATTGGCTCAACACTAAAATTGAAGATTTTATCTTCAGGGCTCTTATCAGGCACATGATATGTAGAATTGTCGTCAAAGAGTGCAAAACTATTTGAAAGATTTACCTCTTCTTCATGAAAAATTGCAAAACTCTCTAAAAGACTTATCTCTTCCAAGGGTTCATCTTCTTCATGAAAAATTGCGATACTATCTAAAAGGTTTACCTCTTCCACTTGTTTTCCCAATTTTTCAAACTCTTTAGGACTCTTGATGTCGTGTGGATGATTAGGAACATTAGACTCCGGCACTAAATCAAGTTGAGGTTGAATGTCTCGCAATGATGGCACCGCTTTCAGTAATTCTGCTCAGACCACGCCGACAAATCTTCCCAACTGCTCCTTTATTAGCCTCAGTACCACTCTCTTGATGCCACATTCCTTGTCTGTCAATTCCTTCTTGGCTACAACAGATTGACCATCCTTTTGTGAAGGTTTTAGTTCCACCCATAGGCTGTGTAGCAACGTCAATCTAGTTTTACCCAACATAAAGCTATACGTGTTCTTTGTTTCATCATAGATGGCATCTTTATCATCTTGCCACGGTTTGCCCAATAACAAGTGACACATAGCCATTTCAACCACATCACACCACACATGATCCACATATTTATTTCTAATAGAAAAAGGCACTTGGCAATATTTAGATACCCTTACCTTGTTTCCTTTCGTGAGCCACTCTAATTGATAAGGAGTAGGATGCTTCTTGGTCTCAAGCTCTAGCTTCCGAACCGCTTCCTTCGAGATGACATTCATACCACTCATTGGATCTATGACAAGCTTGGCCATTTTGCCTCCCAAGATGCATATACGTTGAAATTGTCGGCACATACCTCTAATGTATCAGGACACCGATTGATGCTTGATCTCTGCCCCCTCCTTAGGCACCATCTTCACCATCTTCTTTGGGACTTCTTTTTGTGGAAATTTTCTATTTTTTTCTACCACCATGAATCTTTGGGTTGCAAGCAACTTTGGAATTTTGGTGTATTGAGTTTGAATCTACTCACCCACTGATTGGCGTGAGCTTGCGCAAGGTGCTGACGTCCCTGTGTTTGGTGCTCCGTAAACGGGTTTTTAGATCCACTCTCATTGTAACCACCCATGTTGAAAAATTGGGTAGTGAGGGCTTTGATTTGATCCCCCAAAACCATGAATTGATCCTCCATGTGTCATCGAGTTTCAACGATAAGTTTGTCTTCCGCCCCCACGTAACGCGAACTTGGTTGACAACGACGAACATTCGGACCATCCATGTCAGCTAATTAATTGGTAGGGACCCTGTGTTGGATGCGCACATGCCCATTCTTAGGCACGGTTAGACCACCAAATTTCTCCTTCATGTGCCGCAAACAAATTGCTAGTTGCTCCTTACGTGCTGTCTTCGTGTGCACATACACCTTGCTCATGTTTGCCAGAAAATTGAGCTCTGATGCCAATTGATGTAGCGTGACTTAGTGGGCTGCAGCGAAGAACAACAAATATGCAGCAGATAACTAATTCTAGATCTTGAGACTATCAAGGATCTAAGAACTCTCATTGAAAATCTAGATACTCTCTAGCATTTTGAAAGAAAAAGAGGAATAAATTCAACTCTGAGTATTTTCATTAATAAAAATCAATAATCAATAACAACTGTCTTTTCTAGAGGCTATAAACATGTCTATATAGCCCAAAAACCCAAATCCTGATAAAATACGAATTATAGACTCCCAAAACCTAATAAACACTTAATAAAGATAAAATATAAAATTCAAATACAATAATGAAAGATAAGATAGATTGACTGATGATAAGTCCAATCTACATCACCTACTCAGTCTATGTGCAGCTCTCCCTAGGAGAGTTGAAGCCCACATCCATGACGTTGCAATTAGTTGACAAGTCAATGAAGGTTCCATGGGGAATAGTTGAGGATGTACTAATCAAGGTGGATAAGTTTTATTTCCCCATAGATTTTATTGTGCTCGACATGGAGCCAGTTCAGAACTTAGGGAGTGAAATACCGATGATTTTTGGGGAACCATTTTTAGCTATGGCTAACACCCTGATCAATTGTAGGATGGGGTGATGAAGATTTCCTTCGGAAATATGACAGTGGAGTTAAATATTTTTCACATTAGAAAATAACTACTGGATTATGATGAAGTGCAACTAGTATGCGTGATAGAGGAGATTATAGAGGAGGTTGTTGAATAATCAAGCATAGAGGACCCCCTGGAGGCATGCTTTGCTCAGATCGAAGAAGATTTAGATTTGGATAAGTTGATTGAGCAAGCAGGTGCAATTTTGGAGACTGCTCCTCTAGTCTCAGTGAGAAGAAGGAGACAGTAGTACCTGATCCCCCCAAGAAGGAACTTACGCCTTTGCTGGACAATCTTAAGTATAAGTTCCTAGGTCCATCAAAGTCTTTGCTTGTGATTATAGCTTCAGATTTGGTTGATGCTCAAAAGGAGAAATTATTGGATGTTTTAATAGAGCACAAGGAAGCTATCGGCTGAACCATTGAGGACATTAAGGGGATCAGCCCCTCGTTGGTGATGCACAAGATACATTTGGAGGAGAATGCCAAACCATCAAGGGAGCCACAGAGAAGGCTCAACCCAGCGATGCAAGAGGTTGTGAGGACTAAAGTAATAAAGTTGTTGGATGCAGGGATCATATATCCAATCTCTAACAGCAAGTGAGTGAGCCCAAGTCATGTTGTGCCAAAGCGGGCTGGTTTGATGGTAGTAAAGAACAAGGATGACGAATTGGTGCCAACTCGTATTCAATCAGGATGGAGAGTATGCATAAACTACCGCAAGTTGAATGCCACCACTAGGAAGGATCATTTTCCACTCCCATTTATTGATCAGATGGTGGAGCGCTTAGCTGGGCACGATTACTATTGCTTCTTAGATGGTTATTCTGGATATAACCAGGTCCCTGTGGACCTCGAATATTAGGAGAAGACAATGTTTACCTATCATTTTGGGACATTCACCTACCGTTGCATGCCCTTTGGATTGTGCAATGCACTCACTACTTTTTAGCGATGCATGGTCAGCATATTCTTTGACATGGTAGAGTGTTTTTTTGGAGATCTTCATGGATGACTTCTCTATCTTTGGTTCATCTTTTGAGAGTGTCCACACCGTCTCACTTTGGTTTTAGTGAGGTGCAAGGACAAGAACCTGGTGCTTAATTGGGAGAAGTGCCATTTTATGGTTAAGCAAGGTATTGTATTGTGGCATGTCATATCTCACCAGGGGATTGAGGTTGACAAAGCGAAGGTGAACCTAATTTCCAACCTTCCACCCCCACATATGGTGAAGGAGATTTGCTCTTTTCTGGGCCATGCAAGTTTCTATAGGAGATTTGTCCAGGATTTCAGCAGATCACTAGGCCCTTGTGCAAGTTGTTGGCGAAGGAGACCCTATTTATATTTGATTTGCAGTGTAAGCAAGCATTCGGGGCTTTGAAGAAAATTCTAACATCCACACCAGTTATTCGAGCACCCAACTGGGGCGTCCCCTTTGAAACTATGTGTGACGCATTAGATTATGCAGTTTGAGCTGTTTTGGGGCAGCGTGTTGATAAACTCCCCCATGTCATCTGCTATGCAAGCAGGACTCTGAATGATGCACAACTCAATTACTCAACCACTAAGAAGGAGTTGTTGGCAATCGTTGATAAGCGCTGAATGTTGCACATTCAAGCCCCTTAACTTGCATATGTTAATTCCTTAGCATTGCTATTTGCTTGATTTTGTTTTGTTTGTGTGTTTCAGGTCAAATACAAGAGTTCTGTTGAAAATTGGACTAAAAGGGACGAGTGCGAGCTTTTCTGTGCTGGCGAACAATCGCGGCTACACCTGTGATCGAGCGCCAGGCAATCGATCACATACCCTGGTGATCGATCGCACTTGGGTTTCACTTAACCCGGCAAGTGCTTTTAACAGCAAAAAACATATTTCAAGTCTCCTAATCGAAGTGGGAAACTGACCTACAGGTTTCTTAGGGTTTCTAGGGTTTTTAGGGTTTGATTAGTCCCTATAAATAGGCCAATATATACTATAAAAAAGGTCTATTTCCCTAGAGCGAAAATTGTAGCAAAATTCCTTAAAGTTTATTCATAAATCATGAGTGGCTAAACCCCCTTTGTGGGGTACCGATGTAACCCTCTCCAAGCACAGTGGTAATTGTATTTGATTCTAGTTAATTCGTTTTATGTATGTTGATTGCATAACTACGAGAATTGCAACCCTTGAATTTTGTTCTTAATACTAATGCAATTGTTATTCATTTACAAAATTAATATTTGCGAAACTCTCTTATTGTCTTAGAGATTATTTTGCCTATATTGAACTCAATCAATCTTATTTTCTATGATCATAAAATTGATGGTTATGCAATGATTTTAATATGCATATGATTAATAGAATTAGATAGATCATGCTTAGGGAAGATGAGTCGTACTACACCCTAGTTTAGAGTAATTTAGGTAGACGAACCGTGCCAACCGAAGATGGGTTATACTATTCTGTTAATCATATAAAACTTATTAAGGGATTTTATAGTTTATACCTAGGGAAGACGGGTCGTGCCGCATCTTAGTGGTTAGGTGGACGATCCGTGCCAACAGAAGATAAATTATTCTTATCCTTTAATATGTATTTTCTTGTCTTTTCTAACGTACATATCATAAGTTTCTAGAATTGAATACGATTACCATTGTTGTGCGAAGTGTGGTGAAATTGGTATCTTACTCTTTCTCTCTCATATAATCACTTTTAATTTTGTGTTTACTTTCATGCATTTTAAATTTACAAAAACACCAAATCTCTTTTGCTTAATTAGGTTAAATTTCATTCTTTGAATTTAATAACGAAACCTCCACAGTCCTTGAGGTTTGACACTCTCAATATAGCCCTATTCTACGGGATTCATTCTATTGCGAGTGGTATTTTATTATTGATAATTTTGGTCATGAAACTACCACATCAATTTTTGGCGCTGTTCCCGGGGGCTGTTAACGGTTTAGTTATTAAATTTTAAGGATTAAGTTTAGCTTAATTTTTATTTTTATTTTGGTTTTGGTTTTTGTTTTTGTTTATTTTAATTTTTTTAATTTTTAATCTTTTTGTTCAAGTTCATGTTCAGCTCTGCAGGTGCCCGTTCTGTAACTGCGATTGATCACTCCCCGTGTGCGATCAAGCACAGGTCTACACCAAACTAGCTGCTGCGATCGAACCTTCTATCCCTACGTTGCTGCCATCTTTGGCATTGCGATCGATTGCACCCTGAAGTACGATCGAGCGCCCTCGTGATAGAACTTTTTGCCGCACCATTCCAGTGCATCTAAGGGCCGTTTGTGAGCTTTTATTTTCAGTGTTTATTTAATTTTCTGTGTTTGTTATTTCCTTTTTTTTTGTGTTTTTATTATTATTATTGGTTTAGTTTATGTTGGGTTGTAGATCTTTGTCTTTGCCTTTAATTACTTGTGACCCCGACATTGAACACACTCTTAGACAACTTAGAGTTGAAAGGAAATCTAATTTGCCAAAAGAGCACACCACTGATACCATGGCCGGAGTTCCTCACGTAGCTTTGCAAGATCACTATATTCCACCCAAAAACACTACCCCTTCATGTCTCAAGTTCCCGGATATTACGGCAACCCACTATGAGATCAAGCCTAGCACCATACAGTGTCTACCGACTTTCCTAGGGCTTACCCATGAGAATCCTTATGACTTCCTTAGCGAATTCCAAACAATATGTTCTACCATTCAATTGACAGGATTCACTAAGGATGCCTTAAAGATGCGTCTCTTTATCTTTGCCCTCAAAGGTAGAGCCAAACATTGGTTCCAATCCTTAGAGCCTAATTCTATCACTTCTTGGGATCAATTGCAACAAGTTTTTCTCAAGCAATATTTCCCCATAGGAAGAACCAATGACACTAGGAGAGCTATCACTAGTATCACCCAGTATGCGGGTGAACCATTCCATGAGACGTGGGAGAGGCTTAAGGATTTACTTAGATCATGTCCACACCACGCTATCCCCAAATGGCAGCTAGTGTAGAGTTTCTATGATGGTCTGACTGAGTCTAGTAGAAGTATGATGCATCTTGTGGGGGGACATTCATGTTAAAAAATGAAGATGAAGCATGGACTATGTTTGAAAACCTGAGCAACAATTCTCGTCAGCAGGCTTCCAACAGACGAAGAGAACCCACACCTAAAGCACCAAAGACGAAGAGTCTTTTCGAAGTAGGGCACTCTTCAAACATGTCCACTCAAGTAGTTGAGGCTATCACCAAAGTTGATGCTATTGCCAAGAAACTAGATCAAATAATGATTGCTGGTTTTGCTCCTAATACTGCTCACACAAACACACAATTGGAATCATGCTCTTTTGTTCTAGTACTATGCATCATGTGAATGATTGTCCTACTACTGGAAATTATACTGATGTTTCTCATGCGCAGGTTAATGCAGCTTTCTCCAGACCGGGTAATGATCCATACTTCAACACTTACAACCCGGGGTGGAGAAATCATCCCAATTTCTCATGGAAGAATCCAACTTTGGGAAACTCAACCCCAGGGCAGCACAATCAAGCTCAATCTAGTAGGCAACCCTACCAACCATCGTCAACATACCAGCCTCCACAGCAGCAAGACCAAGCTACCCCACCACCCCAGGTAGAATCTAATTTTGAAGATCGAATGCTGAACATGATGAGTGAGATGACTAGCAAGTTTGGTGAGATGAACGGCAGGTTGGGTAAGATGAACGACAAGTTTGGTGAGATATCTCAGACAATAAATTCGCACTCTCAATCCATTGCCAAACTAGAAACTCAAATGGGGCAAATGGCGAACACCCTTAATAGAAGGGAAGAAGGGAAGCTTCCAAGTCAGCCAGTGGTCAATCCTAAGGGGCTTTACATGGTAAATGAAGAAACCTCACAATAGCATGTTCAGTCCATCACCACATTGAGAAGCGGAAAATTGGTTGACAATCAAGTCGGAGATAAGAATGATGAGCATACTGAGGTTTCGGAGACTCTGCAGAAAGACAAAGGGAAGCAAGTGATTAATGATACATCTTCATCAGCTGACCCCAGTTCAGAGACACCATATGTACCCCGAGCCCCATTCCCAGAATGGCTCAAGGCACCTTCTCACTTTGGAAAACAAGGAGAGAAAATACAAGCGATGATGGAGGTGTTCAAACAAGTGAAGATCAACATTCCCCTCCTAGATGCCATTCAGCAAGTGCCTACATAAGCCAAATTCCTGAAGGATCATTGTACTCAGAAAAAGAAATCCAGAAATCATATTCCTCAGAAAGTCCTCCTTACTGAGCATGTGAGTTCTCTAATTCAGCACAACACTCCTCCAAAGTTTAAGGACCCTGAAGCGCCGACAATTTGATGCATTATTGGACAGAAAGAAATTGATAAAGCACTCCTTGATCTAGGAGCCAAAGTAAATCTACTGCCATACTCAGTGTATCAGCAACTTGGCCTAGGGGAGCTGAAGCCTACTACAATGATTCTACAGCTAGCTGACCGGTCTATCAAGAAACCCAGAGGAATTATAGAAGACGTCATCATCTAGGTACATAAGTTCTTCTTTCCAGTGGACTTCATTGTTCTTGACACCAAACATGTTCCCCACTTGAAAGGCTGATTTCGATCATCCTTGGGCATCCTTTCTTAGCCACGGCCAATCCATGTATCAATTGCTAAACTGAATTTATGGAGATCTCATTTGGAAATATAAAGGTTAGGCTGAACATCTTCAATACATTCCAGCATGCCCCTGATCAGATCGAGTGTTTCTTTGTGGACAACATTGAAGAGTATGTAGAAGACTCACTCCCTAATCTCTTGGTTGATGATCCATTGGAAGCTTGTTTAGCCCACTTTGGGTTTGAAGATTTTGACACTGACCAGTATGTTGAAGAGGTCCATGATTTGCTAGAGACAGTAGCCAGTGCAGATTTTCATCCATGGAGACTACCAAAGGAACCCTTGCCTCTGACATCAAGCATTCCTCCTATTCCTTCCCTTGAATCTCCACCGAAGCTTAAGTTGAAGCCCCTACCAGACAAGCTTAAGTATGCCTTCCTTGGTGCTAATGATACTCTTCCAATCATCATTGCTCCAGATCTACAGAAGGACCAGGAAGATAATCTATTAGAAGTGTTGAAGGAGAATAAAGAGGCTATTGGGTGGACTATAGCAGATCTAAAGGGAATTGATCCATCCATCTATATGCACTGGATCCATCTAAAAGAAGGAGCCAGACCCTCCCCTGAGGCACAATGTCGGCTAAATCCCAACATGAAAGAGGTTATGATGAAAGAAGTAGTCAAACTACTTGATGCTGGCATCATCTACCCCATCTCAGACAGTAAATGGATTAGCCCCACTCAAGTAGTTTGATGTGCAAATTAACTTGCACTCGCAATAGTACGAACCGTGAGGTTGTATAGTGTGTGAGGTGCAGGATCGAATCCACAGGGAACGGAGCATTTGCTTAAGAAATTAATATCGCAATTAAACTAACTATACTTTAACCTAGCTCCGAATAGTTTCAAGAACACTAAATTTGCGTAATTTAAAAACTATACTACTAAAAGGTTAACGAATGGAAAAGACTAAGGTTAAAGATTAGACTTACCCGATCAAAAGTTAACTAATACATTAAATACCAATTTTTCCGTCTTAGAAGTTAAAACCCTTCAACACAACTCTATTGTCGTCATTTGATACAAGTCAAACCTAAACAATATGTTTATATTAAGAGCTACAAGTAATTGTTACTATTGATAAAATCATCCACCGTATCCTTGGATCACAAAGGATATTGAATCAATAATTAGGCTTGGAACACATTGTAGGATGACTGTGATTGCATTAAAGATGACAACCATTTAACTAATTGTCACGAAAATTAAATGACGAGTGCAGAAATTAAATGACGGAAATTAAGAGCATTTAATGTAAAAGCAAGAAATAAACGCTATGGTAAGGCATCATCTTCAACCTTAGTTGAAGAGTTTAGCCACCCATTAGATAATAAAGTGGAATAAAATGAAAGAATGCATAAAATAAATTTTAGAGTAAGTGTTTACAATAAATCAAGAGTGGCCAACAATGGCAAAACATTCTCTAAAAATCGCCCAAAGAAAAACTATCTCGACCAAATGACCAAGGGGCCTATTTATAGGCATGCTGGATAAAGGCATCTGCGTTCAAACGCAGGTCATGCGTCAACGCGCGCCATTATCCACGGTCGAACGCCAGAGCACACGGTCGACGCAGATAACCTGCCAGGTCGGCCCGCGGAGGCACAGTCGACCGCTGCGCTTTGTCCTCGCTGCAGGACCGCATCCGTTTCGAACGTAGATCATGCGTTCGAACGCACTTCAGGAATCTTCTCATCATTTTATGTCCATTTTTGCTCCATTGATCAAGACGTGATGTAAGGGCCTGTTTATTACAAAACACACAAAACAAGTCAACTTATTGAATATTAACAAAGCCAATGGCCCAAAAAACATAAACTAAGGGGTGTGAAAGAGCACTAAATAACACTCATCAAATACCTCCAAACTTACATTTTGCTAGTCCCTTAGCAAAACAAAGAATGAAAACACCATAAACATAAGTCCGCTTTCGTGGGAGAACGGTTGTATTGAGCACATGCAACAAGCCTTTTAAACCTCTACGAGTTCCCTAGAGGACGAGTGAAGTCTCGTGAGGGTTTTTCAAGAATGATACCCACAAACATTTGTGCAAACATTTCATTTTCAATCATGCAATAATATAACAATCATGGCTTAAATTCAAGAACAAGCTTAATCATACAAATGCCATCTTCACAATTTTCAAGGAATTTTTAAATCAGGCTACAAACATGGCAAACTGAGATATCACAATAATCAATTCTAGTTAAAGTGAATTCAACACATAATCATGGGATTTCAGCACTAAACTTATTCATGCATGCTTTGACACTCAAATTCATCAGACCACTCATCGGAAACAATAACCAAGGTTTATTTCAAATTTTTTTTTTTTTATTGCATAGCTCCCTTAAGCTGTCTAGTTGACCCATGTATCAAGCGTTAGGTCAATGACTCCCAAACCAGAAGGTTTTAGGGCATTAGGTGTAAAGACACCCCTAAGGACCTACTAACTTGAGTAAAAAAGGCTACGAAGCTTTGCTAATCAAATTTAACTTCTCACTTTTTTACGCGAATGCTCAATGCTTACTGAGGCATGAGATTCGATTACTCGGTGGAAAGCTCAAAATGATCATCATTTTTTTTTTTTGAAGATAAACCACGGTTATTTCCCAACATGTTATCCAACTGTATTTAAGCTTACAAAACTAGCATGACCAAACTCAACATTTAATCCCAAAGACTACGTGCCAAATGTGCTCGTGAAAATCAAATTGAAATGCAATATCTCAAGTTTTGCCAAAGAAAGTAACACAATCAAAATTCCCTTCACAAAGTAATCATGTGTTCATAAAATTAAGCTCACAAAGGAAAATAAACCATAATCAAAATAAACTGCATAATAGAAAATAAAATGTGCACAACATGATAAAACACCCCCAAACTCAATCTCGCACTGCCCACAGTGTGTGGATAAAGAAAATACAAATGTAGTGCAAAGGGGTATGAAAGATAAACCAAGATGTCACGAAGACGTCACGGGGCTGGTGGTGGTGCTGAAGGTCCTACTGCTGGAGGCAGTCTATCCATGATGGCTCGGAATATCTCATGGACCTCGAGCCTGTCCTAACGAGCATCCCTCTATAAGTCTGCGATCTGAGATCGTATGTCCACGAGGGTCTCTAGGAAATGTAATAGGTCCGAGCATCTGATCATGATCCCCTCCTCATACTCCTCACTCTCGTCTAGCAGCTCCTCCTGCTTTGCCACTCTCTCTGGCTCAACTGCCATCTCAGGAATGTCCATGGGCTCTGGCACTGGTGCGGGCTGTGGCTGTGGCTGTGGCGCAGCTCTGGGCATATGGGACAAACTCTGGCGCCACTAGATCAGGCCAAAGTATGGGCTTTAAGTGATAGGCATGTCAGTAGAATTGCCTTTAATCCCTTTCTTCCTCAGAATATGAGTGACGAGAAAAGGGAAAGGCAAGCCCCAGGTCTTCGTGTGCTGCTCTCCCCGATGGTGCACTCCATACCAAAATTTCTGAATCTACTGCCATATGATCTCGGGAATGGAGCACCAGAAACCCCTATGTAACGCATACAGAGCACTGAGGAACAGATCCCTCCTCTGTGTCTTGTGCCCCAAAGGACACACATTCCTATAAAGCACCATGTCTATGAATAAAAGATTCCAAGGAATCTTTGTTTTGCTGGCTGCATTTCGATGACCGTCCGCAAATTGCTCATCACACATATCAGCAACAATGTCCTCGACAGTGAGCATGGGAGGGCACTCGAGCCAAGGAATATCCATCTTAGGAGGCTTATGGTTGCACTTCAGAACGGCCGCTATGTCGGCTATGGTCACCTCTACTTCTCTTCCGTCAATGGAAGAGAAAAGCACATCTGGCTGGTCGCACTCACACCTCAAATTCTCGTAGAACTCTCTCACAAGGCGCTCATAAGCGGTGGAGGCGACGGGCTTGAAAAGTCTCTTTAACCCCCGTCTCTTCAGTTCTCGAACAGACCAACTTGTTGCCTCATTATTGGAGAACTCCTCTTTGATGGCAAAGGTGTTCTCCAATAAGAGCTTACGGCTCTCAATGGGCCGCTGGGCGACCATGCTTTGGGTCCTAGTGGATCGAGAAGAGGTGCCTTGGCCTCTAGGCATTGTGGAAGTTGGTTTAGGCTTTTCGTCGAACACTTGGTGGGCGCCCAAAAAATTAAGGGTTTGAGAACCCCTTTCAAATCAACCCAACCCCCTGTAAAAACAACTGAAAAACCAACCCAAATCAATGGGGCACAATCCCAAAATGGATTTGTGCCCAAAATCAGCAAAAAAAATGAAAAAGAAAGGAAAAATTTGGAAAAATGGATTTTCGGGAAAAAATGGGGAAAAAATTGAAAAATGGGCTAATGGCGGCCGGCGGTGGGTGGTCTGGCCTGAGAAATGCCGGCGGTGGGACGAGGGGTGGTTGGGAGGTGATGGGCGGCGGAGATTTTGGATGTTAGGGAGCGATTTGAGGTGGGGAACGGAGACGGAGAGGGGGAGAACTATACGGCCGATGGGGGAAAATGGGGAAAAGGGGAAGAAATGACCTAAAAATAGGTCCTGGAACGGCCCAGCTCGAGTATGTTTGAATGCACAGAAGTGCGTTCAACCGCACTCGTGCTTGGTGCAAGTAGCGCAACAGGCTCTGCATTCGAACTTACAGGGTAAGTTCGACCGCAAGTGTGCCTGAGTGTGTGCGTGTGCTGGGTGTGCTGCAGTCGAACTTACCACGGTGAAGTTGAACGCAGGCCTAGAATACGTTTGAACGTATATGAGTACATTCGAACGCAGAGAGCAGACAAAATAAAAAATTTTACAAAAATTTACACAAAAGAAGGAAACACAATATACAAGATGGTCACAACACACACAAAAAGAATATTTACAAATTTTTACAAAAAACACTGGAACATTTACACACATATTTAAAAACACAAGTATTTACAAAAACACAAAATAAAGAAAATTTATACAAACACCCCCCAACTTAAAACGCCACATTGTCCACAATGTGACTGAATTAACCTAGGGGGTAAGCCAATTTAGGTATAGCATAAAAGAATGCTTTCCCAAATTTGACTAAGAAAATAAAGCAATAAACATAATGAGGTGCCTCCACAAGCGCTTAAGTTTAACGTCTTCACTAGACTCGTGATATGAGACTACATCACTCGTAAATCGGATCCTCCAAAAGAGTAGCCTCAACCTCTGAACTCCTCAACTCCAAGAATGGTTTAACCCTTTGTCCGTTACCTTAAAATGTTACCATTCTTGGGATCCTCTATCTCGATGGCCCCATGAGAAAATACGGTCCTAATGATGAATGGGCCCGTCCACAGATTTCAATTTGGAAAAGATGCAACCGAGAGTTGTAAAGAAGGACTTTTGACCTAGCTCAAAAGATCTCTCAAAATGCCACTGGTCATGAACCTTCTTCATATGTTCCTTGTACTTCCTCGACTATCATGCATCATTCCTCAACTCCTCTAATTCAGTGAGTTGGAGCTTCCTTTGAGAGCCGGCCTTCAAGAAATTGAAGTTCATCTGCTTGATGGCCCAGTATGCCCGATGCTCCAACTCGACGGGAAGATGACAAGCTTTCTTGTACACCAACCGATAAGGTGACATCCCAATTGGTGTTTTATATGCCGTCCTATAAGCCCGCAAAGCGTCATTCAATCGTGAAGACCAATCTTTCCTGCTAGGGTTCACTATTTTCTCCAAAATGTGTTTGATCTCACGATTTGACACTTCAACCTGCACACTCATCTGTGGGTGGTAAGTGGTGGCAACCTTGTGTGTGATGAAATACTTCTTCATCAGCTGCTCAAAAATCCAGTTGCAGAAATGCGTACCACTATCACTGATAATCGCTCTAGGTGTACCAAACCGAGCAAAAATCGTGTCCTTCAAAAATTTGACCACAACTCTGTGGTCATTGGTCTTGCATGCAACCGCCTCCACCCATTTGGACACATAGTCCACAGCAACCAAAATGTACAGAAACCCAAAGGAGTTTGGGAAAGGTCCCATGAAATCGATGCCCCATACATCAAAAATCTCAACTATCAATATGGGATTGAGGGGCATCATATTTCTCCTTGAAATACTCGAGTTTCTGACAACGCTCACATGAAGTGCAATAAGCATGAGCGTCTGCAAACATGGTGGGCCAATAAAATCCACACTGCAAAATCTTTGCAGCGGTTTTGTTTGCACTGAAATGGCCCCCACATGCATGATCATGACAAAAGGAGATGACATTAGTTTGGTCAAATTCAGGTATGCATCTCCTAATGATCTGATCGGGACAATACTTGAACAGGTAAGGATCATCCCAAAGAAAGGTTTTCACCTTGGACAAAAATTTGACCTTATCTTGTCGCCCCCAATGCAAATGCATTTGGTCGGTAACAAGATAGTTTACTATGTCCGCAAACCAAGGTGCGGGATTGTGAGCAATGTGCATCAACTGCTCATCAAGAAAGGTCTCAGAGATGGGAGTGGCATCCTCAGTGAAATCCATGGTCAATCTAGACAGATGATCAGCCATCACATTCTCTATCCCTTTCTTATCCCGGATTTCTATGTCAAACTCTTGCAGTAGCAAAATCCATCTAATCAAACGGGATTTCTTGGAGAAAAGATACTTCAACGCCGCGTGATTAGAAAAGATAATGATTTTAGATCCTAACAGATAGGATCTAAACTTGTCTAGTGCAAAAATGACTGCCAACAACTCCTTTTCTGTGATGGAGTAATTCAACAAAGGCGCTCGAGTCCCGCCGCATAGTAAATCACATGGGGAAGTTTCTCAATACGCTACCCCAAAACAACTCCCACAGCATAGTCTGATGTATCACACATGATCTCAAATGGTTCACCCCAACTGGGTGGTCTAATTACTGGTGTGGACGTCAGAATCTCCTTTAGAGCCCCAAATGCTTTCACACATTCATCATTAAATTCAAACAGGGTCTCTTTGGCCAACAACCTACATAAGGGCCTGACGATCTTGCTGAAATCCTTGATGAATCACCGATAGAACCCTGCATGGCCCAAGAAGGAACGAATTTCCTTCACAGTACATGGGGGTGGAAGGTTAGAGATCAAATCTACCTTGGCCTTGTCAACCTCAATGCCTCTCTGAGATATGACATGCCCCAGTACAATCCCCTGCTTAACCATAAAATGGCACTTTTCCCAGTTAAGCACGAGGTTTTTCTCTTTACATCTCACTAACACCAACGTGAGACGGGCCAGACACTCCTGAAAAGATGATCCGAAGACGGAGAAGTCATCCATGAAGATCTCCATAAATCGCTCTACCATGTCGGAAAAAATGTTGATCATGCACCGCTGAAAAGTAGCAGGTGCATTGCACAGCCCAAATGGCATACGACGGTAGGCGAATGTCTCAAAGGGACATGTGAAGGTAGTCTTCTCCTGGTCTTCGGGGTTCACTGGGACCTGGTTATATCCTAAATAACCATCCAAGAAACAATAGTATTTGAGCCTAGGTAAACGCTCCACCATCTAATCGATGAATGGAAGAGGAAAGTGATCTTTCCTGGTGGCAGCGTTCAACATCTGGTAGTCAATGCATACTCTCCATCCTGACTGAACACGAGTTGGTACCAACTCGTTGTCCTGGTTCTTTACTACCGACAATCCAGCCCGCTTGGGCAAAACATGTATCAGGCTCACCCACTTGCTGTCGAAAATGGGATAGATGATCCCAGCATCCAACAGCTTGATTACTTATGCTCTCACAACTTCCTGCATTGCTGGGTTGAGTCTTTTCTGTGGTTCCCTCGATGGTTTGGAATTATCCTCCAAGTGTATCTTGTGCATAACCAACGAGGGACTGATTCCCTTGATGTCCTCAATCGTCCAGCCTATAGCTTCCCTATGTTCTCTCAAAACTCCCAACAATTCCTCCTCTTGAGAATCTATTAAGTCCGGGCTATAATCATTCAAAGACTCACCGACCTAGGAACTTATACTTAAGACTATCAGGTAAAGGCTTAAATTCCTTCTTCGGGGGATCAGGTACTGTTGTCTCCTTCTTTTCTTTGCACTCCAAAGGAGTTGTCTCTAAAAGTGCCTCTGCCTGCTCCATCAGTTTATCCAAATCTAAGTCTTCACCAAACTGAGCGAGGCATGCTTCCAGGGGGTCTTCTATGCTTGATTCTTCTATTACTTCATCCAGAATCTCCTCAATCAAGCATACTTGATTCATCTGGACATAATCGAGTGGTTGTTTTCTGATGTGAAAAATATTCAATTCCACTGTCATATTACCAAAAGAAATCTTCATGACCCCCGACCTACAGTTTATTAGGGTGTTAGTCGTAGCTAAAAATGGTCGCCCTAGAATCACAGGATCTGGGCCCTATCAATTCAACTGGCTTTGTGTCCAAAACAATGAAATCCACGGAAATAAAATTTGTCCACCTTAATCGTAACGCCTCAACTATTCTGGAACCTTCACGCAGTGACAAGTTGTAGTGTCATGGTTGTGGGCTTCAGCTCTCCTAGCCCTAACTGCAAATAGACCAAGTAGGGCAACAAGTTTACACTTGCTCCTAAATCCAACAGTGCCCTCTCGATCTGGCCAACTCCTATCATGCAAGTGATTGTAGGACATCTGGGGTCCTTATACTTGAGGGGTAACTTGCATTGTAGGATAGCACTGACCTGCTCGGTCATGAATGCCTTTTTAGGGACATTCATTTTTCTCTTCACTGTGACCAAGTCCTTCAAGTGACTGGTTTGGTGAGGCTGGGGCTTGGCTGGGGGCTTGATAAGATGATGACACTGGCTGAGCCGAGCGTCCTTGATTTGGGTAAGAAGAAAATCCTGGGGGATAATGTGGTGCTCCCCCTTGATTGGTGTTGGGTTGATTCTGTTTCCAAGAAAAATTGGGGTGATTTCTCCACCCAGGATTATATGTTTCAAAATATGGCCCTCTGGACGACTTTTGAAAGCTGTTGAAAGCGTTCACCTGTTCCATCTCAAAAATTGTCATTGATGGACAATTCTGTGCTTGGTGCATAGGGCTAGCACAGACAGAACAACTCTCTACAGGGAATGTGTTTACGGCATTTACAGGCTTTCCTAGACTAAGCTCGTCCAACCTTTTTACAATCGCATCCATCCTTTGAGTCAACTCTTGCTCACCTTTTAGCTCTAGGATGCCTCCTCTCTTGTCCTTCCGGGCAGATTTATCACGACAACTGGAGAAATCCCAGTTTTGTGTGTTGGCAGCAATTTTTTCCAAAGCTTTGTATACCAAATCTCCTGTCAAATTCAGGAATGTCCCACCATTCATCAGTTTAATCATGCTACAGTTGGTTTGAGACAAACCTTGGTAGAAAAATTGAACTAGACGCCATTTCTCATATCTGTGGGGTGGACACTTCATCAACATATCTTTAAATCTTGTCCAACACTCCGTGAATTTCTCATCCTCATCCTAAGAAAATGAACTAATTTCCTTTCTCGCATCATTTACTTTGGACATTGGATAGAATCTGTGGTAAAACTGTTTCAATAGTTCTTTCCAGGATGTAATAGAACGAGGTGCTAAGGAATCCAACCATTCAGTAGCTCTGTCATGAAGGGAGAAAGGAAAAAGTCAAAGATTGACTGATTTCTCTAAGAAGTTTTGAAATTTTGTTGTGGCAGTTATACTCCTAAACTTCTTAACATGGGAATAAGGGTTTTCATGATCTAAGCCATAGAAAGATGGTAACATCTGAATCACATGTGGCTTAAGATCATAATGAGTGGCATTAGTTGGTGGTAACACTATGCAAGAATGGGTACTGACCGCAGTAGGTGCGAACAGTTCATGTAATGCTGTCGTGAAAGCCAACTCATACATACGCCTATGCTCCCCATTCCCCTCTCGATCTTCAATTCCTCGCTTTCCTCTTCCTCATCCTCCAATTTTCTTCATGTTGTTCCACTCATGCTCCCTTTGATTATCTCCCATCTCACCGAGCTCGACGCCGCTATCCTAATGTTTCTTTCTAAGTCGGGATCTAGTGGTGTTAATTCTAAGTTCAAGGATCGCCACCATGCATAAACTAACAAAAATTTAACTAGAAACTAAGGAAAACAGCAAGCTAGATAAGCTAAAAGATGCAACAAAATAATGTAAAAACCAGAGGAATAAGACAGCAAAAACATAAGAAAATATGCACTAATAAACAGAAAACAAAACTAAAACAGAATATATGCAGCAAAATAAAAGCTAAAACATATTGAACACTAATCTATCTCAAACAAGTAAACAAAATAAAACCAATTGAAACAAATATAAAGATGCAGTAAAAATAGAACCAAGAATAAAAACAAGAGAACAAAATTAGCTAAAATAAAAAACAGCAATAAAAAAATAAAAATAAAAATAAAAAAAGCAAGCTAATCTAAACACCTAGTAATTAAAACTAGTTAGCTAAAACAAAAACACATGCAAAGAATCTAAGAGCGAAAAATAACTAATCACAGCACTCAAAATACTCAAAATAGACAGTTTAAACAACTAAAATAAGTCTAACAATTAATTGAAACTAAAAAAATTTAAAAACTGAACATACTGCCTCTGGTATGTTGATGCAGGAAGCAGAGGTGCGCTCGAGTGCATGACAGCACGTTCGTTCGCACAGCGAGAGAATATGGTAGTTTTTCTCAAGTGCGTTCGACCGCAACTCGAGTGTGTTCGAACACAGAGATGCACTGCGTCTCTGTCAAGGGTTCGTGCTCACACGCAGATGCGTGATGGGCGTTCGCAGCTGCACGAACGTCCTGGAATAGGCGGCAGTGTGTTCGACCGCAAGCACTGCGTTCGACCGCACTGTCGATGCTTGATGTGTCCAGAAATAGAAACAGAACACTAAACTAAAACAAAAACAATTGTTCCCCGGCAACAGCGCCAAAATTTGATGTGCAAATTAACTTGCACTCGCAATAGTACGAACCATGAGGTCGTATAGTGTGCGAGGTGCAGGATCGAATCCACAGGGAACGGAGCGTTTGCTTAAGAAATTAATATCGCAATTAAACTAACTATACTTTAACCTAGCTCCGAATAGTTTCAAGAACACTAAATTTGCAGTAATTTAAAAACTACACTAAGGAAAGGTTAATGTATGGAAAAACAACTAAGGTTAAAGATTAGCCTTACCCCGGATCAAAAGTTAACTTAATACATTAAATACCAATTTTTCCGCCTTAGAAGTTAAAACCCTTCAATACAACTCTATTGTCGCTATTTGATACAAGTCAAACCTAAACAATATGTTTATCAGTTAAGAGCTACAACAAGTAATTGCTTATTGATAAAATCATCTATTGTATCCTTGGATCACAGTGGATATTGAATCAATAATTATTACTTGTTGTGCACCCGGCTTGGAACACATTGTAGGATGACTGTGATTGCATCAAAGATGACAACCATTTAACTAATTGTCACGGAAATTAAATGACGAGTGCAGAAATTAAATGACGGAAATTAAGAGCATTTAATGTAAAAAGCAAGAAATAAACGCTATGGGTAAGGCATCATCTTCAACCTTAGTTGAAGAGTTTAGCCACCCATTAGATAATAAAGCGGAATAAAAATGAAAGAATGCATAAAATAAATTTTAGAGTAAGTGTTTACAAATAACCGGTAGAGTGGCCAACAATGGCAAAACACTCTCTAAAATCGCCCAAAGAAAAACTATCTCGACCAAATGACCAAGGGCCTATTTATAGGCATGTCGATAAAGGCTCAACGTAGGTCATAACGAGCACACGGTCGACCGCAAATAATCGCCAAGGCCAGCGAGGCGCAGCCGACCGGATCGCATTCGCCCTTCGCGCGAACGTAGATCATCAATGCACTTCAGGAATCTTCTCATCATTTTATGTCCATTTTTGCTCCCTTGATCAAGACGTGATGTAAGGGCCTGTTTATTACAAAACACACAAAACAAGTCAACTTATTGAATATTAACAAAGCTAATGGCCCAACAAACATAAACTAAGGGGTGTGAAAGAGCACTAAATAGCACTCATCATAGTTCCAAAGAAGTCCGGCCTTACAGTAGTAGAGAATGCAGCTGGTGAGTTAATTCCACAACGCACAACCACAAGATGGAATGTTTGCATTGACTACTGGAAGCTCAACTCCCACACTAAGAAGGATCACTTTCCGCTCCCTTTCATTGATCAGATCCTTGAGCGTCTGGTGGGCCAGAGTTACTACTGCTTTCTAGATGGCTACTCCAGATACAACCAAGTTGCTGTTGACCCCCAAGACCTGAGATGACGACTTTCACATGTCCCTTCGGCACTTTTTCTTATAGACACATGCCCTTTGGCCTATGCAATGCACCTGCCACCTTCCAAAGATGTATGATGTCTATTGATCGTACCAAATTTGGGTACTCGAACCGTTAGGTCGAGATCTAACCACGAGAACGGAGTTTTGTAATTAAAAACAAACACGACTCTTAAATTTAATATATCTTAACCTAGCCCCAAGGTAATAGATGATGTCGAACAGTGAAATTGCAGAAATTAAAGATGCAAATGTATGGATAAAAATAACTAAGGTTAAAAGATGAACCTCACCCAATAAAGATTAGCTTAATACATTTTATGCTCATTTTCCGTTTTAAACTTTAAACCCTTCAACACACTCTATCGTGATCTTGACACAAGTCAAGCCGAATGATGTGTTTACCGTTAAGAGCTACAATGAGTGTTGATTATGGATAAAATCATCACGTATCCTTGGATCACTGGATATTAAATCACAACCAAGAACTCGTTGTGCACCCGCTTGGAACACATCACCGGATGACTATCGATGTATCAACAACACACAACCATTCAATTATTTGTCACAGAAATTAAATGACGAGTACGGAATTAAATGACGGAAAATAAAGCATAAAATGTAAAGGCGTAAATGTAAACTATGGTGAGGCTTCATCTTCAACCTAAGTTGAAGATTTAGCCACCCATTGAATAACAAAAGTAAAACTAAAGTAAGGAATGCATTAAAATTAAATTTAAAGTAAAGGTTACAAATAAAAAAAGGCGAGCAAGGCTACAAACGCAAATGCTCTCTAAAAACGCCCCCAAGAAAACTAACTCCCAAAACAAATGACCAAGGGCCTATTTATAGGTCTGCTGGAGCCTGCGTTCAACGCAGTAGGCGTTCGAACGCGTGCGTTATCCACGGTCGAACGTGACGACACGGTCGACGCAGAAACCGCCAGGGCCGGGCGTGAGGCGCGCTGGATCGACTGCGTCATTCTCTCGTGCACCGCGATCACTTATGCTCGATCACTCCATGCGTTCGAACGTACTTCGGGATTCTTCATGTCCATTTTGCTCCCTTGGTCAATTCGTGATACAAGGACCTGATTAAAACAAAACATACAAAACAAGTCAAATTAGTAAATATTAACAAAACTAATGGCCTAACAAACGTAAATAAAGGGGTGTGAACGAGCACTAAATAGCACTCATCAAATACCCCCAAACTTACATTTTGCTAGTCCCTTAGCAAAACAAAGAATAAACATAAGTCCGCTTTCGTGGGAGAACGGTTGCATTGAGCGCATGCAACAAGCCTTTTAAACCTCTAGGAGTTCTCTAGAGGACGAGTGAAGTCTCGTGAGGGTTTTTCAGGAATGATACCCACAAACATTTGTGCAAACATTTCTTTCTCAATCATGCAATAGAATATCAATCATGGTTTAAATTCAAAAGCAAGCTTAATCACACAAACGCCATCTTCACAATTTTTTCAAGGAATTTTTAATCGGGCTACAAACATGGCAAACTGAGATATCACAAAAATCAATTCTAGTGAAAGTGATTTCAACATATAATCATGGGATTTCAACACTAAACTTTTTCATGCATGCTTTGACACTCAAATTCATCAAACCACTCATTGGGCACAATAACCAAGGTTTATTTCAATTTTTTTTTTTTTTTTTTTTGGTTATTGCAAAGCTCCCTTGTCGTCTAGTTGACCCATGTATCGCGTTAGGTCAATGACTCCCAAACCAGACGGTTTTAGGGCATTAGGTGTAAAGACACCCCAAGGACCTACTAACTCGAGTCAAAAGGCTACAAAGCTTTGCTAATCAAGTTTAACTTCACTTTTTACACGAATGCTCAATGCTTACCGAGGCATCGATTTGGTTACTCGCGAAAAGCTTAAAATGATCAAAGTTTTTTTTTTTTTTTTTTTTTGACGTAAACCATGGTTATTTCTCAACAAGTTATCCAACTGTATTTAAGCTTACAAAACTAGCATGACCAACCTCAACATTTAATCCCAAAGACTACGTACAAATGTGCTCGTGAAGAATCAAATTGACATGCAATATCTCAATTTTGCCAAAAAAGTAACACAATCAAAATTCCCTTCAAAAGTAATCATGTGTTCATAAAATTAAGCTCACAAAGGAAATAAACCATAATCAACATATAAATCGCATAATAGAAAATAAATGTGCACAAAATGATAAAACACCCTAAGCTCAAATCTCGTGACCGTCTCACAATGTGCGGATGAGGAAAATACAAATGTAGTGCAAGGGGTATGAAAGATAAACCAAGACGTCACGAAGACGCCGGGTGGTGCGATGGTGCTCAGAAGGTCCCGCTGCTGGAGGCCTCTCCAAGATGGCTTGAACATCTCCGACCTCGAGCTCATCCGACGAGGCCCTTCAGATGTCTCGATCTGAAATCGTATGTCCACGAGGGTCTCCTGAAATGTAACAGTCCGAAGGCCCGATCATAATCCCTCCTCGTACTCCTCGCCTCTTAGCAGCTCCTCCCGCTCGCTATCTCCGCTCACCGCCATCTCGTGAATGTCCATGGGCCTGCACTGTATGGCTCGCGTGGCTGGCGAGCTCTGGCATGTGGGAAAGACTCGCGCCACCGGATCGGGCCAAAGTATGGGCTCTCGAGGATAGGCCTCAAGAGATTTGCCTTTAATCCTTTCTTCCTCAAAATGTGAGTGACTAGAAAAGGAAAGGCAAGCCCAGTCTTCGTGTGCTCGCTCCCGTGGTGTACTCCATCCCGAATTTCTGAATCCGCCATATGATCTCGGAATGGAGCACCAGAAACCTCGATGGAACGCATAAAGAGCACTGAGGAAAAGATCCCTCCTCTGTGTCTTGTGCCCCAAAGGACACACGTTCCTATAAAGCACCATGTCTATGAATAAAAGATTCCGAAATCTTCGTTTCTTGGCTGCATTTCGATGACCATCCGCAAAATGCCCATCACACATATCGGTAACAATGTCCTCGACGGTGAGCATGGAAGGACACTGTCAGCCGGGGGTATCCACTGTGGGGCTCATGGTTACACTTCATGGACGCACGCCGCAATAATGGTCACCGAACTTCTCCTCCATCAATGGAAGAGAAGAGCACATCGGGATGGTCGACTCACACCTCAAATTCTCATAAAACTCTCTCACAAAAGCGCTCATAAGCGGTGGGCTGACAGCTTGAAAAGTTTCTTTAAGCCCGTCTCTTCAATTCTCGAGCAGCCCAATCGTTGCCTCATTATTGGAGAACTCCTCTTTGATGGCAAAGGTGTTCTCCAAAATGAGCCTCTGACTCTCAATGGGAAGCTTTGGCGACCATGCTTTGGAGTCCCAGTGGACGAGAAGTGGTGCCTTGGCCTCTAGGCATGATGAATGTTGGTTGGGAATTTTGTGAGCTGGTGGGCGCCCAAAAAACTAAGGGTTTGAAATCCTTTCAAAACAATCAACCCCAGCAAAATCAACACAAAACCCAACACAACAACAGTGGGCACAATCCCAAAATGGATTTGTGCCCAAAATCCTAAGAAAAATGACAAAAAATGAGATTTGGAAAAAATGGGTTTTGGAGAAAATGAAAAAAACTCGAAAATTGGCCCAATGGGCGGATGGCGGTGGGTGGGTTGGTGGAGAGGGGCGGTGGTGTGTTGTGGTGGTGGGGAAGAGGTTGGTGGAGGTGGGTTGAGGTAATTTGGATGTTAGGGAGGTGAGGGTGGAAATGGGGTGTCGGGGAGGCTGTCTGGCCGGTGGAGAAATGAAGAGGGAATGGGGAAAAGTGACCTAAGCGAGTCACGAAAGGCCCGGCTCGAGTCGTTCGACCGCACATCGTGCGTTCGACGCACTTTTCGTGCTGGCGCAAATGGTGCAACGGCTTTTTGCGTTCGAACTTACAGGTAAGTCGACCGCATAACGTCGTGAGTGTGTCTTTGTCTTTGGGCGTGCAGTCGAACTCACCAAGGCAAGGTCGAGCACTTGCGCATAGGTGTCTGTGTTGGGTCGAACTTACATAAGTAAGTTGAGCGAAGACAAATAAAAGAAAAAAAAAAAAAACTATACAATAATAAAATTAAAAATTTGTACAAAAATAACAAAACAAGCTACAAAACAAGATTTTTACAACAAAAACTAACAAAATATTTACACAAACACAAAACTAAATATTTACACAAACAAAATAATATATTTACACAAACACCCCCCAACTTAAAATTGTCCACAATGTGGTAGAAATAATTTAGGGGTAAGCCAATTCGTATAACATAAAGAATGCTTTCCCAAATTTGACTAAAATAAAATAGCAAAAATAAAGCAATAAACATAATGAGGGTGCCTCCCTGCGCTAAGTTTAACGTCTTGACGGACTGTGATAAAGACTACATCACTCGGTGTAAGCAGGATCCTCCAAAGTGTAGCCTCAATCTCGAACTCCTCAACTCCAAGAATGGTTTAACCCTTTGTCCATTTACCTTAAAAGGTTACCATTCTTGGGATCCTCTATCTCGATGGCCCCATGAGAAAATAAGGTCCTAATGATAAATGGGCCCGATCACGAGATTTCAACTTGCGGAAAAAGATGCAATCGAGAGTTGTAAAGAAGGACTTTCTGACTGGCTCAAAGATCTCCTCAAAATGCCACAGTCATGAACCTTCTTCATATGTTCCTTGTATTTCCTCGAAGTCATATGCATCATTCCTCAACTCCTCTAACTCGGTGAGTTGGAGCTTCCTTTGAGCGGCCTTCAAAAATTGAAGTTCATACTTGATGGCCCAGATGCTTTGTCCAACTCGGCGGGAAGATGACAAGCTTTCCGTACACCAACCGATAAGGTGACATCCCAATCGGTGTCTTATATGCCGTCCTATATGCCCCTAAGCGTCATTCAATCGTGAAGACCAATCTTTCTGCTAGGGTTCACTGTTTTCTCAAAATGTGTTTGATCTCACGATTTGACACTTCAACCTGCCCACTAAATGCATGGGTGGTAAGGTGGCAACCTTATGTGTGATGAAATACTTCTTCATCATTTGCTCAAAATCCGGTTGCAAAAGTCGTACCACCATCGATAATTGCTCTAGTGTACCAAACCGAGCAAAAAATCGTGTCCTTAAATTTGACCACAACTCGTGGTCATTTGTCTTCTGCAACCGCCTCCACCCATTTGGACACATAGTCCCACAACAGAATGTATAGAAACCCAAAGGAGTTTGGGAAAGGTCCCATGAAATCGATGCCCCATACATCAAAAATCTCAACTATCAATATGGGGTTGAGAGGCATCATATTTCTCCTTGAAATACTCGAGTTTACGACAACGCTCACATGAGGTGCAATAAGCATGAGCGTCTCAAATATGGTGGGCCAATAAAATCCACCTTTACAAAATCTTTGCAGCGGTTTTGTTTGCACTAAAATGGCCACATGCATGATCATGACAAAAGGAGATGACATCGGTTTGGTCAAATTCATGCATCTCCTAATGATCGATCGGGACAATACTTGAGCAGATAAGGATCATCCCAAAGAAAGGTTTTCACCTTGGACAAAACTTGACCTTATCTTGTCGCCCCCAATGCAAAGGCATTTGGTGGTAACAAGATAGTTCACTATATCCGCAACCAGGTGCGGGATTGTGGTATCTGCATCAAGCGCTCATCGGGAAAGGTCTCGGAGATGGGTGTGGTGTCCTCGGTGAAATCCATGGTCAACCTCGACAAATGATCGGCCACCACATTCTCTGTTCCTTTCTTATCCGGATCTCTATGTAGAACTCTTGCAACAGCAAAATCCATCTAATCAAGCGGGATTTAGCATCTTTCTTGGAGAAAAGATACTTTAGCGCGTGATCGGAAAAGATAATGATTTTAGATCCTAGATAGGATCTAAACTTATCTAAGCATAAAAGCGACCGCCAACAACTCCTTTTACGTGGTGGAGTAATTGAGTTGTCGTCGTTAGTCTGCCGCATAGTAAATCACATGGGAAGTTTCTCAATGCTGCCCAAAAGCAGCTCCCTGACATAGTCGATCGTCACATGATCTCAAATGGTTCACCCCAACCTGGGTGGTCTAATCACCGTGTGGACGTCAGAATCTCCTTGAGCCCCAAATGCTTTTACACATTCATCATCAAATTCAAATGGGGTCTCTTTGGCCAATAACCTACACAAGGGACAGCGATCTTGCTGAAATCCTTTATGAATCACCGTAGAACCTGCATGGCCCGGAAGGAACGAATTTCCTTCACGATGCGTGGGGGTGGAAGGTTAGAGATCAAATCTACCTTCGCCTTGTCAACCTCGATGCCTCTCGAGATATGACATGCCCAGTACAATCCACCTTAACCATAAAATGGCACTTCTCCAATTAAGCACAAGGTTCTTCTCTTTACATCTCACTAACACCAAAGTGAGACGGTCTAAACACTCTGAAGATGATCCGAAGACGGAGAAGTCATCCATGAAGATCTCCATAAATCGCTCTACCATGTCGGAAAAATATGCTGATCATGCACCTGAAAAGTAGCGTGCATTGCATAGCCCAAATGGCATTCGTCGGTAGGCGAATGTCCCAAAGGACATGTGAAGGTAGTCTTCTCCACGGTCTTGAGGTCCTTTGGGACCTGGTTATATCCTGAATAACCATCCAAGAAGCAGTAGTACTTGTGCCCAGCTAAACGCTCCACCATCTGATCGATGAATGGAAGAGGAAAGTGATCTTTCCTGGTGGCAGCGTTCAACTTCCGGTAGTCAATGCATACTCTCCATCCTGACTGAACACGAGTTGGTACCAACTCGTTGTCCTGGTTCTTTACTACCGTCAATCCAGGCACAACATGAATCGGACTCACCCATTTGCTGTCAGAAATGGGATAGATGATCCCAGCATCCAACAGCTTAATCACTTCTGCTCTCACAACTTCCTGCATAGCTGGGTTGAGTCTTCTCTGTGGCTCCCTCGATGGTTTGGAATCCTCCTCCAAGTGTATCTTATGCATAACCAACGAGGGACTGATTCCCTTGATGTCCTCAATCGACCTATAGCTTCCCTATGCTCTCTCAAAACTCTCAACAATTCCTCCTCTTGAGCATCTATCAAGTCGGGCTATAATCACCGCAAAGACTCAAATGGACCTGTGAACTTATACTTAAGACTATCGGGTAAAGGCTTAAGTTCCTTCTTTGGGGATCAGTCTCTGTCTCCTTCTTTTCCTTGCTCTCCAAAGGAGTTGCCTCCAAAGTACCTCTGCCGCTCCATCGGTTTATCCAAATCTAAGTCTTCCAAATCGAGCAAGGCATGCTTCCAAGGGTCTTCTATGCTTGATTCTTCTATTACTTCATCCAGAATTTCCTCAATCAAGCATACTTGATTCATCTGGTCATAATCAAGTGGTTGTTTTCTGATATGAAAAATATTCAATTCCACCGTCATATTACCAAATGAGATCTTCATGACCCCCGACCTACAGTTGATTAGGGCGTTAGCAGTAGCTAAGAATGGACGCCCTAGAATCACAGGGATCTCAGTTCCTATTACTTGAACTGGTTCTGTGTCCAAAACAATGAAATCCACGGGGAAATAAAATTTGTCCACCTTAATCAAAACGTCCTCAACTATTCCCCGTGGAACCTTCACAGACCGGTCAGCAAGTTGCAGTGTCATGGTTGTGGGCTTCCGCTCTCCTAGCCCTAACTACAAATAGACCGAGTAGGGCAACAAGTTTACACTTGCTCCCTAAATCAATAGTGCCCTCTCGATCGGCTAACTCCTATCATGCAAGTAATTGTAGGACATCCGGGTCCTTATACTTGAGGGGTAACTTGCATTGTGGGATAGCACTAACCTTTCGGTCATGAATGCCTTTTAGGGACATTCGTTTTCCTCTTCACGTGACCAAGTCCTTCAAGAACTTGGCATAGGAAGGATTTCTGGATGGCGTCCAAGAATGGAATATTTATTGGACTTGTTTGAACACCTCGAATGTCCTCTAATTTCCCTCCATTCCTAGGCGCTTGTAATCTTTAGGTATGGTGCTTTTGGCACAAGCGCCTAGGAGGTTCTTTTTCAACTGGGTGACATGGATGGCTCGATCTCTTTCCTCTTGATTGTCACCCTCTTCCTCTCGCTCTCCTTCCTTTTTGCTCTTCTTCTTGATATCTTCTTCTGGGTTCACCACCTTATTGTCCACTCTCTTCCCTGACCTCAGAGTGACAATCGCCTGCACATGTTCTTGATTTGACAAATTTCCACATGCTTTAGGGTTGTTCTTTGCTTGGAGTTTTCCTTTGTCCCTCTCACCCGGTGATTTGCTAATTGTCCCATCTGCATCTCCAACTTTGAGATCGCCTGGGTGTTCACCATGGTAGACTGCCTCATGTCACTTATCGATTGACCAGTCATTTTCATAAAATCTCTCATGGTATCTTCAAGTGACTGGTTTGATGAGGCTGGGGCTTGGTTGGGGGCTTGATAAGATGATGACGCTGGCTGAGCCGAGCGTCCTTGATTTGGGTAAGAAGAAAATCCTGGGGGATAATGTGGTGCTCCCCCTTGATTGGTGTTGGGTAGATTCTGTTTCCATGAAAAATTGGGGTGATTTCTCCTCCACCGGTTATATGTCTCGAATGGCCCACTGGACGGCTTTTGAAAACTGTTGAAAGCGTTCACTTGTTCCATCTCAAAAACTGTCATTGATGGACAATTCTGCGCTTGGTGCATAGGACTAGCACAGACAGAACAGCTCTCTACAGCGAGTGTGTTTACGGTATTTACAGGCTTTCCTACACTCATCTCGTCCAATCTTTTCATAATCGCATCCATCCTTTGAGTCAACTCGCTCACATTTTAGCTCAGATGCCTCCTTTCTTGTCCTTGCAGATTTATCACGACAAGGAGAAATCCCAGATTGTGTGTTGGCGCAATCTTTTCCAAAGCTTTGTATGCCAAATCTCCCGTCAAATTCAGGAATGTCCCCATTCATTAGTTCAATCATGCTACGGTTGGTTTGAGACAACCTTGGTAGAAAAATTGAACTAACGCCATTTCTCATACCCGTGGGGTGGACACTTCATTAACATATCTTTGAATCTTGTCCAACACTGCGAATTTCTCATCCTCATCTGAGAAAATGAATTGATTTCCTTTCTAGCATCATTTACTCGGACATTGGATAGAATCTATGGTAGAACTGTTTCAATAGTTCTTTCCAGGATGTAATGGAACGAGGTGCTAAGGAATCGAGCCATTCAGTGGCTCTGTCATGAAGGGACAAAGGAAATAGTCGAAGATTGACTGATTCCTCTGAGAAGTTTTGAAATTTGGTTGTGGCGGTTATATTCTAAACTTCTTGACATGAGAATAGGGTTTTCATGATCTAAGCCATAGAAAGATGGTGACATCTGAATCACATGTGGCTTAAGATCATAATGAGTGGCATTTGTTGGCGGTAACACTATGCAAGAATGGGTACTGACCGCAGTAGGATTCAACAGTTCATGTAATGCTGTCGTGAAATCCAACTCATACGCACGTCTGTGCTCCCCGTTTCCAGCTCTTGCATCTTCATTTTCCTCGTTCTCCTCTTCCTCATCCCTCCGATGCTCTTCCATCTGCGGCTCTCTTTGATTGTCTCCCATCTCAGCTCGAGCTCGACGTGCTCTCCTAATGTGTCTTTCTAGGTCGGGATCTAGTGGTGTTAATTCTAAGTTCAAAGAACGTCGACCATGCATAAATCAACTAAATCTAACTAGGAACAAAGGAAGAACAGCAAGCTAAATAAGCTAAAAAGGTGCAACAAAAACAACGAAAACCAGAGAAATAAGATAGCAAAAACAGAATAAAAGTATGCACAACTAAACAGGAAAAACAGAACAAACAAAAACAGCAAAGATATAGCAAAGAGCTAAAACATATTGAACACTAGCTTATCATATTCATGTAAAAAAACTAAATGAAACAAATATGAAACAGATGCAGTAAAAAAAAATGAACAAAGAATAGAAAACAGAGAACAAAATTAGCTAAAATTACAAAACAGCAATGAAAAGCAAGCTAATTTAAACACCTAGTAACTAGAACTAATTAGCTTAAACAAAAACACAAGCAAAAACTAAGAATGAAAAATAAACTAATCACAACTAATCACACTCAAATTACTCAAAATAGGCGTTTAAATAACTAAAATAATTCTAACAATCTATGGAAATTAAAGGAAAAAAAATAGAACATCGCCTTGTGTTGATGCAGAAGCGAGGCGCCGAGCGCAGGCAGACGTTCGTTAGCAAGCAGCAAGAATGTGGCAGTTTTTCTCATGTGCGTTCGATCGCAACGAAAGTGCGTTCGACGGCAGAGAGCATGCATCTTGTCGGGGTCCGTGTGCTCGCAGCAGATGCGTGACGGCGACGATGCGCTGAGGTGCGACGCAGACCGTCACGAATAAGCGGCTCGGACCGCCCCTGATATGTCCAGAAAAAAGACTAAAACTTAACTAAAATTAACAAAAATGAACTAAAACAAAAATAAACTATAGAATGTACAATGCAGAAAATAAAAACTAGTAGAAAAATACATCAATCTAAAAATTATGTTAATTTTAAACAAAACAACCGTTCCTCGACAGCGGCGCTAAAATTTGGTTGTACCAAAAAATAGTACTTACTAATTATCGAACCACGTAGAACGGAGTTTTGTAATTAAAACCAACACGACTCTTAAATTTAATATATCTTAACCTAGCCCCAAGGTAATAGATGATGTCGAACAATGAAATTGCAGAAATTAAAGATGCAAATGTATGGATAAAAATAACTAAGGTTAAAAGATGAACCTCACCCAATAAAGATTAGCTTAATACATTTTATGCTCATTTTCCGCTTTTAAACTTTAAACCTTCAACACACTCTATGTCGTTTTATGACACAAGTCAAGCGAATGATGTGTTTACCGTTAAGGAGCTACAATGAGTGTTGATTATGGATAAAATCATCCACTTTGTATCCTTGGATCACAGTGGATATTAAATCACAACCAAGAACTCACAGCACCCGGCTTGGAACACATCAGGATGACTATCAATGTATCAACAACACACAACCATTCAATTATTTGTCACGAAATTAAATGACGAAATTAAATGACGGAAAATAAAGCATAAAATGTAAAGCGAAATGTAAACTAAGGGTGAGGCTTCATCTTCAACCTAAGTTGAAGATTTAGCCACCATTGAATAACAAAGTAAAACTAAAGTAAGGAATGCATTAAAATTAAATTTAAAGTAAAAGGTTACAAATAAAAAAGGGAGCAAGGCTACAAACGCAAATGCTCTCTAAAAACGCCCCAAGAAAAACTAACTCCCAAAACAAATGACCAAGGGCCTATTTATAGGTTGGGTCTGGAATGAGGCTTCGTGTCGAACGCAGTAAGTGCGCTCAACGCACCGTTATCCACGGTCGAACGCATAGCACACGGTCGATGTCCATTTTGCTCCCTTGGTCAATTCGTGATGCAAGGACCTGATTAAAACAAAACATACAAAACAAGTCAAATTAGTAAATATTAACAAAACTAATGGCCTAACAAACGTAAATAAAGGGGTGTGAACGAGCACTAAATAGCACTCATCATCTATCTTCTCCGACATGGTAGAAAATTTTTTGGAGGTATTTATGGATGAATTTTCTGTTTTTGGGTCTTCCTTTGATAATTGTCTCCATAATCTTTCACTTGTGCTAAAATGTTGCATAGAGCCTAACCTAATTTTGAGTTGGGAGAAGAATCACTTTATGGTGCAGGAGGGTATAGTTCTAGGTCACATAGTATCCAAGAGAGGAATTGAAGTGGACTGGGCAAAGGTTGAGCTAATTGAAAATCTACCACCGCCTACTTCAGTGAAACAGACCCGCTCCTTCTTAGGGTATGCCAAGTTTTATCAACGCTTCATCAAGGACTTTAGCAAGATCTCAAGGCCATTGTGCAGTCTGCTTGCCAAGGACACCCCATTCCACTTTGATGAAGCTTGTCATGAGGCATTCTAGAAGCTCCAGTCTCTGTTATCCTCTGCTCCCGTCATGAAGCCTCCTGACTGGTCCTTGCCATTTGAGATCATGTGTGATGCATCCAACTTTGCTGTGGGTGCAGTCTTGGGACAGCGGGTGGGAAAGCTCTCTCACGTCATTTGCTATGCTAGCAAGACTCTAATGGATGCTCAAGTCAATTACACAACAACAGAGAAAGAGCTGCTAGCTGTGGTCTTTGCCTTGGACAAATTTCGATTATACCTCTTGCGATCCAAGGTAATTATCTACTCTGATCATGCTATTTTGTGACACTTATTGGCAAATAAGGAGACTAAGGCCCAGTTGATCCGATGGATTCTGCTACTACAAGAATTTGATATCGAGATTTAGGACAACAAGGGCACTGAAAATGTCGTTGCCGACCATCTGTCACGAATTCAGTTTGAGACACCTCAACCAATTCCAGTTCATGATTCCTTCCTGGATGAGCAACTGTTTGAAATTACTCCAAGAGAACCATCGTGGTATGCTGACATCATCAACTATTTTGCCACAGGCCAGATTCCCCCTCATTGGTCTAGGCAAGACAAGGACCGCTTCTTCAAGCAAGTCCGATTCTACTTTTGTGAAGATTCGGAGTTGTTCAAGTACTACGCTGACCAAATTATCCGACCCTGTGTGCTGGAGAGAGAATTCCATAGTATCCTCACATTTTGTCACTCTTTAGCTTGTGAGGGTCATTTCAATGCCAAGAAGACGGTAGCCAAGGTTCTACAATGTGGATTCACATGGCCTACTTTGTTCAAAGACGCCTATGAATTTTTCTAGGCATGTGAGAGATGTCAGCGCCTAGGAGCTATGTCTCGGAGAGATATGATGCCATTAAATCCCATCCTCATCATGGAAATTTTTGATGTTTGGGGTATCGATTTCATGGGCCCCTTTTTCACCATCCTTTGGGTATGAATACATTTTGGTAGGGGTAGACTATGTCTCCAAATGGGTTGAAGCCATGGTCACCAAGACCAATGATCACATGGTGGTAGTGAAATTCATCCAAGCCAACATCTTCAGCAGATTTGGTACTCCCCGAGCCATCATCAGTGACGGAGGCAAGCACTTCTGCAACCGGTTTCTCAAAACTTTACTTCTCAAGTACTCCGTTACACACAAGGTAGCTACTCCCTATCATCCTCAGACTAGTGGCCAAGTAGAAGTCTCCAATAGGGAGATCAAGCATATTCTGGAGAAGACAGTTAGGCCAAACCACAAGGATTGGTCCTTGCGCCTCAATGATGCATTATGGGCCTACTGCATAGCTTACAAGATGCCGATTGGTATGTCACCATACTGGCTGGTCTATGGAAAGGCATGTCACGTCCCTATGGAACTAGAGCACTAGGCTTTGTGGGCAATCAAACAGTTCAACTTTGATATGCAAGTAGCCGGCTCCCACCGAAAGCTTTAGTTGACAAAGTTGGGAGAGTTGTGAAATGATGGATATGACAGCTTCAAAACTTACAAGGAGAAGACAAAGGCTTTTCATGACCGGCACATCAGGACTAAGACATTTGAGCCGAACCAAAAAGTATGGCTTTTCAACTCCAAACTCCGGCTCTTCCCTAGTAAGCTCCACTCCAGATGGGATGGCCCTTTCACAGTAATTTCAATATCTCCACATGGTGCAGTTGAGTTGAGGGACCCAAAGGACGGCAACATTTTCAAGGTGAATGGTCAAAGACTAAAGCCCTGCATTTAGAACCCCAAGCCAAGTACAGACGTGGAATCCGTCAAGTTGACAGATCCTGTCTATTCATTTTAAAAATGCATGAAGCTACCATAGAGGTGGTTGAGCAGTCTGGAATCTCAAGCGTCTCTATTGAAGTCAGTGGTACTAAGGCCACTAAGTGAGGTCAGTTTTTCTTACTTTTCTGTTTTGTCTTTCTTTACTTTTGTGTTGTTCATTTTGTTGTTTTATCTTAGTTCACCTTATCTTATTTTATTTTATTTTCCTTTATTTTATTTTTCTTAGTTACTTGTGTGGTGGAAGTGGCTTGATCTGATGACGATCGCGCCCCCTAGGGCGATCATTCGTAGAACTCTCCCCAATAGTGTTGTAGCTACTGATGAAGTGAACGATCACACCCACTGGGGCGATCGTTCGCAGAACTCTTCCCAATGGTGTTGTAGCTACTAAGGAAACGAACGATCGCACCTCTTTGGGTGATCATTCACTCCCTCGCCATGCGCCCAAGGGCGTACGATCGCCTCCTAGCCACACTTGCACCTCAGCATGAGTGTGATCGTTCGCCCTTTTATAGGCGATCAAACGCACTCAAGGGAGGGTCTCATGTGACCTATTTAGGTCACTTGCTCCTTTCTTTCCCCCACACTGCACCTTCACGCCGTCGCTCCCCCACTGCACACTTTGCACTCTCACACTTTGCACTCACACACTCCCTCCTCACCACCTACCACCAGCAAACACCACTCAAGCCACCGCCAACCACCACATGCGGTTTCTGGTCATTACCTTCTCCCCCATCACACTATTTCTCCATTACATTCGCACCCATCACATTCTCCCCAACCTTTCCAACCCCTCCCACCTTCATACAAATTGAGCATTTTTTTGTTGCAGTGTAGCTACCCTCTGTGGTTGGGTTTCTCTTATTTTGCAGGGGGTTGGACTACTATTGAGGTTGTTGCTCATCACTGGGTTTGAAGGCTGCACACCACCTGCTCAATAAAAGTCCTGACCAACTTCCAAGATGCCTAGGACCACCTCCTTCAACATCTCAAGCTTCAAGCTCCTGTGCCCAATCCTCCCATCCCACTTGTGAGTAGCAAGAAATAATTTTTGAGACCAAATTTGACATCAACGGCAACTTCAAAAATTTTGAAGCAACCCAATGAGCGGTCCAAGAATTCAAACGCAGTGGGTTGAAGAAGTTGTTCAAACCTGTCACCTCCACGGCATACACGAGGTTGGTTGTCCAATTCTATTCTAACCTCTTCACGGACTGCAATCGGTGGGGTGTCATGTTCTCCACCATTCAAGGGAAGCAGGTTGAGGTGACCACTGCTGATATTGCTACTACACTCCATTGCAATGATGAGCACCCACCTGCGGATGCACAACTAGATGAATAGCTGGAGTCCTTCTACATCTCCGAAATAATTGAAGACATGTGTGCAGGGCAATATGCCGATGAAAAAAGGAATGCGAGTAGGCAGTCTAAATTGCCTCCACAACTTTGGCTTATGGACTCCATTATGCAGCAGAATGTGTGCCCATTGGGACATAAGTCACAAAGGCGTGACCAATTCCTTCAAGTGTTGTATGCCTTCCACAAAGGCCACTGGTATTCCATTCCCTCAATTATTTGGAACCAACTTTACAAATTTTGGGATTGGGTGATTGCGTGCAAGACCACCACTACAAAGTCATGAGGGCTACCATTTTCGTTCCTGCTTACATACATCTTAAAGAAGAAAGGCATAAAGGGGACCCCCGAAGATGGACCGGTCACAAAACATCCATTCTTTGGTAGAAACCAGTGGAACCACAGCCAGTCGCATATGCCAAAAGTCGTTGGGATGCAAATCCCTACTGACGAAGAAGGGGAAGCTGCATAACATATGGAAGAAGATGCACAAGCACCGCAGCAAGGTGGGAGGGCTGACTTTGTGGTCATTAGCCGCACCGAGTATGAATTCTTGAGTGGTGCACATCAGCGCATGGACAGGCTTGAAGAGCGCTTTGCCAATATGGAAGCACAGTCTGCTACACAAACTGATATACTCAAGGCCATTCTAGAGCGACTACCACCAGTGGCAGGGGCATCATCTTCAGTACCACCTGGGAAGCAATAGTGAGCAGATACACAATTTGGCTGAAGACGTTAAACTTAACGCTCATGGGAGGCACCCCACCGTATATCCATTTATTTCTTGTTGTTTTTGTTTAACATTTATTTTTATTGTCTTTTTATTTTCCAGTATTACTTTTGTGTTTTATTTTCACGGACAAAAAGGGTACTTCAGTTCAAGTTTGAGGGTGTGCTATGAGCCATGCCAGTCCAAACAGTTCTCTAAATCCCAAGTTAGCTCTTTCCATGTAGTTACACATTGAGGACAATGTGCAAATTAAGTTTGGGGGTATGGGAAACACACTTCCACACACTTTGTCTCATTTAAAAAAAAAATGCATGTTCATGTTGTCCTAAAATTTTGGTGGACCTAAAAATTTTGTGATTTGATTTCATCAGTGAGCTTAAAATTTTGAACACATGATCTGATGATAGAATTTGGAGTTTTGGTTACTTACTGATGAGAGTCAAATAGTGCATATTTGAGCCCCTTAACTTATATTAGTTAGGCTCTTAGCTGTGTTATTTTCTGATGCTTTTGTTAGTTTTTGGTGTCTCAAGTGCATTGTAGGTTACTAACATAAGAATGTGGTTAAAGGGGTGAAAAATGTGCATAATGAAGGAAGAATCCCCAACACTGTCAATGCACTGCGTCGAGCCGAGTCGCCTGCATGTCCACATCAGTTGAAACCCTAGCATTTCACGTTGAAGGGCCGCGCCGCACGAAGCATGAAGCCTCATATGCGTTTGATCGCATATGCTGTGATCGAGCGCATTGCATTCGAACGCACATGTTACGTTCGAACGCACTCGTAATGACCGTCGACGCGAGAAAACCTAATTTTTAGTATAAATTTGCTTCTTTTATTTGTAAACCCTCGTCGAGGCGCCAGAGAACAAAAACACGAATTTTGTCGTGTTGAACGCTTTTGATTGTAAGTTTCGTTTCATGTTTTCAATTGATTTTGACATGTCTCATAGATCATGAGGGCTAAACTTTCAACGAGTTGAAGATGAAGCCTCGTCTTTGATGAACAATTGTATTCTTGTTATTTTATATACACAATTTGATGTTTTAAATAGTTGTTCAAAGTCCCTCCATTGCTTGATTTATTTTGTATAATTGGGCCCTTTTGATTTCATGCATTATTTTATATTGTGTGTTTTGTCTCGGGATACATTGAGTGATTGATTGAGACTAATATCCATCGTGATCTACGGATCGGTGGATGATTTGATCTCAATTAAATACTAGATTCTTTAACGGATAGATTCATGAATGATTTTATATGCATGTTCACATATTGAACATGATCAAAAGCATTTAAAATTATCAATTGTGTATGTAAAATGCGAGAATAAATTGTTTGATTAGACGAGGTGGATTCGGAAACCTTGGTGTTTTTACTTTGTTTGTTGTTTAAATTATTGTTTAATTTAGTTTTATCAAAATTGCACAACAAACTTCGAACTCTAGGAACTAGGTTAAAATAGGATTTGTTGAATAGAAAAGTTGATTTTAACACAAAACACAATTCCCTGTGGATCGACCTCGCATTTTTACGCGCACTTTACTGCACACGATTCGTACACTTGCGAGTATTATTTTTGGTACAATCACTTACTTTAGCTAGTTGAGAATTCACATGTTTGATCTGCTCTAACACAAGCACATTAACACATGATTTGTGGGGTATGACGTGTGGTTTTAATGTGTATGCCTCTATGTTTTGGGTGACATTGGATGACTTGTTAGTTGGATACATTGGAATATTGTTAAAAAAAAAAAAATTGACCATTGATAAGATTTTCACTGAGTAACTAGACCTCTTGCCTCAAAGCATTGAGTGTTCACGTCAAAAGGTGAAGAGATTTGATTTGGTTAGCTTTATTAAAAAAAAAATGAATGATGATAATCATTGATAAACTTTTCACTGAGTAACTAGGCCTCTTGCATCAAAGCATTGAGCGTTCACGTCAAAAGGTGAGAAGTTTTGATGTGGTTAACATTATGGCTAGTTTAGTTTCGTAGCCTTTTTGACTCGAGTTAATAAGTCCTTAGGGGTGTCTTTACACCTAATGCCCTAAAATCATCTGGTTTGAGAGTCATTGGCTCAACACTCGCTACATGGGTCAATTAGAAAGCTTAAGGAAACTAAACATTGCAAAGCCTAATAATAAAAGAAAGAATAAGAAAAGTATGCCATTGTTGTTCATTCTGATAGGACTTCCAGTGAATCTTGAGATATTGAGACATTGCACAATGAAATTATTTGGAAGCTTCATAGTCTTGTGCTAGTTCACTTTACACTGTTTCGAGCTTGTGATGCCTTAGCTTGCCTGTTGTAAGTGCTTAGACTTTAAATTCCACATCATTGTGAAGATGGGTTTAACTTTTTAAGCTTGCTAATGAATGAGAATCATGGTTTTGAGTGATGCTTTAATTTTTAGATAACATGAGTTATGCATAATGTTTATGGTTATCATTGTTGGAAAACCCTCATGAGACTCCACTCGTCCTCTAGGGAATTCCTAGAGGTTTAAAAGGCTTGTTGCATACGCTAAATGCAACCGTACATCCCATGAAAGCTAGATTTATCTTTTTGTTCTTCAATTTATTTTCCATTTTGTATTGCTAAGGGACTAGCAATATGTAAGTTTGGGGGTGTGATAAGCTCTGAATGTTGCACATTCAAGCCTCTTAACTTGCATATGTTAATTCCTTAGCATTGCTATTTGCTTGATTTTGTTTTGTTTGCGTGTTTCAGGTCAAATACAAGAGTTTCGTTGAAAATTGGACTAAAAGGGACAAGTGGGAGCTTTTCTGTGCTGGCGAACGATCGCGGCTACACCTGTGATCAAGCGCCGGGCGATCGATCGCACACCCTAGTGATCGATCGCACTCGGGTTTCACTTAACCCGGCAAGCGCTTTTAACAGCGAAAAACCGATTTCAAGTTTCCTAATCGAAGTGGGAAACAGACCTATGGGTTTCTTAGGGTTTTTAGGGTTTGATTAGTCCCTATAAATAGGCCAATATACACTGTAAAAAGGGTCCGTTTCCCTAGAGCAAAAATTGTAGCAAAATTCCTTAGTTTATTCATCATTATGAGCGGTTAAACCCCCTTTGTGGGTACCAATATAACCCTCTCCAAGCACAATGGCAATTGTATTTGATTCTAGTTAATTCGTTTTATGTATGTTGATTGCATAACTGTGAGGATTGCAACCCTTGAATTTTGTTCTTAATATTAATGCAATTGTTATTCATTTACAAAATCAATATTTGCGAAATTCTCTTCTTGTCTTAGAAATTATTTTGCCTATATTGAACTCAATCAATCTTATTTTCTGTGATCATAAAATTGATGGTTATGCAATGGTTTTAATATGCATATGATTAATAGGATTAGATAGACCATGCTTAGGGAAGACGAGTCATACTATACCCTAGTTTAGAGTAATTTAGGTAGACGATCCGTGCCAACCGAAGATAGGTTATACTATTCCGTTAATAATATAAAGCTTATTAAGGGATTTTATAGTTTATATGTAGGGAAAAGGGGTCGTGTCGCATCTTTGTGGTTAGGTGGACGATCCGTGCCAACTGAAGATAAATTATTCTTATCCTTTAATATGTATTTTCTTGTCTTTTCTAACATACATGTCATGAGTTTATAGAATTGAATACGATTACCATCGTTGTGCGAAGTGTGGTGAAATTGGTACCTTACTCTCTCTCTCTCATATAATCACTTTTAATTTTGCGTTTACTTTCACGCATTTTAAATTTACAAAAACACCCAAATCTCTTTTGCTTAATTAGGTTAAATTTCATTCTTTGAATTTAATAATGAAACCCCCACAGTCCTTGAGATTCGAAACCCTTATATAGCCCTATCCTACAGGATTCGTTCTATTGCGAGTGGTATTTTATTATTGATAATTTTGGTTCTATTATTACCACATCAGTCATTTTTGTGCTAGACAAGTTTAGATCCTATTTGTTAGGATCTAAAATCACCATTTACTTGGATCACACAACATTGAAGTATCTTTTTTCCAAAAAAGGATGCTAAAATCTCATCTTATCCGATGGATTTTGTTACTTCAGGAGTTTGACATAGAGATTTGGGATAAGAAGGGTTCCGAAAATGTGGTGGCAAATCGTCTGTCTAGGTTGACCGTGGATTTCACTAAGGACACAACTCCTATTTCTAAGACCTTCCCTAATGAGCAATTGATGCACATTGCTCACAATTCTGCACCATGGTTTGCTGACATAATGAACTATCTCGTCACCAACCAAATGCCTTTGCATTGGGGGCAACAAGATAAGTTCAAATTTTTGTCCATGGTGAAGTGTTTTTTCTAGGATGATCCTTATCTATTCAAGTATTGTCCCAACTAGATCATTTGGAGGTGTATAACTGAGCATGACCAATCCAATTTCATCTCCTTTTGTCATGATCATTCTTGTGGAGGCCACTTTCGTGCTAAGAAGACCACTGCAAAAATTTTGCAGTGTGGATTTTATTGGCCTACCCCTTTTAGAGCCACTCATGCTTATTGCATATCTTGTGAGCACTGTCAGAAGCTAGGGAGTATTTTTAGGAGGAATATGTTGCCCCTCAATCCCATTTTGATTGTTAAGATTTTTTATGTATGGGGCATTGATTTCATGGGACCTTTCCCGAACTCCTTTGGTTATCTGTACATTTTGGTTGCGACTATGTGTCCAAGTGGGTGGAGGCAGTTGCATGCAAGACCAATGACCATAGAGTGGTGGTCAAATTTTTTAAAGATATTATCTTTGCTCGTTTTGGTACACCTCGAGCAATCATTAGTGATGAAGGTAAGCATTTCTGCAACCAGATTTTTGAGCAGTTGATGAAGAAGTATTTCATCATACATAAGGTTCCCACCCCATATCACCCTTGGACGAGTGGATAGGTTGAAGTTTCCAATCAAGAGATCAAGCACATTTTGGAAAAGACATGAATCCCTCTATAAAATATTGGTCTCTACGATTGAGTGATGCATTGTCGGCATATAGGACAGCATTCAAAACCCCAATTGGGATGTCACCCTATCGGCTTGTGTACAGGAAGGCATGTCATCTTCCCATGGAGTTGGAGCATAGAGCATATTGGGCCATCAAGCAACTGAACTTTAATCTTTTGAAGGCTAGCTCACAAAGTGATGCAGGGTTAGAATGTCATCCTAATCTACATCACAAAGGAAGCTCCAACTCAACGAATTAGAGGAGTTGAGGAATGATGCATATGATTGTTGATCGGTATCAAATATTGTATATTTAACCCCCTTTAACTTATGTTTGTTAGCTCTTCGCTTTGTTAATTTCTAATGTTTTGGTTAGTTTTGGTGTTTTAGTGTTTTGCAGGTTGTTAAGTTGCATTTGGGATTAATGCCATCAAACTGGGGCTTAAAATAGGGAGCTTTACGGCAAAATTGAGTCGAGCGATGATTCGCAACCGACGACTTCCACCAAAATGGCCATATCTTAAGTTGTATAACTCCGATTGGGGTGATCTTGGTGTCTTTGGAAAGCTATCTCGAAGATCTACAAAATCACATTTCACAAGTTTTGGCCAATTCTGAAGCATTTGCGCTCGAACGCACATTTTGAGTTCGAACGCAGCTATGCCCATCTGATGCAGAATTTATTGCACGAGTGAGTTCGAACGCACTTAAGCTGACCTGGCAGCGCTGAAACCCTAAATTTAGCCTATAAATACCCCCATTTCTTTTGTAAACGATTAGGGACGCTTGGAGGCCGCTTGGAGGCGCCTTTGGGAGCTAGGACTCCCCTGTTTGGGCATTTTGAGCTCTTCTAAACGTCACTCTTTGTATAGTTTAATTTACATTTAATGCTTTTAGTTGTTTTAATCTAGTCTCTTATTTTTCCTCACTATGGATTTGTTTATATATATTCATGTTTAGTTTACATTTTCTGTCATTTAATTTAATGTTTGTTTGATTCAATCACAATCCCGTGACAAGATTGTGATTGATTGTTGTTTATGGATCGTTTATCGTCCAATATGTGTTGTGATTTATCCGCTACATCGGATAGTTTAAGCGAGTCCAATATCCGTTGTCGTCAATGACACATCGGATGATTCAATCTCGGCTCAACATCCGTTGTGACCATTTATGGGTTAATACATCGCATGATTCGACTAGATTTTGTAAGACAAAAGAACATGCGTCGAGCTAGGCCGTACGACGGATGTGTGGACTATCATGAGAATGGGACATACATTTTAGCCTAATTGTTTGATGGATATATGGATTAGCATGTTTATATATTGACTAAATCATAGTGAGGTAGATTAGGGACCTTAGCGTTTTTATTTATTTATTTTATTGCATTTTAATTAGATTTTACTTTATGCACGCCATGTGTTCGATATTGGGACTAGGTTAAGATAGGATTAGTTTAGGCACTTTAAAATTTATTTTTAACAAACATGATTCTCTGTGGGATCGACCTCGCACTTGCACACCCGCTACACTGCTAACGACTCGTGCAATTGGCGAGTACAATTAAATTTGTGCAACAAATTTTGGCGCCGTTGCCGGGGAATCGGTGTTTTGTTTGAATTAATTTTGCTTGCTTAGATTGATTTTATTTTCTACTAGTTATTTTTATTGTGCATTTATTTTTAGATTTGCTTTTGTTTGCAATTTTTAGTTTCGTTGAGTCCCGAATTTCGTGATAGTGCCATACTATGTTCGAACGCACTTGAGTCTATTCTAGGTCTTGCATACCGGCTCGCTTATATGGCTAGCACGCCTCGACAGACCGCAGGTTAGTGAACGTAATTCACCTTCGCTATGCTCGAACGCATTTCTGCACAAGACTCTACATTTTTTGTGATTCACGTTCTGATCGATCGTGGTGCCTCGAGTTCAACGACTCACTGGCCGCACCAATGCACGAGGCGTATGTGTTTCAAATTTTCATTTTTTGTTTAATTATTAGTTTTTATTTTATTTTATTATTTCTACTGCTTTTAATTTATTTGTTGTTGCTTTTTAGTTTTTGTTATTTTATTTTTATTTTTTTTATTGTTATTTTTGTTAGTTTATTTATTAGTTACTTGTTTAGTTTAATTTTTTGTTAGTGTTTGTTTGTTTATTTATTTATTTTATTTTTATTTTTATTTTTATTTTTAAATTTTTTATTTTGTTAACTGTTTCATGTGGGATACTTTGAACTGCTTTGGGTGAAGCATGAGTCTTCCGCTTAATTATTTTGATGTTTCTAGTGGTAGGATGCCAAATCCTACTAATTTTCACCCACATGAACCATGTTCACACGCCCAAATTTCTTACCATAGTATAGGTGATTGTCCGCATTGGGGGCAATTTTCCAATTTTTCAGATGAGAGTTGAACACCGCCCACCTGTGGTTTGAATCATTCAAATTTTATAACCTGCATCGAGCAACTATTCTGATTTTCGTGGCAAGCTCATGCCACGGAAATTTGTTCTCAGTTGATTACCGCGCCATCCCGATTATCCGCAGCTCGACAACCATTTTTCTTTCCATTCATCATATGACTATCCTCCCAAGAAATCTTCCTTGAAGACACACTTAAGGAATTTGATCGGTCAAAAGGACTTAAAGAGAAGAAGTCGCCAAAGTGCGTTCGATCAAGACTTGTGCGCTCGAACGCACATACGGACGCGCAGACACCACGGTCGCACGCACGCAGTGCACCACGGTCGCAAGCAGCCGGTTATCTAGTTATTGGCTCGAACGCAGATGCTCATGCCAACGCACCTCCATGTCAGCCTCTAGTTGCCATAAAGCATTATTTGAGGTCTAAACGGTAGCTGCTCGACCACAAATCGGTAAGTTCGAACGCAGGTAGCGCTCAACGCAATTCGTTGTCCAACCATTTATAAATAGGACCTCGTGTATTCATTGTGAAGCACGCTTGAGGTGCCCTTGGAGGCCAAAAACCTCCTCGCTTATCATCAGTAAACCTCTAAATTGTCATTTATTTATTTTATGTTTTATTTTACGCTTAATTAGTCTCTTAGTCCTTCACTTGAATTTATTTATTTATATTTATGTTTAGTTCAGATTATTCTGTCATTTAATTTATGTTTATTCGTTTCAATACATTTTAGTGACAAAAGTGTATTGATAAATCGGATATTAGTCTTGGGACCATTCCGTTGTGACCTCTTGTCATGTTTGCCTCAGTAGTTCGACAAGATTTGTGACAACAATAGGATATACATATGTGCATTATCGACAGATTTTAAATATGAACAATGCGTTAACGCCAAAGTATGCCTGTAGCATAACTCAAGTAATACATATGAGCAAAGCATATTTATATATTAAATTAATTTATTGTGAGGTGGATTAGGGACTTAGTTATTTTATTTCTTTATTTTATTGCATTTTAGTTTAGTTTATTTTATGCACGCTAATTGCTGTTATTGGGACTAGGTTAAGATTTTAATTTAAGCACTTTAAAGTTGGTTTTGACAAACACGATTCTCTGTGGGTTCGACATCGACTTGCATGCCACATTACTACGATCGACTCGTGCAATTGGCAGTACTATTTTTGTACATCAAATTTTGGCGCCTTGGGGAATCGGTGTTTTGTTGAAATTAATTTTTCTTGCTTAGATTAATTTTATCTTTCTACTAGTTATTTTAATTGTGCAATTATTTTATTTTATTTCGTGCTTTTGTATAGATAAAATCCAAAAAAAATTAGATTTTTGTTTGGTTTTTTGGTTTTTGAGTCCTCGAATTGTTCGCATGCGGTCGAACGCACACTGGTCGAACGACTTGGGCATTTTCCAGATACGTCGGTCTCATCACCGACACGCCTCAAGGCGAGCGCACGCCTCTGCTTTTAAACCAAGCAAGTTAGAGAGTACGCTCAACGCATATCCATTGTGCTCAACGCACTTGCAGAGGCTGCTACATATTTGAGTGGCTGCGATTGATCATCGCTGCCTGCTGAAGCGCACTCACTCGCAAGAGCAGCAGTAATCTGCAGTGTATGTGTTCTATTTTGCTTTTCTTATTTTATTTAATTATTTATTTGTTTATTTATTTATTCTCGCTTTATTTATTTACTTGCTATTTTATTAGTTTTATTTTGTTAGTTTATTTTTAATTGTTTAATTATTTTATTATTTTTAGTTTATTTGTTTAGTTTATTTTTTTAGTTTGTGTTTATTTTATTTTATTTTTGTTAATTGTTTCATGTGGAATATTTTGAACTGTTTGGGTGAAGCATGAGTCTTCCGCTTGATTATTTTAATGTTTCTACCACTATGCACCCACATGAACCGTGGTTCACACCGCCCAGCCCTTACTATAGTTTAGGTGATTGTCCACATTGGGGACAATTTTCTGAATTTTCAAATGAGCATTGAACATCAGCTTTCCAAATTCCGGTTTTGAATCTAATTCAAATTTTTATAACCCGGATCGAACAACTATTCTGATTTTTCGTGGCATGATCATGCTACGGAAAATTTTGTTCCTGGTTGACGAACTGCACTTCCTCAATATACGCAGTTCGACAACCATTTTTCTTCCCATTCATCATATGACTATCCTCCTCGACGCCTTCCTTGGAAGACACTTTAAGGAATTCATGAAACTAGTCGCCAACCCACCATTTCTCAAGGCCTCATGAACCATCATTAGAAGAATCACTCGAGACGCTTAGGAAAACAAACAACCAACCTTGTCAAGAAATCATAGATGCCCATATGGCAAACATCAAGAAATTACAAGGTTGGAAGAACAGCTGGTCAATTAGTTTCTAAATTCAACCTAGTTGAGGAGGAAGGAGTTTCAGATTCATGAGATGGCTCATCCTCCCAAGAGTCATTTGAGCAACATTTTCCTACCGCTCATGTTGATGACTTCAAGGAGGGCTAACCAACTCATGGCAGCTGACATGCCCATACCCAAATTTTTCACACTCACACACCTCATCACTATGTGAATATTGTTATCATCATTCTCACCAGCTTTGATGATTGTCCTTTCATTAATTATTACATGACTGAAGTTAATAAGTATGCACTTGACAATGCCCAAACCACCACCATACTTGTTGATGAGGAAATTAGAGATGAAGTTGCAAGTGAGTGTAGCTTAGAGGAACTTAAGATAGAATGTTTCACCTCGATGATTGTGACCTAGACCTCGATAGGCTAGTGATGCAAGATGGAGTGTTGCATGATTTGTGTTTAGAGGATCCCGAGATGGAACACTTTGCTGGATAGAGATGACCTAGACTTGGATAGGCTATTTGATCATGTTGAGATTTTTAGTGAGCCTAGTCTTGAGGATCCATCTGAGAGTGTTTTGATGAAATTGAATATGATTTGGATCTAGACAAGTTCCTCGAGCAAGTCGTTAGGTTTAGAGAGCCGAGTCTGGAGGATCCTTTGAAGAGAGCTTTGCTCAATTTGAGTTTAATTTGGACCTTGACATGGTGCATGAGCAAGCTAAGGCTTTAGTGGATCCCACCTCGAGAGGCGAACCGAGAATGGAGGAGAAGAAAGAAGGAGCAGATTGAGCCCCGCCAATTTTAAATTGGCCCAATGACAAGGAAGTGAGTATCAAGCTTACTCCTTCGTCACAATCCTCTCGAGACATATCATCAAGTTCCATCTTTCCAATGTCTCAAGAGTCGCCTTATGTAGAAATCTTTGAGGATTCACACACAAGATCACAAATCTAGGAACCGTGTTCCTAAGTGGATCCTCAAAACAAGGACAACTACATAAGATGGCTTAACATCCTTCCGAGAGGGGTATCTTATTTTAAGGAAGAAAGGATGGAAGGGATTGGTTGGACACCTTATGAGCGGGAAGGTGCGGTATTTTATTGTTATTTTATTTATTTTCACCGCATTTTTGATTTATTTTCTGTTTTTGTAAATAGGTGTGTTTTGTGTTTTGTGCTTGGTAATTTTAAAAAAAAAAAAAAAAAAAAAAATTTAGACGCACGCTCGAACGCATTTATGTAAGTTCGAACGGTAATGCTCAAGGCCCAACCTTGCCTTTGGTGAAGTTCGACCGCAGCTTCTTCACACACCCATCCACTGCACGCACGCAGCTCGAACTGCTTGAATAAGTTCAACGCATGCCCTTCACACACATATCAAGATAAGACGAGTACGGCCGAACGATTTATGTACGCTCAACGCATCGGTTTTAGGCCCATCTGCACTGCTTAGGTCATTTTTTCCTTCTTTCCCCATTTTCCCCCACCAGCCCAGCCGAGACCCACCTCCTCCGCCCTATCCTCCCCAAATCCAAAACCACCCACACCCACCACCACCCACCACCTCCCCCACCAGACATCACCGCCGGCCATTCTCCACCAACCCACCCACCGCCGCCACCCAAATCCCCAAATCCCATTTTATCCCCAACCCACCCAAACCCAATTCTCCAAAATCACCCCAAATTTTTATTTTTTGTTCAATCAAAGGGCACACCTCTTGGATTGTGCCCTTGGTTCTGTGTTGGTTTTGTGCAATTTGTGGGGTTGGGCTAATTTCAAAGGGTTTTAAACCTTTATTTTCGGGTGCACACCAGTGTTCGACAATTGCCTCAACGAACCTCCATCATGCCTAGAGGGCAAGGCCATCCCGCCATCGTGGTCCTGCTAGTACAGCAACCATCCATGGAGAGTCGAGCTCTTGTTGGAGAACACTTTGCTATCAAAGAGGTGTTCTCCAACAATGAAGCAACAAGTTGGGCCGTCAGAATTGAAGCGCCGGGGTTTGAAAAGACTTTTCAAACCCGCCACCTCCATCTGATACGAGCGGTTGGTCGAGAGTTTTACACTCCCGAGGATTGATAGTGACCAGCGGACATCTTTTCTCCTCCATTGACGGGAAAGAAGTGGAGGTGACCGTGGAGACATAGCGCTGCGTTGAAGTGCAGCCATGAGCCGCTCGAGTCGGACACCCCATGGCTTGAGTGCCCTCCATGCTCACACTCGAGGACGCTGCTCCGATATGTGTGAGGGCAAGATGCGATCGACCGCCGAACGCAGCTAAGAAGACGAAGATTCTCGAATCTTCTCTTCATAGATATGGTCTTGTATCAGAATGTGTGTCCTTTGGGACACAAGACACAGAGCGGACCTATTTCTCTGCTCTACTCATTCCACAGAGGATTCTCGTGTTCTATTCCGGAGATTATCTCGCCCGATCCAAATTCGTGAGGGAGTACATCATCGAGGGGCGAGCACACGAAGACGTGGATTGCCTTTTCCCTTTCATCATCACACATATTCTCGAGAAAGATGGGGATCAAAGGCACATCAGACGGGCTGACATCGATAGCCCACACTTTGGCTCCATTCAGCGAGTCTATCCCACATGCCTAGACACGCCTACGCTACCAGAGCCCGACCGAGCCCGAGCCCATGGACATTCCAGAGTTGGTAGTGAGCATGAGATGGCTTTTGAGCCAGCAGGATGTACTGAGCAGCAGCAGGAGGAGCACCGAGAAGACGAGGAGGAGCAGCTAGAGGAGGATGAGGAGTGTATCACGCTTAGACGCCCGACTTATTGCATTTCCAGACACTCGTGGACATACGATCCTGCATCGTGGACGACGATTTCATTTGCAGATTTGCAGAGGGATGCTGTCAGATGTGCTCGAGGTCCGTGAGATGTTCCGAGCCATCATGGAGAGATCGCCCAGCAGGGACCTTCTGCAGACCACCAAAGACTACAAAGACGGACGCCTTTGTGACGCTCTTGGTTTATTTTTCACCCCTTGCACTTTGTTTTTATTTCTATATCACACCGTGGATGGTAGATTTTGAGTTTGGGGGTATTTTTATCATTGTGTGCACATTTTGTTTTTAAATTATGCATTTTATGATAGTTATGGTTTATTTTCATTGGTGTGTTTAATTTGACTAACATATGATCACATTGATTAAGGGTTTTCAGTTATGTTACTTTCATGGCATAATGAGATATTGTAGTTCAATTTGAGATTCACGAGCACAATTGGCACGTAATTTGTGGGATAAAATCTGGTTTTGGTTTTGTTAGTTTTGTAAGCTTGAATGCAGTTGGAAAACCATTTAGAGAGATACCCGTGGTTCATCAAAAAAAAAAAAATGATGATCATTTTGAGCTTTCCACCGAGTAACCGGATCTCTTGCCTCATTAAGCAATGAGTATTCGCGTAAAAAGTGTGAAGTTAGATGGTTAGCAAAGCTCAGTAGCCTTTTTGACTCGAGTTAGTAGGTCCTTAGGGGTGTTTTTACGCCTAATGCCCTAAAACCATTTGGTTTGGGAGTCATTGACTTAACGCTTGATACATGGGTCAATTAGAAAGCTTAGTGAAGTTATGCAATAAAAAAAAAAAAAATTTTGATGAACCTTGGTTGTTATTTTTAATGTGTTGACCAATGAACTTTGAGTGTCAAGCATACACGACTAATGATTGGTTTTGAAATCCCATATTTTGTGCTAATCTCACTTTCACTAGAATTGATTATTGGATCTCATAATGCCATGTTTGTATCTTGATTGTTAATTCTCAAATTTGTGAAGATAGTGTTTGTGTGATTAAACTTGTTTTTGAATTTAAACCATGATCGATATATTTTGTATGATTGAGAATAAAATGTGTGCACAGATGTTTGTGGGTATCATTCTGAAAAACCCTCACGAGATTTCACTGCCCTCTAGGGAACTCCTAGAGGTTTAAAAGGCTTATTGCATACGCCAATGCAATCGCTTTCTCCCACAAAGTGGACTTATGTTTTTATTTTGTTTTTCATTTTGTTTTGCTAAGGACTAGCAAAATGTAAGTTTGGGGTATTTGATCGGTGCCTAAAAGTGCTGATTTAGACCCTTAATTTATATTTATTAGACCTTTAGCATTGTTAATATTTAATCATTTTAGTGTTTTTAGTATTTTGTGTTGTGCAGGACATTGTGTTGAATCATGGTTAGCAAGGGCAAGAAAGGAGCGCAGGTGCTCAACGCAGATCCTGCGGTCGAACGCACTCTCCATGTCACTAGCTGCACAGAATTATTTGAGGTCGAATTGCGTAGCTGCGTTGACCACAAATAACCGGTAAGTTCGACGACGCAGGGCTCGTTGAACGCACGTCAATCAGCCAGCCTATAAATAGGACCTCGTGTATTCATTGTGAAGCACGCTTTGAGGTGCCTCTAGGCCAAAACCTCCTGCTTATCATCAGAAACCCTCCTAAATTGTCATTTATTTATTTTATGTTTTATTTTACTTTTAATTAGTCTCTTAGTCCCTTCACTTGAATTTGTTTATTTATATTTATGTGTTTAGTTCAGATTATTCTGTCATTTAATTTATGTTTATTCGTTTCAATGCATTTTAGTGACAAAAGTGTATTGATTGTTGTTTACAAATCGCCAAACGTCAACACTCTTTGCAACCGGAGATACATCGGATATTCGTCTTCGGACCATTATCCGTTGTGACCTCTTGTACGTGTTTGCCTCGAGTAGTTCGACAAGATTGTGACAACAATAGGATACATATGTGCATTATCGATAGACGGAAATATGAACAATGTAGTTCTCAATATGCCTAGTAGCATAGTTAATACATATGAGCTAAGCATATTTATATATTAAATTAATTTATTGTGAGGTGGATTAGGACTTAGTTATTTTTTATTTCTTTATTTTATTGCATTTATAGTTTTGTTTATTTTATGCACGCGTTACATTTTGTTATTGGGACTAGGTTAAGATAAGTTTAATTTAAGCACTTTAAAATTGGTTTTGACAAAGATTCTCAGGGTTCGACACTGCACTTGCAACCACATTACTACGATCGACTCGTGCAATTGGCGAGTACTATTTTGATACCGAATTCATGGAATTAGTCGCCAATCCACCATTCCGCTTCCCATGAACTATCTTTAGAAGACGACTCGAGGAGTTTAGGAAAACAGTCAACCAACCTTGTCAAGAAATCATAGATGCCACTGGCAAACACTAAAAAGGTTGGAAGGCTTGGTCATCTAGTCGCTGAATTCAATGAATTGAGGAGGAGGAACTTCAAAGTCAAGAAATGGTAAGAGGGCAATACATGACTGATGAGGATTGCCCCAACGATCCTCATCATGAGAATGTCCAAGCCAACACCACACTTGTTAGTGAGAAAGAGCCGATGATCATGAGGAGGAAAAGAAGAGGAGCAAGTTGAGCAATTGGAGCCCCAAATCCTAGTCTTTCCAACGACAAGGAAGAATCGAGGCTCATTCCTTCGTCACAATATCTCTCGAGACATATCTTGAACCTCAAGTTTCATCTTTGCAATGTCTCAAGAACCGTCTTATGTAGAAATCTTTGAGGATTCACACTCACAAGATCACAAATCTAGGAACAGTGTGCCTAAGTGGATTTCTAAAACAAGGACAACTACATAAGATGGGAACATCCTTCCAAAGGGGTATCTAGTTCTAAAGAAGAAAGGATGGAAGGATTGGTTGGACACGCGGGAAGGTGAGATTTTCTTTCATTTTATTTTCGACTTAAATTTTTGTCATTTCTTTTGTTATTTTATTTTGTTTCTAACAGAATTAACCTTTGATGTTTGATCTTTGAGAAGAAGATTGCTGTTAGTTTTTGATGTGTTTTGATGTTTAAGTTCGGGGACGTTTGGACTTTGCTCATCCGGTTCCTCATCCCATCAGTAATGTATTTCTTGTCACATTAGGGATAATGTGTCATTTAAGTTTGGGGTGTGGACAAGTTTTGTTTTGTTTTTGTCTCATATATTTGTTTTTGCCTGTATATAATTTTTTTTTCTTTTTGTTGTTGCTATGTTGTTGATTGGTCATGACTTACATCAGAATCGTGATTACATATCATTGGTTTGTTTAAACTTGTTTGAACATTGCCTATCATTAGAAATCCAGTTTTTGATTCATGTGTTGGATTAGAGACTTCATTTGCTTGATCGATATTTCACATGCACACTAGCATTAGGGTCTGTGGGGTATGAGATTTGACTTTGAAGTGTGTGTCTTAAGATTTCTAGGTTTTGATGTGATGATGAAAACCTTTGCTTAAAAAAAAAAAAAATCAGAATAAGTCGAGCTTCTCTTTGAGTAATCGGACCTCTTGCATGGCAAGTAATGAGTGTTCCAAAAGATGAGAAATTCCATAAAAATTGTATGGCTAGTTTAGGCTCGTAGCTCTTTTGACTTGAGTAATTAAGCCCTAGGGATGTCTCTACATCTAGTGCCCTAAAGCCTTTGGGGAGTCAGCCCAACGCTTGCTATATAGGTCATTTAGAAGCTTAAGGGAGTCAAGCATTGCCCTACACAAAAAAATTGCATATTTTAATTCAAGCCTTGGTTGTATTTATCACATTGTTTTCCTTTGAATTTTGGGATACACGTCTTTTGAGAATGATTGAAACCCCATGATCTTGTTGTTAGTTCACTTTGCACTTCATGGAGCATGTGTTGTCTCAATTTTCCAACCTTGAGTGAAATGATGTTTGGATGCCTAGATGATGTGGTTTGTATGTTCATCATGTTAAATTTGCTAATGATGTATGAACCATGTGTTTGTGTGAAGGGTTTTGTCCATTAATAACATAGTACCAAATAATTGTTTGTGGGTGTCATTCTAGAAAGCCTCACGAGACTTCACTTGTCACTAGGGATGCCTAGGGTTTAAAAGGCTTGTTGCATATGCTAAATGCAATCGTTTCTCCCACGAAAGCGGATTTATGTTTATTGTTTTCATTGTGTTTTCATTTTTGTTTTGCTAAGGGACTAGCAAAATGTAAGTTTGGGGGTATTTGATCGGTATCAAATATTGTATATTTAACCCCCTTTAACTTATGTTTGTTAGCTCTTCGCTTTGTTAATTTCTAATGTTTTGGTTAGTTTTGGTGTTTTAGTGTTTTGCAGGTTGTTAAGTTGCATTTGGGATTAATGCCATCAAATCTGGGGCTTAAAACAGTTCGGGGAGCTTTGGCGGCAAAATTGAGTCGAGCGATGATTCAATCAGACTTCCAAATGGCCATATCTTGTTGTATAACTCCGATTGGGGTGATCTTGGTGTCTTTGGAAAGCTATCTCGAAGATCTACAAAATCACATTTCACAAGTTTTGGCCAATTCTGAAGCATTTGCGCTCGAACGCACATTTTGAGTTCGAACGCAGCTATGCCCATCCGATGCAAATTTGTTGCACGAGTGCGTTCGAACGCACTTAAGCTGACCTGGCAGCGCTGAAACCCTAAATTTAGCCTATAAATACCCCATTTCTTTTGTAAACGATTAGGACGCTTGAGGCCGCTTGAGGCGCCTTTGGGAGCTGGGACTTCGTTTGGGCATTTTGAGCTCTTCTAAACGCTACTCTTTGTATAGTTTAATTTACATTTAATGCTTTTAGTTGTTTTAATCTAGTCTCTTATTTTTCCTCACTATGGATTTGTTTATATATATTCATGTTTAGTTTACATTTTCTGTCATTTAATTTAATGTTTGTTTGATTCAATCACAATCCGTGACAAGATTGTGATTGATTGTTGTTTATGGATCGTTTATCGTCAATATGTGTTGTGATTTATCCGGCTACATCGGATAGTTTAAGCGAGTCCAATATCCGTTGTCGCCAATGACACATCGGATGATTCAATCTCGCTCAACATCCGCTAGACCATTTATGGGTTAATACATCGATGATTCGACTAGATTTTGTAAGACAAAAGAACATGCGTCGAGCTAGGCGTGATGTGTGGACTATCATGAGAATGGGACATACATTTTAGCCTAATTGTTTGATGGATATATGGATTAGCATGTTTATATATTGACTAAATCATAGTGAGGTAGATTAGGGACCTTAGCGTTTTATTTATTTATTTTATTGCATTTTAATTAGATTTTACTTTATGCACGCCATGTGTTCGATATTGGGACTAGGTTAAGATAGGATTAGTTTAGGCACTTTAAAATTTATTTTAACAAACATGATTCTCGCTATTGCAATTGGCGAGTACAATTAAATTTGTGCAACAATTGTGCAAGGACGTACATGGCACAGATGAAGAAGGCTCATGACCAAAGCATTTTGAGACGATCTTTTGAACCTGGTCATAAAATCATTCTTTACAATTCACGACTGCATCTATTCCCAGGCAAGCTAAAATCTTGATGGACAGGTCCATTTATCATTCAGTTAGTTTTTCCTCATGGGGCCATCGAGATTAAGTATCCAAAGAATGGTACCACCTTTAAGGTAAATGGACAGAGATTAAAACCATTCTTGGAGTTGAAGAGTATGGAGGTTGAGATGACTTTGTTGGAGGATCCGAGTTATGCAGATTGATTGTCGTCTCATATGGAGAGTCTAACTGAAGACTTTAAACTTAGCACTTGTGGGAGGTAGCCCTCATTATTTTCCTTGTTATTTGATTTTTTTTTTTTTTTTTTTTTTTTTTTTTTGCTTTTGTTATTGTGTTTTTCAGGTCAAGTGTCTGCCATTCGAGTTTGGGGGAGTATTATCATATGCTACACCTGACTTGTGTCGTTCCTCTGGTATTGTTTCTAGACACATTGGGGACAATGTGTCATTTTAGTTTGAGGGTAGGGTAGACATTTCTATCTTTCTATTTGATCATTTGTGTTGTTTGTTTTTGTTAAAAAAAAAATTTTGCCATGTTGATTGGGCATGACTTACATCTTTGAAGAAGTTTTATGAGCATCCTTTCCCATTGTTTAAGGGGAACCTAAACTCTGGAGAATCGAGGGAGTGGCTTACAAACTTGGAAGAGTTGCTACAAGTTATAGATTGCACTGAAGAGCAAAGAGTCAAGTACGTAGCCTACAAGTTCTCTTGAGAAGCAAGGTAGTGGTGGTACGCTAAGAGGAACTCGCTGGTGATGGAATAAGGAAACGAGGAGGCCATTACGTGGACTCGATTCAAGGAAGAGTTCTGGGAATACTCATGGAGCTTAAGGAAGAGTACACCCCGAGAGTTGCATTTTATGAAGAAACAAAGTCGTTGGTACCATAGGTGTGGCAAGCTGCATTTTGGGAAATGCATATCAAGGAATAATTTGTGCTATGGATGTGGCATGGTGGGACACTTCATTCAAAATTGCAACCAGGCCAAAAGGAATGGTACTGGTCCACCTCAAAGGAAATGGTGGCAGGACAAGGTTAAGCGTAACCATCATAGTTGTTAAGGCTTGGTTCACCTTATTTTGGAAGGGCTAGGTTACTAGATGTTTGCTCATACATCAGCCAGTTGTATTTTGTTTTGTACTTGCACTTGATTTGGGGTTTTTGATATAGCGATAGATCATGTTTAATCAAGAATTTAGCAAGTAGAAGGGATAAATATTCCTAAGATTGTGAGACTATCACAAAATCAAGGAAATCTTCTCTAAACAATAGATACTATCTAAAGTTTGAAGAAAAAAAAAATCAACTCTAAGTATTTTTATTAACGAAATCAAATAATATTAAAAAAAAAAAAAACTACATTCTCAAGGCTCCAAGCATTTATTTATAGCCCCAAGACTCCTAGTCCTAAGATAACAATGAAATAAAGTCAATTTAGAAGTCTACAAAAGAAAACTAAACCAATAAAAGACTAACAAAGAAACCTAATTCAAATAAAAGACTAAAAGATCAAATAAAATAAAATACTAACAAAGAAACCTAATTCAAATAAAAGACTGAAAGATCAAATAAAATAAAATACTAACAAAGAATCCTAATTTAAATAAAAGACTAACAGATAGGATAGGTCATCCCAATCTACATCATCCTCCCTAGGTTGAATTTGCATCCTCATCTGATGAGTCATCTATAAACGGAACAAGGTTTTTGACATTAAAGACATCAGACATCTGAATATGGCTTGGTAGCTTCAACTAGTATGCATTCGGATTGATCTTCTCAATTATCTCTATAGGACCCAACTTACGAGCTGCCAGCTTGTTGTACTCTCCCACAGGAAACTTGTCTTTTTTCAAGATAGCCCACACGAAATCTCCCTCTTCAAATTATATAGCTCGTCTCTTCTTGTCGGCACTTGCCTTATACTTTGCTGTGGACTATTGCAATTTCTGAATTGTTAGTTTGTGGCCCTCCTGTATCTAGGCCATTAAGTCTTCTACTGTCGTGTTTGTTCACTTCATGTCCGAGATAGGTGCCAAATCTAGTGGGGCACGAGGATTACTCCCATAAATGATGGTAAATATGCTAAAGCCTATGCTTCAGTTTGTTGAATGGTTGTAGGCAAACTTGGTTTGGAACAATTTTGTATCCCATGACTTGATGTGCTCCCCCACCAAACTCCAAAGTAGTGCTCCCAATGATCGATTAACGACCTTTATTTGCCCATTTGTTTGTGGATGGTAGGCACTGCTGAAATCAAGTTTTGTGCTTGACAATCTCCATAAGCATTGCCAAAAGTGGCTAAGGAACCTTGTGTCGCGGTCGGATACTATAGACAATGGTAATCCATGGAGGTAGTATACCTCTTTGAAATATAATTGTGCCACATTGACCGCATTGGCGATTTTCTTGCACGCAATAAAATGCACAATCTTAGAGAATCTATCAATAACCACAAAGATGGAGTCATTACCTTTTTGGGTCCTTGGCAAACCCAACACAAAATCCATACTCACATTTGTCCATGGTCGCTCCGGGATAGGAAGAGGCAAATATAACCCGGCATTGGTAGTTGATCCTTTTGATACTTGACATATCTGGCAACTCTTCACAAGTTTGTCCACTTCTCTCCGTATACTTGGCCAATAGAACTGTTCAGCCACCAGCTGTAGTGTTTTATCTCACCCCATGTGATGGGTCAATAGGTAAGGAATCTTTTAATAATTCAAAACCTATTACCTCGGATTTCATGGTGGTGAGCAATGATGTTTTTCGGCTGAGGGCATCGGCCACTTTGTTCAATGCCCCGACTTGTGCTTAATGGTGAATGAAAATTGTTGCACAAAAGCGGCCCATTTAGCGTGTCGAGCAGATAACTTATCTTGACTGTTGAGATGTTTCAATGCTTCATGGTCAGAGTACAAGATGAAGTCATTATAGGCGAGGTAGGAGCTCCAATGTTTTAGTGATTGCACCAATGCGTAGAACTCAATGTCGTAAGTACTGTAATTGAGTTGTGCGCTCTTCAACTTCTCACTAAAATAGGCCATTGGTTTGCTCATTTGGCTAAGTACCGCTCCAATGCCTATCTTGGATGCATCACAATGCAATTCAAATGGTATGTCAAAGTTTGGAAGGACTAGTAATGGAGTTGTGGTCAATTTGACCTTGATCAACTCAAAGGCATTAGAAGCTGCCTCATTCCATGAGAACTTTCCCTCCTTCATGCATTCCGTGATTGGTGCCAATATAGTGCTAATGTTTTTAATGAAGGGATGATAAAAAGACACCAATCCATGAAAACTACATACCTCATGTCGTGTAATAGGAAGAGGCCATTCATGAACCGCTACTACTTTTGATTCGTCCACCACTAACCCATCCTTGGACATCACATAACCAAGAAAAAGTACTTAATTGGTCATGAAAGAACACTTGGCCAGTGCTGCATAAAATTTCTCTCATCATAGCACAAGTAGTACCTCCCGTATATGTTGAATGTGTGTCTCAGGGTCAAAGCTATAAATGAGGATGTTGTCAAAGTAGACGACCACTAATTTGCCGATGAATGGGTGGAATATCTTATTCATTACTTGCATAAAAGTACTAGGAGCATTAGATAATGCAAACAACATCACCAACCATTCATAAAGTCCCTCCCGCATTTTAAACGTTGTTTTCCATTCATCACTAACCCTCACTCGGATCTGGTGGTACCCACTCTTCAAATCCAGTTTGGTAAATACAGTTGCCCCACTCAATTGATCCAATAAATCATTTAATCGTGCAATGGGAAATATGTGTCATACCGTGATTTTTTGATGGCGCAGCTGTCCACACACATCCTCTTATCCCATCTTTCTTGGGTGTGAGCAATGCTGGAACTACACATGGGCTTAAGCTCTCCCGAATGTGCCCTTTTGCCAGTAGTTCCTCCACTTGTCTCCATAATTCTTCATGTTCTTTGGGACTCATGCGGTAGTTTGGTCAATTGGGAAGGCTAGACCCTGGCACCAAATCAATTTGATGCTGAATGTCACACAAGGGTGGTAGCTCCTCCGGTAGGTCTTTTGGGAATACATCAGCGAATTCCTCTAGCAAACCTGTAATTGCCTCCGGTACAATCTCCATTGGGTTGCATTCTTTACCGTAGAGTAGGTACACTTGATTAGCGTCGAGCATCTCTCTTATGAATTCTCATTTGGCTAGGAGTGTTTGGCCCACCTCTTTTGGAGGTTTAGATACATCTCCTGGTTTAGGTAGGAGCGTAAGCTTCATATCGGCTAAATCAACTTATGTCAAATATTTATAAAACTCCTCCGTGTACTCATCCACGGTCTTTGAACCTTGACTTAAATTCTGCAACCGTTGATACATGGTTCGGGTATAATTGTATGGCAAGAAGGCCAACTACATGTGTTTCAACAGTTTCTCCCATCTATTGATTTTTTATTTGCCTAGCCACATCCTTGATTGCTTCAATTGCTGCCACCGCGTTGCAGCTCATCCCCGAAATTTGGTTGCAACTGAAGAAACTCGTTTATCCTTGGGTACTCCATTGAATTCAAGAACTTCTTCAACTGCCTCTATCCAATCCAAGAATTTCTCGGGTTGAAAACCCCCGTTGAACTCCAAGATATCGAGTTTGAAATCAGATTCCCACCGATTGGCCTAAGCTTGTACAAGGGGTTGATGCCTGTGCACTCCGCGCTCCGCAAAAGGGTTTACATCTTCGTCCTCCATACGTGCGTCTTGCTTCTCCAATTCGTGCAATGAGGGTATATGCTGACGTCTGTTTTGACCACTCCCATTGGACATTAGCTTTGTGAGGGCCTCAATTTGTTCCCTCAAGCTCACAAATTGTGTCTTTGCGTGTGCTTGAAAGGCCACCAGTTGTTCTTCTCGAACTAGTTCTTCACGACTATCCAAGTCTTCCAAGCGTGCAAAGCAGTTACCCTTTCCCCTTGTGATTGGCGCCATGGAAAGAGACTAGGCTTTGATACCAACTGATGTAGCGATAGATCATATTTAATCAAGAATTCAACAAGTAGAAGGGATAAACATTCCTAAGATTGTGAGACTATCACAAAATCAAAGAATTCTTCTCTAAACAATAGATACTATCTTTGAAGGAAAAGGATGAAGAAACTCAACTCTAAGTATTCTTATTAACAAAATCAAATAATATTAAAAAAAAACTACATTCTCAAGTCTCCAAGCATTTATTTATAGCCCCAAGACTCCTAGTCCTAAGATAACAAAGAAATAAAGTCAATTTAGAAGTCTACGAAAGAAAACTAAACCAAATAAAAGACTAACAAAGAAAACTAATTCAAATAAAAGACTGAACGATAAGATAAAATAAAATACTAACAAAGAAACCTAATTTAAATAAAAGACTAATAGATAAGATAGGTTATCATAATCTACATCAATTTTATACCTAAAAGTGTAACATTAACTAAGAGTTTTGTTAATGCATGATGTTTGTTACGCTTTGCTGATGTGTTGATGATAAGATTCCTGATTTTGTTCATGTTAAGGCATGATATTCTTGGACTTGGATTCTGGTAAAAGGGTAATTAGTGAATCTTGTACCCATGAATCTTGTATTGGATTGCATGATTTTGGGTTACTTAAGAGATAAGAGATTCTAGAGAATCTTTTTGTACTTGAATAGACTAAGCAATTCTCGGGTAGAGTTGTCTGTGGAGACAAAGGAGGTGGCTAGAGCTGATCTAAGGGTTATGATATGGTCGACGTAGTAGCTAATGCATCGAGTAGAAAGGCAACAATAGAGCTTACCGCTTTTGGAATTTTGCCAACCCTAGCTGATTATGGAATTTGCTAGGATAGGAGTAGAAGTGGTAGATGAGGGTGTGCCACACTTGTCTAACTTGGTAGTTGAATAAGGATTGCTTGCTTAGATTAAGGCTGCTCAGTTGGAGAACCCTGAGTGCACCAAGATCAAGCAGTTGTTAAGGCATGAGGCTTTTGCCTTAAAGATGTTGGGTTGCTCACCCATGAGTGTGTATCAAAGGGTGAAGGACTAAGGAAGGAGATCATGAGCAAGACTCATCATTATCCGTATACTGTACATCCTAGGAGTACCAAGATGTACAAGGACAAGAAGAGGTTAGAATTGGAGTCTAGTACCTACCTTTCATCGAGTTCGTTATAGGCGACTTTTGGAATGCCGCCTTATGAAGCACTTTACGGGCATAATAGTTAGTCATCATTGTATTGGGATAGCATTAGAAGGATGCTATGTTGGGGCCTGAAATGATTAAAGTGCTTACCTTTAGACGAAGGATGAGTGCATCCTAGAGTCAGCAAAAGAGTTATGTCGATAACTAGAGACGACCTCTGGAATATGAAGTGGGGGATCGTATATTCCTTAAGATATCACCCATGAAAGGAGTACAGTGATTTGGAAAGGAAGGGGAGATTGGCATATAGGGTTGCCTTAACCCTAAACTTGATTGGGAATGACTCTTTTTCTCAAGATTATACTTGGATGGTATACCTATCCCTGTTTTGGTTAAAGGGATAGTCGTGTAAGAAAGAGTTTGTTTTCCTCTATAGGGTTATGGCTTGGATACCCATCGACCCGGACTATATGTGGAATTACTCGACTTGTATCGAGATTGGCAAGGACTGGTATAGTGTAGGGAACACTGAGTATGACATTTTTACATTGAAGTTCAAGGATTTTATTCGTATGGTTAATTTCTTTTGGGTTGTGTTCCTATCTGTTATGGTTTTGGATAACCGTTACATTTGGATTCTCTAAGAGTAGTCGATTAAGATAAGTTTGCTTCCAGCTATGAAGTATGGAATCATGTCAAAGATACCCATGGGATTGACTCTGTTTTGGTGTGTTTAGGGGTCATTGAGTTTAACAATGATTGAAATAGTGTGGGTAATATCGACTACAACACCCTTGGTGACTCGCAAATGAATTTGCTACAACTTGTGAGGATGCCGGCGTGGATCGCTTTATATTGGACGAAGGAGGTCAACGCTATGAGGACAGATGAGATAAGATTTTTTTTCCAAGGACGGGGCTAAACACGAACCTTGTAAAACTACGGACGTTAAAGTGATGTTACTGTTTCTTCTTGTGTTTTAAGGCTACGAAATTTTGAGACAAAATTTTTATAAGGAGGCGAGAATGTAGTGATCCAAATAATTAACTAGGCATAAGTTGCTTAGTTAAGAGGGTTAATTTGGGCTTTGGGTCACTAAGGACACAAGAGGGGTATTTTGGACCTTTGGGCGGATGTACACCAAATTAAGCGGACATAAGCCCTTGTCTTCTGTGCAGACGTACATGGAAACACCAGACGTATGCTGTTGTTTGTAGTGTGGACATATGGTAAGGGACCACCGAACGTACGCTAACAAATAGTATGCCATACTCTATGAATAGTACATGCATATATGCTCAAAAGTACCAAACGTACACTATTCTTTAGGTTAACCACTGGGTAATACCTAGATGTGCGAGACAGCCTTTGGACTGCTACATAATAGTACTAGACGTACACTAGGGTTGGCGGACGTCCGCTACTTTTCAGGGAGTTGGTAGAGCCCCTTAACTATAAATACCCCCTTCCCCTTTTCATTTCTCACTCCTCTCTTTGCCCCCAGGCTGCCTGTTGACCGTTTTATGAATGTTTTGTGTGTTTCAGTGCTACTGGAGGAGGAACTCTTGAAGTTTCATTTCAAAGAGGTAATGCTCTATTGCCTAGCTCTTTAATTATGTCGTTATGCTACTTGAATATTGTCTTGTGTTGATAGTCGTAGTTTAGTTTTAGTTATGCTTTAAATCTTGTTTAGATTAGCGTTATGTTAACTTATCATGATCGTGTTGCATGGAGGTTTCATTTCGACTTTCAAAGCCTTTGATAGTCTTAGGATTTGATTTGGAGAATACGAGGACGAGTGGAGAAAAATGAGGTTCTCCTTGAAAACCTCGAAGTGGACATACAGTCTCAAGACTGGACGTACGATCCAAAGTATCACAGCAGACGTACAGCCTTGAGCCCAAACGTACGGTCCAGAGTGTGACAAGGAACTTTATTTTCACCAACCGTCCTATAGCTTTTGTTTCCTTATCTTAGAGTTATTTTATTATAAATAGAACTAATGATAGGTCTTTTCTCGTTATACGAGGTTATGGAGCCTCAAGGGAATTATATGAAGGAGCTTTACAATCCAGGTGAGTACAAACTCACATAGATGCTTTGTTGTTACTCTTCCTACATTGTATATCTATTTTATATATATCAAACATGCATATTTTGCAACTTTCATGAAATACATTTTGGAACTATTGGAAACTCTCTTTTGTGAAAACATGTGTTAATTAATAAGATAATAATGAGACTTGTAAAACTATGCATGCAAAAGACTGATAAGACTAATTGCATCGAATGACATGGTATACTGGTACGTGCATGTAATGCCCCCAAAATTAGCCTCGGTTAATCCAGTAGAGTCACTGGCAATTTACCCGTTCCAGGCAACTTGTGACCAACAGGAAATCACCCTTATAAAATTGTCAAAGTAAATGCAAAGGAAGGTGAATAAATCTGAGATCTACTATGATTCATCAAGTAAGAATGTGGAGCTACTAAATAGTGAAGACAAACCTATAATTATAAGTAAAACATAACCAATCAAGCAGTAACATCTCTTGCCACTTCCATAGCAGTAAACCAGGTTACCTAAAGAATAATAACCGTTTAAGTCTAATGACTTAGTAAGTAAACCTCACACTTAGGTATGACATGAGCCCAATTAAAGGAAATAAATGTGCAATTTGAGTAATAACCAAAAAGATGACATTACCTCCACTAATACACCATTTAATAGGTTTTAGGGTTTTTAATGCTTATGGTGTAAAACCGACAATAATTACTTAAGTATTTTAATGCAAAAAAGGCTAATGCATTATAAGTCATAACTCCCATCATGGTCTACCCGAGATATTATCCCTTCTCAGAAGAGTTGGTGCTATCCCGAGTCCGACCTCAAGTGGCCCACATTAGTGGCACGATTAAGTCCGACCTCGAGTGACCCATACCAACTAATAACGTCCGTCTTGTAGTGACCGAATCATTGGGAATGGTTGCACCAAGGTCACGAAACCAATGGATCCAAAGCCCCGTGTAACACACACATTTGACCATGGTACGCAATTTATATAGTAAGCCCATGGCCATTCATACCGCACATACTAGCGTACCATGTCTTACGATGCATTTTAACAGTTAATTAATAACACAATTACCGAGTAATTACAGAAAGTAGACATGCCCATATCATACGCGTGGTCAGTCAATTGACATATCCCACGTTTTTACCTAAAAATGGTGTAAGTGTCTACTTACCTCACACATTCAAGTGAATCCTCCGATGAAGCTAAGTCCTATCATAACGGATACAAGACGCCGTCATTCTAGGCCCTATTTAACCTAAAAATATAGCTAGGCCAAAGCATTCACGTGCGAAACTCAAAACTAGTGCTTTGCCCACTAACTGTACGTCCAGCCCTAATGGTGTACGTCCGCTCAGTATGTTAAGCACACCATTTTAAGATTCGGACAGTGCATGATCCCTATTTCTTTTCTAGACCTCTAAACCTCCTTTAAGCAAATAAAAGAGCACATGCAACGTAAGAAATCACACACAACGGAATTTTGAAAAAGTTCATTGCAAACGTTGTCACTTTCAAGAAGAAACTTAATGAACACTTTGAAAACTCAACGAGGCATAAAACAAGGGCTATAACAGTGTTAAATATAAGGGAAACAAGGATTACACCGAAGCTGAGAATGGACATGGCCTCTCCTCCTTGGAAACTCCTCTTGGAAGCACTCTTCCTCACCAAACTCTCTCTTAAAACGTGAGAAGGGGTTCTAGCAGCCTAGGGGCACACCAGGGGGTGGGAATGGGCGTGAGGAATGAGAGGTGGGGGTGGGTATTTATAGAGAAAATCTGCCACCAACTCTTTGTCAGACCAGCGAATGTCTGGCAACCCTAGCGTACGTCTGGCGGTTCTTGCACAATGGTCCAAAGAATGTCTCGCATGTCCAGGTATTACCCAAAGGGTATTCAAAAAGTAGCGTATATCCGGTGGTCTCACATACGTCCGCTAATACGGTTTGCAGAGCATACGTCCAGTGGTCCCCCCACGTACGTCTGCCAGATCTAGCGTACATCCACCTCCTGAGGATCAAGGTTTGGCTTTTATTTTCTAAAGGTTCAAAGTGTGTTCAGGTTAACCCTGAGGGTTTTAGGCCTTGTCTAAGTAGCTCTATCAAATGCTCTTGTTAAACGTTCTAGTGGGAAGGATCTCCTCAAATAAAAAAGTTATTTTTATCGGGGTATTTCAGTGCGGTATAATGGCCATGAGCTTACTATACGGGTTAACTTTATGGTCAAATGTATCTATGTGGGCTTTGGATCCAATAGTTTTGTGACCAAGATGCAATCATTTCTAATGAATAGTCACTATAGGATGAACATCATTAGCAATGTAGGCTACCCCGAGGTCTGACTCAGTCGTTATGTACAGTAGCGTGCAATGGTTAAGGCACCGACACTATACTACAGGTCCCTCAGGACAGCGTCAACCCTGCTGAGAATGAGTAATATCTTGGATAACTATTGAACTATTATGTTACTCATGATTATAAGCACACACACACACACACACATATATATATATCGAATATTACATATATATACATATATATTATATCCATGATAAACTGTCATCTCATAATGTTGCAAGTGCTTTATAAACAACTGAATTTTCGTTTAATGACGAGTACGTCATGTGCATTTCTATTTACTAAGTCGTCAGACTTATTATTGTACTATTTCCCCTTTCTCTTCATATGTAAATTTATGCTATTATAGATAGTGGATAACGCAAAGCATCCGGTTATATTGGAGGATTCAATCCGGGAGGTGCTTGAGGACTTATTGCACATTTAAGCGGGTACTCATGGTAACTACTACTTTTGAGTTATGTTGTAGATATTAGGACTTGATGCATGCTTGCATATTAAGATATATCATAGATCTCTTGTAACGATGTTATGTATATAGTATGATTCCTGCTACTTTGATGTTCTTTGGTAAATGCTCTCTAATTGTAATTATTCAATGTTATAGAACTTAATTACTTCCGCTGCTTAGTATCCTTTGTTTTCAAGGAGTAGAGGTACTTGAGTCTTGTTTGGAGTGGAATAAGGCTGGGAGACAAATTATGGAATTAGTTACTAGTTACAATTAGAGCATTATAGAAGCTTAACTGATATGTAGTTTACCGTTGAGTAAATATCAACAGGATGATAAGGAGGTTTGGAGAGCTACATCGACCGGGGAATTCACAGTTAAAAGCACTTATTATATGGAAAAGTTGAAGGTGGAGAGGATGCAGGGCAAGGGTTCCACAAAGGAGAGGGGGACGGCTATGTGGAAGTTTATTTGGGCTCTACAAGTCCCAAATAATGTCTGTGTGCTCTTGTGGAAAATGTGCAATAATATATTGCCCACAAAAGCTAATCTTCTCATGAAAGGGGTGGTGCAGGATGCTATATGTATGTTCTGTGAGAGAGAGGTGCAGACCTGTAGCCACGCAATCTGGTAGTGTCTGGCGACTCAGGATGTTTGAGGGGCCGGTCCACGCAAATTGCAGAAATGCCAAAGTTTGGGTATGACTGAAATGAATTTCCCGAACATTCTCCAAAGCAGGTGCAACAATGAGGAGGCTGAGCTTTGTGTGCAGCTTGGGGGATCTGGACTCGTCAAAATTCAGTACTGTATAGGGGTGCTTTTACACACCCAACCCAAGTTGTCTGCAATGCTGAAAAGGCTTTACAGGAGTTTAAAGCAGCACTGGAGAAAGGCAATGAAACTGATCCTGTAGTTGAAGAAGAGTAGGTGATCAGAAGGCAAAGTCCTCCGGTGGGAAGGTGATGTAGATTAGGATGACCTATCTTATCTATTAATCTATTATTTAAATTACGTTTATTTGTTAGTACTTTATCTTATCTTATCTTTTAGTCTTTTATTTAAATTAGGTTTCTTTGTTAGTCTTTTAATTGTTTTAGTTTACTTTTCCTTCTAGTACGCGGTTTTAGATTACTTTTCCTTCTAGGATGTGTAATCCTACTTTATCTTAGATTACTTTTCCTTCTAGGATGTGTAATCCTAGTTTATGTTAATTTCTTTTATGCTTTAGCCTCTAAGCCTATAAATACAAGCTTAGACCCTTTGGAAAAACAGTTTATTATTATTGATTTTGTTAATAAGAATACTCAGAGTTGAGTTTCTTGGTTCTTTTTCCTTCAAGCTTTAGATAGTATCTATTGTTTAGAGGAGATTTATTTGATTTTGTGATAGTCTCACAGTCTTAGGAATATTTATCCCTTCTACTTACTATTTTCTTGATTATACATGATCTATCGCTGCATCAGTTGGTATCAAAGCCCAGTCTCTTTTCATGGCACCAGTCACAAGGGGAAGGGGTAACCGCTTTGCACACTCGGAGGATGGGAATGATCGCGAAGAACCAGTTAGAGAAGAATCACTGACAGCCTATCAAGCACATTCAGAGGCACAATTTGCCAGCTTGAGGGAACAAATTGCAGTCCTCACAAGGCAGTTGTCCATCAAGAATGTTCAAGACAGACGTCGGCATATACCCTCAATGCACAACTCGAAGGAGGAAGACGCACGTGTGGAGAATGAATACGAAAACCCTTTTGCGGAGCGCAGAGTGAACAGACATCAACCTCTGGTACAAGCTTAGGCCAATTGGTGGGAATCCGATTTCAAACTCGATATTCTGGAATTCAACAAGGGTCTCCAACCCGAGGAATTCTTGGACTAGATAGCGGCAGTTGAAGAAGTTCTTGATTTCAAAGGAGTACTTGAGGATCGACAAGTTTCTTTGGTCACAACAAAGTTCCGGGGAAGAGCTGCAGCGTGGTGGCAGCAACTGAAGCAATCCAGGACTCGGCTAGGCAAATAAAAAATCAACAGATGGGAGAAACTGTTGAAGCACATGCGGCCGGCCTTCTTGCCATACAACTACACCCAAACCATGTATCAGCGACTACAGAATTTAAGCCAAGGTTCGAAGACCGTGGATGAGTACACGGAGGAGTTCTACAAATACTTAACACGGGTTGAGTTAGCCGAGATGGATGATCAATTAGTATCCCGATACATCGGGGGATTGCGACAAAACATTCAAGATTCACTAAATCTTTTTGATCCTGTTAACGTATCTGCGGCTCATCAAAGAGCCCTTCTATTGGAGAAAACGGCAGCCAGTGGATCCACAGGCATCTTTGGGCGTGGCACAGGAGGCAGCACAACTCGTTACAACAGGCCGTTCACACCTCGAAACACCACCCAATCATTAATCCCAAACAGGGCTCCAACTACAACCGGCCCACCTAACCGGAGTGCAACGACGAATGGGCCTAAATGCTTTAAGTGTGGTGAACCGGGCCACAAAATTGCGGATTGCCGCAAGGGAGATAAATATGGAAAGGGTCTACTCATTGACTCGGGAAACGCCTTCGATGAGCAAGGCGATGAAGAAGAGCAACAAACCTTTGACGACTACGGGGACGTGGAAGAAGAACTCATTACCGGAGATAGCAGGCTTAGCTTAATGGTGAGGAGGATATGTCTTACACCGAAGAAAGATGAAGGAGATGATTTGACAATGGCACAACCTTTTTCACTCCACATGCACTATTGGAGGTAAGGTTTGCAAACTAATCAGTGATGGAGGCAGTTGTGAGAACGTGGTAGCAGAAGAAGCAGTTCAGAAGCTGGCCCTAGACATAGAGAAACACCCCACACCCTATCGCTTGGAGTGGCTCAAGAAGGGAAATGAGGTAATAGTTTCAAAACGTTGCCTTGTACATTTTTCTATTGGCACCAAATATAAAGATAACACTTGGTGTGACGTGGTAGCCATGGATGCCTGCCACCTGTTACTGGGGAGATCATGGCAATATGACCGAAATGCGTACCACAATGGACGGAAGAACACCTACAGCTTCTTGGTGAATAATGTGAAGCTTACTTTCCTACCTAACCCAGGAGATGTAACCAAACCACCAAAAAAGGTGGGCCAAACACTTCTAGCCAAAAGAGAGTTCATAAGAGAAATGCTCGATGCTAATCAAGTATACCTACTCTACTGCAAAGAATGTAGCCCAATAAAGATTGTACTAGAGGCAGTTACGGGTTTGCTAGAGGAATATGCTGATGTATTCCCAAAAGACCTACCGGAGGAGCTACCGCCCCTGCATGACATTCAACACCAAATTGATTTGGTGCCCGGGTTTAGCCTTCCCAGCCGACCACACTACCGCATGAGTCCCAAAGAGCATGAAGAATTACGAAAACAAGTGGAGGGACTACTGGCTAAAGGGCACATTCGGGAGAGCCTGAGCCCATGTACAGTTCGAGCATTGGTCACACCCAAGAAAGATGGGACATGGAGGATGTGCGTGGACAGCCGCGGCATCAACAAAATTACGGTACGATATAGATTTCCCATTTTGCGATTAGATGATTTATTGGATCAATTGAGTGGGGCAACTATATTTACCAAACTGGATCTGAAGAGTGGTTACCACCAAATATGAGTACGGGTTAGCGATGAGTGGAAGACAGCGTTTAAAACGCGTGAGGGACTTTATGAATGGTTGGTGATGCCATTTGGATTATCTAATGCTCCCAGTACCTTTATGCGAGTAATGAACCAGATATTCCGCCCATTCATAGGCAAATCAGTGGTTGTCTACTTTGACGACATCCTCATTTATAGCTCCGACCCAGAGACACACATCCAATACATACGGGAGGTACTCCTTGTGCTACGACAAGAGAAATTTTACGCAACACCAGCCAAGTGTTCTTTCATGACCGACTCAGTACTTTTTCTTGGATATATGGTATCCAATGATGGATTAGCAATGGATGAGTCTAAAGTAGTAGTGGTTCGCGATTGGCCTCTCCCTACTACACTACATGAGGTACGTAGTTGTCATGGATTGGTGTCCTTTTATCGTCGTTTTATTCACAATTTCAGCACCATATTGGCACCAATCACAGAATGCATGAAGGCGGGAAAATTCTCATGGAATGAGGCAGCTACTAATGCCTTTGAGTTGATCAAGGTCAAATTGACCACAGCTCCATTATTAGTCCTTCCCAAGTTTGACATACCGTTCGAATTGCATTGCGATGCATCCAAGATAGGCATTGGAGCGATGCTTAGCCAATTGAGCAGACCAATGGCCTATTTCAGTGAGAAGTTGAAGAGCGCACAACTCAATTATAGTACTTACGACATTGAGTTCTACGATTAGTGCAAAAATTGGAGCTCCTACCTCGCCTATAATGACTTCATCTTGTACTCTGACCATGAAGCGCTGAAACACCTCAGCAGTCAAGATAAGTTATCCGCTCGACATGCTAAATGGGTTGCTTTCGTGCAGCAATTTTCTTTCACCATCAAGCACAAATCAGGGGCATTGAACAAAGTGGCCGACGCCCTCAACCGGAATACATCATTACTCACTACCACGAAATCGGAGGTAATAGGGTTTGAATTATTGAAAGATTCCTTATCTAGTAACCCGTTTTTTGGCCCTATTTTAGAAGATGTGTCCACAAGAACACAAGGAGGCTTTGTATTGCATAATGGGTTCCTTTTCAAAGGCACTCAGTTGTGCATTCCTGAAGGGAGCCTACGACTGAAAATTATCAAAGAACGCCATTACGAGGGTCACATGGGGCGAGATAAAACACTTCAATTGGTGCCCGAATAGTTCTATTGGCCAAGTATGCGGAGAGAAGTGGACAAACTAGTGAAGAGTTGCAGGATATGTCAAGTATCAAAAGGAGCGGCTACCAATGTTGGCCTATATTTACCTCTCCCTATTCTAGAACAACCATGGACAAATGTGAGCATGGATTTCGTGCTGGTTTACCAAGGACACAAAAAGGTAATGATTTCGTTTTTGTAGATGTTGATAGATTCTCTAAAATGGTGCACTTCATTATGTGCAAGAAAACTGCCGATGTGGTCAATGTGGCACAATTATACTTTAGAGAGGTATACTGCCTCCATGGCTTACCTTTGTCGATAGTTTCAGACTGCGACACAAGATTCCTTAGCCACTTTTGGCGATGCTTATGGAGGTTATCAAGCACAAAACTTGATTTTAGTAGTGCCTACCACCCACAAACAAATGGACAAACAAAAGTCGTTAATTAATCATTGGGAGCTCTACTTTGAAGTTTGGTGGGGGAACACATTAAGTCATGGGATACAAAATTGTTCCAAGCGAGTTACTACAACTGCTTCCACAAACTACCATCATTTATGTGAGTAATCCTCGTGCCCCACTAGACTTGGCACCTATCCCAGACATGACGAGAACAAACACAATAGCAAAATACCTGATGATCCAAATCCAGGAAGGCCTCAAATTAACAATCCAGAAATTACAAGAGTCCACTGCCAAGTATAAGGCAAGCGTTGACAAGAAGAGACGAGTCGTCGAATTTGAGGAAGGAGATTTCGTGTGGGCTATCTTGACAAAAGACAGATTCCTTGTGGGAGAATACAACAAGCTGGCAGCTCGTAAAGTGGGTCCGGTAGAGATAATCGTGAAAATCAATTCAAACGCATCCCGGTTGAAGCTACCAAGCCATATTAAGATGTCTGATGTCTTTAATGTCAAACACCTTGTTCCATTTATAGAAGACTCATCAGAGGAGGATGCAAATTCGAGGATGAATTCTCTCCAACCTGGGGAGGATGATGTAGATTAGGATGACCTATCTTATCTATTAATCTATTATTTAAATTAGGTTTATTTGTTAGTGCTTTATCTTATCTTTTCATTTAGTCTTTTATTTAAATTAGGTTTCTTTGTTAGTCTTTTAATTGTTTTAGTTTACTTTTCCTTCTAGTATGCAGTTTTAGATTACTTTTCCTTATAGGATGTGTAATTCTAGTTTATCTTAAATTACTTTTCCTTCTAGGATGTGTAATCCTAATTTATGTTAACCTCTTTTATGCTTTAGCCTCTAAGCCTATAGATACAGGCTTAGACCCTTTGGAAAAACAGTTTATTATTATTGATTTTGTTAATAAGCATACTCAAAGTTGAGTTTTTTGGTTCTTTTTCCTTCAAGCTTTAGATAGTATCTATTGTTTAGAGAATATTTCTTTGATTTTGTGATAGTCTCATAGTCTTAGGAATATTTATCCCTTCTACTTGCTGTTTTCTTGATTATACATGATCTATCGCTGCATCAGAAGGTCTAAAGCAAATTGGGACATGGCTCTTCACAATAAGAAAATATGCATGGGGATTGGCATGTTGGTAAGAGATCATTGGGGTATGGTTAGTGCAGCCTTCAGCCTTGTGTAAATCTGTGGAGGCCAAACCCGAACCAGTTATAGCTAAGGCGATGGGTGTACTAAGGGCCATTGAGTTTCGCCGGGAGTTGGGAATCCAAGAAGTTATTTTTGAAGGCGATTGCAGCACAGTAGTTCAAGCTATAAATGGAAAGGAAGCCCTGTGGACAAGTCATTGATGATTCAAAGGTACTGCTTGGAGATTTTAGGAGATGGGAGGTGAGGCATGTAAAAAGAGGGTCAAATACCGCAGCCCATGGGTTGGTGAAATTTGCAACAAATGGCTCTATCGACCAAGTTTGGATGGAAGAAATGCCGAGTATTTGTATCCCAAGAGCTCTATGCTCTTTCTATGTAGAATTTTGTGCTCTAGTTATTTTTTTGAAATGAAATGCAAGAGAGATTGTTTCAATATATATATCACGTTCCCATTTGCTTCCATCTATACATGGAACATGATTGCCTCTTATTTAAAAACTTACTTATCCGGCATGGCATTATCTTTTTTTTTTTCCTTTTTTTATTATTATTATTTTTTTGACATGTCCACACAAGAGGAATAGTGTGATTTGAACTAATGACCTTCACTTCATGAAGCGTAATTTTAGCTGATTAAAGTGACCTTTATTTCATTAAGCGTAATTTCAATTGATTAAGTTACCTCTTGAAAACTGTATGGCATTATCTTACATGTCAACAATATTGTTTTTGAGCTTCGGATGGGAAGACACAACTAATTTTGAGTGTTGACCAATATTTATGATTGTTAAACAATCTTGGGTTTATTTATGATTGCTGGAGAAATAATTTGAAATTAATTTTAGGGATAATTTCATTAACTCCCTCAAACTTTAGCCACTTTTGCAAACACCCCCTAACATTCAAAAACTCTCACTTACCCCCCTTGAACTTTAAAAAACTCTCACTTACCCCCATTCGTACAAATTAGGGCACAAATTTTAAAAAAAATACCAAAATACCCCCGTTTTTTTTTAAAAAAAATAAAAAAAATATCTGGGAGTTGGAATTTTATACAAAAGTCACCGTTTAAAATTCACTATTTAAAATGTCAATTTCTAAAATGTTTTTTTTTTAAAATGAAAAACAGAGGTATTTTGGTCTTTTTTTAAAATTTTGTGCTTTTTGTATGCGGATGTAAAATAATAAATTCTTGAAAGTTGAGATAATGAAGTTTTGAATATTAAAGTGTTTATAAAATACTAAAGTTTGAATTAGTGAAATTATCCCTTAATTTTAAGTGTAGACCAATATTCCTTATATAATAATATTATAACAATAAAAGCATTTGAGACAAGCTCGCGTCAGGCGTCAGGTGTACTGGATAGATGAAAGAGCTCGTCGTTTACCAAAAGGAAAAAGACAATACAGAACAGAAAGAAGAAAGTTGACAACTGCAACATGCTCTCACCACTCTCCCTCTTCCTTCTCAGCTTCCTCATCCTCCTCCGTTCCACACTCGCACGCCCAAATGACCCACCCACGGTCTGCATCATCGGCAGCGGCATTGGCGGCTCCTCCGTCGCCCACTTCCTCCGCCGCTACTCCTCCGGCCCCTTCTCCATCCAAATCTTCGAGCGAAACGGCGTCGTCGGGGGCCGCATGGCCACGGTCAACGTCTCCGGCGATATCTTCGAGGCCGGCGCCTCCGTTCTCCACCCCAAGAACTTTTACGCCTTGAACTACACCCAATCCCTCGGTTTGAAATTCAAGACGCCCTCCTCCTCTTCTTCCAACTCTCTCTCTCTCGGCATTTGGGACGGCAAGAAGTTCGCCTTCAAAACCCTACTTGTTCGCTCCGACCTCCCGTTTGTCGACAAGATCGTCTCGCTTGCCAATTCCCTGCTCATGTTCGTGCGCTATGGCTTCTCGCTCCTCAGAATGGAAACCTTCGTCGAGGTCTCTCTTCTTTTGCTCCCCTTTCTGGTGACTTTTTTTTTTTGTCTGTTTGCTGGGAAATAAAGTGAAGGAAAAGCTGGAAATTCCTTTTTTGCAAAGATTTAAAATTTCGGTGATTTTTCAATATCTGCTCAAGCTTTCCCCTTTTCTTTCAAATTGCTACTCAGACAATACTTTGCTAGCTCTACTATGTCGTTTTTGGTTTCCTTAAAATGAATATATAAGAAGAAAACCTTAGTAGTTGAAGCTGACCCTCCATCTTTTCGGTCTAATTTCATTGTTTTCTCTTTATCTCTCTCACTCTCATAGTTGTTAGGCTGAATTCATGTGATGTGTGTTTGTGATATAGACTACTGTGGATAGGTTCTTGAAGTACTACGGAAGCCTTGAATCCAGACCCGTTTTTGAGACCGTGGATGGGATGCTTCAATGGGCGGGTTTGTACAATCTCACCACCCGTACTCTTCAAGAGGAACTGGTTGATGCCCGGTTGTCTCCCTTATTGATTCAAGAGCTTGTCACTGTAAGAACATCTAGCAATTTAATCCAATGTTTCTTGCCTTGTTATTTTCTACACATTGGTTGAGTGCAATTACAAACACTTTTATTTTATTTTATTATTTTTTATAGGAATGTACTGTCTTTCAAATAGAGTTAGGTTGAGTCTGGCTCTACTCCTGGGATGTGTTATGGGCTCTTCACATGCTCGCTTTCAGATCAGTTGTAGTAGGGTGACAACCATTAAATGATGATAAAAAGATTTGTTTGTTATATATTCATCCAAAGTAAAAAGATTTTTTTCCTGATGAATGTGACATATATGACCCACGGCTGGACATATATACAGTTTATCATAGTTGAGATGAAGATTTTGGGATGAATAACTTAAAGAAACTATAAATTCTAAGATCATGAATGAGTGAATTGGTAAAAACTATACCAACATATCCTGTAAGATACTTAAATGGGTCAGCTGTGGTATTATAGACATACTTGATGAAAACTAGCACCTTTGAGATATTGTAGTTGTTGAGAAGATGCCATGGGGGTTTCAAAATATTGTAGTTGGAGAGGAACTTACACTTGCACCTTCAAGTTATTAAAAAGGTCAGAAGCAAAACTATCTCCAACACCAGTAGATCTACCTGTAGAAATTCATATATTTGTGCATTCACTTCCTCATGTAGGGCATAAACATATAGAAGGTCACTTGCGCTATTTGAAATGGCCTAGCTTCAAGTTTAGACATCATTTCCTTTTCTTTGGCTTTTGCTGTCTCTGAAGAGCATTCTAGTCTGGTGGGTGATTGATGGTGTGACGAACGTCTACTGTTGCGTTTGGTTTGAGTTAAAAATAAGTGATGTTTACTCTCCTTAATTGCTGTTGTACCAATTCTTTAAGTTAACAGTAGTTTTCTTGAACCTCATGTGTCTGGGATTCTTCTCAACTGATTTATATCAAGGTTGTAGCATCCTTTAGTATATTTTGCAAGCAGGATTCTTACTTATTCTCAATTTAATGAAAGATGTTGGCTTTGGCTATAATTTTGATATGTTTTTTTTTATAAGTAATGTTGCATATATCAAAAACGCAAAGGGGCGTAACCCTAGTACATAGGAAGTATACAAGAAAACGCCAAAAGGAAGAAAAGAGGACAAGGAAAACGAAAAGATACGAAAAAACCCAAGGAACCCAAAACCCACAAGAACATAGCACCTCTTTTCCTATCCGATCTTGAAGCTTGAAAGACACCCAAACCGTAGCCCAAGACATGATCCGGACCATGACCCGAATCTGGATCTGGGTCCAACCCGGTACCCGAACCAACACCCAAACCTGCAAGATCCAACCTCTCTGACCTGTTCTGCCTCCCATTGGACGTCAAATCCAGCCCAACGACTAGACCCTCGGCCAGCCCAACAAAGGCCCGATCCAACTCACTTCGAAGAAGCCCTAAATGAAGTTTCACCCATTCTTGCATCTTCTCCACACTCGCCGACAAATCTGCCGTCGCCAGGTGCTGTATCATCAGCAAGGGAGCCTCCAATACTTCGTTAAACTTCTTTTGCGAAATCTGCTGGACTTCCAGAATGTAACAGTCCACTATTGAGCGTGGCTCCACTCCGCCTTGTTCCGCCATGAAACAGGCCGACACTAGGAACACGTCAAGGAGACACGAAGACGGATGCTCGAAGATGGACGCTTCAAGCCTTCAACAGTCAATCACAACACGTCCACAAAGGACCGTCTAGAAAGAGACCCAGAAGGAGCTTTCACCCCAACCTCTAACTGCTTCCTCAGCAACAAAGGAAACTCAGACATAATCGGCCCTACCTTTCCCCCTTGAAACTCCATCATCCGTCTCAACTCACCCATGAAATGGCGCCATCCCTATTAAACATGTGTATATTGTATATTTTTCAGTTGTAAATAACTCAGTTATAGTTAGTTCAATATTAGTTGTATAGCTGTAACTTGAAACTGTTTACTGTTAGTTTTCCATTTTCTGTTTTAGCTTAAAGCTCAGCTTGCTGCTTAGTATATAAAGCATACAAGCTTCTCTTTGTACTTACGAGATTGATTAATCAAAGCATAATCTTTCTCAAGTCAATTCTCTCCTGATTCCCTTATTCTTCTTCTTCCTTCTTTCTTCTTTCTTCTTCTCTTCTTTTCCTTGCTCTGTTATTTCTCTCGGTGTAGACAAAGTGAGCTCTTTCCTTCATATTATAGGAAACTTGACATGGTATCAGAGCAATAATCACAAATTGTGATTTTTTTGATCTTCTTCTTTCTTTTCTTTCTTTTGCTGTTTTCTGTAATGGCATCATCTTCCGCTGTTCAAGGTGATTTTCAAGCTTCAACAATGGCTGAAAATCATCAACACTTCAATTCAAATGGTCTGCCAAATTCTTTGATAGATCAACATCAAAATACCTTCAAAGATTCACTTCCAAACAATCGATCAATCGATCCATCCAACCCTTTATTTCTAAATAGTGGTGAAAATCCAGCTTTACTTTTAGTTGGATCACCATTGATAGGAGAGAACTACAACACATGGAGCAGGTCTATGCTGGTATCTCTGAGTGCCAAGAACAAGATCGGTTTTGTTGATGGTTCAATCTGTAAACCACTAGAACATGATGATCTGGCTCTAGCTTGGACTCGGTGTAATGACATGGTGGTGTCATGGATCTTGCATGCAGTTTCAACTGATATTAGATCAAGCATCATCTATATCACTTCCAGCAAGATCATGTGGGAAGACCTGAAGGATAGGTACTCACAGAGGAATGGACCAAGGATTTTTCAGCTTCAAAAGTCGATTGCAGCAACTTTTCAAGAGAACTCCAATGTAAGTCAGTACTTTACGAATCTTAAGACTCTGTGGGAAGAGCTTAATAACTATAGACCTATGTCTATGTGCAACTGCTGCAATTGTGGACATGTGAAATCCATTCTTGAGCTTCACAGCCAAGAACGAGTATATCAATTCTTGATGGGATTCAATGATTCCTTTTCTGCTGTTAGAGCACTGATTACGTAAGATCCTCTTCCCCCTTTAAACAAAGTTTTTTCTCTTATTATCCAAGAAGAAAAACAAAGAGAGATAACTGTTAGTTCAATGAGCCATGAATCTGCAGCACTCTTAACCAAATCTGCTTTGAATCCATCTCCTTTCCAAATAAATGAGCCTACTGCCCTCATGACTAAATCCACCCAAGGAAGTAGGTTTGCTAAGTCAAATTTTAGGAAGCCAATTTGTTCTCATTGTGGTCTCTCTGGCCACACAATTGAGAAATGCTATAAGGTACATGGGTTTCCACCTGGATTCAAGTTCACCAAAAATAAACCACCAAACCAATACTCATCATCTCAGCATTTAGCCAATCAAATTCAGTCATCACCTCAATATTCAGCCAACCAAATTCAATCATCACATCAATACCCATCACCTCCTTACTCAGCCAATCAGGTGCAGACTCAACAATCTCATCCTCATCATCTCAACAATTCTCATCCGATGAGTAATCCTCCTCAACTTTCTGTGATTTCTGCACAATGCCAACATTTGATGGAAATGTTGAAGCAATTTCCAACCACATCTCAACTTGCTAATACCTCTACAATTGTTAATTCAGGTTATACTCCTACTCTTAATCCTAGATATTCTGTTTTCTCTGTTTTTGTTAACATTGCTGCACATTCAAATCAGAAAAACAATACTTGGATTTTAGACATTGGAGCTACTGATCACATGATCAGTTGCTCATCTCTTTTCACCACAATTATTGCCATTGTTTCTACTCAGGTAAACCTACCTAATGGTGCTAAGGCATCTGTCACACACATTGGCACAATCAAACTATCAGATAATCTTACATTAACTGGAGTTTTGTGTGTACCATCTTTTAGCTTCAATCTAATTTCAGCTAGCAAACTTCTTAAAAATCTACATTGCTGTCTCATTTTTCTTGCTGGTTATTGTTTCATTCAGAGTTTACATCATTGGAGAACGATTGGGGTTGCTAAAGAAGAAGCTGGATTGTTCTACTTGCTGCCAGAGAATGAGGTTTCACCAAATGCATCAGCTTCTATTCCTTCTTTCCATAAACATGTTTCCTTTAATTCAATAAAGGAGCCCTCTTGTGATCTATGGCATTACAGATTAGGGCACCCTTCTAATTCTAGAATAAGATTGCTTCAATCCATAGTTCCTGCCATATCTTGTAAACAATATGAAATTTGTCCAATCTGTCCATTGGCAAAACAGCACAAGTTACCTTTTCCTGTTAGTGTTTCTATTTCAGAATTACCTTTTGATCTACTTCATTGTGATGTATGGGGTCCTATGGCTACTAGTTCAATAAATGGATCAAAATTCTTCCTTACCATGGATGATTGCACACGGTTCACATGGGTTCATCTAATGCAGCACAAATCACAAACTGCTTCCATAATTCATTCTTTCTCTAATATGGTTCAAACTCAATTTAGAACCAAAATCAAATGTATTAGGTCTGAGAATGGTTCAGAATTCCACATGAAAGATTTCTTTTCTACTCAAGGTATCATTCATCAATTGAGTTGTGTAGAAACCCCTCAACAAAATGCCATAGTTGAGAGAAAACATCAACATCTTTTAAATGTAGCTAGATCTTTAAGATTTCAATCACATCTCCCTTTACAATTTTGGGCAGATTGCATCCTTTCAGCAGCACACATAATCAATAGAATTCCAACTCCTCTTCTCTCAAATAAATCTTCATATCAACTCCTATTTTCTAAAATACCATCTTATTCTCACCTTAAAGTGTTTGGGTGTCTAGCTTATGTTTCAACTTTGTCTAGATATAGAACTAAGTTTGATCAAAGAGCTACCCCATGCATCTTTATTGGTTATCCACATGACATGAAAGGTTACAAATTTTTCAATCTGCAAACACAATCTGTCATCATCTCTAGAAATGCAATTTTTCATGAAACCATCTTTCCTTATGCTTCTCATATAGATCACTAATCTTCTCCTACACCTATCATTGAAAATAATTCTTTCATTTTGCACGACTGAATCTTTCAATTACTTTCACCTATACCCTCACATCCCATTATTCCATCACAAACACATATACCATTTGCAGAAAATTCATCTGCAGAAACTCCATCTACAGATATCTCTTCATCTCATTTTTCAGACAATTCATCTCCTCATTCTACAGAATCCTCATCACCAAATTCTATTCGAAATTCATCTTCTATTTCTGCAGAAACTTCAATTCCTAACCTTAGAAAATCAGATAGGATAAAAAACAAGCCAAGTTACCTGCAGGATTATTATTGCAAAATGGCTTCTTCTTGTTTACCCCAATTTACTACAATGGTTGACAACTCAGGTAAACTTTATCCTTTGTCCTCTTTTCTTTCATATGATAACCTATCATCTCCTTATAAGCATTTCTGTTTTTTAATATCTTCTCAACCTGAGCCAAAATTCTATCACCAAGCTGTCAAAAATCCCCTTTGGTGTGAAGCTATGAAAGCTGAGATTTCAGCTTTAGAGGAGAATAATACATGGGTTGTTACTGATTTACCTCCCAACAAACACCCGATTGGATGTAAGTGGGTGTATAAGGTTAAACACAAATCTGATGGGAGTGTTGAGAGATATAAGGCTAGATTGGTGGCCAAGGGATATACTCAATGTGAAGGGCTGGATTTTCATGAAACTTTCTCACCAGTTGCAAAAATGACCACTGTTAGATGTTTTCTAGCACTTGCAGCAGCCAAGAACTGGCTTTTACATCAATTGGATGTCAACAATGCATTCTTGCATGGTGATTTGGATGAAGAAGTTTACATGAGCATGCCTCCTGGTTTTGGACCTAAGGGGACACAAAAGTTTGAGCTTACTAAGTCTTTGTATGGCTTAAAGTAAGCATCAAGACAATGGTTTTCAAAGTTTTCAAATACACTAGTTGAACTTGGATTTGTTCAATCAGCGGATTACTCTTTGTTCACACGGCTTAAGGGTTCCTCTTTCATTGCATTACTTGTCTATGTTGATGATGTGGCTATAGCTAGTAATGACCCAAAGGCAGTGTCTTCTTTCATTACTCTCTTGAATGACAGATTCAAATTAAAAGATTTAGGGCCTTTGAAGTATTTTCTTGGTCTTGAGATTGCTAGGTCTACAGAAGGAATTTCTGTTAACCAAAGAAAATATGCCCTAGAAGTCTTAGAGGATTCAGGTCTTTTGGCTGCTAAACCTGTTAAATTTCCCATGGAGCAGAATTTGAAACTATCAAAGGATGAAGGTGATCTCCTTTCAGATTCTACAAGCTATAGAAGGTTGGTTGGAAGGCTTTTATACTTGACTATTACTAGACCTGATTTGGCTTTCTCTGTTCAGATTTTAAGTCAATTCATGGATAAGCCTAGACAACCTCATTTAGAGGCTGCTCATCGAGTTTTGAGGTATATTAAACAAGCTCCTGCACAAGGCCTTATTTTCTCTGCCAAGTCAGATTTTCACCTAAAGGCTTTTTCAGATTCAGATTGGGCAGGCTGCTTAGACACTCGCAGGTCAATCACTGGTTTTTGTGTTTTTATTGGTGACTCTCTTGTGTCTTGGAAATCAAAGAAACAACAAACTGTATCAAGGTCTTCTGCTGAAGCCGAGTATCGAGCATTAGCTTCAACCTGCTGTGAGCTAATGTGGTTGTCTTCTTTACTTAAAGATTTTCAGATTTCTCACCCCCAAGCAGCTCTTCTCTTTTGTGACAGCCAATCTGCTCTCCATATTGCTGCAAATCCTGTTTATCACGAAAGAACAAAACACATTGAGATTGACTGCCACCTTGTTAGGGAAAAGATCCAACTTGGACTCATCAGAACTCTACATGTTACATCTCAAAACCAACTGGCTGATATCTTCACTAAGAGCCTTGGTTTTAAAGACTTCCATCGTTTGCTGTCCAAGATGTATATCAAAGACATTTGCCATCCATCTTGAGGGGGACTATTAAACATGTGTATATTGTATATTTTTCAGTTGTAAATAACTCAGTTATAGTTAGTTCAATATTAGTTGTATAGCTGTAACTTGAAACTGTTTACTGTTAGTTTTCCATTTTCTGTTTTAGCTTAAAGCTCAGCTTGCTGCTTAGTATATAAAGCATACAAGCTTCTCTTTGTACTTACGAGATTGATTAATCAAAGCATAATCTTTCTCAAGTCAATTCTCTCCTGATTCCCTTATTCTTCTTCTTCCTTCTTTCTTCTTTCTTCTTCTCTTCTTTTCCTTGCTCTGTTATTTCTCTCGGTGTAGACAAAGTGAGCTCTTTCCTTCATATTATAGGAAACTTGACAATCCCCACCATTTCTGCCCTTTGGGAGCCAAATAATACCTTTCCGACCACCCTTGGCATAAATGGCCACCTCCAAGAATCTACCTGCCTTGTTGCTCCCCCCACGAACCATTAACATATTCTCACCCTCCCAAAAATATGTGACTGTAACTTTCTTCACCTAAGACAAAAAAACCTCTTCCACCTTAGCCACCAACCATACAGAACTCTGAGAACCCACCAAACCCCAACGAAACCCTTCCTCCTCTCCTCTAAATGAAGATTGGAGGACTCGTTCTTCACCATGAAACAGAAAGCTTTAGCTTCGACAGAAAACCGGCATTCCATAGCTAGCGCAGGCTGAACTTAACCCTAGCATGTGATGCTAGACGCGCCACCGCTAGGGCGGAGGAAAGGGAGAAAAAAGAGAAAACGCAAGAGAGAGAAGCAAGCTTTTTTCTTTTGTCGTGTAGTTAGGACCGCCAGCTTTTCTCTTATGCAATTTTGATATGTTGAAATATATAATTTAGTTTAAGGGAAAAATGCAAAATCAATCATTATGGTTATATTGATTTGTAGTAAGTTCCATGCAGTATAACAATTTGTTGAGAGCTAAATGCCATGTGAGCACCAATCAAATTATGACATGTCACTATAAAAAAAAAAGTAAAAATAAAAAGCTAGAAATCGGGGATGGTTCGGCCACTCCCTCTTCCAGCCTTTTTTCGTTTTATTTTTAGTTTTTATTTATTTATTTTTTTAAGTCATAAAAAATATATATTTGTAGTTTTTATTTTTATTTTTTTTTTGTTTTATTATGGGTGACATGTGTCATAATTTAATTGGTAATAAAGTGATATTTAAATGGTTTCCGTAAAGAATTTGGACTTCATTGGGTGCAAAGACTTATTTGTTATTTTTGTATACCACAATGAACTTTCAGCAAATTTTTAACACAGGGAGCTTATTGCAAATCGGTGTAACCACATGGACTGATTTTTTTATTTTTTTCTTACTTTAAACTTGAACAGTAAAGATATTTCAAGATTCATCAGCATTTTGATTCTGTTAATTTATTATGCAGGTTATCACAAGAATCAATTATGGGCAAAGTGTCTTTATCAATGGACTTGCTGGTGCAGTTTCATTGGCAGGATCTGGGGGAGGATTGTGGGCTGTCGAAGGAGGTAATTGGCAGATGGCTGCTGGACTCATTAATCGTTCAGATGCTGCATTGCACCTCCATGAAAAAATAGAATCGATCTCTTATATTGGAGACTATTATGAGCTTAACTCTACGTTAGGAAATAGTTACACATGTGATGTTGTGGTGGTTGCCACTCCTCTGGATGAGTCGAATATTCAATTTACCCCACAAATTTCAGTTCCTAAAAGAAAATTGCAGCACACACATGCAACTTTTGTGAGGGGCCTTTTAAATCCTGTGAGTAGACTCTTTATCGGTCTCTTTTCATGCATGGTCCATAATTTATATATACTTTTTCCTAAATCTTTATGTATTGTTTTGGCAAAAGGGATATTTTGGCCTAGATGCTGTATCAGAAATCCCAGAACTGGTGGGCACAATAGAGGATCCTGATCTTCCATTCTCAAGCATTTCAGTTCTCAAGCAACATGGTGAGAAAGATATGACTTACAAGATATTTTCCCGTAAACCCATGGCAGACGTCTTACTGGATAGCATCTTCAGGTAATATTTTACACAGTATTTTGTAGCATACATTTCTGTGTTTTTCTTTCCTTTGTTTCTATTTTGCAATATCGGAAGTTGATTTGTGTCAATTTTAGCCCGAGTGATTCACTACGGAAATTTCCCCCTTGCATTTATCCAAGTAGCTAAAAATTGTAGTGGTTACAGTAGGATCTGGGTTCATTTCTTGATACCTAATAGCTAAAATTATGTGGGAAGTTGATTTCTGTCAATTTGCTTAGCCCAGTTGGCAAGGTAGCTAATCAGTAATTCAGGAAGGATCTTGGCTCTCTGTTCTTGATGCCTAGTTAAAGATCTTAAGCTACCAATGTGATTTTCTCTAGTTAATCTTTATATTTTTGGTAGTGGTTTTTGCTTACGACTATCCAAATACTAATCCTCCCTTCAAACCTTGAATCTTTATAATTAATGTTTCTTTTGCTTGTATGTTAGCGTGAGGCAGGAGACAATTCGAATTAATTGGGGTGCTTACCCGCACTACAATGCTCCTGAAGTATTTGCATCATTTATCTTGGATGGTCGGCATTTGTACTATGTGAATGCTTTTGAGAATGCAGCTAGCACCATGGAGACAAGTGCTGTTGCAGCGGAGAATATAGCACGCCTAATCCTATCAAGATTTTTTAACCAACTACCCTTGACCTCAGCTAACATGAGCTCAGATTCTCATGAACAGATTTTGCATTTGGATCTGTAAATTGTAATTTAACATGGCAAACAACGCATACAACTCAAAACTGATATGAAGTAATAACTTGTTTGGACATCGCCATGTAAAAACCCATATCTGTGTTATGAAAAGGCCACTCCTGCGTCAGTTTTCTTCATCTATCATACTAGTTCTCACGAACAAAATTTCAAGAGTCTACGAGGAGAGTTCAGATATCAGAACCAAGACCTTGCTTGTGTTGATACAACAAGCTTCTTGTGTCATAGAGCCAAGAGTCGTGTTTGTTTGTTGAAGGCTCTTGAAGTGGAGATCATGTTAGGAAATTTATCGTATTTCCCAAGACCCGTGAGATGTGAAAATTTAGAAAAAAATCAAAAATCAATCATACAATACCAAGATTTAAGTTATTTGGCTTAATAAGTATGCATCTATTGCGGAAATGATCTGAAATTTTTTTTTTATCAAAAGATGGGAGTACAAAGAGTAGTAGGGAGAATATTACTCAAAACTCGAAGTCCTATACACTGTTGAGAAGAAAGCGAATGAAGTGATACATCAAATGTATGTGCTTCATTCTTGAATGATAAGTTGGGTTTTTTTGCAATGATTATCACTGTGTAGAATGTCTTTCTCATTCTTCTTACTTATCCAAAAATCCTTGTAGCTAAACCATATCATTTCCAACTTATGTCATAGCTGCATACTTAGCCTCTGCAGTGGAAAGGGCTATAATTTTCTACAATTTTGTGGCCCAACACACAACTGTACCACCCAATGTATATACAAACCTTAATGTACTTTTTCTTCTATCAACATAACCTACTAGATTAGCATCTACGTAACCTTGCAACTTCAAATTTGCACCTTTGAAGCAAAGGGATGTATCTGGCATACCTTTCAATGTGACGTCCCGTTCGATGGAAATATCAATTAACTAATAATTGATCCCACGGCGCGCCATCCCAGTCATATCCCTCAAAGACATGAGCTTCGGAAAATCACTTTCTTCGTTGTAACGAGAAAACTACAGCAGAAGACTTTACCAAGACTATGAGATTTAAGAGATAGTAAATGAAACATCACACAACAATACCAGAGATAAAGTATTACATCTATAACATAATAAATAGTCACTAATGTACCAGTCATCAGATCGTCAACAAGGAAATAGATATTTCCCAAATTACAATACATCAACATAGTTCATAAAAGATCAACAAATCAAAGCTTAGACTTAAGCTTCAACAGAGCTAATGATATTAATATCTCGATCATGTCTACACAGGCAAATTCTCCATCCTCCCACATCGTCCTAAACCATACGGGATCCATATCCTCAAAAATTACCCGTATTAGGTCCTGAGCAATCACCCAGGTAATCTTCGACGGCATCTTCGTCTAGTGCAACTAAACCGCGCAATTATTCGTAATGATAGGGAAATATATAAATAAAAAGGGTAAGTCTAAGACTTAGCAATTTTTAACGCAGATAATACTCATGCCAGTTTTCAGTAATGAACTTAGGTATTTATTAAGCAAAAGCAGTTTCATCATGACAATTTAATTATGTGTGATATATATATATATATATATATATGATAATGATATATGCATATGGTGTCAGTAATAGTCATAGTTTAACAGTATAGTCTACCTGAGATATTACTCATTCTTAGCAAGGTTGATACTGTTCCGAGGGACCTATAATACAATGCTAGTGCCCCAATCATTGTATAACATACCGTACGTAGCATTAGTGACACAATCAGGTCCGACCCCGAGTAGTCCACACCAACTAATGACGTTCGTCCTGTAGTGACTGAACCAATGGGAATGGTTGCATCAAGGTTACGAAACCAATGGATCCACAGCCCTCACATAACGCACATATTTGACCATAAAACTAACATGTATAGTAAGCCCATGGCCATTACTACCGCACGTACCGGTGTACCATGTCATACGACGTAAATTATCTTGTCTGTATTTTACATGCATGTCTTTTTACAAGTCTTACTTGGTTAATAGATTCAACACAACGTTTTTTCCAAAATGGTAGAGTTCATGTGCAATAAGTACAAACTGTGAGAGTTGTAAAATATGCATGTTTGTTCGGTACACAAAATAGACGTGCAGTGCATGGAAAATAACAATGCGCATTATGTGAGTTAAAACTCACCTGTGTCGATACGCGTCTCCGAAAACTCCAAAAGGTCTGGGTTTTCCAAATCTGTGGAAAACCTTCTATTAGTCATAATTCCACTAAACAGACCCTAAATGATGGAGATCAAGGCACCACTTCGAAGGATCTCGTTCAAGTACCAATTGGGCCGGTTACGAGAGCACGAGCAAAGAAGTTCAAGGATGTACTCAACGGACTCATTCAAGAGTTATGGGCTCAAGCAAATTCGTGGAGGCCCATTGAGCATGATCCACGTGGGCAACAAAGAATCGTCACCTTGATTCAAGTTCTAGAAGGATCCAATCAAGGCTAAGAATTGGCAAGAAATATTTTGGGTCTATTCTAAAAGGATCGGATTGCATGGCTATTCTAGGCACCAATTTCTTTCCTTTTATGTTGTCTTTGTTTCCTTCCATATGACTCTAGGCATCCAGCTCTTCTTTCCTATTTTTAGCGTCTCTTTTTAGGCAAGTGGGGATTTATTTTAGCTTTGATTAGGAGAGTGGGCGTCTAGTCTTTATTGCCTTATATGTCTTGTGTGTTTTAGGAAGGTAAGGATTTCTGTTCTTACCCATTTTTTCAGCTTTAATTATGTTTTCTATGTTAGGTTTTTTTTCCTTGTAATGATCAGCCCTTAAAATATGTGCATAAGTAATGGAAAAGTCAGACATTGATTATTCATAAAACTTGTGAGGTTTATTCTCTTTGGTTCTTTAAAGAACTACTCGAACTTATCGGGATTTTCCGTGGCGTTCATCTCAACTTATCAAATGGAAATTCCACCACCGTTTATCGCATCTTCCTTATACCGAGGTTCTTGTTTGTCATAAACAACAGGTCGAGGTCTTCCATTCGAATCTATCCATAGAACGATCTTGGGTTCCCTTTCGTTGTTGGGTCTCGTTATTTTTGGCGGGGTTCACATCATTTGGTATCAAAGCACGGTTTCTAGTTCAGGTTTGCCTATCCTTTAGCATCTTTCATTCCTTTGTTTCTTCTTTAGCCGTCCACATCATTTATCTCTTCTTAGCCGAATTTCCTTTACCCTATCTGTTCAATCTTTGTTTGTTCTTGTTGATGTCTAAACTATTGGTCTGGTCTCACATCTCTTAGTTATTTCGAAATCTTATTTCATTATTCTCAAAAGCTAGTTGCTGATAAAAAAAAAAAGGAAAAGAGCGAGAGACTTGAAGAAGAAGACAAAAAGGTGTCCAATATATATATATATATATATTCACTACTGTGCTTCCAAAATTTCAAACTGCCATATTCCTTTTAATTCTAATATGAAAAATTCCATATTCCTTGTGTTCAAATCTGAAATTCCTTGATTAGTTCTTGGTGAATTGTTGCTGGAAACTATTATGTGCTTCCAAAATTTAAAACTACCATATTCCTTCTAATTCTAATATGAAAAATTCCATATTCCTTGTGTTCAAATATTTCCTTGATTTAGTTCTTGGTGAATTGTTGTTGGAAATTTTGAGTTGTTTGTGTAGTTTCAAATGAACTGAAAGAGAATTATCGAGTGAAAAGAGGCAAGAGTGGTGAGAACATTGGAGGGTAAAAGCCATATTATTTTGAGTGAAACACGAGTGGAGAGTGATCCACATTCTTGAGTGTAAACACGTAAGGGAATGATTCGTGAGGTCTTTTTTTTTTTTTTCTAATCTCTGTTTTGCAGCAATCATGACTCACGATAGTGGTAAGAGCATTGCCGAAGATGATACAAAATTGGCTGATCCGAAAGTGTTTATGGAGGCCATGATAAGTGAGATGAGGCGTATGATGAAGATTGAGATGGAGTTCACGAGCAGATAGATCGGATGGAAAATAGGACGTGAGAGCAACCACAAAACGGTCGTAATTTATAGAAGGAAAGAGTTCCACCGAGGAGGAGGATGAAGAGCGTTATGGGTGCTGGTTTGATGAAGAAGAAGATCGATTCCATTGTTAACAATAGGAGACCCGAAGGAAGATTTGAGAAGCTAGAATTGCGAAGATGATAACAACTTGGGTGGTATTAAGATGAAGATTCGTCCTTTCAAGGTAGATCTAATCTGAGGCATATCTTGAGTGGGAGAAAGAAGATGGAGTTCGTGTTTGATTGCCACAACTACTTTCGAAGACAAAGAAGGTAAAATTAGCTTGATTGAATTTTCTAAATATGCTATTACTTGGTAGGATCACTTGTGACAAGCGGAGGTGGAATGAAACGACCAATAGACACATGGGAGGAGATGAAAGCGATGATGAAAGCAGTTAGTTCCAAGTTACTACTAAGTTGTACAAAAGCTACAAGGTCTTAGACAAGGGAGTCGAAGCGTAGATGATTACTACAAGGAGATGGAGATTGCTATGATCCGTGCTAATTGTTGCACAAATTTAATTGTACTCGCCAATTGCAGTGGATTAGCGGTAAAGCGAATTATTGCAAGTCTTGAGGTCGATCCCATAGAGAATCGTGCCTTGTGTAGAAACCAATTTAAATGCCTAAACTAATAATATCTTAACCTAGTCCCAATATCAAACAGTTGGCGTGCAAGAAATAAAGACTAAATTAAATGTAATAAAATAAATAAATAAAAACGCTAAGGTTCCTAATCCACCTCACCACAAATTCATTAACATATAAACATGTTTAGCTTATACTCAATAACAACTATGCTACAAGGCATATTCTGAGCGCTAACACAATGTTTATATTTCCATCTGTTGATAAAGCACATATGTATATCTTATTGTTATTACAAAATCTTGTCGAACTAATTGATGCAAGCATTGTTTTAAGAGGTCACAACGAATGTTGACGTTTAACGATTTGTAAACAACAATCAACACACTTTTGTCATTAAAATGTATTGAAACGAAAATACATAAATTAAACGACAGAATAATACGAACTAAACATGAATATATATATATAAACAAATACATAGCGAAGGGAATAGGAGACTAAATAAAAGCAAAATAAAACATTAAATTAAAGAAATGACGTTAGGAGTGTTTACAATGAAGAACAATGAGGTTTTGGGCCACAAAGGACGCCTCAAACTGTCTCCCAAGCATCTAGGTTTGTTTACAAAAGAAAGGGGGAATTTATAGGCTAATTTTTAGGGTTTCAGCGCTGCCAGGTTAATTAAGTGCGTTCGAACGCACTAGGTGCGTTCGAACGCACTAGGTGCGTTTGATCGCACTAGGTGCGTTTGATCGCACTCGTGCATGAATTTCGGCATTTGATGGGCACAAGTGTGTTCGAACATACGCAGTACGTTCAAACGCACTGCCTTCAGAATTAGCCCTCACATGTGAAATACAAAGTTGTAGATCTTTGAGTTAGCTTTCCAAAGACACCAAGATCACCCTAATCGGAGTTCTACAACTCTAGATATGGCTGTTTTGGTGGGACTCATCGGGTGCGAATTATCGCTTGACTCAAGTTTGCTGTCAAAGCTCCCCGAACTGTCTTAAACCCTAGAGTTGATGGCATTAGCCCCAAATGCAACTTAACAACCTGCAAAACACTAAAACACCAAAATTAACCAAAACATTAGAAATTAACAAAACTAAGAGCTTAAGAAATATAAGTTAAGGGAGGTTAAATATACAATATTTGACATCGATCAAATACCCCTAAACTTACATTTTGCTAGTTCCTTAGCAAAACAAAAATGAAAACACAAAGAAAACAGGAAACATAAGTCCACTTTCGTGGGAGAAACGATTGCATTTAGCATATGCAACAAGCCTTTTAAACCCCTAGGAATTCCCTAGTGGACAAGCGAAGTCTCGTAAGGGTTTTCCATGAATGACACCCGCAAACAATTATTTGGTACTATGTTATTAATGGACAAAGCCCTTCACACAAACACATGGTTCACACCTCATTAGCAAATTTAACATGTTAAACATAAGAATCACATCATCCAGGCATCCAAACATCATTTTTACTTAAGATTGGAAAATTGAGACAACACATGCTCTTGAAGTGCAAAGTGAACTAACAACAAGATCATGGGGTTTCAATTATTCTCAAAAGACGTGTATCCCAAAATTCAAAGGAAAACAATGTGATAACTACAACCAAGGCTTGAATTGAAAGATGCAAATTTTTGTGTAGGCTTAACTCCCTTAAGCTTCTAAATGACCTATGTAATGAGCGTTGGACCAGTGACTCCCAAACCAGACGGTTTTAGGGCACTAGATGTAGAGACATCCCTAGGGCTTAATTACTCAAGTCAAAAGAGCTACGGAGCCTAAACTAGCCATACAATTTTTAGCTGAAATTTCTCATCTTTTGACACGAACACTCATTGCTTTGCCAGGCAAGAGGTCCGGTTACTCAATGAAAAGCTCACTTATTTTGACTTTTTTTTTTAACAGCCAAGGTTTTCATCGTCACATCGTAAACCTAAAAATCTCAAGACACACAATTCCAAGTCAAATTTCATACCTCACAGACCCTAATGCTAGTGTGCATGTGAAATATCGATCAAACAAGTGGAGTCTCTCTAATCCAACACATGAATCAAAAATTAGGATTTCTAATGATATGCAATGTTCAAACAAGTTAAACACACCATTGACATGCAATCCATAGTTACGATGTAAGTTGTGCCCAATCAACAACATAGCAACAAAAATATATATATATATATATATACAGGCAAAAACAAGTATATACAGACATAAACAAACAAAAAAAAAACAGACAGAATGTTTGCCCACACCCCAAACTTAAATGACACATTGTCCCCAATGTGGCAAGAAATACATTACAGTGGGATGAGGAACCGAAACGTGCCAAGGCCAAGGTGTCCCCCGAACTTGAACATCAAAATACCTGTCAAAGACTAACAACAATCTTTTTCTCAAAGATCAAACATTAAAGGTTAATTGCTGTTAGAAACAAAATAAAACAAAAAGACAAGAAATAAACGAAAAGAAAATGACTAAAAAAAATAAAGTGTGGAAAATAAAAAGTAACAAAACCACGCCTACCCCGCTCATATGGGTGTCCAACCAATTCCTTCCATCCTTTCTGATGCAGCCTGAGACATAACGGAAGCCAAGAAACAACACAAGAAGAGGGATAAATGGATCTTTGATCTCGAGTCTATCAAGAATCGAAGAACCCTTCTCTAATAAATAGAGTCTATCCGTGAACCAAAGGAAAAATATAAAAGAGTTCTCAACAGCGAGAAGTCTTATTAAGTAAATTGGGAAAAACCATAAACAAGAAGTGAGTTCTTTGGAGGCTATAAATATGTATATATAGCCCCAAGACTAAAAAAGCGCGGAATAAAGACTCTTAACCCTAATACAACTCAAAATAGAAAAACTAATGCGGTTTAATAAGTAAAATACGCGAAAAAATAACATAGTAGGCTGTGCGATCGATCGCAGGATGGGGTGCGTTTGTTCGCACCTGGGTGACCGATCAGGGCGCATGATCCCCTGCCATCGGTCGCTTCCTCAGTAGCCGCAGGCTTCTAGAGGTGACTTCTGCAAATGATCACAGGTCAGGCTGGGATTGTTCGCTTTCGATAACCGAGCCTCTAGACGACTTACATGACGATCGCGCAGATCATGTGGATCGATCGCGGATGCAGAGCCTACCGGACCTCCGCGAGTGTGTCATCATCCTCCAGGGTGGTTCCACTTCCATGTCTCTTCCATTCTTTCTCATGTATTCCCAAGCATCACGGTCTGCATCATCCTCCCCAGGTTGGAGAGAATTCGCCCTCGAATTCGCATCCTCTTCCGAAGAATCGCCAAAGAATGGTACAAGGTGTTTGATGTTGAAAACATCTGCTGTTTTGATATGGTGCAACCTTCATTTGATCTTCTTCACAATCTTAACAGGGCCAATTTTGCGTGCCGCCAACTTGTTGTACTCACCGCTGGGAAAATGATATTTAGTTAGGATTACCCACACAAAATCACCTTCTTCGAATTCCAATGGACGTCATTTCTTATCCGCTGTTACTTTGTACTTTGCTGTCGATTCCTGGAGGTTCTTGATTGTCAACTTGTGGCCCTCCTTGATGTGTGTTATGAGATCCTCCACTGTAGTATTTGTTCTTGTCAAATCAGGAAGAGGTGTTAAGTCCAACGGTGTGCATGGGTTACCACCATAAATGATAGTGAATGGACTGAGACCCGTGTAACTGACCGATTGTAGGCGAACTCCGCTTGGTATAGCTGTAGGTCCCATGATTTAAGGTTCTCCCCCACCAAACTCCGCAGTAATGCCCCCAAGGATCAATTGACCAATTTTGTTTGGCCGTCCGTCTGAGGATGATACGCATTACTAAAATCCAGCTTAGTGTGCGATAGTTGCCACAAGCACCGCCAAAAGTGGCTAAGGAATCGCGTGTCGCGGTCAGAGACTATGGATAAGGGTAAGCCATGTAGCCGATAGACCTCACGAAAATACAATTGAGCCACATTCACCGCATCGGCTATCTTCTTACGCAATGAAATGAACCATCTTGGAAAATCGATCAACAACCAAAGATGGAATTATTACCCTTTTTGTCAGAGTGGGCCTAATACAAAGTCCATGCTCACATTCGTCCATGGGCCGGATAGTTAGGGGCATGTACAACCGCATTAGTTGCTCCCCCTTTTGAAACTTGGATGTGCAAATTGATTTTTTCATAGTACTGAACCGTGAGGTGATAGTGTCGTAGGTGCGATTGAATCCGCGAGGAGGCGTTTGTTTAAGAAATTAATATCGCAATTAAACTAACTATACTTTAACCTAGTTCGAATAGTTTCAAGAACACTAAATTTGCAGTAATTAAAAACTACACTAAGGAAAGGTTAATGTATGGAAAAACGACTAAGGTTAAAGATTAGCCTTACCCGGATCAAAAGTTAACTTACATTAAATACCAATTTTCCGTCTTAGAAGTTAAAACCCTTCAACACAACTCTATTGTCGCCATTTGATACAAGTCAAACCTAAACAATATGTTTTACCGTTAAGAGCTACAACAAGTAATTTGCTTATTGATAAAATCATCCTTGTATCCTTGGATCACATGGATATTGAATCAATAATTATTACTTGTCGTGCACCGCTTGGAACACATCGTAGGATGACTATGATTGCATCAAAGATGACAACCATTTAACTATTTGTCACGAAATTAAATGACGAGTAGAAATTAAATGACGAAAATTAAGAGCATTTAATGTAAAAAGCAAGAAATAAAACTGGTAAGGCATCATCTTCAACCTTAGTTGAAGAGTTTAGCCACCATTAAATAATAAAGCGAAATAAAATGAAAGAATGCATAAAATAAATTTTAGAGTAAGTGTTTACAAATAAATCAGAGTGTGGCCAACAATGGCAAAACACTCTCTAAAAATCGCCCAAAGAAAAACTATCTCGACCAAATGACCAAGGGGCCTATTTATAGGCATGCTGGATAAAGGCCTACGTTCGAACGCAGGTCATGCGTTCGAACGCCGCAGTTATCCACGATCGAAAACGCCACACGATCGATGCAGATAATCGCCAGGCGGCTCGTGGAGGTTGGCCGACGGATCGTTCCTCGCCTCTGCGTGCGACCGCATCTGCGTTGAACGCAGATCATGCGTTCGAACGCACTTCAGGAATCTTCTCATCATTTTATGTCCATTTTTGCTCCCTCGATCAAGACGTGATGTAAGGGCCTTTACAAAACACACAAAACAAGTCAAATTATTAAATATTAACAAAGCTAATGGCCTAACAAACATAAATAAAGGGTGTGAAAGAGCACTAAATAGCACTCATCAAATACCCCAAACTTACATTTTGCTAGTCCCTTTAGCAAAACAAAGAATGAAAACACCATAAACATAAGTCCGCTTTCGTGGGAGAACGGTTGCATTGAGCGCATGCAACAAGCCTTTTAAACCTCTACGAGTTCCCTAGAGGACAGTGAAGTCTCGTGAGGGTTTTTCAGGAATGCTACCCTCAAACATTTGTGCAAACATTTTATTCTCAATCATACAATAATATAACAATCATGGCTTAAATTCAAGCGCAAGCTTAATCATTCAAACGCCATCTTCACAATTTTCAAGGAATTTTTAAATCAGGCTACAAACATGGCAAACTGAGATATTACAATAATCAATTCTAGTGAAAGTGAATTCAACACATAATCATGGGATTTCAACACTAAACTTATTCATGCATGCTTTGACACTCAAATTCATCAGACCACTCATCGGAAACAATAATAACCAAGGTTTATTTCAATTTTTTTTTTATTGCATAGCTCCCTTAAGCTGTCTAGTTGACCCATGTATCAAGCGTTAGGTCAATGACTCCCAAACCAGAAGGTTTTAGGGCATTAGGTGTAAAGACACCCCTAAGGACCTACTAACTCGAGTCAAAAAGGCTACGGAACTTTGCTAATCAAATTTAACTTCTCACTTTTTTACGCGAATGCTCAGTGCTTACCGAGGCACGAGATTCGGTTACTTGGTGGAAAGCTCAAAATGATCATCATCATTTTTTATTTTTTTTTAAGATAAACCACGGTTATTTCCCAACATGTTATCCAACTGTATTTAAGCTTACAAAACTAGCATGACCAAACTCAACATTTAATCCCAAAGACTACGTGCCAAATGTGCTCATGAAAATCAAATTGAAATGCAATATCTCAAGTTTGCCAAAGAAAGTAACACAATCAAAATTCCTTCACAAAGTAATCATGTGTTCATAAAATTAAGCTCACAAAGGAAAATAAACCATAATCAAAATAAATGCATAATAGAAAATAAAATGTGCACAACATGATAAAACACCCCAAACTCAAATCTACTCCGCCCACAGCGGATAAAGAAAATACAAATGTAGTGCAAAGGGTATGAAAGATAAACCAAGATGTCACGAAGATGTCACGGGGTGGTGGTGGTCGAAGGTCCCACTGCTGGGCGATCTATCCATGATGGCTCGGAACATCTCGGACCTCGAGCCTTCGACGAGCATCCCTCTGAAGTCTGCGATCTGAGATCGTATGTCCACGAGGGTCTCTGGAAATGTAATAGGTCCGCGTCGATCATGATCCTCCTCATACTCCTCCTCTCGTCTGCTCCTCCGCTCTCCGCTCTCTCTCGCTCAACGCCATCTCGGGGAATGTCCATGGGCTCGCTTTGCGGGCTCTGGCTGTGGCTGTGGTGCAGCTCTGGGCATATGGGACAGACTCTGGCGCCACTGGATCGGGCCAAAGTATGGGCTCTCAGTGATAGGCCCGTCAGTAGAATCGCCTTTAATCCCTTTCTTCCTCAGAATATGAGTGACGAGAAAAGGGAAAGGCAAGCCCCAGGTCTTCGTGTGCTCTGCTCCCCGATGGTGCACTCCATCCCAAAATTTCTGAATCTGCCACCATATGATCTCGGGAATGGAGCACCAGAAACCCCTATGGAACGCATACAGAGCATTGAGGAACAGATCCCTCCTCTGTGTCTTGTGCCCCAAAGGACACACGTTCCTATAAAGCACCATGTCTATGAATAAAAGATTCTGAGGAATTTTCGTTTTCCTGGCTGCATTTCGATGACCGTCTGCAAACTGCCCATCACACATATCGGCAACAATGTCCTCGACGGTGAGCATGGGAGGGCACTCGAGCCAAGGAATATCCATCTCAGGAGGCTCATGGCTGCACTTCAGAATGGCCGCTACGTCGGCTATGGTCACCTCTACTTCTCTTCCGTCAATGGAAGAGAAAAGCACATGGTGGTCACTCACACCTCAAATTCTCGAGAACTCTCTCACAAGGTGCTCATAAGCGGTGGAGGCGACGGGCTTGAAAAGTCTCTTTAACCCCTGTCTCTTTAGTTCTTGAACAGCCCAACTTGTTGCCTCATTATTGGAGAACTCTTCTTTGATGGCAAAGGTGTTCTCCAATAAGAGCTTACTGACTCTCAATGGGAAGCTGGCGACCATGCTTTGGGTCCCAGTGGACCGAGAAGAGGTGCCTTGGCCTCTAGGCATTGTGGAAGTTGGTTTAGGCTTTTCATCGAACACTTGGTGGGCGCCCAAAAAAATTAAGGGTTTGAGAACCCCTTTCAAATCAACCCAACCCTGCAAAAACAAAAAAAACCAAATCAATGGGGCACAATCCCAAGAATGGATTTGTGCCCAAAATCAAAAAAAAAAAAAAGAGAAATTTGGAAAATGGGTTTTGGGAAAAAATGGGGAAAAAATGAAAAATGGGCTAATGGCGGCGGTGGTGGGAATGGCGGAAAGGCCAGGTGGGGACGAGGGGTGGTTGGGAGGTGATGGGCGCGTGATTTTGGATGTTAGGGAGTGATTTGAGGTGGGGAATGAGAAGGAGAGGGAGAACATACCGATGGGGAAAATGGGGAAAAGGAAGAAATGACCTAAAAATAGGTCCTGAATGAGCCCTCGAGTATGTTTGAAGCCGCAAGTGCGTTCAACGCACTCGTGCTTGGGCATAATGGTGCAAGCTCTGCTTGAACTTTCAGTAAGTTCGACCATTCAATGCTGAGTGTGTGCGTGTCTTTGGGTGTGCTCGGTCGAACTTACCACGGGTGAAGTGAGCGAGGCCTAGAATACGTTGAGCATGTATATGATGCTCATTCGAGCAGAGCAGAACAAAATAAAAATTTTACAAAATTTACACAAAAAGAAAAACACAATATACAAGATGTTCACACACACAAAAAAGAATATTTACAAATATTTACAAAAACACGAACATTTACACATATTTAAAAACACAAGTATTTACAAAACACAAAATAAAGAAAATTTATACAAACACCCCCAACTTAAAACGCCACATTGTCCACAATGTGACTGAATTAACCTAGGGGGTAAGCCAATTTAGGTATAGCATAAAGAATGCTTTCCCAAATTTGACTAAGAAAATAAAGCAATAAACATAATGAGGGTGCCTCCTGGCGCTAAGTTTAACGTCTTCACCGGACTCGTGATATGAGACTACATCACTCAGTGTAAATCGGATCCTCCAAAAGAGTAGCCTCAATCTCTGAACTCCTCAACTCCAAGAATGGTTTAACCCTTTGTCCGTTTACCTTAAAAATGTTACCATTCTTGGGATCCTCTATCTCGATGGCCCCATGAGAAAATACTGTCCTAATGATGAATGGGCCCGTCCACCGAGATTTCAATTTGCTAGGAAAAAGATGCAATCGAGAGTTGTAAAGGACTTTCTGACCTGGCTCAAAAGATCTCCTCAAAATGCCCTGGTCATGAACCTTCTTCATATGTTCCTTGTACTTCCTCGAACTGTCATATGCATCATTCCTCAACTCCTCTAATTCAGTGAGTTGGAGCTTCCTTTGAGAGCCGGCCTTCAAGAAATTGAAGTTCATCTGCTTGATGGCCCAGTATGCCCGATGCTCCAACTCGATGGGAAGATGACAAGCTTTCCGTACACCAACCGATAAGGTGACATCCCAATCGGTGTTTTATATGCCGTCCTGTATGCCCACAAAGCGTCATTCAATCGTGAAGACCAATCTTTCCTGCTAGGGTTCACTGTTTTCTCCAAAATGTGTTTGATCTCACGATTTGACACTTCAACCTGCCCACTCGTCTGTGGGTGGTAAGGGGTGGCAACCTTGTGTGTGATGAAATACTTCTTCATCAGTTGCTCAAAAATCCGGTTGCAGAAATGCGTACCACCATCACTGATAATCGCTCTAGGTGTACCAAACCGAGCAAAAATCGTGTCCTTCAAAAATTTGACCACAACTCTGTGGTCATTGGTCTTGCACGCAACCGCCTCCACCCATTTGGACACATAGTCCACAGCAACCAAAATGTCTGAAACCCAAAGGAGTTTGGGAAAGGTCCCATGAAATCGATGCCCCATATCAAAAATCTCAACTATCAATATGGGATTGAGGGCATCATATTTCTCCTTGAAATACTGAGTTTGACAACGCTCACATGAAGTGCAATAAGCACGGCGTCTGCAAACATGGTGGGCCAATAAAATCCACACCGCAAAATCTTTAGCGGTTTTTGTTTGCACTGAAATGGCCCACATGCATGATCATGACAAAAGGAGATGACATTAGTTTGGTCAAATTCAGGTATGCATCTCCTAATGATCGTCGGGACAATACTTGAACAGTAAGGATCATCCCAAAGAAAGGTTTTCACCTTGGACAAAATTTGACCTTATCTTTGTCGCCCCAATGCAAAGGCATTTGGTGGTAACAAGATAGTTTACTATATCCGCATAAACCAAGGTGCGGGATTGTGAGCAATGTGCATCAACGCTCATCGTGAAAGGTCTCGAGATGGGGTGGCATCCTCGGTGAAATCCATGGTCAATCTAGACAAATGATCAGCCACCACATTCTCTTCCCTTTCTTATCCCGGATTTCTATGTCGAACTCTTGCAAGCAAAATCCATCGATCAAGCGGATTTAGCATCTTTCTTGGAGAAAAGATACTTCAATGCGCGTGATCGAAAAAAGATAATGATTTTAGATCCTAACGGATAGGATCTAAACTTGTCCAACATAAAACGATCGCCAACAACTCTTTTACGTGGTGGAGTAATTGAGTTGTGCATCGTTCAAGTCTACTCGCATAGTAAATCACATGGGAAGTTTCTCAATCTGCTGCCCCAAAACAGCTCCCACATAGTCGATCGTCACACATGATCTCAAATGGTTCACCCCAACGGGTGGTCTAATTCTTGGTGTGGGCGTAATCTCTCTTCGAGCCCCAAATGCTTTCACATTCATCATCAAATTCAAACGGGTCTCTTTGGCCAACAACCTACACAAGGGCGCGATCTTGCTGAAATCCTTGATGAATCACCGGTAGAACCTGCATGGCCCAGAAGGAACGAATTTCCTTCACGATGCAGGGGTGGAAGGTTAGAGATCAAATCTACCTTCGCCTTGTCAACCTCAATGCCTCTCTGAGATATGACATGCCCAGTACAATCCCACTTAACCATAAAATGGCACTTTTCCCGATTAAGCCGAGGTTTTCTCTTTACATCTCACTAACACCAACGTGAGAGTCCAGACACTCTGAAAGATGATCCCGAAGATGGAGAAGTCATCCATGAAGATCTCCATAAATCGCTCTACCATGTCGGAAAAATGCCGATCATGCAGCTGAAAAGTAGCAGGTGCATTTACACAAATGGCATCTGACGGTGGCGAATGTCCCAAAGGGACATGTGAAGGTAGTCTTCTCCTGGTCTTGAGGTCCATTTGGGACTGGTTATATCTAAATAACCATCCAAGAAACAATAGTATTTGTGCCCAACTAAACGCTCCACCATCTGATTGATGAATGGAAGAGGAAAGTGATCTTTCCTGGCGACAGCGTTCAACTTTCGATAGTCAATGCATACTCTCCATCCTGACTGAACACGAGTTGGTACCAACTCGTTGTCCTGGTTCTTTACTACCGTCAATCCAGCCCGCTTGGGCACAACATGTATCGGGCTCACCCACTTGCTGTCGGAAATGGGATAGATGATCCCAGCATCCAACAGCTTGATTACTTCTGCTCTCACAACTTCCTGCATTGCTGGGTTGAGTCTTCTCTATGGTTCCCTCGATGGTTTGGAATTATCCTCCAAGTGTATCTTGTGCATAACCAACGAGGGACTGATTCCCTTGATGTCCTCAATCGTCCAGCCTATAGCTTCCCTATGTTCTCTCAAAACTCCCAACAATTCCTCCTCTTGAGCATCTATCAAGTCTGAAGCTATAATCACTGGCAAAGACTCAGCTGGACCTAGGAACTTATACTTAAGACTATCAGGTAAAGGCTTAAGTTCCTTCTTCGGGGGATCAGGTACTGCTGTCTCCTTCTTTTCTTTGCTCTCCAAAGGAGTTGTCTCTCAAAGATGCCTCTGCTGCTCCATCAGTTTATCCAAATATAAGTCTTCACCAAAGCCCAGGCGAGGCATGCTTCGAGGTCTTCTATGCTTGATTCTTCTATTACTTCATCTAGAATCTCCTCAATCAAGCATACTTGATTCATCTGGTCATAATTGAGTGGTTGTTTCGATGTGAAAATATTCAATTCCCGTCATATTACCAAAAGAAATCTTCATGACCCACGACCTCACAGTTTATCGAGCGTTAGGCATAGCTAAAAATGGTCACCCTAGAATCACAGGATCTCGGTTCCTATCACTGAATCGGCTCAGTGTCCAAAACAATGAAATCCACGAGGAAATAAAATTTGTCCACCTTAATCGAGCGTCCTCAACTATTCCCTGTGGAACCTTCACATGAAGTCGACAAGTTGCGATGTCATGGTTGTGGGCTTGACTCTCTAGCCCAAAGCGCAAATAGACCGAGTAGGGCAACAAGTTTACACTTGCTTCTAAATCCAAAGTGCCCTCTCGATTGCTAACTCTTATCATGCAAGTGATTGTAAGACATCCGGTCCTTATACTTGAGGGTAACTTGCATTGTAGGATAGCACCGACCTCGGTCATGAATGCTTTTTAGGGACATTCGTTTTCTCTTCTTGTGACCAAGTCCTTCAAGAACTTGGCATAGGAAGGATTTCTGGATGGCGTCCAAGAATGGAATATTTATTCGGACTTGTTTGAACACCTCAGAATGTCCTATAATTTCCCTCCATTCCTAAGGCGCTTGTAATCTTCTATGGTGCTTTTGGCACAAGCGCCCTAGGAGGTTCCTTTACAACCCAGGGTGGTGAGATGGCTCAGCATCTCCTTCCTCTTGATTGTCAACTCCTTCCTCTTCTGCTCTCCTTCCTCTTTTGCTCTTCTTCCTCGGCATCTTCTTCCGGGTTCACTACCTTATTGTCAACTCTCTTCCTGACCTCATAGTGACAATCGCTTTGCACATGCTCTGATTTGATGAATTTCCACATGCTTTAGGTTTGTTCACGCTTGGCTAGAACTTTTCCTTGTCCCTCTCACCCGGTGATTCGCTAATGTCCATGCATCTCCAACTTTGAGATCGTGCAGGTGTTCACCATGGTAGAGCCTTATGTCACTTATTGATTGACCGGTCATTTTCTTAAAATCTCGTGGTATCTTCAAGTATTTGGTTTGATGAGGCTAGGGCTTGGTTGGGGCTTGATAAGATGATGGCGTTAGAGCCGAGCATCCTTGATTTGGGTAAGAAGAAAATCGGGGATAATGTGGTGCTCCCCTTGATTGGTGTTAGGTTGATTCTGTTTCCAAGAAAAATTGGGGTGATTTCTCCACCCGAGATTATATGTTTCGAATATGGCCCCGGGCGGCTTTTTGAAAGTTGTTGAAAGCGTTCACTGTTCCATCTCAAAAAGTCATTGATAGACAATTACGTGCTTGGTGCATAGGGCTAGCAGATGAACAACTCTCTGAGGAATGTGTTTACGGCATTTCGGCTTTCCTACTCACTCATCCAACCTTTTTACAATCGCATCCATCCTTTGAGTCAACTCTTGCTCACCTTTTAGCTCCAGGATGCCTCCTCTCTTGTCCTTCCGGGCAGATTTATCACGACAACTGGAAAAATCCCAGTTTTGTGTGTTGGCAGCAATTTTTTCCAAAGCTTTGTATGCCAAATCTCCCGTCAAATTCAGGAATGTCCCACCATTCATCAGTTCAATCATGCTACGGTTGGTTTGAGACAAACCTTGGTAGAAAAATTGAACTAGACGCCATTTCTCATATCCGTGGGGTGGACACTTCATCAACATATCTTTAAATCTTGTCCAACACTCCGTGAATTTCTCGTCCTCATCCTGAGAAAATGAACTAATTTCCATTCTCGCATCATTTACTCTGGACATTGGATAGAATCTGTGGTAGAATTGTTTCAATAGTTCTTTCCAGGATGTAATAGAACGAGGTGCTAAGGAATATAGCCATTCAGTGGCTCTGTCATGAAGGGAGAAAGGAAAAAGTCGAAGATTGACTGATTCCTCTAAGAAGTTTTGAAATTTGGTTGTGGTAGTTATACTCCTAAACTTCTTAACATGGGAATAAGGGTTTTCATGATCTAAGCCATAGAAAGATGGTAACATCTAAATCACATGTGGCTTAAGATCATAATGAGTGGCATTAGTTGGTGGTAACACTATGCAAGAATGGGTACTGACTGCAGTAGGTGCGAACAGTTCATGTAATGCTGTCGTGAAATCCAACTCATACATACGTCTATGCTCCCCGTTCCCAGCTCTCGCATCTTCGAATTCCTCGTTTTCCTCTTCCTCATCCCTCCGATTTTCTTCATGTTATTCCACCCGCGGCTCCCTTCGATTATCTCCCATCTCAGCTCGAGCTCGACGCGCTCTCTTAATGTTTCTTTCTAAGTCAGGATCTAGTGGTGTTAATTCTAAGTTCAAGGATCGCCGACCATGCATAAACTAACAAAAATTTAACTAGAAACTAAGGAAAAACAGCAAGCTAGATAAGCTAAAAAAATGCAACAAAAATAACAGAAAAACCAGAGGAATAAGACAGCAAAAACAGAAGAAAATATGCACGAATAAACAGGAAAAACAAAACTAAAAACAGCAATATATGCAACAAAATAAAGAGCTAAAACATATTGAACACTAATCTATCTCAAACAAGTAAACAAAAATAAAACCAATTGAAACAAATATAAATAGATGCAGTAAAAACAGAACCAATAATAAAAACAGAGAACAAAAATTAGCTAAAATAAAAAACAGCAATAAAAAAAAAAAAGCAAGCTAATCTAAACACCTAGTAATTAAAACTAGTTAGCTAAAACAAAAACACATGCAAAGAATCTAAGAGCGAAAAATAACTAATCACAGCACTCAAAATACTCAAAATAGACAGTTTAAACAAACTAAATAAGTCTAACAATTAATTGAAACTAAAAAAATTTAAAAACAAAACATACTGCCTCTAGTATGTTGATGTAGGAAGCAGAGGTGCGCTCGGCGTGACAACACGCGTTCATTCGCATGAGCAAGAATATGGCGCTTTTTCTCGGCGCGTCAACTAACTAAGTGCGTTGACGCAGAGATGCATCTTTGTCAAGAGTTCGTGCTCGCACGCAAATGCGTGATGGGCGTTCGATTGCAAACGTCCCCGAATAGGCAAAGAAGCTAAAAAGGCTAAAAGATCAATCTAGAAATTAACGAAAATAAACTAAAACATAAAATAAAATATAAACAGTATAAACAATGCAGAAAAATAAAAACTAGTAGAAAAATACAATTAATTTAAAAACAATATTAACTAAAACAAAAACAACCGTTCCCCGGCAACGGCGCCAAAATTTGATGTGCAAATTAACTTGCACTCGCAATAGTACGAACCGTAAGTTCGTATAGTGTGTGAGGTGTAGGATCGAATCCATAGGGAACAGAGCGTTTTCTTAAGAAATTAATATCGCAATTAAACTAACTATACTTTAACCTAGCTCCGAATAGTTTCAAGAACACTAAATTTGCAGTAATTTAAAAACTACACTAAGGAAAGGTTAATGTATGGAAAAACGACTAAGGTTAAAGATTAGCCTTACCCCGGATCAAAAGTTAACTTAATACATTAAATACCAATTTTTCCGTCTTAGAAGTTAAAACCCTTCAACACAACTCTATTGTCGTCATTTGATACAAGTCAAACCTAAACAATATGTTTACCGTTAAGGAGCTACAACAAGTAATTGCTTATTGATAAAATCATCCACTATATCCTTGGATCACAGTGGATATTGAATCAATAATTATTACTTGTCGTGCACCCGGCTTGGAACACATTGTAGGATGACTGTGATTGCATCAAAGATGACAACCATTTAACTAATTGTCACGGAAATTAAATGACGAGTGCAGAAATTAAATGACGGAAATTAAGAGCATTTAATGTAAAAAGCAAGAAATAAATGCTACGGGTAAGGCATCATCTTCAACCTTAGTTGAAGAGTTTAGCCACCCATTAGATAATAAAGCAGAATAAAAATGAAAGAACGCATAAAATAAATTTTAGAGTAAGTGTTTAGAAATAAACTGGGCAGAGTGTGGCTAACAATGGCAAAACACTCTCTAAAAATCGCCGAAAGAAAAACTAACTTGACCAAATGACCAAGGGGCCTATTTATAGGCATGCTGGATAAAGGCCTGCGTTCGAACACAGGTCATGCGTTCGAACGTGCCATTTATCCACGGTCGACTGCAGATAACTGCCAGGGTCGGCTCCGTGAGGCGCGGGCTGACTGGACTGCGTTCGTCCTCAGCTTCTGCGTGCGACCGAATCTACGTTCGAACGCAGATCATGCGTTGAAACGCACTTCCGGAATCTTCTCATCATTTTATGTCCATTTTTGCTCCCTCGATCAAGACGTGATGTAAGGCCTGTTTATTACAAAACACACAAAACAAGTCAACTTATTGAATATTAACAAAGCTAATGGTCCAACAAACATAAACTAAGGGGTGTGAAAGAGCACTAAAAAGCACTTATCAGCACACTCTACAGCACCACACAAATTTGTCTACCTCTTTCCGCAGGGTCAGCCAATAGAAATGCTCCGCCACTAGAAGGACTGTTTTGTCTCTCCCCACGTGACCTTCATTATGGCGTTCTTGGATGATTTTAAGTCTCAAACTGCAGTCTGGAATACATAGTTGGTGTCCTTTGAAAACGAATCCATTATACTCTCCATAATCACTCCGTGCTCCCCCAGCTATTTCATCCATAATAGGGCCAAAAAAAGAATCAGTGTGTAACAATTCTTTGATAAAGTCAAAACCAAGTACCTTATTTGTCATTGTGACCAAAAGTGATGACTTTCACGAGGGGCCACCTGCTCAATGCTCTTTGTGCTTGATTGTGAAAGAGAATTGTTGGACATATGCAGCCCACTTTGCATGCCACGACGACAATTTATCTTGACTGTTGAGGTGCTTCAATGCCTCATGGTCCGAGTACAAGATAAAATCATTGTAGGCTAGGTAAGAACTCCAATGCCTCAATGATTGCACCAATGCATAAAATTCCATGTCATAGGTGCTATAGTTGAGTCTTGAACCACTCAACTTTTCGCTAAAGAATGCTACCGATTTCCCTCCTTGACTTAACACCGCTCCAATGCCAACCTTGGAAGTGTCACAATGTAATTCAAAGGGAACTTCAAAATCTAGTAGCACAAGCAATGGGGCCGTTGTTAACTTAAGCTTGATCAACCCGAACGCCTCTGTTGCCACTTCACTCCACAAAAATTTTCCTACCTTCATGCATTTTGTGATAGGCGCCATAATAGTGCTGAAATTATGAATGAAGCGTCTATAAAATGACACCAACCCATGGAAGCTTCTAACTTCATGTAATGTAGTGGGTATGGGCCAATCCCTCACAGCTGCTACCTTGGATTCATCTACCGCTAATCCATCCTTCGATACCACATAACCAAGGAAAAGAACCGAGTCCTTCAAAAAGGAGCACTTGGCGGGTGAAGCATAAAGTTTTTCTTTCCGGAGCACCCAAGTACCTCCCGCACATGTTGGAGATGCTACTCTTGGTTGGAACTGTAGATCGGGATGTCGTCAAAATACACCATCACACACTTGCCAATAAATGGGCGAAAGGCTTGATTCATCACCCTCATAAAAGTGCTAGGGGCGTTAGAAATCCCAAATGGCATCACCAACCACTTATAAAGTCCCTCTCACATTTTAAACGCAGTCTTCCACTCATCCCCGGGTAGTACCCGAATCTGATGGTACCCACTCCGTAAATCCAGTTTTGAGAAAATTCTAGCCCCACTCAATTGATCCAACAAGTCATCTAATCGAGGGATAGGAAATCTGTGCCTCACTGTGATCTTGTTGATGGCTCGGCTGTCGATGCACATCCTCAAACTCTCCCGAACATGCCCTTTGGCCAGTAGCCCCTCCACTTGACGCCTTCACTCCTTATGCTCCTTGGGGCTCATGCGGTAGTGTGGTCGATTAGGCAAACTTGACCCCAGCACTAGGTCGATTTGGTGTTGTATGTCCCGAAGTGGCGGTAGCTCATCGGGTAGCTCTATTGGAAACACATCCTCAAACTCCCCCATCAGCCCCTTAACCTCCTCCGGTATTTCTTCACCCTTGCAGCTATCCTTACTCACCAATACATATACCACTTTTGACGCCAACATTTCGGTGATAAATTCCCATCGTGCCAAGAGGGATTGAGAGTGACCCACCCCCTTACTGGGTTTGGAGCTGTTTCCCCCATTTGGTAACAGGGTTATTCTCACTCTATCGAACATAAAACTGTAGGTATTCTTCCTCCCATCATGGTGTGCCCCTTGGTCATATTGCCACGGTCTCCCCAAAAACAAGTGACAAGCATCCATTGCCACGATATCACACCACATTTTATCCTTATATCTACTCCCAATAGAAAAAGATACAAGGCAGCGTTTAGAAACTATTACCTCATTGCCTTTCTTAAGCCACTCCAACCGGTAGGGATTGGGGTGTTTCTCCGTCTCTAAGGCCAATTTGTTTACCACTTCTTCCGCCACGACGTTCTCACTACTGCCCGAGTCGATGACAAGTTGACATACTTTGCCCCCGATCATACACCGTGAGTGGAAAAGATTGTGACGTTAATCATTCTCATCTTCCGCTTTCAGAGGAGTGAAGCGCACCCTCCTCACCATAAACATGGGGCCGGTCTCGGCTTCTCCACTAACAAATTCTTCCTCAGCCCCTCCGTCTTCATCAAATTTTGTTTCTTGTTCTTCTCCATCACCTTGATCCTCAAAAGCGCCCAATGAGTCGACAAGAAGCCCCTTGCCATATTTCTCCCCTTTGCGACAATCCGCTATCTGATGACCCGGTTCACCACATCTAAAACATTTAAGACCGGTAGTTGTTCCGGCTTGACTAGGCTGTCCTGCAATAGTGGCTCCCTTGTTTGGACCATTTGATGGGGAAGATCCCCGGTTTTGGAAGGAACCTCCCGACCGGTTGTAGCCCCTACTCCTCCACGTCCAAATACACCCATGGAACCCCGTGCCAACGTTTTCTCAACCAACAAAGCCCTTTGATGGGTTGATGAAATATTTACGGGATCAAAAAGATTTATAGTGTCTTGAATTTGTGTCCGTAAGCCCCAAATGTATCGCGACACCAGCTGTTCATCCGACTCCAATAGATCAACTCGAGCCAATAATTTATGAAACTCCTTCGTATATTCATCTACGGACTTCGAACCTTGGTTCCAGTTTTGTAGCCTTTGATACATAGTCCAAAGGTAATTGTGGGGCAAAAAGGCGGGTCGCATCTTCTTCATTAGTTTCTCCCAACTAGTGATCTTCAACTTGCCTTGCCACTAACAAGTGCTTTTTAGTGCTTTTTCACACCCCTTTATTTATATACTTGTTAACCCTTTAGCATTGTTAATATCTATGCATTTTACTTGTTTTGTTTGTTTTGTAATAAACAGGCCTTTACATCACGTCTTGATCAGGGGAGCAATTGGAAATGAAGTGAAGAGAAGCTCCTGAAGTGCGTTCGAACGCATGGACTGCGTTCAAACGCAGAGGCGGTCGCACGTAGAGATAAGGTCGAATGATCGCAGTCTCCGCATCCAGCATCTCACGGCCCAGTAGTTATCTGCATCGGAGTGTCGTTGACCATAGATAATCTTGGCGCATTTGAGCATAAGACTGCGTTGAGCATGACGCCTTTATCCAGCATGTCTATAAATAGGTCCCTTGGTCATTTGGTCAAGTGTGCTTTTCTTTGGGCGATTTTCAGAGAGCAACTTGCCCCTGTTGGCCTTGCTCTACCCATTGTATTTGTAACCACTTACTATAAAGTTTATTTTATGCATTATTTTATCTTTATTTCTCTTTATTGTTTAATGGGTGGCTAAACTCTTCAACTAAGGTTGAAGATGATGCCTCACCCTTAGTTTATAACTCTTGCTTTTACATTAAATGCTTTTATTTTCCGTCATTTACATTTCCGTACTCGTCATTTAATTTCCGTGACAAAAAGTTAAATGGTTGTCTTTGTTGATACAATCATAGTCATCCTATGATGTGTTCCAAGCCGGGTGCACAACAAGTGAATAATTATTGATTCAATATCCACTGTGATCCAAGGATACAGTGGATGATTTTATCAATAGTCAATTACTAGTTGTAGCTCCTTAACGGTAAACACATTGTTTGGGTTTGACTTGTGTCAATAATGACAATAGAGTGTGTTGAAGGGTTTTTATTATTAAGACGGTAAAATTAGTGTTTAATGTGTTAAGCTACCTATTTGATACGGGGTGAGGCTAATCTTTAACTTTAGTCGTTTTTCCATACATTAACATTTCTTAGTATAGCTTTTAATTAATGCAAATTTAGTGTTCTTGATAACTATTCGGAACTAGGTTAAAGTAGAGTCGGTTTAATCACAATATTAATTTTATAAGCAAACACTCTGTTCCCTGTGGATTCGATCCTACACTTCGCACACTATACGACCTAACGGTTCGTACTATTGCGAATGCAAGTTAATTTGCACAACAAATTTTGGCGCCGTTGCCGAGGAACGGTTGTTTTTGTTTTAATTGATATTGTTTTTTAGATTAACTTTATTTTTCTACTATTTTTTATTTTTATGCATTGTTTATACTGTTCATATTTTATTTTGTGTTTTAGTTTATTTTCGTTAATTTATAGATTAATTTTTAGCCTTATTTTCATCTTTTCTTCAGCCTCGAAATATCGGCGCCGACAAGGCGGTCTTGAAGCAGTTTTGCGGTCGAACGTATTGCCGCTTATTCCGTCGCACAGAGCGAACGCATCACGCATCTGCGTGAACACGACCCCTAACGAGACACGATTTCGGTCAAACGCACCTAAGTTGTGTTCGAACGCACTTGCGTAAACGCCATATTCTTTGCGAAGTGTTGTCACTCGCACCTGCATCAACATACCAGAGGCAGTATGTTCTGTTTTTAAATTTCTTTTGTTTCAATTAATTGTTAGGCTTATTTTAGTTGTTTAAACTGCCTATTTTGAGTATCTTGAGTGCTGTGATTAGTTGTGATTAGTTTATTTTTTTTTTAGTTCTTTGCGTGTGTTTTTGTTTTAGTTAATTAGTTTTAATTGATAGGTGGTTAGAATATCTTGCTTTTATTACTATTTTTGTAATCTTAGCTAGTTTCGTTCTTTGTTTTTAATACTGGTTCTATTTTTACAGCATCTGTTTATATTTGTTTCAATTGGTTTTGTTGTTGTTCACATGTTTGTGTTAGGTTAGTGTTCAATGTTTAGTTCTTTACAAGTGCTGCATATCTTGCTGTTTTTAATTTTGATTTCTTGTTTAGTTGTGCATATTTTTTTTGTATTTGCTGTTTTGTTCCTCTGGTTTTTGTTCTGTTTTTGTTGCATCTTTTTGGCTTATCTAGCTTGCTGTTTGTCCTTAGTTTCTAGTTAAATTTTTTGTTAGTTTATGCATGGTCGGCGATCTTTGAACTTAGAATTAACACCATTAGATCCCGACTTAGAAAGAAACATTAGGAGAGCGCGTCGAGCTCAAGCCGAGATGGGAGACAATCAAAGAAACCCAAGGGTGGGGGAGCACAACAAGAATCGAAGAGAGGAGCAAGAGGATAATGAGGAGTTCCAAGATGCGAGAGCTGGGAACGGGGAGCATAGACGAATGTATAAGTTGGATTTTACGACAGCACTACACGAATTGTTCGCACCTACTGCAGTCAGTACCCATTCGTGCATAGTATTACCACCAACAAATGCCACTCACTATGATCTAAAGCCACATGTGATTCAGATGTTACCATCTTTCTATGGCTTGGATCATGAAAACCCTTATTCCCATGTTAAGAAGTTTAGGAGTATAACTGCCACAACCAAATTTCAAAACTTCTCGGAGGAATCGGTCAATCTTGACTTTTCCTTTCTCCCTTCATGTGAGCCAGGTGGTTGGATTCCTTAGCTCTGGTTCTATTACATCGGAAAGAACTATTGAAGCAGTTCTACCACAGATTCTTTCAATGTCCAGTAAATGATGCAGAAAGAAATTAGTTCCTTTACTCGGGATGAGAGGAAAAATTCACGGAATGTTGGACAAGATTTAAGGATATGCTAATGAAGTGTCCACCCCATGGATATGAGAAATGACGTCTAGTACAATTCTTTTACCAAGGGCTATCTCAACCCAACTGTAGTATGATTGAACTAATGAATGGAGGGGCATTCCTAAATTTGACGGGAGATTTGGCCTACAAAGCTTTGGAGAAAATTGCTGCCAACACACAGAACTGGGATTTCTCCAGTTGTCGTGATAAATCTGCCCGGAAGGACAAGAAAGGAGGCATCCTGGAGCTAAAAGGTGAGCAAGAGTTGACTCAAAGGATGGATGCGATTGTGAAAAGGTTGGACGAGCTGAGTGTAGGAAAGCCTGTAAAAGCCATAAACACATTCCCTGTTGAGAGTTGTTCTGTCTGTGCTAGTCCTATGCACCAAGCACAGAATTGTCCATCAATGACAGTTTTTGAGATGGAACAGGTGAATGCTTTCAACAGCTTTCAAAAGCCGTCCACTAGGCCATATTCTGAGACATATAATCCTGGGTGGAGGAATCATCCTAATTTCTCTTGGAAACAGAATCAACTCAACACCAATCAAGGGGGAGCAACACATTATCCCCCAGGATTTTCTTCCTACCAAAATCAAGGACGCTCGGCTCTGCCAGCGCCATCATCTTATCAAGGCCCCAACCAAGCCCTAGCCTCATCAAACAAGTCACTAGAATATACCATGAGAGATTTTATGAAAATGACTGGTCAATCAATCAATGACATAAGGCAGTCTACCATGGTGAACACCCAGGCGATCTCGAAGTTGGAGATGTAGATAGGACAATTAGCGAATCACCTGGGCGAGAGGGACAAGGGAAAGCTCCCTAGCCAAGTAGTGAACAACCCTAAAGCATGTGGAAATTCGTCAAATCAAGAGCATGTGCAGGCGATTGTCACTCTAAGGTTAAGGAAGAGAGTGGACAATAAGGTGTGAACCGGAAGAAGATGATCTTTGAGAAAGAAGAGCGAGGAAGAAGAAGCAAGAGGAAGAGGGTGACAATCAAAAGGAAGGAGATCGAGCCATCTCTCACCCATTGAAAAAGACCCTCCTAGGGCTTGTGCCAAAAGCACCATACCCTGAAAGATTACAAGCGCCTAGGAATGGAGGAAAATTAGAGGACATTCTGTAGGTGTTCAAACAAGTCCGAATAAATATTCCATTCTTGGACGCCATCCAGCAAATCCCTTCCTATGCTAAGTTCTTGAAGGACTTGGTCATAGTGAAGAAGAAAATGAATGTCCCTAAAAAGGCATTCATGACCAAGCAGGTCAATGCTATCCTACAATGCAAGTTACCCCTCAAGTATAAGGACCCTGGATGTCCTACAATCACTTGCATGATAGGAGTTAGCCAGATTGAGAGGGCACTGTTGGATTTAGGAGCAAGTGTAAATTTATTGCCCTACTTAGTCTATTTGTAGTTAGGGCTAGGAGAGCTGAAGCCCACAACCATGACACGCAACTGCTAACCGATGCAGCAGAAGGTTCCACAGGGAATAGTTGAGGGCGTTTTATTTAAGGTGGACAAATTTTATTTCCCGTGGATTTCATTGTTTTGGACAAGGCGTTCAAGTGATAGAAAGATCCCTATGATTCTAGGGCGTCCATTTTTAGCTACGGCTAACGCCCTAATAAATTGTAGGTCGGGGGTCATGAAGATTTCTTTTGGTAATATGACGGTGGAGTTGAATATTTTTCACATCAGAAAACAACCACTTGATTATGACCAAATGAATCAAGTATGCTTGATTGAGGAGATTCTGGATGAAGTAATAGAAGAATCAAGCATAGAAGACCCCCTTGAAGCATGCCTCGCTCAGTTTGGTGAAGACTTGGATTTGGATAAACTGATAGAACAAGCAGAGGCACTTTTGGAGACTGCTCCTTTGGAGAGCAAAGAGAAGAAGGAGACACCGAGACTATCCTCGAAGAAGGAACTTAAGCCTTTACCGATAGTCTTAAGTATAAGTTCCTAGGTCCAGTGAGTCTTTACGTGATTATAGCTTCGACTTGATAGATGCTCAAGAGGAGAAATTGTTGAGTTTTGAGAGAGCATAGGAAGCTATATGGGCGATTGAGGACATCAAGGAATCAGTCCCTCGTTGGTTATGCATAAGATACATCTGAAGAGGATTCCAAACCATCGAGGGAACCACAGAGAAGGCTCAACCCAGTAATGCAGGAGGTTGTGAGAGTAGAAGTGATCAAGCTGTTGGATGCTGGGATCATCTATCCCATTTCTGACAGCAAGTGGGCGAGCCCGATACATGTTGTTCCCAAGTGGGCTGGATTGACGGTAGTGAAGAACCAAGATAACGAGTTGGTTCTAACTCGTGTTCAGTCAGGATGGAGAGTATGCATTGACTACCGGAAGTTGAACGCTGCCACCAGGAAAGATCACTTTCCTCTTCCATTCATCAATCAGATGGTGGAGCGTTTAGCTGGGCACAAGCACTACTGCTTCTTTGATGGTTATTCAGGATATAACCAGGTCCCAGTGGACCCCGAAGAACAGGAAAAGACTACCTTCACATGTCCCTTTGGGACATTCGCCTACCGTGATGCCATTTAAATGCAATGCACACTACTTTTCATGTGCATGATCAGCATTTTTTCCGACATGGTAGAGCGATTTATGGAGATTTTCATGGATGACTTCTCCGTCTTTGGTTCATTTTTTCAGGAGTGTCTAGACCGTCTCACGTTGGTGTTAGTGAGATGTAAAGAGAAAACCTTGTGTGGCGGGAAAAGTGCCATTTTATGGTTAAGCGGGATTGTATCTTGGGGCATGTCATATCTCGAGAGGCATTGAGGTTGACAAAGCGAAGGTAGATTTGATCTCTAACCTTCCACCTCCCACGTCTGTGAAGGAAATCCGTTCCTTCTGGGCCATGCGAGGGTTCTACCGGTGATTCATCAAGGATTTCAAAGAAGATCGCCCCTTGTGTAGGTTGTTGGCCAAAGAGACCCATTTGAATTTGATGATGAATGTGAAGGCATTGGGGCTCGAAGAGATTCTGACGTCCACACCAGTAATTAGACCACCCAGTTGGGATGAACCATTTGAGATCATGTGTGACGCATCAGACTATGCTATGGGAGCTATTCTGGGGCAGCATATTGATAAACTTCCCCATGTGATTTACTATGCGAGCAGGACTTTGAACGACGCACAACTCAATTACTCCACCATAGAAAAGGAGTTGTTGGTGGTCGTTTTTGCGCTGGACAAGTTTAGATCCTATCTGTTAGGATCTAAAATCATTATCTTTTTTGATCACGCGGTGTTGAAGTATCTTTTCTCCAAGAAAGATGCTAAATCCTGTTTGATCAGATGGATTTTGTTGCTGCAAGTGTTCGACATAGAAGTCCAGGATAAGAAAGGGACAGAGAATGTGGTGGTTGATCACTTGTCTAGGTTGACCATGGATTTCACCGAAGACGCCACACCTATCTCTGAAACCTTTCCTGATGAGCAGTTGATGCACATTGCTCACAATCCCGCACCTTGGTTTGCTGACATAGTGAACTATCTTGTTACCAATCAAATGCCTTTGCATTGGGGGCGACAAGATAAGCTCAAATTTTTGTCCAAGGTGAAAACCTTTCTTTGGGATGATCCTTACCTATTCAAGTATTGTCCCGATCAGATCATTAGAAGATGCATACCTGAATTTGACCAAACTGATGTCATCTCCTTTTGTCATGATCATGCATGTGGGGGCCATTTTAGTACAAACAAGACCGCTGCAAAGATTTTGCGGTGTGGATTTTATTGGCCCACATGTTTGCGACGCCTTCGTGTATTGCACTTCATGTGAGCGTTGTAGAAACTGGGAGTATTTCAAGAGAAATATGATGCCCTCAATCCCATATTGATAGTTGAGATTTTTTTTATGTATGGGGCATCGATTTCATGGGACCTTTCCCAAACTCCTTTGGGTTTCTATACATTTTGGTTCTTGTGGACTATGTGTCCAAGTGGGTGGAGGCGGTTGCATGCAAACCAATGACCACGAGTTGTGGTCAAATTTTTTGAAGGACACGATTTTTGCTTGGTTTGGTACACCTAGAGCAATTATCGATGATGGTGGTACACTTTTACCGGATTTTTGAATAGTTGATGAAGAAGTATTTCATCACACATAAGGTTGCCACCTTACCACCCACAACGAGTGGGCAGGTTGAAGTGTCAAATCGTGAGATCAAACACATTTTGGAGAAAGCATGAACCCAGCAGAAAGATTGGTCTTCACGATTGAATGACGCTTATGGGCATACAGGGCATATAAGACACCGATTGGATGTCACCATATCGGTTGGTGTACTGAAAGCTTGTCATCTTCCGTCGAGTTGGAGCATCGGCATAGGGCCATCAAGCAAATGAACTTCAATTTTTTGAAGGCCGGCTCTCAAAGGAAGCTCCAACTCAATGAACTAGAGGAGTTGAGGAATGATGCATATGACAGCTCGAGGAAGTACAAGGAACACATGAAGAAGGTTCATGACCAGGGCATTTTGAGGAGATCTTTTGAGCCAGGTCAGAAAGTTCTTCTTTACAACTCTCAGTTGCATCTTTTTCTTGACAAGTTGAAATCTCGGTGGACGGGCCCATTCATCATTAGGACCGTATTTTCTCATGGGGCCATCGAGATAGAGGATCCCAAGAATGGTAACATTTTTAAGGTGAACGGACAAAGGGTTAAACCATTCTTGGAGTTGAGGAGTTCAGAGATTGAGGCTACTCTATTGGAGGTTCCGATTTACACTGAGTAATGTAGTCTTATATCACGAGTCTGGCTGAAGACGTTAAACTTAGCGCTTGTGGGAGGCACCCCTCATTATGTTTATTGCTTTGTGTTTTATTAGTCAAATTTGGGAAAGCATTCTTTTATGCTATACTTAAATTGACTTATTCCCTAGGTTAATTCAGTCACATTATGGACAATGTTACGTTTTAAGTTGGGGGGTATTTGTGTAAATATTTTATCTTCTGTGTTTTGTGTTTTTGTGTAAATGTTGTAAAAATTTTATTTTTTTGGTTTGCTCTCTGCGTTCGAACGTATGCCTATACATTCGAACGTGTACTGGCCGCTGCGTTCGACCTTGCCTTGGTGAGTTCGACCGCAGCACCCCATCACACACTCTCACTCATGCACGCTTGCGGTTGAACTTACCCTGTAAGTTCGAATGCTAAGCCATTTGGCACCACCTGTACTAGGCACAAGTGCGGTCGAACGCACTTATGTACGTTCGAACGCACTCGAGCTGAGCCGTTCCAGGACCTATTTTTAGGTCAGTTTTTCCCATTCCTCCCCCATTTCCTTGTAGCGTCGTACGCGTATCCCCCTTCCTTCTCCGTTGCCCACCTCAAATCACTCCCTAACATCCAAAATCACCATCACCCATCACAAACCCACCATCCCCCGTCCCACCGCCGGCCTCTCTTCGCCATTCCACCCACCGCCGGCCGCCCATTAGCCCATTTTTTCCATTTTTCCCCCATTTTTCCCGAAAACCCATTTCTCAAAATTTTTCCATTCTTTTTCATTTTTCTTATTGATTTTGGGCACAAATCCATTCTTGGATTGTGACCCATTGATTTTCTGTTTGTTTGGAGTTGTTTTTGCAGGAGGTTGGGTCGATTTGAAAGGGGTTTTCAAACCCTTTAGTTTTTGGGCGCCCACCAAGTGTTCGACAAAAAGCCCCAACCAACATCCATCATGCCTAGAGGCCAAGGATCCTCTTCTCGGTCCACTGGGATCCAAGGCATGGTCGCCAGGCGTCCCATTAAGAGCCGTAAGCTCTTATTGGAGAACACATTTGCCATCAAAGAGGAGTTCTCCAATAATGAGGCAACGAATTGGGCCGTTCAAGAACTAAAGAGACGGGGCTTAAAGAGACTTTTCAAGCCCGTCGCCTCCACCGCTTATGAGCGCCTAGTCAGAGAATTCTACGAGAATTTGAGGTGTGAGTGCGACCAGCCCGAGGTGCTTTTTCTCTTCCATTGACGGAAGAGAAGTAGAGGTGACCATAGCCGACGTAGCGGCCGTTCTGAAGTGTAGCCACAAGCCTCCTGAGATGGATATACCTTGGCTCGTGTGCCCTCCCATGCTCACCGTCGAGGACATTGTTGCCGACATGTGTGAGGGGCAATTTGCGATAACGAAATGCAGCAAAAAACAAAGATTCCTCGAAATCTTTTATTCATTGACATGGTGCTGTATAGGAATGTGTGTCCTTTGGGGCACAAGACACAGAGGAGGGATTTGTTCCTCAGTGCTCTATATGCGTTCCATAGAGGTTTTTGGTGCTCCATTCCTGAGATTATATGGCGGCAGATTCAGAAATTCAGGATGGAATGCACCAGGAGCAGAGCACACAAGACACTGGGCTTTGCCTTTCCCTTTTCGTCACTCATATTTCGAGAAAGAAAGGAATTAAAGGCGATTCTACTGACGGGCCGATCACTAAGAGCCCATACTTTGGCCCCATCCAATGGCGCCAGAGTCTATCCCACATGCCCAGAGCTGCCCCACACCGCGAGCCCGACCACAAAGCCCATGGACATTCACGAGATGGCGGTGAGCGAGATGCGCAGTGGAGCGACTAGACGAGGGAGAGGCGATGAGGAGGATCATGATCGAGGCCTCGGATCTATTACACTTCCAAGAGACCCTCGTGGACATACGATCTCAGATCTCAGACTTACAGAGGGATGCTTGTCAAGACAGCGAGTCCAGAGATGTTCGAGCCATCATGGGCGCCTCCGGATGGACCTTCTACGCACCACCACCAGCCGTGACGTCTTACATCTTGGTTTATTTTCATACCCTTTGCACTACATTTGTATTTTCTTTATCCACTTTGTGGGTGTCTGGGATTTATGTTTTGGGGTGTTTTATTTGTTATGCACATTTTATTTTTATTATGCATTTTATGTTAATTATGGTTTATTTTCCTTTGTGAGCTTAATTTTATGAACACATGATTACTTTGTGAAGGGAATTTTGATTGTGTTACTTTCTTTGGCAAACTTGAGATATTACATTTCAATTTGATTTTCACGGGCACATTTGGCACGTAGTCTGTGGGATTAAATGTTGAGTTTGGTCATGCTAGTTTTGTGAGCTTAAATGCAGTTGGATAACATGTTGGGAAATAACCATGGTTTATGTCAAAAAAAAAATGATCATTTTGAGCTTTCTACTGAGTAACCGAATCTCGTGCCTCATTAAGCATAGAGTATTCGTGTAAAAAAGTGAGAAGTTAAACTTGATTAGCAAAGCTTCGTAGCCTTTTTTACTCGAGTTAGTAGGTCCTTAGGGGTGTCTCTACACCTAATGCCCTAAAACCTTTTGGTTTGGGAGTCATTGACTTAACGCTTGATACATGAGTCAACTAGACAACTTAAGGGAGCTATGCAATAAAATAAAATAAAATAAAATTTGAAATAAACCGTGGTTATTGTGTCTGATGGGTAATCTGATGAATTTTGAGTGTCAAAGCATGCATGACAAAGTTTAGTGTTGAAATCCCATGATTATGTGTTGAATTCACTTTCACGAGAATTGATTAATGTGATGTCTCAGTTTGCCATGTTTGTAGCCTGATTAAAAATTCCTTGAAAATTGTGAAGATGATGTTTGTGTGATTAAACTTGCTCTTGAATTTAAGCCATGATTGTTATATTATTGCATGATTGAGAATAAAATGTTTGCACAAATGTTTGAAGGTAGCATTCCTGAAAAACCCTCACGAGATTTTACTCGTCCTCTAGGGAACTCCTAGAGGTTTAAAAGGCTTGTTGCATATGCTCAATGCAACCGTTCTCCCATGAAAGCGGACTTATGTTTATAGTATTTTTAGTTTTTGTTTTGCTAAGGGACTAGCAAAATATAGGTTTGGGGGTATTTGATAAGTGCTTTTTAGTGCTTTTTCACACCCCTTTATTTATACTTGTTAACCCTTTAGCATTGTTAATATCTATGCATTTTACTTGTTTTGTAATAAACAGGCTCTTACATCACGTCTTGATCAAGGGAGCAATTGGACATGAAGTGAAGAGAAGCTCCTGAAGTGCGTTCGAACGTAGAGGCGGTCGCATGAAGTGATAAGGTCGAACACAGTCTAGTCAGCCCGCGTCTCACGTAGCCGGCCCTAGCAGTTATCTACGGTCGACCGTGTGTTGCGCATTCAACCACAGATAACTGGCGCATTCGAACGCAAGACCTGTGTTGGAACGCAGGCCTTTATCCAGCATGTCTATAAATAGGTCCCTTGGTCATTTGGTCGAGTGTGCTTTTCTTTGGGCGATTTTTAGAGAGCAACTTGCCCCTGTTGGCCTTGCTCTACCCATTGTATTTGTAACCACTTACTATAAAGTTTATTTTATGCATTATTTTATCTTTATTTCTCTTTATTATTTAATGGGTGGCTAAACTCTTCAACTAAGGTTGAAGATGATGCATCACCCTTAGTTTATAACTCTTGCTTTTACATTAAATGCTTTTATTTTCCGTCATTTACATTTCTGTACTCGTCATTTAATTTCCGTGACAAAATGTTAAATGGTTGTCTTTGTTGATACAATCATAGTCATCCTATGATGTGTTCCAAGCCGGGTGCACAACAAGTGAATAATTATTGATTCAATATCCACTGTGATCCAAGGATACAGTGGATGATTTTATCAATAGTCAATTACTAGTTGTAGTTCCTTAACGGTAAACACATTGTTTGGGTTTGACTTGTGTCAATAATGAGAATAGAGTGTGTTGAAGGGTTTTTATTATTAAGACAGTAAAATTAGTGTTTAATGTGTTAAGCTACCTATTTGATACGGGGTGAAGCTAATCTTTAACTTTAGTCGTTTTTCCATACATTGACATTTCCTTAGTATAGCTTTTAATTAATTTAAATTTAGTGTTCTTGATAAATATTCAGAACTAGGTTAAAGTTGAGTCAGTTTAATCACAATATTAATTTTATAAGCAAACACTCTGTTCCCTGTGGATTCGATCCTGCACTTTGCACACTATACGACCTAACGGTTCGTACTATTGCGAATGCAAGTTAATTTGCACAACAGCCGCGCTCTTGTTTGCTTCAATTGCTACCACCATGCTGCAGCTCTACCCCGAAATTTGGTGACGACCAAAGAAACCCATCTATCTTCAGGAACCCTCTTGAAGTCAAGAATTTCTTCAACTGCCGCAACCCAATCTAGAAATTCCTCAGGTTGCATCCCCCATGAAAATTCTGGAATATCCAGTTTGAACCCGCTCTCCCACCGATTAGCATGAGCTTGCGCAGATGGTCGACGTCCCTGCGTTCGGTGCTCCGCAAAAGGGATTGCAGATCCATAATCGTAGTCGTCTTCGTCTTCCTCTTCCTCCTGCCGAGGTAGAGTTCGACGCCGACGCCTGTCGTAGAGACGCGATTCAGCCAATTGGTTAGTGAGGTCTTCGATTTGAGCCCTCATAGTTGTCCTCGTTTGTCGTCCTTTGTTCTTCATTGTCTCCGTTTGTCGTCCTTTGTTCTTCATGCCCTGATTCCTCATGATTGTCCTCGTCTTGCTGAGTTGGAAAACGGTTGCCCTTTCTTCTTGTGACTGGAGCCATGGAAAGAAACTTGCGCTCTGATACCAACTGATGCAGCTTGAGACGTAACGGAAGCCAAGAAACAACACAAGAAGAGGGATAAATGGACCTTTGATCTCGAGTCTATCAAGAATCGAAGAACCCTTCTCTAATAAACAAAGTCTATCTGTGAAGCAAAGGAAAAATATAAAAGAGTTCTCAACTGCGAGAAGTCTTATTAAGTAAATTGGGAAAAACCATAAACAAAAAGTGAGTTCTTTGGAGGCTATAAACATGTATATATATAGCCCCAAGACTAAAGAAATGCGAAATAAAGACTTTCAACCCTAATACAACTGAAAATAGGAAAACTAATGCGGTTTAATAAGTAAAAAATGCGAAAAAAATAACATAGTAGGCCGTGTGCGATCGATCGCAGGATGGGGTGCGTTTGTTCGCAGCTAGGCGACCGATCAGGGCGCACGATCCCCTGCCATCGGTCGCTTCCTCAGTAGTCGCAGGCTTCTAGAGGCGACTTCTACAAACAATCGCAGGTCAGGCTGGGATCGTTCGCTTGCTCAGTAGCTTCAGGCCTCTAGAAACGACTTTTGCGAATGATCATTAAATCATGTCGGATCGTTCACAGATGCAGAGTACCTTGCTTCTGGACCTTTGGTCTAGGAGCGTGTCATCATCCTCCGGGGTGGTTCCACTTCCATATCTCTTCCATTCTTTCTCACGTATTCCCAAGCATCACGGTCTGCATCACTTTCTTCTTTAAAATATGATACCCCTCTGGAAGGATGTTCCGCCATCTTATGCAGCCTAAAAACTTGCTTCTAAAATTTCTCTTAGGACCACGATTTCTAGATTTGTGATCGTGTGTGCGTGAATCCTCAAAGATTGCTACATAAGACGGTTCTTCGAGACATTGAAAAGATGAAACTTGTGACAAATGATATGTCTCGAGAAGGATTGTGACGAAGGAGTGAGCTTCAGTAGTCACATCCTTGTCATTGGATGGATTTGGCGGGGGCTCAATTTGCTCCTCCATTTCTTCTTCTTCTTCCTCATGGTTATCAACTTCCTTACTAACAAGTGTGGTGGTGGTCTGGACATGCTCATGATGATGATCGCTGGGGCAATCCTCATCAATCATGTACTGCCCTCTCACCATCTCCTGACTTTGAAATTCCTCTTCCTCAATTCTATTGAACTCAGCAACTAGATGACCAAACTGTCCTTCCAACCTTGCAACTGCTTCAGTGTTTGCCACAGTGACAAGGTTGGTTAATTGTTTTCCTAAACGCCTTGAGTGAGTCTTCTAATGATTGTTCTTGAGACGCAGGAATGGTGGGTTGGCCGACTAATTCCATGAATTCCTTAAGAGTTTCCTCTAAAGAAGATTGTTTAGGAGGATAGTCATATGATGCGGATATTCAGGATTTTGCAGTTCATCAACTTGAGGAGCAAAATTTTTCATAGCATGATCATGCCACGAAAAATCAAAATGGTTGCTCCAGTCTGGGTTATAAAAATTTGAATTTGATTCAAACCTAGGACTGGAGAAATTGGTGTTCAACTGCTCATGAGAAAAATTAGAAAATTATCCCCAATGTGGACAATCACCTATACTATGGTAAGGGCTGGAGCAGTGTGAACATAGTTCATGTGGGTAAAAATTGGTAGGGTTTGGCGTCCTACCACTAGCGGAAACATTAAAATAATCAAATGGAAGACTCATGTTTCACCAAAACAGTTCAAAATATTCCACAAGAAACAATTAACAATGTACAAAAATAAAATAAAATAAACAAAAACTAACAAAAATAAACTAAAGAAATAACTAACAAAAACAATAAATTAATTAAACAACTAAAAATAAAAATAAACCAACAAAAACTAAAAACAGCAAGTAAATAAATAAAAAGAGGCAGAAACAATAAATAAAAATAAACTAATAATTAAACAAAGCAAAAAAATTAAAGGTCTATTGGTGCAGCTAGCTGAGGTGCGCTCAAGCGTAGGAACATATGATCGAACGTAGACACGCAAACATGTAGCAGACTGTGCACATGCGTTCGATCGCAACTAGGTGCAATCGTTCACAACGGTGCGCTGCGGTTCTATCAGAGGCGCATGCTCACACGTAGCAGTGTACTAGGCGAGCGCAGGTATGCGACTGAGCTGGAATAGACTCAAGTGCATTCGATCGCACAGGGTGCGATCGATCTCACTATCACAGGCTGAAATTCCAAGGACTCAACAGAAGCTAAAAACAGAAAACCAAAAAACTAATCTAATTCTTTTTTGGATTTTTTTCTATACAAAAGCACGAAACAAAATAAAATAATTGCGCAATTAAAATAACTAGTAGAAAGATAAAATTAATCTAAGCAAAAAAAATCAATTCCAACAAAACACCGATTCCCCGACAATAGCGCCAAAATTTGTTGCACAAATTTAATTGTACTCGCCAATTGCAATTAGCGATGTAAGCGAAGTGTGCAAGTGCGAGGTCGATCCCACAGAGATTCGTGCCTTGTGTAGAAACCAATTTAAATGCCTAAACTAATAATATCTTAACCTAGTCCCAATATCAAACAGTTGGCGTGCAGAAAATAAAGACTAAATTAAATGCAATAAAATAAATAAATAAAAACGCTAAGGTCTCTAATCCACCTCACCACAAATCAATTAACATATAAACATGCTTAGCTCATACTCAATAACAACTATGCTACAAGGCATATTCTGAGCGCTAACACAATGTTCATATTTTCGTTTGTCGATAAAGCACATATGTATATCCTATTGTTATTACAAAATCTTGTCGAACTAATCGATGCAAACACTGTTTTAAGAGGTCACAACGAATGTTGACGTTTAACAATTTGTAAACAACAATCAACACACTTTTGTCACTAAAATGTATTGAAACAAAAATACATAAATTAAACGACAGAATAATACGAACTAAACATGAATATATATAAACAAATCCATAGTGAAGGGAATAAGAGACTAAATAAAAGCAAAATAAAACATTAAATTAAAGAAATGACGTTAGGAGTGTTTACAATGAAGAACAATGAGGTTTTGGGCCACAAAGGGCGCCTCAAACCGTCTCCCAAGCGTCTAGGTTCGTTTACAAAAGAAATGGAGATATTTATAGGTTAATTTTTAGGGTTTCAGCGCTATCAGGTCAGTTAAGTGCGTTCAAGCGCACTAGGTGCGTTCGATCGCACTCGTGCATGAATTTCAGCATTTGATGGGCACAAGTGCGTTCGAATGTATGCAGTGCGTTCGAATGCACTGCCTTCAGAATTAGCCCTCACATGTGATACAAAGTTGTAGACCTTTAAGTTAGCTTTCCAAAGACACCAAGATCACCCCAATCGGAGTTCTACAACTCTAGATATGGCTGTTTTGGTGGGACTCGTCGGGTGTGAATTATCGCTTGACACAAATTTGCTGTCAAAGTTCCCCGAACTATCTTAAGCCCTAGAGTTGATGGCATTAGCCCTAAATGCAACTTAACAACCTGCAAAACACTAAAACACCAAAACTAACCAAAACATTAAAAATTAACAAAGCTAAGAGCTTAACAAACATAAGTTAAGGGGGTTTAAATATACAATATTTGACACCGATCACTAATGTAGAGGAGGATCGGGAGCCCACAATGGCTAGTTTTTTAGTTGGCTTAAACCGGGAGATCCATGATAAGGTAGAGATGTAGCATTATGTGGAATTGGAAGATATGGTGCATATGGCTATCAAAGTGGAACAACAACTCAAGAGAGGGAGTGGGACACGTGCAGGCCATAACTCTAGTTCTACCTCTTGGAAATCGAGTCATGCCAAGCCATTGGACAAGTCACAAATGCCCAAACCCGAGCCCAAGTCCGCGACCACCAGCCACGTTCCTCAAGGTAAAACCGAAGCCTCTACCTCTAGGAATCGTGATATTAAATGTTTTTGATGTCAAGGCAGGGGGCCACATAGCAAGTCAATGTCCAAATAAGCAAGTCATGGTATTGTAAGCCAATGGTGAAATTGTGACCGATTGTGAAGATTCCGACACTGACAACATGCCGCCATTGGAGGATGTTTTCGAGGAGGAGTATTTAGCCCCTGACGCATTGACATTGGTGGCAAGGAGAGCATTGAGCTTGCAAGCAAATGGAGTTGATGAAGTACAACGGGAGAACATCTTTCACACTAGGTGCTACGTTAAAGACAAGGTATGTAGTGCGATTATTGATGGTGGTAGTTGTACTAATGTTGCAAGCACAGTTATGGTGGAGAAATTGGGATTGCCCATGGTAAAGCACCCTAGATCGTACAAGTTGCAATGGCTAAATGATAGTGGTGAGATAAGGGTGAACAAGCAAGTGTTAGTTGCATTTCGAATCTGTAAATACAAAGATGAAGTGTTGTGTGATGTAGTACCGATGCAAGTGGGACACTTATTGCTAGGGCGTCCATGGTAGTTCGATAGGCAAGTGAAGCATGATGGCTTTACGAACAAGTACTCTTTTGTACTTAATCAACGATCAATCACTCTTGTACCATTGACACACAAGTATCGAGGATCAAGTGAGATTACAAAGGAGAGTGATCAAAAGAAAGAGAGTGAGCAAAAGAAAAGAGTGAAAATCGAGAGAGGCCGAGAAAAATGAGAGAAAAGAAAATCAAAGTTGACCCTTGAGAGAAAATCAGAGAGAAAACAAAAGAATTTCTATGCAAAAGTGAGTGAGATCAAGCGAGCAATGTTTTCAAATCAGCTGATGATTGTACTTTTGTACAAAGAGGCACTTTTAAACACTAATGAACTTGACCTTGCTTTGCCTAGTTCTATTGTTTCTCTTTTGCAAGAGTACGAGGATGTCTTCCCCGAGGAAACACCACATGGGTTACCTTCAATCCGAGGGATTGAACATCAAATTGATTTTGTTCCCAGTACAACCATTCCAAACCGACTAGCTTATAGGAGCAATCCCAAGGAGACAAAGGAGCTTCAACGGCAGGTAAGTGAATTATTGGAGAAAGGGCATGTGGGGGAGAGCATGAGCCCATGTGCGGTTCCGGTCTTACTTGTACCTAAGAAGGATGGGACGTGAAGAATGTGCGTTGATTGCCGAGCCATCAACAACATAACGGTAAAGTATCGTCATCCTATCCCACGCTTAGAAGATATGTTAGATGAGCTGCATGGTTCTTGCATATTTTCTAAGATTGATTTAAAAAGTGGTTATCATCAAATTAGGATAAAAGAAGGAGATGAATGGAAAACCGCCTTTAAAACAAAATATGGTTTGTATGAATGGTTAGTTATGCTTTTTGGTTTGACTAATGCTCCGAGCACCTTTATGAGACTTATGAACCATGTTTTGCATGCATTTATAAGCAGATTTGTTGTTGTCTATTTTGATGATATACTCATTTATAGCAAAAACCTAGACGATCATGTAGTACATGTGAAATCCGTTTTAGATGTGCTAAGGAAAGAAAGGTTGTTTGCTAATTTAAATAAGTGCACTTTTTACACCGATAAGTAGGCCTGTAAACGATCCGAGCCGAGTCGAGCTTAGCCGAGCTCGAGCTGAGCTTGTACAGTAACCGAGCCGAGTCGAGCCGAGCTTGTACAGTAACCGAGCCGAGCCGAGCCGAGCTTGTACAATAATCTAATTTTTCCTATAATTTAAATAAATTTATATTAACTATAAACTTAAAAGATAATTTATATACTTGTTAATTTTATAATATATATAGTATAATTATTATATAATATAATTTATCTTATATAATATAACATTTAAGTTTGTATTATTGAATATAATGTTAATTGTCATTTGTCACATCCTAAAAGAGTAACGCATTATTGATTAAGTGTACATTGTTGACTAACTTTTAATTGTCACCTATGTTTTTAATTGCTTAGATTCTTAAAGCCTAGTTACTAAATTTGAGATTATTTTAATATTCATATCAAGTAATGATATAATTTATCTCTATATTTTACTTGATACTTGTTACTTGTTAGTTCTTATTTGTTATTTGTTATTTGTTAAAGTTAAATTAGTATATGATGTATATCATATATTGTAGATAATAAACATATCATATATAAATCTATATTATAATTTATTAATTTATAAGTATAAAACTAAGTTAAACTAATTTAATTTTATAAAATTAATTAATATAACATTTAAGTTTGTATTATTGTATATAATGTCAATTGTTATTTGTCACACCCTAAAGAGATACATTAATAAGGTCATTTAAGTTTGTATACATTAATGTGATTATAATTTATAAATGGTAAGAAATACATTAGTTACTTAATTAATAATCATTTAATCTATTCATTTATGAATGAAATCGAGCTCACGAGCCCTTGTCGAGTTTAGTCGGGCGAGCCGAGCTCGGCTCATTTGCTAATCGAGCGAGCTTGTACAGTAACGAGCCGAGCTGAATAGTATCGAGCTCAATTTCGATCCGAGCTCGAGCGAGCTATCGAGTGTGTCGGCTCATTTATAGGCCTACCGATAAGCTTGTATTTTTGGGATTTGTTGTTAGTGCACAAGGTATACAGGTTGATGAAGAGAAGGTACGTGCAATCCAAGATTGGTCGAGCCCCACAAGTGTAGGTAATGTTCATAGTTTTCATGGACTTGCTAGTTTCTACCGGCGGTTCGTGAAGGACTTCAGTAGCTTAGCCGCACCACTTACCGAAGTGATCAAGAAGAACGTTGATTTCGGTGGGGAGAAGAACAAGAGAAGGCATTTCAATTAATCAAAGAGAAGCTAACTAACTCACCTTTGTTGTCTTTACCTAACTTTTCTAAAACGTTTGAAATTGAATGTGATGCTTCAAGTGTTGGTATAGGCGCCGTTCTTATGCAAGAAGGACGACCAATTGCTTACTTCAGTGAGAAACTCAGCGGGGCAGCCTTAAACTACCCAACTTATGACAAGGAGTTGTATGCATTGGTTCGGGCTTTAGAGACGTGGCAGCACTACCTATGGCCTAAGGAGTTCGTGATTCACACCGATCATGAGTCCTTGACACTTGAAGGGCCAACACAAGCTAAACAAAAGGCATGCACGATGTATGGAGTTCATAGAGACGTTTCCATATGTCATTTGGTACAAGCAAGGTAAGGAGAATGTAGTCGCCGATGCACTTTCTCGCAGGTATGCCTTACTCTCCACACTTGATGCAAAATTGCTTGGTTTTGAACACATTAAACAATTATATGCTGAAGACCACGAATTTGGTGAGGAATATCGAGCTTGTGAGAAAATCGCCTCTGGTAAGTTCTTTAGGCTTGATGGATTCTTATTTCGAGAAAATAAGCTATGCGTGCCTAATTGTTCTATGAAGGAGTTATTAGTGCAGGAATCACATGGTGGGGGATTAATGAGACATTTTGGAGTTGCAAAGACTTTAGCTATTTTGCAGGACCACTTCTATTGGCCTCACATGAAACGAGATGTCGAACGAATTTGTGGTAAATGTGTCACATGTAGGTAAGCTAAATCCAAAGTGCAACCCAACGATTTGTATACTCCTTTACCAATTCCTAGTGAGCCTTGGATTGATATTTCAATTTATTTTGTGTTAGGATTGCCTAGGACTAAACGTGGAAGAGATTCCATTTTTGTGGTCGTGGATAGATTTTCTAAAATGGCACATTTTATTCCATGTCACAAAACGGATGATGCTTCGCATGTTGCTGATTTGTTCTTTAGAGAGATTGTGAGATTACATGGCATGCCTAGGACAATTGTTTCGGATAAAGATGCTAAGTTCTTGATCTATTTTTGGAAGACTTTGTGGTGTAAGCTAGGTACTAAGCTATTGTTTTCCACTACTTGTCATCCATAAATTGATGGTCAAACTGAAGTAGTAAATAGGACTTCATCTACTCTATTGAGGGCAATCATTAGAAAGAACATCAAAACATGGGAGGAATGTTTACCACATGTTGAGTTTGCATATAATAGAGCTGTTCATTCTGTTACCAAATTTTTGTCATTTGAAATTGTATATGGGTTTAATCCTTTAACTCCATTGGATTTATCTCCTTTACCTTTGATGTAGCACGTTAATTTAGATGGCAAAAAGAAAGCTGACTTTGTGAAGCAGATTCACGAGAAAGCAAGACTCAACATTGAGCGAAGAACGAAGCAATATGCCACACAAGCCAACAAGGGATGTCACCAGCTGGTTTTTGAACCCGGAGATTGGGTTTGGCTGTATATGAGAAAAGAAAGATTCCCGACGAAAAGACGTTCCAAATTGCTCCCAAGAGGAGATGGTCCTTTCCAAGTCCTCGAGCATATCAATGACAATGCTTACAAGCTAGATTTACCTGGTGAGTACAATGTAAGTGCCACTTTTAATGTTACCAATTTTAGTCCTTTTGATGTAGGTGATGATTTGAGGGCAAATCCTTTTCAAAAGGAAGGGAATGATGGAGATCAAGGCACCACTTCGAAGGATCTCGTTCAATACCAATTGGGCCGGTTACAAGAGCACGAGCAAAGAAGTTCAAGGATGTACTCAACGGACTCATTCAAGAGTTATAGGCTCAAGCAAATTCGTGGAGGCCCATTGAGCATGATCCACGTGGGCAACAAAGAATCATCACCTTGATTCAAGTTCTAGAAAGATCCGGTCAAGGCTGAATTGGCAAGAAATATTTTGGGTATATTCTAAAAGGATCGGATTGCATGGCTATTCTAGGCACCAATTTCTTTCCTTTTATGTTGTCTTTGTTTCCTTCCAAATGACTCTAGGCGTCCAGCTCTTCTTTCCTATTTTTAGCGTCTCTGTTTAGGCAAGTAGGGATTTATTTTAGCTTTAATTAGGAGAGTGGGCGTCCAGTCTTTATTGCCTTATATGTCTTGTGTGTTTTAGAAAGGTAAGGATTTCTGTCCTTACCCATTTTTTCAGCTTTAATTATGTTTTCTATGTTAGGTTTTTTTCCTTGTAATGATCAGCCCTTTAAATAGGTGCATAAGTAATGGAAAAGTCAAACATTGATTATTTATAAAACTTGTGAGGTTTATTCTCTTTGGTTCTTTGAAGAACTACTCGAACTTATCGGGATTTCCCGTGGCATTCATCTCGACTTATCAAACGGAAATTCCACCAATGTTTGTGGCGTCTTCCTTATACCAAGGTTCTTGTTTGTCATAAACAACGGGTCGAGGTCTTCAAATCTGTCCATAGAACGATCTTGGGTTCCCTTTCGTTGTTGGGTCTCGTTATTCTTGGCGGGGTTCACATCATATCAAGGAAAACATGAGCTATGGGACATTTGGTGAAAATAGGGTTTCCCTGCCACACAGTGACTGTACGTCCGGACTCAGGTGCATACGTCCGCCGCGTAATGACAAGCCGTACGTTTGGTCTCAACACCATATGTCCGCTGTATGGGTTCTCAGGGAGAACTATATTTTCTCTCCACTGTCTGCTTATCCTCCAACTCTTAAGGCTACTGGGAACTACCTGAAGCCCTCTAGTCCAGTTTACAACCTCCATGCAACGTAAAAATGCTAATCTAACCAAAACATTAACCCAAATGAGTTTTAAGGTGCAACTAAGCTAACCACTACAACTAAATAGTAACCAAGCAGCATAACAATGTAAATTAAAGCTGAGGATTGAACATTACCTCCTTGAAACAAAACCGCAAGAGTTCCGCCTCACAAACATTCCGATCCTGCGAACGCCTCACACAAACACTCACAAAGCTTGGAAACACTCTGGCAGCCTAAGGGTGTATGAAAATGGTGAAAAACACGAAGGGGGTAGGGTGCTATTTATAGGCCCAGAAAAGCAATAGACGTCTTGCCAAAGGGCATACGTCCGGTGGTTCTTGCCCAGTGGTTCAATGGCTGCCTCATACGTCCAGGTATTATCCAGAGGGTATTCAAAAAATAGCATACGTCCGGTGGTCCCGCGTACATCCGCTTGTACGGTTTGCAAAGCGTAAGTCTGATGGTCCCCCTATGATGCCCCACCCATTGGGAATATCAATTAACCAGTAATCGACCCCACAGCGCACCATCCCAGCCATGTCCCTCCGAGACACGACTTCCAGGAAATCACTTTTCTCGTCGTAACAAGAAAACTGCAACGGAAGACTTTACCAAGACTATAGGATTTAAGAGATAGTAAATAAAACATCACACAACAATACCAGAGATAGAATACTACATCCATAACATAACATGTAGTCATCAATGTACCGGTCATCAGACCGTCAACAAGAGAAATAGAAACATCCCAAAATATGTTACATCAGCATAGTTCTCAAAAGATCAACAGATCAAAGCCTAGACTTAAATTTTAAAAAAGATAACGAGATCAGAATCTTGATCATATCTGCACGGGCACATCCTCCATCCTCCCACATCGTCCTAAACCAAACCGGGTCCATGTCCTCGAAAATTACCCATATCAAGTCCTGAGCAATCACCCACGTAACCTCCGATGACATCTTCGTCTAGTGCAGCTAAACCGCACAAATAATCGTAATGATGGAGAAAAACACAAACAAAAGGGTAAGTCTAAGACTTAGTGATTTTTAACGCAGATAATGCCCATGCCAATCTTTTTGAAAATAAACTCAGGTATTTATTGAACAAAACAGTTCCTCCATGACAGATTATTTATGCGTGATATATGTATAAGAATGATATATGTATAAGAATGATACATGCATAGGATGTCAGCAATAGTCATAGTTCAACAGTATGGTCTACCCGAGATATTACCCCTTCTCAGGAGGGTTGATGCTGTCCCGAGAGACCTATAATACAATGCCAGTACCCTAGCCATTGCACAACATACCGTACGTAGCACTAGTAGCACGATCGGATCCGACCCCGAGTGGCCCACACCAACTAGTGACGTCCGTCCTGTAGTGACCGAATCATTGAGAATGGTTGCATCAAGGTCACGAAACCAATGGATTCATAGCCCTCACATAACGCACACATTTGACCATAAAGCTAACATGTATAGTAAGCCCATGGCCATTACTACCGCACGTACCGGTGTACCATGTCATACAATGCAAATTATCTTGTCTGTGTTTTACATGCATGTCTTTTTACAAGTCTCACTTGGTTAACAGATTTAGCACAACGTTTTTTTCCAAAATGACAGAGTTCATGTGCAATAAGTACAAACGGTGAGAGTTATAAAATATGCATGTTTTCTTGGTACACAAAATAAACGTGCAGTGCATGGAAAATAACAATGCGCATTATGTGAGTTAAAACTCACCTGGGTCGATACGCATCTCTGAAAACTCCAAAAGGTCCAGGTTCTCCAAATCTGTGGAACACCTTCTATTAGTCCTAATTCCACTATAACAACCCTAAATCAAAGAAAACATAAGCTATGGGGCATTTTGGCGAAAATAGGATTTCCCTGCCACACAGTGACCGTACGTTCGGGTTCGGGTTCGGGTGCGTACGTCCGCTGTGCAATGACAAGCCGTACTTCCGACCTCGATACCGTACGTTCGCTGTATGGATTCTCGGGGAGAACCTCATTTTCTCTCCATTGTCTGCCTATCCTCCAACTTCTAACGCTACTGGGTACTACCTAAAGCCCTTTTAGTCCAGTTTAAAATCTCCATGCAAAGTAACAACGCTAAACTTACCAAACGTTAACCCAAACGGGTTTTAAGGTGCAACTAGGCTAACCACTACATCTAAACAATAACCAAGCAGTATAACAACGTAACAAAAGCCTATGGATCAAATGTTACCTCCTTGAAACAAACCGCGAGAGTTCCACTTCACGAACGCTCCGAACTCACGAACTTCTTGCACACACACACTCACCAAACACCCACAAGCCTGGAAAACACTTTGGAACAAACTGCCAGCCTAGGGGCATTCTGAAACTATGAAAAATATGAGGGGGTTGGGTCCTATTTATAGGCCCAGAAAGTAGCGGACGTCCGGCCAAAGGGGCGTACGTCCGGTGGTTCTTGATGGTTCAAAAGGTGTCTCTCGTCGGTATTATCCGAAGGTACTCAAAAAGTAGTGTCGTCGGTGGTCCGCATGTCCGCTAAATACGGTTTGTAGGCGTCGTCCGGTGGTCCCCCACGTCGTCCGCTTGAGACAACAGCGTACGTCCGCCTAACCTAGCGTATGTCCACCCAAAAGTCCAAATCACCCTTCTAGCAGCCTTAATGACCCAAAGCCCAAATTAATTCCCCCACCTAAGCCACTTATCCCTAGTTAGTAATTTAGGTCACTACACCCCCCCCCATATATGTCCGCACTACAGACATAAGCATACGTTCGCCCAAAAGTCTAAATTACCCCTCTAGCATCCTTAGTGACCCAAAGCCCAAATTAACTCCCCCAACTAAGCCGCTTATGCCTAGTTAATAATTTGGGTCACTACATTCTACCCTCCTTATAAGAATTTCGTCCTCGAAATTCCAAGACAAATACCAAAAGAACAGCACTCAATGAGAAGTAGAATGTTACCTTCCGTCCATAAGGCAGTCTTGCCATGCTCAGTAGGTTCCTAGATTATCTCGTCACATCCATTAATCGATACATCATCCTCTTCAAACAGTTGTGGAAAATCGCCTCATAAGTCGTCGAGTGCATCGTACTCGATGTTTCCCACACTATACCAATCCTCATCAATTTCTACTCCCAAATCTATCCACTTGCAGAAGGAGTAGTTCCACACGCAATCCGGGTCGATTGGTATAGGTGCCATAATCTTGAAGAGAAAACAACCCTTTCTTAGTCAACTATTCCCTTACCCAAAAATGGAAATAAGTATATTGTCCAAGTATAATCTTAAAAGAAAGAGTCATACACAATCATTCAAACAAATGCGTGTAACGACTCCACATATCGTGTTCTGCTTCTCACGTTGCTTCCTCAACTCCATGATTATGCCACAGTACCTTGACGATAGGAATCGTCTTAGTACGCAACACCTGCTCCTTCTTGTCCACGATCTTAACTAGTTCCTCCACATAGGTTAATCCCTCCTGGATTTTCAATGGCTCATACTCCACAATTACATCGGGGTTAGCGATGTACTTCCCTAGCATCGACACGTGGAAAACGTCATGCGTTCCAACCAAATCTGGGGTTGAGGCAATCCTATAAGCCAACCTTCCCACTTTCTGAGTAATTTTGAACGGTCCAACAAATCTGGGGCTAAGCTTCCCCCTCTTCCCAAACTGCATTACTCCCCTCATAGGTGATACCTTCAGGAACACACGATCTCTCACTTCGAATTCCAAAGGTCTCCTTCGGTTATCAGCATAACTCTTCTGCCAACTCTAAGCTGCACTCATTCTTTCCTTGATGACACGCACCTTCTCACGAGTGTCCTAAATCAGCTCTGGCCCCAACGTTTGTCTCTCTCCGACATTGTCCCAATACAAAGGTGATTGGCACTTTCATCCATAAAGTGCTTCATATGGCGGCATTCCAATAGTCGCCTGATAACTATTGTTGTAGGCAAACTCGATCAAAGGCAAGTACTGAATCCAACTCCCTTTGAATTCCAACACACATGCCCACAACATATCCACTAGGATCTAGTTCGTCCACTCAGACTAACCATCTTTCTGAGGATGAAAAGCAGTACTAAACTTTAGCGCCATCCCTATTTCCTTCTGAAGACTTTGCCAGAACCTCGAGGTAAAATGAGAGTCTCTATCTGAAATGATTGCAGATGGTACTCCATGTAAACGGACTACATTCTGGACATATAGTCTAGCCAACTTATCCATCAGATCCTTAACCTTTATGGGAATAAAGTGAGCACTTTTCATCAACCGATCGACAACAACCCAAATGGAATCTTCCTCAGTGGGTGTCTTGAGTAGCCCTAAAATAAAATCCATCGCGATCTCGTCCCACTTCCACTTTGGTATAAGCAACGGCTTAAGCATTCCCACCAGTCTCTGATGTTCCGCCTTCACTTGTTGATAGATTGCACACTGCTCCACAAACTTTGCAATGTCTTTCTTCATATTGTTCCACCAATATGACCCCTTCACGTCATGGTACATCTTGGCACCTCCAGGATGCACAATGTATGGAGAATGATGAGCCTCACTCATTATCTCCTTTCTCAATCCTCCAATTCCTGGTACACACACTTGCTTGAAATGGGTGAGCAACTCGTCCTCCTTAAGACAAAACTCCTTTGTCTTACCTTGCAATTGCTTGATCTTGGCACACTCGGGATCTTCAAGGTAGCCTTGATTCTTGCAAGCAATTATGAACCATCGAGTTAGCCAAGTGTATAGCATGCCTTTGCCTACTACTTCCAATCCCATCCCGGTGAGTTCCTTAATCAACTGGGGTTGAGAAATCCCAAGGCGACAAGCTCCACCATTGATTTCTTGCTCAGCATCTCTACTACGTTAGCCTTACCGGGATGATAATTGATCTCACAATCATAATCCTTGATCAACTCTAGCCACCTCCTCTCTCATGTTCAATTCCTTTTGAGTGAAAGAGATACTTCAAGCTCTTATGGTCCATGTAGATCTCGCTACCATACAAGTAGTGCCTCCAAATCTTAAGAGCAAACACAACCAGCCAACTCCAATCGTGTGTGGTAGTTACGCTCATATGGTTTTAGCTGGCGTGAAGCATAGGCAATAACATTGCCATTTTGCATCAACATCAACCTAAACCCTTCTTAGAAGCATTGCTATACACTCTGAAATTACCATTCCGTAGGCAATGCCAATCTTTGGAGCGATTACCAATCGCCTCTTCTCTTGGAAACATTGCTCACACTCATCCTCACAAAAACAAGCATTCTTCCTAGTCAAAGCGTTGAGTGGTCCCCAACTTGAAAACCTTCGATGAAGCATCGATAGTAACCATGAGTCCTAAGAAACTCCGAATCTCAAACACACTAGTTGGCCCTGTTCACTCAACCACGGCCTTCACCTTCTCCGAGTCAACTGCTACTCCTTTTCCAGAAATAACATGTCCGAGGAAAGACACGCTATCTAGCCAAAACTCGCACTTCTCGAGTTTAGCATAAAGCTTTTCGCTCCTAAGCCTCTCCAATATCTTCCGTAGGTGCTCCTTGTGCTCGTCCAACGTTTGAGTAGATCAATATGTCGTCAATAAAGACAACGGTGAACTGATCCAAATAGTCATGAAAGACTTTGTTCATCGTGTCCATAAAGATTGCTGGTGCATTAATTAGTCCAAAGGACATAACTAAGAACTCGTAGTGTCCATAACAAGTCCTAAAGGCTGTTCTAGGAATGTCCTCTTCCTTTACCCTCCCTTGGTGATAGCCCGAGCGCAAATCGACCTTAGAAAACACCTGCGCTCCTTGCAGCTAATCCAACAGGTCATCAATCCTTGGCAAAGGATATCGATTATTGATTGTCACCTTATTCAACTCCCAATAGTCAATGCACATCCTCATTAACCCTTCCTTCTTCTTAACATACAACATCGGTGCTCCCCATGGTGATATACTAGGGCGAATAAAACCTTAGTCCAAAAGCTCCTGGAGCTGTTCCTTTAGTTCTTTCAACTTCGACGACGCCATCCTATATGGTGCCTTCGAGATAAGATTAGTGCCTGGCACACACTCAATCCCAAACTCCACCTCCCTCTATGGTGGTAATCCAGAGTAGTCTAACAAAAAGACATCTGGATACTCGCACACCACAAGAATATCTTCCAGATTCTTCTTTGCTTGCTTCGTTGGAGCGACAATGAATGCCAAAAACGCCTGATCGCCTCCAACGATAAGCTTTCTCGCCTACATGGCTGAAATCCTTGGAGGTAAGGACCTCGCTCGCGTTCCAACGTACATCACTTTTCCTTTTCCCCAGGGCGTAAGCGTCACTTGCTTTAGAACGCAGTCGATAATTGTCGAGTGCCTCGTCAACCAATCCATTCCGAGAATAACGTCATAACTAAACATAAGGAGAACAACTAAGTTTGTGGGAAGTACTCTTCCACAAATGCTAACAAGGCATTCGCAAACTACACGCTTACAGACCACAATTTTCCCTACAAGTGTAGTTACAACTAGACCAGGTTCCAAAGTTCTCACTATAAGTCTAGACAACCTTACAAATACTATAGATACGAAAGAGTGGGTAGCCCCCGAATCAAACAAAACTGAAGCTTCAAATCCAAGTATAGGGACAGTACCTGTCACCACTTCCGATCCTCCTTACGGTTCCCCTAGAACAAGCGCGTAAACCCTAGCTGGTGCCAAAGGCTTTTAAGCAACCCCTTTGCTCATAGTCCTTCTTTGAAGTGATGGCATGATAGCAAGTCCCGGTTGCCATCCTACAGGGCCCCCAGTGTACATGGTTACACTTCTTGCATAACTCACGTGCGATTCCTTTGTGATGAAACGAGGTTACAGGTACATCCTTGTGACCTCTGGGGTGAAAACTCCCCACCCATCCTCTTAGGGCCCGGCTCCTCACAAGTACCAGTTCCTTGAGTCCTCCTCTTTGATCCGTTCAAACTCTCCTCGTAGATTGATGCCTTATCGACCAACTGGGAGAAATCTTGAATGTCGAAACAGCTCATCATGATCCGAATATGAGTGTTCAAAACCTCGTTCAAACTTCTTAGCTTTCTTTTCCTCAGTTGGGATGAGGTACAGTCCAAAGCGTGACAACTGCAGAACTTCACAGCGTACTCAATCACTGACATCCCTCCTTGGACCAAATCCAAAAACTCTCGTGCCTTCGCCTCCTGTACTACTCTAGGAAAGAAGTGCTGATTGAACTCGTGCTTGAAAACTTCCTAAGAAATGGTAGTCTTCGAACCCAAGCACCACTTTCTTATCCTGCCACCAGCACTTAGCTTCCCCAGTTAGCTTATAAGCAACGTAAGCCACCTTCTACTCATTGGTACATCCAAGAGTAGCTAACAACTCCTCCACGTCGTTCAACCAATTCTCAACACTGGTGTGATCACCTTTCCCGTCAAAACTTTCCGAGTGATGACTGTAGAAATCTTTTAGAGAGCATCCAGTTCCTTCAACCGGCTGTCTCGCAACCCTATCGCGATCGATGGCCGAAACCAACTGGCCAATTGCTTCCATCACTTGACTTCACAGGAGTGTGCCTCAATAGGAATGTCCACAGTCAGGGTGAACACTTCCTTCTCCGATCTCCAAGCATTAGGTCCGATTGCGGTTCCTTGGGTGGCATTCTCTGTGAAGGAGTTAGAAACTCTACTAGAACCAAGCGAACAAACCTAGAGGCTAAGTCTTAATTGCTTATCTATCCTAATCTCTGGTGTGATCATGGCCTAAGTTCTCTTTTCCCTCTATCCTATAGTCTTCTCAGAGCAAAGAGCTCTGATACCAACTGTGACACCCCGCCTGATAGGAATATCAATTAACTAGTAATTGACCCCATGACGCGCCATCCCAGCTATGTCCCTCAAAGACATGACCTCCGGGAAATCACTTTTCTCGTCATAACAAGAAAACTGCAACGGAAGACTTTACCAAGCCTATGGGATTTAAGAGATAGTAAATGAAACATCACACAACAATACCAGAGATAAAATACTACATCCATAACATAATAAATAGTTACCAATGTACTAGTCATCAGACCATCAACAAGGAAATAGATACTTCCCAAATTACATTACATCAACATAGTTCACAAAAGATCAATAAATCAAAGCTTAGACTTAAGCTTCAATAGAGCTAATGATATCAAGATCTCGATCATGTCTACATGGGCAGATCTTCCATCCTCCCACATCGTCCTAAGCCATACAAGATCCATATCCTCAAAAATTACCCGTATCAGGTCCTGAGCAATCACCCAAGTAATCTCTGACGGCATATTCGTTTAGTGCAGCTAAACTGCGCAATTATTTGTAATGATGGGGAAAGATATAAATAAAAAGGGTAAGCCTAAGACTTAGTGATTTTTAACACAGATAATACCCATGCCAGTTTTCAGTAATGAACTCAGGTATTTATTAAGTAAAAGCAATTTTTTCATGACGGTTTAATTATGCGTGATATATATATAGTAATGATATATGCATATAGTGTCAGCAATAGTCATAGTTCAACAGTATGGTCTACCCGAGATATTACCCCTTCTCAACAGGGTTGATGCTATCCCGAGGGACCTATAATACTGTGAAACCCGAGAAAATAATTAAATTTATTATTAATAACCTCATAGTAATTTAAATTAATTAATAGAATAAATAGCATAATATGATGATTTAGAATAATAGATATAATAATAATGATTTTATCATAATTGAAATATGTCTGAGAATAATATAATAACAATAATATCTAATAATATATTTATGTAATGATTTTAATGATAGGGAGAATAACTAATAATAATGTTAGTGTGACAAATGATTAATAAAATAAAATAGGTTTATGTTTTAGCATAATAATGTATAATAATAAGTGAAGATGTAAATAATTAATGGTGATGGTAAGTTGTAGTTATAATAAATAAAAATAGTGTAGGGAATTATAAAGTGGGTAATAAAGATAGAATTTAATTTGGTGTGGGGTAATCTTATAATTTTAAATAGATGGGGTTTTATTTAATAGGAGAATCTTGTATATGCCACATGTCAAGCAAGGGTTGGATGGGATGACATAACCTTATCCCCTCCATTCTCCTAAAATGCCACATGCAGCCCTTCCCCCTCTCTTTTCCCTTTTCTTTCTTTTCTTCTCCCTCCTTTCACGCACGTCACTTTCTTCTCCCCCCTTTCTCTCCTTTCTTCCTCCTCTTCTCATCTTCTTCTCCGTTCTCCACGCACACGCACAGAAATGGGAAAGAGAGAGAGACCGAGTCAAGAGAGCATGAGAGAGAGAGAGAGAGAGAGAGAGCTGCTGTATAGAGGAAGAAGAAGAGGGAAAAACGCGGGTTCTGGAAAGTTCCGTCCAGTTGGCATCTACAGCTCCGATCGACGATCATCCGTGGTCCGATGAAGCTGAAATTTTGCAAGGAGGTTCACAACATGTAAATATCTATTGTGAACGGTGGAGATCGGATTTGGAGCAATCTACAGTCGTTTTCTTGCACGTGAACAGTAGCTCCGTTTTGGTGAGTTTCTCCTCTTATTTTGTAGAAGCTAATTAGTTAGGGATCTTGTTATATTGTTGAAGTATTTAGTTTCTCTTTTAAGGTTTTGGTGCTACCCATTAGGATTGAAGCTTGAAATCTTGATGATTTGTGAGAATTTAATTAGGTCCGAAAATTAGGGTTCTTATATAAGATTTTTGGGGCTTTTGTTAATTTATGGAATTTCTAGTTTCTCTTTGTATTTTTGTATTGCCCATTGAGTAATATGCATGAAAATCATTTAGATTTGTGATTTAGGTAATCTCTAATTAGGTTTATGATCGGTGCCTAAAAGTGCTTATTTGGACCCCTTAATTTATATTCGTTAGACCTTTGGCATTGTTAATATTTAATCATTTTTAGTGTTTTTAGTATTTTGTGTTGTGCAGGACATTGCATTAAAACATGGCTAGCAAAAGGCAAAATGCACCAAGCGAAGAAGATTCCTGCCAAGTGCGTTGACGCACTCATGCACGCCGCATGAGCGGTCGACGCATGCCCAACCGGCCTAAGCGGTTATCTGCGTTGACGCAAGGGACTATGATCGAACGCCGTCGATCGACCCTAAAGCGGTTATTCACGGTCGAGCAGCAGGTGCGCGATACGATGAATAACGATGCGTTCAACGCAGTAGTGCGTTCAAACATACTTGGACCCGTGTATTTTCTTATTTCCCACGTTTGGGAGGTGCCTCTAGGGCCCAGAGCCCCCTGTTTTCCACTGTAAATCCCTCCTAAATTGTCATTTATTTAATTTATGTTTTACTTTTATTTAGTCTCTTATTCCCTTCACTTTAGATTTACTTAAATGCTTTCATAGTTAGTTTTACATTTAATCCGTTTATTATTTGCCATGCTAGTTCGTTTCGGTTTAATTTCGTGACAAAGTTGCATCGATTGTGCCGTAGTTGTTTGGTCATAGCGTTTAGTCCGATGGATACATTTCATCATTAGGGCTACGTCCATTTATCCATTGTAGTTAGTGTTAAATCACTTTCACATTGGATCCTTTGGACCTAGACCTTTCATGTTTTGTCTTTCGTCAAATGGGCGTACGTGTTGATTATTTCAATAGGCACGATAGGACTTGCATAGGGCGTAAGCATGCATGAACTAGCGTGACACTAGAACATGCATTGCTTTTAATCGATAGACGGATGTTTAATTAACTATATATTTAAATATATATTCATGTTTAGTTCGTATTATTCTGTCATTTAGACGAAAATATGAACAATGTGTTAACGCTCAGAGTATGCCTTGTAGCATAAATGTTTACTGAATATGAGCTAAGCATGTTTATATATTAATTAATTTATTGTGAGGTGGATTAGGGACTTTAGTTATTTTATTTCTTTATTTTAATGCATTTTAATTTAGTTTATTTTAATGCACGCCACATGTTCGATATTGGAACTAGGTTAAGGTAATATTAGTTTAAGGGTTTTAAAGTTAGTTTTTGACAAACACGATTCTCTGTGGGTTCGACACTCGCACTTGCACAGCCACATTACTACAATCGACTCGTGCAATTGGCGAGTACTATTTTTGGTACGACCAGTTTAGAATTTTGGGAAATTTAGTAAGTAGTTAAATGCCTAGTATTAATGTGGGGCTTTTATGTGTAATAGATTTATATGTAGTATTCAAGTTTCGGGTTAGTGAATTAATGAATTGAATTCTAATTTTACATATGGGTTAAGTATAGGCATAAACCCTAATTTTATATATGTTGTGTTAATTTAGGGCTTTTGGTAAGTGAATACAAAGAGGGTTGTTTAAATGGTTTAATTGCATGTAAGTAATAATTAACTCTAGGTTTTTATGGGTTCCATGTAGATTAATACCTAGCTTAGGTTTTAATGTCATATTAGAATCATAGTGATTATTATAATTGTTTATGAGTATGATAAATCGGGGTAAATGACAATGAGCATGAACATGTAAGTGTTATGTATATAAAATGGTAAATAAGTATATAATGTGAGATATAGTAAGTAGTAAGTAGATACGTAAATGAGTTTAATAGTTTAACAATGATAATGAGTTCTAATAGTATGCATGACAATGTTATAGAATAATGGAGCATTAGAGGATAATAACAATTATAGGGTTAAGTATAATGCCTAAACTAGAGTTTATGTATATGCCTCTAGAGGTAGTGATTAAATATATATTATGTTATAATATAATAGTTTAGTTTAACAAAGTCTTTAAGACATTAAATGGTTAAAAGACTTGGTCTAATTAGAATGATTAAGTACTTGATTAAAGAATAAGTATTAAATAAAATAATGTAAGATAAGAGATTGTAGTGTCTACTTAGTTATGAGAAAGTGTGAGATTCTTGTAGGATTCTTGTAGGATTCAAGTATCTTAGTGTAGTAAAGTTGAGTTGAAATTAATTATGTGTTTATGTTGTAAATTCCTAGGTGCATTGTGGTTAAGTCAAGAGTTCAACTGAAGGGTACTCAGATGACCAAGATAAGTATTTTACTTACTGGGCAAAATAAAAAGGTTACTATTTTTAAAGTATAAAAGACACTCTGATTGAATGATTGATGTATGATGTTTGAGTTTGAGATACTATGTTTATTTATGATGATTCATGAGATGTATGGTTGAGTGATTGATTTAAAGTGTTTGGTGATAACATGATTATATAACGATGTTTGGATGAATGCTGGATGTAAAGTAATGATGATAATATGCTTATGTATGATGTTTTATGAGATGAGCTGGATGAATGTTTGATGAAATGTTATTATGAGTATTTGATGATTCACATGGTTTAAGGCACGATTAAATGATGTTCATGATATGAGATATGATAATATGAGTTTAAGGTTTTGTTATTAAGAACATGATCATAGCACGAGCAATGTAACAAAAACGGGGTGATGGCTCCCGATAGTTGTTGGCAAGCCACCTACCGCAGAGTTGGCCTCTTGCATAACGAGAAACTGGGGTGACGGCTCCCGGTAGTTGTTGGCAAGCCACCTACCGCAGAGTTGACCTCATGCATAACGAGAAACTGGGGTGACGGCTCTCGGTAGTTGTTGGCAAGCCACCTACCGCAGAGTTGGCCTCTTGCATAACGAGAAACGGGGTGACGACTCCCGGTAGTGATGGCAAGCCACCTACCGCAGAGTTGGCCTCACAATGAAAAAGGCACAAGATGATGAGCATAAGCTTGAGCATGAGCATGCATAGCATATGATTGAATGAATTTGATACTAGATGTATCAATATGCATATGTGACTGGTATGGGACGGAACGCATATGTATATTGTTACGGCTAGACATTGCATGATGACATCTAATATGCTTATTGTTAAGTTATGATATGTAAATGATATGTAAATGTGAACAAGTTAAATGACTATTTTGGAAAAGCCTAGTAAGTTCTATACTGCTGAGGTCTCTATTTTTAATAGAAACGGTGGGCTCATAATTCCACCTGTATCTCGGGTTTCCGGGGTGCAGGTGATGTTGTGGATGCAGGTACAGAGATGGTAAATGAAGTTGATGTTGTGGGACTGGTTGTTAGTCTTATTTGGTAGAGCACATATGTATAGGCTTTGATGTGAGTATTTATGTATATGGCACGTGTCGCCTGTGACACCTATGTATACCCATCCTTTTATATGTAAAGCTTAATTCACATAGATGTATTTGTCAGCTCTGATGTGTTATGTTATGTCTAATATAATTTATAATCCGCTGCTAAGATGTAAACTCTGATGTATCATAAACGATGCATATAGCTCTGGTAGACTTATTATATTGTCAATCAGGTTATTGCATGGGTTCGTGGCATACTGCGGTATAGCCATGCCACTGTGACAATCCGCTTTGTTGTGGGTTATTGGTTTTAAAAAGAAAAATTTTTAATCATGCTTTTATCTTAAGCGGGTCGTCACAAATACAATGTCAGTGCCCCAGTCATTGCATAACATACCGTACGTAGCATTAGTGGCACGATCGGGTACAACCCCGAGTGGCCCACACCAACTAATGACGTCCGTCCTGTATTGACCGAACCATTGGGAATAGTTGCATCAAGGTTGCAAAACCAATGGATCCACAGCCCTCATATAACGCACACATTTGACCATAAAGCTAACATGTATAGTAAGCCCATGGCCATTACTACCGCACATACCAGTGTACCATGTACTACGATGCAAATTATCTTGTCTATATTTTACATGCATGTCTTTTTACAAGTCTCACTTAGTTAACAGATTCAGCACAACATTTTTCTCAAAATGACAGAGTTCATGTGCAATAAGTACAAACTATGAGAGTTGTAAAATATGCATATTTGTTCGGTACACAAAATAGACGTGCAGTGCATGAAAAATAACAATGCGCATTATATGAGTTAAAACTCACCTAGGTCAATACGCGTCTCCGAAAACTCCAAAAGGTCCAGGTTCTCTAAATCTGTGGAAAACCTTTTATTAGTCCTAATTCTACTAAACAAACCCTAAATCATGGAAAACATGAGCTATGGGACATTTGGTGAAAATAGGGTTTCCTTGCTACATAGTGACCGTACGTTCGGGCTCGGGTGCGTACATTCGCCGTGTAACGACAAGCAGTACATCCGGTCTCGACACCGTATGTCCGCTGTATGGGTTCTTGGGGAGAACCTCATTTTTTCTCCACTGTCCGCCTATCCTCCGACTCCTAAGGGAACTACCTAAAGCCCTCTAGTCTAGTTTGCAACCTCCATGCAACGTAAAAACGCTAATCTAATCAAAACGTTAACCCAAACGGGTTTTAAGGTGCAACTAAGCTAACCACAACAACTAAACAATAACCAAGTTGCATAACAACGTAAATTAAAGCTGAGGATTGAACGTTACCTCCTTGAAACAAAACCACAAAAGTTCTGCCTCACGAACGTTCCGATCCCGCGAATGCCTCACACACACACTCACCAAACACTCACAAAGCTTGGAAACACTCTGGTAGCCTAGGGGCGTATGAAAATGGTGAAAAACACGAAGGGGGTAGGGTGCTATTTATAAGCCCAGAAAAGTAGCAGATGTCCGGCCAAAGGGCGTACGTTCGGTGGTTCTTGCCCAGTGGTTCAATGGGTGCCTCGTATGTCCAGGTATTATCCAGAGGGTATTCAAAAAGTAGCGTACATCCGGTGGTCACGCATACATCTGCCTGTACAGTTTGCAAAGCGTACGTCTGATGGGTCCCCCCCTCTTACGTCCGCACTACAGACAGAAGCGTACGTCCACCTAACCTAACGTACATCCCCGCAAAAGTTCAAATTACCCCTCTAACATCCTTAGTGATGCAAATCCCAAATTAACTTCCCCAACTAAGCCACTTATGCCTAGTTAATAATTTGGGTCACTACACTCAAATACCTCAAGATCCACTTGACTGCCTCTCAATGCTGCTTCTCTAGATTACACATCTACTTGCTCATTGATCGGACCAAATTTAGGTACTCGCAATTGAACGAACCAAAGTTCGTATAGCGGTTGCGCAAGTACCAAGTCGAACCCACAAGGAACCGTAAATTGCTTTGTGCGAAAATAACTTCGAGTCTAGGTTAGTGCTATTTTAGCCTAGCTCCGCAGTGGGTGTTTGTGACAACTTGAAAGCAAATAAAAGCAGAAATGTAAATGAAATGTAAACACCAAGGTTGAGCTTTTCACCTTACCATTTCAACTACGTTAATTGGAAACGCTAAGCTAAAACATTCGTCTATCGGTTTGAGGTAAAACTAAATCTCTTGCACCTATCGAAGGATTAAAGGAATCCGTCCCTTTGATGAAAGACAAACCATAAACGGTTTAAGGCCCAAAGGATCCAATGTGAAAGTGATTTAACACTAACTACAATGGATAAATGAGCGTAAACGAAGGATGGAATGTATCCATCGGAAAAAACCAAAATAAACGATTATTGCAATCTCACTTGGTTTTGTCACCAAACCAAGTGAGAGACGATTTAAGTAAATAAAGAAATAACGGAATGAAATAACTTAAACGTAAGCAATTAATATATTATGGTGAGGCTACATCCTCAACCTTAGTTGGGATCTAGCCTCCCATAAGCAAAAGAAGCGTAAATAAGCAAAATAAAGGCATTATAGCTAAACTAATGTAAAGAACTGCAAAGAAAAGGGCAGAGCAGGGCCAACAGAGGCAAACTGCTCTAAAAAACGCGCCCAAAGTAAAAGCTCCCGAACAAATGGACCTAGGGTCCTATTGTGGTCGAACGTAGGGCACAAGTTCGACCACAAATAATCCAAGTCAGGGCAGCGTGCGTTGAACGCAGAAAGTACTTGGCGTTGAATGCAGATAACTACTAAGGCCGGCTGCAGGCTACATGCGACGTGCTGCGTGCGACCGTGGTGCTGTAGGCTACGTGGGTACGTTCGAACGCACCAAGTGCGGTCGAACGCACTATGGCAGGATCTTCACTTTAAGTCCACTTTCTTGCCCTTTCTTAGCCATGTTTGTTGCAATGACCTGCACAACACAAAATGCTAAAAACTATACAAAATATTAGTTATTAACGCAGCTAAGAGCCTAACAACCATAAGTAAAGGGGTGTATAATAAACAATATTTGACACCGATCAAATACCCCAAAACTTACATTTTGCTAGTCCTTTAGCAAAACAAAATGAAAAAAACATAATAAAAACATAAGTCCGCTTTCGTGGGAGAACGATTGCATTGAGCGTATGCAACAAGCTTTTTAAACCTCTAGGAGTTCTCTAGAGGACGAGTGAAGTCTCGTGAGGGTTTTTCAGAAATGATACCCACAAACATTTGTGCAAACATTTTATTCTCAATCATGCAAAAATATATCAATCATGGTTTAAATTCAAAAGCAAGCTTAATTAAACAAACACTATCTTCACAAATTTCAGGGAATTAACAATCAATATACAAACATGGCATAATGAGATACAAAAATCAATTCTAGTGAAAGTGAGATTAGCACAAAAATATGGGATTTCAAAACTAATCTTTAGTCTTGTATGCTTTGACACTCAAAATTTATTGGACAACACATCAAAAACAATAACCAAGGTTTATCAAAAACTTTTTTTTTTTATTTTTTATTGCATATTAAGCTTTCTAATTGACCCATGTATCAAGCGTTAAGTCAATGACTCCCAAACCAAATGGTTTTACGGCATTAAGCGTAAAAACACCCCTAAGGACCTACTAACTCAAGTCAAAAAGGCTACGAAGTTTTGCTAACCACATCTAACTTCACACTTTTTTACGCGAATACTCTTTGCTTAATGAGGCAAGAGATCCGGTTACTCAGTGGAAAGCTCAAAATGATCATTTTTTTTTAAAATGAACCATGGTTATCTTTCCAAACGGTTTTCCAACTACATTCAAGCTTACAAAACTAACAAGACCAAAATCAAATTTTTATCCCACAAATTACGTACCAATCGTGCTCATGAAACTCAAATTGAACTACAATATCTCATGATGCCAAGAAAGTAACATAACTGAAAATCCCTTAATCAATGTGATCATGTGTTCATCAAATTAAGTACACTAATGATAATAAACCATAACTAGCATAAAATGCATAATTTAAAAACAAAATGTGCACACAATGATAAAAATACCCCCAAACTCAAAATCTGCACTATCCACAGTGTGCTGATATAGAAAATGAAAAACAGTGTGCAAGGGGTATAAAAATAAACCAGGACGTCACAAAGACGTCACGGGGCTGATGGTGGTGCATGAGCTCCTGCTGCTGGAGGCAGTCTGTCCATGATGGCTCAGAACATCTCCTGGACCTCGGGTCGATCCTGACGAACATCCCTCTGCAAATCCACAAAATGAAATCGTACGTCCCTGATCTTGGATCGTATGTCCACGAGGGTGTCCTGGAAGTGTAACAAGTCTGAGCGTCTAAGCGTGATACACTCCTCGTCCTCCTCTAGCTGCTCCTCCTCATACTCCTCAGGCTGCTCATATGCCTCTCTCTGTGGCTCAAATGCCATCTCATGCTCAGCTGCCATATCTGGAATGTCCATGGGCTAGGGCTCCAGTGCGGGCTCTGGCTGTAGCTGTGGTGCTGGCTCTGGTGCGGCTCTAGGCATGTGAGATAGACTCTGGCGCCACTGGATGGGGCCAAAGTATGGGTCTCAATGATCGGCCCGTCCGATGGTGTACCTTTGATCCCTATCTTCCTCAAAATGTGCGTGATGAGAAAGGGAAAAGGCAATCCCCACGTCTTCGTATGCTCCGCCCCCCGATGGTGTACTCCCTCACAGAATTTCTGGATCTGACTCCAGATAATCTCAAGAATGGAACACTAGAATCCTCTGTGGAATGAGTAGAGGGCACTGAGGAATAGGTCCCGCCTCTGTGTCTTGTGTCCCAATGGACACACATTTCGGTATAGCACCATGTTGATAAAGAGGAGATTCCGAGGAATCTTCGTCTTGCTAGCTGCATTCCAACGGTCATAGGCGTATTGCCCCTCACACATATCGGAAACAATATCCTCGAGTGTAAGCATGGAGGGGCACTCAATCCATGGGATGTCCGACTCAGGCGGCTCATGGCTGCACTTCAACACAACCGCTATATCTCCAATGGTCACCTCCACTTCTCTCCCGTCAATGGAAGAGAAAAGACTGTCCGGCTGGTCACCGTCAATCCTCAGATGAGTGTAAAACTCTCTGACCAGCCGCTCGTATGCAGTGGAGGCGACGGGTTTGAAAAGCCTTTTCAAACCCCGGCGCTTCAATTCCTCGATGGCCCAACTTGTCGCTTCATTGTTGGAGAACACCTCTTTGACGGCAAAAGTGTTCTCCAACAAGAGCTTTCGACTCTCCATCGATGGCCTGGCTATACTAGTATGGGACCCCAAAGACCAGGATGACGAACCTCGGCCTCTAGGCATGCTGGAGGTTCGTTGGGGACTTTCGTCGAGCACCTGGTGGGCAGCCCGAATTCAAAGGGTTGAAGAACCCCGCTTCAAATTAACCCAACCCCCTGCAAAACAATCAAAAACAACCCAACAAACAACTGGGCACAATCCACAGTTGGAGTTGTGCCCTAAATCAATAAAACGTGCAAGAATTTTGGGGTTGGGGGGGTTTTCAGATTTTTTTTTTTTTTTGAAAAAATAGGAAAAAAAATGAAATGGGGGAAAAAAATGGTGCGGCGGCGGCTTAGAGAGGCCGGCGGTGGTGGGGTGGTGGTGGAGGATTGATGGGAGGTGGTGGGTTGGTGTTTGGAATGGTTTTTGGAGGATGAGGGAAGGAGGAGGGGTTTCGGGAAAAAAAAAAAAAAGGGAAATCGGGGTGTTAGGGTGGCCTGAGGTGGGTGGGTATGGTGGAGAATGGCCGGAAGTGGTGTCTCGGTGGTGGGGAGGTGATGGGTGGTGGGGATTTTTGGATTTTAGGGAGGGTTTGAGGTGGGGAACGGAGAAGGAGAGGGGGAGAGGTGTACGGCCGAAAGGGGAAAATGGGGAAAAAGTGACCTAAAGAAAAACTGTTACTGTTTAAAACCGAGCACGTTCAAACGCATAAGTATATTCGATCGTACTGCAAAAGGGTGTGTAGTGCATGATACGTTCGAACTTGTGCAAGCAATTTCGAACGCATGCGTGTAGTGCAGTGCGTGTGTGAAGGGGCATTGCGGTCGAACCCACCAAGGCAAGGTCGAACGTAGGCTGTGTACACGTTCAAACGTATAGGCGTACGTTCGAACGCAGAGAGCAACAAAAAGATTTTTTACAAAAATTTTACACAAAGGTTTTTTTTTTTTTTAAATAAAAACACAAAAAATAATATTTACACAAACACACAACATAAAACAAAATAAAATACTTACAAAAAGACAATAAAATATTTACACAAAAATAAAATATTTACAAAAACACCCCCAAACTTAAAACGTTACATTGCCCGCAATGTAACCGAATTAACCTAGGGGACAAGTCAATTTAGGTATAGCATAAAAGAATGCTTCCCCAAATTTGACTAAAAAGTAAAACATAAACATAATGAGGGGTGCCTCCCACAAGCGCTAAGTTTAACGTCTTCAGCCAGACTCTTGATAAGGATCAAACTACCTATAACACTAGGTAGACACAACTACTGTACCAGGAATGGTGGGCACTATCTTGCCCGGGTCAAACGGGTGATGGTTGTAGCTGGGATAATCAATATGCAAAGGTGGATATCCAGCTACTACCGACCTCAAATGATCATAAAATGGGGGAGGAAAATAATCATTCCTTCCCAGGGTCAATCTCGACCTCCTTGGCCGCATATGAATGGGAGCAAAATGTTTGCTCTCAGCAGTAAAATCGGGTGACTCAAATGTGGAGGAATAAGCAATGGGAAAAAATAAATCCATGGTTTTCCCACACTCTGGCTGTAACTCAGATATGGGATCTATAATGAAAGGAAGTAGCTCAACTACTTCATCTAAATACTGATCATCTCCCAACTGAGCAAATAGCTCCAGCTCAATGTCCTCCAAACTTGGCTCAACTACTTCCCTAGTTGGCTCAAGTATCCTACCAAAATCTATGTTTCCTCCTACCTGAGCGAAACATTCCAACTCTAGGTCCTCTAGACTGAGCTCATAGCTCGGCTCGTCAAGCTGTAGTGGCTCACTCAAATCATAATGACCTCCAGATGGTGCAAAGCACTCCATATCAGGGTCCTCCAGGCTAGGCTCATGCAAAGTTGGCCTAATCAGCCTGTCTAAATCTAGGTCATCAAAATCTTGAGTAAAACACTCAATCTCTGGGTCTTTCAAGCCAAAGTCATCAGTGATTTCTTCAATGAAGTACATAGGATGGGTCTCATCGTACTCCAGTGGCTGGCTATTGATGTTGAAATTATTTAGCTCAACCGTCATGTTTCCAAATGAGATCTTCATAACTCCCGTCCTACAGTTGATTAGGGCGTTAGCCGTAGCTAAGAAAGGTCGCCCTAGAATCACTGGAATTTGATTTGCCACATCGTGGACTGGCTCCGTGTCTATCACTATAAAGTCCACAGGGAAATAAAATTTGTCAACCTTAATTAACACATCCTCAAGTATTCCCCGTGGTCTCTTAAGTGACCTATCTGCCAACTAGAGCGTCACAGTGGTTGGCTTCAACTCTCCCAGTCCCAACTTCAAGTACACTGAATAGGGAAGGAGATTCACACTTGCCCCTAGGTCCAACAATGCCCTATTAATCTGACTCTCTCCAATCATGCAAGCAATTGTCGGGCATCCAGGGTCCTTATACTTGATGGGTAGCTTGCATTGGAGGATGGAGCTCACTTGCTCCATCAGATAAGCCTTCTTAGGGACATTGGTTTTTCTCTTAATTGTCACCAGATCCTTCAAGAATTTCACATATGCTGGCACTTGCTGAATTGCATCTAAAAATGAGATGTTTATCTGAACTTGCTTAAACACCTCTACGATTTCAGCAAACTGCGCATTCTTCTTCGGCGCTTTCAATCTCTCCGAATAAAGGGCTTTTGGGACAAATAACCTTGTAAGGTCCTTTTCAGGGGGAGTGACTGTAGATGGCTCAGCATCTTTCTTCTCCTTGTCGTCACTCTTTGTCTCCTCTTGCTCAGCAAGGTCTGCTGCTGGTACTGCTTCATCAACTGCTTCTGGCTCATCCACTCGGTTGTCCACTTGCTTCCCTGACCTCAGTGTGACAATCGCATAGGCATGTTCTTGATTTGGAGCACTTCCGATAGTACATGCCTTAGGATTGTTCACTGGTTGGCTGGGAAGCTTTCCCTTGTCCCTTTCACCAATGTGACTTGCCAATTGTCCCACTTGGGTCTCCAACTTGGAGATTGCCTGGGTGTTCACCATGGTGGAGTGTCTAATGTCACTAATGGACTGACCAGTCATCTTCATGAATTCTATCATTGACTCTTCTAATGACTGAGTTGATGACGTTGGGGGTTGAGTGGGGGCTTGATAGGAAGATGACGCTGGCTGGGCCATGCGTCCAGGATTTTGGTAATTAGGAGGAAAACCTCCTTGATTTGTGGGCTGGTTTTGCTTCCATGAAAAATTTGAGTGGTTCCTCCACCCAGGGTTGTAAGTTTCAGAGTATGGGCCAGTCGACTGCTTTTGGAAATTGTTGAAAGTATTCACTTGTTCCATCTCAGAGAAAACTGCCACAGATGGACAGTTCTGTGCTTGGTGCAAAGGACTAGCACAGACACAACAACTTTCAACTGGAAATGTGTTCACAGTTTTAACAGGCTTTTCCATACTCAGAGCATCCAGCCTCTTGACAATGGCATCCATTCGTTGAGTCAACTCTTGCTTAGCATTTAGCTCTAGGACGCCTCCTTTCTTTCGGGTAGATTTGTCTCGATTGCTGGTGAAATCCCAGTTCTGGGTGTTTGCAACAATTTTCTCCAAAGCCTTGTAAGCTAAATCTCCCGTTAAATTCAGGAATGCCCCTCCATTCATTAGTTCAATCATGCTACGGTTGGGCTGAGACAACCCTTGGTAGAAAAATTGAACTAGACGCCATTTCTCATATCCGTGGGGTGGACACTTCATCAACATATCTTTAAACCGTGTCCAACATTCTGTGAATTTCTCGTCCTCATCCTGAGTAAATGAGCTGATTTCCTTCCTTGCATCATTTACTCTGGACATTGGAAAGAATCTGTGGTAAAACTGCTTCAACAGTTCTTTCCAGGACGTAATAAAACCAGGAGCTAAGGAATCCAGCCACTCAGTGGCTCTGTCATGAAGGGAGAAAGGAAAAGTCAAGATTGATGATTCCTGAGAAGTTTTGGAATTTGGTTGTGGCAGTTATACTCCTAAACTTCTTAACATGGGAATACGGGTTTTCATGATCTAAGCCATAGAAAGATGGTAACATCTGAATCACATGTGGCTTTAGATCATAATGAGTGGCATTAGTTGGAGGTAACACAATGCACGAATAGGTACTGACCACAGTAGGTGCGAACAGTTCGTGGAGTGACGTAGTGAAATCCAACTCATACATTCTTCTATGCTCCCCGTTCCCAGCTCTTACATCTTGGAACTCCTTGTTCTCCTCTTGCTCATCCCTTCGATCTTCTTCGTGCGGTTCCACCCTTGGCTCTCTTTGATTGTCCCCCATTTGAGCTCGACGCGCTCTCCTAATGTTTCTTTCTAAGTCGGGATCTAATGGTATTAATTCTAAGTTCAACGATCGCCAACCATGCATAAACTAACGGAAATTTAACTAAAAACTAAGGAGAACAACAAGCTAAAAAGATGAAAAAAAAAACAAAAAATCAGAGGAATAAAACAGCAAAAACAGAAATATGCACAACTAAACAGTAAATCAAAACTAAAAACAGCAAGATAACAAAAATAGAAATGAACTACAAACTAAATAATAAACTAAAGCAACATGTGAACAAAATCAAATTGAAACAAATATAAACAGATGCTGTAAAAAAACAAAACCAGTACTAAAAACACAGGACAAAAACTAGCTAAAATTACAAAAAAACAGCAATAAAAATAAGATAATCTAAACAACTAGCAATTAAAACTAATTAACTATACACATGCAAAATATATAAACTAAACACAGCAAACAAAATACTCAAAATAGGCAGAGAAAACAATTAAAATAAGTCTAACAATTAATTGAAGCAAAAGAAATTTAAAAACAAAACATACTGCCTTCTGGTATGTTGATGCAAGAAGCAAAGGTGCGCTCGAGCGCAGACGACGCTCGCTCGCAAGAGAAATGTGGCAGTTGTTGCACCTACGCTCAACGCACTCGTGGACATTCGACCGCTTGAGCTGCACGTCTCTATCGTACACGAAGTTTGCACGCTTGGTGAAGGTCATACGCAGGTGAGCGCATGTCCTGGAATAGGCAGCAGCGCGTTCGACCGCAACTTCTGCGTTCGACCGCACTGTCGATGCTTGATTTTCCAGGAACTCAAACAGACTCAAAACACAAGACTAAAAACTAAACTAAAAATTAACAAAAATGAATTGAAACAATAAAATAAACTATGAACAATATTTACAATGCAGAAAATAAAAACTAGTAGAAAAATAACATCAATCTAAAAACTAAGTTAAATGCAAAACAATTTAGACGGCTCCCCGGCAACGGCGCCAAAATTTGATTGGACCAAATTTAGGTACTCGCAATTGAACGAACCGAAGTTCGTATAGCGGTTGCGCAAGTACCGAGTCGAACCCAAAAGGAACCGTAAATTGCTTTGTGTGAAAATAACTTCGAGTCTAGGTTAGTGCTATTTTAACCTAGCTCCGCAGTGGGTGTTTGTGACAACTTGAAAGTAAATAAAAGCGGAAATGTAAATGAAATGAAAACACCAAGGTTGAGGTTTTCACCTCAACATTTCAACTACGTTAATTGGAAACGCTAAGCTAAAACATCCGTCTATCGGTTTGAGGTAAAACTAAATCTCTTGCACCTATCGAAGGATTAAAGGAATCCGTCCCTTTGACGAAAGACAAACCATAAACGGTTTAAGGCCCAAAGGATCCAATGTGAAAGTGATTTAACACTAACTACAATGGATAAATAAGCGTAAACCGAAGGATGGAATGTATCCATCGGACGAAAAACCAAAAATAAACGACTACGGTGCAATCTCACTTGGTTTTGTCACCAAACCAAGTGAGAGACAATTTAAGTAAATAAAGAAATAACGGAATGAAATAACTTAAACATAAGCAATTAATATAGCATTCATGGTGAGGCTACATCCTCAACCTTAGTTGGGATCTAGCCTCCCTTAAGCAAAGGAAGCGTAAATAAGCAAAATAAAGGCATTATAGTTAAACTAATGTAAAGAACTAAAGAAAAAGGGCGCAGGCCAGAGGCAAACTGCTCTAAAAAACGCGCCCAAAGTAAAAGCTCCCAAACAAATGGACCTAGGGTCCTATTTATAGGCTAACAGGTCACTGAGGTGCGTTCGAACGCACTACCTGCGTTCGAACACACCAGTTATTTGTGGTCGAACGTAGGGCACAAGTTCGACCGCAAATAACTGCTGTGGCGGCTAGGGCTGAGTCAAGCGTGCGTTCGAACGCAAAGTACTTGCGTTCGAACACAAATAACTGCTAGGGCTGGCTGCAGGCTGCGTGCGACGTGCTGCGTGCGACCGTGGTGCTGCGCGTACACGATGGCGACCGTGGTGCCGCAGTGCGCGGCGACCGTGGTGTCAGAGGGTTTATGGTGTTTTGAACGCACGGCGCGGCCGAACGCACTATGGCAGGATCTTCACTTTAAGTCCACTTTCTTGCCCTTTGTTAGCCATGTTTGTTGCAATGACCTGCACAACACAAAATGTTAAAAACTATACAAAATATTAGTTATTAACGCAGCTAAGAGCCTAACAAACATAAGTAAAGGGGTGTATAATAAACAATATTTGACACCGATCACTCACAACTCGCATTGCATGTATAATCTTTGGTCTAGTACATGCTATTGCGTACATCAATACTTCCGATAGTTGAGGCGTAGGGTACCATGCTCATGTATGTCTTCTCTTGATCTGTCTTTGGTGACTGATGCTTGGTTAGTTTGAAATGACTTCCAAAGGGTGTACTAACTGATTTAGCTCAATTTATGCTATATCTGCTGAGAATTTTCTTCATGTACTCTATTTGTGAGACCTTCAGTGTACCATTGGCACTATCCTGGATGATTATCATCTTAAGGATTTGTTTAGCAGCTCCCAAATCCTTCATTGCAAACTACTTTGACAACTGGTTCTTCAACTTGTTGATGTCTTCCATACTAGACCCTACCACAAGCATATATCATCTATGTACCACAATAAATTGATATGAGAGTTCTTAAAACTCTTGATAGAACAAAAATGATCTGCATTGCACCTTATAAATCCAATAGTACACATGAAGCTATTGAACTTATTGTGCCATTGTCTTGGAGCTTATTTCAGGCCATACAAACTTCTTCCTAGTTTGCACATTGGACTCTCATTTCCTTGCATTGTGAATCCCTACGGTTGCCGCGTGTAAATGTCTTCTTCCAACTCACCATGAAGGAATGTTGTATTCACATCTAAATGCTTAAGATGTGAATTCTCTATCGCCACAATACTTAGTACAATTCTAATTGTTGTCATCACAATTGGAGATGTCTGTGTAGTGAATGCCTTCCTTTTGTTGGAATCTCTTGACTACCAATCTCGCCTTTGAGCATTTGCTACCATCATATTCACCATTTATTTTATAAACCCATTTGTTGTGTAAAGCCTTCTTACTTGCTGGCAATTCTGTCAGCTCCCAGGTCTAGTTAGTCATCAATGAGTGGTTGAATTTTCAACCTACAAGGTTTCATCAAACGTCTCTATCTCACTATGATCCATCAATAGAATAAGGAATAGGGAGGCTGAAACCCGTTGTGGAGGTATAATGGTTCTAGTAGACCTTTGGACAATTGTTGTAGGTGTTCCCTATTCAACTTGTGAATCTGCACTTTTCCTCATCTTGTTGATATTTGTTTGGAACTACATCTTCAGAAATCTCATCTAAGTGTACAAACAAACTTTTTCGGTTCCTACTATGTAACATTTCTACACTTGATCAATTCTTATACACAACACACTCATTAGAAATCACATTCCAACTTCTAACGATCTTCCAGTTTTGATCATCTTAAAACTGATAACCAAAGGCCTCATCTCCATAACCAATGAAGAAACATTTTCTAGACTTAGTATATAGTTTACTACGAGTACCAAAATCAATATGAACATATGACACAGAATCAAAAGCTCTCAAATAAGAAAAGTACCTCATTTTTATTCTAGACTTCTTCTAGTAAACTGAGGATAGGGGAACGAAAGATTCTCTATTTATCAAGTATGTGGCATTGCTTATTGCATTAGCTCATAAAGTCTTTGGCAACTCTACATGGAATCTCATACTTCTAGTACACTCATTGAGGGTCTTGTTTATGTGCTCAGTCACACCATTTTGCTGTGGTGTTCAAGGGATAGTCTTTTCCATCCTAATCCTATTTACTACACAAAACTATTTAAACCCTTCATATTCGCATTCTCCTCCATTGTCTAACCTAAAACGCTTCAGCTTCAAGCCCGTTATCGTCTCAACCATGGCCTTCCACTTTTTAAAAGTCCATACCTTATGCAATCAAATGCACAGATCCATCTTAAAATCGATAATCAAATGCACATATTTAATTTTCAAGAAATAGGCTGATACCTTTATGCTTGAATCATCAATAAACATGATATAATACCTTTTTGCTATGTAGAGTGAGTTTCAGGCTTTGCTTGCTAATAACAACTAGCAATCACAATGTGGATATACAAACTTGAGCACAAACCTTATTGATCTATTGAAAGATATATGGCTCGACTCAAAGCAAAGGGTTTTGAGTAGGTGGGGCTCCGAACCTACATAAATAAATAATTAAATACATAGATATAGATAGTTATTTTATGTGTGAGCGCCTACACATTTATGTAAAAAAAAAACAAACAAACAAACTTGTAAAAATCACTTTAAAGACAAGTATCAATTTAATAGAATAATTTTTATTTTTTAAGAAATAAATATAATTTGGAGGAATTTCATCTACCTACCTAAATTAAGGTGTTCCATTAAAATTAATACTTCGACTAAAAAGGCAGGCATAGCTTTCACACTGCCAAATAAATTCCGGTACTACTACACTAACAAATTTTTCTTAGCTTCCTCATACACTAATGAATTTTAGTAACTATCATTATCTGGGCATAACATATGCCAAATAAAATAGTCAAAATATAAATTGATTATTAATGCCATTGCCACCTATTAATAAATTATAAAAGAAAAATATTTAATTTGACTTTTATTTTTTTCCCTGTTCATAAATTTCTACTTTCTAGAGAATTGTGTCATATTCATTTTTCTTTTAGGAAAAAATGTAAAATTAATTGATTTGGTTTACCTGATTTGCACTAAACTTTTTTATAGAATTAAAATAAACTCAAAGGTTCATGATGTATGCCAAAAAAACAATTTAGGAGAAATTACTATTTACCCCCTAAAGTATCCACCAATTTTCACTTTTACCTCCAAAGTTTAAAATGTGACATTTTACCCCTCCAAACTTTCAAATTGTGGCAATTAAACCCATTTGGCCTATTTATTCCCAAAATACCCCAAACACTTTTTTTTTCTAAAAAAAAATTCAAAAAAACAAAAACCAAAAAAATATAAATGTATGCTGGGGTGGCTGAACCACCCCATAGGTGGTGGCCGACCACCCCTTTTTTTTTTGTATTTTTTTTTTTAAAAAAAAAATATGCTGGGATATTTTGGAAATAAATAGGTCAAATGGGCTAAATTGCCACAATTTGAAAGTTTGGAAGGGTAAAGTATCACATTTTAAATTTTGGAGGCAAAAGTGAAAATGAGTAGATACTTCAGAGGGGTAAAATGTAATTTCCCCAACAATTTAATCCTTACAGTCAAATTTTGTTCCCTAACTTTGCATCACAATTTTTTTTAAGGCTACAAGTGAGAGCATTATCAATATATTATGTATTCTTTACCTAAAATTTGGCTAAAAAACTCATTTTTTCTAGTTTAACTAGTAGCTATGCAAAAGTACAAAATAATAAACTCTCTAAATTTTACTTTATTATATTTAAATATAATTTTTATTCTATCTTCATTCATTTTCTATTTTCAAAAGCACCCCACAAAGTAACAAACTCATAAAAGTGTGGGAGAGAGAAAGTGCGGGCACTACAAAAAAAAACACCAATTTTTGACGTGGGAATAGGTATGTCAAAAAAGACACGTCAAAATTTTTTGAAGTGGCACTGTTTGCCACTTCAAAATTTTCTGACGTGGCAAACAGTGCCACGTCAAAAAATTATAACGTGTCACTGTTCACACGTAAGAAATTATTATTATTATTATTATTATTATTATTATTATTATTATTATTTCTCTTCTTAACAAAAAGAGTGTATAATTAAATTTTGTTCTACCAATTATTTTTTTCTTATTAGACTTCAATTTGTCTGATTTTATTCTATTATCAATTTTAACTTTCTTTAAGCATTCAAAAAATTTAACATTCTAGCTTAATTTCATTCGTATATTTACACTATCATTTGTAATTTTATTTCTTTTTAATTTCAAAAATATCCTAAAAAACCATTACCTCTTTTCATCAAATTTCTTTTTATGTAAATTCATTTTCAGAGAAATTATGAGTGTTTAAAAGATACATAAAATGGCATATAGACAAAAAATATGATTAGGATCAATGTGTAAACAGTATAATAAACCATTCAATCCACTTTCCTTAAGAAAAGAAGAGAAGAAAAAAAAATTTAAAAAAAAATCTGACATGTGAACAGCGTTACACGTCAGAAAATTCTGATGTGTAAACAAGGCCACGTCAAAAAAATTATGATGTGGCACTGTTCACACGTCAAAAAGTTTTTTTTTTTTTTTTTTTCTTCTTCTCTTCTTAGCAAAAAGAGTGTATAATTAAATTTTTTGTTGACAATTTCTTGCAAATTTGATTCTACTTTAATTGCTTTTTGTTCTACCAATTATTTTTTTTCTTATCAGACTTCAATTTGTCTAATTTTATTTTATTCTATTATCAATTTTAACTTTCTTTAACCATTCAAAAAATTTAACATTCTAGCTCTCTAATTGCTCTCTTTTTTTTTTCTTTTTTTTTTTAATTTTATGTAGTAAGTTATTATGAATATGTATAAAAGTTCTTATTATTATTACTTTTATTTTTATTTTGCTCAAGCTCCAGCCACTCGACGAGCCAAAAAATCGAGCTCGAGCTTATAATAAGTCGAGACAAACCGATTCAGTTCGCGAGCTGATTCTTATATTTAAGTTCATTTTTTTTAATGAATTTAATTGTTTATTATAAATTTAAACTTCAAGTATTCTGAACAACTCAAAGAAACCAACTTGTACATGTGCATTTAACCAATCTTGCAGAATGAATATATCGGCAATGCAAGGATATGCACCACAATTGGATGAGTTGAACCACCCAAGACCAATGAATACTTTCATATCTGAGCCACCTATATATATGATAAACAGATACAAACGTAATAATCATCGAGCAACCAAGAAATAAATAAATAAAATGACATGGTTGGATTAATTACTATATACGTAAATATATATTAATAGTAAATTACCATTTATAACTTATTATAAGCCCTAAAACCCTAAACCCAGCAAAAAGAAAGAAAAAAAAATAAAAGAATTCTGACGTGGTACAGTTTACCAGGTCAAAATTTTTTGACATGCAAAAGTTTAAACGTCAAAAAATTCTAACGTGGAAAACAGTACAACGTAAGATTTTTTTTTTAGTCTCTTCTTAGCAAAAAGAGTGTATAATTAATTTTTTTTTTTTTTGTTGACAATTTATTGCAAATTTGATTCAATTTTAAATGTTTTTTGTTCTACCAACTATTTTTTTCTCATCAAACTTCAATTTCTCTAATTTTATTTTATTATCAATTTTAACTTTCTTTAACCATTCAAAAAATTTAACATTCTAGTTCTTTAATTGCTCTCTTTTTTTTCTTTTTTCTTTTTTTCTTTTTCTGTAGTAAGTTATTATTAATATGTAGATAAGTTATTATTATTATTATTTTATTTTGCTCGAGCTCCAGTCAAGCTTAAGGACGAGCCAAAAAATCAAGTTCGAGCTTTTAATAAGTCGAGACGAACCAATTCAATTCGTGAGCTGGTTCTTATATTTAAGTTAATTTATTTTATTACGAATTTAATTGTTTATTATAAATTTAAACTTCAAGTATTCTGAACGGCTCAAGAAACCAACTTGTACATGTGCATTTGCCCAGTCTTACAGAATGAATATATTGGCAATGCAGGGATATGCACCCCAACTGGATGAGTTAAACTATCCAAAACCAATGAATACTTTCACATCTAAGCCACCTATATATATGATGAACAGATACAGACGTAGTAATCATCGAGCACCAAAAAAAAATAATAAATACATAAAATGACATGGTTGGATTAATTACTATATACGTAAATATATATATTAATAGTAAATTACCATTTATAACTTATTATAAGCCCTAAAACCCTAAACCCACCAAAAAGAAAGAAAAAAAAAAAAATTCTAACGTGGTACTATTTGCCACGTCAGAATTTTTTGACAAGCAAAAGTTTAAAAGTCAAAAAATTCTAACGTGGTAAATACTACCACGTCAGAAAAGTTTTTTTTTCTTTTTCTTTTTCTTTTTCTTCTTCTCTTCTTAGCAAAAAGAGTGTATAATTAAATTTTTCGTTGACAATTTCTTGCAATTTTGATTCTACTTTAATTGCTTTTTGTTCTACCAATTTTTTTTTCTTATTAGACTTCAATTTGTCTAATTTTATTCTATTATCAATTTTATCTTTCTTTAACCATTCAAAAAATTTAACATTCTAGCTCTTTAATTGCTCTCTTTTTTTTTTTGGTAGTAAGTTATTATTAATATGTAGATAAGTTATTATTATTATTTATTTTGCTCGAGCTCCAGCTGAGCTTAAGAATGAGCTAAAAAATCGAGTTCGAGCTTATAATAAGTCGAGACGAACGGATTCAGTTCGCGAGCTGGTTCTTATATTTAAGTCAATTTACTTTTTTATGAATTTAATTGTTTATTATAAATTTAAACTTCAAGTATTGTAAACGGCTTAAGAAACCAACTTTTA